>CM036618.1:8093500-9439000 GCA_020746105.1 Trogon surrucura
ATGTCTGCTTATTCAGAGTATTTTAACGTGTATGCAGTGAAGCAAGTCAGATGAGCAGTGAGGCTCTTTTCCCAATTTTCCACTCTTTACTTACTTGAAAACACTAGAGAAAATACCAGGTTTGTGTATATTAGTACAACCCTAATAGTTAACTCTAATGCTTGGAAAGGGCACTCAGGGATTCTAACTGTCTTAAGATTTTTTTGTTGATTATGGTAAAGTAATTCAAGGCACTTCACACCCAGCAGTAACGAGAACGTGTGGAAAAAGGAAAATGCCAATCGAGCTGTTGGCCTCAAGAGAGATATGCACAACCTGAGGTCTTTTCTTCCACCCCCACATCTTGCTCAGCAATCAGGACATATTCAATGCCTATTTAAAATAAAATAATTAAAAACCCAGTTGTTTTGCCAACTTTTCTTCACTTCCATTGCTCTAAATTATGCAATTTTCTCTCCGCAATTATTGGTATAAGTGTAATCTATTAATTCCAATCCAGCTGCCCGCTGGTCACCACCAAGGACCATTTGCACATGAAAAAAATATGTACTTCTGCTCATTTGAAGGCATATAAATGCATGACGTTCCGCTTCATTCCCAAAAGGGAAAAAGTGCAGCATCTTCCATCAGAATTGCTGCTCTCTCACCTCCTGTTACCACTAATTTGGCTGGAAAAGCTGTGGCTGTTGAGATTTAAAGGCTTGAGGAAACAGCCATTCTGTTGTCAATGGAGATAATAAGCCAAACAATTCCACGTGCTAATTTAGATGGCAAAATACTGCAGTGTAGGGGAATTTCTTGTGAAGCAGAGACGCAGTATCCCTTTAAAGGTTTGGACAACCCAGCTTAGGCCTAAACAAAGGCTCTGTCCTTGGAGCTGCCTTGGGGCACGAGGAGGAGGAGGTTTTATCTGTTTTGTGAAGAGCCTTGCCGAGGGGAGAACGGGGGGGTTGAGAGCCCCCTGCATAGTTGAATGGCACTATCCAATAAAACGCTGGCTCATGTAAACCTGTAACTGACCAACTCTGTTAAGGGGCAGGTGCGTGGACACTGTTTAACTGTATAGATTGAGCTGTCCGGAGCAATAAAGGGAGAACGACTTGTAGCCATATCAGTGGCATTTGTCGTTGTCTTGACTGGCTTTCCAAAGGGACCCTCTTCACTGCAGTCCCTCCCCAGTTGAAGTCAGTGGGAAAGAAACCAAAGGACCTGTGAAATTTGAGGATTTCTGAAGGCACAACTAATAGTCAGTTTGCCTGCATGTGACTAGTCACCAAGAAATAAGCATTGATTAACCTCTGGTCCTATTTAGGATGCTTAGTGCTGGCCATAGAAGTTGACGTGGGATGAGGTTGAAAAAGTTGAAAAAAAGCTCTGAACACTTTCACATTGTTGTCTACGCTCCTTCAGCGAGATAGAAAAAGGTGTCCAGAGATGTGTCTGAATAGAAAATCGCGATCAATAGACAAGCAAGCATTTAATGAAATCACATCAGAGAAAAATTCAAGGGAAGTAAAGGATCGAGCAGGATAGCTCTTATATTTGGATGTCCAGTTTCATCATTTTTAGGATAAAAAAGCACATTTTACCTTGAAGGAACAATTTTTCATTTTACAGTTTTGAAGTGTCACTAATAAAAATAGAGAGTGACCTATTTTGACTGAACTGAAACTACTCTTTTTATACGCCAGAACTCCACTGAAATATTTAAAGGGAGGAAAAATTTCAGAAAACATCTAAAAAACCCATGATTTGCCTTTGTTCCATTCATCCTGTGAATTCATCCTATATTTAGAGAAAAGGTGACGTCACCATTTATAAGCCAGAGGAACTGGAACATGTTCCCTAAGGAAATAATTAGGAGCAGATAGACAAAGGAAATGCCAGGTGGTTGTCAGTAAGTCTTTACATCTGGATGGAACAGGTCCATGGGAAATAAGAGGAATTCTCAGTTTGAATCACAAATGAATTCATCTCATCCCCTTAAACACATACATAGTGCTATCAGGATTGCTGAAAGTGGAGAAGCCCAGAAGTTCTCCCGGTTACCCCGCATAAAACACCACCCAGCTGGTCTGAGCCACAAACAACTGATATGCAGAAGGCAATGGCATACAGCATAGAAGGGATCAAATTTTCCATTTTCACACCCTTCCTCTCACAGTGCAGGAAGTTCTGCCTCAAAATATTATTTTTTTTTTAGAACTAATTTAAACTTTACTTTGAGACAGGAAATGGAAATTTCCTGAGAAATTAAATTTCCAGGTGTCTTTCAACCATCTGCGGTGATGATAAGTTCCAGGAAATTTGTCAGCTTGAGGCATGCCCAACACCATTGTGCATTTTAGCACTACGGCACAAACCTTTGTGCATAATATGACACAGAGGAGTTGTACCACAGCGTGGGACAAATCTACTTTCCTCTGTAATACAGCCTATAGACACAGTCACCATCTCAACACTTGGGGTGACAACCTGACACCACCAAAATCAAACAGAAGCTTCTCCCATTCATTTGAATTAGGCTGAGATTTTATCCACAGCTGTCAATGGAAAATGCCTTACCTTTCTTGCCCTTGGCAATCTCCAGCATTACCATTTTCCAAAGAGTCAGTCAAGATCCATTTAACTTCCTGCACTGAAACAGACCGTTTTACTTCTGGACTTCCCTTCCTGGCATTTGGGAGCAGCTGCTGCAGGGAGCTCTCAGATGCTTTTCCTAGTGCAGAGTTTGCTACAACAGAAGCCTTTGGCCTTGGTGTAAGCACAGGAGATTGATAGTCAGCTCCCATGTCTTCCAAAGCATTTTGCAAATCCCCAGACATCTGGGCAGAGAAAACACTTTCTTGGAAAGTGTTGACGTTTAGGGCTGGTCCGGCCACTAAACGCTGACAGATACTCTTGACCACCTCTCTCACCCCAGAGGGAAAGGAAAAGGGAATAAGCCAGAGAGACTTACACATTGGAAAAGACAACTAAAACAGTTTTAATAAAACAATAATAACACTAATAAGGGAATAAGGAAAAAAATGAAATGTAACAAAATATTCGCAAAACTGATATCAAACCCAACTAACCCGCAATAGCAATCGCCACAGATGCTGCAGAGCAGGAGGCACCAGTGAAGCCCCAGGCTCAGCAGCAGAGGGGAACCAGACACAGGAGCTGTTTTCAAGAACTCAGCATCTGGATCAAATGCAGGAGAGTGGAAGGAGCCCTCCTGTGACACCAATCATTGAAGAAAAGACCTTAAGACCCCATGACTCCTGAGTTTAATATTGAGTATGACATATATGGAACAGAATACTCTTGTTGGTCACCTGTCCTGTCTGTTCCTGCCTGGAGGTGCAACCTCTTACTTCCTGGCACCCCAACATTTTACATAAGAACCAGGAGTGACCTCAACCACTGTAAGAGCAAGTGTAAGCAAGAGGTTTTCTGTATCCCAGTCCCTGGTAGTAACGATGAACATCAGTCATTATCACTTCTAGTAGCAGACACCATCTGCAGAAACATTCTGTTAATTTCAGAAGGTGCAGCCTGCTAGAAAAGACCAGCTTGAAAAAACAGAAGTGGTTGTGTTTAGTTCAAACCAGGACATTAAGGAATATATTCCCCACTGTGAGCAAGTTCTAAAAAGGAGCTGAATTTTTTATGCTAAATAATAAAAAATATGCATCAATACTTCATCCACTTGAAAAGAAGACTATATTCTGCAACACTTTTCCCCTCCACCCCTTAGCACTTCTCAAGTTGCTTCTCTAATTCTGCCCAGCACACACAGCAAACCCTTCTTTATCCCACCTCAGCACCTCCATGTCTCAGACAAAGCACCATTCCTACAAAACCCTTTACATTCTCGGAAAGGTAGGATTAGAGACATGGTCCATCACTGCTGCAAGAGCAGAGCTGAGAAACCTACTGATAAGGTGTGCTCCTTCCCCATCTATTCCACAGCATCCTAAGGTACTTCTTCTTGTGGCAGCTACAAGCATGGTCAAGACGTATAAATAATAGAGAAAATTATTTATATTTTGAGTTAACAGAGATTTTTCTGTTGAAGATGTTTCATCCCCTTAAAATCATGCCTTTAGCTAAGCTCTCTCTGCTTGTGGAAACTCTACATGAACATTTTAAGTTAGGTAAGAGTAACTCATATATGTCCAATGATTCATGTCAAAGATGTTTTTGAAATCCCTCAAGAAAATCATATAGATGACACTTATCAAGGAATGGAACTAGTTATTAATTTTTTGTGACTTCTTTTTAGTAGGAATACATTGTTTTATTTATTAAGAAATTTACTGGTGTAAGTGTCCCCAAAGCACAATATAGATTTTTTTCATACTGGCAATAGATTTTTCTGGCAGTAATAGAAGATGCAAGAACAATCTGGTGCTGAAGGCATTCGGACAGAGCTACAGCAACCTGGTACGAAGTAGAGCTGAAAACTGGAGCAACCTCAGCCCCATCCCACCACAGCCAGTAACTCAGAATTTGCACTCCGTATGCCCAAATATACCCCCAAATTTTCTTGCATTTCCCAGAGTAGTTTATGAAGATTTCTAACACTTTTACATTGTAAAACACATTTTTTTCCCTGCTCCTCTCTTTTAAGAGAACCTGTTAAATTATCTATCAACATGAACGCTCTCCCACAATTGAGTCAGACATGAGAACGAAATTTCCATGCCCCTCTCTCACTATATTTGCAGAGCAGGGACATGACCAAGTACTTTATCTGAGTGAGATCCACTAATCTGTCACCTAAGCTTGAACATATTTTCATAGAGTGAACCATGCTCTGGCTCCTGTGTTCTCCCCACAGATGAGGCAGAGGGACAATCCCAAGACAAGACACATGACTCTGAATTAGAAGCCCAGAGCTGATGCCTTCAGCACATCTCCTACCCAAGAACAGCTCATGTGGCTATACTGTAGACCCTTCTTTTTTTCCCCTCTCTTTCACCTTGAAGAGCTTTTCCACTTAAATAATGGTTAACACAGAATCATTTTTAATAATAGAAAAGTCCTCCTGAGTGACTAATTCCTCTTTTAGACAGAACAGGGTAGGTGTAATAATGACAACAATTGGATACTATATGACTGCAGGGCAAAAAAGTATCTTAAAGAAATAAATTATTAGATATACAAACTTTATTTGGGATAAGTCTTAGAAGGTGCTTTTAGAAGCAATAATAACAATTACAATTAATGAATGCATTGCCAAATATTGACCAAAAGATACTTACAAGTTCACCTTTCATTTCCTCAGTGCCTGACTACTCAATTTTTCTTATTAAAATCCAAGGGCTTTGTGAAAATGACTTTGGAAACAACCATCTGTATACTTCTTTTTTTTTTTAAAAAAAAAAAAAGGAAAAAGAAAAATAATCAAATTTTATTCATCATTTTCCTGTTAATACCAATTGTTCAAAAGTTTTTTGGACGTATTTTAAAATCAATACCAAGTAAAATAGGAACTGTCATATTTGCCTGTCAGATGAATTCCATATTTGAATGCAATTTTATAGCCCATGAAATAACTCTGGGATCTGCAAAAGGTCTGAATTAGGAAACCCTAAAATTACCAGAGTAAAGTTATTTGGACAATAAGTTGAACGAGGGTCAATCAAAAGAACAGATGAATAATGTGATAGTTAATTGTAATCACTAAATAACAAAGGATCAGACTATGTTTTTCGAAGGATAAACCCAAAAAAACAATGAAATACAGAGAAAAAAACCCACATAGATTTGTAAATCAGAATTCAGATAATTAATTGAAATCATAATTTTCTTGGCATAAGTGTTCCCACTGATAGCATTTTATGCTGCTCTATGGAAACCAAAATATATAAATCACTTGGATTTTGCACAGAAAGATGCTGAGGTGGGCCCATCCTTCCCATTCTTTCCACAAACATTCCCAGAAGGCATTTTCAGCATTCCTCATCAGTGCTCAAATCATACTACATGCCTGGGTGATCCGTCAGTAGCAAGGAGTGAAACCCCGAGCTTGAGTTTAACACACGTAAATCATTATTGCTTAAGCCAGAAACAAGACCGTAGCAACTCAGGTGGTAAAGGGAGGCAGAAACCTACCTTCAGTACTGATTCAGGACAGACAGCTTTGAAAAATGGGACATAAAGAAGTCTTGCTTTCATGCAGGGCCAGCCCAACAGAAAATTTGTAACCTATGTAAATACATTGATGGACATAATTAAATGTACTAGTTTGGCTGTCCTAGCTGCTGGCAAGACAATATTTGCGTTAAGTCTGTACCAGCAGGTGAGGTACATTCAGCAATGGGAAATTTCACAAAATTGAAAGTGTTTCCTCTTCCTTCATAGCACAGGACATGCATCACACAGGCATTCTCAGAGCATAAACCTTCTTCTACTGCCAGTATCTACATTATCAGCAATGCCCTTTTCTGTGGGACCCTGAAGTTTTCCAGAGCATTCACATGGAACTGTGCTTTTCTGCTCTTAAACTGAGTACACAAAAAAGGCATTGATGCAATTTCTGGTCTTTCTGCCTTTGGTTTGCTAGCAATCTCCTGAAAGATTGCAACCCCTGTGGCATAGATCCTTTGAACTAGATGCCCATAACACAGTTTGCTCGTGATTCTGAAACAAGCAGATTTCAGCCTCCCACTGTCCTTTCCGTTCCTATGTGCTCTTACGCTATGAGAAACTCCTTTGTTAAATTATACCAGATTGTCAAGCAATGGTTGTTTCCCACTTTTACCTCTGTAGCAGACACGTTGGAGCAAAAGGCATCGCTTGCGAATTAGGTTGTAAACAGCAGTGCTTGACGTGTGGGCTTTGCTGAAATGTGCAGATACCAGACGGGCTTGAGCAGAAGATGTCTAAGTATGTGACTGGAAGAGCAAGTGAAGAAAATGTACAGCCTCCTTAAAAACAGGAACATTATCTGCAAGGAGGTATTACTCTTTCTTTACAAACATATCTGGGCTTCTGGAAATGGGTAAACTTTCGCTTCTGGAAATGGGTAAACTTTCGCAGAGGTGCATTATGGGGCTTATCGATGACAGCTGGCAAGACAGGAAGAGCTCAGTCCACAAAGTGTACAACTCCAAGGTCCAAGTCTTTGTTTTATATTTCTGTCGTTGCTCTGTGAGTTATGGGGAACTGAGTGTGAGTAAAGTGAAAGTTCTTGAGCAAATACTGTGTTTCTCCAAATTTCATCCCAGTGCAGTGAAGGAGACAGCCCAAGTCATCTCTGAGACCAAATGTAGTACAAAAAAAAAAGCAGTAAACTCCCAAAGCATGGGACATTTCTTCAGAAGAGTCACTGCTACCAGCATATACCTATCCCAACACACGACACTTCCTGTCCTGGTCTGGCTGCAATAGCTTCTAAACCAGATTTTGAGGGCTTGTTAGCCTTATGCCTTCCTCAGACTGGTTTGTTCACCTACAACAAGTGTGAGCAGGTGTCCAGATTTTTCCTCCTGAGGTAGATTTGAAATAGGGCTTTCATATCCCAGCTGAATTCAATAAGACTTCAAGAACATGCACTGATTTGCAGGTGAAACGGAAAGTGGACTTCCTAATTTCTTTGAGCTAACTTTCTAAGTGTTCCTCTTGCCCTGCTGAAATAGTTATCAATTTTTCTGTTGTTCAACCTTCCAACAAGTACCAAATGTATATGCTAGCAACTGAAAAGTCAATGAAGACTCAGCTCTGACTTTTTTTTTTTCAACTATATGTATTTTCTTTGTCCTTTAACACCCAACTGCAAAGTGAATGATGATAGATGATTTTTCAATTTGAATCATGATCACTGTTAGATGTTAAAGGACAAAGGAAATAAATCATTCTGAAAAGACATAGGAGGTGATCATTCAAAGCATTCATTTCATCATTCAAAGTTCTTTCCAAGTTGTTGGCAAATAAAAGTCTTCCTTGATGATGGTAATTCCATGGTCTTTAGCTCTCCTTGAGGAGCAAGTGCACTTGATGGTTTTGATTTTTTGTTTTCAATAGCCTGATGATTTTTCAGTGGGAAAAAGTCAAAAACCTTGCATAACATTAAATGGAAAAATGTAACTAAGAAATAAAAAGTGTAGGTGCAGGGAAGAGGAATTTTATGCTCTTTGGAATTTGTGCAAAAAGGAAACAAGTATCTCATCACACTAGGTTAAGGAAAGCAAATCAAATTCAATTCCTGTCAAGCTAGATCCTGAAGGTTTTACTACAAGGTATAGGCCAACAAAACATGCAGGTCTGTGTCATCTCCATCCGTGATCATATGCTGGGAAGTTGAAAGTGCTGGATGAAGTCGAGTTTTGCAATGCTAGAGCATTCTCTTTGGGGTTTTGCCTCCAAGTCAGTGAAGCGTTGATATTAAGTCCTTCAGCCATTATAAACAATGGCTGGGAATAACATTTTGAATGATGAAAAATGTGCATCATATTTTTCTACAGACTATTCTGTTGATGAACATTAGCATCATCAGAATTGTCTTTGATTCACATTTGGTGTCCAGCAATGCAAAGTATTTCATCTGAGTTTTATTAGAGAAGCCAAAAATAAAAAATTTTTCACTTTAAGAGAGACTTGCCTTAGCCTTCTGAAGTAGCTTTAGAATACAGATCAGCACAAATTCTCCAGTTTTACAGCTGGATGATCCAAAAGTCTGGGTAATTCCAAATGTTTATTCTCTCCAGATCTCCAGGATCATAAACATGCAAGGACAGCTGTGGTATCACAGATGAAAAAAACCAGTCCTGTATCATATGAAGTGATTCGCATTGCTTTAAAATAACATTAATGTTTCTTGTCATCCTCTTTAGCACAGACAATGGATCCTTTATACTGAAACTAGTCCCACTGGACTTCCTTTAATCTTGATAGCCAGGAAACACAGCTAACAGCTTCATGTGACTTCGTTATTCTGCCCAAACAACAGACCAGGCTCTCCAACAAGGCACAGGGAAATGAAGATATATAGGACTTTCCAGGGATATTTTAACCCTCTGAGGACTCTAGAGCATGCTGTGTGTTACATTTTGTCGCGGGTTAGGGAAGACACTAAACTGAAAAGTAAAATTCACTAAACAGGACTGGGTTTTTAGCTAAACCCAGGACACATTTAGGTTCTGGAACAAATGCAGAAACCCTGTAATAACTGTCACTAATAAATTTCCACATAAGTATAAAGAAAAGCCTGTCTTAGACCAGCAAATTTACAGAAACTATGAAATCAGCTTGCTACCTTTTGCTTGAGGTTCATGAGTATCTATTGATACCTTAACAAAAAGCCCTGGGTTTATAGCCAAAGGTATCCCAGCATAAATCACAAGCCAGACAGTAAGTGAAATCTGTACAGAGAGTTTTTGGTCATTAACTTTTACTGATAAACTTACTTGATAATATTATCATTTATTGCAGTTAATGGGCACAGACATAGTTTACCACTGCAGGTTTTTTTCTCTCACTATATGCAAATCTTCAAGCTCAAATACAAACCAAAGTCCTACTTTGAGCCACAGAGATGTCCCGTGCTGGTAGAAAACTAGGCAGGCTGTTGTTTCTAGAGAATCATGCTGCTGTTGACTGATCATAGTGGATTCTTCTACATATAACATCAAAGTCGTACTCTAGGTATTTAAAATATAGCCAGGAAAGAAAAGTTTCCTTCTGAGCTTGCACACTAGCTTGTTTCATCCAGCTTGTTATCTGTTCTACAACCACCATCAACATATCAGCACAGCTCCTTATTTAACAGTCCTTAAAATCTGAAACTAAAGGCTATTTGTGAGAAGATGCAATTGAACTGTAAGTCTACTATACAAATTTATTGATTTGTCAAAGCATGAGACTATGCTATCACCTGTATATCATAAGCATCACGAAGTAACTAATTTAAGCAATATTAATGATAGTGAGTTCAATGTAGAACTCACTCCTCCATCTCTTACAGAATATACCGGTTTAGAAAAAAAAAAAAAAAAAAAAAAGATGTTTCTGTAGTTCCTTTTCCTTCCAGCACATTGTATATGTCTCACCAGTGTATCACCTTTCCATCTCATTAAACATCTGTGCTCAGAAGACCTTTTTTCTCCCATGCCTCTGTTCATTAATTTCCTTCTTCTTTCCCACTGTTTCTCTCTGTCATATTATTTTTTATGTCTCTGGAGTACTACAGGATGCCTAGGGAGAGAATGTTGTTTGTGGTACAGATGATACAGTGCACAAAATTCTATTGTTCTCATATGAATAGAAGCCCACAGCCGATCTGGCTTAATTTGTCATCACACTGTGTGTAATCATGTTTTAGAGGGACATAGAAAAGATTTGGGACCAACCCGCTTAAAATCCAATTAGAGGGACATGGAGCTAGGTATCAGTTAATGACTCAAGTCAGGGATGAAAAATATACAAGTCTATGGTGCTTAAGCTAAAACATTAATAACCAACAGAAAAAAGGGAAGCATATGATAGTAGTCAGGAGAGACTGAACTTTTTGAACTTGAACTTTACACCTCAATGACTTTCATGTAATATTTTCAGGAAAGGAAGGTCTTCAAGCATGTTTAAGCAAGTCTACTCCCTTTCTGGATGCTATAATAGCAAAAAGACCAAACAGGCCCTTAGGCAGAGAATGTCAAAAATTGATGTTGAACAAAAAAGACCAGGTTATCATGTAATATAAATCCGTACATTTCCAAAAACATGAAAGAGAAAGAAACTTATACAGGTAGAATTACAGACCTCAGAGAGAAACAAAGTGTTGTCAGTCTAATTTTGGAAAGACAGTGCTGTCCATCTCTCCGAAGTGAAAAGGTTTATGGTTAAACAAAAAGTCCTAGCAAAAAATAGCAAGGCTTTCACCTCGGTCCTTAATCTACACAAGCTACAGAGTAGGTATCGTCAGCAATTGCAGAAGTGAATAAATCAGAGATTCAGTCGCAGACTGCACAGTGACCATTACATCTGAGGACAATATCACCTGTGGTAGGATAATGTGAGTTAAAGATGCTGGGTTCTTTTGGAAGGAATAATGCAAATAAAAATGGTAATTTGTCATTGACCACATTAAAACCTTAGTAGATTAATAAGGTTTTGGGTTTGACCATCTGGATAGCACTAACGAGATAATTTTATCCAGTTACTCCCTGTATATAGCTTTATTCATTCTTTTAAAATAGAACATGTTTCCTATGTGATGAGTCTGAAGGTACCATAGTAGCCTAATCCCAAAAGAAAACCTTTCCTTTCTTTAGCCTGTTTTGATCACCTTTCTCTGAAAAATTTCAATTTCCATTATACTTTTTTACAATACACTATAAAAAGGTAGGAATCAAGGTTGAGATGCAACACTGATTTATATGCAGCAATGAAGACAACACTAAGTATTCCCCACATCTTTACTACAAAACAGTCATTTCCTCATGTCACTGAGTATTACTGGCCTTCAGCAGCAGCGTCATGCAATCTCCCAATGCCATAGTCAGAGTCATGCAGTGAAGGTGTCCCCTTTCTTCTGACTAGTACTTTCATCTCCTTCTCAAAGCACTGTGAACTGTTATTAATCTAACCAGACCCATCAAGTCCGCACCTGCAGTCTTTCCTGGTCATTACTGCAGTTAAGGTGTCATGGCTCATAGCTATCAGATCTTAAAACACAAAACAGGCATCAGTAGCACATCTTTCACAGACTGTTTTACGCCCATTAGTAGAGAGTGTTAAAGTTGACATCCCTTGTGACAAAAGATTGCCACCTCTGCCACAAGGAGTAACTCGTATTTCTGTGCTACGACACAAGTCAGGGATAGCAAGAGAGGCTGCACATACCAGTGTGGCCAGCAGGACCAGGGAAGTGATTATGCCCCTGTACTCAGCTCTAGTGAGGCCACACGTTGAACCCTGTGTTTGACTCTGAACCCCTCACTACAAGAAAGATATTGAGGTTCTGGGCCATGTCCAAAAAAGGGACATAGAGCCAGTGAGGATGCTCAAGAACTAGTCTATGAAGAAGGGCTGAGGGAGTTGGAGTTGTTTAGCCTGGAGGAAAGGAGTCTCGGGGAAGACCTTATCACTCTCTACAAATATCTGAAAGGAGGTTGTGACAAGATGAGGGATGGTCTCTTCTTTCATAAAAAAATTGATGGGACAAGAGGAAATGGCCTCAGGTTGCAGAGGGAGAGGTTTAGACTAGATATTAGGGAAAAATTCTTCACTGAAAGAGTTGTTAAACACTGGAATAGGCTGCCCAGGGAAGTGGTGGAGTCACTATCCCTGAAGGCATTTAAAAGACATGTAAATGGGGTACTTAAGGATATGATTTAGTGCTGGTCTTGGTAGTTCTAGATTAACAATTGGAGTCAATGATCTTAAAGGTCTTTTCCAACCAAAATGATCTGATGATTCTATGTGCTGCATGTATGAGTCCATTTTTAAGTAGATGGGGCCATGCTGCTGCAGGCATCTGAGATTTGGTAAAGGGACAGGCTGCACTTAGGAATGACACTGATGGCTTTCAGTAATATAGGAAATCGTTTCCTCACAAGTGTCAGTTCCCACACTCCTGGCAGAGTCACTCATGTTGTCAAAGTGAAGAAAATGTTCTCGACAAGCCCATCACCAGAGATATTCAGGTGTTTCTCCTCTGAGAGGAGCAAGGACAGGATGATTTACTGCTCTCTGCCTACTGCTACCTGCCTGAGGCAGGGCACATCGACATGTCATGAGAGGTGGGAAAGGTTATTTATGTGTCTACCACTTCCTCAGTGTCCTAAAATGTCCCCTCCTCTTGGCAAGTCATCTGTTATCTCTCAGTATCTCTCTTAGGACAGGATGTTACTCCAAAACCATTACAAGCAATGCAGTGACTCAGTGCCATTTGCAAAGAACCAGCTGAATTGGGAGGATTTTAGAAATTATTAAACTTGCTGCTTGAATATCCTCACTGTGGTCACCTCTGTGATCAGTCAGATGCCATGTGTGGCTCTTCAGAGGCCTGAGTAGATACAGCTGAGGATTTCCTCCTCTCAGTTTCGTTGTTTTGAAAGAACTTTCACATCTTTCTGTCTTCTCGTCCTCTCCTCTTCCTCTCCCTTCATTGCTCATGAGCATCTAAAAGGCAGCAGACCCAAACAGGCCCGTTCCCAGCCTTCCTCTCATTTTTCAGAGCATTTGCAGTTATGACAGCAGAAATCCAAAAGTTTAAAAAAAGTCTCTACTTAAATAACCCCATTGAAAACTGACTGAAAAGAAGACACTTAAAAAATAAGTAGTGCATTCAGACTGTGATAGGACTATTTTGAGCCTCCTTTTCTTGGATCTTTTTTTGAGTTCAAGTTCAAAGATGACAGCACAGTAGCCCCTCTGGAAGAAGTGAAATACGTGGATGATTTTGAGAAATGAAACAATAATCTCCTATGATTAACCTATATGGAAAAAGAAAGCTAAATAGTACTAAACTGTCCCACAACAACAAAAAATGAAAACAACAGAAAGGAACAAACTCTGAGCAGATAGGAGCCCTGACTGAAGAGAAAACCACAAGTAAACTGCAAAGAGGGCTTAAACCTGGGTGTCTTTAGTCAGTAGCAGTGACCAAAACACACCAGAAGCCTGAGTGTTTGTCTGGAGCAGGAAAACCTGGGGTTGCTGCAAATTGATGCAACTTTCCCATATGAATCGCCCTAACACAAGTCTGCAAAAAAATCAAGATGATAGTATATTTTACCTGGGCTGCAGCAATCAACCACCACCCCCCCACCCACCCCCCCTGCATCGGGAACAGCTCTGAAGTAATAGATAAGGGCCAAACTCACATGGTAAGAACAAAAGTCATTGTGACTGTGCTTAATGGTATTTCTAGATCTTTTTGCAATATAGATTCCAACTGTCAGGGAATGCAATGACCTAAGAAATCATAATGTTACCTATAACCTTATAAAATGGGAAGAATTACTCACTTCAGAGAGCACGGCATTCCCTTATGGGGCTTTGCGTGTTTGGGATTATTGTCTAAGAGAAAAGACAGGACCACTGTCTTTAAGTCACTTGCTTTTCAAGATGTGCTACCTATCTTGATAACCTTTTTAAGACCCTTGCTGTGTCTGACATTTATTTTAAGCATCCAGCTCCAAGAATGGTGACAGTGTGAAAACATCAAACAATTACTGCTTTTCATGTGTTTGCCACATGTCTAGCAGAAGATATGTCATAAGAAACAAATATTGTGTATTCTGTGGACCAAAAGAGCCCAAAAGTTTAAAAATCCTTAGGAGACTTTCTTATTCTGTAAAAACCTCATAATCTGTGATACTGTTTCATGATTTTGAGATGGTATCCTTTGTGATTTTGGTTATCAGTACTAGGAACAGCATCAAAGTTTAACTCTCAGTCTCAAGATGATAGGCTAAAATAAACCTTCTGAGAAGGGAAAACAAGTTGTTTGACTTGTTCAGCTCAATAAAAACAAAGTAATCAACCTCAGTGTTAATTTTTAGCAGAAACGTCCATCTGTGAACAATATGAGAAACAGTCAAGGGAAAAAAGGCCACACAGATCTTTTTCATCTGGATCCCTAGACATGCTGTCTTAGTTACTGTGCTGGGCTGCAAACACACAATAAATAATGGTTTGAATTTATCCCAGGTGTAATTCAGCAGAATCACTACAGGAAT
The DNA here is from genome assembly GCA_020746105.1 of Trogon surrucura. NCBI lineage: Eukaryota > Metazoa > Chordata > Aves > Trogoniformes > Trogonidae > Trogon > Trogon surrucura. Next base: position 8,108,173 of record CM036618.1, read on the forward strand.
TAATTGCTCTGTTCAGATGTGATTATCTTCACTTATTATAAATTCTTTTGATAACTTGTTATAAATCTTGAGGGTTGTTAGCTTTCACGCCAGCAGTACTGGCACCACTCTCTGTGGCGGCGGTTTGGTGGAGAGAAAGAGATATTTCGGCACAGATGAACTTTGTTGCTATGTGAGGCAAGATAAAGACTGTATTCTGAAAAGAGATTGGTTCAGATCATTTGTAAGGAACTTCATAGTTTAATGTATTTATTTAGCGTGCAAATGCTGGGAGGCCTCCAGAGGTCTCTGGATATACCAACCTACTCTACTTTCTTGCATAAATGAGCAAACAGAAGGTCTGCAATGAAAAACTGCAGACTGATGTGATGGTCTTGATATATGGATGTGATGCATGGATTCCCCTTCCTTTCACCTTGCAAAGGTGGAAATGTGCTCTCAAATAGCCACCATCAAGTGTTCAGTCTTGTCACATGCTTTTGTTCCTTCCACCACAGCCCATTCAGGAGAGCACCCACTCCTATGCCTAGTGAAGGACAAGGGATTTTCAGTCTCCAAGAGGAGACGTGCTTATCTTCACGTATAGCCCCAAAAGAGCAAAGAGGCTCGCTCAACACAGATGGAGTCATCTTGAAAAGAAGTGTAGAAGAAGCCTGGGAATGTATAATGGCAGAAGAGTGACCTTGCAGTGAGAAGTACAGCTGTCTGAACCTGGTTTGGTACTTCCAGAAGTCACCCCATGTCATCACCCCCTGTCCACAGTGGAACAAGTATCCTCTCCTGAAACACCGTGGGGAGGCAGCATCTTCCAGACAGGATGGACAGGGGTTGGTGAGTGGAACCCCAAGTATTTTGTGTGACTTTGCAGGGCGTTTCACACCAACACATGTGGTAGAAGCACATGTATCTCTGGAGCATCCACACATACCATGGGAAGGGGTGCAAGAGGGGACCTGTACCCCTAGTATTACCCCAACTGTATTATTGAATGAATTGATACTGAACCTGAACGTATTGTTCAGTGATTGTCAGTTGGTTACATGTCATTATCAATATATCGCTTTGCTTTGAACATGATTTGGTTTTAAAGCACATGAATCTACTCCTTGTAAAAAAACAGGAGGATTACTTTTTCATGACACCAGCAAAATATCACATTTAATGGTGATTGAAACCCTAATTTCCATTAATGCTTTGTTAGATCTCATAGGGAACATAAAATACAGTGTAATAGCACTGCAGTGTTATAGCATCATCCTTAGCCCCCCACTACTAACAAAACTGTACTGTAAAAACTCATTAAAACTTGCAGCTCATTTATCTGTTTACTAATATTCCTCAAAACCAATTTATAGTTACCTACCAGGTGGATCTCGAGAAAAAACAGACCTAATATGGCACGGCATTGTATTATAGCAATTATGCTTTCTTCTTCACCAGTAACATCCTTGATCAAATTAAATCCAATGCTAAACTTAACTATTGCAAGCAGACGCTTGCCAGCTTCCTGTTCACACCCCTTCATCACAGCAATTTTGCAAATGGATATGGAGAAAGCAAATCCCTCGAGCGTTGTTTACTTTGCTGGGTAATTGATGAATAACCTTGGGGTACAGATGTACATCACCCTGATAGAGGCCGAGCACAAACATTTATTGTGTTCTGTTGTAGGTAATGGGTTTCCTTTCCGAGATGCTCGAATGCTGATTTCTCTTACAAGGATGCAAACATGAGGCACATAGTGACAATCATTTTATTTTTACTGCAGAAAAAGTTAACAATCTGGTTAACATTGGACTTTTCATCTAACCACTCCTGTTTGGGCACAAGAGAAGGAAAGTCAGAATGTTTCTTGATAATTTATTCAATTCAACTACATTGAAAAAAAGTAGTAAACCAGGACATGTTTTTCTGATTATTGATCCTTATGTTCTTTCATGTTTTCTTTTGCAATGGTCAGTTTGCTCGAGACTTACTTAAAACCCAAAAGGTGCAGAAAATTTCCCCCTTTTCAGTGACTTCCTGAGCCAAACATCAAATTATTTTGCTCAGCTGTCTATGCACTTTTTTCCACAAGAAGTAGGTAACTGCTTTTGGATATTTGTTGCTACAGGGTGGTGCTTAGATTGTTGTCTGTATCCTGAGACCAATACGTCACCAAGAAATTTCTCTTGCCATAGACAGGATAATTGTCGTACAGCCCAATTCAAACACATGTGAGGATCTGCTCAAGTCTGAAGCATCTCTGAATATAGAATTTCCAAAGATTTAATTTTACAGTGCTGCCATATTGGACTGTTTACTGATATAGCAAAGCTTTTTTATAGCTTTTAGAGGATGAGGTCAGTCTCTATTCGAGCTATGAATAACTACAGTTATTCATGCACATCTACAGCTTTTTGAGCATTCGCTACCTGAATTTAAGAAAAAAAATGTGAAGGTCACCTTCCCACAAGCACATGCTTCAGCAGGTGTGGCATCAGCAGTTACTAATTCTACAGAAAATAGGATGTTTCAAAGAACAAAACAGCTTCAGGAACATCACGAAGACACTAAGACACCTGATAGGAATGTAGTTATTGTTCATTCTCCCTCTACTAGAGGAGACAATGGCAGAGGTGTACTCCTGTGGAGGCATGAGAAGATGAGCCAGAGGATTGCCTACAACAAAAAGATACACAGCACAGAGAAAAGACACAACCATATTTCTTCTTTTAGCAAGTGGAGACACACCATTAGCTATACAGGGACACAAAGGAATAAGACTATTGTGGTCTGAACAGCAAAAATTTGACTCCAAAGTCACTTTCTTAATACTGAATGCATTTAGGTTTGTATGTGATAAATAAGCACAGCTCCATTAATGTATGTACTGGCTGCTTGTTACTCTACCACAAGACTGAAGGAAGGAAGAAATGTGAGATGTTCACAGTGTCAAGAGAAAAACACTTGTTTCCTTCTGTAGTCAAGGGAAAGAATAAGGTGGACCCTTTAATGAGTAATTCAGAGCAGTAGACTCCTGAGTAGATGCGATCCTCACATAGAATCACAGAATGGTGTGTATTGGAAGGGACCTTAAAGATCACCTAGTTCCAACCCCACTGTCACAGGCAGGAAGATCTTCCACTAGATCAGGTAACTCCAAGCCCCATCCAACCTGGTCTGGAACACTCACAGGGAGGGGGCATCCACAACTTCTCTGGGTAATCTGTGCCAGTACCTCACCTCTCTCACAGAAAACAATTTCTTTCTAACATCTAATCTAAACTACTCTCTTTCATAGAATCATAGAATCGTTATGGCTGGAACATCAAGTCCAACCATTATCGAACTCTATAAGACCCACTTCTAAATCATGTCTCTGAGCGCTATATCTAGACAGCTTTTAAATACATTCAAGGAAGATGATTCAACCACTTCCCTGGTAAGTCCCTTTCCAGTCTTTGAAAACCCTTTCAGAGTAAAGTTTTCCAAGTGTCTAACCTACACCGCCCCTGGCATAAATTGATGCCATTTCCTCTTGTCCTATCCGTTGTAACTTGTGAGAAGAGACCAACACTCATATCTCTACAATATCTTTTCAGGTAGTTGTAGATAGCGATAAGGGCTCCCCTCAGTGTCCTTTTCTTCAGGCTAAATAACCCAAGTCCCTCAAGCAACTCCCCACAAGATTTATTCTCAAGACCTTTTACCAGCTTTTTTCACCTTCTCTGGGCACTCTCCAGCATCTCAATGTCTTATACTGTACACAGTATAAGGTATGGCCTCACCTTTCAACATCAATGAAAACACAAGCAACATTTTCTCCTACCTGTTGGTAACACTAAAATGTATCAACTGCACACAACCCCGGTGAGAAGAAACTTCTGGTATTCTCTTTTCATTGCCTTAAAGTTGCAAGGGACATGAAGGCACTCCAGCATGATTTCCTAGTGCTTCAAGTTCTGTGCTCCCAGCTTGAAATGGTAAGCACGTAGCCCATAAAAATGATTGGCCTGAGTTGCAGTGCTTAGCTAGTTCAGTGAACCATGGAGGGCTGTGAGGTTTGCTTTGTACTTTTTTTCAGTATTGTTACTACTGAAGAAAAAGATCTTTATTGGGATGCTTAGCACTTGATATTAAATATTGTCTTTCTCTGGCTAGAGAAAATGAAGATATTTGTGGCTTTGCTCCTGCACCTGAAATGTTATGAGCTTAGATCCCTCCTGGAGTCTGATCTTCTTTCTTCGTTTGTTGCTATTTCTGTATCAGTACATTTAATCACACCAGGGCATAGGTGCAGGAATTCAACATCCATCCTGTTAAAAAGATAAAAAAGCCCTTATCTGGATTTGGTCCAGACCAGCCAAGAGCCTCCTAAATGGCTGGTTTCCCTGTATGCTTTGGGAGACAATTCAGATCAGTGACCTTTCCCATCAAACCCTGGATACTGGAAGGAAGTTCATGGCTCAGTACAGCCTGGCAAAGCTCCACAACAGCTCCCAGCACTGACTAGTTTGCTAGTAGAAATGTAAGAGAAAATGCTTTCATAATCAAATCAGGAGCAGATCCAGTTTCTCCCCATGTTGTAACTCAAATTTATTCCCTCTTCGCTCTCCAAGGACGTGTAGGACTCCTCCACTGTCTTTGAGGATCTGGGATATTTTTCCCAGCATCTGGGATCCTCAGCACCTGTCCTTAGTGTTTCCTTTCTGTGTCAGACAGAGACTGATGCTCTCTTTAAAGAAATGAAGCACTAATAGCACTGTCTGGGAAAGAGCGACAAGCTCAGAGGATCAAAGACAAGAACATAAATGTAACAACTTCCAGCTCAGGAATTATCTCCCTCTCCCCACAGGTAAGGATGCAAAATTGAAGAGAGATGGGAAGATTTACTGGGAACAAAAAGCAGTGCATGAGGAGTGAAGGAGTGAGCGTTAGCCACTTATAAAAGAACTTAGGAAAGCAGAGTGTTTCACTATAACTTAATATTCACAGATCACTTCTAAATCTCTCTGAACCCTCTTAAAGTGATTTGTTTTGTTGTATTTTCTCACCCTGGGATGGAGAGATCCCACCACTGTGACACTTGCAGGCTAAACAAGGTTACCTTCTTCCTCTCTCACCAGAACATTCCAACCAGGTTCTGCTGGTTTGTCTGGGCCGTTTCCCTTAGGAATAATTGTCTCTCTTTCTCGGGTGTGATAAGTGCAATGTGGGAGCACTCTGTGTCCCTGAAACAAAGGATTTGCAAATCCTTTACAATCCTTACAAACACTCACAGGACACACGTTTCTTGCTCTCTCTCTCTGCTTTGTACCAAGACAGGTTGTCCTTTTCACCACTTTCCTTACTTGGAGCTGGGCAGCCCTTCTACAGGTAACCATGTGCATTATCAGACTCCCTGTAGGAAAACTCCTCTGTCATTCTCACTGTCAAAATATCATAGAATTGTTTAGTTTAGAAAAGACCTTTAAGATCATTGATTGCAACGGTTAACCTTACAATGCTGTGTCCACCACTAAACCATGTCCCTGAGAACCTCATCTACATGTCTTTTAAATACATCCAGGAATGGTGACTCCACCACCTCCTCTTCCAATGCCTGGCAACCCTTTTAGCGAAGAAATTTCTTCTAATATCCAACCTAATCCCTCCCGCCTCCCCTGGCGCACCTTGAGGCCATTTTCTCTTATGCTAAAGATGTCCTTCAGCTTCTGCCTGTTGTCTGCTCTCCATGCCTGCAAGGATACTCTCAGGGCACCATGGCATTCACCTCAGTGTTAATTAATTTATTCAGGTATGTTAGACCAGTGCTTCAAGGGCTGGGAAAATTTGAAAAGATACATACAAATAGCAAGGGACCTAAAAAGTTTAATGGAGCCATCCGCTGTTCTCCATTTCTTCATCCCAGATGACTCTCTGTAAACTATCTTTTTTTTTACTTATAATGTTAATTATGTTGGAACTCCTTGCTTAAACAGACAAGGTGATCGCAAATGAGCTCTTTACCTGGACTAGTCTAAGTTAAAGCAGGAAAGTCTTCTTTCTATATTCAGAGACTTCTTCATCACAAAAGAGCTCAGATATTTCAGCTGACAGATGATGGTGACCGTTAATAACTGCAGCATCATTGATAATGAATATATAAAAAATTTGGCCTATGTTATTTTTATAGGCAGTGGAACTGGCTGAAGGAGAGTTTGAGTTGTAGAAAGTGATTTTACCCAAAGATAAAGTAAACTTTGTCCTTTCCAATCTGCTGAAGTAACCTCATCTTTCACCTGACTCCCTGTCACAGGGCGAAGAGGAAGATCAGACAATATGACAAAGAATAAGCTCAGCTTATTAAGTGAACCAAGCAAGAAATAATCTGTGTCTGGAAATGCCTGACTTGAAAGAACCACCATGTAGAAGTCTGCCTGCCTCTAAAATACATTGAAGCTAATTTTCCTAATATTTTGGAGAAACTGGTGATTTGGAGCCAATAACAGCTGAATGTGAAAAGTCATGATGGTCATCAGTGCCAGCTTGCAGTTCCACATGAAGACTCAGTCAGGAGTCTACTACAAAATAGGATTTTTATCTTGCTCTAGAAGTGCAATTGACTGAATTTCTTTCTAAGTGGAAAAGCAATTACTGTTTTGTCCCTGCCACCAAAGTTGCTTCCACTTTCCTGCCTCCCATCTCCCATAAGCAGAGTAGACAGACATAAAGTTTGGTATTGACATTCAACATCACTGAGGGGTCAGAAATCTCAAGGAAGAAGGAAAAGTATGAATGGACATCCTAGAATTTTACAATACCTTCTGGTGCATCCTCCAAAAACTGTCACAAGAACAAAGATCTCTTATTTTACAAGTAAATGACTACAAGATAACTTTGTGGTCCTATTTCACTAATGTATCTGAAAATGAAAGTTGTATTAAAAAATGTTAAGGGTTATTAAATGAAATGAAGTAAATAAAAAATATCAATAGTAGTTACTACTCATGATCATATTTTGGACTTTAATAAAGAGGAAGAAAAACAGCTTTTTCGTTAATGACACATACAACAGACATACCTTAATATTTCTCCCATGAAAAATTATAAACCTCATTGTAAACATTTTGTACAGATGTAGAATAGTAGTCTTTCCTTTGGCTAACAAACTTACATCAAGAAATGCAACGACCAAAAAAACCCAAGCAGTTGCATGAATATAAATTTCTTTTTAAGTGCAAATGAATCAGATAGAATAAAGATGAAATCTATGTACATGTGCATAATTTGAGCTGCTAGTTTGTATTTTCTGTTACCTTCTGTCTGAATTCCAAACTGTAGGACAGGTTCCTTTATAGTCATAGTTCATTACAATCTAATCACGGGTGGGCTTCTGGGTGTATTCTGCTCTTCCTCAGTCACTGCATCCATGTGTCTGAATTGCAAATTGAGGATATTTAGGATGTTTGTCTCTGTGCATATCTGTTTAATTATGCCAGACTGGGCAGCTGGTCACTTTACAAAAAAGACCAAAACCAACACATTTCTTTTTATTCTTTTTTGGACCTAGTCGTTGATGTTTACTTATTTTTTCATTTTAATTATGAGGCAAAAGAATCCATTTTTTGTGCTTAGCATTGAAAGACTTGAGGTTAATTTTATAGTTTATGTGATTTTTCAAGGATTATGTCTATAAAAAATAGATTTTAAAATTCTAATTTAGAACAACCAATTGTAGGGGCTCCGTAGCCACCCAGAAACAATTCACGTGCCAGAATGCCATGTTCCATGCTGCTGTCCAGCCAAGATTGGAATCTCAGTTTAGTTGTTATTTTCAGACCATCACTGTAATCATTATATAGCAGTAGTAACAGAAAAAGCTCTTACTATAAATCTTAAGCGTAGTAGTAATAACACAAAAGTCCTTGCATGACACGAATTAGGCAGTTTAGCTGTTATCTTCTGAACTGCATGGCCTTCCCTAAAGGTCTTAAATAACTACAAGTGATCTTCTAGTTAAGCCAAGGTGGCTGAAGGGAATAAACAAATAGCAGCATATTGCTCTGAGAATATGCTTCTTGTGTATTAAGATTCCAGTTTTAGACCACCCTCTAAGCCTCCCTTTTTCCAACAAAACAGTAGCAAACATTCAGCAGAATTCCCCACATCTTGTAACGTGTTTTCTAGAAGTATCTTTCAATTTTTTATAGCAATTTGCCTACAGTTGACTGACTGGGTCACCTTCCATCCAAAATGCCATTTGTCCTAAGTCTTTCTATTTCCATGCCTGCACAATTCAGTGATATTTTGTTCCATCTGTCCATCTGGTTAACACACCTGCCTTCTCTTCCTCCAGGTACAGAAGCTGATGACTATGACAAATAAAGGATTAGGCTGGAAAACAATGCAGTCTTGTTACTTCATCACACATCCTATTTTTAACAGCCAACGTCAGTGAAGTTCCGACTCAATTTTTATTTCAGCAGTCATGGTCCCCTGAAGATTTGAAAGGAATGAAAGTCAAAAAGGAAGATACAGGGAAGCAAGTCTATTGTTCGAGCAGACTGAAGCATCACAGCCACACATGACCTGCAAAAGAATTGGATCACTTCTTTCATATTTAGATCACATTGCCAAATGTATTACATCCTGTTCCAAAATATTTTTCTATGGAACAAATTTTTCTGATCATTAAGCAGGGACAAGACTTTTTCAGCATAATGCAAACATTCAGTTTTAACTGAAAAAAGAAGTCAAAGATGTAACAAATCTATGCTATAGTTGTTGATTTTGTCATTTAATATAAAGGGGAAAGGTATAGCTTCCAAACTTCGCCGCAAGAACCTTCATAATATATATCTTATATACAATACACAAATAAGTCTGTGGACATCTGAGAGAGAGAAGAGGGAGAGAAAAAGTTACTTAATTTGTGTTTTTCTTTAGTAGCATTTCACAGTAGGCTATTTCATTTTATTAATCCATGGCCTCATGATCCTTGGGCCTTTACTTTCCCAAACTTTACCAAGTAGGGATGGCAGATGTGCTCCTCCCAGTGTCATTACTTTGCCTGAGCACCCCTGAAGAGAGTGAAAATATCAACATGCACAAAAGAAGACCATAACAAGTGTCTTGCAAAAGGATCTGTGACATGTGGCCATCCCTTTCTTCATCTTTTTTATTTAATGACAATTATTTTTCATGAGTGGGGACAGTTCAGAAAAAAAATGCCTGCAAGAGACTTCTGCAGTTCTAGTTGAGTTCACTAAACTGAACAACGACTGACTAGACCCTTAGCACTGAATCAGGTATCTGATATAGACTCTCAGTCAAGGAAGGAGCAACATCAGGTATCTCAGGTAGTTCCCACTTGCACAGGACCAGTTGGGATTGCCGCAGAGTTGTTTGGAAGGAACAGACACCGTTTTCATAACCTGTATGGAACTTGGATAGAAAACGAAAGTATTAAACCTGCTTCATACTACAGGATACTCATGAACATGCCTGTCAGAAAAATTTTGCCTTTTTTGCCTAAATGAGCCTGGGGTTCAAGAGATGTGGATTTCTCTGACCTCATTTGAGCATCTAAAGGCTAGGTGTCTAGTTTCAGGATTTAGATACTGCTATTTTAAACGAAAATAAAGAAGTAGAGGGTAATTTGTCCTATCCTGAAATACATGCACACAAGACTAATTGCTCTCTGGTGCCTGGCAAACCAATCTTTCTGAACGATCTCCAACAAGATATGACACTTGTTTACGTAGCTGGTGCCAAAGGATGTCAGACAGGATTTCCCTCCTGCAGCCTTCAAAGGCAGATCCTGCAAGACATTGGACATTCAAGAAATGGAGACATTTACTTCCAGAAGGTTCAGCCTGACAGCTTCAGTTCTCTGGAGAACTTTTGGCCAATTTTCAGTCTTGCTCTTCAGGAATCAAGTCAGAAATCCCACATTAAAAAAAAAAGGATGTACATTCATTTTGTAGTTCTATAGGGAGGATCTTACATGACAACACACAAGGGAATGCCAGGTAGGTGGAAACATCTCCTAATTCTCTGTGGTAAAGTTATTTTGAAATGAAATTGATATTTGGAAACTTATACACAAGGTAACTCTGGACAGTACATCCCAGGTGTTTGCTCTGGGATAGGGGTACATCCAGATTCACAGAAAATATGTCAAAAACATTTCTGACAATTTCCCACAGCTAGAATGGAAACACAGAAAACATAAGCATGACCACAGCAGACATGTGGTTGATAAATTAACCAACTTGACGGTTTCCACAGATGATTAAGAGGAAGGGCTAAAGCCCTGATTCCACAGTGAGAGACTGCACCTGTATCTGGTGAGCTGTCTGAGGTAAAAAGAAAACATATGAACAACTCGTGACAAGAAAATGCTATTTCAATATTATCAGGCCACCACTGGTACTTCAGTGATTTCTCTGCTCGGCCTCAGCAGCATGGATGGCTGCCAGCCCGTGGGATCAGAACACCCACTCTGCCCCATGTGCGGCTGAAGAGCAATCTGCAGTCTAAGTCTGAGCAATGAAACAAGCGTTCGCTGGGCTCTGCTCAGAGGCAGCCTGTCCCTGGAGACAAATTCTGCTCACAACCGTAAAGTTTACCAACACCACTAAGGGAACAAAATCGGGCCTTTGCTATTATGCACTTAATGCTCCTCCAGTTGTTTATGAAAGATGATAACATGCACCACCAAGAGAGCAGCTTATCAAGAGTAGGGAATAGCACCAAGTGAAAGAAAAAAGTTGTTGAATTGAACAGCCCATTGTCCCAAAGCTGTAAAATTCGTCTATAAGGATCATATTCAGCAATTGTTTTGCAATTACTGCAAGCTCTAAGGAGACAAATCTTTGTCTTTAGCTTTTGTCATCCCAGTACAGTCACAGAAGCTTGAAAAAAATAAGCTGGAAAAGGCCTCAGGAGGTGATCTAATACATCGCCCAGGGTCTTTGTTATTCAAACAAATAAGGAGCAATTTCTCCTCTACAGGTGCTCTGCAATTACTCTACTGCAATTACCATTACAAAAAAGCACTTTACCAGTATGGCAGTAACTAACAAATCAAAGGATGTGCTACTGTCTGAGCTCCTCTAAGATTTACAGCAAAATATATCCCTATCTTCATTTTGCACTGTGAAGTACAGTGAAATTGTTATAACATATTGCAGTAAATCTCAGAGAGCCTTTCCATAAATCAGATGAGAACACTCTCTGCTCTACAAGGATTGTGGTTAGATGTGCTGGTGAGGGTCTGACATAGACAATACCAATGGGCATTATAATTACACTGTCCATTTGCAACAAATGGCAGAATAATAAGTAAGACTTACAGTCTTAATAGAAGTTGGTGTAGCACTTCTCTAACAGCAACCACAATGTGCACATGTGATCATATTAGTTCTTACGTGAAAGCTGAAAACGGTCTTCTATGTGCTGGGTCCTTCATCATGCTGTCAGATTTGACCTGTAGTGAGGTGGATAACAGCTGTATGAAACAGGAATTTAATGTGCCCCCCCCGAAGGCATATCTATATGTCCCTCCACCCTTAGACAGACAGTAAAGAGCACACAATTTCCACAGCAAGTACCTCAGGACAACACACAAACCCCAGAAAAGTGTGCTGGTTCAGGTCATTGGAATGTTTCTGGAATGTATGGACAACAGCTTCCTGTTGCAGTGGGTAAGTGAGCCTATCAGGGATAGTGCTCTGCTAGACTCATTGTTTATGAACAGTGAAGGGCTTGTGGAAGATGCAGAGGTCAGAGGTCATCTTGGCCACAGCGACCATGATATGATAGAATTTTCAATACGTGGTGAAATTAAGAAGGTCGTCAGCAAAACCTCTACCTTGGACTTCCAGAAGGCTGATTTTGGTCTATTCAGGACACCGGCTGGGAGAGTCCCCTGGGAAACAGCCCTCAAAACCAAAGAGTCCGAGGAAGACTGGGCTTACTTTAAGAATGAAACTCTGAAAGCACAGAAGCAAGCTGTCCCTATGTGCCAAAAAAACAGGGAAGTGGGGAAGAAGACCAGCCTGGTAGAGCAGGGAGTTTTTGAAAGAATTCAGAAAAAAAAAAATTTAAAAATGCATCAACTTGGGGAAAAAGGAAAAGGGGCAGTTGAATCAGGAAGCGTTCAAGTATATTGTAAGGTCATGTAGGAAGAGAATAAGAGATGCAAAAGCTCAGTTAGAACTTAATCTGTCCACCTCTGTAAAAGATACAAAAAAGTGTTTTTGTGAATACATTAATAAAAAAAGGAGGGTCAGGGAAAATCTCCATGCCTTATTGGATGAGGGGGACACATCATAAAGATAGACAAGAAAAAGGCTGAGGTATGTAACACCTTCTTTGCCTCGGTCTTTAACAGGAAGACTGGCTGCCCACAAGGCAACTAGACTCCTGAGTTCCTAGACAGGAATAGAGAACAGAATAACCCTCCTGTAATCCAGGAGGAAGTAGTTAGTGACCTGTTGTGTCACTTAGATCCCAAGAAGTCCACAGGTCAGGATGGGATTCATTCCAGGGTGCTGAGGGATCTGGCAGAAGAACCAGCTAAGTCACTCTCTATCATTTATCGTCGATCCTGGCTAACTGGGGAGATCTCAGATGACTGGAGGTTGGCCTGTATGACTCTCATCCATAAAGAGGGCCAGAAGGAGGATCCTGGGAACTCTGGGCCTGTCAACCTGACCTCAGTGCCTGGCAGGGTTATGGAGCAGATCATCCTGAGTGCCACCAAGCAGCATGTAGAAGACAACCAGGGGATCAGGCCCAACCAACATAGGTTTAGGAAAGGAAGGTCTCCCCTGACCAATCTCATCTCCTTCTATGACTGGTTGACCTGTCTAGTGGAGGAGGGGGAAACTGTGGTTGTAGTCTTCCTTGATTTCAGCAAAGCCTTTGACACCATCTCCCACGGCATCCTCCTGAAAAAGATGGCAGCCCATGGCTTGGACGGATGCACCCTTTGCTGGGTAAAAAAATGGTTGGATGACCAGACCCAGGAGTGGTGGGGAATGGTGTTGCATCCAGTTGGTGTCCGGTGACTAGTGGGGTCCCCCAGGGATCAGTACTGGGCCCAGTCCTGTTCAAAATTTTTATTGACAACCTGGATGAGGGAATTGAATCTACCCTTAGTAAATTTGCAGATGACACCAAGCTGAGGTGGAGTGTCGGTCTGCCAGAGGGTAGGAAGGCACTGCAGAGGGACCTGGACAGGTTGGGTCCATGGGATGAGGCCAACAGGATGAAGTTCAGCCAGACCAAGTGCAGGGTCCTACACTTTGACCACAATAACCCCTGCAGTGCTACCAACTGGGGGAGGATTGGCTGGAGAGTGTCCCAGCAGAGAGGGACCTGGGAGTGCTGGGTGACACCCGGTTGAACATGAGCCAGCAGTGTGCCCAGGTGGCCCGGAAGGCCAATGGCATCCTGGCTTGTATCAGGAACAGTGTGGGCAGCAGGAGCAGGGCTGTGATTCTGCCCCTGTGCTCAGCCCTGGGGGGGCCTCCCCTCGAGCCCTGTGTGCAGGTCTGGGCCCCTCAGTGCAAGAGAGACCTTGAGGGGCTGGAGCGGGTCCAGAGGAGAGCAACGAGGCTGGGGAAGGGACTGGAGGGAAAGTCCTGTGAGGAGAGGCTGAGGGAGCTGGGGGTGTTCAGCCTGGAGGAGACTCAGGGGGGACCTTCTCATTGTCTACAACTGCCTGAAGGGAGGGTGCAGTCAGGTGGGGGTCGAGCTCTTCTCCCAGGCAACGAGTGACAGGACGAGAGGGCACGGCCTGAAACCGCATCAGGGTAGGTTTAGGTTGGATCTCAGGAGGCCCTTCCTCACGGAGAGGGTGCTCAGGCACTGGGATGCACTGCCCAGGGAAGGGGTGGAGTCACCATCCCTGGAGGTGTTTAAGGAGATGCTGGATGTGGCACTTAGTGCCATGGTCTGGCTGATGTGGTGGTGTTGGGACATAGGCTGAACTTTATGATCTCAGAGGTCTTTTCCAACCTCAATAATTCTGTGTGATTCTGTCTCGTTTCTTTTGTCTGTGAGTGGGGGTTTTGTTGTTTTTTTTGGTTTTGTCTTTTTTTTTTTTAACAACTTAAGCAAAATTATCACTTGTACAGCTGAATGATGCTTCTTATTCCAGGTCCTAGCATTATAGAATCATAAAAATACAGAATCACAGGATTGCTAAGGTTGGAAAAGGTCTTTAAGATCACCTCTGAGTTGCAATGAGATTTTATCCAATAACATCAGAGCAGAGGAGCCAGCTTACTGTACATACAGTAAAGGAGGCTGCTAATAAAGATGCCTGACCTTGAGGACGAAATTGGTGCCTCCACTGTGGAGTGTGTAGCAACATGTGCACTGACAGTTAAGGTCCATCCTATGATGTGACAGATGTGACAGCAGAAAAAGAGAAAAATTAATTAGCAACAGCTGAACTCTTACGTGACCCATTTTCAGGAAAAAAGCGTGAAAGAGTTTTCTTTAAGCAGCTTTGAACGTCATCAGCTTCCTCAATACCTTTGAAACTTTTGTGAAAAATGAGACACCAGAGGCAGGGGATGGTAACACACACTTGTTTTTCTGTCAGTTTTGATTCAAAACTCGGCAGGATGCACCCTAAAGCCCCACATTTCATAAGCACTAGAAAATATGTATTTTCTGGTGGAAAGGTCATGTTTAATAACATTATGATAAATATGAGCAGGAGTTGCTCAGGAAAATTATCTGTAGAGGCCTTCCACGGTGCAAGACTTCATTTAATTGGTGTCACTGCTTCCCAGTATACCCCAGCCCGTCAGAGTGGCACCTCCAGATCGCCAAATCAGGACAAGTAAATATCAGACATGGTTTACAAAAGAATTATTAAAACTCACTAATTCTTTCTCACTAAGAAGGAAAACAGGTTTCAGAAATGCAAGACCTATAAATGAGACAGTTCTCTACAAAGTTCACATATAATTATGGCCAAAGCTCAAATCTTACATTTTTTGCCAAGGTAAGAGAAAATGGAAACGCCAAGGAATAACAGTAGATATAGAAAACTATAAGGGCAATGTAATTCTGTGCTTCACGTAATTTTTGGAACTAGAATTTTGTTGAATGCTGCAACTAGACCTAAAATACAGCCTGTTTCCTATATATAAATAAAATATATGCCTATTTCTTATTTATTTGCACAAACAAGTGAATTTAGGTGATAAAGAAAGATTCCAGATCTTCAGCACTGGAAGCTGAAATAGTCTACTTATCTAGAGGTAAAGTATATCTGGGAAAAAGAAATGCTACTGTGAAACTTCCATCCATTGTTGATAAAGCCTAAATTTAATGCAGCTTCCGTAACAGAAGAATAATTTTCTGAGCTTTTCGCTATTTGCTAGAAGACTTGTAACTGTTCTGTCATTCTTACATGAGCAGCTTCATCCAATTTCATGGGGAAAACACAGACATTTATAAAAATATCTTTAGTGAAATAAATGTAAAAAATAACTGAAATAAAATGACAAATAACAAGAGGACATTGTTGATTTGTTGCTGGAAATTATTCACTTCTATCTTGTGGATACACACTGGAGGCTTGGGACTGCATAATACCAAACTCATCCAGGGAAGAATAATTCTGTTTTGCATAAACTATTGATCCTTCAATATCTGAATTCATTTTTACAGCAGACAAAAGAGAGGCTTTTTGAACTATTTTATGAAGAAAAAGAGAGATCTGCA
This sequence comes from Trogon surrucura, assembly GCA_020746105.1. Classification (NCBI taxonomy): domain Eukaryota; kingdom Metazoa; phylum Chordata; class Aves; order Trogoniformes; family Trogonidae; genus Trogon; species Trogon surrucura. Next base: position 8,123,890 of record CM036618.1, read on the forward strand.
CTTACAGATATACTGGTTCAGTGATTCAAGCACAAAAAAATCAGACTTCACACTCCTTATAATACTACCTGGTCCCAAGCTTGAACTTCAGCTGAGTTTTCTCTCAACATTGAAAGCCCCCCTTGAAAGCTATGAGCTTTGCTTTCTTTATTCCTAGAAAAGTTACATCTCACTTTAAAGAAACTTTTCCCACTAAAATTTTTATCAAGCTGGGTACATTTCTACACATTACTTACTAAATTCTGGTATTAGTGTCAGTTTATGGAAATTTTTCGTAACAAAGCTCTCGGTTAAAAGAAAAAAAAATTATTCTATCCAGATCTAGATATTACAATCAAAAGTTTCTTTTCTCACAGGGTTGCTATAGAGTGGTATTCCCATTTCTACAGTCTTCAGCAATACCAAGACAGATGGAAAATGTTCACAAACACCTTAGAACCAATTCAGCTTAGTGCTGAGGGGTTGCTTTCCCTCTCAACCAATCTGCAAAAAACAGCTAGAGCAGCCTTCACTCCTCGCCTTCCTTCATCCCTTCCAGTTTTCACAGCTGAATCTTATCACCAGATCCAGGCACAGGTGGCTAGATCATACCACCCCTGTTTGCCTCTTCAACTCAATAGTTCAACAGGTTTGTCCCATGTGGTACATTATTCCTTCAGGCACAGTGATTGAGCTCAGTGTGTGGGGTTGGGCAGGTTCACCTTGGGTGCGTGTAGTTTTTCTTCTAATGAGATGCTACCAAAATCAATGCTGGGAGAGGCTGGAGTGAACTGGTTGAGATTTTAGCCCAAAAGAGGCTAAAAAGGCCTCTCGGTGCTTTCTTCCGATCCAGAAATTTTGCCCAATTCTTCTCTTAAGCGGACAGTGTAAAGGAAAGATTTAATAGACACAAGTTGCATCAGGAGAACTTCTGACTTTATAAGACGAAAATAAATTCCAAGTGCTTAAGCACTAGGACAAGTACCACAAGAGATCATGAAATTTTGGTCCTTGGAGATATTCGAAACCAGAAGGCAAACACATTCTTGAGCAAGCTGGTCTAACTTCGAAGTTGGACCTGCTCTGAGCAAAAGACTGGAGACCTGCAGAGTTCCCTTCCAGACTGTTATCCTGTGAATGCATTCATTATTCTTTTCTGTATCCCAGAATTTAATGAAAGCCCTGAAGAGTGGCCCTGATCAGAGAAGTGCATTTAGCTTTCAGCCAAGGTCATGAAAAAAAACAGAAATAGGCCTGTAGATTGCTGCTTGTCTCCTGCAGCTTCAGCAAGAAAAGCTCTTTACACTCACTCAACCTAAGACCTGTCACTTCTGTACCATGAAGGACAGTACAAACCATAACAATAAGAACTAGACAAAACTGCAACCCCCTTGTGGTACTTTTTTACAGACCTGAAATATAAGCATGTGACTCTTAACTAACGCCATACAGATGAGGCTGCCCAAGGAAAATGTAACATATTTTAATGTATTTTAATATTTTGCTGGTACACGCTGCCAGCACCTAAACATTTGTAACTCAGGCTCATTCCTAAGCCAGAAGTTACTTGTTTTTATTTCATACCTTTCAATAGAACAGTTTTAAATTAGTTGTCTGGATATTTTTTAACCTCGTGGACATTTTACTGTCTAGAGCACCTTGTGCTAAATCATCCAGTGAAAGACGCAAAATAAATAAAACATAGACTAACACATCACATCACAGAAATAGGACTCATTTTTTTGTTGGGTGTTGCTGGGAAAGAATTCCCATCTGCAGCAAGCACAACAGCTCTATCAATGTGCAAAGAAAAGCAGTTAGACTTATGATTAACTCACATAACTTTTTAAAGTTCAGTTTAAAAAAAAAAAAAAAAGCACCAGTTAATTTCATTTCACTCTGAAGGAAGTGAAATATAACCCACAGAAATTAGCACTGTAATAAAACTGTTCCAGTTTTCTATTCATTCTGGCACAGCTGCATCTGTCTGGAAAATGTCAGACTGATCTAAAAACCCCAGGCAGGACGAGTGCTTAGCTTGTCTTGCTCCACATGATTGCACAGTAGGTTTCATAACCCAGGCTGGAAATCTTGAACACAGCTCAGAAAAAAACAGATCCAGAAGCCCCTGAACAAGTAACGTTCATTTTTCAATCCCAGACCACATTTTCTTTTTTCTACTTCTTCTATGAAAAATTTTTAGCTTTATTCATAGCTCAGGTTTTTAGATCATAGAATCATAGAATGGGTTGGCTTTGAAGAGACCTTAAAGACCATTTATTTCCAATCCTTCTGCAATGGGCAGGGACAGCTCCCACTAGACCAGGTTGCTCAAAACCCCATCCAACTTGGCCTTGAACACTTCCAGGGAGGGGGTTTCTGGATCAGTTTGAAAGAAAAGTGGTTTTTTACCATTTTTTAACTACAAGGGCATGTAGACTTCATGAGCTGTGCACATACACTACCTCTGCAGCACACTGGAGGAAAGGAAAGGGTCACAGGTGAAATGAATAATGAACCATGATGGTTAACATAATTTCTTGAAAGATGAGTGCTTGAGAAAATCCATCTCAGAGAGACATTCAGGCATTAAGTGGGGAGCTGCTGATGGAAAAACAGTTTTATAATCCATTTTTTTTTATCAACCCTGTATTTGACAATGAAGCACAGGACCGTGTTCCTCTAGGGTGAACAACCAGGAGCTTCTCCCTGGAGGTCCACATATGAGCTCGCTCTTGAAACAAGAAATAATGATTGTCCTAAAACATATTTTGCACTATCCCACTCCTCCAACACCTCACTTCCAGTTTCACTATCACCTCCTCCATGAGTTTATGCAACTACAGCTACACCTCTACCTCACTCTACTTTGCCAACGAATTTGTGTGACAGTACAATGCTGTTGATGGCATTTCCGGCTAAGGATCATAACTTGGCACATGCTGTCAGGACTGATTTTTTCTGCTGTCTTGTAAACAGGTCTGTAAAGTATTCTTTGATGATTGCCAAACCCCTCATCACCTTGATACATATATTACTGCTGTTATAGGCAAGTGATTTGGAGTACCACAATGGCCAGAAACTTCTATGGGTTAAATAAGGCACAAAATTTCATGAGTCAGCTGTTGCCTTTGGTCCAACACATCTTTGCTCCCACTTCAGCAATAGGCATTTCTGATTTTGGCTCTTATATAATTCTAATTATTTTGAAAAATTTGCAAGGACTGTTTCTTATCAAAACTCAGTTGTTCTAGTATCTTTTGAAATTTTATTTCCTTTCCTGTATTTTCTATTTTGTAATGGTTTTGAGGATTTGACCTCATATGTCATGGACTTTCTTGTTAGTGTGTAGCTCTGATTGATTAACTAAGTCAGAAATTGAAAATCATCAAAACTGGGGACTCTTAAAATAAAATAATGACATAATATTGATCAGAAATATTCAAATCCAGAAAAGACTGGGCTATTAAAAAATTGAGTGTAACAAAACTGTCAAACAAATATACGTATCTACCAATTTGAAATTAATTACAAAGCTGCCTAACATTCAGTGAGTCTGAGAGATTTTCTTTGGAAGTTGCCAATCACTTTCACAATGTGAAACACCACACAGGCACTTCCCAAAAAATAAGAAGTGTTCCCTCTTTCATAGCTGTGTTAGTCAGAAACAAATTTCATATTCTCTGCTGGAATTTGATGAATGTAATATTGCAGCAGTGAGTTGCCAAAGCAGTAGGAGCAGTGAGGTGCAATGGGCAATATTCTACATTTATTTATACCACCTAAGATTTTTCAAAGGCTTTTTTGCTAAACACAGATTTTTGCCAAGCATGAACATATAATTAATCCCACTGAGGTCTGTAGAACATGTTTTCCTGCAAATAAAGGAAGAATTGTGAAGGCACAAAACCCTACAGAATGAGGAAATTACGATTTCAATTTGCTGGGTGGTTTCAAAAAAGAATACAAACATGAAAAATATCACTCTGGAGTTGAGCATATGGTTGTGTGTTTCCACATGTGTAGGTCATTTAGTGCATCCCACACTGTTATTAGTGGATTGGCAAAAATCTCACTTCTCATTACCATAGCAAGATTATCCTAATTTCACAGGCATAATTTTCAAGCAATTGCTAGGGGAAATCCCATGGGAGAGGGTACTAGAAGGTAAAGGGGCTCAAGAAAAGTGGTTGATATTCGAAGGCCACTTCTTCAAAGCTCAAGATCAGTGTATCACAACAGAGAGGAAATCGAGGGAGCCAGGAGACTCACTGAGGAAGTGTGGTCTGGATGACTGAGTCGTGAGGTGGACTGTGAACTGATTGAAGGAAAGAGAGTTGTGGTCAATGGGACAGAGTCTAACTGGAGGCCTGTATCTAGTGGAGCCCCTCAGGAGTCGGTACTGGGACCAGTACTATCCAATAAATTCATCAGTGACATGAATGAGGGAACGGAGTGCACTGTCAGCTGATGACACTAAGCTGAAAGGAGTGGCTGACACACCAGAAGGCTGTGCTGTCATTCAGTGAGACCTGGACAGACTGGAGAGTTGGACGGGGAGAAATTTTATGAAATGCAACTAGGGCAAGTGTAGAGTCTTGCATCTGAGGAAAAAAAACCCCACGTACCAGTATGGGCTGGGGACTGACCTGTTGGAGAGCAGCACAGGGCAAAGGGACCTGGGAGTCCTAGTGGACAGCAGGATGACCATGAGCCAGCAATGTGCCCTCGTGGCCAAGAAGGCCAATGGCATCCTGGGGTGTATCAGAAGGGGAGTAGCAAGTAGGTCAAGAGAGGTCCTCCTGCCCCTCTACTCCGCCCTGGTGAGGCCACATCTGGAATATTGTGTCCAGTTCTGGGCCCCTCAGCTCAAGAGAGACAGGGAACTACTTGAGAGAGTCCAGCACAGAGCCACAAAGATGCTGAAGGGAGTGGAACATGTCCCTTATGAGGAAAGGCTGAAGGAACTGGGTCTCTTTAGCTTGGAGAAGAGGAGGTTGGGGGATGATCTCATTAATGTTTATAAATATGTAAACGGTGAATATCAGGAGGAGCGAGCCAGACTCTTCTCAATGATGTCCAATGGCAGAACAAGGGGCAAGGGATGCAAGCTGGAGCATAGGAGGTTCCACCTCAACATGAGGAAAAAATTTTCTCTGTGAGGTTGTCAGAGCAGTGGAACAGGCTGCCCAGGGAGGTTGTGTAATCTTCTGTGAAGCCATTCAAAACCCGCCTGGACGCGTTCCTGTGTGACCTACTGTAGGTGATCCTGGCAGGGGAGTTGGACTAGATGATCTTTTGAGGTCCCTTCCAACCTCTGACATTCTGTGATTCTGCGATTCTGTGATTCTGTGATAATTATTACTAGAATCCTTCACCTAAATTAGTCAAAAAGTTTATAAAATCCAAAAAAATGTCTTGCATACATCAGCTGAGCACAAGAAAAACATCTAACCTGTTGCAGGAAGCCCAAACTTGTACCATAATCGCACTGTTAGGAGAGGGCACAAATAATGCTGCCAGTGCTTAGACTTTTTCAGGGTAAGTAAAAAGATATCTGAAATTATGTTTTTGTCCATTAATCAATGTCCTCAATGTTTACAGAAAAAGACTAGATTTGTCATAGCATATTTTTGAGCCACAGACACATGAACCATTTATGTTCTGAGCATGTCATATTACATGTGGAAATGAATGTGTCTGGAGACGGTGTGAGAAGAACACAGTAAAGGGACAGAACAGTATTCTCCAAGGAATTTGAGAACCTGAGGTTAAATGCAGGTTGCAGAAATGAATAAGGTGAGGAGGAAGATAAACTACCTCCTGCAACTGGAATTTGAGAAGCATGAATGAGCTTGTGCTGAGTAAGTGTGAATGGTGCTTTTTATTCTATTAAATTACCTTTTTTAACTATGAGTGGACACATAGTATGACTATACTGAGGCAAATACACACACAGAAAATAGGGTATTTGAAGCACAGCACAGATCTACTCACAAGAACAACTGATAATTGATGAATGTTCATTTACTAGAATTAAAAAATGTTGAATGTGCTAAGAATAGGGCAAAGCCAGAGGCATCCCTCTGCATTAAATGGAGGATTTCCTCACAGAAACAGGAATCAATGAAGGCAAAAACATGATGAAAGAGCTGAAACTGGAAGCATTGAGCGCTTGACTCGTAAAGCTCCAACTTCAAGAATTGCTGAGTCTCCTAGCATCATGCGGTATCATGGCCTTCGCTGTTTTCCTGGAGGCTACGAGACATGCAGGGTTTTAAAAAAAATTTTTTTTTACACTTGGTTAGGCTTCTGGGAAAAACAGTGGTCCATGAGCACTTCAAGCAGCAGGCAAAATACACAATGGTGGCTCTCAGTGTGCAGTGACCAGCCTTGAATATCTGAGAACAGGCACAATTTTCTTTCAGGATAAATGGTGCACTGAGAGCTTCAGGGACTGTGACTCCCTTGCAAGGCTGCCTTCAGGGTAGGTACTACCTCATCTCCATGTCAGCTTTTGTTCATTTTACTTCAAATAGATGTGATGTTTGTGGTACTGACATTCACCTGCTTGTTCTTGCCCACCAGTGCAGGTGTCTCTCTCCTACTGAGGCATCTACTGATTTCACTCTACTCTTCTCAGTTTTATCTCTGGAAAAATAATACAGAATCACACAATCACACAATCACAGAATTCTTGAGGCTAGAAAAGACCTCTGAGATCATCCAGTTCAACCAATTTCCCAACACCACCACATCAGCCAGACCAGGGCACTAAGTGCCACATCCAGCATCTCCTTAGACTCCTCAAGGGACGGTGACTCCACCCCTTCCCTGGGCAGTGCATCCCAGTGCCTGAGCACCCTCTCCGTGAGGAATTGCCTCCTGAGACCCAACCTAAACCTCCCCTGATGCGGTTTCAGGCCGTGCCCTCTCGTCCTGTCACTCGTTGCCTGGGAGAAGAGCTCGACCCCCACCTGACTGCACCCTCCCTTCAGGCAGTTGTAGAGAGTGATTAGAGCCCCCCTGAGTCTCCTCTTCTCCAGGCTGAACACCCCCAGCTCCCTCAGCCTCTCCTCACAGGACTTTCCCTCCAGTCCCTTCCCCAGCCTCGTTGCTCTCCTCTGGACCCGTTCCAGCCCCTCAAGGTCTCTCTTGCACTGAGGGGCCCAGACCTGCACACAGGGCTCGAGGGGAGGCCTCCCCAGGGCTGAGCACAGGGGCAGAATCACAGCCCTGCTCCTGCTGCCCACACTGTTCCTGACACAAGCCAGGATGCCATTGGCCTTCCGGGCCACCTGGGCACACTGCTGGCTCATGTTCAACCGGGTGTCACCCAGCACTCCCAGGTCCCTCTCTGCCGGGTGCTCTTCAGCCACTCCTCCCCCAGTCGGTAGCGCTGCAGGGGGTTATTGTGGCCAAAGTGTAGGACCCTGCACTTGGTCTTCCTCCTGTTGGCCTCATCCCATGGACCCAGCCTGTCCAGGTCCCTCTGCAGTGCCTTCCTACCCTCTGGCAGATCGACACTCCCCTCTAACTTGGTGTCATCCGCAAATTTACTAAAGGTGGACTCAATCCCCTCATTGAGGTTGTCAATAAAGATGCTGAACAGGACTGGGTGTAGCACTGATCCCTTGGGGACCCCACTGGTAACCGGACACCAACTGGATGCAGCACCATTCCCCATCACTCTCTTGGCCCAGTTATCCAACCATTTTTTTACCCAGCAAAGGGTGCATCCATCCAAACCGTGGGCTGTCGTCTTTTTCAGGAGGATGCTGTGGGAGATGGTGTCAAAGGCTTTGCTGAAATCAAGGTAGACTACAACCACAGTTTCCCCCTCCTCCACTAGACAGGTCACCCAGTCATAGAAGGAGACCTGCCCTAGACTCGTAATTCTGTTACGTGAACATGTGTAAAACCTTGATTTCTGAACAAAGCCTCAGGAGCTTGAGAGTGTCTCTGTTGAGTATTTCTTTTGTGCTTCCCTTTGTCTTTATTTATTAAGAGCGAAAATCAACAAGGTCCTACTGTCTCAGGATGGCATCACCACTGACTGTAAGAAGCAACAGTGCTTTTGGGGGTGACATTACATCTTCTGAAAGCATAATCCTGACATGTGACATTTTTTCTCTTTTTTTTTTTTTCCTGAAATGCATTTTTCACTAATAAGAGATCCACAATTCTGCTGTTTAGAACTATAATTACATGCCTGGGTCTAAAAGCTGAATGTCCTTTCAAACATGCCAAAGTTTGATTGATTTAGAGTGAAGGTGATGGATGGATTTTGGAAATAGTAGACAACAGAACATTAACTGGAAGACACACTTTGAAGGTCTGCCATTTGACACGGAGGAAGTCTCTGGTGACTGTAACTTCATTATGACCCTCAGAAAGGCCCCTGAGTTAAGCATTTTTTTTAGTATCTAGGAAAAACTTGTTCCTTTCTCTCCTCTTTTCCTTACTCCCATGCTGTTCCCTGAAATATGAAAAATAGCTCACCAAAAGCTGTTAGACAGTCATGTCATCACAGTGAATGCAAGCTATGTACAAGGGATGAGGTCCTGACTCACATCACTGCATTACAACTCAGAGGTTTCTAATTTAACTTGAGAGACTATAGCCCAATATAGCCTGAACCCAAGGAGATTATTATTGAATAATTAATTTTTTCATAAAGATTTGAGATGTTTTTTCTACTATATGTATGTAATGCATATTCCTGACGCTTCTTCTGATTTATGTTTTGCTTTTTCGTAAGGATATTATTACTATGAACATCAGAGCAATTCATAATTTAATCCCCCAGACTCATACAAAATTTTGAATTGAAACCTTGAAAGATATCACATTCACAGTGTCTATTTCTAATTGGGTTCACAACTTAGAGAAAAAAATATCCTGCTTTGGGGAATCTGTGGGTTTGGAGAGAGAATAGAAACTACTTAAACTCATTGTTATCTATATTTTATACGGTCTATAGTAATATCAGTCCACAGTATAAAATTAAACAGTGATCCCTGGTCATTTAGCCCTCAGACACTTCTGTTTCTAATGAAAATCTTGCTTATAAAGAAACCTGTATTGAAAACTTAAAATTTTTCAGCGTGATTTGCAATTTACATGGGGAAGAGGAAAGAATCAATGTTCAGAATGTAAGAATATGTTTAGATTTTGAAAAAAAAAATTAATGTAAAGCTTCAGCACAAGAAAAAATCAAAACAGTGAAAGGTGTCCCCTAAAAGGGAAAGAGAAGCACAGAAGGATGGAGGGCATCAGTTTGCCATTCTATTTTTCATGATTATACATAACTATATGTGCATTTATACGCATATTTTATGTCTTACAACTTTTTGTTGAAAGTCTCTTCATCCTTCGACTTTTACAGGAGAACCAGTTTAGTATCAGGTATGCAATTTTTACCATTTCTTTGAAAAGTACCCACATTTTTACTAAATCTTTAAAACCACAAAGTCTTCATATTGCATGTGTTTTGTAATGATTTGTAGGAGTCCAGCACATAAATTATTTGTCCAGTCAACATGCACTTAGCATGGCCAGCCTGAGCAGCATGGAGAAACACAACCTCATTTGTGAGGTTCTTACTGCCAGAGGAGCAGTGATGTTTAAGAGCCTGAAGATACTGACAGGAGCAATGCCTATAGCATGGAGAAGACATTTTCCATGGTTCAATAATAGTTCCTGAGCTCTCCAGAGAGTTACCTTAAAGATATTATGCCTTGGTTCACTTTGAATCTGTAATCTATGTGACGAGGTCCATGGAAACCAGGGCAGGAGAGAGAAGTTGAATGTTAATGTTTATAAATATGTAAAGGGTGAGTGTCAGGAGGACGGAACCAGGCTCTTCTCAGTGATGTCCTATGACAGAGCAAGGGGCAATGGATACAAGCTGGAACATAGGAGGTTCCACAAAAACATTAGAAAAAACTTTTTCACTGTGAGAGTAACAGAGCCCTGGCATAGGCTGCCCGGGGGGGGGGGTTGTGGAGTATCTTACTCTGGAGACATTCAAAACCCACCTGGACGCGTTCCTGTGTGACCTACTGTAGGTGACCCTGCTCTGGCAGGGGGACTGGACTAGATGGTCTTTCAAGGTCCCTTCCAACCCCTGACAGTCTGTGATTCTGTGATATGTTACACCCTGGCAGAGTCAGGATGTGACCTCTCCAAAGCAATCTCAAGACCAGGCGTGCTGGCATACCCTGAGCATGGTGGAGCCCATACATGTCCCAGAAATACCGCCAACACACTGGTAAATAAAGGGGGCTCTACTGGGTCTGACAGTAAGACCTGGCCCATAACCACTTACGGTGATGGCAATTTAGCACTAAAGATGAATTCCTATCTCTGTGCCCAAGAGACTTCTCAGTTCAGTGCTTGTGGGGTCAGAGAAGTGTAAGAACCATAAGAGGAGTGTCAAATGTGTTGTAGTAGAGCATCTCTGCATCATCTTCCATCCCACCAACCTCCCAATACATCCTGCTTCCACCTACTCCCAGGTAAGACATCCAGCAGACTTATTGCTCCAGGCACCATTCTGCCTCCTGAGGCATCCTGTCAGGCAATGTTCTGGAGCAGTTTGTCTTACTTTGAGCTCCTCAGCTTCTTCTGGCCGTTAACTTCTTCTTAAGGGAACCAGGACGTCGCTTGTGACCATACTGAGAGAAATATCTTGGAAAGGAAAGATCTACAAGTAGTTTTTGAGAAAAAAATGAATCTTGTTCCTTAGGATTCACTGAAAGGAGGGAGAGGTGAGCTATTGGATTACAATTCTCACAGGAGGTGTCTACAGAATGTCTTCACCTCTTCCTTCTGCCCTCACACTGCAGGATACACAACTCTTGCTAACGTGGCAGCCAGAACAGCAGGTGGAACCGGGCTTGGGAACTGGACCCAGCAAGTTCAACATACTGGGGGTCACTGTCTGCTGCTTTGCATGAATCCGTGTCTTTTGGGTGCTCTCTGATCCTTCTGCTGACATGGAGAAAGGAAGAAGGAGGAGGAAGTGTGGATGAGAGACAAGAGCTGGATCATAAGGTGTCAAGGTTATTGGACATAAGCCAGTGAGAACTGCAACATCCCAAGTGGACCTATTACCAGGCAGTGAACATTTAGAGATTTAAGAACTCCTTTTGAGATTGTTTAGAAAGTATGTATTTCCTGCTGCCCATATCCTGGCGACATGAGGTAAAAACACATTTAGCTACTTTAACCTCAAAGGAATTATGCTGATTTGCCTTTAAACTAATAATATTTTTCAACTTTTGCAATAAATAAAGAAAAGATAGTATCAAGTCCATATCCCCTGAAAGTAACACTTAAGCTGTAAACGAAGCAGGTCATGTCCCCACATAACCAAATAAAATGTGCCCATGGAATTATAGACCACTTCCACATATGGCCACACAAGAGAGGCAAATTAAAATTTCATGGGCAGTCTTAAGTTTGAAATTTCTGAAGTCTTGACTGCTTCCTGATTGTTCCTTGAGCACAGTTGCATGTGCATGAAGTTGGTCGCATTTTATTTCCAGGCCTGACTACTTAAGATTGCAGAATGCATATGCAATGTCTGGAAACTAGATTATTATTATCATTATCTCATTTTCTCTGTGACAAAAGAGCAGGGAATGTTAGTTGTTTTCATTTTCCAGATGCTTCATCAATTTTGGGCTGTTCCAAATGGAGTGGAATCATCGATCACCCTTTAGAACAAATGTGATGTTCTATTCACCAGGACATAGTACGGGTGCTGGGAAGGCTTAGTTCAACTGTGTCTGGGAAACCTCACTGTTAGCCAAGAAAATCCTTAGACATTGTATTTGGTATGACAAGTAGGTATGATTTGCTGGTTATGTTAGCTGCAAGAGTGTACTGTGCTGTTTTGATGTTTTTTTTCTTGTACTGATGACTGGAAATATCAGAGCATATATTAGAGATCAGACAGGATTTGAAATTATGTCTAGTTTGCAGGAAAGCATAAATCGCATTGGCACATCCAGTGGTTTATCGCTTCCACATTGGCAGAGACTAAGGAGCAGCCATAGTTGTCTGACCAGCTGGTTTGTCTCAGTGGGCAGAGCTGGAGACGTCCGGATTCTCCCCATGTGGGGAGATGGATGTACGTGGAAAGGATCACACTGCTGCACAGCAGAACCAGGGCAGGTGACCCTGTCAAGCACATGGTTTAGCCATCAGGGAAGGGACACTACTGCAGCTCCTTAGCACGACCCGCTCAAATTTTCTGTAAAGAGCTCTTCAGCTCTTCCTTACACGACCCTGACTTTTGCAGGTTTTTTTTCAGTCAGGATTTGGAGTAGTTTAGCTGGAAGTGAGGTTATTCTGTGCAGACTTTAGTGCTCTATTTATATCTCCATTCCTTAGCTATGGAACATCAGACTAAACTTTTCCTCAAGCAAGATGGTTTACAGGTTTTGCTTGAACATTCTTTTCTTTCCCCCCATCTGTCTCAGGAATAATAGAAGTCACCTGTTCTGGCTCTGAGGATACCTGAGAAGAAGAACACTGTGTTTTGTACAAATACGGCTTCTTTCTATCGAGTAACAGAATGGATAGTTCACTCCTCAGGCTTACTTGGTATTTACTTTTTCTTTTGAGAATAAAAAGAACAAAAAATAGAACCTAGGTAATGCAAGACGTGGTGCAGACTTCACAATAGGACTTGTCTACTGGGAGAAAGGTCTGCACCTGTAGCCTAGACTCAGCACACACTTCAAGACAAATAATGAAGCTGCTCAATTCATTAATTCATTTTCTGTTTTTCTACTCATAAATTACTAAGGAAGAAAAAAAAAAGAAGAAAAGGAAAAAAAAAAAAGAAAATAAATCCCTTAGACACGTTTGTTATTTGGCTCTGCCCAAAAAATTTTTTGACAAAGTGGCTGATGATATTCAAAATTTACATGGCAATGCTAAGAGGAGACAGGTGATGTCAATTGTTGCATTTGCAAGGACTATCATCTGCTGCCCTTGGGTGATGTCAGTAAAGTCACATTGTTCTATGTTTCAGTTTTCTCTGTTGTTGAAGGGAATGACCCAGGGCTAATCTGTGTATTGCACTTTTTGAAATACTGTTGTAGTTTGAAATCTTCTTCCCTCATCACATGACAACCCAAGGTTTCTTATCTCACAGCAGAGAAAGTCTGAAAAGGTCTCCAGAAAAGTTTCTCTATTAGCAGAAATTCTAAGTTTTCTCATAAAAAAATCTTGAGCTCATAAGAAAATAGTACTCTATTGTTGAATGATTCAAAACCTTTCTTTACCATGATCAGAGAAACTTCAAGGTCTTAGTAGTGCACCAGAGTCCTCATCACTTTTATTTATGGACATTGAAAGTTCAGGTCATTAAAGCTGATGGTGGGAAGAGTGTTATTATCTCCCTTTTATTCTTCAGAACAAACCAATCTGTGCCAAGAGGCACACAGTGACACTGGAAAGATGGCATATAATGGAAATATGTCATAAAAAATGATGAATGCATGTAATTAACTGCAGGAGTACACACTCGATATTATGTAAATCTACAGATAAAGGCATCAGAGTGTTCAGGTTCAAATGTACTCTTCTGTCTAGCCTCACCCTGTGCTATTTCAAACATCATGAGGCTGCCAAATGAAAATGTAATAACCAATGTGTATGGAATATAAATATAAAAAAAGGCCTATCTTTACAGTACAATGTTATTTCTCACAGTTAAGAGCCTGTGTCTGCAATTCCTATCTTTTCAGCAAATCCACTTGGTACTTAAACTTACCCACATCCTTAAGACTTATTGAACAGCTCATACCTAGATATTTTGTCAGATGGCACCCTAGAGAAGGCTGGTCTGTCTGGAGGGCAACCAGAACTGTTCAGTACATCCCTCCTCTTCCCATTAAAATGGATGTCTAAACCTAACAATATGCTTTCCTCATATGGGGCACATCCATCAAGCTGACAAATGATAAAAATACAAACAATAGATCCTGCTGCCATGCTCAGCAATGAGAGACCTGCAGCATTCGATTAGCTAGCTCGTTTCCCCAGACTGAGCAAAACTGCTTTGTCAGGTCCTTGCTACTGTCTTTTGCACTCTGGTTTTCTTAAGACCAGGCTATCTTTAGCCTTGCTAAGATGATATTTGCTACTCTGAAATCAACAGAACATGCTACTGAAGGCTGATGGCATCTCTGTAAGAGTTTCATGCTTATGTCTTTTTTAAGCATTAGAAAAATGAATTGTCTACAAATAAAATATGGAGAAATGGGGAAATGTTTCAAGCTATGGACACAAGGCAGGGCAAAGCTATTGGGTCCATCAAGTGTAAACATCAGTTTTGGTGTTACGTTAGACAGAAGTGGAAGTATGGGACTTCTGGTGTGAGAGCCAGAGGTGACAACACTCTGAGAATAACTCCCTTTGAAGTCAATGGGACATTATTTGCTACTCCCTGATGGTAAAGCAGTCACAATTTCAGTTCCAGTAATATAAAAATTCAGCTCTGTCTCTCATGTTGAACCCGACTTCACTTGGCAAATGTCCAGCCAGCCTTCTTGTATCAGAAGAGTGAGCAAAGTAGTAAGCAGCAGGCTGAGAGTGGGAGACTCATTATCAAATACAAAGCAAAGGCTCAGTATGCTCCCTTACAGTATTAAAGCTGATCTTTTCTTTATCTTTTTTCCCCTAGAAGAACTCTCTATATGTAAACCAATATGTCTAAAACAAGTGATCAGTCATAATGCAAGTTGTCCCTTCACAGTCAAGTTGTGTAATCACATCCTAGGCCAGAATAAAGCTCTTCACATTACTTAACATACATAGAACACAGAAGTAGACTATGGCTTTCTGCAACCAGTTTTGAGATACTCCTGGTGGAAGGAAATTAGTGTGAGGACCATAGGACATTCTGCTCATGTGCCACCAAAAGGGTCTTTTGAGGATCAGTTCCACCAGGCTACTTCAGAATTGTCCTTTTGGTTCAGGACTACCTGAACAGGACTACCTCTTCTGACAGGAATTGATTCATCTGGCTTTTCATTTGCCGACTGAAACTAAGTTTTACAAGGTAACACAAAAATATAGGTGGAAGTAAAGCCTCTGCTGCTAAAAACTTATGATTATTTTGGCACTGTAGGAATAGGTAGGGAGAAGGAATGTACATGTCACATTAGGGGACACACATCAGATGATGCAGATGATAATACTTTTTGTAGCATCCTTGTCACATTTATAGCAATAAGCAGTGATGTCCAAATCAAGATCATGATTTCATTTTATAATCAAGGAAACAGGCAGGGATATAGAGAAAATCCTCTGTAATACAGAACCCTCTGTAGTAATAACAAGAAACACAGAAAAAGAGAGTCCATGCACATTTCTGGTAAAACAAATGTTCACTTTTACAGCAACTGCATCGCAAACATAGACAGAATAATTGTTTCCATTTTTTACCAGCAGTTCCTAAAGTCAGTGTAGGTTTTGCAGGTTGGTTTTTTTGGTGGTTTTTTTGTAAGCAATATGCTGCTAGCCACAGAAACACATTTATTCATTACTTGCTGTGCTCGCATTGCTTTTACAGTGTTTCTTCAGAATTCCAAAACAGACCGAGACGTCATATCTATATCAGTAAATTACTCTGACCAGGGTCCTTTCTCTGTCCCCAGGGTCTAGCAATACAGCACAGTTGAGGCGCACACTGCTAAACTCTGCTTTAACCATATAGGGTGACTTCATCCATATCATCTATAGGGAATATTTCTTGGCCCATGTTATCTTCCAAAACGTGCCTGAACACTGACAGTGCTAAAGCAACTAAGTAGTAGGGTTAACCACACACTGGAGCTTGCACTCAAAATTTGTCCCAGTTTAGATACTACTGTAGACATAATTCAATAAAACTCCTGAGTTTGCCCTAAGGGTAAATTTTGACAAATGATCGTTCTCCAGGCACAGCTCCAGTCTTAATGTAGGAGATAGAGGCTTTAGTAGTATGAGCACAGCCAGACGGGTCTAAGAGTAGACAACAGAGACACTGGCATTGGAGGAGAAAAACAGACACTATATTTTCTTCCATTTCCTCTCCACGTACTAGGTGTTTCCACAGGAGAATTTTACAACTCTCATGTACCTTATTAAAGAAAGTAGCAGAAGTGCAACAAGTATAGGTAGCATTTTATCCTGCAACACAAGAACAATCTTCCTTCTATATTCGAGCTTTTTGGTCTGCAGTCCTCTCTCTTCTCTACAAGTTTCACACAGTTTTGTTACAAACTTAAAGCCTAGATTACTAGAATATGCAAGCAAAGCGAAGGCAACAAAGATGACGTCTACTCTGATATCCTCAATAGTTAATGCTCTGGCAATCCTCTACATATTTTCCTCTTCCATGGCCCATCCAAAATCTAATGTCTAGCACTAACTCAATAAATCCAACACAAACCATCTTATGCAGTTGTCGCTGAGGCCGTGTACACCTCCAGAGTGATGCACTCTGTGAGCATGACTGACATTAATTTAGGAGATGCCTGCTATGATTTGCTGTGCTGTAATATCACATGTAACCAGAGAAAAAAAGACAGTTCAAACACCTATCTTGATCTTAATATGCACTGAACTACAATGACATTTTACATTATGGAGAAAGACAAGCATAGTGTTGGAGAACCAGGAGCCACTGCATTAGCTGTGAAGCAACTCAGCTGAGAGTCAACAGCCTGTTTTTTACCTCTCAATGATTTTTTTTTTAATTATTTCAGTGGTACCACACAACCCAGCTACCTCACTAGAGCAGTGCTTTGAAAAAGCAATATTAATGCTTGCTGGTGATAATTAAGCTTTCTGATGATAATTAAGGTTTATGTATATATTTGTATATGGAAATCAATCTTTGCATAAACAAGGAAAGTGAAGATTGATCTGCACCATATTGGCACCTAGTTGTTATTCTTCATATGAGACAGAAAAATATTGTACTGCTGTGTTTACTTTAAAAACACAAGCCCTTCTTTTCTTTTTTCTTGCATGCACGGTTGCCAATTATATGATTAAGTCACTCTCTACTAAATTTTGGATCAGCAGCCACTATGACCCTGTACTACACTTTCTCCTCAGTAATGCAGATTAATGTGTCTGGGGTAAATAAGCAGAATGCCTGAAAATGGAGGTGTGCTGTTCAAAAAGATATATTGTACTTTTACCATGTCCCTTACTTCAGAGATCAATACATTATTAACCAGTTTATTGCTAAAGATTTGTGGTATTCATTTATTTTTTATCAAATGTGTCACCCTCAGGGCTGGACAAATTTACTGTATCCTCCAGGTACTAATTTTGCCCTACTCATTAAAAGTACCAACAAATTGGGTTTTTTTTGCATCAGAATCTCAAAGAAAAGCAAACCTTCATTTTACTTACTCAAACACTATGAAAATTTTGTTTATAATCTTTAAATATTGGCTTGGTGAAAGTTATCCAGATTATGAGGGTGTGATTCTTCACAGACTTTCTATTGTACTTAGTCCACCGATGTGCCAGATCACATTGAGAGTGGCATGTGATAAGGGACAATTATCTTCTGATGTCCTCTCAAAAAAAGCATAAGACATCCCCTAGCTTAAAACACCAAGATTTTGGAAAATACGCTCAGGAAATCCCATTGCATGTTTTCCCTGCTCTTATCCTACGGTGGAGGCACAGCACAGGGTAAAAATGGCCTTTGATCAGATCCCAGAGGGGTTTTACCTTCCCCTTGGTAGAGCAGAAAGGAGACATTCACATCCCTCCTGGTGAAGCTGCTTGACTCAATGTTCAGAATATCACTGCTTGGGACTGGGATGCTCACACAGGAGCAAAATGGAAAGAGCAGAAGGAGTAGGCTGCTTTGCTGTTCTCCGCTTCCCTGAGCCAGAAAAGTTGGAGTATGATTTACAGCTATCCAGAAGAAATGAGGGTCGGGTCCAGGGAGATGGCATTTTTGAAGATCCTGCGAGCCTGACTGTCTGCCTACTGTTTATCACTGCTGTCAAGAGGATGTATCTTCTGGAGAAAGGTGAAACTTGCTACTGTGCCGCCAACACATTGCAGACAACAGATGAGACAGCTGCACTGTGAGATTAAAAGGAAAGCAGATCCTTTCATCCCTAATGTTCTGCTCTGGTTTGAAACCACAGAGAGTGTGGGTGTATTTTTATTTTTCTATTTCTCCTTTGAGGTGTCGTGTTTCTTTTTTTTCTGCTTCACTTTCATTGCAAATGCAATGCAAATAGGTCTGCAAACGTGACAGAATTGTTTCATAATCATCACAACAACCGAGGGTTTTGTGCTGGTAGAAACTGGTGCAGCAAGATACATCTGTGCCCTTTTTGCTATATTTACCAAACCTCAAAGATTATCTACGTGATGGGTAAGACCAAGACAAAACTCTTTTATTTAACTGACAATCACAGTCATGTATCTCAGCAAACTTGGCTGCATGGAATAGAACACTCCACAATGCACCAAGGTATCGTTTTCCTTTACTGTTGAACCAAAGTAACTTGAGCAGCACTTTTTTGGGGGGAGTGGGGTTTTTTGGGGTTGTATTTTATTTTTAATTGTCACTAAGCAAGCTGCTGTCATATCTAGTGCAATTAAATTGTTGATAAAATTCAGGAACTCAAAAGTCTCTTGCAATCCAACGTGTCTAAATGAAGCTTTCACTCCATGGAGCTATTCTTTGCATCTTCTCCTGTAGAACTCATAGAGAAAGCAAGCCTGTATATACATAGTATGCGAGAAAAGAAAGATCTTTAAAATCTGTGCACACATATCTTCTGAACTTTCATTTATAAAAGTGACCTGAGACAAGAATTAGTCATGGTGACTCAGCTAATGAATGTCCGTAAATTCAAATTCCATAGTTCTTGAATTCATCTTTTTTCTGCTGTTCAGGTATTCCTAGCAGAACAGGAGCCTGTCACAGTCATCCTAGTTAAACCTGCAGCATGCTGGGCCACAGTCGGGCCCTCTGAAAAATGCATGTCCCTCTGACCAGACAAACAGAAGCCAAGTGTTCATTAATGCAAGGGACAAACAGAATTTGGGAATGTCCTTGCTTGGGCACCAGTGGAAGGATAGCACTACCCAGGCTGTCAGACTGTAAACAGGGTGGCTGCAGAGTGTGACCTGAGATGACAACCTCTGAAATACAGGCTGCAAGGACAAGGCAGCCTGCATTACCAACTCGGGGACTCGCATTTGACCTGCATTCAGCTGCTGCATCTGGATACCCACTGTTTGAGGGTAGATCTTCAAACCTAGTGCTGAACTGCTCTTGCAAGGGAACCTCTCTCTCTAGATTATCATGTTGTAGTTCATCTGTAGTTCCTTTACTCTTAGGTAGGCATCTTTCCCTCACCATAGTGTTGTGCAGTGGACATGGGAGTGTTCTGCATCTGCCAAATCTCTGGTGCTTTTCTCCCATGCAATACAACTTCACGCATGCTCTTCTCTGCTGCTGTCAGTATAAACAATTTCCTGATAAACATGCTTAAAGTTCCTTAAGTTGTGTATTTCAGTCCCCTTCCAGCAGACATTGTACTGGAATGAAGAATAGTGGTTAAAAAAAAAAAAAAAAAAAAAAAAAAAAAAAAAACCAACACTGATTTTTGTGGCCACCTCCAGTCAACCTGTCTTATTCCAGTCTCTAGCTGCACGGTAAAAATTCTAAAATCCTAAAAAATTCTAAAATCCTTTAGAAAATAAAAAAAAAATACACGAGTCTTAAAAGTTTGTGTGTAATAGCATGCAAATAATATCCAAGTTAATTTAACGATGTTGGGAAGAAGCCGAATGCACTATATACAGGAATCAATTGGGTTAAATAATACAGTTTTATAGAGATTTAAAGTTATCTATGCTCTTAAAAAATAGTGTGTGGGGGTGGGAGAGGTAACAATTCTCGGGTGACCTGAAAGGCAATATAGTAATATATGGACTGCAAACGGTTGGCTGCTATCTCACTATGCACCAGATTTATTTATTAACCCTCGGGAAACGGAATTATTATTATTTTAACCTTGGTGTTGAAAGAAGGAAAGAAAATGCACATTATTTCTTGCACAAAAAAAAAAAAAAGAAAAGAAAATCGTGCAATTGTGCTTGGAGTGAAAGTGGGGCCGATCCTGCGCGGAGGAGCGAGGTTGGTTGGTTGTTTTGTTTTCTTTTTTTTTTTTTTTAAGGAGTTGCTTATTTAAAAAAGAAGAGACTTCTGTGTCCAGGCTTCTGCAACAAAGCATCTGGGAAACACGGCGTGCACCCATGCCCTACCCATCTTCTCTCCACAGTCTTGAATATGAGTCTGTTGGTAGGTGGGCACAGATCTCACATAGTGACCAGGAAGAGCCAGAACCAGGGCAGCATCTGGTGGCCAAAGTTGTAGCTGATCCATCCTTCAGGCTGATGCGCACAAGCTCCTGCTCTCCAAAAAGTTCTCTGATTCGGCTTAGAGCCACACTAGGTCTCAAGTTTGTGCATTCTGTGAACTAAAGAAGAGGGTGGACTTGAAAAGATGCACTTAACTATCCGTGACAGCTACTACTTAAAATATAGTATCTGTCCCAACCCTCAACTTTCACCAACTTCCTGTTCATGGACTGTCTTCACCTGAGGGAATACTTCTGAGGAGGATATGTTTGTTTGCTCTGCTACCTACTGATGTGTAACAGCAAGCATTTGCTAACTGCCACGCTTACATTGCACAGCTTGTTTTCCAATGTGTTTGCAGAGGCAGCCTGCACACACTCAAACACCGCCATCGGTAGATAAACAGACTTGAAAGTGCAAACAGAGGGCAGGCAGAAGCCATTGTATTTACATAATTAAGTACACCATTCAGCGAATTCCCACTAGACCATGGTGTTGAAGGGTGATTATGAACAGGGCTGGGCAACGACGTCCTTCAGACCCCAAGGGGATTCAGCAAAGGGCTGGCAATTAACGTTTGGTAGCTGCTGTACTGCCAGCTAGCTTGAAACTGGCTAATGATATCTGTTTATGCAGAGTTTGGGGTTTTTGACTGATCTTCAGTATGAATGCTCATCCAATCCAATCCCTGATTCTGAAAGCTAATATCTAAAAATAATTTAAAAAAAAAAAAAAGAGGATGAGGAGCTAAAATATTATTTTCAATGCCAAGGCCTGAGAATTGGAAGAAAACTGTACTTTCTTTTTTCTTCAGAAAAGTGTGTCAGGTCCTGGAGGGAACAGAGAATTGGTTTGAAAATGCCATGGTATGTCCCACCAACCCTTGAAAGTCATTGGGCAAAAAGAATGAAGCATTCGTTTTCAAAAATAACAAACCAGCAGATACTTTGAACGCCGGCATCAATGAGAGTTTTAATATGTGACTCTTCACATACAGTCCATGAAGAACACCACAGTGTGAG
Source organism: Trogon surrucura (assembly GCA_020746105.1). Classification (NCBI taxonomy): domain Eukaryota; kingdom Metazoa; phylum Chordata; class Aves; order Trogoniformes; family Trogonidae; genus Trogon; species Trogon surrucura. The sequence continues at coordinate 8,145,309 of CM036618.1, forward strand.
AACTGGCAACTTGACTTGAAAGTTTAGCGATTTTTTAAAAAGAAGCAGTGATTTGGGATGGGGACGAATTGAAAGGAAGCAGTAGAACAGCCATTTCAAACCCGTATATTGATTTCTAAGCAAGTATTAAATTATGGTTAGGAGCAAAACTCAGTTTGCCTGAAATTAGCAGCAAATGCTCCGACAGTGGATCTTATCATGGCAGACAGGGATTTGATGCTATCTAAAATGCCCAGCACATTTCACAGGGAACAGTGATTACATGATTCTTACATTAATAAGCCAGCCTGATTCAAAGATTGACATATTAACTAATAAAATCTCAAGGAATAAAACTCTTTTTTTTTTTTTTCTGCTGTACTAAACAAAGCAACAAGGCAGAATCAAAATGCTTCAGCTCATGGCATGACAGGCTGAGTAGTCTTTTCTTGCTAGTTAGCACCAGACTTTTAAAAAAGAGAAAGTGTTTTACTATCTCAAGCAACCAATTGATCTCCTTTCTCTATCAAAATGTATTATCTCCCTGTCACTAAAGGATGTCTCCCAGCCACAGTGAGTGGAGATTCTGTCAATATATATATACTTTTCTCAGTATATACAATTTTTTAAACCACTTTGTCAGGAAGCGAAGGGAAATCCTGAGCTCCCAGGGAGAATGTAGAAGCCAAAGCCTCTGTGAATTCCCCAAATTCAATGTGTATCACTGAGCAGTCTGCTAAGCACCCATGTTTTGAAGTTCTCAGTGCACACACTCTGGGTCTTCCCATATTCGTGTATTCGGCTTGTGCTTTAATAGATCCTTCATGTATTCTCTTAGAAAGTCATGAAAGCACAGCTTCCAGTCATAGATATTAGATTTCAGTTGAAGGAGCAGTTTAACCAGGAACTGATGCTCCTCAGAAAATTGTTTTCTTCAACCAATAAAGGACATTATAATTTACTAGATTCCTGAGGTAATGGCAAGGGAGTATTTTGTAATGATTCAGCAATGAAAGATTAACTCTGATTATATTGCTGCTTTAGTGACAAACGCTGGGTTGTCAAAACCAGTTTTGATTCCTCTGACACAACATGACACCAGCTACTCATTACGTAAGACCTACATCCAAACCCCGAGCCTGAAATTGAATGAGGACTTATAAATAATGTATCAATAAGGTAAATTATGCAAGAAACCATTCCAGAAACTGTCTGAACTCATCAACAAATTAGGTAACAATGAGGTCTCTTTTCTACTAACTTAAATAAGCAAATTGAAACGAGATTTCTTCAAGAGCTTCCTCAGCACTTTCTTAGCAGCTACTTGGCATTCCTGGGCAATTTCTTTAAAGACAGGACTTGCAAAGTCTATCATAAACCCAGAAAATCCCCATTATATTTTCAGTGTAATTTAAGACACATTCTTGCTCCATCGGTGGCTGAGCCAGTTGACATCGTGGGGACATCAGTCTTTCCACCATTCTACCTTCCTGCATTGAGGAGACATGAGAGCAGCGCTAGAACACCACGGTCTTGACAAGCACAAGGTTGGAGGTGAACACTTCTGTGTCTCTTGATCTCCAAAGTGGTGGGCAGGCATCCATGGTGACAGTGTGCAGACTACAGTGTCGAGGGGGAACTCTTCAGTGACATTCTTCTCTCTAGCATCTGGTGTCATGACATTATCATCACACAGGATCTCATTTCTAAAAGCGTTTTTAAAGAAATGCAAGCATCTTGTAGGTCTGTAACCTTATCTCCCTTCTGCATTTAGGGAGAGTAATCACTCCTGCTGCCCTTTATTAGAGAAGCATTTGGCACCCAGCTCTGCAAACATTTCTGCACAGTTAGTTCATACTCCTTTTCAAGTTTAACAGTTGAAGTAGTCAGTAAAATTGTTTCCAGGTCTCAATATATTTCATTTAAGCGACTTCAGTAAAACAAATACAGATACTGTTGTTACAGTCCCAAAGAGAGGTTGGAGTTTCAGCTTTGTTTCTCTACATTTCTACTGCCAGAAAGACTCTGGTTGACAGTTGACACTTGAAGACATCTGTCCTAAATTATCAGTAGGTACCTAAATGCCTCTGCATCTCAGTGGAGTAACACCCCACAAACTCCCATGAGTACCAGAGATTTGAGTGAGGGATGCTGCATGATGCTGGGGTGCCTCTACTTTTATTTGTTTTTCCTGTGGGTATTAAATTTCTGTGGCTTCCTAATCACCCCAGAGTCCCTCTGGTTGCTAGATAGGCTTGAAGAGAAAAGAAAGGATTTAATTCATCCTAGTATGGATTAATAAAATTATATTTAGACACAGATAAGTAGATTCACCTAGTTACTTGTAAGCAAATGTGTAGTTCCTCTGTGACATTCCAGACATATTTTAGGATGAGAAAAATCAACCTCCGGAGATACATGTTCCTCTATACTGACTCTACAGAGAGTCCAAGGTGATTATTTCAGTCTGTGACAATGAATTTTTAGATGAATAAAACAGGTGAGACAAGCCCAGTCCAATAGAAGAGGGTGATTGTTCATGTAATTAATGGCTGACAATGATGGATTTTTTTTTTAAAAAAAACCCATATTTTTGGCCCAACATCTGATTTCAGTAGCCTACATCTGAATAGCAAAGTAGCTTTTTCCTAAGTGTTCAAGTGGTAAGGTGTTGTCATAGGTTTTGCATTAGAAATGCATGGCTGAGCTGTGCTAGTAACATATAATCATATGTCTTTCATGACGTGCAGTGCTCTCAGCTGCACGCACTGGCATTATTAAAGCTACTAGTATAATGGATAGCAGCCAGGGATACATTTGTGTTAAATGGCCTGTAGTCATTGTGTCACTGAATTGAGCTAATAATCATCACACTGTGCCACAGCACCTCGGAAGAACCTCTTCCAAACTTATCTAATACTATAAAAATTTGATTCTTAGGTTTACTGAAGGCAGATTTCTCTCCATCTATGAATTTTATTTAGGTGGAACTGATGTCCCGATTTACCATCTTCAACTCATGTTTGGAAGTTTGCTGAAGGAGCTGGTGAACAACGTAGCACAAGCAAACTCCACCACACACCTTATCAAGACAAGTATCTGCAGCTATGACAGAGGCAATGTCAAACTAAATCTACACTCCAAACATTTTCTCAAGCTTGGCTCATGCAATTTAACTCCAGTGACCTTAGTACAGTCACACCTGATGGACAACAGCAGATACAAGTAGAAAAACAGACATCAAACATAAAGAATCAGTTTTTTTCGTCTGTGTTACAGATGTCATCTAATATAGCTGGAAATCAGCACTGATTCACAAAGACTAAGCCTGGCTCTAGTTTCTCAGTTCCTGTTAGATCTCAGCAGAGGGAACTTGACAACTTAGTCCAGCATTATTCCTTTTACAATTAATCCATCGGAATCTTCTAGAATTTCTCTGCAGTAGCTGTCTGAAAATGTGTTCAGTGACTCCATTGCAAGCTGCTTGTTTAGAAAAATATTGCACCGTTTATTTTACTGAGAGCAAGTTGTCCTTAGAAAGAAATTTACAGTCTGCTGGGGATTTCTTTTGTGTGAGAAGATTTGGGACAAGACATTAGAACTGTTTCCAGTGTATTAACTCCACAGTTCTGAACATCAGTTTGTTTGCAATGTCAAAACTGCCAGACTGGTAAGTTTAACTTTTTTCCTTTTTTTTTTTTTCCCCATAGACCAACTTTTGATAACTGTTCTTGTTCCAGAAACTTCAAATAGAAATGGCAAGTATTTTCCAAATTTAAAAGACCCATACAGCCTTGGTCTGAGAAGAGAAACACAAGTGAAGACTGAGCCTTTAGCTCGGTTTCCTTCTTCGTTGCATGTTTTCCAGCCTGGCATGTGTTCAGCATTTGTGTTGCTGCGTCTGTCAGCTCTGTTACCTAAACTGAATGATACAGCCTTATTCACAGAGGTTTATGTATTTTCTGACCATTTCCACCTGCTGCTCTTCAGTCTTACTATTGTTCTCTTTCTAATTCTCTTTGAAGCTCAGGAACATGAGCAGTGGAGGCTATGAGGATGTGGATTTTTATTTTTCATGTCCACATAACACTGGAGCGATGTTTCAAATTTGAACCATACACCGTTAAATGTGCGCAGAGAGCAGATGCAGAGATCTGAGACAATTCTATTGGCTTTAAGTGCAGAACAAATCCACAGGAAGATGATTCCCCCATATTTTCACTGTAGTCTATAGATATGACAGCATTTCGTTTTCTCTTTAGCCTCATTTCCTCATTATTTCTTCTTTTCACTGCTACAACAAAAGAACTTGCTGCTGGAGGCAAACAAACAAAATGGTTGCGGCTGTATTTTCGAACTGTAAGTCTAGCACAATCCCGTGGGAATTAATTGTCCACTGTAAATATTAATTGATTAATCCAGCTGTGAGTAGCTAAATTAAAAGCATTCTGTAATTGCTTCTCCAATTGTGTTGTTGATGTCAGTAAATCCAACTTGTCACACATAGCTGCATTTTTTTAAGCAAAAGTCATATGACTATGAGAGATTGAGAGATTACCAGACGAAAATGTATTTGCCAGGAAAATAGAGTGAGTTTTATATTAAGTTAACCAGCAAAAAAAAAATCGTCACATTTCTTTATGCACTAAAAATACAGAAAAATGCCCTTCCAGGGTTGCAGCTATCTCTTGTGTTTGATATCTGGGCAGGGAAAGGGACACATTTGTTCCAGTTGAACAGCACAAAACTAATTGAATTTATCAGCAAAGAAGACACATGAGTTTAGCTCCACATCTCCTTTCCTTGATGTTAGGGGCTACACAGTCTATGGCCGGACTATGTTGGTTGGCCTCCAGGCCAGAGAGCAGATTCTCACTTATTAATAGGAGAAAAATGTGGGTCTATTTTCTGATAAGTGGGGGATTTTTTTGTTTTTTTCTTCCCCACATCAGACAGCTCTGTGCTATTCCTCCTTAATTCTTCACATTCACTCTGGAGAAGAAGCACACCAGATGCCAACTTCCTTCCTCCAGTATTACCAACTTGCTCTGTAATTCTTCTTGCACCTGGGAACAAGGCCTTCAGGTTGCTCTAACTATTTTTCGCTTATGAAGCAACACAAAGTTAGCTTGTAACAGGCAAAGGAACTGTCTCTAAACCTGTACTCTCCATCAGATCATGCTTCCCATTCAGCCTGTGATTTAAATGCCCTCATAAAGGGTTTTGCTAATAGCACAGCATAGCTCACCAGATTAGAGAGGAACCACTGCAGGGATACCCTTCCCAGCACCTGAACACGATGTAGTGATGATTTCAGATCATTGTAAATGACTTAGCTCCTCACAATCCGTGACCACGCAGCCCCAAGCCTCTCCCACCCACAGTGTGCATGGGGCTGAAGCAGATGCTCAGTGAATCATAGAATCACAGAATCACATAGAATGTTTTGAGATAGAAGCGACCTTTAAAGGTCATCTAGTTCTGACCTTCCTGCACTGTGCAGGGACATCTTCAACTAGATTAAGTTGCTCAGAGTCCCGTCCAATATGACCTTGGATGTTTCCAGGGATGAAGCTTCTATCACCTATCTAGGCAACTTGTTCCAGGGTTTCACCATATTCGTAGTAAAAAATGTCTTATATCTAATCTAAATATACCTCTTTTAGTTTAAAATTATTACTCCATGTCCTATCACAACAGGCCCTGCTGAAAAGATTATCCCCATCTTTCTTATATACCCCCTTTGAGCATCTGAAAGCTGCCGTAAGGTCTCCGTGGAGCCTTCTCTTCTCCAGGCTGAACAACCCCAACTCTCACAGCCTTTCTTCATAGGAGAGGCCTTCCAGTTCTCTGATCATTTTTGTGACCCTCCTCCGGACCCACTCAAGCAGATCCATGTCTTTCTTGTCCTGAGAGAGGAAGGGCACTGGTGTGATACAAGATAGGACCATGTGCAACAGGGAAGGAACAGTGTTACTTGTTCAATCTGGAGACTTTCAAAACCTGACTGGATGCGTTCCTGTGTGGCCCGTCCTAGGTGATCCTGCCTTGCAGGGAGGTTGGACTAGATGATCTGTAGAAATCCCTTCCAATCCTGAACATTCTATGATTCTATGACTCTACGATTTGTGCCATTTACCAATTTGGCCCTGAATTACTGATGGACACCAGCTGTGGATCTGGCACCATGACGGACAGTTTCACTGGCTTACCTCTTTCATCATTTCCTAAGGCTTGCCAAAAAAGAGCTCTTTATAGAGCAAACCAGCTATATATGAGGAATAATTGCTTAAGCACACTCTCAAACAAGAAAACAGCATCCTTTGATGACCTTAAGTGACTGGTAAAAACTTCAAGTTTTCTCCTCACCTGAACCTTCCCTAGAATACAAATCACAAAGGCACTCCAAGCAATTGAAGTGCTCAGACCCAGCCAAAATCAGTAGGAGTTGAGGAACCACAAAACCAGGCTAATTACTCTCATTCAAATGAAAAAAGGAAAAAAAAAAAAAAAAACAGAAAAAAATGAAAAAGGAAAACAGGAAACAGGAAAGGGGAAAAAGAAAAAAAAGAAAAAAGAAAAAAAGAAGAAACAAGAAAAAAGAAAAAAAGAAAAAAGAAAAAAAAAGAAAAAAGAAAAAAAGAAAAAAAGAAAAAGAAAATAGAAAAAAGAAAAAAAGAAAAAAAGAAAAAAAAGAGAAAAGAAAAAAAGAAATGTAATGTAGTCACTGCAGTCACAAACCCCACAATGGTCCTTGTCAGAAGCCAAACAAGCTTTACAGACATGAACTGTTTCTGCTGCTACATAAACCAGGAGGAAAAGCAGCTGATCTTGGTAATAGAGTCATAGAATCATAGAAGAGTTTTGGCTGGAAGAGACCTTCAAGATCATCAAGCCCAACCTTTTCCTAGCCCTATCAACACTGCTAAACCATGTCCTTCAATGTAACATCCACCCGTCTCTTAAACACCTCCAGGGACGGTGACTCAACCACCTCCCCGGGCAGGCTGTTCCAATAGCTGACAACTTTTTCAGTATAGAAATTCTTCCCAATATCCAACCTGAACCTCCCTGGCGCAGCTTAAGGCCATTTCCCCTTGTCCTGTCACTCACCACTAGGGAAAACAGACCAACCCCCGCCTCTCTACAACCTCCTTTCAAGTAGCTGTAGTGAGCAATAAGGTCTCCCCTCAATCTCCTCTTCTCCAGGCTAAACAGCCCCAGATCCCTCAGCCGTTCTTCACAGGACATATGTTCCAAATCCTTTACCAGCCTGGTGACCCGCCTCTGTATCCTCTCCAGCACCTCAATGTCCCTCTTGTAGTGAGGGGCCCAAAACTGAACACAGTACTTGAGGTGAGGTCTCACCAAAGCTGAGTACAGGGGCATGATCACCTCCCTGCTCCTGCTCACTACACTGTTGCTGATGCAGGCCAGGATGTCGTTGGCCTTCTTGGCCACCTGGGCACACTGCTGGCTCCTGTTCAGCCGGTTGTCCATCAACAAACCCAGGTCCCTCTCTGCCTGGCAGCTCTCCAGCCGCTCCTCCCCAACCCTGTAGCACTGCCAGGAGTTGTTGTGGCCAAAATGTGGGACCTGGCATTTGGCCTTATTGAAGCTCATGTAATTGGCTTTGGCCCAGTGATCCAGCCTGTCTAGATCCCTCTACAGAGCCTCCCTACCCTAAAGCAGATCGACACTTCCACCCAGCTTGGTGTCATCTGCAAACTTACTGAGGGTGTACTCCATCCTGTTGTCCAAATCATTGATAAAAATGTTAAACAGAAGTGGCCCCAGTACTGAGCCCTCGGAAACACCACTCATGACCAGCCATCAGCTGGATTTAACTCCATTGACCACAAATTTTTGGATTAGGACATCTAGCCAGTTTTACACCCAGCAAAGCGCATGCCCATCCAAGCCAAGATCACAAGTAATCCTCTTTCTGAGGTGTCTTGAAGACACATTTATTATTATTTTTCTGTGTATATTCCAGACTGAAACATGTGAGAGCTGTTGCATCATATGAGGTTATGGTCTGGCGGCATGAAAGTCAGGATAGGTGCTTCACATTGTGGCATTGGCACATGTGGAGAACAGTAAAGGAGACAAAGCATCTTGGGATGTCTTTGAAGGATGGTGGAGAAAGGCAGGAACCACACCCAGTTTGATATGGAACATATAGCCCAATAGGTTTTTTTCCCTGGTGTATGTTTCCTCAGTCTTGCCTTGGCTTTCTCACATTAGTGGTAGCTTCATACAGGACAAATCTGTGCCAGTGCATCTGCTAGCAGTTATGTAGCATGAAAAGTCAGTGGTTTGATTTTCTAACCAGTGTACTTGTATCCACAGTGAAGAAGCAAAAAGATCTGAAGGAGGAGGCCCTACACCAAGGAGAGCAATTTGCACAAGTGATGGAGCAAGAGGCAGCTGAAGAACATCTCAGCAAGATCAGCATATGATTCTGTGATTCTATGTGGTTCTCCTAATCTGCTGAAGATAATGTAGAAATAAAACATGCAAGAGGAGGAAAGAAGATGTGTGAAACACAAAAGAGAAATGTTGGATGAGATGGAAAAAATGAGGTAATGGAAGCCAAGGAAAATGAAATATTTTGGCCAAACAAGTGAGTAAATTTAAAATGAAACAAGGACTAAAAACAGAAACCAGAAGTTCCAACCTAATCACCCATTTTCCCAATTTTGCTTAGAAACAGCACTGTGTTTACTCTTCTTTTCCCTCTTTCGTGCCCACCAATTTCATCAGTCACACTATCTTCCCTTCCATGTGCTTTGGTCGTGAAATTGAAAAAGTCTTTGATGTGCAGACCTCTGTTTTTCTGTCATGAGTAGAACAGCATTCAGCATCCCTCATTCAGCAAAATGTTTTATATACAGATCCCCTGTTCAAAGATTTTGTTAATATATGACAGTTATTAAAAGGTAAAGTAACCACATGTAAGGAACTTTCCAAGGTTATAAATGCATCTGATAAATTCTCCATCTGGTCCAGCAATGTTTGTTAGCACTTTTTTTTTCCTTTTTTTTTTCGCTAGTAAATGAAAAATTGAATTACAAGAAGCTGCATTTCCTCCATTTTAGATATAGTACATCAAGTCATTCAAAATTACAAGCTAAGGAGATACAGAGCCGGTGGCCACCACGGTGAAGCATTTGTCACCTGCTTCCTGGCAGATTGCCAAGCCTAGAGGGTGCATCAGTAAAAAAAATCTGGACAATTATTTTCTTCCACCACATTAGATGAGTGTTGAAAAAGATCCCAAATACTGCCTTAGCAGGAGAAAAGTCTGCTCATTCTGTTAGAGAAAGGCAGACGTGGAACAGCTGAGGTCACAAAGGGTTTGAACAAGGGGTTTGTGATTCTGAGTACTCACTTCATCCCTTTCCAAAGGCTAACCCTAACGTGAGGGTGTGAAAAAGTAAGATCATGGTGCGCAGTTGCTTCAAGGTCTAGTTGTATATCTGAAGATGTTGCAATCCACAGTCTTACCTCAGCCACTTTTCAGCACCCACAGTAGCAGTTTAGTGTCCCCAGTGGTCTGTAGGCTAAAATTACCGTGAGAAAGCATCCAAATCTGTAACAGCCAGCGAAAATAATTTAAGCAGCTGGACCTCTGTGAACCTGGTTCATTTGGATGTTGATAGGACAGGAAGCAATTGCACACAGGGTAGAATCAATTGCACTCAGACTGTGGTAACATCCAGCAGAGATGAGCAGCTGGTGTCCGGAAGCAGAAGTCTCTTTGACTAGCACAACTGATGTAACAGAGATTTGACCATTGGGCCAGAGGATAGAGAGGTGACTCACTTGTTACTCCAAAAGTACTCTGGAGGTAAAAGAGGATCCCCAGTAACAGGACTTGTAAACCTATCTGGAACAAGGGAGATTGTTTTTAATGTTGCATTCGGTCATCCAGCATCACTCCTTTTGTCATTGCCCTAAAACTTAGCAAGGGCCATGTCAGAGCCAAGACACTAGGAACCATGAAGATGTGCCCCATCTTAGGCAGAGAAGTGTCACCACACTAGCTAGGGTACTGCAGGATGTTATACTGTTGTCAGAAATGTAAGAAATAGAACATTGCAAAATTTATCTTATTTGTCATGGTGAAATACTGACACTCAGGTATGTGCCTTCAGAAAATAGGAATTAGGGTTACATTATCAGGAGAAAGGTCTACAGTAATGAGACAGACTGAAGAGATCAGATTTAGTCGAAATCAGAATTTTCTTGGGTTAAAAATTTTGAAAGGGGTGACAGAATTTGATTTGTACAGAGATTAAGATGCACTTGTGAGTAACTAGAAGTTGAGGCATTAAAGGGTGGTTTCTATGCAGGAACCATCTCACTTGTTCTGCTGATATCTCCTTAGCCAAAAGCTCCCATCCTATGTCATGAGACAGATCAAAAGCAATCCCTCACTCCTAAACTAGAATAGAATAGAATAGAATAGAATAGAATAGAATAGAATAGAATAGAATAGAATAGAATAGAATAGAATAGAACAGAACATTTTCAGTTTTTCAGTCGGAAGGGATCTACAGTCTAGTTCAAATGCCTGACCACTTCAGAGCTTACCAAAAGGTAAAGCATGTTAAAAGCACCTTGTCCAAGCACCTTGTCACTTGAAAAGGTCTGTGGCTGTGAGAGGTACGTACCCAAGCTAACAGCTTCCCTGTTTCAGAGCCCTGTTAAGGCCTTGCACTGAGACAATTTGCAAGATAACAAAGAATAGGTGATTTATTAAAGCAACAGATACAAGATTCAGAGACAAATTCACTCTCTGCAATAGAGCTAATGTGTGACAGTAATGCTAGCAATATACTATCCCAGGTATTTCTCACCAAAAGGTGAAAGCACAGTTCTCACCAAGAAGGCATCCCTGTCTTGGTTGAAGGAGAAAGAGCACAGCCCATCAACTACCTCTTCTAGGTTTGTTCTCTCTCTCCATCCACACACTCCTTCCGTGCTCCTTATATACTATGTCCCTCCTCCTGGTGTGACATTTGGCATAATTTGAGTGTTGAGTGGGGGACTATAGTCTTATACGGATATTGAGGCAAAAAGTTCCACTCTGGGCATTGTGGCCTTCAGAATTCTGTTTTGAAGCAACTTATCTGTTTGCAGGGTGGTGTTGACATTGTTAGTCTCCATCTGGCCTTGTTCTTTAGCCAAAACAGGGATGTCCTGGCACCACAAGATTCTCTCCTTCGGCTGGTTCTGACTGTGCAGGCATTGTTGATCTCCATCTTCAGTGTCTGCACAACAGATAAGTGGACACCTGCATTCATAAAGTCTCAAATCCTCGGGCTAAAATATCACACACCTCTTAAACTTACCTCTTAAAATGCTTGAGGCATTGACCACCTCTCTAGGAAGCCTAGAGAGTGTTTGACCACCCTTTTGGTGAAGAAATGGTTCTTAATGTCCAGGCTAACTTCCTCCAGCATGGCTTTGAACTATTCCTATATATCCTATCATATCCTATCACTGCATCTGAGGATGCAATAACAAAGTTGACTAGTACTTGAAGACCACTGGGGTGTAGGTGCTGTTGGCATTGGTGGATGGTTTTTCACAGAACAGGTGAAGAGAAAAGGTTCACAGAACAGGTTCAGAGAAAACCATTGTCTGCTGATGCTTGAGAAGGCATGGATCTGCAAACAGTGATTTTTCACTAAAATGAAGTTCTGATTGAAGGCCTAACAGCAATGAAGGAATTTTCACACGGTTCTCTACAGACCTTTTAGCACATGCTGTGTTTGTGGCAATTGCAGCATTTCAGAACACTGTACATAGCAGAAAAGTGTGTTTCTGCTTAAATTCTTCAAACCCAGCAGAAATTGAATGGATGGACGGAAATGAAACAGAGTTATCTTTCATTGATGAAACCATCATTACAGCTGACACTTCAGAACAGTCTGTGAAAGACTGTGAAACTGTACTTGGCTATCCATGTGCAAAAGTGACTAACTACTCACCATTTGGCTGTCACCTACACAGGAGTACAGCAACTGATAAACTCTCACTATGGCACCTTTCAACAGCTCCAAGAAATGGACATCTATTTTATAGGCAGTGACTGGAAAAAAAAGGTCAGGGTTATGACAAGTACTCACATCTTTCAGTACTTAGGCAGCCACGTGAACCACAAAGCCACTGATAAGCAATATGAATCTGTTCAAATAATCTTTGTTCCAGCATTTTATAGTTTTTGCATCTTTTATGTGCACAGGAATGTTTGACTTGGGTGTGAAAGAAGACTGGCTGGAAGTATGATAACTCAATTTCATTCACAAAAAACCAATAAAATCCTATTTTTAATTCTTCGTCTAGGCCCTCCTTCTGAAAAAGCAGAACATGCAGAAAGCAAGAGTCCTGAAGACAGGATAATTCACCTGGGAAGTATGCAGTCCAGATATTTAATCCTATCTGGGAGATTTTAGAGGATCCATCCTCAGCTGCCCCACCACATCCTGGGGAGCCCAGAGAGCAGTCAGGAACAGCAGACAATTCATCTGTGGGAATTAGGACTTGTGAATGTGTCCAGTCTGTTCTGCATCAGCTGCTCCTGATGATGATGCACATAAAGCAGATGGAAGCTTGGGCAGCCTGGGGCAAAGCTGAGGCAAAACAGCCAATTAAATCAATCTCTTCCCACTCAGGCTTGCTCTCACTATACATTGATTACATTAGTTGTTCATCTATCATTCAGCCCTGTCTTTTGGCAAAGGTTTTAGTTGTAATTTTTGGTGAGATAACACTTTTTAAATAATTCAGCCATTTAAAAAAATAAATCCATTTAAATAAACAAATGAACAGCTTGGCTCTCCACTGCCCTGCACCCTCAGCCTGTTTTTGACAACTACACAAAGCAGACGTGAAGTGGCACCACTTGGACAGTAGAGGATGGGCAGGATCACAGCCAGATCCTGAGCAATAGGTACTGGCACATTTCCACTAAAATCAATGTGCAGCTCCAACGATGGAGACTGTGCCAGCTTCAGTAAGTTGAGGGTCAGCTCACAGCCCTAAGAGCCAAACTACTCTGCATACTTCTTGCCTGAACATGTCCATCTCTAAAAGCATTCATCAATCTTAGTGCTTAGAAGCAAAGGATTGACTCTCACAGCATCATCTTCTCAGACAGGTGTAGCTTCTGGTGATACAGAAAAGGGAAGCGAGGCAGATTTGCTCTCAGCAGATGGAAAGAGGTCCTTTCTCCTCTCCATCTTTGGCAGTTCTGATCATCTTTATTGCTCTTCACACTCTGGAGATATTCCTCTCTGAATGTAGTATTGCACAACCATCTCAGGTGACATTTGACAGCCAACCCCACTCAGGCCACTGTCATTGATGAACACATCACAGATGGCATCTGTCAGAAAAAAAGACCTTTAAGTGACTCATTGACTGCTCTTCACTTCTGCTCACTGTTAACAGCTTCAAGGGAGGGCAGAGAACCGACTTTACCCATGTGCATGGACAGGCAGTCTACCAGGCTGGAGCCACTTTGCAGCTCTAAGGGATGTTCAGCGACAGGCACATCCCATCACATAAAGTCCACAAAGGAGTACATCACTCCTTAGTGACCACAAAGTGGTACGGTTGGTTTTATCCTGTTGAGCTGATGGTGGTATTCTCAGCAGGTAGAGGAAGTTTTATCTCTCACCAGAGCCTAGAGTAGCAAGATCTCCACAGAGATATGATGTGAGCCCCAAGTTCTCTCTCAACATCCTGGACTGTTCAAGTTTGGAGTTTAAAGAGTCATTGAGACAATAAAACAACAATAGGTGGAAAACTAGTAAAAATCTCCTAAGAGTGTGCACCAAGAATCTAAATTCTCCAGAAGTTCACTGGACTGTCCTTAAAATACTTTGCTGCTGTAGAACCATTTCTAGCTACATTACCTTGGAGCTACAGACCATACTAGGCATGGCTAACAGAGCACTAGCAGGAGGGCTGAAGCAAAGGGATGCTGGCAACAATAGCATCAGTCATGTCCCAGCATAACAGTCTGGCATCTGGACTGTCACACCATGCTCAGCAGCCAGGTCAGGACCCTTGTGAGTTTCTAAATACTTCATGAAACCAAAGGAAAAGACAAACTTTGCCTCATAGCTCCTGCTCCATCACCAGTGGTTACCTCAAAAGGTTTCAGACACAGCAGCGAGGAGTGGTGGGCTGCCCACAGCCAAGGTCAAAGATTCAAAACACCTCAAGTTCATCTTCTTCTTCTGGAAACGGACTGATTCTCGATGGTTCTAGCAGGGAGTGGTTCTCCGTGACTTTAGGAGCTCATTGTACTGTATTAATGAAAGGAAAAAAGAAAGGAATATCATTATCAAGAAGCAGAAAACTCTGTGCAGGAGGAAGATCCAAAATACAAGAGAGCTTCCTAATATCACTGAGGAAGGGCTAGTTAAACTCTATAGACTGATCTCAATTCCCAAGAATTTCAAACTGCAAACAGAAGCATAATTTTTATAGTCGAGGCAAGTAGAACCAGTTAGCAGGTAAATGTCATGAGCTCTCTCCTAGTTAGAGTCCTTAAGTTGGATTCAATTCTGAAATCTCAGCTCACAGAAACCATGGCAGATCATGGATTTTTAGTCATTTATACTGGTTAATCTTCCAGACTTACTTGTCTTATTAAAAGCTGTTCCCTATTTCATCCATAACCTATTGAATTTGAAACAAGAATTCCTGGATGAAAGTCTATGATCTGTGTTTTCAGACTGGATGAATATAAACTTTTCTAGCCATAAAAAACTGTGGGGCAGTTAGTGTAAGTCTACACGGTTTTACTAAAGTCATTGAACTTATATTGATTTACACCACCTGAGAATATATCCCATTCTTAATCTTTTTTCATAGGTTCAAACAAGCACAATAAAACTGGTAGAAGCAGAGAGCAAGCCAGTCTATTTGCATCCTGTGGTGCTACTGAGAAGCAACCCTTTCTGATTCAGATGGTAACTCAGCCCATTTTAGAAAGAGAGAGTTGGGTTTTTTTTCTCTTTCCTGCTTTGATTCAGAATTTATGGGTCATTGTGGGGAGAACGAGGTTATGAGGCAGGTGCTTAGAGAACTGCATTAAATTATGCACACCAGAAAATCTGTAAAATTTACTTCAAGAGCTGGAAACTTACCATGTGTGACTGAAAATTGCAGAGAGACAGAATCCTAATTTCCAGATTAACTATTTTTTCAATTAAAGCTGCATTTGCAATCCTTATGTGTCTGCCAATCTGCAACTACTGCTAATACAAAGCCACCACCATAATAGAAACCAAAGTGGGTATATGATGTCGTGTGCATATGGCAACCTACACTTTTTCTTTCAAGCATACTAGTTCCAGCTAATTAGTTTTTTAAGGTATTTGCATTAGTTTGTGAAATTCCATGGTTCCTATTAAGTAGAGACCGTTAATAAGATGAAAAAAAATGAGTCCTGCTGCGTGCTGTGTTTACAAAGCTGAGGGGGCAAGGTTTGTAGTTAAGATAATGTGGTAGATGCTTACACAAAGCCCAAACTTATCCTGCTGATCCATCCAATTCTTGTCACAGTTCCCAAATGTACGTCAACTCCCAAATCCTTCAAGAGTCCAGCTGCCTCCTCAGCACGTTTTCCAGCTCTGCAAGATCCAGCCTTTGTGATTGCTGTGTTAAGTTGTGGCATATTCTGCTCAAATCCAAGCTAAATTTTGCAGGGCTTCAGCTGAGCTGACGTGGCATCAGACAAACTCCTAGCAAAGGAGAAGATGTAGGATTGTGTTACTAGGAAAAAACAAGTCTGCAAAGTAGAACTGAAAGCAGTGCCTGCAGCCTTGAAAAACACACCCAGTCCTGCCTTGCTGTCTGTATCCAAACTCAAATGCTTTAATATTTCTGCATTCATTTTGAGTTGTACCATTGAAATTGTGCCCAGAATTGCACCCAATCCCTCAGGACTGAGTACTTCTGCACCTCACTAGTGCTACGGCCTGTTCTCTGAGTGATGGATCTTATGCTTTGCTTTGTTTCAGGTACAGCTGCAGTATTTCTTTCCCAGTAGGACCCTTACCTGGAGGAGGGGAGCAATGAAAGCAGAACAGGTAGTCAGAGCTAGGAAAGACTTCGCATATTCATTTGCAATCAGTTTATGGCCCATTTGTATTCTCCTGTGGGCACAGAGGTCTAAATCGTGTGAAGCCTCCCAGATGCCCACCAAGCCAGACAATATCTAGCAAAAAGCACGGCTCTGATGGTAAAACCTGTGAGGCTTCTCCCGTGCTAGCAGTCCAGGCAAGGCTTTAAGCCAGGCTTCAGTTCCAGACCACGGCTGCTCCCTGTCATCTCCACACTGACAGCAGCTCTTGACCTCTCAGCTCAAAGAGGTGAGAAGCATCTTCCAGGGGACAGGGTGCCACCATCAATCTGCAGATCAAGCCCAAGACAGTGGGAGGGTGGAGGGAGATGTGGCCAGCTTCTGCTGGTGACTGGACATATAATCACCCATGACACTGAGCCTCTGCTAGCTCATCATTTGATGCCCAAGGCTGCCTCTTGGTTGTTTATGAATTGCTCTTTTTGACACTTTATTAAGGCACAGAATTCTAGTCCCATTTTAAAGAATTATTGCTTCATCCTAAAATCATCTTTTCTATCTACATTGGTATGTCCCTTTAAATTGATTAGCTTTTCATTTAACTTTATATTGATTAGCTTTTTTTTTGAGTCTTTTCCATATCCTGAACTTATACACAGGGTCCCCATACCTTTGAAATTAACATTACATATTCTACCTCTTTAAAAAGTACATGGTCTTTGGATACAAGCTGAATACTGAATACTGAAACTCTGACTTTATGCCTTTTTTTTAAGAAAAAAAAAATAACAAAAAGCATACTGCCTGGAGAAGTTATTTTAGGGCTATATATCTAAGAAATTGTTTGCAGCTCCGACACCATGTGGTTTGTTAAGGTTTGGCAGGGGTGGGGAAAGAGTGGGTTGAATTATTATCAGAACATCTGTCCAAAAAGAACCAGACACTTTCATAAATCTAACCATTTTATATGGTACATTTGGGAATTTTCATTGCCATTATTGTGGTGGGCAGAGTGTAGAGTACACGGCCATTTTAAATTCTAGAATAGAATCAGGTGAGCTGCTTCACTATATGTAAGTAAATCACATCCTACATTATCTGAGTTACTCAAAAACCCACAGGCTCCTGCTGAGATGAAGCCCTTATTGTAGAGACAGGTAACAAGAGATAATACCCATTCTTAAGAATTTATGATTTGCATGAGCAAAATGTTAAAGGCTATCAGCAGTGGAACTATTCCTATTTTTCATGTAGAAAGCTATGGTACAGGGAGCTGAGAGGGGTTTAATTTTAATTCCTTCTCTCTGAAGTTCATCTATCTTTTTAAAGACATCAAGTTCTAAGTGGCCTTATCAGAAATCATCCAGGGTGCTCTTAGCAGGGTTGGAGAATAATCCTCTGCCCTGGATGTTATGAAAATGCAGTTACTGCACCTCTTAGTTCACCAGCTCAGATGGGAGCCCTGGTAAACACCAGCTGCAGGACTTGTCAGGACTCACTTCCTAGGGTCCAGAAAGGATAGGGAGAGCATCTACGGATAGAGCTGTAGAAGTAGAAACACTGTCCTTCAGTAATCACATTTCTTTGTTTATTTATCCATTCTCTTTACCAGTAACCCCTACACTTGCTTCAGAAAAAGTCCAAAGGAAGCCTCAGCTCACTAAAAGATGTTTTCTGAAGTTGTTTTGCTGCTTGACATGGGATCCATATCTTTAGAAACCTACACTAGAAGTCTTTAAACATCATCTACTCATTAAAGCTCTCTTCATAGTTAGTAGAGAGAAGTGGTATCATTACTGGATGATTCATATGATGTTTCTCACCTTATCCATTTTGCAATCAGATAAATCTTTCTCTAAAAGCACTAATTGCTCTCCTTTCATAGAATCATAGAATGACAGAATCACAGAATCATAGAATGTTTTCAGATGCAAAGGACTTTTGAAAGTCATCATTAACATGGTCTAGGCACATGATCAGACGGATATTTCTAGTTATGCAGAAATACCCCACATGTAAAACTTGGAAAGAACGTGTCCTAAGGCTTTCAAGACCTCCAGCTGACATCTAAGTCTATAAAAATACCTTTTAAAATCCAGACCTTGATGCCTGAAACCTCCCCTCTGCCCCTCTCTGGTATCCCCTAAGCTGTATGCATTTCAGAGATCAGGACACCATAACAAATCCAGCTCCCTTTCCAGCTTTTCTGCCAGCTATAGGAGAGGGCTTCTGGGTCAGCTCAGTGAGCTCTTTGGCTTTAAAGCTGACTTTGAGCCCACCAAGCCCCTGGCCAGAGGTTTTCCCTAAGCCTGAGCTGAAAGCAGGTCTGGAGAGCCACAGGGTCTCCGATTTCTCTGCTGGAGCTGATACATTAAACCTGTGTGTGATCACACCCATCAAGCAGTGAAAAATGTCCAGAAAGCCTCTTTCTTTACCATGTTGCCTCATTTGTTCATGCTTCTCCCATGCATTTGAATGCAAGTACAAGAAATACTGCACAGAGGCTGTCCAGGGGCTGAATGGCTGAAGGTTTCCATGGGGCTTATTCTCTCAGCCCAGGCACAGGCAGAGCTGGCTGACAGCGAGAGATGCAGTCGGCTGCTCTACAGCTCTGAAACAGGCAGGAAAAACAATTCTCTTTGCATTTTTTATGCCTAATTTAAGGGAGCAACCTTCTGCTCTGCTCCTCTGGAAGCCAATGATACACACATGATATTACTGGATCAGCAATACCTGTTATGAAAGTGAAATTCTATGCTATTTTTAAGAGCTGAATCAGCCGCTTCGCTGTTTCATCCCAAATGTCAGGAGTACCTTATCCTGGAGCAATAATCTCAAAAGCATCAGTTCCCACATGCATTTCAGAGGAACCAGAGGTTCAAAACAGACTGAGAAGGAGAGTTGGGATCCCTGGATAAAACAATAAAATCCCATCGATGTTAGGAAGGAGTAGAACACTATTCCTAAGATTAAAATCATGGAAGCTGAGGACTTACTAACAGCAATATGAAATTATACTCCCTTTTAGATAATTATTGGACTCATAATTTGCCTGGTAGATACCCAATTACAATTTGCAACCACCAAAGTGTCTCTTCACATCCAGGACAAGGTTTCCAGAGCAAGAACAGGCAATAAAAGCACCACATCTAGTCTTACTCCATTTTCCACACTTTTCTGTACTTAAGGATATCTCAGAAGCAGCTTGTAGACCAGCGTGCTTGTCTGAGCATGCCTGAGAAAATCTTTTTCGAGACAGCTGCTCTTGGTCTCAGAAGCTCCAGAGGATACACTCCTGCAGTGCTTCCAGCCATCATTATGAATTTATTGTCTACACAATCAGCAGTACTGCCTGGCCTGCAAGTTAAATCCTAATACCATTAAACAGGTTACTATCTTCTTGCAGGATTGTGAGATTATTAAAGCTTCAAGGGAACAGAAGCACCATCACTAATTTGCAGGTCAGGAAGAAAACCCTTCACTTCCAAAAATGCCACGTGCTTCAATCTCCTCTCTGCTCTTAGTAGTACTATGTAAGTACTGATAACAAGGGGAAATGGAGCATATATGTATAAAGTGATTAATTAACTCCTTTCCCTCCTACTTAGCAAATCTTCCACTCATGCACCCAAAGGGATTAAAAAGCAGGAAACCTAGACACTATCAAAGCTGTAAGCTCCCTGCAAAAACATCCAGCTATTCCATACAAATGCCACATGCGTTCAAACTTTCAGCCACAAGAAATGTCAGGTAACCTACAGGAATTGCTGTGGGCATTACCAAAATATTGACTCTTCAAGCAGGATAATCATGAAGAGAACAAGGAAAAAAAAAACAATACAGACATTCTGCCTAAGACAAAACAAAGGGACCTTTGCATGCCTCTGTCACATGCAAAGGCAGTAAATGCACTGATTGATAAGCACAGGTGGGATACATGTGCCTGCTGAGTATCACAAGAAAGTTAAATCATGCAACTTGAGGCACATGTGTAGTAAAGGCTGAAAAATAAATCAGAACTACTCAAAACACAGGAAAAGGTTTAGCCATACAGAGCTTGATCGGGTTTATTGTAGCCTGCCAAGAAGAAGAGTAAATTAGTCTCACTAGGTTCCAGGATGCCACATCTGGATTGCTACCCCTCCCTGAGATGGTCCATCAAAGCTGCAATAGGGACTTCTTGACTGCAAGCACAGGTAACTATATACTGCCTGATCTCACATATAGCAAGTAAAATAATAGCTACTGCCACTTGTCCCTGCTCCCAGAGAGTTAATAGCTTTCTCAGTCATAGGAGCTTTACTTCTCAGCATCTTGTCTGGCCTAATCAGGCAGGTAAGTGTCCATTCCTTACATTGAAAGAAGTTGACGTGGTTGTAGTGTTGACAGCTGCACCTGACCTCATCTCAGAGATGGGCAATGTGAATGCTTATAGTTTTGGCTTGGTAGAGCCATGTCCCATCAGTATTCAGAAAAGAAACCCGTTCAGAAAAACACCAATCTTAATCTAAACTTCCCTGCAGCTGTTTGGAGTGCAGCTGCTTGCAGTGGTCACTCAGCTTTCCTTTGGAAATATATTTTGACAGCGAGAAGTGTCAGTCCGAGAACATCCTTTCTTGGAACAGTTAAAGGGTCTAGGAAAGAGACACAGAAAAATAACAATGTTTTCTCAGAATATGAGAGTTCATTATATAATCCTAATACGATAATGTATGTGATGATGCAAATGACTATCACAGAGAATTCTGATTTCTTCCTCACTGCCATGTTTCAGACTCTTGTAATAGCAGAAGCAAGCAGAGAAATGATCTTGGTACAAAAACTGTGGGGCCACAACTCATACCTGCTTACCCAGAGCTAATCTGGCTGTCAGTGCAAGCCCTGGAGCCTTGCAGCCATAACAGTGTCCTCACTCACCCATCACTGAAGGAGGGGACTCGCCAGGACCTCAGGGGAACATGAGTCATGAACTTCCTACTGTCTCCTTCCCCTGCACAGGGGAGCACTGAATTTTGTCCTAGTGAGATGAAACATAGAGCAAGAGGTCAGGAGAGATCGAGTGAGGGGGAAAAAGTTCAGGGACAGCCAGGAGACAACAGCACTGCAGTGAATTATGTGGTCTCTTTTAAATAGTGTTGACCAACTCTCAAACACTCAAATGTCAGGTAAACCTCCTGCAGGTCTGGATGTACATCTGGGCTCCTTAGGCTGAAAAACCTCAAGTCCTTGTTTAAACTGGGACTGAAATAATAATGTGGTTTTAGAGCCACAGGCCTGAAAAAGGAGAGCAGATGCCAAGGAAGTGAAGAAGGGCTAATTCGGTGAAACCTTGAAGGAGACAGAATATCCCAGGTCAGTAACTGTGACTGCAGGTAGGCAATTAACAATTAACTTTCCCTGATGCACTAAGCCATGTCAGGAATTGTGCTTCTGTGCTATTTCACTACCGTATTTTCTGAAAACAAAATCTACAGCTCTGTGCTCCAGATACTCTTTCTCTGTGTTTCAAGGGACAGTCACAGCAGGAGGCTCCTCAAATGCACCAAGACTGGTTGTAGATGTACAACTGGGGAGGTATTAATCTTCTTACCACTCCAGCATGAACTTTGCCGTTAATCTCCAGTGTGTCTCAGTACCTGAGCAATAAAGCAAGGATCAGATTTCTTTTTTCTTGTGCTTTGTTTGCCTGGCTGACTTAGCTGAGAAGATTTTCAAGATGATGGTTGCCTTCCTTCAAGTGTTCATACAGCATATAGTGATGTAGGGCTGTGGTCTCAACAGGCAGCTCTCAGTTGACAGTAATACAAAAAAGTCATGATAAACCAGAAGGAAGAAATAAGATCAATTTAAGGACATACAGCCACATCTCTGACACAGAAAAACTAGCTGAAAGAAAACTCGGTTTCTATGCTGAAATGAAAAAAAAAGAAGAATTAATGTCAGGCTTGGAAAAAGTAAGAAAATATCTTTAAAGAAGCACTTTCATTTTCTGATGCTTTTTTTTAGCACTAGCAATGGAACATTGTACAATCTTTTAGAAACAGTTATGTACACCTAAAACACTAGCTATCCAAATTAAAAAGCCTACATCTCATTCTACAGCAGGAAAGTATTTGTAATGATGATGAATGTTAAAAATAATACTATAAATTAATTCTGATGAAATATATGTAAGAAATTTTTATTCTTTTTGTAAATAACCATGAAGAATAATTCTAACTGAAACAGAGACACTTAACTTTTGTCAATTCATTTTGAAGTTGGAGTCACAGTATGATTTTCACTACAAAAAATGAAACAGATTAATTTCAAGTAGCTAATTTTTTCAGAGTCCATGAAATGCTTCAGAAATATCTGCACAAAGAAAACAAAAACAGTAAGAAAAGTGAATCAACTGACTCAAAAAAAAATTATTAGCAGCAATTTCTGTTTTCCAAAGGGTAAAACATAGTTCCCTTGATTAAATATTTTTGGCCAGCATTGGAGATAGGAGTCATAGTCATTAGGCCAGGCAGCAATAACAACAATATTAACCGATAACTCATATTTATGTCAATTCACTCTGTGCCTCAAGAAAAGCCTAATTTGATTCTTCTCTCTGCAATTCAGCATTGACATCAGCGCTTCGATGGATGGCTTCCAAAGGGCACATAAACCACCTTACTTGTGGGGAAAAAAAAAAAAGTTTCTCCAGAAATTTTGCTTGCACAAAAGAAATGCAAGATCCTTTCCCACTGTCCATTAGCAGATGTTTTCTGGAGGAACAGCAGGATGTCCACATCCACAGGGCTGGCAGGATGGCCCTGGAGGTCACTGTATGGGCTGCTGAAAAGCAATAACAAAACAGGGGCCAAACTGCTCAGGGATCAGGGGGTGAAGTGCTCTCAACTTTCGCATGGGAGTATGTATCAGAGAAGATCCGAGGGAGATGTCAGATCAAAGGATTCAGCTGAAATAAATAAAAATTGCACAAGCCTTTTCTCCTCTCTAAAATGGCAATTTAAAGCCTGTTTGAATGGAAGCTACTGTTATCTCAGTTATTTGACTGGATTTGAATTGGTAGGGTTTTTGCAGAGTTTGCATTTAGGATCTGTAGTGCTACATTTGAAGCAGAGAATGTTTCTAAGCCAATGGGGGCACATACAATACTCAGTACAGAAAATACGATATATAGGAATTATGGGACATACTACAGGTCCATTACTTCCTGATGGAGATGTTAATATAAGCCATTAAGCAACACATCGATTTAAATTTAGCAGAGAGTTCTTATTTTCAACACTGCTGTAGGATTTTGGAACAAAAAATTGCTTAGAGATATCGCAGCACAGAGACATTTCTGCTTTTAGCACAGACTTCTGCCAGAAATGGTGTTTAACATGAGATACATCACATATATTTCTTTACATCGATTTCACCTGTCTGCTCGTTCTGTGTTAATTCCAGGATATTATGCATATAAACCATACATTTTAGATTAACTGCCTTGTTTGGGATTGCTGTGCACAGATTCATGAAGGACATTACAAATATATATTAACTGATGCCTGTGTGGCTCTCTTAATAGTCAATTTTTAAAGCACTGTGCTATTGAGCTATAAATTCTCCCATAATAGAAATTGTAGGTTCTGAAAGATTTCCTGTGGGACGTTTTTAGCTTTTGCCTGATGAGGTTAATAAATAAGATAAGTAATAGTCAAATAAAGTAAGTAGTAAAGAGAATACATTTGAATGGAAGTGTTGCACACTAACAGGCTCCTCATTGAACTGCAAAGAACTGTTAGATCTTACAGGCTTCATTCATGATTGCAGGTACAAGTGTAACCTTCCCCCAGGCTGGCAGTCTCCCGTTGCAGCCTGTTCTCCATCTCCTGTTTCAATATCTGAGCAAAAACACCAAGAGAGTGTCTGTAGAGCAACAAAAATAAATGCTTTGGAAGGATGAGACATTTGGATGTCTCTGGGCGGCAAGATAGGTATTTACCTGGCCACCATCCTGAGTGGTCCTGCAGGTGGTTCAGAAGGACGTGGCTGGGGAAGCACCACAGCTGATGACTGTCCACACATCCCAGCACCCTCAGTCACCACAGGAGAAGAGCAGGTTCAATACTTTAAATCAGGCCTCGAAATGTTACATCCCAAGGTGTCGCTTTTAGTGTACTTGTAGGATTTTTGTAAAGAGGAGAAAAATCAGCCGCTGCCATAGATTTGTGCCTTAGTCTGTGCTAAACAGAAGCAATTCTGTTCAGTGATTATTATTTTTCAGCTCAGTCCCTTCTGAGAGGCTGCAAGTTCTGAAGTTAGCAGCATGTTTTTCCAGACAGTGTGTGCAACTGGCAGCGATAACACCTGATGTTTACAGTTACTGCTTGGGACTGGTATCCAGAAAGGCTCTTGCTTATACTTATTCCTATAGTGACCAAGGTCACTGCTGGATTTCATGTGCCACGCTGGGGGTTCTGGGAAGTAAAAGCGGTCACAAGGAAGTAAAACTTTGCACCTCTTGTGGAGTAACAGACAGGACAAGTGACCAGCAAGAGTCATATACATCATATTCAGTATAAACTGAAGGATCATGGGGGTTAAGGCCTTCTTCCAAGAGGGACTCCATCCGCTCTTCTGCCTTTGATTCCAAATCCAGCTCCTGTACCCAGATCCCCACTGCCGCTGAGCCTGGGGCTGCCCCAGTGCCACCTGCAGCACCAGTGGCAATTGTTGTCAGGGGAGAGTTGGGTTTGATACCAAATTTGTGTATATGTATATAGTTCATTACTATTTCCTTGTTGGTACTATTACTGTTTCATTAGAACTGCTTTAGTTTTCCAATCCGTAAGTCTCTCTGCCTTAATCCATTTCCCTTCCTGTTTTGGGGAGCAAGAGGTTAGAGAGCATTTGTCAATGTTTGGTGGCTGGCCCAGATGTCTCCTGCCTTGAGGCGTTCAAGGTCAGGTTGGATGAGGCCTTGAGTAACCTGGTCTAGCAGAGAGGCGTGCCTGTCCACGGCTAAGAGGTTGGATTAGATGATCTCTAAGATGAGAAAATTCTCGCTCTGTTGGGACCCTCTTTTGAGAATATCCAACTGTCCCCATGGCTCATGGGCTCCTCTTTTGCCTTGAGACAGCCCAGCAGAACGTACCCTTGCCTTGCCTGACTCGCTGAGGTCTGGAGTGAGCGTTGGGCCCCAGGGATGGGGTCAGCCCAAGCATAACGCTGCTGTGGTGCGTGTTTTGCTCTGCTGCCCAGACTGCAGAGCCCATCCTGTGAGATGTGGGATGAAAGAAGTGCCACCCTCACTGGGAGTCTCTGGTGTATGATAAGGACTGAGTCCTCGTCGGTTCCTCTGAGTCCCTTGGGTGTTGTCTGAGAAAGTCAAACACTTCAATTTTTTTCTAATATGGAAAATTTCTAATTTACCTTTATTTGAAATTTTTCAGAAGTTTTCAAATCAATGACACCCAAAGTCATGCTAAGTGCAAAGGAAACTTTTATTACAAATCAAAATGAATGTTTTCATCAGACCTCATATAATTTTATCTTTTCCCAGTTTATTGATTTTTTTCACATAAAAGCTTCCATTCACTCCTTACATCTTTATTGTTTTTTATTGCTAACAAACCCAAATATCACAATATCAATTCACAGACCTGATTCAGCTTTCCAAACGAGAAAGATTTATTTACACCAAATAATGACAAATCAAGCTTATACTTTTCAGAATATATATTTCAATTTTTTAAAACTGCAAGTCAATTAATTTCTTTTTGGTTTCAGAAGGATTAGTTCCACTAAACAACAACTGCTTGGAAATGCAGCTGTGGTATTGCTTCTAAAACTATTCAGCATATGACCTGGATGTTCACCTTGTGATGTGCAATCAAAAATAGATGCCAGGAGCCAGATCATGAGCCCATCCACCATGAGCAAAGATGAAATCAAAATGAAGGACCTCCTGAGTGACTGCAGTTGGAATCTCCCACTAACTTTCTTTTTTTTTTTCACCATGTGCAGTTTCCATTTAGCACTTGATTGGCATTTGCTGACAACTTTGCTAGAACAGATCAGCAGAAATAGGTGAGACTTCTGAGGAAAGGTGAGAGACAAGTTAAATTAAGATTTACACCTGCATGAGGAATGAAAAACCTTTCATCTACCCTCACTGAACGTGTTTTTTAAGACATTAATATACGTTCTCCAAAGAAGAGTGAGTTTCAAGAAAATCAGATATTCTAGAACTTAGATTTAAAATAGCATCTCTGTGTTAATATTGTCACTCTTCAAACTGAAAATTCCACAGTAGGCTGGCTTGATAAATAAATCAAACACCTATATTAAAACATGAGCTCAGATTCTCAGGATATACTAATTTTCACTTCCACATTCCAAGTATACTACATATGTGCCAAGTGACTTGACCTAGGTGGAATTTGTCAAAAAGTGTGCACTTATTCCTTATCCTCTGCATTAGAGAGGTGCGAGAAGTCAAGAGCAGAGACAGGGCATGCATGGTGCAGTGCGATGAAGAGAGTGTGAGTGAACTTCAAAGAGGAGCCACAACTCATTGAGAAGTGAAATAGCAAATGAGATGATATAAACCTTGTCTGACTTCAACACCTCCAAAGCAGTGACTAAGCTAAAGCCCCTAATTCAGGCAGATGAAATTCCCCTCTGGGTGCTTTAAAGGCATTTTCCTGTGCTTATAAAATGTAAGCAACTGTGTATGTCCGAGTGTTTTCTCTAAAAAGTACGCACATTCCTCCTCCCTATCTAAACCCTTAATGAAACCTTAATACCTATAAATTAATCTTTGGTAGATGTTATCTGAGATAAAAACTGGGCAATACAATCCTTTTCTATGGCACCACAAAAGATTGGTTTGTTTAGAAGAAAATTGTGTCCTTTTTATCTTTGTCAGTTGAGAGATCTAAGGAGCTACTTCTACAACAGAAATGCTTCAGTGGATGTTTAAGGGTCATGGGCAAGCATGGTGAAGGAAACTTTTGCTATCACAGCATTTGGTGCATAAGACCTTGAGCTCAACAGTAGATTACTAGCTTAGTATCAGTAGGTTACTATTTTAGCATCCTCAATTCAGCCCTGCTCAACAATATTTAGTTCACTTCTAAACCAGAAACCAAAATCTAATTTATATGAAAATAAACAGTACTATCACCTTAACTCATGTTGGAGCCTGCCATGGGCACAAAATAGGACTAAATTGGTTTTACCAGATATAATTGATAGATATGAGATCAAAACAGCTACCTTATTCAGGAGTTTTCTGGTGAGCAATGTCTCTAGTTACTACCTTAATATCCTAATGTAAGTCTTAGCAGCACGGACTTCATACTTCTGGCCTGAAATCGGCACATATTCATTCTATTGCAGGAATACAAGGACAGTCATTGGGCTTCCTAGGTCAGTGAATAAGGAACTGGAAGGTCAATATATTGGGCTATATATTTATTGGATTAGCAATTCTGCAAAGTCATCTTAAATGCAGTGAAAAGCTTCTGTCTTACTTGGCTTGATGCCTTGCTATTCACAAAAGATGGAATTCATGACCTTTACCTTTAAAAGCTTTTACTTCCAGAAGGACAGGCTGGAAGAGTTAGGGCTGTTCAGCCCGGAGAAGAGAAGGCTCCGGGGAGACCTTATAGCGGCCTTCCAGTTCCTGAAGGGGACATACAGGAAAGATGGGGAGGGAATTTGTCAGGGAGTGTAGGGATAGGACAAGGAGTAGTGGTTTCAAACTGGGAGAGAGCAGATTTAGATTAGAGATTAGGAAGAAATTCTAACTGTGAGGGTGGTGAGACACTGAAACTGGTTGCCCAGAGAAATTGTGGATGCCTCATCCCTGGAAGTGCTCAAAGCCAGGTTGGACCAGCCTTTGAGCAACCTGGTCTAGTGTAAGGTGTCCCTGCCCATGGCAGTGGGGTTGGAATTAGATACCTTTAAAGTCCCTCTTAACCCAAACCATTCTATGATTACTACCTAAATCTTAAATCAATTCTGTTGCTTCTGAGCTCAACACATTTAATTATAACGTCTCTTTTTGCATTTACCTCAAATTCCTCAAAGTCAACACTGCCTGAACAGCTGACCTCTTTCTATCTCAGTGTCTGAAAACGATAGAAACACATAGTCTAGGATAGGTTTCTCACGTATGTGTATGGAAATCCCTTTGGAGTTTGCCAGCCTGTCCTATGCTGCACAGGGTCTCATCTCACCACAAATCCCAAGGATTTTAGCATTATCATGCAAGAGCAGGAGGCTTTTAATCAGTAATGAATCCATTCAGGTTGTGAATTGTTGTAACATATGGCTTAAAATAGTAACAATACTAATACACACAGGTCAATATTGAACTTCTGGAGTGAAAAATGTAATTGTGATAAGTGATAAGGAAAAGAGCAAATTTATGAGATATGTTTGGACAGAGGTTCTGGCTGTCTAGCTCAACACAGGATATATCACCTCGTGGAGACACCCATCTCTCACTTTTTTTAAAAAGCTTGTATGTCTTGTCTAGACTCGATGCCTGCATTTAGACACCTAAATGTAGCTGAACTGATCCTCGACCTTAGCAAAAGGTTAAATTTTATATAACATGGAAGCAGGACATATGGACCATGCAGTAATCCACTTTTAGAAACAGAACTATCATACCACCTTAGATGAAATAACAGTTGACATGTGTGCAGGAAGGGAAGAAGTTGAATAAAATGTTATCATTTATTATCTACCAGTTTTCTTTAAGGACAGTGTTTAAAATTTGGATGAGGTAATATATATATAATGGAGGTTATAAAAGGAAATTAAAGAAAACAAGACTTTCTTGAGCCTTCAGTCCATCCACCAGTCAGCTCAAGTCAGCTCTATCAGTCCACAGTCTCGTGAAGCTGGAGGTGACTGGAGTTCACCAAATGTGTTGCAAAAATTTGGGATATGAAAGATCATGCTTCAGCATCTCAGCTCTAGGAATTAAGATGAATGTAAAACATAGATTATTATCAACAAACTTATTTCAGAATTCACTGTGAACAATTGTTGGAAACAAGATGTTGAGTTTGGACAGACCACAGAATTATTCCTACGGTAAATGCTCCAAGATGAAAATAAGTGCTGAGCTCCACAGCAGCATTTTTCACCTTGGAAGTGTTTAAACATCACAATCTAAATTTGTTCTGCTTGAAATCAATGACAAAGGTCTTGCTATGTTCTGCTGGGGCAGGATGGGGACCGTCATCTGACAGATCTCCAAATTACTCTGCAAAATAAGGCAAAGCTATTTTTCAGTACTGAAATTAATGCTACTGAGCTTCAGAGAATATGAGGCTCTGATCACATCAGACCATTGAACTTATTTGGTTTATTGATTGATTTAGGAGGTGGCTTTGTTGTTCGGTGTAGACACACCTGAAGACAATATGTAGCTGGTAAAGGTTCTGCATTTTTGCTGAAAAGAAAGACAGAAAGATCAAGGGAGTAAAAGATGGAACTAGAAAAACTTCACCTTGAAATCAGATGCCATTCTGCAGCATTGATAGTGATTAGGCATTGCCAGGACAGTTTTCGTCAGTCTGGTTTCATCCCACCTAATTTTTGGGATTAAAATGGGACATCTCATAGAGAAGCAGTTGTCCTCAGCTCTGTGTCATGGTGACATAGAAATAATTCTAGAAAGCAATTCACAACTTGAGCCAGACTCTAAAAGTGTCTTTTACTGGTTGTAAAGAGAGCTCATGTCTGAGGTCATGCAGGCAACCACATTACTACTTTGGAAGTCTCAGGCTGGGGCAAAACCAATCTGGTACCAAACTGTTCTCTTGCAGCAAAACTATAATTCCAGCGCAAAAGTATTCAATGAGTTTCCGGTAAAAATACATGTTTGTGGGTTGAGGGAAGCAAAAAGAAAACCAGGTGATCATAGTCCTTCCTAGAGAGGTGTGTCTGTGGTCAATCAACTCTTTTCTTGGTGTGTCTTAAGAAGAATAAAATTGCCCTGATATCTCAGTAATATTCATGCCTCTCCACTGATGTGCCGAGTATACTAAAATACAACATTTCTGGGCTCAGTGAGTTGCTTTTAGGAGTAAAGAATGTTCTCCCTTACTGAATAATTGACTTGAGATACAGTTATTTTTTTTCCCCTTCTTTTTTGCATCACAAAATTATCCCAACAGTGAATAATCTTGCCCTTATGTTCAAACCAATGCTGAGGAAAGAAATGTTCTTTGTGCCAATCTGGGAGAAACCTTGCAAAACCTTTGGGTTTTTTCTGCAATATGGGTTGGATTACTAAGGCATCTTCTCCTGATGATTCTGCAAAAACTTTCAGCCCACTCTTCCCTTTCCTGCTTAGAGAATTTTTTTTTTGTTTTTTCTCCTGTGGCTTGACATGTTTCATCTTCTGCTTACATGAGGGGGATTTTAGATGGCAATATAGGCCTTCAAGGGAGTGGTGAGCCTCATGAGCTGACTTGTGAAGAAACAAAGCTTTGCTCAGCTCGTTGTATCAAGGGCAGGCTAATGGCAGGTTTTGTTCTGTCTTCAGAGTCCTGTTTTCAGACCTCAGCCTTATTCATATGGATACCTCAGCCTTATTCATATGGATACCTCAGCCTTATTCATATGGATAGATAGTTAATATTAATAAGCAGAAATAACATATAAGGGGAGGCATATGGTCATTGATTCTGTACTGAAAGAGTGGCAACCTCCACCAAAGCACATAGCAGCTTCAATGTTATTAATGTGTTAGAAGAGCACACAAGAAAGATGGGATTAGCTCACATTCACAGTCTATTTGTACAAGTTTAGTCTATGTGCGTGCAGATCCTAAAAACCCAGCTATCCTGTTTATAACCTTAGTTCCTTTCTTTCTGGTTTTCTGGCTTCTTCTGAACCTTCTGCCTCATACTTCCCCTTTTCTTAGGAGATTTCCCAGCATACTCTCCTGGAAAATAAGCTCTGGTAAACTATGAAATAATGGCTTTCCATGAGATTCTCATTTACTTTTATTGGTATCAAAGTTAAATAGTTAGTCTTAGAAAGTAACTCTCGGTGTTGAGACAATGATGGCAAGACCTAGCTTCCATCCCTACCTTAGGTGGCATCAATAACTGCTGTGCCAATGCCTTTCTCTCTACATTAGCTATAGAGGCAGTCTAGCTTGGACCCACTGATTTTCACATGTGCACGAGTGAAGTTCGGTTACACTAAGTTAATATTTTGTCTCTGAAAGGTTCATAAATCTTCTTCACAGGCAGCCTGTACATGGGACAGGTTATATTTTTTTCTCACTTTGCGAACAAAGAGGAAGATGATGATGATGACAATGACTAGTCGCATAACCATCTGCTGGTTCACCAGATTCAGCTGGCCCTTTTAAAGCCTTTTGCTTTGACCTGGAGGACTGATGAAAATACTACCTCTGCTCCAGAGCCCCTTACTGCCATTCCCAGGGCTCTGCAAACCTTCTTGAAATTTCTAAGGCTGCTCCTGGCTGTATCACTTGTGCCATGTGTAACAACAGCAGCAGATTATAGTCAGTGGACTGTATGAAGCTTGGTAGTCTCTTGGTGACATCCCTGATACTAGCCCCTGGTAAGCAGCACATCTCTCTAGCGGGTGCAATCTTCCTCCCCATTGCAATCTTCCATTCCTCCACATTATTGGCCCCCCTCCCTCCTGTGTGTGCTGGTGGGGGAGGTTCTGGCTGTTTGGCTGTGGGCTGTGGTTCCACTGCAGCTTGGAACAAGCTGTCTAACTCCTTCTGAGCCTCCTCGATGCTACGCAGCCTTCTCGCCACCTCCTGCAGCTCAGCCACAGGCTCCAAGAGGCTTCCACCTGGGCACAGCTTTTGCAGGCAGGTCTGCTGCTATCCCTGCCCCAGGAGAAAGGTCCAGGCACGTCCTGCAGCCTGATGTCTGCACTGAAGCCTCTCCCTTCAGCAGCTCCACATGGGTGGAGGCATCAGAGCTGGAAGCATTTGGAACTGACAGTTCCCAGCAGGTCTCTGCCTTCCCCTGGGGTTTTCCTGGCTTAGGAAACTTCCTCTGTTCGCCGCCACCCCCCACTCTGGTGCCAGCACTGGAGCTGATCTCCTCATTGAGTGACCTTTCTATTATACATCAACAGGGAAGTTAAAAAACATTTTTATCAGCAATATATCTCAGTGGTGCACTCAAGGAGCAGCTAAAAGCTCACCTGAACAGTGAAAAGGTGAAGTTATGCACCAAGTGCAAAATGTTTCCGGCAGTACAAGACTTTTCTATGAACTAGCCCAAAAACAGCTCTAATGTTCTCTTGTGCCAATTCACACACACACACTACCACAAATGAAGGATTATGGGACTAACTAACACCACTGTCTCCAGATACTTTACCAAGTGATGCAAATTAGTGTCTTCCCCACCATTACTAATTGATTTTTTTTAATACTTTTTGGAACAGGAGCTGTACATTAACCCCAAAATAAGGTTCCCAGCTTGGGTATGAGTTGCTTTCCATTCCCCTGACACTAAAGAGAGCAAGCGAGGTGGCAGATATGCTGAGATCTGGATTCACTTTGTTGTTGGTAAAGGAGTAAATTCTGGCACCAGTAGGGGTAGGGGTAATTTTAACATTGACTTGAATGGAGTTAGGATTTCATGAACAGAAACTTATCAAACATGAACACTTTTCAAACTCCTTTTTCTTGAAATGGAAATTTCCTCCGTTCAACCCCAAGGATGGTTTCTCACTGGTCTGAGTAGAAGTGCTGCACAGGAAAGCAAGACAAAAAGGGCGTTTATGATTAAGAGTTTACCGCCACAATCCAGGGCAGAAAATATGTATTTTTAGCTGTGGAACCTTAACAGACAAAACCAGTCATCCAAATGCCATCTTTATTACATAGGTATTTATGATCCATTTGGAACAAGCAGCATATGGTTGGACAAAAGTCTCGTAACTTCATTTTCTACACTAACAATTCACTCTTGTGTCGTATTATGCACTTAACAGCTGATGACGTAATGAAAAAATGCCAGTATGGAAATTCCTCAAGGAAGTAAGCACTAGCTACTGCAACAGTTTGGGACAACTGTTACAGTTGTGTTGTTACTTCTGGAAGATGTTCTCTCTGAGTCACGCTTCTTCCATTTTCTGCAGTGCCGAAGGACTGAATAGGCTGAAGCAACCGTGGAGCAGGTTTCCATTCATCTAGATTCTTCACATCTCTTGTCTTCTGCTAATCCTTTCTGCTTCTTTTTCATATGGAAAGGTACACCAAGGACAGAGGAAGAGCAAGCAACTTAACTGCCAAGCTCACTTGATACAAGACCTTGTAGCTTTTTAATTCATCATTCTTCAAAAAATGCGGCGTTGCATTTGTTATCGCATTGAGATAATCTCACCACTTATGTCCATATTTAAAGACTGTTTTATGGAGGTTTTCAAGTAGGGGATTACTATTTCACTTCACTGGGCTACATGTTAGGAAAAAAGAAACAAACAACTTTCTCCTGAAAGCTACATGCATTTTATAGGTTAAGAAACGCATTTTTAAGCAAATTATATTTTAGTGTAAGTTCATTATAATTCATTGTGTTCTTGTTTGTAAGGCATTTATTTAATACTTTAATCCCTTCGTGTCTTAACATGCTTAAAATATTGACAAGCTCCATGACCTAGTTCCATTTACAGGATGTAATGCTGTAATTCTAAAGCAGGAATCAGCATGGAAAATTTCATCTTGTTTCAATTGAGCAGCTGAAAATAGGTATTATAAGAAGCAAGAGCAGATAAGCATGGTAACAGGCAGGTTATTGGTACAAGTATCTGAAATCAAAGAGTGAAGCATTAGCACAGTCACCTGAAAGGTTCCTCAGAAACACTGCCACATAATTTCAAAATTTCTAGTCCCCAGAAAGGATGAGCAGCTGGAAAAACTACATCCCTCGAGCCATTTTAGGCTTTCTAGAGACTCAGAGCAACTGAAAGTCTGCTCCTAAATATCACAGGTGCTCTAAAACAAACCCCTGCTTTAGAAGCATCCCTGCCTGAGATTCTGAAAATGGATGAGCTGACACAAGGGTTTGAACACAGGGATTTAGGGGGTCTCCTTGCGAACTTGTGACAATAATGTAACGAAGTCCAAGTACTCCTACTTTCACTGGAAAGGCAAGTGATTGTTTTGGAAAAATTGCAGGTGAAGGTAAAATATAGAATAGCTAGGGTGGGCATCAAGACTGACACATCTGTGGAGGTGTCTGTAGACAGGTGTCTACTAGCGTTTGAAGCATCTAAGCAACTTTTATCATTAGCACAGACCTCAGCTCTGTTGCTTAAACATAGCTGTCTAGTACCATGTGTCCCAGACATTCCCAGGTATGTGAAAGGACACGCAGGAGACCGAAGCCCGTCTGGAGACCTCAAGTATTGGTGTCTGGGCAGGTGAGACAAGTCTCTAGCACAGCTGCAGGCACTCATATGTAGGCACAAAGTATTGGTGCCTATAAATCCATCCAGTCTCTGGCAATAAAAGCAATCATCACCATTTGTGATGACAATGGGCACACTTTTGTTAATGAATACTGTTAAATACCACAACACTACCAAATTATTTTATTTCTATGGTCAGGTGGTCATCTCCAAGATACCTGTTTAGACTGAGTTCCAAGTTAGTCTAATTCCCAATCTGCAGGATTTGAAGGGTACTTTTTTGGCTCTGGCTAGCAAGTATATCAGGGACCATTCGAAAAATCCAGCAGTACAGAACATCACGCTCCATTGCACGGGATTGTGCACTGAAGTCTTTTAATTTTCTGGCATAGAGATGCCCTTGAGTTCAACTGTCGTCTGCACCAGTTCAAAAGGCTCATAGTTTTGCCCCCTACTCAAAAACACAGACTTACCTTGGAGTCTCTAGCCCGCACTGGAGGTGAATAAATCTATCTGCTCTTTTTTTTATATGTTGTGCTGTAAAAGAAAATAAAGCAGAAAAGCTGACATAGCTTGCTGAAGAAGCATGCCAATAGCTGGCTCATTTTCAGCAAAACTCACTTCCTTGTATTCAATTAAAATAAGAAAATTGCCTCAATTCAAATGTACTCTATTTTAGAATTTCATAAGCAATCTTAAATTCCGTGGCAGTCATGAAATTTGCTTTCCTTATTCAGATATTCCAGTATATTCCGTTTCACAATAAATTCATTAGGTATTTTTTTCCATATCCTGTCCAAATGACTTCCACTGTGCAGCTGAGCTTCATCTATCCATAATTTGGAAATGCTCTTTCATCCAAAATACTTAAGCATGTATAATTTTAAATACTGAGGAATATTCACTAATTACAGTAGGATTCTTTATATGTTTAAAACTGTGTGCTGAAACACTTTGTTGAAAATAGGGCAAAATCTCCATCACCAGTATTCTTTTGCCTGTGGACCATAATTCCATATTTTACCGTGGACCATGTTTTTTGCCTGCTCACACTTTAAATCAGTTTATCTTCAGCCTTCTACTCACAGCCTTTGTGACATCATAAAAACTTACCACCAACCCAATGCCTGCCATTTCTTAGTGCTACTAATCATTATTAAGTATTATTTAGGCCAGGAAACTGATCTGAAAGCAACAATTTTTTACCTTTTCTGTATCAGTCTCCTATTAGTTCTGTATACCACTCACAAATGCAACTCAAGTAAATGAGAAACATTTTCTCAGTCTCTTGTTCTTGGGCAACAACCTTTCCTTTTGAGTGACACAGCCCCAGCTACATCTCAAGTGTGTCACAACTCATTGCTGTCTTCATTTGCAGAAATGTTGTGACACTCAGGTAGATTCTTTCACAGGAATATGACTTCCTTACAAAGATTTTCTGTGGTTTTGACTCATTCACTTTGAGTTTTCATATTCAGATGGGAGGTTAAAAATAAGCCTGAAAAATTCTCAGCCACAATATGATTAAATATTTCTCTCTGCACCTGAAGTACAACAACAAAGGCAAATCATAAGTCATTAAAACAACTGTAGTGTCGGTTATTTCACAGAATCATAGAATCAATCATAGAATCACAGAATGTCAGGGGCTGCAAGGGACCTCTAGAGATCATCTAGTCCAACCCCCTGCCAG
The DNA here is from genome assembly GCA_020746105.1 of Trogon surrucura. Lineage (NCBI taxonomy): Eukaryota > Metazoa > Chordata > Aves > Trogoniformes > Trogonidae > Trogon > Trogon surrucura. The sequence continues at coordinate 8,181,518 of CM036618.1, forward strand.
AGCAGGATCCCCCAGGGCAGCCACACAGAAATACGTCCAGGCGGGTTTTGAAAATCTCCAGAGAAAGAGACTCCACACCCTGTCTGGGCAGCCTGTGCCAGGGCTCCATCACCCTCCCAGTGACGTTTCTCCTCATGTTGAGGTGGAACTTCCTATGTTCTAATTTAAACCCATTATTTCTTGTTCTATTGCTGGGCTCCGCTGAAAAGAGATTGTCTCCTTCCTCTTGACATGAGATAGACATTATGAAGGCAGGATCACATCTGTGGGTTTTTTACAATCTATATTAATGGAAAAATGACATTTTATTTTTGATGCTTCATTTTGTCTGTAAAATTTTTACCTAATTTGGCTGCTCTCACAAAATCACAGAATGCCTGAAGTTGAAAGGGAACTGTGGAAGCCACCAGGTCGAACCGCCCTACTCAAGTAGGGATGCCAAGACACAGCTGCCCAGGACTATGTCCAGATGCGTTCTGATTACCTCCGAGGACAGCAACTCCACCACCTCTCTCTTCCAATGTTCGGCCATCCTCACAGTAAAGAAATGTTTCCTGATGTTCATGTGGCATCTCCTGTGTTTCAGTGTGTGCCCATGGCCTCTGGTCCTGCACCGTCAAACACAAGGAACAAGCGTTACAGATAAAACACAAACGGGCTTGAGGCAGTGCCACGCTCTGACGGAACAAGTGCACTTCTGCTTTTTTAGCCCGCTTCATCTCTTCTTGCTCTCCCTTAATGGTATTTACTACAGAACTGGATATATTCCTCAAGCAGCCAACGACCACACTGCTCATCACAACAACTCCTCATGTCTCGTATCAGGTTTATATGTTTGTTTGCATGAGCCATTGCATATGTAAGAAGTAGAAACATGCAGCCCAGGTAAACAGGCCCCACAGCTCAACTAGTTCTGTTGCCTGTGACTCTCCACGTGTGGCCCAGCACCTTGCTCTCTTCACAGGCACACTACATGATGTGTCCTACTTCCTTTCATGCTGATGAAACGTGCAGTGTCTCCTGTCTCAGACCTATTAGTTGCTGTCAATGCCACTGACTTAATGAACAAAATCAAGATTTCTAATATGCCTGACTGTAAAGGCAGTTTCCCTGACTGTTCTGCAGCACGGAGCTGGAGATTGCTCTTTCAGCAAATGCTCCTCCTAGTAAATAGTCTGCCAAGATTGTTGTGGGCGGCAAGCACAAAGATGAGTGTAAGGCAAGGCAAATATGTTTAAAATTTCAAACGTGTTTATTTTTATCTTTTCCCAATATTTGTCCAGCTGTGTAATCTTCATAAGAGCTACACAAATTAGGTTAACTCTTGCCCACTGAAAAATTACATGCCAAATTCTCATAAGCAGAGCTGGAGGTAGCTTATTTGGTTGTCACTCCCGTTCTTCCCACACACATATCCCAGCAAGATAGCCCAAAAAATAATGTCTTTAGTTTTCACCTTAAACAATATATTGCGGTAAAAAATAAATATATTCAAAAATCTGAAATAACTTTTGTTAAAGAAAATTCTAATCCCGAGTCATGATATCACTCAGGCTATGAGATTTATCCATTATTTCAGTTATTGTAGTCTTCAGCACAAATTTACCTTCAGTATACTGCTTCCATCTCTGCCTTTTCAAAACTTCGATGTAGAAGCCCCAGACAAAAAAAAAAAACAAACAACAAACCCACACTTCTGTTTCTCTGCACACAAAAATCAAAATGAAGCTAACCACCCAGCACTGGTCTCTCAGAAATACATCCCCACACTTTCCTTTGTTGTTCTCCCACACTGTGCTGCCTTTTGAGACTCAATAGCTCAGTTCCCAGCCACAGATTATGCACAACTATAAATGGCAATAGAACTCCAAACCTCACACCACAGCAGTGCACACTGGCTGGCCTAGCATAGGCTGCACACTTGATGAGCAGCTCTGCTGTGTCATCCTGGTAAGGTCTTAAGGAGCCCGTATCCTAGTCAGGTATGACACAGTCACTGGACACAGAGGCAAGAATAGGCCATCAGGGTCTTTAAGGGTCTCGGCCAATGCAGCAAGATCATGACAAGTCTGACAAAGGGAAGGCTGGAGTTATTTCTTGTTTCCTCCTGCCTCTCTACCTTCTTGACATCCACACAACAGATCGACTTTTGCCATGACCACAGGAGGCTATGCCCCAAAGCACGACTCCCAAACCCTCCATGGACAAAACTTCGAAGACGATAACCTGAGTATACACACAGAAAAGTCCTATATCCTCCCAGCACTACATTTGCTGCATGAACTGTGGCTTGCATATCCACCAATGTCACGTTTGACAAGATCATCCCACCTGGTGGCTTAGTGGATGCTCCCAACCACAGGTCTAATCACACTTGTTGTGTCTGTGGGTCCTTAGTGATTGTGCTAGGATGCTGAGGGGGACTCCATTCCTCCAATCAACATATGCATGAGCAGATGCAATTTTGTCCTATGGCATAGGTAGAACATCTAGAATTTCAAGTCTAGCATGATTTATTGGTGGAAGATGCTGATCTCTGCTGGTGAGGAAAGAAAAATTAGGTTAACTTAAAAAAATCCTATGACTAAGCCAAAAAAGGAACCTGAAGCATACTGAGGTTCAAGATGACAATGACCAAAACTTGCACCCTGGGCAGGATCAGACTGGGCCCTAGGAAACTTCTTAAGCAGAACAATACTATGGTTCTGGAAAAAATATATATCTCCAATATGGAGAGAGTGCAGAATCCTCATCCTTAGAGATGATGTGTAAATAAGACTATACATGACTTTGTCTGATGCTGACAATAGTCTGGTCTTCTGCTTGAGTATGGACTAGAGACCTTCAGGGGTCCCTTACAAATACTATTTCAATGATTCTGTGAAAACACAAAGTAGATCTGAGGGCTACATACAACTGCTTGATTATCTGCACAGTCCCATCCACTCTTATTTGGCAGGAAGTCTACCCCTTGCCTACATGTTGCAGCATCACATCTAAATATTTCTCAGATTTTCTTTCTAAAAATACTGACTATGGTACCCATAAGCAGTCTGTTCTTTTCAGGCTCCCTTCTGTTAGGCTGAAGCATCTTCTTCTCTGTGTAGGAATGAGTAAGGAGAAAGGGATAAGATGAAACCTTAAAGCTGACACACTTAATGAAGTTCGTCAGAAGGTGCTGCAAGTGGATCTGAACTTTCCAAGTATAATCTCTGCATTGTTACACACTGTTGCACGTCTATGTCAGTAAGTCAGAGCTCACAAATAATGTTACATAGATTCATCTCCGATTATACACTAAATTTAATGCCAGAAAGGACTATCTGAACATTCATTTTGGCCTCTGGAATATCTCTGACTTTTACACTTAACTCAGTCCCACTCACACAGAGACTATAAACTTGCGTTTGACAAAGTGCATCTTCCAGAAATTCTTTATTCTTGCAGAAATAAGGGTGAGCCACCTACTCCGCTCACTGATAGTCAACATCACTTTTTTTTCACTACCTCTTAGAAAAGTGTGCTCTGTGACTAGAATTTCTTTGGTATCGGCAATGCAGGTCTTGGTTGTTGTTCTGTCTTTTTCTGCTAGATCATTTGTTTTATACATATGTGCAGTAATTTTTCCTTCATTTGGTTTACAGTATCGGCCTCAATTTTGTTCTTTGTAAAACAGCGACTGAAGTCTTTAAAGTCTTCAAAGTCTTCTACACCATGATTTTTTTCCATACAGTTCTTGAATGATTTCTATACCTTGGATAACTCCTCTGCGTTTTCTTCAGGATTTCAGCATAACTGGATCAAAGCAGAGCAGAGCATATTTAGTCATTTATCTGTTGAAGAACTGATGCCTGCATGCACATTTGTTTATAGATCCAACTTAATGGGGTTTTTTTTGCCAAGAAAGAAAAATGTATACCTTTCTCCATTTTCTCCTTCCCAACTTTATGTTTTCACTAAAATTCATAAATCCTACCTGATTTTTGTCTCGTAGCCAGTACATCACTTGGACATTTAATTAGTAACTCTTTGGATTAATTGCTTGCATTAATGCCACAGCTTACATGCATAATACCCGTGGTCCCTTGAGGATCTCTGTGTTCCTTCCGTTTAAAAACTACTTGTAACAACCTGTAACACATGTGATGTTGACATGTAATGAGGACAAGGAGCAACACTTTGATAAAGAAATATCATACATTGCCTATAAATGATTCTCTGGAGTATGGACAGCTTCAGGAACAATTACAGTGTGATTCTGCTGTTGGGAATGCCTCCAAGAAGAGCCTGTGAAAAGGCTGTGTCATCAAAACCACAACTAGGAGGGAATATCTGACAAACTGCCTATAAAAGCCACAGTAGTAGCACAACCAAGAAAGCTTGGGAAGCTCAGGTCAAAACTGATCAAACAGAAAGTACTGAATGACAATGTAAAAAAAAAAAAAAAAAAAAAACCAAAAACAAAAAACTTGAAGACCAAGCATTGTTGATAAGTGTTACACCTGCTCTTACCCAGCATAGGAGCTGTATGTGGAAGTAGCGAGAAAGTTTGTGACATTTGAGCCCAAAAGATCAAGCATAGCTCCAGGATGAGAACCATTCCAAGAATGCTTTGATATATACAATTACACAAAACCAGGGGGGCTATAAGTGTCAGAAAAATTGCTGACAGAAAATCAAAACTGATCTGATTTCAAGAACCATGAATTTGAGGTTGAAACTTCCAAAATCCCTTTTTTTCTGATGGTACCAGTACACCAAATGTGATTTTGTGCACTGCAAAGTGGTTACATTGTCAAGGAGCAAGAATCTGATGTGTGAATTTCAGAATTTTCAGCCAAAACTGGAGTTGTTGGCCACAAATATTTTATTGATATAAGACAGCGAGTTAACAAAGTTCAATGGTAAATGCAACTGTGATTTAACAAGATTTGATGACAAGATACACGTGAGTATTTCCTACGTAGAGGACAGTGTCAAACAAAACTGTCAGGGAGACCTTCCCACTGAGTCATGGAATTGAGAAACGACACCTGTGAGTTCTAAACTCCTTTTCCGAGGAGAGTTTAGGTGCAGCTGGATACAGACTTAGTCCCAGACCTTGGTCAATGGTTTACATCTAGAGGATTATATGTGCACAATCTGTCCTTTTCATCAGTTAGATAAGATTTCAATGTGCTTATTCCTAGCTCACTTACCAGGGATCTGATATGATAAGGATTCTCTCAGCCTCAAGGAGTGACCCTGAGAGGCATTCCTACTCAAGTGGAGATCCTGGTGTGCAGCCCACTACAGTTCAGGAGAGCTCATCAGGCCCTGGGTTGTCCACTATTTATGGAGTAAGGTGACTGACTTATATTTGCATACCAGCCATATTTCTTTTGGCACATGCTCAATTAGCCCTCAGTTATTGTATTGTTACCTCTCCTCTGAACCCACTTTGAGTCAGATGCATCCATCATGACCAGGTGCACCCATCACGACCAGCACTGGTGGCTATCACTTGAGCAGGGTTATGGGAGATACAGGTCCGGGAGGTAATCATGCTGTCACACTAATATAACCTTATCATACAAAATTCAAACCCCATCTTGTTGATCTAAATTTGTGAAAATTCAGTATTCCGCACATTCATAGCTGTTGTCACAAGAAGTTAACATCTGAATGTCATTTCTTTAATCCATCTGTATCAATAAGACATTTCTTCATCAGGTAAGAAAAATTTTAAGCTCATTCATGAGCTAATTTTTTTTTTTACTAAACCAGATGAATTATTTACTTGGAGTAACGTAACTGGCTTTTCTTTCCTACTTATCTGATGATTTTCTAATTATTTTTCCTAAAATATTTTTAGCACAATTTTCTTTCTCTTCCCCAGCATTTCTTTCTCAAGGCTCAAAAGATCCACCACCATTTTGAATCAAAATCTTCATTCATTATTTTAAACATTAAACAACTTTGCTCAGCTCTTACATATCACTGTCATTCAAGAATCTCAAACCCTTTAGAAATTGTATTATCTCAGTTTAATTTACAGGCAAATGAAGACAACAAAGCAATAAAGTAATTGGATCCACAAAAACCAGTAGGTCTATGGCAAAGTCACCAATGTCACTGAGGTCTGCTATATTTCACTGCACAGACATTACACTAAACCTTTCACACTTTTCTAAATTCCTGGAGGATAGTGGATGGCCCCTAAGGACTTCAGCTGTGCTATTATGACAGTCCTGCTTAGCTGTGTTAGTCTCAGGAGAGAAGATTTCGTGTTCTGTGCACTTTCCTGTAGCTTGTACAAGGACTGAGAATAATTCAGAGAGAGCATTTCTCAGGCCCATAAAGTCAGTGAGAGCTGCCCCTCTGTACTCACATCTCAGATCTTGGGAAGAAGCCTCTCAAAGCATTTCATTTGACATGACAACTGCATCTGAAAAAAAGTCTCAGTGTGGTTTTTTTAGAGAAAGGTGTTTCTTTGGTAAATTATTATGGAATTAGTTTGACTCTGTGCACGTTTCTGGTGGTCTGATATGTGGATTTTCCTCATTAAGCACCATAGTTTTTCTTCTGCTTTTAATTTTTGAAATTGTGCTCCAGATGTTCCTAACAGCTGTCAGAAGAATTTACCATGCGAACGTACAGAAAAACAGGGCAGAGAGGAAAGAATTGGTCTGCCTGTATGCGAACACATGCAATATAAGCATCCGCATCTGAGCTAATCACTCCATTTTCTAGGCCAGAGAAAAACAGTTCATAGAGAACCCCTTGGCAGCCAGATCTAGTTTTGCTTTGAGCAGAAAGGTGCTCTAGATGACATCCAGACGTCAGCTCCAGTCTAATTTTTCCTCAGTTAATTTTTGTGGGTTTGCTCATAAATGTATACTTAATGGCCTGTGACTCATCTGAGCTGTTTTGAACATCTACATTAGAAGAAAGGAGCTTAAAAGCATTTCTTTTCTGCACTGGCTATAAAAGAAGTCTAGAAAATCATCTTGGATGTGGATTTCTAAATTGAAAACTTATTTCTTTGATTAGAAGACTCCCAAAGGCATTATTTGAAGCAGAGAATTGAGAGGCAATATTCTGTCTGATCCTCTGTTTAGGACCAATATAATTTGAAAGACTCTCATCTGTATATTAAATAATATTATATGCCGATAAAAGCAACAGTTAATTCTTTTAAGGACAATCCCACCTATGTCCTAAATTAGAAATATTCAGACTCAAAGTAGAGGTGCAGCTGATTCAACGGCCCTATACTTCCTGGTATAGTCTGGTATTTCAACCTATCGAATCCTATGGCATCAGTTGACTTTGTAATGAAGTTTGTTGTTGCGAGAGGCAGACGGCATCTGTACCAGTGAACTAATTGAAATATTGCCATAACCAGCCCAGTATGACCACATCATGCTATTAAATTCACATTTAATCAAAAAACGGGTAAATGCACACAAATTTCCTATTACGGATAGTCTACAGTACATGTCAACTCCTCAGTATACACAGGATCTTCCGGAGAATAATTCTTATCTATAAAGTCATAAAATATGTAATTTCTTTACAATATCTGTTAGTGAAAAAAAAAAAAAAGTGGGAGTTTCTGGGTATGGAAAGTGTAGTTGAAGACATCCTGTTTCTAATCTGGCTGTCTTGAAAAGTGCAATTGCAAAGGATAGAGTTAAATTAAACTTTCAGTTGCATTTTAGCTACGTGATGTTATTAGACTCACTGAAAGCAAATTCCAAAAGAGGACAGTGTCTATACCATTAATTGTACTTTGCTCACAGATATGAGCTTAATTGTCCATATCAAATGGCATCGTCACATTTAATTATGCAAAATATAAAGCATCACTAATTCTTTATATGAACTGAGTTTTCCTGAATATAAGAGATGCCATCTCCAGATCAACTACAAAACATGCACATCTGCTAAAGTCAACAATGTCATTTTGCAGACATCCGTAATGTTCCTTCTCACTGAAGACCAGACTATTTGAGCGTTTGATGGTCAGCTGAAAATAAACAGGGCAAGTAAAGAACTGCATCTGTGTTATAAGAAGATATTAAAAGAAAGGTTAATATTCAAACGGTTCTGTAAGAGTCAGGAACTGATTATGAGAAAGGGCAAGACAATTAACATTTCTTGCATGATTAGGACTTGCACAGCCTGAGACCTCTGGCTCCCAACCTTATACTTCCCAAGGAAGAAGGTTTCTATATGTGGATCCAAACGCATATCATATTGTACACGCTGGAGAAACAAGCAGCTCAAAGGCTGCTTGAACCTCAGGGAGGTTTCCTAGATCATGCCTCATGACTTGGTTAAAGAACCAAATTTTCCCTTGCTTGTGCTACCTCTGTCACCATAAATATTTAGATTTTGTCTCCACCGGAGCTGCTGAGCCTGAATAACTTCAGGCTGAGGAGCTCAGATGTCCTCCACTCTCGATGAAAACAATAACCATGACCCTTCTTATAAAAAAAAAGGCAACCTCCTGTCTCTATTTCCATTCTGTTTAAATGGAAAGTGAGCAGCTATCTGTATCCAAAAGTAGAATTCAGGTGTCTGAATCTTACTTTCATATAGATAACTACACGTAAGAGAGGAAGAGGACTTTAAAAACACTACTTTCATCAGTATTTCTTGCTAAATATCTTTTATATCAACATACTAGTGTGAAGTGTCTGTATGTTGCCTTCCACTGTACTGGGAACTATTTACATACAAGGTGGCAGCAGACCTCTAGCATCAGTGATTCCATTCCCCTTTCTGTATTTGGCTTTTACCTGTTTGCAAACAAATCTCACATGTTCCCTTAACTGTCCCATGTGCATACTGTATTACAGGGAAGGAAGGGCCTGCACTTAGAAAAGGAACTCAGAGAGAAATCTAGTGTTGTGACAGAAACAATAGTCTAGATAAAAAAAACACAAAACACATTTGCAGCAGTTAATTGAATAGAACTGAATGATGCAGTCGGATCAGGATTTTCTGAACAAGCATAGCACAGTAATCTTCTTGACGAGCTATGATAATAGTCTGGACATTAGCTCTTCCAAGGAAAACATCTGCATCATGTAAGACACAGATGTGGCCAAAAGTTATAGAAGGAAGAGTGGCAGAGGCAACACCCAGCCAATAGGTCTAAGCAAATAGAAGAATAACGATCTTTTAAACATGTCAGAAAGGTTGCAATTAAAGACTCGGCATTTTTCATGGTAACATCACTAAACCACAGATTACCAGACCCTGAGTGAGTTCAGTAGGGGAAATATCCTCCTATTTACTCTCTTCTTATTTGCCCATCCTAAGCATTCACTATTTATTCCTGCGAGAGACAAGAACGTTTGTACAGTGCACAGTTTAGCACAGGCGAGGGACAATTTCTGACGTTGCAAAGTTTGGGCACTGTTTTTGAAAAGCAGGGAGGTAGATGCAATAGTCATGCGTGTGCAAAATATCAATCCCCATTTAATTTCCCAGATATGTCTGATGCTGATATTTATTTGGCTTGGCCCAGAAGGTTATTCTTACATTTTAAACTTGTGCAAATTCATAAAATCCTGAAAAATAGCGAAAAAATGGACTCTTATGTGTTACATAGTTGGCAAAGCAAGGCCTTTCCGACGTTCCAGATCTGCTGAGGTTGCCTTTGCTTGCACTAAGAAGTGGTGTGTGTTGCCACAGACTTGAAACCTGCTGGGTTTCATTCTGCTACTGTTGAGTTCAGGATAGCATGGCCATTTGCTCTCTCAGGCCCTGTAATACACAGACGATCTTTACCAAACACTTTTCATTACAGTTTCAGTTTCAGGATGAAAACAGACTTCAAAACCACAGATTTTCCTCTCCTGAAGAAGAAAAAATCTGTTCTCTCCCCTTATACTTGGGAATCAAACCCTTAAAAATCACTTTTTATTTTTTATTCCAGCCTACCTAGAAAAGCTAATAGAGGCTATTGCTAAAATTTATAACTTAACCGTTAAATGAAAGCTATCTAAAAACCAACCATTTGGGAATAGAAAAAAACACGGTGTTCCATTCCAAGAACATTGCCAATAATAGCTGGAATTGAGAACACTGTCTTTGGTATTCTTTTTCTGAATATAACATAATTGAATTGACATATTCCTGTGGAAAGTTTTTTATATTGATAAAACAGCATTTTTTTTATTTAAAAAAAAAAAAGCCAGGCTTAGTTCTGAGCACACGTAGTTAAGTTTTTGCAGCATTTCAAAAGAAAATGATAGATAAGATTCTCTCTCAATTGTCATCCCACCCAGTAGACAGATGTCAAAGATCAATGTTATTTCCAGCATTAAAACTTTTATAGTAACCTTTAGCAGCTTGTGCTTCAACATCTCTGTCTTTTCATTTAACACACAATACAATGGGACAAAACTAGCCAAAAATCATGTGTGGAAAACACTATAAAACACATGTTCAAAAGACATTATTTTGCCTGCGTCAGCAGGACTGCGGAAGAATGAAACCAAAACAAATCAATGTAAGATTTTAATGAGAGTATTCATAATTCTCCTCCTAATGTTTAACGTATCATTGTTTAGCAGGTGCTAGAAAGATCTGACTGTACACATGCACCATAATATTTCATGTCAGCTCAGCCGTTTTTTTGTAGTCTTCAGTATCTTCTTCCAGCCAGAACTGGAGTTTCTGTAATCCTGCATAGACTGAGCTGGAGTTCTTATTGGAATAGCAGACCCCTATGTCTTTCTGACGGTCATCCTTGCTTTTCAAGAGACAAACAAATGCTTCTGGTTGTTGGACAAGAAGAAAAAGTCCTGTGCCTGTACTGCAACATGCAGTCACCAGTGTCTGCTGAAGAGAGAGCATGCCACCCTGTGGTCATTGAGCCTCACCACAGTAGCGTCATTTTTTCACTTGTATAGATGAAATCCAAGGTAAATGTAGAGTGACGAGGGATCATAGAATCGTAGAATCATAGAATCATAGAATGTTAGGGGTTGGAAGGGATCTCTAGAGATCATCTAGTCCAACCCCAGATCTCCCCAATTTCCCTGCTTCGTCTAATTCACTAGAAGATGCCTTGAGTTTTTTGTGTGTCTGTAATATTGCTCCACTTGGCCAGAAATTTTGGATGGCACCACCAGCAAAAAATACACAGAGGCAGAAAGCAGGAGTCCCACCATGGAGTCGTGGCTTGGTGTCCTGTAATGCAGGGAAGAGCCCTAGAACTGATACCACCTTTTCCAATATTTACCAGCCCCCTCACCCTCCCAGGATGAAGGTGGTTTCTCCACACTATGAGCCTGGCAATCATCAGGAGCCAACGTCTATTCACAGGCAAGGCTCATTGGCTTTCTCATCTTTATCACACCTGCATGGAGCTGCGCTGGTGCACAGAGATGAAGCCAGCAGGATTTGCTCTGCACCAGCCTTTTGTGATGTCTCTTGGGCATCACATAGATGGGAGATGCCAGCTTCACCAATGCAGTCCTGCTAAGAAGCTCTTGGCAAAGTGAACCTTACCAGATGGAGGTTCACCTTGGCTGCGGATGGGAGCTGAAGTGTTCTGAGCTTACCCATGGATGGTTCCACCCTAATTAACCCATGTTTCTCCTGGATATCTAGTGCCCACTTTGGGTCAAGCATGAAAGGGCATGTCAGAAAAGGGGTATTGCCAGTAGGAAAGAGCCACAGACAGGACCTACACAGGGCTGGACGGCACCCCACAGCAATTTTCAGTGCAATAGACGATCAAAGCAGGGCTATGACGGTGACCAATGTCACAGCATATTATCAGAAGGGGAACTCAGCAACAATTTCTATTCTGAGATGCACAAATTCTGAGAAGCAGCCAAGCTTATTTGGAAATCAGACATAAGCACAAGGTATCATCTGATCTTGAAAATGTGACTGACTTTCATGCTATAGAATCCCAACATCTAATTTTGTCTTTTGTCTTGTGTCAGTTATAACACCTCTGTAGAGCAGCTTAGACAGGTGAAAATGTGTTTCATACCCTGGAGAACACAAAAGGCAGGGAAAGGGCCGCGGTGGGATATGGGTGTCACCAAAGTTGAGGTAGGAAGAATTGCTGGAGGATATCATTGAACTTTCAGTAAGTTTTTGGAGGTGAAAGAGCTGGAAAAAAAACAGAGACACTGTCCAGACATTTCAAAAAGTTGACACATTTTTAGGTGACTTTCATGAATACTTTCTTGCCTTTTACTTTCTTATTTTTTGATTTCCATCATCTCCAGACAGATTGTTTCAAATCTAATCCTTGAACCACTGTGTTATTGATCACAGGCAGCCACAGAGAAAGTAATTGAATCATTTTTATTTCTCTCACAGCTTCCTCTCCCTGTCTTCTACCTCAGAAAGCTTCTCATTTCCCTCCACCTCGTCTCCATGTCCAGCTGATGTTCCAGGTGACAGTACTCCTCACAGGAGAAGAAACACAACCCAGAGGCTACAGTTTTCTCTTCCTCCCTCTAGATGGTGCCATGGACTTTCCCTGCATTACTCCTAAAATCGAGGCTTTGCTGGGCTTCGTCCAACTGCAGGTAGACCCCGGCAGCTGCTCTACCAGAGGATAGGAAATCTAAATAGAAGGTTAAATATTTTCTTTCTATTTTTTTTTAAAAAGTCAGTGCAGTCTGGGACAACTGGATGACCTTCTATGTTGTAAGATCTTTGACCTCTTCCCTCCTTATCTCATTGGATTTCACTTTCTCACCATTTCTTCGTTATTGCACAGAGTGGCCTCTCTCAGTGGAATATAAAAAAAAATCATATAAGAGCGTTAAACTGAACTTTGAGACCCAGTGAGCATGATCTATCTGTAGATAACGTTGTTCAAGTAACTGAAGTATTTTTATAGGTGAAGGAAGGAGCAGTGGTTCCTCCTGATCTAAAGTAGGTATCTGAAACAGGATAGTGCTGCCACCACCAGAGAAGTGCTGTTTCTCTCCAGGAACTGGAAAGGGAGCCCAGTTAAGTAGCTCAGGTGTGTGTCTCAGCTAATGTTAGGTGAGACAAATAACATCCAAAATTTGCAAGGCAGCTAACTCGCATTTATTTTCTCTAAGTCCTAAGCATAACACAAGACAAAACACAAACAGAAGTGGATAGAGTCATTTTGTTGTGTTAAATCTTGAAGGCCACTGCAATCCCAGCCCACAGGAGTGGTAAGTTCATTTTAGTAGTGAAAGATTAATTCTGAGCCATGCTGATCCTGATCTGGAGGTGGTTCAGATGTGGATTAAAAGTCCAGTTCCAGTGGTTGAGGCTTTCTTCGCTGGCCTGAAATCTAATGCCAGGGAGATCCACAGGTTTCATGGTTGAATCCCCATATTTATTCCTGCTTGACATGTTTTTGCACCCAAAGGAGATGACAACAGAGTATTGAGCCTGAGGTCTACAGCTTTCTGGGTCTGTGCATCACAGCCTGATGAAACCACCCTGAGCTCCCAGGCACGACAGATATGGCAATTGCAATGATTCACATTAAGGGGTGCACTTTGCCACCACATTTTTTCTTCTCCCTTCTTTCTACGGGTGTCATGGGGCAATAAAAATAAATATACCTTTCCAAGAAAGGATTTGTGTGTAACATTGCACGGGCAACCTGCAGCTGCAGTACTAACAGGGAGGCACAGTCTTCCCCAGTATTTTGTTTTTCCTGGGAAATGCATGAGTAACCATTTTCTATGTCATTTGAAGAAAAATCATAGAATCATAGAATGGTTTGGGATGCAAGGGACCTTTAAAGGTCATCTAGTCCAACCACCCTTCAGCGAGCAGAGACATGTTCAAATAGATCAAGTTGCTCAGAGCCTCATCCAACCTGACCTGGACTGTTTCCAGGAGTGGGACTTCTGCCACCTCTCTGGGCAATCTGTGTGAGTGTTTCACCACCCCCATTGTAAAAACTTCCTTCCTTATTTCTAGCCTAAATCTACCCTCTTTTAGTCTAAAACCATAACTCCTTGTCCTATTACAAGATGCTCTGCTGAAAAAAAATCACATTTCTTATATTCCCCCTTTAAGTACTGAAGAGAGGTGTTCCAATATAATCAGTTTCTCCTCTAAATGGGGAAATGAGAGAAAATTGCTTGTCCCTCAATGGTGATATGCAGCTTCTATTTACATGGGAGAGCAATAAATTAATCATTCCTAAACATAAGTAACTTGGCTGGAGTTCAAAGCAAAAGACATGTGGGTAACCCTGCTTTCTAATCCGTAGAGGTGGGGACCACCAGGCACCCTTCTGGTGTCTGTTATGGGCAGGTCACCCACAGTTTATTTCATCCACATGAGAATAAGGATCTTAACATGAATTGATTCTATAGAAGTCATATGATACTTGATTATTTGATCCTGTAAAACTCAAGAGAGTTCTGAATGGCAGAGTGAAGGTGTCTTGGTCTGATGGACAAGCATTAAAGCAGAGACAACCTGAGACTGCTAATAAAGCTGTGAACAGTCCTGACACAGCTTGTTTTTAAAACTACGTTGAAAAAGCAATGGTGGTAAGTGCAGAAAAGAGCCACAGATATAAGGACTGGGAAAAAAACTTTACACTGGGAAGCCTTTCTGTGTAAAGACTTAGAGAGTGTTTGTGAGTACAGATACATGTATGAGAAAATAGCAGAAAACACTGATAAGATTTCGGAGCTCTTAAGAAGTTCATAATAAGAACCAGTATGTGGAAATCAAAGCTTAAGCGACCTGGACTCCTGAATCTAGGCTGGGTTAAGAAAGTGCAATTTGAAAGGGAGCAGACACCCAGTTCTCTATTCCTGAGAAATACATTCTGCTGTAGGACACAGTGGGACAAAAAGAAACTCAAGTTATCCAGTAACTATCCTCAGCGGCAAGTCAGTTCTCATTTAACTCGTGCTCTGTAGAGGGAAGGCTGGCAGAAGTCATTAAACTTGCACAATCGGTTGCTTCAGTAACCCACTGGAAACTCAGAAATTCAAGTGGACCCATAGCAAGATGAAAGGATTTTCCTTCCCACATTGTGACCCAGTAACGAGAGAGCAGGGCTGGTTTGCTGACGGGAATGTTAAGTGCTTCGATTTTTGAGTGAGACGGGACTTGTAGGGAGAGTTAAAATCTTTATCAACAAACGCTGTCTCAGTCATGTCCTTAGATCATGACAGCTAAAACAACTCTAACCTTGGAGACTTTAAAGGCCATTTTCACATCATTCAGTCTCTTTTTCTTCCAACTTCAGTATTTATTTACATAAATCCCTCAGAAATAACATTTTTCTCTCTCTCTGTTGTGATATGAACCCCTCAGCATATCTCCACAGCATAACTTTGAGAGGCAAATGCCATCCCACTCCCTCTGGCTGAATCCACCATGTGCATTGCAAGGTCAGGATGGAGAACAAAGGCAAGAGCACCCCAGCCCAGCTGCTGTACCCAGAGAAGACACCTGAATAACGGTTTTGCAGGCAATTCACCTTATTGTGAAGCCAGCGCATCCCCCACAGCTTGAGTGATTCAGGGTTTGGAAGTGCCTGGGTCCAACCTTGATTGTCTCAGTGCGTTTTCACCACTTAGAATCATAGAATCATAGAACAGCTCAAGGTGAAAAAGACCCTTGGGATCATCAAGTCCAACCATTAACCCTACACTACAAGTTCACCCCTAAACCATATCACCCAACACCACATCTAAGTGACATTTAAACACATCCAGGGATGGCGACTCAACCACCTCCCTAGGCAGTCTGTTCCAGTGTCTGACCACTCTTTCCATGAAGAATTTCTTCCTAATGTCCAATCTAAACTTGCCCTGTTGCAACTTGAACCCATTCCCCCTGGTTCTGTCCCTAATGACCTGTGAGAAGAGACCAGCACCAACCTCTCTACAATGTCCTTTCGAGGAATTGTAGAGCATGACGAGGTCCCCCCTCAGCCTCCTCTTCCTTAAACTGAACAGTCCCAGCTCCCTCAATCGCTCCTTGAAAGGTCTATTCTCCAGGCCCTTCACCAGCTTTGTTGCCCTCTTCTACACTCACTCCAACACCTCGATAACTTGGATGTCTTACTCAGGTACACTGCTTTGTCCCGCAGTGATGTGCTGTTAGATATATGTATCTCACCTCAAGCATCCTCTGCGCTTAACTTCACAGAAGACATTAAATTCTTTATGCTGTTTATCCTCTCCTCTCCAACTTGCCCGAAACTCCGTCTGAAAATGTGACTTAGTACAGCCAAGCTCCCCCATGTTTTCATAAGGAAAACGATGCACCAAGAGTGCCACATTATAACCAAAGCATTCACATTTGTCAATGCTTGTCAGAAGAATAGACAGGATAGAAAAATACACATCTGAATGCAGCTACTGTATTTTCTGAGGGACCATTTCTTTCTGCAGAACCCATAAAATGTGTACTGCAGCTGTAGCAGACCTCCTTAGAGACGAAGGGCATCTGAAAGCGTACCTCAATGCAGCAAGGCTGCTGAGAAAGCAAGTTCAAAGGCATCCAGCTCTCTCTGGAGGATACAACTATGTTAGACCCTGCTGGATAGATGACTAGGTACCTGTTTTAGCACTGAAGTATTACAAAGAGCTTTTTCTGCCTCAAGGCAGTAATTTGCTGAAGCACATAGGACACATTTCGCATTGACAGGATGAAAAGAAAACTTTCACCCCATTTTTTTGCAAAACACTACATTATGTCATCTCCGAAAAGAGCTCTATTGTAAGTGTGGGCCACGGCAAATACAAGCAGAAGAGAACTGCAATGACAGCTTTCCATGCTTGTGTAAACACGCATTAACCCTTCATGTCCAAGATTTCAGCTGAACTCCAGAGACTGGCTTATATCAGATGCCTTGAAATGCAATCAGTAGGTATCGTGCAGATTTCTTGTTGTGTTTTCTCAGCATGAAACTGGTCAAGTGCCTTATCCATTTTTTGTTTTATAGTAAGATTGGTTGTTCAGAGAAGTATACTGAATTTTCCTCTCATGGGTAGATGGTGTGCTATGTCCGTTTCCAATTTATGGATATTATGCATTGGTGGCTATTTTTAGTCTAAATTGCAACTTGGAAAGATACAGAGAAAAAAGCAAATTAGATTTTACCCAGCCTAATTCTTCTCTCATTTCCTTCAATTTTACACCAGTGACATTAACACTGTTAGCTTTTGATTTATGCTGGTACAAGGGCAAGAAAAATGGGCCCTTGAAGAATTTGCTTTAATTCAAAGCAGCTGGGCAGAAAAAAAAAGGTGGGATGGGAAAATCCTATTTATCTGAGAAAATGAGAGCTCATAGAGCCATTATCTGTCTCTAAATATATCTGTTTTAATGCATTGCTTTAGAAGTACAGTTAGTAATTCTTGCTGAATCTAAATCCCACCATGAATGACTGGCTTTGTTAAATCAGTAAGGTAGTAAAAAGTCCAGGGCAGGCAGGAAGATACTCGCATTTAACCAGAGTTCACACATTTTTATCTTACCTACTTCCCAGTGCCCAGCCTGGATCACCAAATAAGGGAATTCGTTTATTATTGAAGTACTGAACTATACAAACTAGTGCCGCAGATAAAATTTAACAACTAACATCATGAATGCTTTTCTATAAGCACTAGGAAATGGTTTCTCACATATTTTGTCAAAGCCACAGCCTTCACAATTGGGTAAATTGCTGAAAATTGCTCTTAGCTCTTAATAAGACCTGGGGGAACTGAGTAATTTGCTGTGTTGATTAACATGCATTAAGTGGAGGGACAATAATTCTTTTGTAATAGAAGCTGTGATTTACCAGATAAGAGCACAATCAAGTAGGTATACGAGCCTGAATCTGCACATCAGTTTTATATCCTCATCTTTCACGGCCACTTTGAACGCTCAATACTTTTTACTGTGAAATCACACTCACCTAGATGCCTGCATATGGGTCTCAGTGCCTGTCTTTAAGCACTGGATTTTGTTATTTCCTAATATTTTTCTAATCTGCTTGGCATCATTTCACTGTAGCGGTGGTTTCCATGCTCTGGACCTCTGGATGTCCAGGATGGCTTCTGGGGGATATTGTCATGACGCACAACACAGACCAAGAGCTTTTTATTCCCCCTGGACTGCAGATAATCCACATTTATGCAGCTGAGAGCAGGTTTTTCTCTTGAGTGGCTGCTACTCTGCAAGCTGGTCAGGAGCCATCTATTACACAGGGCACAGGGCATTTCCATGAGCAGTGCTGGAGGATTTTCTATTTGGATGCTCCTGCCAGGGTATCACTGCAGAAAGATGGCAAAGACGGCAACACATAGGCTGCAAGTGCTGATACAGCAGGAACATCAAATATGGAAAAGCTCTCACGGGTTGCACAAGCCCTGGTGGTGCCACCAGCGGGGACCAACTGAGGTCAGCAGCAAGTGGAAAGAACCTTGTTAGTGCGTGGTCAAAGCTGTGCTAACAAATGTGCTGCCTCGCACAGTCAAAAAGTCAGGCATCTTGCACCAATTTCATCTTTTTTTTCTAAATTTTTTTAATGTAAAGGTGGCAATACACAGCCTCTCATGATGTGGGAGACTGGGAAACAGAGATATGTCCCTTTTTCATCTCTCTAGCCCTGACAGTGAAATGTGGAAATGGATTTCCCATGTGGCACCGTGTTTCCTTGGCCATGAGCAAGCAAAGTAACATGACGTGATGCATCTTGTAATGCAAATAAGTAAGAGGAGCTCCAACCATGAGTAACATTATCCAAAGAACTTAGTGAATTTGGGCAGGGTCGCACAATGCACAACTTCTCCAGGGCTTGTACAGCATACTGGTCCTATTTGGGAGCCTGTCACACACTGGCTGAGCACATTACAGTCTTCCTTGTCTGGTGTGTCCCCAAAGCCACCAACTGGCTGCCAGATGAAGCTGGTTAGGTGTGGCTACTGCGTGTGGTATACATTAGCAAATAGGGTGTTTTGGACCCAGCTGGAATTCCTGCGTCTCCTTAATATTGAGTTTGCTGTGGCAAGAGCAAAAGACAGATGGTTTTATTCATTACACAGTCTGTCTTCTGCAGTAGACCCTTTAACAGCTCAGGCAGAAATGCTGGCTCTTTCAGACACCTCAGGGATTTGTCAAGCCCCAGATCCAGACCTTACCACTCACCCTGCTCACTTCCTCTGTGCTACAGCCCATTAACACCATCCCCTCCAGACCTCAGCACGTTCAGCCTCACAGCAGCAATGAGCTACAAGAGCCAGCTCCACCGCTTTCCCTTATTGCGCCATCATCTCCTAATACCTCACCTGAAAGTTTATGCAATTCAAAAGCCAAAACTAACTTATTTCCTTGCTCTTTAGGGTTTTACAGCTGGCTGGTACAGAGCAAAGCCCAGGACCAAGGGACGGAGCACAGATTAAACTGAATTTCCTCCACAAAAGAGCCACACAGGGAGGGACTCTATTTTCTCACCTTTATCTTATTGCACTCTCATTCCAAAGGGGGAAAGAGGACCTATTGGTGCCTCAGCAGACTTCAGGAAGCAAGCTGTTACTTTTTTCTTTTTTTTTCATTTAAATCACAGTTCATACAACCCTGGAGTGAATGAGCTGCTACCTGAGGGGTCACAGCCCCCATGCAGCCATGTGTTTTCATCTGCTTGGCCAAATGTCTTCTTCCTCCTAAAATATTTGCAAGTGTTGTCAGAGTGACAGAAGGGGCTTTTAAGAAATGGTTGCAAGATGTGAACCTCCAGTTCAACAGTATCTACAGAACTGTCCTCTTAGCAGCTCTCAAATTCTAAAGGAGACATGGCAGTTTCCAAGGAAATCCTTGGCTGGGGACGTTCCATAGAAGATGCTTCCTCTTTCAGAACTGAACTGAATCCTCAGCAGAGGATGGAGCAGCTGACAAGACATTTTTCTCCAGCAAAATCCCTTACAATTTCCTTTTATTTTTGTTCCAATCCCTTCTGGGCTGAAAATTCAATGCTCTAAATTTCATAATGGAATATAAATTACTCAAGTTATTTCCCTTTGAACAGCTTTGAAGCTAATACTCTCTGATACACTTCACATCAGTAACACAGAAGCATTTCATATTGGGTTTTGTTTTCTTTACTCCTCACTTCATTGGCACCCAACCAATGAAGAATCATGCAAGAAAACACAGGAAACACTAGCAGGAAAACGGAAGAAAAAAAAAAACAAATCAAACACATCAGTAATAATTCAAAATAAAAGCAACATTTTTAAGAAATTAACTGGATTTCAGAACATTCTTCCAAACATAATTGTACTATATCTTAATACTGGTAATCCTTCAGACAGCTTTAGGAGGATTTAATAGGAAATTGCCTTCCCAAAGAGCCTGCATTCATGTGACATGTAAGTTGCTTTTAATCAATATCTATCTTAGAACTCTTGGCACATTTAGCTTCTGTAAGGGCATCTGAATTCATAGAATAACAAAATAGTTTGGATTGAAAGGGACTTTTAAAGGCCATTTAGTCCAACCCCCCTGTAATGACTAGGGATAGGAGATGTGGCTCCAACAGTATTTTACTGATGATTTACTGTGAGCTTACTCAGATTGCTTAGATACTTCGAAACTGGGAACCACAAATGCAGACACCCACAGATATTCTCAAACTCTAAAGCCAAGATTTCAAAACTGCAAAATGCATTTTCTTTTACATTCTTCTAAGTTTTCCATACATGGCTGTATGCACGTTAATTGTCAGATGAGAACCCTTAGTTAGAAACTAGAATAGCCACAAAATGTCAAGTACAAGGGCACGATCACTTCCCTACTTCTGCCGGACGCATTATTTTTGATACTTTCTTTCTCTTCAGTGCAGACAATTTTTAAAGATCTAGGAATGTCATGCTACTAGCTAGATGCTTTAGAACGCAAATGAGATGAAATAGGGTATTGAATTGTTTCAGTAAAGGAGAATATCCCAAGTGCAATGGGGCCAGCTTGCCTTTTTCTTAGGACCACTGAAACCTTTCAGTTTTCTTTTATCCTGAATACTTATCCTCAAAGACAGCCCTTTCCCAGAGCTTGCATCCACACTAAAGCCTGGTATCATTCCTCCTCCAGACCAGCAGCCCTCCTACATGATGTCTTGAGAAACAGCTGCTGTCTCACAGGCCAACTCATGTCATGACACTTCCCATATATATTTGTGCTCTTTGCTAAAAATACCAAGACCCCTTTCAACTCACATACTTTACTGGAGCGAGGAGCACCATGCACCCGCCTCCAATCTGTAGCAGAGGGTGCTGGTCAAGCTGAGAGGACAGCATGGTACATGCTTTGATGCCCAGCAGCTCAGGGATGGATGAAGAAGGAAGACAGTTCAAACCCTTGGTTCTTCTTCCCCTCCTTCACTACCCTGTGCTGTTTTAATCCACTCCCCCTGGCCTTTTTTTGTAACCATGATGCCAAGTCCTGGGTTGTGTTGTGTTTCTTTTCGAGTGTTTTAAAAGATATTGACAGTTCCCCTTATAGAACACCAGGAGGATATGGGATGACAATATCTCCCACAACGGGGATAGCTTTGCGATTTCCTTGAAAATTTATAAACTTGTGATTACTTGAAAACTTTCAAAGTGGTTTTGAAAGAGGTTTCAAAGAGTCTGCAAGTTTGACACAGAGCCACGTGACTTAGTCATAAGATATACTGAGCCTCTCCGGAGGATTCCTCACCATCAGCCTGTGCTAGTGGGAAGAAGGAGCTTCGCCTACCTGGCACAGACTCAGTGTCATGCTGGGGGGCCTGTGTCATCTCCCCCTGACATCTCACCAGGACCTCTCATCACAGCAAATGCAGCTCTGCTGTCTGCTTCCTTCACTACAACTGCACCTGGTATGGTCTCCCCCCTGAGAGCTGTCCCAAGAGTCAGAAAAGAATGGAGAGAGAAGGCATTCCCTGAACTGGAAAACCTGACTAGAATAGTGGAAACTGGCTTCTTTGTTGGGCTCAGAGTTGGGGAAAATGTGCTGTGGATATATCTTTGTTAAAGTACTAATGCAGACATCAAGGACCTTTAATGTGCAGGCTTTGGAAGCTTTCAGATGGGGTTTTCTCAGGCTTCTTAGGTGAGTGCTGGTCTTCTGAAAGCAACTGGTTATAGGAGCACTGGCACCCAGGCTGGACATGGTGTCCACACATCTGCAAAAACTGTGGGACACCAAAGAAGGTGCTTGGAGAGAGTGGCTACTTGTCCATCCCTTGGAGAAGGAAGGGTAGCCAAGTTAGCCCAGCCTGGATGAGTTAAAGAACAGACTCGCTCCTTACAGGAGCAGAGGGACTCAGGAAAATTTCTGGGAGAGAAAAGCAATAAGCCTCAATGAAGCAGGCTGAGTCAGAGGCCTTTTAAAGAGCAACTCAGCCAGTGTCTAGTGATTCTGGGTAAGACCCCATGCTATAAAGAGCTCCTAAGCTGAAGTGCTGAGTGATTGCTTTATTGTTTCTTACAAACCTTGCTGTGAAATCCCTGTAAATATGTTTATGAGCTTGTTGGGGCGGCTTCCCCACTGCTGACTGTACTGTAAATAAACATGCGTGCCTTTGATTCGCGGAAGTTCATCTTCTGGACTCCATTATGGTCTTTGGCTCTGCCTCCAGTTCAGACGTGGGGCCCCTTCTGCCACAGCTCACAAGGAGCATGACATTTCTGCTCTCCAGCGAGTAACTAGAAAAATCAGTGCACATGTTTAGGATTACACATCCCCATATGGCAGCCTCGCTTGCCTTCCTCTCCCTTCTGCTTCCCCTCAGAAGAGCTCTGTGAACCTCATCAGCCATGAAAAGGCAGCCCTTGGAGAGACCACGAGGTCTGAAGAAACCTTGCATTCACTGTCTTCCTTTGTCCCACGGGGCAAGGACATTTGGACATGACTCTCTGACCTTGGGTGGGCAGTGCAAGATTTGGGGGATACGTGTTGCCTCCATCCAAGGCAGATGTTTGCAAGCATGTGGTGCATCTATATTTGAGGGCAACTTCAAGAAACTGCAAGTATTTTTGCTTCCACCTTGCCATTTGCTTGGAGAATCCCATGCCATGAGGTCAGCTGAAAAGTCTGCTGTCCCATACTGTCTATCCTGTCCTCCAGCACAGCCAAGCTGCTGTTGTACCACCACAGCCTTGTGGTCAAAGCAAGCTGAATTTGCTGCTGTTTTACCCTAAAAGCCAGGATTTTGTGATACCAGAGAATTTCAGGCACTGCCAGATGAGTCGCCAATACATCTGTGCCATCAGGAGGTTCAACACAGGAAGGGACAGATCCTCTGCAATCATCCCAGTGCTGTCCAGATCTCAGGGAAGAATTCTCTAAATCTCGACAAAAACCTGAAGACAGATATGTTTCACATACTTGTGAGTCATTCCAATGGGTCTTTATAAATGCTGGCAGCACACTGGATATACACACGATCTTCAGTGAAACCTCCACCAATGTATTCTCTATCTCTAATCAAATCAGTCCTCAGCCAGGGATTTTTCTTCAATAGTGTAGCACTAAACCTGGATTCCTAACCATAATATGTAGTAAAGAAAAATAAAAAGCACACAAAAAACCAAAACTTAAGCTGAAGAAAACATCTCAGAAATGCAACAACACCAAGAGGGGGTTTTATCAATTTCTCTGCTTCCACCCACTGTCCTATTATGGAGGTAAAACATGAGGCTGGTCCAGGAAACAATAAGCATCAAAATAAAAAAATCATGGTATTTGCCCATCAGTATAAACCAAATGAGAGACACCCCAAACATTACAAAGAATCCTGAAAGCAAGGAAACATCTTGTGCAATCAGCGAGAAAAAAGCTCCCATTTTGTGTAATGCCTTGCAGCCCAACTATGATCCAAAATGTTTGAAGCATAACTTAATAAATTGTCACAGGCATAAACAGAAGACCAGGGAGATATTTCTTATCTGGCTTGTGAAATTAAACAGAATGAGTGCTGCAGGACAGCAGCTGCAGAGGACGAAGCATTGAACAGAAGTTTGTTGCAGGGAAAAAAAAAAAGAAAAAGACCTGCTTGTAAGCAAGGACCTTGAGGAAATTTAGTATTAAAAGAGGCTGAAGCCAAGTAAGGGTGAAAGGTTTAATATGAAATGCACCTGAGTATCAGCAAGCCTGTGTCTGAATGTCTGTGGCATCGAGATTGTGTACACAGGGAAGTGGGACTTAACCAGACAGCAGGCAGTGACCCTGTAATTAAGGCACTGGGCCTCAGGTCAGGGTGTATTTCAGCACATTCTTTTCTGTAACACCTAGGTATTGAATTTTCACTAATGCCAGTGGGACATCAGATGTTGGGTTTCAAGTGGGAATATGGGTCTCCAGCTTTCTGAGTGCTTCTAGTCATTTGGATCCTTAATATTCAATTTGTGGGGCTCCTTTCCATATGTATAAGACAGGTTCTCCTGCCTGCCTTGGCTATTCAGGTCACCCATGTCATTGCATGGAGACTGTCTCCCACTACAGGGTCCTATTCAGACCACGCGGTAGTAGGATACTACCAGTCTGGCACGAATAGTAGCTGGATCTCATATGGACTACCTACATTTTACAAGGGTAAGGAAAATGTCTCCAATCATTTCCTGAGAAACAATCAGAAGCAGCCTATCTACAGGTCTCCCTAATTTCTCTACAAAACATCTATTTCCTGCCTCCTTTTTTTAAAAAAAAAATCTTCATTTTTTGGCTTTTAACTAAACATCAAGCATAATGAAGTAAGATGAGTGATAAAGAGGAGAGATCTGGTGCTTGATGATTTAGTTTAATGATTTGACCACGGGGTCTCAGACTGATATCTACAAAGCAGAAAGTTCCTGCCCATTCCCAGCTGTTTGTGAAGACCTCCAGGGAGGAACAATGCAGGAGAGGAACTACCAAGGAAAAGAAAAAAATGATTGAACATTTCTGATACAGGTTTGCAGGGACGTCCCAGGAAACCAGCAGGATTTGTCCAGTCTAATTCTTTGTAGTGCAAATGAACATAATTCCAAAGCAGAGATCCAGATTATTTTTCCTGATATATGCACATCTTGGCCACTCTCTGGCTCAGCCCACCTCCAAACACTCCCATTTTTTGGAGAAACTCAGTTCCTACTCTGAGCTCTCTGGTGTAGTCCTATCCTTAAACTTAACTTCCAGTTATCTGGACTATGCAACTTCATTGAAGGGGAAATTTAGAGGATTTCCCCTTCCCAGCATGTGGTAGTCAATTGATCCCAGAAACAATTCAAATTTACTCCTCCTGTTCGATGGCTCGTGAGAAAGGAATTGGGTCCATAGCAGAAAGTCAAAGAAGGGAAGAGACAGTTGCCTGAGCAATGTGACTGATGGCCACAGACAGAAATACTTTCCTCACTGTTGTGCAGTTCAATAGCTGCACCTTAGACCTTGAACACACATATGGTGACTGACCTTTGGATGCTGATGTGGAGCCTCTCCTTTCATCTCTCTCCACTGTTCAAGTTTTCTTCTCTCTGTTCTCATCCCAGCCATTGCAAATATTCCTCTTCTGTTTTTCTCCTGCCCTTACTATGGGTCAGCCACAGTCTGAAGACTCTGGACAGGAATCGTTCAGCGTAATCCTACACCCTGTGTAATGCAGATAGTCAAGTGAATGATCTAGTGGTCCCTTCTGGCCTGAAAACTTCAGGTTAAAACCCCAGCGGTAACACTAACGTAGACATTTTGCAGATGCTTTTTTCAGGACACGCATGTTGGCAATTCACTTTGTTTGGTGCATAGGAATAATTCTGCTCCCTAAACCAGCACTGACAACCATGTTCATTTATTTATTGACAATTGCTTAATGCAGTTTAAAGCAAACTTAGACATTCTTGACCATTTCATTTTAATGTGTATTATTTATTCATGCAGACCCTAGAAACAGGAGCTTCGGAGAAGCAAATTGCATAACTTAGTATGTCTGAACATTAGCATTTAAATATGTTGGTTAAAGAACATAAATTTTTAGCCCTTCTCCCCTAGTCTACAAGACCTGAACATCAAGAAAGCCAGACCTGTACTTCTAACCAATACAAAATTTACCTCAAAGAACAACAGATCAGATTGCTCTTTCAGCTGTACGAGACATTCTGTCATGATGTTAAGCTCTTGCAAATGCTATCTGTTCCAGAAGATGGTCATTCAGAATCAGATCTAAAATAGTGTGGGCCTGAGCACCTGTTCTCAGCTCAACAGGTTTACATGCCTTGCAGGATTTTCTCTAAGTGTAAAAATGAAACTTGAAGTAGGTTATGAATTTATATGATTCACAACTCCTTCAAGTGGAGGTGATCCATTGCAATTCAGCTAAAAAATTTCTCTAAAAGATCAGGTGACACACAAAATCAACCCAAAAAAAAGAGGGAGTATGGAAGGAGAAAGAGATAAATGTCCAGTTAATCCGAACACTGCTTTATCCCTCAATCCATATGCTTAAAAGATTTAACAAGAGGAGAGCTGCCATGTAGCCTGCACATGTGCGCTAGAGAATAGTTAATGTACCCTAAAGTTTGATAATCTGAATAAAAATGGATTTGAAAAATTGATTTGGATTAACTTGATCTGCTTTTTAGTGAAAAGATCTGGAATCCTAAACAAGCAGCTTAGCCACTATTAACTCATTTAAACACTTTCACAGCTAAATATATTCCCACTGTCCCAAGATGTAGGAGCTTTACCCTTTGGGGATTAAGCTGAACCTCATCTGGGGGTTCTCTTGCCCTTCTCCTTCATGTCGCTCACTCTGTAGACAGTTCCTTGTCATATCACCTCTTTCATTCTTTGACTATAAAGGGTTGGAGAAATCCAGACATGGGAATTCCTCCCCATCCATTCCCATCTGGTTGTGATTTCCTCCCCTTATTTTCTGGTGGTAAAAAAGATGATCCGAGTCTCACTCAATTTGCCAGGTCACTGAAGAAGCCTAACGATGGAGAGTCAGCCATGTGGTTGCTGCCTTGGGCTGATGCACAAGTCCTCCAAAGAGAAGGGGGGCTTGGGTCCACCTCCCTGCTTGGAGACTATCCAGTAACAAGAATAAGTCCTTTAATTACATACAAACACCCAGAGCAGTTCTACTGCTTTCTCCTTGCCTCTGGACCTGTCAGGACTCATTGTCTATGCCTACACTAGTAAACTACATTAAATGAGGACATGGGCCCAAAAAGTGTCATCCACACTGCTCCATTATTTTCATCCCCCCTGGCGCTAGTCAGTCCTAAGCCAACTTGAAGTGTACGAGCAAGGCTCACAGGTCAATACAGGGCCCAGCAGGCAATCTGGGTGCAGCTACCCTGGTTTGGGGATTAGAGGGATTAATATAAGCATAAATTGCACAAATTGGCCTCAGAGCCAAAGGCAGTTCCTCACGCATTTTGTATGCTAGTACGGATGGAGCTGCTAATGGCAAACTAAGGATAACAGGAGATCCTTGAGGTAACAGAGATGCTGAGGAGGGGACACTGGTGTTGCTGAGGGGCAGCCAGAACTGCTGAGAAGCCAGAGCAAGGTGATTTACCTCCCTATTCCCACAAAGAAAGGATCTGCCCACAAAAACTGATTTTACAGCATAGGTTGCAGTGCATACCTGTTGTCTGGGGATAAGAAACAAGGTTACTTGCTCACAGGTTACTTGGAAGAAAATAACACTGAGAGCCAAAAAGTCCTTCAAAGGTAAAATATTTTCTCCCTGTTAGATAAAACGAACTGCGAAATTCCAGTGCCAGAGCTCTTCAGAAATAGCCAGGTTTTCCCATAATTATTTTCTTTTTTTTTAATGAAAGGGTATGATTTTTTTCATCTCCACAGGAATGTTGTGGAGTTTTGTTTTGTCTTGTTTTGTTTCTTTCCCAAAGGAGGGGAAAGATCTGCTTTCAGAACTAGAAGCACCTGGAAATAAAATGTGTGAATTATACTAGAGCTTAAAAAATTTATCCTTTGGCTCTCTGCATTTCTTGAAGCTTGCTGGTGAAAACTGGCATTTTGTGTCCAGACGCAACGTATTACAAGGCAGATGTCTAACCTTAAACTGCTTCCCAGTGCAGATACAGAAGCTGTGATTTCTCATCCAGGCATTTTTGTCTTAATTCCTTTTTGGCTTTACTGGTTTTTCTTACAGTTTTTATTTAATTTTTTAAATTAAAAAATAATTTTTTTAAATCAAATGCATAGAAGATGAAACAAAACAAAATCTTGTGAAACAAGCATAGTATGAGCCTCTCTGGCAGGATTAAGTTGCTTTAAGCGCTAAATGTTAAAGTCTTGCTCCAAAAGCCAAGGCAAGACGAGGTATGGAGAAAACAAAATCTAATTAGAAATGTAGCTTCATTTAGTCAAAATGAATCATGTCACTTACGTAGGAGCTCCATGTTGCTACACCAGCCTTGTGATTCAGTGCAACAACTATGAAGCTTTTTCTCTCTTTCATTTACTAAAATATTAATCTAAATGCATCATTTGCCAAAGGCATTGGATTCACTGTCCTCTGGGGTAACATGTCACAAAATGTGATGTAAAGGGAGTCTAGAGCTGCAGAGAAAAGTAGGTTCCTACCCTGAAACATTTAACTCTGCTGCAGTCCCCAGGATCTACAAGGGCTCTCTCTGAACCACCTCCACCCAAAGTGAAGGAGAGTCAAATTTCTCTCACCATCCCTAAACAAAACCACTGAGACATTACATCACCCTGAGTATTTGGATCAAGGGCAAACCAGACCTTGAAGTCTTCGAAGCCCATATGTCCAAAAAAGACATTCCCCTATTTATTCCTGGTGCCACCATGAAGGACATGGGAAACACAGTGCTCCAGCCCCCACAGGCCAGAGGGGACGAAGTACCAGATTACAAGGATAGCAAAGGGCATGAGCATCCCCTGGTAGCTGGTGTTATCCATGTTCTTGTGTCAGTTATGCTGTGCCACTGTTTTCATCATACTGAATGCTCAGTTTATGAACGTAAGAAGCCACCCCTGTGAATGGTTAGGGCTGGGCTGGCCACTAAATGAATGACAGATGCTCTCTAATCCCCCTCTCTCTCCCCAAACAGCAAGGAAAATGCAATAAGGCACAGAATTAAAAAGAAAACCAAACCAGCTTTAATAAAACAGTAATACTAATAAGAATAATATTGAAAATAATGGAAGTAATGAAATATATACAAAACCAGTATCGAATCTGACTCACCACTAGCAATCACCACTGATGCTGCAGAGCAGACAGGAACGGGGAAGCCCCAGGCCTGGCAGCAGATGGTAACTGGGTACAAGAGCTGGATTTGGGAATTCAAGGATTGGGATCAAAAGCAGAACAGAGTCTTCCCTGTGTGCTGACCATTGAAGAATAGAGCTTAACCCCCACGGTCCCTCAGATTTATGTTGAATATGACATATATGGAATGGGATATTTTTGTTGGTCAGGTTTAGGTCACCTGTCCTGTCTGCTCATCACCAGTGGCACAACTTCTTACTTCGCTGTAACCCTTTTACTTCCCAGCACCCCTAAAGTGATACAAAAGACTTAGCAGTGGCCTTGGTTACTACAGGAGCAAGTATAAGCAAGAGCCTTTCTGCTTATCAATCAGTTAGTGTATTTTCTGAGTTTATCTGCCCCATTGGGCCTTCTATGAAATCCATCCCAAGATACTAGCTAATTTTGCCTAGTATCATAGAGTCATAGTATTGTTTACATTGGAAAAGACCTTTAAGACCACTGAGTCCAACCTTTAACCTAGCAATGCCAGGTCCACCAATAAACCATGTCCCTGAGCACCACATCTACACACCTTGTAAATACCTCCAGGGATGGGGACTCCACCATTTCCCTGGCAGCCTGTTCCAGAGCTTAATAACCCTTTTGGGGAAGAAAGTTTTCCTGGTATCCAATATAAACCTACCCTTGGTGCATCTTGAGGCCGTTTCCTCTTGTCTTATGACTTGTTACATGGGAGAAAAGACCAATAACCTCCTTTCAAGTAATGGTAGCAAGTGATAAGGTCACCCCTCAGCCTCCTTTTCTCCAGACTAAACAACTCCACTTCCCTCAGCTGCTCTTCATAAGACTTGTTCTCCAGACCCTTCACCAGTTTCACTGCCCTTCTCTGGACCTGCTCCAGCACCCTGATGTCTTTCTTGTGCTCCATACCTATCCACAAGATGGGTAGATTGCTTTCAAAGTCTCATTATGCTTACTTAGGAGTAGTATTTCAGCTGTCCACATACGGTGGTTTCATAACAGTGGTGTCACAGTCTGCCCCACACCAAACATACGGCAGGCAATCAGCCAGCTTTTAGGGTTTGCAAATATTGTTTTGAAGGCAGAGTTCTAGAATAAGTAAGAGTGGAGGGGGCAATGCCACAGGTACATATTTTATTAGAGACCTAGACTTCTACTCAGGGCTGTAAATTTACAAAAATTATATGTTAGCTAAGAGTTGGGCATTGCAATGCCTAAAACACATTATGGGTACATCTTGTAGACCTTCACAAGAGGGGAGTGGGAAAAAAAATAAAAGCTTTCCAACACACTACTCCAAGCCAAAACTTAATCCTGATGTACTCTGAACAGTTACAGAGTGAGTGTAACTCTGTCGTAAATTATTTTCCCCACACCAGGGCAATTTCAAGGTTATTATTCAGACCATTTCTTCTAACCTGAATGAAAGCACTGATCCCTTTACTAGTGCCCATGACTCCTTAGTTCTGTTTTTATGCTTCTGCCTTTAGAAGATTATTATTTTTTTCCCCTAAATCTCAAGATGAGCGTTAAAAATTGCTTACTGCACACAAGGAAACACTCACTGTGTACATGGCTTTGCCTTTGGAAAAACTGGAACAGAGGTTATGAGAAAACTCTCAGGAAACCTGCCTACTTAATGACAGCCGTGCCATGTTTTTCTGGTGATGATTAACACCGGAGAGGTGACATTGGTTAGCTCAAATGGTGTTTTCAGCGCAGATCTGGGAAGGATCCAAAACTTCTTTTTGTTAATTTGTCAGAATGGATTAATTTTTCAGCAGCCCATTACTGGAATGCAGCCTGCCCAGCTTCAAGCTTCGTTGTGAGAAGCCAGTGGTACTGAGCTGACAGCAGTCATGGGCAGACAGAGCCCAGATGTGGTACAGAGTTGCCTGACCCTAGTGATGACATCTGGAGATCAGCTTGTTGCTCATGAGTAAGACTTGGTGGATGTATTTCAGCCAGAACATTTCTTGTTCCACAACCAAGCAACCAGTTCCCAAACAAGAAAGTCCCAGAATGACAACTCCTGGTTCTTGCAGCTCTAATGGGACCCCAGGAAAGATAATATACTGCACAACTGGCATTTCAAGCACTGCATAACGACTTTGAAATATTCCACTAAGCAATGTTCCATTTAAGGACTGGTTCGCTCAACACCAGTAAGTTCTAAGGAGGATCAAGTCCCAGGAACTACAGATGACCAAGGAGAGGTTTGCTCTGGATCCAAAATTTGCGTCATTGAGATAGTGAAGAAGAAAAAATATCAAAATAAATTCTATTATGAGCAAGTCTAAGACTTTTACAGGCGGTAACGTACTGTTTCACCCCATCTTCTGAATTAGCCAGCCCTGCTCCACAATGCAAAACTGTAGCACAAAAGCATCAAATTGTTCTCTCTGCACAACCTTTTAGCTCAAGCACAGAGCGGAAGAAGTTAGTGTAGCACAGACCCCAGCCAAAAGGCATGAGAAGGATGTGTTTGCCTGTCACTCTGCAAACGTATCTCCAGATACACAAGGGTAGCTATGGTCAGAGACAACCACCCTCCAGTTTGTATACATTGCAGGGTGCTAGTCATAGAATCATAGCATCATAGAATAATCATCATAGAATGGCCTAGGTTGGAAGGGACCTTAGAGATCATCTAATCCAACCTCCCTGTCACGGGGAGGGATGCCTCTCAACTAGATCAGGCTACTCAAGGCTCTGTCCAACCTGGTCTTGAATACCTCCAGGGAGGGGGCAGCCACAACGTCTCTGGGCAATTTATTCCAAAGTCTTGCCACCCTCGTACTGAAGAATTTCTTCCTAAGATCTAATCTAAATCTATTCTCCTTCAACTTAAATCCATTTCCCCTTGTCCTATTAGTCAACACTCTTGTAAAAAGTCCCTCCCCAACCTTCCTGTAGGATCGCTTCAGGAATTGGAAGGCAGCTATTAGGTAACCTCAAAGTCTTCTCTTTTCAAGACTGAACAATCCCAGCTCCCACAGCCTGTCCTCATGGCAGAGGTGCTCCAGTCCCTGGATTATCTTTGTGGCCTCCTCTGAATGCACTCCAACAGTTTTATGTCCCTCTTATGGTGGGGATACCAGAACTGGACACAGTATTCGAGGCGGCGTCTCACAAGAGCAGAGTAAAGGGGGAGAATCACCTCTCCTGACCTGCTGGCCACACTCCTCTTGATGCATCCCAGGACAGGGTTGGTCTTCTGGGCTGCATGAGCGCCCTGCCGGCTCATGTTGAGCTTCTCATCTATCAACACCCCCAAATCCTTCTCTTCAGGGCTACTCTCAACCCACTCTGTGCCCAGTTTGTATTTGTGCCTGGGACTGGCCCAACCCAGGTGCAGGACCTTGCATTTTGACTTGTTGAAGCTCATGCAGTTTGCACTGGCCCGTTTCTCAAGCCTGTCAAGGTCCCTCTGGATGGCATCTCTGCCCTCAAGTGAGTCCATGGCACCACACAGCTTGGTGTCATCGGCAAACTTGCTGAGGGTGCACTCAATGCCGTCGTCCACGTCGCTGACAAAGATGTTGAACAGCACTGGACCCAACAGGGACATGATTCCTGCCTCCTGTTTGCAAAGCCAAAAGTGAGTCTAACATTGTTATTGAGTCTAACATAGTATTGTTATTCTATATACAAAGTATCTGAGAAAACTAGGTCTGCTTCGGACATAGAGGTGGGTTTCTCTTTAGCAAAACCAGGACATTGTACTTTCCATGCCTGCAGATTCAGTGATTGCAATGAAGTTTTAACTGATTTCATTGATGTATTTATTGTCTGCCTTCTCTCTCATACAACCTAAATCAACCTGACTCTGCTGAAGCCAGTGCTCTCGCATCTTATAACAGTTCAATGTAGAAGCTTCTCTGTAGTTCATTTGTCTTGATTTAACTAATCAATTGCAAAGCCCTTCTTCACCTCTTATGCATACATTCACAAAACAGATGAAACATCAACCACTAGAAATAATGCAATGTGGAAAAGCGGCATGAAGTGAAAATCAGACCCTTTGCCATCTGTTCTCCTAATTGTTCTTTATTCAAAAGAAAGATCTACTGCATACACATCTGCTTTACCTGAATGAAGAAGCGTTTGCATACATCATTATGTATATTGGGAGGGTTAAACCTGAAATTCATGAGAAAATGACAATAACAATTGAATGAACAATGACAAAAGAGTCATTGGAAAGACTGCAATGTTAAACATGGGGGCAGGTGGCTCACCAGCAGTCAAGCTCTGATTTGGATACACTTTTTTTTCTATAAATGCAGGGTCTCATTCTCAAAAGCTGCCTCTTTATATGGCCAAAATCTGCTCCTTAGAAATCTCAACAGTCTTTGAGAGAAGAGAATTTTTCACTGCTGCCCCAAATGATGCTGAAGCACACAGTCCTGCTTCAGCAGAATTCCCTTAACCAAAATCACCGCTGCTCTTGAGTTTTGGTGCTAAACTCTCTCTTCTTAAACTTTTCAGCTTTCCAGTGCTGAATACAAAATCCTTAAGCACAATTTATATAGACATGCAAAAAAAAGTTTACAAATTCTTCAAGGAGAATTCCTATAAATTAAATTTAAGATATCATTGTTCAATGCACAGTGCCCATTTTCCAAAGGAGTGTCTGGTCATCAAGATATAGGTCTGGGTATGTTCATTTGTGTGTGTTTGCCTGTACGTATGCACACATATACATGAATCTTAATGTGCTTCCAGTTTTCCAGCTGAAGTTTTCTTCTCTGCATGGAATAACAAAGTTCTGTCTGGGCCAGAAACCAGGAGTGACCTTGAAAATATTTCTTAGTTCTGTGAATGAAAGGTTCAAGCAGTTATAGCAAGAGCTGTGTTGTGCCCTTCAGAGCCCTTTGACTTCAAAATTAGACTCAGAAAAGGAAAAGTGATTACCAGGCTATTAATACTAGCAAATGCTGGCCTGCATTTGAGATGCTGAACTCTTCAGTGATAGAAAGATTCATAAGCAAAGAGACAGAAGGAACAACTTCTCTGGAAGTGATCAAAGTGAGGACTTTGGAAATGAAAGACAAAAAAACCCTTCTTGATTCTCAGGGAGACTTTTCAAACTTAAGTCAGAAAATTATTTGTAGGCTGTAAAATCATGGACATCCATTAGTTTCAAGGCATGGTGCATAGCTACACCATGCACTGTGTCACATTTTCAAAGCATCTTTACCACAGGACTAATGATTCCTCAAAACAAACCACCATGCAGTCATTTTACCTCTGCAGTTATAAGGGAATGAAGGACAACAGGGTCTTTGAAACAAAATGAATACACTGGTGACTGAGGGAAATTTTTATTTTTTTTTGCTATGGTCACATTATGAATAAAACCAAAAAAATATGAAACCAGGACTGCATGGCATGGAATTGCTGTTGAAAGATGAAAAATATTCGCAACCTAGGTAACCTTGCCTGCAGAAGTTTGCTATTATAAATCATGTTGCAAAGGCTTCTCTTTCAGAAGAGATAGTTGTTTCTGAGACAAATGTCTCCAAAATAATATTTAGTGTCCTGCATTGAGCTAATCAGTGCAAATGTCTTCCCTAGACCTTGAGTTCATCAATATTTCATACATACAAATTGAAGTTCTATCAACTTTTTAAACTGTTTTCCTCTAAGTAGTTTCATTTTACACCCGTGCTTCTGTTTTTCCCATAGGGTCAGCAGCAGATTCAGATCTCTGCTTGCAGATAGAAAATGCCATTCCTCTGCATCATCAATACATTAAGGAAGTAGCTCACAATCATCACAAAGGGAATTTGATGAGGGTGTACTTGAATCTTCTCCAGATTTCTTCCTATCTGACCAATAAACAAT
The DNA here is from genome assembly GCA_020746105.1 of Trogon surrucura. NCBI lineage: Eukaryota > Metazoa > Chordata > Aves > Trogoniformes > Trogonidae > Trogon > Trogon surrucura. The sequence goes on from CM036618.1 coordinate 8,216,589, forward strand.
GCTTTTCCATCCAAAAAGAAATGAGAAAAAAGCCTCCTTGATGAGATGTATAAAGGCTATGTTTAGGTGACCTAAAAGAGATCTGTCTTAAGCCTCATGGTTGCTCCACTCCACTGACTTTAATCTAAATCTCTCACTACCCTCTTGCATTTAGACATTCTTGTAACTTGGATAAAGGAGCGTTGTGATACCACAGAGATCTGAATTTGGTCCTTTGCTACCATCAGTGATTGGTTTGACTATAGAGCTAAAACAACCCATAACTACCTTCTCCCTGGCAAGTGCCCAAACTACAGTGTCTTCACTATGTCATGAATGTACTTAGTACAGCAGATCTCATAGGGCATTTAGAAGCAGAGAATTCCTTCAGAGGTATTCACAATGTCTCATCTTAAATATCTTATTTGGCTAGTTATATAGTCAAGAGAGGGGTGAGCACCTCTGAAGGAATATTCTGAATGCCTAAGTTGGAAATTCAGGTCCTACTGACCTACCGCCCACCTACATGATAAGCTGGCTGGTGCTTCTTATTCCCCTGCACACCTGAATTCCTTTTGCCTATGTTTTTATGCTTGTCTTGTCTGACCTTTGGATATCTGAATGAGGCAGATACCTAAAGACGGTTGATCTCTTTGGATGGTGATTAAGCACTAGACACAACCTCATTGCATGGTACCATCCCTAAAACAAAGGCAGAGAGAGATTTCTGACCTTGGTTTTGCCCTGCTTTTTACCCCCAGCTCCACGATGGACATGCTCATCAAAACGACATACTTTTGTCCTTACAGGCATGTTGTGAATATAGTCTTCGCAAAGCACCCCAACGCTCCCATGACCCTGTAAAGAGAGAGGAGTCATTGCAAGACATGATAGAATTTTATAGGTGGTTGGCACAAGGCTGCAGGAAATGAATCCTGACACAGAAGTATCTGCAAAGAAATACCTCATTATTACTCATTGTAGTCATGAAACCAAAGCACGTAACCATGATATTAATGATATCGTTCACTGACGGACATGAAGGTGGCTGTCAACCTTTATTCTGTTTTTCCGAATGTCCGATCCCAACAACCTGGAGGGCTTTCACAGAGGTTGGAGGGGACATGTTCTCACTAACAACATATCTCTGGACATACCATGAGTCTGCATGGGAGAAGAATGGCTGGAGAGGTTTTAACCTCTGAGTGGTGGCAGAGAAAACACCCCACACACACCAGCTTCTCCATCTCTCTCTGTCCTCTCTCTGAGCTTGAAGATATGCTTTTGAATACAAAATGTCATTTTTCCTCTCTGAGCAATGTCAATGCTGTCTTCAAATCCTGGCAAGAGCTCACTAGGCTGAGGGGATCCAGGGCCCATCAGGGACCTCCAGTGAACACATCAACATGATGCTAAGCAGGGGAACCCAGGACTTTCAGCTCCTCAAGCACTTAAGTAAAAGGAAAATCTTGAATGACTACTTCTGTACGAAGCTAGTTTCCCTTAATTGGGCCAGATACTGGTCAGGGACAAAAGTCTCAAGCCATGGGCAGGATCACCAGCTAGACTGGGTTGCTCTAGTACCAGTCAGTGGGTCATAACAGACCCCGCATTTAGCTGAAGGCAATGTATCACTTGTGGGAGAGTGTGTCAGTGCGATACATTATATGCTTGGCAGGAGTCATTCGACCATCTAATACCACTTCCACATCATACACATCAAAGCCTTCTCTAAACTTCCATCTGATCCAGAAGGATGTCATTCAGAAACCTCCTGCTCTGATAAAAATAATCCTGTCACCTAGAAACGATCACACGCCAACTTCTTTCAGTCACAAGTTTTCGTGTAAGTACTTTTATTTTAGAAGTCTCTTTTATGTCTAACTTGACTTTAGCTTCAGCTTCAATGGTTCTTGGATGGTAGAATTAGCTGAAAAGTTTTCATCTAAACATTTGTTCGTTTAAAAAAAAAAAATGTGGAAAAGCATTAGCTGTGATGGGGTTTCTCAACTCATTCCTGTGAGGCAATATTTAATGGAAACATTCCAGATTACCAGTCAAAACCTACACTTTTTTTTCTGGCACTTTAATAACTTCGTATGCACTAGAAATGGTCCAAATCAAAATGACACGTTCAGAAATTATTTATTCCCTTATCCTTTCACTGGAAAACGTCTGTGTGGGTGTGTGAGACATAAACATTGATGGCTGTCACTGCTACTTTTGCTTTTGAATCACAATTTACAATGAGGAAGCAAATATAATAAGTTCATGTTCAAATGGCACTTTTCTATCCTGGAAAACTGAGTATATTTTAGGGTTGGTGTATAAATATGCCTGTGGTAAATCACATCCCACCAGCGAACTGAATTGGCCATACAGCACCAGCCACGGCAATCTGAGGTATTTCTTTTGTGGAAAATAGAGAGGACTTATTCTACACTAGAAAAACGTTTCACTGCTGAAAGTGGGTTACATTCTGCAAATAAAATTTTTGAGGCTTGGCCTTTCATTCAAGAGGACCATGTAGCCCACTGGAGACTTTGTCATGAGCTATGTCCTCCAGGCAAACCACCCTCCAGAAGGACTACAGCTGGGAGGGATTTTGGAAGGTCTTGATGTTGGGAAGAGGGACATGGGAAGAAGGATGCTTAGAGTCAAGGAACTCGGTTTCCCAAATCACTTGTTTCTCACACCTTCTCTCCATCAGGAACCGCAGATACCAACCACATCTCTATTCCCCCAGCCTTCCCATGCTGGTGCGTGTCTCCCTGCTGAAGTCAGCCCTTTTCCTCTCTGTGCAGTTCCCACCATGGAAAGTTGTGATCCTGCAGCCAGGGGAAAGGGAGGGCTGAAGAGGGAAGGTAATCTCAGAAGGACCAGGAGGTTTGCTCTCCTGGCTGCCTACCATGTGTTGGACAGGAAAGGACAGAGCATGCATAGCTAAATGTGTTTGGAGCAGGAGAACATCACCAACATCCAGTAGCCCATTCTCTGGTGGACCCCAGTGCTCAGCAAGTGGGCTGGGAAGAGGCTCATCTCCACCAGCTTCATCCCTTCTTGTGGTAGTGTTATTTGTCAGCCCCTGGTCCACAAGACAATCTGTTAAGAAATCCAGGATCACTCGTACTGTAAACCCTAACATAGATCTAGACAGGGAAGCCTGCTGAGATGCTGCGGTAGTAGAGGAATCATCAGGGGAGTCTCAAAAGTATGCTAAGATTGTGGGTGGCATCTTTCAGGATCTCGTCAGACAGTATTCAATCTTCTCTTCCAGGAAAAACATCCTCTGGAAATGCTGTCTGATGAGATTCTTAATCTTCAGACAGGATCATTAGCCATCGTTTTTTCTGGTTTTGAAGTCAGTTCTCAGAAGCAAACTTGTCATTGCCAGATCACTTGCAGTTCCAGGAGAAAAATTCTACAGTGATTTTGGATGCAAAGTCACCAGTTCTGACTCACATTAGTTTGCTTGATTCCTCTTGAACTTTTTCTCTTCAATTGTCCTTTTAAAAGATGCCAGAAATACACAGATGTGTTACTGGTACTGTAATCACATTGAGAACTTGAGCACCTGAGAGCTATGAGCTGAAACAGCAACACCCACAGATACATCAGGGTCTGTTCCTTTGGAGCAGCACAGGGCTATGTCCAGAAATGAAAGTATTTCATACAAAGAGCAGTTTAAATAAAGCGTCAGATGCCTCTGAGTTCTGCTCTTCCTGGGTGGTCTAGAGGCTCCAAAAAGGCAGAAGCTGAAGGAAGGAATACTACTTCTGTTCCTTCTAAACAATTAATTCATTTAAACAAAAGTCCCCTTACACAGGGAATGAGGAGAGGGCCATTCCACATAAAAGGGGATTTTAAAGACTTTTGCATGAAATGGAATGTACAAATTACTGCCTTTTTAAAAGCCAAAGGTTTTTCCAGCATGGCACTGCATGCCCAGAAAAGTGCTGTAGGGAGTTTATATTTCATTCATGATACCAACAACACAACCAGAAAATAAACAAGCCAAGTCAGTGCTTTGCCTGAAATCATAAAGATAGGTAACTTTTCACACAGATGTCTCATTTCATGGTTTTAAATGCCACTTTCCAATATATCCTTGTAGCTTATGATTATTCACAAAGTCATAATGGAAATGGAAAGGTGTTTCCTCGTAGCTCAGATTAAGAAATTTGACTTCTTTCCCATCTGCTGTCACCATTTGTCCTCAGAAAGTGTTTATTCCAAAAAAAACTAGAAGCTTATTATGCAGGAGAAATGATTGAAGTCCTCAGGAGATGCCAAACTGGCAATGTTTGGAATTGGCAAGAGACACAAAGCCTTGGCAGAAACAGATCCTGCTCAAGACTGTGTTTGCCCTGTTCAGGCTCAACCTCAACATGAGGTTTTACTTTCCTTTGCAGTCACCCAGCTTTACTCAAAACAATATTCATCAACAGGAAAAAAAAAGCCAAAAAAAGGTTTTGATTTTCAACCTTCAACCCCTCGATCTGCATGTCATTCTACAGGAAAATGGCAGATGAACTAATGGAAAACAAAGTCCCTTCCAGTGCTGTGATAAATGTGAAGTTTCCTCAGCAGTTAGTGGAAGACCGGTATCACAGGTCCCTGATCAGCTAGGAGAAATAGAAAAGGAGGGAAGATCAGCCACAGGACTGTGGTCTGCTGCAATTCACAGTTCTAATCATAGTTGGGCAGTCTAGAGGTGAGAAACAGGAGGAAGACTCTAAGAAGTTACTCAGCAAAGGAATAACATGGGAGAGACTGAGACATCTCAAAGAAAAATGCTTCCAAAGAGTGATGGGCTGGCCATTAGCACAATGCCATACCCTCCTCCGTTACTAACCTCTGGAGGGATCTCTGGTAAGAAAATACGACACACTCGTCAAAGAACTCACTTTCTAAACTAATTTCTTTAAATCAGGCAAAAAAAATCCCTAGCTGAATATTTTTGTAAAGCTCTTTGTTTAAATCCTCTTACTGAACAATGAAAAAATGTTTGGGTTTGCTTAGGTCTTAGGAAGGGATGAGGAGGCCTTAGTTTTACCAATTCATTTTGTCATTGGAATGGAGGGGAAAAAGAGAAAGAAAGTGAAACAAAATGTAAAATAATGTGATGATTTTTTGAATTAAAAATACATCCATATTTTGAAATGTTTTCTGAATGATTGTGACAGTACTGAGCCGTTTAGGAAGCAACCATGTGTTTGTAAGCTTCCAAGTGCACTGTGAAGACATCACTGACATGCACCTGTAGATGGGTAACTTACCACCAGTATCGTCCCACACCACAAATCCATGACTTCTCCAAAAAAGAAAAATCATAATGTCCCTTGGGTCCCTCAGGAACTGGTCCCAGAAGACCAGGCCAGCAAATCTTGCCATTTTTAGCAGGTTATAATAATAATGGTGGAGATCATGGATGCCTGCCCATGCTCGTGGTCTTGACCAGGACATTGGAATAGATTGCCCAGGGAAGTGATGGAGTCACCATCCCTGGGGGTGTTTAAGGAAAGACTGGATGTGGAAAGGGACCTGGGTGTCCTGGTGGACAGCAGTATGATGATGAGCCAGCAATGTGCCCTCATGGCTAACAAGACCAATGGCCTCCTGGCATGTATTAGAAGGGGTGTGGCTAGTAGGTCAAGAGAGGTTCTTCTCCTCCTTTACTCGGCCATGGAATACTGTGTCCAGTTCTGGTCTCCTCACCTCAAGAAGGGCAGGGAAGTGCCTGAAAGAGTCCAGTACAGAGCCACAAAAATTATGAAGGGAGTGGAACATCTCCCTTATGAGGAAAGGCTGAAGGAGCTGGGTCTCTTTAGCTTGGAGAAGAGGAGGCTGAGGGGTGACCTCATTAATGTTTATAAATATGTCAAGGGGGAGTGTCAGGAGGACGGAGCCAGGTTCTTTTCAGTGATGTCCAATGACAGGACAAGGGGCAATGGGTGCAAGCTGGAACATAGGAGGTTCCGCCTCAACATGAGAAGAAAGTTTTTCACTGTGTGACAGAGCAGCGGAACAGGCTGCTCAGAGATCTTGCAGAGTCTCCTTCTCTGGAGACATTCAAAACCCACCTGGACGTGTTCCTGTGTGACCTACTGTAGGTGATCCTGCTCTGGTAGGGGGGCTGGACTAGATGATTTTTCAGGGTCCCTTCCAATCCCTAACACTCTGTGATTTTGTAATTCTGTGATTCAGCTCTAGGAAACCTTGTTTGGTGATTACAGACCTGGCAGCAGTAGTCCTCTGTCCTCAACTGCCAGCCTGCCAAGTGCTCTGATCAGAGGTTTGGTGTGATCAGAGGTTTGGTTTTGGTGTTGATCCAGCATCTCCTCTCTTTCTGGGGGCCTTCCTGAGCTGCCTATTGATGACTAGAAAGAGGGAAAAGAGAATCAGTGTTAATATCTATCAAACCTTCCTTCGGAGTTGGTGTGGTCATATTTCCAGGCATTCAACTGAGAAATTTATTTTATACCTCCCCTCAGCAAGCAAACACCTCCCAAGGGAAATCATGGGTCAGTCACACTTTTTAGCCTTGAGGACAACCCATGCCCATCTATTCTTCTGTAGAGGCCCACATGAGAACTGATAAGCTCTCATGATACGAGCAAGTGTCCACCAGAGTGCACTTCCCAGAGCATCCATCGCACATACACCACTGAGTATCCTTCAGGTGATCATGGTTCAGCCAACACATAACCTCCAGTGACACTGCACCAGTGACTCAGGGCTCCCTGATGCAATGCTCCAAATGGTGACAATTACATCACTGTTGCTTCAATAGGTTCATTCAGTGGTGGATAGTTGAAAAGCCACAGATTAATTGATTTGCCCCAGATCAATTGATTTGCTTAAATACTACTAAACCACCACATTCACTCAGAGTAAGCAAGCACCTCCAGACCAGAGGTTTAGAAAACACACGTATACTGAAATTTAATGGTGAGCTGCATTGTAGTGAACCAAAACCATCACTGCCTTTTCTGTGAATTACGCTTAACTGACAGTCCTTGAGACAACCACAAAACAGATTAGTAGACAAAAAGAAAAGGGAGGCAATAAAGAAAAGGGGCAAGCTGCACCAATTCTAATTAGTGGACAAAGAAAAGTAAGCAACACCAAGAGGTGGAGTTTTTTCGGGGGGGGTGTATCTAAGGACACTAGAAACTCAGGACATGTTATTAAAACTTCACTATGATGGAAAACTCAGTAATGATTTTGAGCAGAAGTACTTCTGGGTCAATCTAAGATGACTAATGTCTTGTGATGCCTCCAGAAACTTGAGAGAGTTCCTGCAGCACAAGAGGAAACTCAGATCCCCCACAGTACCATGAGCATATGCTTCACATTCTGGCAGCACAAGGGCTTAGCAAGCTTGCTTTGTTTGTGTAGCCCCTGGGGTGCTGGGAAAGATGGCAGGTAAGGGGTTAAGTAGTGGCACATCAGTTTCTGGAAGGGAAAGGCACACCTCATTAACTGGCCGGAATTCACTGAGGATATGAACACAAGGGTGGACATGGGAAACGCAGCAAACATGATATTACTGAGATTTTTCAGGGTACATTGAACACAGGTCTGCAAGTGAGGTCAGTGCCGATGGACTGGATGATAGCAGGAGGTGAAAACATCTCTGAGAAGTCACGGGTGGTGGGGACTGAGTTGGAGAGCACAGCAGGTATCTAACTGGAACAACCTACCCCTCTACAGTCTCTCCATACACAGCTGTGACTTCTGTAATCAGTCCCACCAGGCAGGAGGATAAGGAGTGTGCAGCTGATTCTTCAAAAGTCAGACCCATCATTTCCACATGTTCAGCTTCTCCCAGGAGTATGACCCTTAACTTTCCAACCCATCATATTCATTTACAAAGATAAGATGGTGCAAGTTATGAACCTCTAGTGTGATGACTCTGTGGTTACTAATCCAAGTATCCTGTAATCTGTAATCCTGTAAATAAATTAATTAATAATAAATTAATTAATAAAGAAATAAATTAATAAATTAACCCTGTAAATAAATTAATACTCTAATCCTATAAATAAAAAGTGTGAAATTGCCCAAGTATGTAGCACGGGTACTTCCCAGAGCTCATCTGCCACAAGCCTGCAGACCTGCAGACAGCACATGGCAGTTGCAATGCTGTCTCCTTCAAATACAGTATCATGTGCTTTCTCCTACTACCAGCTCACCAAAAATTCAGAGTCCAAGATTGTTTTGTTATCATCTGTTATAAAATAATAAAAGCAAACTGAGGCATAATCAATTTGCATGGAAAGAGACCTTAGCACCTTTTCAACCAAAAGTCACTTATTAGGAAATTCATTCATGAAGTGGGAAAAGTTGATTTCAACTCCTTTATCTCTCCTGGGGAATTTGAATAGCGTTATTCTGGAAACAATATTTCACTTTAATGTACAAAATTAAATAAGCATGGAAGTAAGGAGGCAGAGCTACCTAGAAGAGTGATTCACATTAGTTTGGTAGAAAAGCATTTACCTTCTGCTCTCTGACTCTACGAGTGTGTAATTGTTCCATATGACACAGTGAGTACAACACAAAAAAATTGAAACCAGACAAGTCCAAAGCTCTATGTGCTTAAGATAACTCTTTCGTGGAGTGAGAAATATGGACTTGACACCACCACCCCCCCAGTGAATCCAGTTCTTCTATACTCCAGATAATGTTTTTCTCCACTGGTTGATAGAGTTAAAGGCAAACCACCAGCTCCTACCCCACAAATCTTGATTGTGTTTTTCCCCCAGACAAACTGTTCAGCACTTCTGGGACAAATCCAGAAACAGTTACAGAATAACTTAAATTTTTTTTTTTTAACTTACGGTAGCTCAAAAGATTATATTTTTCTTCTTCTTTAGTCAAGGCCTTTATAGATATGCATGGCCCAGAGACAAATGGAGCTGGAAGGTACGTGAAAGTACTGCATGTGCTGTGTGTGAAGACAGTGAGTCTACTTTTGTTAGATCTTGTTACCTAGGGCAAGACTGAGCTGGACTTGTCTGCTCAACTCTGGCAAGCAACACGTGCAACCTCCTCCTTTGTACTGCAAGCTTTGCTGGAAGATTTACAGTGGCCCTAGCAATGCTAAGGGAGGATTGTTCATCCATTTGTAACTTGCATTCAGTTGTGATTTACATTTGAAGCAGGTATTTTAATCCCTCAGTTGCACATGAGGTACACTCATACTTACCAGAGTTGTTCTTTCCTCCAGTCGAAAAAATTCATTTGGGAAAATCACATACATAAATCTATTCATTTATAGCATTTTTTAAGTCATTTTTGCAAGCTATCTCCCAGGACACAGCACTCTAAATCTGAAAATTTGCTGTCCCCAATCACCAAGGTTGAGGGACTGTATCTTGCTATAAGGGAAAACATACAGCATACAAAACTGATCCTACTGACCTCATCCTGTCCCTCGACAGCCATCTGCAGAGTGCAGTTGATGTTCCAGCTAAAGCACAGCACCTGGCAAGGCACCCAGGGTTTGGGACCTGCCTCTTGCTTTATTTCTAATTATCAGCTGCAACATTACATCCCAGGTCAACACTGGGTCTTTTCATTTGAACCTTCACTGGACCAGGAATCACTCTGTGGTGCTAGTATTGCCTTCCCAGGTGAAGCCACCTTTCACAAGCCAGCCTTATCTTTGGTTACCAGCACCATCATAGAATCATTGTGGTTGGAAAAGACCTTCAATATCATCATGTCCAGACATTATCTAACTCTACCAGGCCTGCTTCTAAACCATGTCCCTAAAGCACCATATCTAGATGGCTTTTGACTACATCCAAGGATGGCAATCCAACCACTTCCCTGGGCAGCCTGTTCAAGTCTTTGATGACCTTTTCAGTGCAGAAGTTTTTCCTAATGTCTAACCTAAACCTCCCCTGGTATAACTTGATGCCATTTACTTCTGTCCTATTAGTTATAACTTGTGAAAAGAGACCAACACCCACCTCTCTACAACTGGTAGCTGTAGAGAACAATAAGGTCTCCTCTTAGCAGTTACTTATCCTGCAAGAGCCCAAAGAAGTAGTTGTGGGCACTTCAAATGCAGCTTTCCTCAGCCAGAGGAGCTCCACAGTGACCCCAAAGAGTGCCAAGAAGGCCCTTAGTGTCAGGAGTCTGTCTCACTGTGCTGTTGTTCAGAAAAGCACATGAACCCTTGCAACCCCATTCTAACACCCTCAGGCATCTTGTGGGCAGGTCCATCCATCTCCATCTCTCCTTGAGGCTAGAAGAAAACTCTGGGCATTCAGAACTTCTGGTCATCATTTGCTTTGCCAACATTTTGTGAACTCTTAAGACATAAGCCTGCCTAAGTGACAGAAGCACATCCCAAAGCCATTCAGGCTACAGCTGCATTGCATAGACTTGAAAAAAAGCCGAATTTTATGATCAAAATGATGCAAATTGGTGCTTGAGAGTGAGTAAGGTGGTGATACCCCGCTGAACACTCCATGGGAAAACTGAAGAAGCACTAAAATATATTTCACCTTTTTTTTCCATGTATTTTTTTGATTCATTTAATGTTTGCTTCTGGCCTAAGTATGTTTTGGGTCTGATAAATAGGCTCAAAGCATCATGAAATCACTAGGATACTTTCCCTTGCTGCAGATAAGCTTTGGGATGGCCCCTTGAGAACCAGCACATTGCTCATCTGCTCCTGCCCATGTGCACCGCAGAAACAGACTGATGGGCTGCAGCCAAAGGAAAAAATGCTTCCAGTTTCCTGAGTGCAGACGACATCAGCCTTGATTGCTTGCAGAGGTGTGCTACTCTTCCAAAGCATCTGCCTCAAGCAACACCTATGCCAAAAGGGAGGATGCAAATTCAAATATATTGAAGTAAACCAGAGTTTATTTAGCATTTATTGCCCATACTGTGGTCATACGTGGCTTCTCCTGTTTCGATTTTCCTCAGGTAAACATAGACCTTTTATTTTTTTTATTTTTTTAATAAAATATATAAAACATTGTGCATTGCTATCCATAGGAAAACTGTAGTTTAACAACAAAAAAAAAGGAATAAGGCACATTCCTGTGCAGCATCTTCAAATATATATATATATTTAAAACAAAACAAAAAGAAAACCCTTTTCAACCTCTTTGAGGTTGTTAACTTCTCACCAGTCACTGACACATCTCTTATATTACGATAATTTCACTGTTGGAGGTGGTTTGGGTTGTGTTTGACAGGGGCCAGCAGGGAGAACAGACTCACAAAAAATAATAGGATTTTATCCCTGAGGTGTCAGTAAAATAAAAATAATAAATGTTCCTATTGAAAAGGAAGATGAAAAGACAGCCATAAATAACTGAATACACTATGGCAAACATCCAAGCACCGAGATGATTTCACAATGGAAGAATCCCCCTCCCCCCCACTCCCCAGTCCTTAACAAGTCATATTTGCTGTTGAGTTTTAATTAGGTTAATCTCATGGCTTCTGAAGTCACAAGACAATCGGTCAGAATGCACCTCCCCCTCTCTTCGCAAAACATCTTTCCAGATTTGTGATTTTGTTCACAATTCTCCCACAGTCCTCAGGAAAGGGAAACTAAAAGTTCCTAAAGGAACACCAAAACCTGGATGACTTCTCACCCCAGCCGAGAGAGGAGCACTCGTACCGCAGCACGCCGATCTCCACGTCCCACGTGGGAAGACTATAATTGTCACCTTCCTGCCTGCCGCTAAGAAATGAAGTTGGCAACCACGTCCATGAAGAGAGGTGATAGCAATAAGTCGGGGAGAAGGAGACGGGGAAAGCTTTATTGCTGTCCATCCACACTGCTCCATGTAGCAAGCCTGAAAGGAAAAGGGGAGACTCCCACGTAATATTCCTTCCCTCCCTTTCCTCTGTGACATGTGGAGGAGCCCCAGTATGCAGGGCAGCACAGTTGGACTCCCCACTGCTTAGTAGTAGCGGTTGAGGCTCCTGGTCCCCGGGATGTCGGGCTGGCCGTTCATCCAGATCTCCCGGATGATGCGCTCCCGCTCCTCCAGCCGCTGGGCTCGCTCCAGCTCCTCCGCTGAAGTGAAGACGTTCATGTTCAAAGTCCTCTCGAACCTGCGGTGCCTGCGGGCTGACAGGTCCGAAGTGGTGTCCGAATCGTTGTCGCTGTCGCTGCTGTCGCTGTCGCTTTCTCGCTCCCGAGGAGGTTTTTTCGCCGAGGAGCGTTTGCAGTCAGTCCGGCAGGACACCCTTAGCACCAGGGCCAGCAGGGTCAACACAAGTCCAATGCACACTCCGGAGACAAAATACAGAGCAGCACGCTCGGGGTTTTCTGAAAGAGGAAAGAAAATGATTGTTGAGAACTACTTTTAAATGAGAAAAACACACACGGCTCCTCAATGCACATACCAGCCGTCGCCTCTGGAGGGGTAGAGTTTCTAACAGTTGTTTTACCTCCGCGCCCTCCTTCGCCTCCTCCCCGCAGGGAAATCAGGAAGGGGAATTTAAACGGTGGATTTGTTGCCAAGGCATTTGCCCACATGCAGAATGTGGGTTCGCTGCAGCTGTGTCTTGGAGCTGTGTGGAAGGAGAAGCAACAGCCCGCAGAATTAAATGCTAATTCTGGTGGCTGCATGAGCTGGGTTGACACCAGGGTACTGCACACCCAGCAGCAGCTAAATGCATCTTGCTGTCATATCCATTATCGTTGTACCAGCGATAAAGATGATTACAACGCTTTATGTGCTCTCTGTGCTGTGGCCCAGCTGAAATGGGAAGCCTTGCAGTGTGGAAAAGTGCATACTATTTATTCATAGGTTTCATTTGCTTATCTAAGGTAAGTGTGCTGGCTTTCTGCCTAGACCACCAAAACATAGACCTGTGCTACACAAGCACAGCTGGAGTCAGACCGCTAACAGGACAAATCCTGCATTGGCACATTCCAGAGGTGATATAACAGGACTCTAAAGGATCTACAATGCCTGTTAAACTAGGCTATCTTGTTTATTTGCTACCTTTTTTTTTTTTTTTTTTTTTGTCCAAGGGACTACTTAGAAGTGTAATTATGGTAAATGTTGTTACTGCCATTCCCCTGGGCTGAATCATCTTGGTTAATAGGTATACTGAATGGGTGAAGGTGAACCGAATAGCAGTGTCAAGGCCAGCTCCACTCTGCTACATCTGTTTGGAGTCCTGAGTTCAAGGACGGAGTCAGTTCCTCAGATGAGTCTTAGTGGCTTGAACTCAGTAACGAGCAGTAACAGTTCCTATTAGCTGAGAGCCTGACATTCGTCTCTGAAAGATCTCTGTAACTAAAAGGCTCTGCTTTACCTTCACTTCCCCCCACTACGCTTTTAGTAAGTGCCCTCTCCAGCTGATTTCCTTAAAACTAAGTTTGAAAAAGATCAACTGGGAGATATTAAAAACTCAGCAGGACAAGACCCTGCTCTAACTTCAAAGCTGGCTCTAATTCTGAAGTTAGCCATGTTCTGAGTAGGAGGTTGGACCAGGTGACCCCTGGAGACCCCTTCCCACCTAAATTATTCTCTGATTCTCTGGTCAGAGCCCAAATACCGGTGTGTGCACAGTTCAAGGCAACACATAGTTCAATGCCTGGAGATATTCACAGAAGAGTTATAGGGACAAAACACCTTTGTGCCCTTTGCTTCACTCCTACCAAACGAATCTCAAAGACGACTGATAAGCCAGGGCAGAGGAAGATGTCATGGTAGTCTGAATCTGGCTAATAAAACAGGAGGTTGTTGCTAGAGTGGTTGGTGTAAATGGTATGGGGAAAAAATACAGGCTGAAAAAAGAGACTGCAAAAAAAGAGAACTGCAGTAGATGCACTTAACAAGTCAAAAAAAAAAAAAAGGAGAAATGTGGCAGTACTCAGAAAGTCAAGTAAGACCAAAGCCAGAGTTTCTAAGCTAAGTTATTCTGACAAAAGTGAGATAGCAAAAATCCAAAAGTAAAAGCAAAGATATGAGAGTAGGCATGAAGGATGCATCAATGGTTTTTGTAGCAGTCTGCCCAAGTGAAGTCCTGGCCCCAAAGAACGTAGTGGCCATTCTGAACTCAAGAGACAGGGCTCAAATCAAAACTGCAGCCCTGCTTTGTACTATTAAAGCTGCTGCACATCTGGTAATGTGTGAACTGTAAAGAAGTGGCTTAAATCCCAGAGATTTCAAAACCCCAGGAAAAGTGGAATCACACCTTGATATGGCATCTACCTCCATGTACAGTATAGCTTGGGACACTAAATGCAAAGCTTTCCTTGCAAGTGGGCCTAAGGAGGACACACAGAGTGTGGGAGTGAAGAATAAATGAGCAGGACTGATCTGTTTGTCCTGGAAGACCCAGCCTGCCTCCACTCTGCATTCCTGCACTCACATAGGCTTGATTCGGTTGCATTATTTCCGCTGTTCACTCCTTTAAAACAACTCATTAAAAAAACATGTATTGGAGCCTGAGATGCAAACATGTGCAGTTTCTCCTCCCCCACTTTTGGCCATGCCCTGCTTTTCCTTTCTCTACAGTCCTTTTTCCATGCTACCATGTGTAGCTCATGAACAACCTGCACCTCAATTGCTACTTAAGCAACTATTTTTCATCCCCTGCTTGTGCTCATATGTACAGCCCTTCATGCAGTGCGATGGCTGTAATTGAATCTTTGGGCTCTGGTGGCATTTATGAGCTCCTACAGCCACTCTGTCAACATCTGAGACACTGTCTGGACTTCCTCACTGAGCTCTAACCCTACGTTCAACTGCAGTCTTGGCATTTATCATACGTATAATCCACTCACATGGCAACATCTCTTTTTTTTCACAGTAGAAAGAGCAACTTAAGCTAAAAACCACAGGCTCTGCTTTTTCTCAGTTGAAGCAGTCAAGTCAGCAACAGCCTACATTTGTATTTTGAGAGCTTCCTCCACCGCATGTTCTACTTGCAAAGACCGAAAAGGGGCATCCTCTTCAGCAAATGAATACTCAGCATCTCCCAAAAAATCAACTATGGTTCAGATTTATCATGTCAACACTGAAGCGCCTCAAAAGACACAGTATATTTGAAAAAAAATCTCTTTTAAAGTGTATGGATATCAACAGCAGGAGTTAACATAATTTAGCTGTGTGTACACCAGCTAACACTTCAGTTTTGATAACTGTAACATTTTCTTCCCCTGCTGTGAAAGAAAGCTCAGAGCTATGTTTTTCCTCTAAGTTTCTAGCAGCACTCAGTTGCTCTGGCTCTCTAGCTCGGGTTAACTTTCCCCTTCCCGGTATTTCTCTTTCTAGATTGAAAGCATTGATGCAAATGTCACTGATCCAAGCCTGAATTTAATCCATGTAGACAAAAGATATATGCTCTTTACAATCCTTTATACAAAAGCCACCATTTTCTAGGTGCTCAAATTGGCCAAAAATTAGAAACACATTTTATTGTGTTTTTCCAACCAAACCAGCAGCAATTATGGAGCCTGCTTCCTGAGGGCTAAAAATCTGCAGGGAGCATCAGCCCAGACTGCCATTAATTCCCTAGGAAATGCCCCAGGCCAAGGTTGTTATTGCTATTATAATAAATTGTTTCAATAAATAAAAAACAATCTGGGCATTAACGCTTTGGCTTCCTGTGACGGCTTCATGCATTCAGAAACCTCAGTGGGGAGAAAAATTTCAGAGGGCCCCAGTAAAAGGTTCAGCATTAAGCATGGCCAGACAAACAGTAGGAACAAAATCTTCCAGGGAATTTACAGTTAGCCCCACAGGCTGCCGAAATCCCCTGGTAGAACAGAGGAAGCTCTCCAGGAGCCCCTTATTAATAAAGCTCAGGCCAAGCAGTCTAAAAGTTGGAATGATCTCCCCCAGGTTGTTTTTTGGAAGACCCTTGTTAATAATCTGGCAGCAAAGCTTTGCTTGTGGAAAAGAATAAAACAGGGATTTGTGGAGGTTTCCTTCCAACTACTTCAGCCTGAATACAATGACAAAATGGGAACAAGGCCCTTGTCCAAAGGAATTGCTCTGACACAATTTGAATATTTAACATTTATATAACCACAAGGGACAGTTCTTGTCTCGCTGGAGAGTGTGACTGCAAAGACAGTTCCAGCTGACACTGAGACTGGTGAAGTCTTTCCAAACATTTCGGCAGGTTTTGAAACAGGTCCATGACAAATAGCAGGCCTGAGGTTTGAAGGCAGAGATTGCACATAATTAAAAGCGTACTTCTACAAAGAAAAACAGCCTTCAAATTAAGGGCATACCTAAGTCTTTCGCAGGACCACGCTCTGAGGAAGACTTATTTGTTTGACCATCTGATAGATTCAGTCCTCATTGACATTGATCATTCATTTTTCACTCTTTCTCCCCATTCCTGAAGAAATGGTGTTTTCTCAGTTCTGGAAGCTGGGATAAGACTAACACCTAACTGGCTGTGATACTCCTAACCATGACAAAAGCTGAAAACAGATTTGATGGTGAAAGCCAACACTCCTGAAAAGAAGTTTTTCTTCCTGGTCTGCTGTGATTTTTCAGTCCTCAGTTGTCAATAGGAACATTCCCAACTATTATATGGGAACGTCAGTCAAAAAGATGTTGAAAATGAGCAGAGAAGCTTTTGCTAATACTGGCATTCCTCCACTCTGCACTGCAAGACTCTGCATGTGAGTGGTTGAGCCTGCAGACCCTTCAACTGCAGCTGCCCATCCAAACGTGCTATTTTGTGCAGAAAATATGAGCACCACTGGGCACAGAGGGGATCCCACTGATTTGTGGATGTTCTGCTCAGGCTAAGAGAGCCCACTGCCAGGAGGGAAGAGGGCTGGAGCACCTTCCCTATGAGGACAGGCTGAGAGAGTTGGGGCTGTTCAGCCTGGAGAAGGTTCCATGGAGACCTTATAGCAGCCTTTCAGTACCTGAAGGGGCTACAGGAAAGAAGGGGAGTGACTCTTTATCAGGGAGTGTAAGGATAGGATGAGGGGTAATGGTTTCAAACTAAACCAGAGTAGTTTTAGATACTAGGAAGAAATTACTTTCAGTGAAGGTCGTGACACCCTGGAACAGGTTGCCCAAAGAAGTTGTGGACGCTCCCTGCCTGGAGGTGTTCAAGACTAGGTTAGATGGGGCTTTGAGCAATCCGGTCTAGTGGGAGGTGTCCCTGCCCATGGCAGGGGAGCTGGAACTGGATAATCTTTAAGTTCTCTTCCCACCCAAACCATTCTACAATTCTATGAAAAATAGTAGAATGGATCGTCTTTTCAGGCATGCACTTCACACATGAAATGCCAGGTGTGAGTAGCTTATTTGTCCTGGAGTGGTCTGGGGTATACACCACCCCCTGTGTCAACAGAAAAAACATCTTTATAGATTGCCCCCATCTATTTACAATCCTCTCTTGCAAGGTCCTGTTTTGACCCCACTCATCAGCACAGGGAAGCCCTGAATACAGCACTTTCAGTCTGTAGAGTTTACCTGATGGATGTTTTTAGCGTTATGAAACAGAGCAGTTCTTGCACTAATGTTTCCCCTTGGCACAGAGGCTGTGGTCAGGAGCAGTGGGGAGATGTGTCAGCCATCACCAGCCCTCTCTGGCCGCCTGATACCCTGCCTCTCCTGAGCCACTATAATGGCTCTCTATGGACATCAACAGCTGTTCTGTTTTAAGCTGCCTTCAGGGCCACAAACTCAGGCCAGCACAAAAATTCCCAAATGTTCTGCTGCTCAGAATGTGCAATATGAAGGGGGGTGGTTTTGCAGTGCTCTAGTTCTATAAAAATGATATTTGTGTCCTGTGACGCAGCTTGTCTTTGGACTCATAATCTAAAACCTCTCCATATTCACATATAACAAAATAAATCACGCCAAATCCATCCTCTTGGCTAAAAGCAGAGAGCTAAATTACATGCAGGAGATAAAGATGGTTTAGGGCATCTGCTGTTTCAATCCATGGGGCAGCCATCAATTATTTTCATAATATATAACAAACTGAACATATATATCAAGACTAAAACTCATCTAACAGCCATGCCTAAGTGTGCTGGAAAACATGAGCAATAAGCTCCTGAACTCATCACTGAAAATCAAAGTCGTGTGATCTGAGTTTTATCTATTTGATATCCCGTGGATGCGGGATGTCCACATCACAGGGACAACACATCATGAGAGGGCAAGCAAATCCCAAAGTACCAGGACAGATAATACCGTCTTTATTTATTATTTGTGCTACAGTAAAATCTAGTATCTCCTGCCAAGACTGACACCTTATGAAGGAGATGAATTGAGGCCTTGTGCCCTACAAAACCACTGCAGATTCAAAGAGTTCTGCTGGAGCAAATGAAAGCAAAGTCCATAGAATACTCTCAGCAGCCCTGAATCCTGGTCACAACCACCCTAAATCCTACAACCTTCTGCTGCCCATTACTGTTCAGATGGAGAAAATAAATTTTATTTTATAGTAAGGTTGGGAATGCAGGCATTTTCATGTCAAAAACCGGGCAGCTGTAGGTAAAAAGAGGGAGAAGTGTGATAGCAGAAGATTCATTTAAAGTTTGCCCTTTATAAATAATTCAATAAAGAAGCCCGTGGAAGAAAAAAATGTATCCTACTCAGCTATTTTTTTGTGAAGAACACAACTATTTCCACTTAAGCTGCCTGCTTCTCAAAGCTGTCACAAAAATATGGATCCTAATGCCACTATTGCACATGTAGATGGGCAAAACTTCAGATTCTTCATCCAAGGTCCTTTTAGAAGGACCTTACACTAAATGTGCAGAAACACTCTTACTAATCTAGTCAGTGATTCAAAACGGCAAAGCCCAAGTTAGTTATTTCACACATCAAAAGAACCGTGGCCAGCAGTTTGGGGGAAGTGATTCTGCCCCTTTACTCTGTTCTCCTGAGACCTCACCTGGAGTTTTGTGTCCAGCTCTGGAGTCCTCAGCATAGGAAAGACATGGACCTGTTGGAGCAAGCCCAGAGGAGGCCACGAAGATGATCAAAGGGCTGGAGCACCTTCCCTGCAAGGACAGGCTGAGAGAGTTGGGGTTGTTCAGCCTGGAGAAGAGAAGGCTTCAGGGAC
This sequence comes from Trogon surrucura, assembly GCA_020746105.1. NCBI lineage: Eukaryota > Metazoa > Chordata > Aves > Trogoniformes > Trogonidae > Trogon > Trogon surrucura. The sequence goes on from CM036618.1 coordinate 8,235,624, forward strand.
ACCTTACAGTGGCCTTCCAGTACTTAAAGGAGGACTATAAGAAAGATGGCGATAAAGATTTTACCAGGGTCTGTTGCAATATGACAAGGGGTAATGGTTTTAAACTAAGAGATGGTACATTTAGACTAGAAATTAGGAAGAAATCTTTTACAGTGAGGATGCTGAGACACTGGAACAGGTTGCCCAGACAGATGGTAGAAGCTCCATCCTTGGAGACATTCAAGGTCAGGTTGGATGGGGCTCTGAGCAACCTGATCTAGTTAAGGATCACAGAAATATAGAATCATGGAATTGATTTGGTTGGATTCAAAAATCTTCTGGACATGTTCCTGTATGATCTACTCTAGATGATCATGCTCTAGCAGGAGGATTGAACTAGGTGATCTCCAGAGGTCCCTTCCAACCCCTACCATTCTGGGATTCCCTCGTGTGATAAAGATCATCACAACCATTAACCTAGCAATGTCATGTCCAACACTAAACCACGTCCCTGAGCACCTCATCTACATGTCTTTTAAATACCTCCAGGAACAGTGACTTCATCACTTCCCTAGGCACCCTGTTCCAATGCTTGACAATCCCTTCAGTGAAGAAGTTTTTCCTAATATCCAATCTAAACCTCCCCTGGTGCAACTTGAGGTCATTTCCTCTAGTCTCACTGCTTGTCACAGCAAAGAGACTGACCCCCACCCCGCTACAACCTGCTTTCAGGTACTTGTAGAGAGCAACAAGGTCTCACCTCAGCCTCCTTTTCTCCAGGCTGAACAACTCCAGTTCTCTCAGATGTCTCTTCTCACTGCAAGGGGGTTGGACTGACTAGCCTTTAAAGGTCCCCTCCAACCCAAACTATCCTTTGATTCTGTGATTCTATGAAACCAAATACTTGTTTATATCAGCATGTTGGTATTGCAGCAAGAACAAGAGCATAGCACCAAGAATGCATTAGTATTTAATAAATTAGCAAGATTGAACAGCATGGTGACGTGAAAAATACTGGAGTTTTAGTTATATAGACCTCAGTGCTCCAGAACAGCGTAATTGCATTACAGTTGTGTTAGCAGACTGGTCACAATACACAGAATTATTAACAGCATGTAGTAAAGGAGCAACACATTCATATTACTAGCAAGTTAATATTGCTTGGCAATAAGAATTGCAAGGTAATAAACACACAAAACTTTCATTAAACAAATGGAGAACACCCATACAAAATATATGTTCTGCCTCAGGAGGCCAGTTACACAGAAACTGAGGCCTTCCTTCTGAGGAAAACAGAGACTGACCTAAAATATGCTGAACTGGTGCATCCAATGCTATCCAGCCAGTGTTACTCCTTTTTGGGACAGTTAGGTCCTCCAATTCTGTAGGCAATTCCTACTGCTGACAAGGTACCTCATTTAGTTGTGGGATGGGAAATATTTGTACTACATGACCTGCCTCTACTGCACATTTCACTATCAAGAGTATTGACTCCCAAACACTCATAGGGTACACAATCTTTATTTCAACTTTTAAAGGGAATCTTAGAAGACTGGTCCTCTGGTACTTGAAAGATACGTGTGGGTGAAAGATAAACTGTGATCCAAGGAAACCTTACTCCAAACTAGATTTAAATATACAATTAAGCAAGCTCTCAAGTTACTTCATCCTCACACTTCTACTGAAGATAAGCCAAATTCTCTTAAGCAGAGTAATGATCTGAGTGTTGCCTATTTTCCAGATTACAAGACAACAAGCTTGCCTCTCTAATGAGCCAGGCTTTGATCTCCAGGAAAACGGAGCATTAGCAATAACTCCACAAGTAAGATTATACTGTATTTAACTTCGTATGAGAGCAAACTGAGAGGAAAGCACGAGTGCCATAAACCCTGTTACACACTGTCTGCTAAAGCTGCCCTGGTCAGGTCTTTCAAGGGACAATTTACTGAGAGACGAGTGAAAAACACAAACAGTTCAAAGAGGCAGATTTAACTCTAGGTGACTGCAAAATATAGGCTAAGTTGGGCGTCTACAAAGAGCTTGCAAGAGGCCAGAGAGATGGCAGCTGCAAGACCTACCTGTGATGAAGGCGTACGCTGCTAGGATGTTGCTGAGCAGAGCCATCTCTGTGCTGACACCCACAGGCTCCATGCTGCTGCTGAGCGCCGGCGGTTGTGTCTCATCCACGGGAAGCAGGAAGGGGGTGTTGTCTATAGGGTAGAAGGTGGCCGACCTCCCTTTCTTCTTCTCTGCTTTGAAACAGAAAGGGAATGAGGAACAAGGCACGTGCCCCAGCCCTACCCTGCCCTATCCCCACCAGCATCTGCGTTCAGAAATCTAGAAAAAGGCACCCAAATTTGCCCCTTTTTGGGGGGCAACTAAACTTCTCGGGTAGCTTCAGCTGAGCACATACCACGTCTGCATCCAGGCAGCATCTTCTCTCCCCCGTCTCCTGCTCTTTCATGTCACCACTTAGACACACCCACCTACACTAGAGCAAATATATCATCAGGTTTCTTTTCTTTTATGTAAATCAAAGGAGCCTTTATCGACAGTGGATTCAGCTAAGCTTGTAATAAGGACTGGAAAACACAGGCAGAGCTGGCAATCCTTTGCTGCTGTCGTGCTGTAGTGATCCATCCACACCTGGCAAACAGACGTGCTTTCTCTCAAGCCTTCACGGGGAAGGGCAGACCTGAGTTTATGACTTCCTTCAGATGCCTGCTCGTATTGTGTTTCACCCAGACACCACTTCCCCTTTGGAGAGGTGAGCGAACATGGGTTAATGATTTGATTTTATTTGTTGAAGACTGGAGCTAAGGAGGCAGCTACTTCCAGGAGGCTCAAAGAGACCCTTTCAGACCTTATCAGCTGAGTGCTCCCTGCACCTTGATCCGCAGGTAGACACCCCCACTAACCACCAAACACTAATTGTGTTAAACTCTTGCAAAAGTCGGTGCACAGGACCCAGCTCCATCATCTATGTCGATGTTTAACTGTAGCTGTTTGGGTTTTTCAGGTTCCCTTCCCTGGGTACCTGGGTCTAGCCAAAAGAAATCACAGTATAAAATCACAGACTGGCACTCAGCTTCCACTTATCTGCAGGTATTAATTCCAGGAAACTGTCAGGTCCGTCTGCAATGATGCCACCAGTGCCGCATAAGCAAACACACTCTGACAGCAGCCACGATGCGAGATGGTCTGCACTCCCTGCCTGCCTGATCCATCTCCTTTCGCTCCAAAGTCGGCAGCGTGTGACATGATGTTTGGCTTCCCGCTGCGTGTGTCAGGAAGCAGCTCAGCCCAGAGAAGTGGTAGCAGAAATTGAGGGGTGTCAAAGAGAACAGGTAATACTGGATGGGGAGGGACCAAGTGCACGAACGTGCATGCCTCGGAGGAGAAGCAGCTGGGATGGATGTCTGGGTGTTGCTGCAAGGGATCCACTCCAAGGAATGTGCTCCAAGTTGCATCTCTGCCACTGAAGAGCTTCATGGCCTTGGGAAAGCCACAACTTACAAACTATCAAGGTGTTAACAACTGGCCCTGAAGCAAAGTTTTTAAACATGGGTGCAGATCCAAAAAGGGAAAACTGTCCCAAGAACTTCTTGCTTTAAGAGAATAGAGATCACCAAAAATCAACAGTGCAAATGGATGCACTGGGGCACAGAAGGTCAAGGACACTTTCAGCAAGAAATCAGTAGCAAAGTTTTGGAAAATATTTTTATTCAGATGTGCCCTCTAATCTCTCCTTTATTCTCCCTGTCTGGTAAACTTATGTCTGTACACGCAGCTGGATGTTTTACTTTACCACTCTTCCTGCAAAGCAATCCATGGGAGCAGGGTAAGTTTTTCATTTCCAAAAAATGAACCTAAAAACTGCATACTTCAGAGCATGTCAAGCAGCACAATGCACGTAAACTGAGAAAACAATGCTGCTATTAGTCAACACATCCTAGAGTGTCATTCAGCTCTCCCCATAGCAAACACTTAAAGTTTGATGTATTTGCTCATGCACAGATATCTATGACACCACAGGATCAGGAGGATGTCCACACAGAGATGGCAGGTACAAGAAGGATGTAGAAGAAACTCTCATCCTTCTAGGGCAGCATCTAGAAGCCAGATGAACACCCCAGGTAATCTCAGAAGACACATTTGTATGACAGAATCCAGCCCAAGATGCTGAGGTCTGGCTCTGAACTAACTAATCTACAACCCCCTTACAATCAATAAAAATTAAGAGTACCACCAGGATATAACCACATATATATTCCATAACTTTGTACTTCGTCATAAAGAGCACTGCTGAGTTAGGTAGCTCCAGGTTCCTACTAGGTCTTTGAGAGTTTTCTACGACTCTGCACAGGATAGAGCCTCTGTGCCATGATCTCTCACCTGTCAAGTTCTGGGTTAGTGACATCCTGTCCCTCATTGTCAACACATTCATGGCATCTCACAAGGACTAAGGTTTTAATTATGTGGGCAGTGGGGGTTTTCATGTACATATGTTAGATCAGCCAGATGGACACCACTTCTGTTGGGGATGGAACATCCCCTGTAAACTAGGCTCTGCAACAACAGTGGATTTAGGAGACAGAGTAAGGCACAACTCCTCTCATGTGAGTTGTAAGAAGAATCTTTTTTTTTTTTAATTTCCTTCTGACTTGTCCAAAGAGCAGATGCAATCAAACAAGTTTTTAAAAGAACACTCGTTTGCATACAATACACTCCAGCACAGAGCTCCACAAAAACCACAGAACTGGTTTTGTCGTCTGCAGGATTTTACAAGCACAGACAGGGAAGACGGAAAATGACTGGAGTTATGCAGGAGAGAAAATACAAACACAGTTTCACACGTGCCGTGTGTTGCTACGTGGTTCCTTGGTTCACCATTTGTTCAAGGATCGTACTAAAAGACACCCCCTTTCCTCCTTAATAGCTTCGAAGGTCTTGTCTATGCCTAGTCATTCACCTACTACTGGTTTTCTTTTCACCACCCTTTCTTAGCTGTTCCCTGTCACTCAGACTGTTTCCCTGCAACTTTATACCAAAGCTGAGCAAAATTATTTCAGCTAGCAGTAAATTTGCCCTACACCTTAGTATAAGCATAGGAGAGGTTATTCATGATACGAGACTGACTTCAATAAATAGTTTAAATAAGAGAAATAAAATGGGAAGGGAGATTACAGAAATGTCAAAATATTTCCTTTTGCTATTTTTGAAACACTCTTTTAGCTTTTAATTTCAAAATGACATCTGTGTTTGAAACATGGGCGTATTTTAAGAATTAATGAATAAACAATGTGAAAACTAAACAAAAGGTGACATGTGCAAAAGTGAAGTGTTTAGATAACTGAAAACAAGCTCAGGATTTTTTTTTGTCTTGCTTAAAAGAATCACCAGCATCTCAAAATTCATTTTGGGTTAACTCAAAATTCTTTGCCCTGTCAATTTTTCAGTAAAGTCTCCAAATTGAAGAATTTGTTACTGCTGACTCTTAATTATCCGTGGATTGACTATCCAAGCTGTGTATTAACCTTGCCAGGATCATAGACAGAGATGAGGTAGCTCTGCCCATACCCACCCTAGAGCTAAATCTCTGGGAATTTCAGAAGTAATGTCATATTCCATCTGCTGCATGTTGGGAAACACAATGCAAAACTGCCCACTAACCCAATACGTACTCACCTGTGCTTCTCCTTTCTTCATATACCAGCCCTTCCTCCTACTCACCTATCCCCATAGAGGCCTAAGATCTGACTTGATTCGTATCTCTTGACTTTGCATTTTATGAAAATATCGTATTTCAAAGCTCAGTCGAAAACTTCTCTGTCCCCTGTGATTTACCGTTTCTGCCCTGTTTTCTGTTTCTTTGACGCTTTATTAGACGGGTCTGCAAAGTATTTCTGTGATGAGTTTTGACACGCATGGCCATGGCTGCTATTTCAAGAAATCCCGTGTGAGTTTCACAGTTCATTTTAGTCTGCTCTTGGTTACATTTCTCATGAAGCTTCCCTTTCTGACTGTGACAAGGATGGAGTTTGGGAACAATACAGAAACCCGGATAAGGGGAGACAGAAGGGAAGAGTTATCGTGACACAGTTAGGCTTGGGTCAACATCACAATAGTCAAAACTACCTGGGAGAGCTCGTCCTATGCTGGAAGCAGAGACATCAGAAAGGAACACGCCGTCCCCTATAACATTGGGGTCAAACACTCTTGGTCGGAGTGGAAAATGTGGCTTCTGAAATCCTTGGTAATTGGTTGGTCTTGGCTGGGTTTCATGCAGAAGCTTCCTGGGAACTGAAAGAGAGGTATAAGAAGAGCACAGTTGTTGGAGTTATTTCAGCCAGTCAGAATGAGAATTATCACATTATGCTATGGGCTCAGCTGATACTTAATTATACCATCTGCAGACCAAACAGACACTCACCACTACGATGAATGCTCTCCAAATGCCAGCACAGAGACATTCAATGAGAGAACGCTGGAAACTACAAAGTGATTAAGATATTTTTCGTTTACAATTAAGCTTTGAGACTAGACTAAGGATCAGATTCAGACATCTTATTTAGACACCCACCACAGCAAATGAAATGCCTAGTAAGCCAGGCTGTGGCCTCAGCCCTAAGCTTCAGAGCACTCCACCTAGACACCTCTGCTCCTACCCTGAGATCAGGCTGTGCAGAATGCTCCATAGCAGTGGGGGCTGTAGGGTATTCCTGAAGGGCTGCTTCTCTCCAGCCATCAGGTTGATGGCTCAAGACATCAGAAGTTTCTGTCCACTCCAAACTCATAAAATGAGCCTGTGGAGGATGCTGTTCATGTGAAATAATGAAGCTCAAATTATCCACCACAAAAGCAAGAAACCCCACCCATAAGAAACTTTCTCCACCTTGTGATACCCAGGGCTTTAGGCTTTAATTGAGCTGGGAAAGGCCCACCCTCCATTCCCACCACTCTGAGGAGGGTGAAGACAGGTAATCCATACTGCTCACCACATTTCATCAGCCACAGCATGAGCAATAAGCAGGTGAAATAGGTTAGTATGTGACATTTTTGTCAGGGCATCTATGGTCTCTTGTCTTGACCAGAGCATGCCTTAGTAAGAAGAGCATTTCCTCCTTGATGTTGCAAGGCCAGCTCTTCAGCTATAAACTCAGGTAAAGAAATTTAAGTCGGTGTAGCTACCTCAGCGTACACCCACTGATGGTGAATTCACACAGTAAATCCAGTAATTTGCCCCGTAGGGACAAAGTAGTGTGTCAGTTCCAGAGCTGAACCAGTTTTCTGCCTCAGCCACAGCCAACACCTGAGGCTATTTCAGAGCAAAATGCTTTTCCATACAAAGAGAAGAAACACATCTATAGGCCGTTCTGATCAGAAATGAGAGGAGTAGAGTGATGAAAGACAAAAATAAAGAAATTAAAATTTACGGAGGAGAAATATATATTTTACCTATCAGTGACTGTATACTAATATATACATAAAAACACTATTTTGTCCCTGCAGCCAACCAAGACTTCAGTGTGTTAGAGACACAGACTGCTCAGAACTAGGTACAAGTTCTCTAGACCCACAGAAACCCCAAGAAGAGCTTTCTGGGATGCTCAGCTTTTTTTTCTCCAAGCCTAATGGCAACTGCCTCTCCCATCCCAAGCAGGCTGCCACCTCCTAGTGCCTCAGTTTCCCCACAGCTCCATTGCTGATCGTGCTATCTCTCATCTCCACACTTCACAGAGGCACGAAGAAGCATAATTAAAAACGCAAAGCACTTTGAGATCCCTGGCACAAGCATGAAGGAGGACTTGGAAAGAACACAACCCTGGAACAGAAAGGAAATTCCTGCCTGCCCCCTGCAGCTAACCAGCTGCCAAGCTGGAACATGAGATTTAATCACGGCCATTAAATTTGCCTACAAAACTGCAGATATTACTGGTGGGGGAAGTGATCCAACCATCCTGTGTACATTGTGTTTGACTTACTGTCTTTGCTGATGTAAAGAACATTGTAACTATATTTACTGACTGACCTCCTGTATTAGGCTGCCAAGATATCAGCACTGAAGTTCTTCCATTATTAGTAGAGTCATGCTAGGTCAGGAAACAGACATAAAACCCCACAGCTTCTGAAAATCAAAGAGCTGGCACAGCAGTTTCTAGCGAAACCTGAATTGGCAACTGTCCTCTAATGGGAAGGCAGCAGAAGAAACACATCCCCTGCTAGACGCAAGCAAGTGGAATACCTGTGTGCCAGAGAAATAGCAGAGAGTCTGAGGAGGAGCTGGGTAGAACAGAGGTTATCCTGCAAACCACGCAGCCAGGGAGAATCACCATTCTGGGTACCTAATTTGAGGCATGCAAAGGCATGCAATATTCAGAGGGCATAAGGCTCAGCACCCTGCAAAAACAAAGACCCCTTTTTTCTATACCTCAGCATGAGGACCTGAAAGGTGTTTAAAAGACACAAGCCAGTTTTCCCTCACACACTTTCCAACCAAATTACATCCCAGTAAGCTGTTGATATGTATCCAATGAAGAAAATAGGATGGAGACAACTTTTTAACGGATTTTGACTAGTCTGTCATTTTCAGACTGACCCTTCTTCTTAAACATCTCCGTTGACTTTCCAGTATTCATGGCCATCTCTCGAGCACAACACAGGTTGGGCGGGCCTGCATCTTTCTTTGAAAAGGTGACACCACCAGACACTTAAACATGTGAGCCAAGTGTGGGAAAGAAATAGCGTCTTTTCCTAAGCACACCCAGTGAATAGAGCTACAGCTTTTGTGCCTTGGCATCTGTGCCACCACCAGTAGGAATGTTACTTACAGGACTGTGAGAGGAGTCAGGGTAAAGCAAAATATTGCTAAATTAGTCAGCAGTTGGTCAACAGCATCCCAAGGAAAGTTAGATATGGACAAGTATTCCGATGGAAGCATGCATGGAGGCTATTTATTGTCACAGCACCTTAATGGAGTAGGGTTGTGCTGTTTTGCCTTTGGGATGGCTGAGGAAGTAAGATGACTACCAAGCAGGCATTTAGGGCCTAAAACCACAGGTGGCTACGAGGAGAGATTCCCCAAAACAGGCATGTGCTTATCATTCATGATTAGCACGTCCTTCAGAAATTTCAGAAATCCTAAGAGGTGCTTGTCTCCACTTCAGCAGCTAAACTCCTTTAAAACTCCAGATGCAACTTACTGCAACACAGGATGTCTACAGCACACAAACCTAGGACTTTTCTGTTTAAAGAGATCGGTTTTCTCTGCGGACTCCATAAACATCTTGAGGACACTTTGCCAGGAAAAGCCTATCTTAGCAAAGAGTAAATAGAGTGATGGCATGTAGCAAGTCTGTTCTTTTTCTAGTTTATAAAACGTTAAACCAATACACAGCTTAGATAGTTTGATTTAGAAAGACAGTCAAATGGAAAGGTTTTCTTGAGTGCAAAACACCTTGTAGTTTCCAGTTAGCTTCTGTGTGGCAGCCAACTCCACAAGAAAGATTAAACATCTGGTTCCTTTGAAATACCCTCCTTAAATTCTCCAGGGAGGAGTGCATCTGACACAAAGCATGGCATGAACCGAAGCAAGGTGTCAAGAAAAGTTACTTATGATTAAAACCACCAGAAAAGAATTACCTAGGATTTTAGTCTTGTCTTAGTATTAAGCACAGAAATCCTGGCAGGAAAGAGTCCTTCATCTGGGTCAGGGCAATCCCAAGCACTGATACAGACTGGGCAGTGACTGGCTTGAGAGCAGCTGTGAAGAAAAGGACTTGGTGGTACTGGTGGACAAGAAGCTCAACATGAGCCGTCAGTGGCACTTGCAGCCCAGAAAGCCAATTGTGTCCTGGGTTGCATCAAGAGATGCGTGGCCAGTAGGGTGAGGGAGGTGATTCTCCCTCTCTACTCCACTCTCATGAGACCCCACCTGGAGTACTGAGTTCAGTTCTGGAGCCCAAAGCACAAGAAAGATCTGGACATGCTGGAGTGTGTCCAGAGAAGGGCCACAAGGATGATCGGAGGGCTGGAGCACCTCTTCTGTGAAGACAGACTGAGACAGTTGGGGCTGTTCAGTCTGGAGAAAAGAAGGTTTCGAGGAGACCTTATTGTGGCCTTCCAGTATCTCAAGGGGGCTACAGGAAAGCTGGCGAGGGGCTTTTTAGGATGTCGGGCAGTGGTAGGACTAGAGGGAATGGATTAAAGCCAGAGATGGATCAGTTGAGATTGGACGTTAGGAAGAAGTTCTTCCCCGTGAGGTTGGTGAGACCCTGGCACAGGTTGCCCAGAGAGGGGGTGGAAGCCCCATCCCTGGAAGTTTTTAAGGCCAGGCTCGATGGGGCTCTGAGCAGCCTGATCTAGTGGGGATGTCCCTGCCCACGGCAGGGGGGTTGGAACTAGGTGATCTTTAAAGTCCCTTCCAACCCTGACAATTCTATGATTCTATGATTCTAAGGGTTGGCACTTGGCCTGCTCCATTCAATCAAACAGAGAAGTTAAAGCAACTCAGTCAGCAAAACAAGTGCTCTGTGTGGACAAGAAGAGAAGAAACAATCAAAGCATTAACACGGCTGGCAGTCAGGAGCCCTGCACTGTAAAATGCACATGAGAAGTTAGTTGGGATCATCTGGAAGAGAGGAGATGAGTTGTTCTGAGGAACTTTGTTCTCCCAGGGGGTGGCAGTCAGCACTGATATGTGGGTATTTATCCAAATGATAAAATTTTCCAGGAATTTAGGCTGGGCAGCTGAGCAGCACAGGCAGAGGTGTAACTTTCCAGATGGCAAGCCATGCTCTGCCACCCATCCCAGGGTCCAACTCGGGCATCACTGGATGAACTGCGCATGAGCCAGGACTCGATCTTGAGAGGGAAGTGGCACCATCACTGTGACACTCCGTGAAGCCACCTGCAGAAGGTGGTTCTAGGTTATAAACCTGTAAGGGAGCTTTCGGATCAGCAGGTTCATTCCCCTGTCGCTACAGGCTTTCAAGTATTTATATAATCTCTCTGCGTCTGTTTTAAAAGCAGTCCCAGCTCCCACTGCTCATCTGTCTGAATCAACATCAGGCTAGCAATAATTTATACCAGTTCCCAACCCAAGACCTGCACTACCCATTTGCAATGAATTAATGATAACAAGCCCATGACAAAACCTCACTGCTGGTTCCTGGCAGCTTCCCCACTGCAGGAACAGAGGCAGAGGAAAATCAAAGCTGGAATGTGCGCTCATGGCAGAGCAGACCCATTGGATTCGGGTACAAGCAACCAGCAGGACAGTGTGAAAAGGCACATTCTGGTACTGCTGACAGTATCCCTACTTGTACTCGATGGAGAGTCCTTCTGCTGGGTTTTTCACACAAGCACTCTCTTGTGTGGCCAGAAAGCTGAGGGTTGAAAAAAAGAAAAAGCTACTGTGCCTAGAAACAGCAAAATTCTGAATCGCAGTGCTAAGAGATGGAAAAGGCTAGCGGACACCTCATCTCCATTCATCAAGATAATTTGCCCCATTTTCTACCATTTTGATCTATCTCATTTTAAACACTCCAGTCCTGAGGGTTTGGCCAATTGCCATAAGAGATTATTTTGCAGAGGAATATCGCTCTTTCTGAGGAATTCGTTTCCAATATGTTGCTGAGTGTTTCAGTTTAAGCACATATATTATTCCCTCTAATCAAAACATTTGACTGTTATAGTCTCCAAATTTTACAGACGGGGAATTGGCTCAGGGGCAGAGTTTTGAAAGTGTTTAAATATCAAAATGATTTGTTCAATCTCGCAAGGGGAGTCTGTGCCAAAGAAAGGAAACAAACTCAGGCTCCCTACATTTCCGCCTTGCACTCAAACCATCCCCTCTCTTTGCTGATTTGGTCATTTGATGTTTCCTGATACTTGCTCAGTCCTAAACGTGCTTAAAGACTTCCACTGCCAACAAGCAATTATTCCCTGACCTTCATCTTCACTGTGTATACAGATCGGTCAACTGGAGGGGAGATCAATGAAAGCACAGTCTTAATAATATACAGACAGGGGGGTTGTCATTCTCCACTCTTCCGTTTTATATTCACTTATGCAATTCCAGCCCATAAGGTTTACCCAGAAAGCCCAGTCTGATTAAAGCAGATCTGCAGGATCTTCAGCAAATCCTCCTGTGAATGCTTGAAGCAGAGTGCAATTTGAACAAAACATGACTCCCTCACCAGTGAAAATTATAATCAGGCCTTTTATCTGGGCAGGTTGGGGCCAGGAACTGTTGATGCTCAACATATTTTTAAAATAATTCTAAAAAATCCTACTGTGAGTAAACACCCAATATAAACTACTGCAGGTTTTTAGAGGTAGCAGCTCTGAAGGATTTTTGTTTGAGACTTGAAAATGCACAGCATCCAGATAGTATTGGGACCATTCTGCTCTCTGAACTATTACAAGAAAGCAATTCTTCAGCACATATGTAAGGTATAGGGCTCTCAGACTGCAGAATTAAGTGTTTTACATGCTGTAAAACTTAAACTTACCAAGCAGTCACTCAGCAATATCTATTAAAATAATGGATTTTGGCTGGGTCAGACCACAAAATATCACAATATAATCACAGGGCAAGAAGGAAAAAACCCATATGTAAGAAGACTCTGCACCAGGTGACAACAGTGACAACACTGTGTAGCTAGAAACATGGGGGTGGGAGATGCTAATTTGATTAACAGAAGCAAACTGAGGCACAACCTACCCCTTTGGCTTTTTCCTAAAGGTCTCAGAGTTGGCTAAGGAGCAAGCAAAACCTTTTCCAGCTGCCTGTGACCCCATCTAGCTGGATGCGCCCCTTTCAAGTAACTAAAACCCCATTGGTGTCACGTGGCAAGAGGTTTTGCCTCTTCTCACAATCACATATATTGTGTCAGACATCCTTGAACTCCTGCCCCACCACCAGGCATTCCCCCTTCATCTGACAAGGAGCCACCACCATTTGCTCAGATATAGGTATAATCACTGGATAGGAGACTGTGAGATGCTACAGCTCTCAAATGTCTCCATGAGCAGGAAGATGGCCTGGACATCCTTGTGTGAGAGGTTCAGTGTATTGGACATCAACTTGGCTGCAAAGCTGTATCATATCTCTCTGCAGCCTGTATCATATTGAGAGTAACAGTACAGTACAGTTTACACAGAAAGTGTAAAGTGTCCCAGGAGACAGCAGGAGACATGAAGGGACTTTGTGCAACAGAACATAAATCTGAAAGCTGGGAGCTGATCAACAGGCTGCCCTGTAAAATCTTCACTCTCACAAAAAAAAAACCCAAACAGCACAGAGGCTTCGGGAACACAGGCAAGACCTCAGCCTTCCATCTCCTTCTGTCACTTTAGAAAAGGGGTTTTTTTTCACCAGCATCAGTATAGTCTGTAATTACAAAAACAAGGGCAAAACCAAGAGAAAGAGGGAGTTAGTCAAGCTGTTGCAGACGGGTTCTCTGTGCGCGGTGGTTCCAAACCACCGATAACAAGGAAGTGACTCACACCAATTACAGTAAGTCCACTTCCAAGCACCACACGGAAATCAAGTGGGGTTGTCTGGGAAAACAGTCCTGTCATAACCAAAGCCACCTACAGCTCCCCGAGCCCACAGCCTGTGCCGGGGCCCTCCTCTCCTGCCCCTCCCTTCAGAGACTGCCTGAAGGAAAAAGCCACCTCTTCTGCTGGTGATTTTTGGGCTGGTGGGAAGCGGTACAAGGCAGGATGCCTGACACAACTCACATAAACTTTCAGAGCACTCTGCCAAGACTCCTGAGGCAGCCCAGATGCTTCACCCTTTACTGTGCCGTCTGACAGCAGCCAACTACAAGAAGGTTGTGCAATAAGAATATAAATATAGCGCAGGCAACCTTTTATCTTGTTAGCCCTCCACCGAAAAGATGTTCAGCCTTTTCTCACGCAGCTGCAGTCAGAGAAGTGACTTCAAAAGTGGAAGCAATTCCAGCCCAGAAACAAAGCCCGTGCAACACAAATTAGCTGAGTCTCACCATTCCTTCCAGCAAAATCTCTTGCATGCGTATGGCCCTGCGATGTGAGAAGCTTCAGGAGATGAAGGAGACTTAGGAAACGGTGCACCTCCTGCAGCTCCACAGGGCACAGACGGACCCAAGCACTGCTTCCTCCCTCTTGCAGCAGGCTTGCACCTTCCCCTGATTCCTCCTATTTCTGCTTGTCCAGGAATGGAAGAACTTTATTAAAAGATCCAGTTCACCCAATCTGGGGATTAAAACCAGGTATGCCCTGTAGGTACTTAACGAAGGAGTCCTCCTTAAATAAGCTATGTTCCTAAGCTCTCTGTATGATCAACAGTGAAAGGTGGGTGCCTCTGAAAGCCTCCAGGGGAGATTCTGTCTACTTAAATTTAGGAGCCTAATTAGGGATAGTTAATGAATCATAATGTTACCTTTGGATTTATTCTCCTGAGTGTATCTGAGTTAAAATCTTATGAACTGCTTCACATCTTTTGCTCAGATATTTTTCTTCTATCTTGAACTTTTCAAATCAGGATTTGAACCTCCAAACACCTTAATTCCTATCCAACAATGGATGTGCTTGATCTATCCACAGGCAGTTTTCCTCCTGCTTTCATAGCCATGAAAGTCAGTTGTTCTTCTTTCATCATCTTAACTACAATAACAGAATATGAAGCATCTATTGCCAGCAACTCGTAAATCTCCTGCTTGATGTGGCTTTTGGTCTCCAAGGGGCACAGTGGAAAACATCGCACAGAGCAGTCTGCTCCCTACGTGTTCTATTTGTAAAGAAAAATGGATCAAAAGGAAGAATGCCTTGTAAGAGATAGCTGCAGATACAAAGAGTTACTTTCATCTGGTAGATTTCTGTGTGCTCCCAAAGTCAGGAGAGTTCTGCACTTTCACAAGATAACGTATCTTTAGGAAGATGAGACTCAAGCTGAGGCTTGTCCAAATTCCAGCGTGCTCAGCTACACCCTGACATGGGACCTTCTGTCAGCCGTAGCTGTCAGACCTCTCTAGCAGTCCGGCTGTGGCTAATCTCCACCAGGTCCAGAGACTATGACAGCAACTTTACACACGAGAGCTGCAGTACTGTATTTTAGGGAGTTGGGATGGATCGAGACCAAACCATTAACATCACCTCCAGGTGCTGCTCCTAGAGGCATGGTCGCTGCAGGAACAGAAATCTGACTTGGCACTCACATATGGAGTGAGTTCAACTTGGCTGAACTAAGCAACTTTCCCCTTACTTACATGCTGGGCATGGTCAGAATCTGACCTTTCAGCTACATACCCTCAGTTCCAGAAGTGGCAGCAGGCAGGGGAGAAAAAAATAATAATTGCAAGGGTGCTAAGCAAGGAGTGACAGCACCTGGCAGAAGCTACCAGTCTCCCAGAACAAGAAGACTACAGCAAGAATGTCTGAGAGTCAGCTTGGGGCTTCTGTCTTTTTTTTTTTTCTTTTTTTTTTTTCAGTACGTATGGCTGTCTGAATTGGGGACCTGGACACTTTAGTGATGAGGAAGACACAGTGAAGAGGAAGACACAATACAGAGGATGGCGAAAAAAGGAGAAAAAGACTAATAAGGAAGTCAGATAATTTCTTCCAGTTACCTTATTCTCCATATTTGGACTGCACCTATCACATACTTGAATCGGTACTTTGCAAACCAGCCTACTCGTGTATGGATTTCTTAAGGATTATAGAGAATAGTAGTTTGTTCATCTTTTCTGAGGAAATCTTTATTAGAAACTGTAATTTTATGTAATGCTCTAAGTATAAGCACTCCACTTTGGATCAAAGCAGAACAAAGCTAAATTTCAGATTTTGACACAATTCCTAATTTTTCTCATCATGTTCAGTCATTTTAATCAAGCATTTAACACCGCAAGGCTCTCCTACTTTAAATCACTTTTATAGTATGGAACTGTTGTCTTACTTAGGCTATAGAGCTTGGGAGAAAGTCTTCTGCACAGTTTATCTATTTTTCAGGAAAATACGTGACACAATACGCGGCTCCCAAGAGGATGCTGACGGAGCAGTAAGCATTGTGTGCTCAAGCGCGGTTGATCCTGAGCCGGGGCGTTGCTCATGCGAAGAATCGCTCGCCAGCAAGGGAGGAGGGACTCTGTGCTTAGGATGCCAACACATCCCCAAGTGGCTGCAGTCCTGCAAGTTACCAGGAATCAGCTGAGTCACAGCAAATGATTCTGTAACACTGAGGGCAAAAGGTGCTCCCTTAAATTTATGTTAAAGGTATACAAGCACTGTCAGTGAAAAAAGCTCTTGGAGGCCTTCACAGTTACACACCTGAAAGCGGTGGGTGGGTATTATGTAAGACACTTAAATAATAGCCAGGGTAAGGATATCCAAGGTAAAGGAAGGAGAAAGGGATGGAGTAAAGGGCACCCTGAAACACTCTGTTGCTGATGGGAGGCCATGTCAGCCTCCACCAGGGACAGGTGAGAGACAGGAGGGTAGCAGGAGCCCAGGCAGGAAAGGAAGGTATTGGAGAAAGTAAGAACATCCACAGTTATGCTGCATTGTCCGGATATTTCAATAAAAAATCAGAAGCTTCATGCTTCGGCATCTGAGCCAACAACTAGCCTGACACAATTCAACCATAATTTCTCATCTGAGACTATGGGCATACAGGGGATTTCCTGTGCCCATCTCTGAAGCAATGGCACCCATCCTGTAGTCTGCTAATCACTGGTGACCTGGAAGGCATCAGAAAAGTGATCCAGAAAAAAAATAATTCGAATTAAAAGCAAAACTAGCGTATCCCTAGATGTTCCCCTGTGGTTTTTCTTAGTGTCTGCTGGCAAGCACAGCCAGGAGGTGCTTCCCGTCTGCTCTCCTTGTGTAATTAAAAACACTTGTAATTACAGCAGTAAAACAACGCTCTGTAAAAAAAATATTTTCTTTTTATCTAAGTGCTACTTATCTGACAGTGCATGCTAGTTCTTTATCAGTTCATCATCTTTTCCTATCAATAATCAAACAGCAGAGAACTAGACAAGGGCCTATAATTTTTTTTTTAGAAAAAGATAGCAGTGCCTTTTTAATATTAGCTGAGGAACATCATCATAAAGCAGACAGTAACCTCTGCCATTAAAGGCAGTGATTTTGTTTAGTCCCATGGTGGGTTTGGTGTGGCAATTCCCAGGATCCCAAGAGGTGCCCAAATTGGAAAACCTACACAAGAAAAGATTATAGATAAATAGCATTGGAATAAAGACTGGGAGTGAAGTAAACCATGTGAGAGAGTTACAGTTATATACAGATTAATGCAGATTTACTGAACAAAGAAATAATTTAGTTGAAGATCCAGAACTTCATGAGGGGACCCTGTTGTTCAGGACTTATCTTATATGAGAAGCCAGACTACACTAAAAAACTTGAAATCCAAGGATCTGTGGACAAAGTGACAAAACTTTTTTCAATATAAATCCTTCTATTCACATGGTCATAACTTGTGAGACATCCTCCTTTGGGGCTGAGACTTCCTGAGCACAGTGGAAATTTTGATGAAAAACACCATGGATATTTTTGAATTATGAGAGTATTAAAGCTCCCCTGATTTTTTTTAAAGTGTATTTAACTGGCAGAACCTCTCTAACACACACCACCAGCCTTAAATCATCTAGCTAGTAGACTACGAAAAGTTCTTTGCATGGTTTATGTATTTATTTTTTTTTTCTGGTAGTAAAACACATAGCATGCATCATCTTGCTTCCATGCATATCCTGAGGGAGCAGTAAGGACTGTGAGCTCAAGTGTTACTACAATTGCCACTGCAAGTAACCGCCAGTTTTGTGGAACAGCAAATTATAGTCACTTTCCTGACGCCACATAAAAGCAGATGCACACCATGGAAAACAATGCCAGCGTTTTGTTTTAGCCCAGCAAGGATGTTACTAAGCACCTACCCTACACTCTTATGCAACTTGCCCTGCAGCTACTTCCACCAGCAGAGTCTGGGAGCACAGGGAAAAAGCTGTGGGAATATGCAGTGCTGGATGCTTGTGGCAGCTTTCCAGTACTTAGCAATGTGTGCTGTGGTGGTGGTTTTTTTTAAGAGAACACAAGGTTTTGAAATCTAAATGTTTATTTCTATTAGGCTTCACGAAATGTTCAGCAAGGACAATAATTCATGTGCACCAGTCTGCTCTTACATATGTAATTAAGATCCATTTGTATGAATATCCCTATGCCAAATATTACCTGGATTCACGCCACCTAATTGAAGGCACTTCACTGGGATGAGAGGTGGCTAATTCATCCCTCCATCGATTATACAGATAGGCTGACTAATCTCAGTTTAACCACTTCAGTTAAACACCTGCAGAGAGTAAGGCTTCGCGAGACTAAGCTGCAAGTATGCAAGTTATGCATATATATATATGTAGGTGTAGGACATTGCTGGCCGAGAGGCTTATCTCATTTATTCCAAAGTTAACGGACTTAAACAATCCTGAGTCAAATCCTACCCACCAATTAGGGCAGAAATTATTCCAGGACTACTTGGACTCCCTTGACACCTCTCTAACAGACTAGCAGGTTTCTGACACATCCTAACTACTTGTAATACTTGACTCACCAGGCTGCCACCCCAGCCAAGCCCCAGGGTGGTCATTCCAGCAAGGTCTGCCACGGTGCCTTTCTAGTGGCCTTTTCCAAGCATGGTCCAGTTTGGGTAGCAAGGCTTGTCAACTGCCATCTCTCCTACCTCATCTTTCAAAATGACTGATTTGAATCAGTTAAAAAGTGTAAATGGAGATGCAACTTAATCTGCTATGCATTTGTTTCTTTTTACATATACTCTAAGAAATGCAGGTTGTTAACTCACAGCCAAGGAGCTCACTTCATGCTGTAGGCCCTCTATTTTTAGGCTTCCTTTCTGGGACTCTTAAAAAAAAAATAAAAATAAGACTTTAACGCATACCTTAGCTGCTAGTAACCCGAACCCAGTGCAGAATCTTTATATGCATGCACTCAATTTAAGTTGCTGCTTATTTCAAGTGGAATATAATGCTCTGTATTGCAGTATTTGTTCCTTCTTCTGAACATCTTGAGCGCACCAACCCTGATAGCTTATCATCAGATGAAAGGATTAATCCAGCACAAAGAGGCTGTGAACATCTTTTGAGGAAGTAAACCTTTAACAAATTTCCAGGAAGTGGTATAGACAGGGATGGTTTATGATACCCTGTAAACAGCAAAGAAACTCATAAACACAGTCCTTCAAAGTATTTCTGTCCCATGCTGGGACTACTTCTGTTCACGCCAACAGAGAAACTGCCCATCTCTGTAAAGACACATGCTTCAGAATTTGCTCAGCTCACAAAAAAGGGAGGCTGGTCCTGCAAAGGAAAATGAATCCTTATCAATGCAATTGCACAGGATAAAATCTACCGCATGACCTGTTTGAGTTCTAGTGGCAAGATGTTGTTAATTTCAGTTCCAATAACCATCCACATTACTTAAAATCTGAAGTAATGCACCTTAATTACTTTAACTCTAATAACTGCATGGGATCATAACAGTTAGAGGAGAAAAACAGCTGTTAACTTTTTGACTGCCAGATGCAGACTGCTGATAGCAGATATATCAGATATTAAAGTATTAAAACTGACCTCAGCCTGGCAGAAGAGGGCTCTGATTCATGCCCTTGACTCCTAGGCACAGTGGGAGTACAAGCAAATAATTGAACAGTGATCAAAGCATTAGCTGTTTCAGTGGAATAAGGCAGGTGATTAATCTCTCATTTACTGCCACGTAGACCTTCTTTCTAACTTTCTCCCAGTTCAGCAGGAACTTCAGCAAGTCCAGTGCAGAAATCTGCTATGTTGCCACCTCATTTACACTTCTACCACTCTCAAAATTATTGTTTTGGTGGAGGGTGAGAACTTGCCCATATTCTGCTTAGTCAGAGTTTTCCATCTTTGTGTTGCCTCAGACTCTGTGAAAAATAAAAAACCTATCTGAAAAATCTGTATTAAAAAAAAATCTGACATGAAAGTTATTTTCTTCACCCTTGAGCAAATAATTCACTTTCAATTATTTCCCAGGTAATGGGAACTCTAAGACTAATAGAGTTCAAAGTAAGGCACATTGTGAAAGAGGCACACTCTAATTAAAAACACAGTGCGTAGAAGAAACGTCATCTTTGTGCTTGTACAGCAGTCAGTGCAAAGAACTGCCTGCCCAATTTCCCAAGACCAACACAAGCTTTGAAGGCACCTAAGTACAGATTTCCAGCCAAGTTTCACAGAACTGGAATCAAAATCTATCATCTTATAGTGGCCTTTCTTGCAGGAAAGACAAGGAGGGACTCTTTATCAGGGAGTGTACAGATAGGATGAAGAGTAGTGGTTTCGAACTGAAAGATAGTAGATTTAGATTAGATATTAGAAAGAAATTCTTTACTGTCAGGGTGGTGAGACACTGGAACAGGCTGCCCAGAGAAGTTGTGGATGCCTCACTCCTGGAACTGTTCAAGACCAGGCTGGATGAGGCTTTGAGCAACCTCATCTAGTTGAAGGTGTCCCTGCCCACAGCAGGGGGGTTGGAAGTAGACGATCTTTAAGGTCACTTCCAGCTCAAACCATTCTATGATTCTCTGATCAGTCTAGTCTCCATATAGCTGGCTGATAAAAGGAGTGAAATGACTATGACATTATTCCAACTTGAGCATCTTGTGAAACATGAGTAGTAACTCTGGTATATCATCTGTAAACAGCTTCCCAGACTCTTCCAAGAGGAATCACAGCAATTTGTAAAGCAGAGTCTTGCACTGGCCTTCACAGTTTGCACCACCCTGTAAATCTACCATCATAGGGCTAAAAGGACAGATGTGTGATGAGTGGTCAGACTGGATCTTCCTGGCCTCAGAGTCTGTGGGCCATGAAGGGTTGGTGCTGCTTGCTGTGCATGGAAACAATGTCTACCCTCAGATTTTGTATTTCTGCTGTTCATCTTCAGAGGCAGAAAGGATTCTTCTTCCTTAGTGAGGACCTGATGTCATCTGAGGTTTGGGTTTGTTTACCTTCTTCTGAAAGGTCAGAGACTAGATATAAAATATCCCCAGCTATCTGCAGGCAAAGAGCACCTGGTCATGGAGGAAGAGGGTAGCTGTCATCTGGAAAGGAGAATGGAGGAGGAAGTATGACCCTAGCCTCATCAGCAGACCCTGACCTTCACACAAAGTGTGTCTGAAGTGATGAGGAAACCCAGGAAGGGAAATGTATCAGTACAGGTTAGGGGCTGTCCTGCTGGAAAGCAGCTCTGAGGAAAAAGACCTCCAAGTCCTTGTGGACAACAGGATGACCATGGGCCAGTAATGGCATTTTGTGGCCAAGAAGGCCACTGGCATCCTGGGGTGCATTGAGAAGAGTGTGGCCAGCAGGTCGAGGGAGGTCGTACTACCCCTCTACTCTGTCCTGGTGAGGCCACATCTGTATCCAGTTCTGGGCTCCCTGGTTCAAGAATGACAAGGAACTTCTGGAGAGGGTACAGAAAAGTGCTACAAAGATTATTTGAGGACTAGAATTTCTCTCTTATGAGGAAAGGCTGAGGGCCTTGGCGCTTCTTAGTCTGGAGAAAAGAAGGCTGAGGGGGAATCTTATCAATGCTTATAAATACTTAAAGGGCTGGTGCCAGGAGGATACGGACAATCCTTTTTCAGTAGTGTCCAGTGACAGGACAAGAGATAGTGAACACAAGCTTTGAACATAGGAAGTTCCATCTCAGTATGAGGAGAGACTTCTTTACTTTGAGGGTGGCGAAGCATTGAAACAGGCTATCCAGATAGGTGGTGGAGAGTCTGTGTCTGGAGACATTCAAAACATGCCTGGATGCCATCCTGTGGAACCTACTCTGGCAAAGGGGTTGGACTAAATGATTTCCACAGGTCCCTTTCAACCGTTACTATTCTGTGATTCTGTAATTCTGTGAAATGTGTGTGGTCCTTCCAGTGTTCTGTTTAGATTCGTGAAGATCTTGTTGTAGATAAAAGAAAGATCATCTGAGTCTACAAATCTTTGGAAGTGTAGACTCAAGGAGCATTAGCCTCCACTCTTACACATCCTGGAAGAAGTAAACTGCAGCTGCTGTGATGCAAGGAGATTAAACACACCATTCACTTGGTACAGTGTGACAACCTCTGTGCCATTAAAATCTCTCAGCATTCAAAACAGGGTGGCTCCATCCAGTGTTCCAGCATGTCAGGACCATCCAATACAAAATATTGTTTCTGCAACTTAGCAGGATGGTCCATTCAGTCCCAGTGTCAGGAGCACCCTGGGCTTTGGCACTATTTTGTTCATCAGAACAGACATACTCAGTTAAATTCAGAGGTCACACAGAAGACTAAGCAGCTGTCTTAGCTTGGAAGGTCAGCACTGCTCCTCAGGGCTCAAAGCATCTGGGGCATGAAATCACAGGTCTGTGGCAGCACAACAGACATAGAACCCGATGATCCAGAGATATGTCAGGCCAGGAGAAGAGCTGGATCTGCTGCCCATCTGCAGCAAAGGAAGCTGGGATAGTCCTGTGGGACAGTATCCAGACACAGGACTGCGACACATACCCAGCTCAGGGATGTTATCATCTACGTGTTCTATAGACCTTTAGAAACACCAAATGCTGAAGGGCTCCACGGGGAAAGAAGATGGCTGAAAAATTTTGCCTGGCCTCCCTTGAAGTGTCCCTGCACATGTGTTCCAGCCATGTCTGTTACCAAAAAAAAAAAAAGATTTATATATAGAGGGACCTCCATCCAACGGACCATCTGTCCTGGACCATCTGCCCTTGCAGAACAGTACACAGCCCCTCGACACTTTGGGGCTGCATGGAGAGCAGCGCTCAGCCTCCACCAAGAGTGAAAAGAGGCTGAACGCAGCCAGCACAAGCTGCACACTCTTATCAAACCACTTTATAAGCACAGTGTAGGGTTGCTACTGACCAGAAACAGGAAGCAAACATATCACCATATCTTTCCCTAATGCTCCTCCTTTCCCTTTAAGCCCAAAGAACAAAAAGGTTGTGTTAGAGAGTCCAGCAGGCTCGTGTGATTGTAAAAGGATATTACACTGGGCACCTCATCCATCAAAGAGACCAGCAGGGTTTAAGGGAGAGATGGTGGGATAAAAGAGTCTCTTGGGCCAAATTCAAGCCATAAATGTTGCTCTTTTTTATGTCAAAGGGAAGTCTTTGACTTTTAATCTTTCCATATTTCAATTAAATGATGCAAAAGACAGAGAGGTAAAATAAATGAGCTAACCTCCCCCATGTTCTTGGGTTCCTAAGATTTCTCTCTTAAATACCATTACAACCACTCTGTGAAATTACAGTGGAACTTATTCTTAAGTCATGCTTGTATCAATCATTTGATTTAATGAGCTACCCAAAGACTGTTTCCCATCGGTGCTTTTCTCCAGCCATGGCCTGTTAGAACAAACTGCAGAGAAAAAAAGATAACTTCCTATGTGGAAATTCTCATCCCCCATCCATTCCCATCTAGTCAAGGCTTTAGAGTCACACTTGCACATAATTAATCATGATTGCATTTTTGCCAAAATCTGATGATGTCGTCTGATGTTAAAACTCCTTTTCCCTCTCAATTTGACTAACTAAAAACAGAAGTCCATTTCCTGATGGAGCTTCCTCAAACCGATACCTCCAGCTGTTTAAAGAAGAACATTTCTTAGAGACGTTTTGCATTTATTTACTTTCTTGTTCTCCTCTTGATATTTATCAGGGTTTTTCCAGCAAGGAAAATCCTAATTGCACTATCAGGAAAAGCAATAGAAGAAACAGTCTTAGAGAAATAAGTCCACATCAGTGTTGAGCAGATGGAGCCAGAGGCACAGCTCTGTCAAGTAGATCACCCACAGACGAGATGAACTGCATCTCCGCGAGAGCCAGAGATTTACAAGCACAGAAACCTTCCACCCAACCTAAACACAGGTACACAGGAGGAAAGGGATGTCATCCAGAGAGACCTTGACAGGCTGTAGAGTTGAGCCTGTGCAAACCTCATAAAGTTCAACTAGGCCAAGTGCAAGGTCCTGCACTTGGGTCAGGGAAATCCCAAGCACAAATACCAGCTGGGTGACAAGTGGATTGAAAGTAGCCCTGCGGAAAAGGACTTGGGGTGTTGGTGGAGAAAAAAATGAACGTGAACCAGTCATATGTGCTCGCATCCTGGGCTGCATCATAAGAAGTGTGGACAGAAGGTCAAGGGAAGAGATTCTGCCCCTCTGCTCTGCTCTGGCGAGACCTCACCTGCAGTTCTGTGTTCAGCCCTGGGGCTCCTAACAAAAGAAGGACCTGTTGGAGTGGGTCTGGAGGAGGTCACGAAGATGATCAGGTGGTTGGAGCACCTCTTCTCTAAGGACAGGTTAAGGGAGTTGAGGTTGTTCATCATGTAGAAGAGAAGGCTCCATGGAGACCTTATAGCAGCCTTCCAGTACTTAAAAGGGGAGCACAGGAAAGATGGGGAGGGCGTCTTTATCAGGGAGTGTAGGGATAGATTTAGAGGTAATGGTTTCAACCTGAAAGATGGTAGATTTATATTAGATATCAGGATGAAATTCATGATTGTGAGGGTGGTGAGACACTGGCACAGGTCGCCCAGAGAAGTTGTGGATGTCTCCTCCCTAGAAGTGTTCAGGGCTTTGAGCAGCCTGGTCTATTGGGAGGTGTCCTTGCTCATGGTAGGGGATTGGAACTAGATGGTCTTTAAAATCCCTTCTAACCCAAATCATTCTGTGATTCTATGATTCTATTTCCCTTCTCTGGGTGACAAGCTTACCACAGCTGTGCTCTCAGGTCTGGCTCCAACTCAGGAGAGCACAAACTCCTCCTAGAAATAATTAACAGAAATCTTACCCTGAGACGCCTTGACACAGAACTCAATAGGAGGGCTTACACTGGCTTCTTCTAGTATTAACACACACACCACCATGGAAGATTGACTGTCAGGAGAGGGATTAAAAGTTGGCTGCACAACTAGTCCTGAGCGCAGCCTTCTACGTCCTTTGTTGTGTGCTCCAGCTTTAACATCAGTTGCAGCAGAGCAGCAAAAGTGCTGCCGATAAATGTGAGGCTTAATCAAACAAAGCACTGACAGTTATTTGATTAAGAATCATTTTCTTTTTGCAAATACAGAGAAAATTCAAAAGAGTTGTGCCCTTCTGCATTCCTAGTATGCAAGTAACCACTGTGGAATTGGGGCAGAGTTTCTGACTGCCAGGCTAGCGTGAGCCAGACCATGTCCTGGCCTCTTGGGAGGAATGCATGGACACAGAATTGCTCTTTTCCCTGGATGGACACAACAGGCCACCTGGCCATTGAACAGGCATCAACACATCAGGATTCAAGCACTGAACAGATGTCAACTAAAAACTAAACAGAAAAGGCAAAAGATGATGTCTGAGTAATGAATTATGTGAAATGAATGTGCTACCCTTGTTCCAGTAGTTAGTAGGAAAAGTCATCATTATGAACAAAACTAATGTGAGGACTTGTTGGCTGTCACAGCTGACAAGCCAAAGGCATAATGAATGATAACTCTACCCTGGGACGGCATGAACCTTATGATTATAGGTGGTCCTTCCAAAAGAAGCTCATGACATCTAGGTGACATGTGCAGGAAGCTTACATGGTCGAGCCTGCATCCTTCCAGAAGATAACCGGAGCACACCCACCACAGGCCACAGGACTGTCAGCTCCACCACTCTTATCAGTCTCAACTTGTAAACCAAATGTTGAAGGCAATAAATTGTTTAGGGCTTGGTCCTATGTGTCTGCCTGCAACAGAACTGAAGAGTACAGCAAAGGATATAAGCCAGTGACCATAAAACACAAAGTAAATTTGATTTGCATATTAAATTCAAGTATCCCAGTGTCATACAAGCATTACCATCAAATCTGATTGAATAAAAGCAGTTTTTTGTCAAGAAGAAAACATTTATTTTTAAAGTCCTCAAACAGCCTTGGTCCATAGCTGACAATTACCACCTGTTTGTCCTCAAAAATGAACCCAATCAAAAGGTTTCCCAAGCAGAGCAGCACATTAAGTACATGGGCATGTTCAGCCCAGCCACCAGGCCTTAGGGGTGCAGTGAGCTAACACCACAAGCACTGCCAGCTCTCAGAGCAAACCCAACCCTAAGGGGAGATGGGGTTAGAGCTGATACCCAGCCTATCTGGGTGCTCCAGACTAAGTAGATGGGCATCTGGTCAAAGCCCCAAGAACACTGAAGGGAGCTTTTGTCATGAATTCAGAGGAAGGTTGGAACACCAGATCTCTAGTGTGAGTCACTTATTGCTGCATCAGGAGAGGCTTCACTTGGGTAATGTGCCATCCTACCAGGACGGTATTCCAGAGCATCCTGCAGTGCTCAACTGCATGGTCCTCCCAGAACCGAGCTCCATGGTCTGCTGGCACTACTGCTGTAGGTCCCCAAGCTACACTTCTTGCAAACTAAGGAGGCCCAGGGCATTGGTCCAAGCGCTAGCAAATGATCATTTGTACTCTTTAAATGTTCATGTAGTCCTGGACAGAAACTTGGCCCATGTCAACTAGCACTCTCTCCAGTCATGGCTGGCTATAGCCTGGATCATTGCCCTCAGGCAGTTGGGATATGTGCTGGGTTACATCTGGCTAGATGCAAGTCCTGCTGTGCCACTCACCCTCAAGACCAGAGAGGCTTTGGCATGTGTTATTTCCCAGCACAGGTGCAGCCCCTGTGTTCTGAGCAGTGCCCTTTCATCACCATTCATTAACACCTAAGTCAATGAGTTTTGGTAAGGAGTAACACACTCAGTGCACATGCTCATACCTTCACATTTGCACAAGAGAGAGCAATCCAAAGTCTGAGCTGATTTAAATTGACCTGAGAAATCTGGCTGGGAGTCCTGTGCTGCAGAGTGAAGCCAGCTGGAAAGTAAGGCTTTCCACACCACGCTCTGCATACACAGCCAAAAATCACATGTGGGTAGCATCACCAAAACCCAAACACCTTCTCCTGGCCTGCCTGAAGTTCTGTGTGAAAACAAATGACCGTTTTCATCATTGGAAAACTCATATTTCAAGGCAAGGGTTTGTGCTTCAGGAAAACAATATCCCAAAGTGAAAGAGCAGCATTAGCTTCTGGAGCTGCGGAAGAGAAACCCAATGAGAGAGCTACTGGCAAATGCTCAGAGGAGAAGCACAGCAAATCCCGGACTTATGAGCAATGGACTATGTGATTTTAGGTAAGTCACCAGATCAACTTGACGCAACTGCAAAATAAAGTTGAGCGTCATAGAGTAATAGAGCTGAAAAAGACTTTGAAGGGTCATCTAGTCTATCTTTCTGCTTCTGTAGCAGAATCCAATCTAGCTTGCTTTTAAAGATCCCTGATAATTTAGACTCCACCATTGCCATTTGGACTATTCCAGAACTTCCTTCTTTTTGCCACTATAACTCTTTTTTCAATATAGAACTCATATTTCTTTTACCACAATTTACGTTCTTATTCTCTCCAGCAAGGCAGTTCAGAATAGCCAGTCCTCCGCATCTCTGCCATGGCCTTTTATATACTTGAAAACTACTAGCCGACTCTCTTCTCCGATTATTTTTTTTTAGGCTAAATGACTTCAAATTAGGATTCATATCACAATTGTACCCAAAGGTAAAACCAAGGCTGAAGTCCTCCCTGAAACCACACAAACGTAGTTTAAGCGTGTCCCTGCTCCAAAATGCTTATAATCAACACAGAAAGGAACGGGAAAATGAAAGTAATACAGTCAAAGAAACAGATCATTTCTATGTTAAAGGTAGGAACTTGGTTCAGTCTTTTCAGGAACCCCATAGATGCAAAGCAGTTTACAGTATCTAACCAAATTATTGCATTTGAAAATGTGGTTGTTTCTGCTTCTACTGAGCTGCTAGATAAACTATTTTGACATACAATGTGAAGACGTATGAATGTTTGGTACGGAGCTGGGAAACACAAACCATATCCTCCAAGTCCACCTCCAAAGCCCTAATCTCAAAACCATTTCTCCTTGTAGGGGAAACAGTCGTGATTAATTATATTTCTCAAAGATCTCAAGAGATCATATTTTTTTCTACAGGAGCTTGACATAAAATGACCATTACTTGCTTAAAACACATGCACCCTCCCTTGCAAGGCAGAGCAAAACAATGCATACAAGTCTAAAGGATTCTGCACATCGAATTTACTGTACATGCAAATTTCCTTTAGACAGAACCATTATTAACTGCCTGAATGGTCACATTTAGGATTTTCTAAAAATGGTTTCTGAGTTTGTATGTGCATTCCTTATCATCCGTATGCTTCAGTGAGCAATCACTCACCATTTTAATTCATTCCTTTTGACATTAGCACACACATAAATTCCCTGCTTGTTGCAGTTTTATGCTTTAGCAACATTTTGCATGCCCTGCACTGCCTTTGTTTCAAATTTAAAATAACTCACAGAGAAGATGCAAGCATAGTTCCAGCATATTCACAGAATATCAGACATCTTATGCCCATCTGGAGGACAACAATATTAAAAAATTAGAAGACCCTGAATATATTGTAATAAACACAAACTTAATGCTAATGAACTAAAAAATTCCCAGGGAACAGAACTCCTCTAAATAAATGTAAACATTACACAGCTCGATTTCATGCTAGGGTAGGAAGTCGCATGTTGAGGCTGGAGTTAGACAAACAACTTGATGAAAAAATCTGGTCTCAAAACAACCTCAGGGGAAGCAATAAATCTCGAATTGTTCAGATATAAAACATATCCTCCAAGTGGAAGATCTGTCTGGGGGCAGTTAGCCACAGAGCATGGTTGGGCTGAGGACCTCAGTCTGTTTGTGCCCAGCTAACTATGGGAGTAAACCATCACCCAGCAGAGTAGCAGGGCAGGAGTCAAGTCAAATTGTGATTAAAGGATGGAGAAGCTGCCTTACATTGCAAAGAGCAGAAGAACACCCAGAGATCACACTGGATAAAGAATACGCAGTGCAATGGTCTGGCCATGACACCTTACTTGAAGACATAAAAAGGAGGAGTGTGTTAGGGACGCGGTGTGTTACCGCTCCTGCATGGCACAGATTAGACTGAAGCTGGAACATCATGTATAATGCAGGCTGTCCATTTGTTTTAGTTTGAAAAAAGATGAAAGAAGCAGCAGGGATGAGGCAGTGGTGTGGTTTAAGACCTGAAAAAATGCTTCATGCTGGAAAATGGAAAGTGCATGATGTTTAGTGTGTCAGCATGGAGCCTGTGAAAGAAGACTTGATGTATTAAGAGAAAAAAAATTACCAGCTTCAATCTAGCAGAGGGACCCATAACAAGAACCACTAGCCAGACTTAGTGCAAGCCTTGAACAGTCAGGATCTTTACTATCACTGCTCTGAGTGACTTGTCCTTCTGGGTTCTCCAAGTCAGGCATGAACCCTAAGACAGGATGTGTTTATTGTACTGAGCTTAGTATAAAAACAAATGGATACGATGTAATAAACACATACTAGATCATTTTAGATGATCTCATGGTCTTTTCTGGCTTTTAAACTCTGTGAATTAACCTATGATCTTTATAAAACACTGGCTACACTGAAGAAGATATTTAAATGTATGCGTAATGAGTTTCCCATTATGCTAAAGCATACATCTTCAACTCGGTTTCTAAGAACACAACCTCATGTTTTTCCAAACATTGCCTATACTCCTATATTATCAGCTCCTGCATTACTGTTACTATTTATTTGCATGCTAAGGTAGTATTTCCTGTGATCTCAGCACCACCAGACTCCTTTTCTGCCAAAATTGTCTGGTCCCCTCCCAGCTCTTCCCCACGTACTCGTGAAGTCAACACTTTTCCTTATGCTTTTTCTCCTAGCTGCTGTCCCTCTTACTGTCCCACCCTAAAGAATCCCCCAAACTAGATGTCACTTCTTAAATTCTGTGTCTCGCTTTGGGTCAATCCTCCAGGAGCCAGCATTCTCTCAGTACACAGACACATGCCCCTTCCATAGTTTTAAATCCTCTCTCTCGTGCCATCCCAGATCCTGCACTGCCGACACAGATAATTTAAAGCATTTTGAACCAGTTGTGATGCATCCATGTCTATGTGTACAGTATTTGCTAAGGGTGACTGTATGGTAAAGGGAATTAGCTCAAAATTCTTTAAACAAATGCCGAATTTAAAACTAGGTTGAGCCAAAGCTGAAGGCTGAGATTTTCAGCATGTTCACAGAAAGAAAGGCCCATGTCTAATTCCTACGGATATTTTGCAAATTCTTGTAAGTACATCACAGACCAGTCTTGACACAGACTAGCCAGGCAACCCCCAAGTGGGGTTTGTCTTTGCTTTCAGTGACTCTTTGATGGCATCTCTTCATCTTCATTGGATTCCCTTTAAGACAAGGGACAACTCAACTTTAAGCAAGGGACAATTCAAAGTGTAAAAAGCTTCCTTTACGATTTGAAAATGATAGGAGGCACAAGATCTGTATGCACCATACAATTACAGAACATTTTGGGACAGAAGGCACCTTTAAATGTCATCTAGTCCAACCCCCCAGCAGTGAGCAGGGACATCTTCAACTAGATCAGGTTGGTCAGAGCCCCATCAAGCCTGACCTTGAATGTCTCCAGGGATGGGGCCTCCACCACCCCTCTGGGCAGCTGTTCCAGTGTTTCCTCACCCTTATTGTAAAAAACAGTCCCTTTTTCCAACATCTCATATGCTACCTACAGAGCAATACAATTTGCCCTCGTAGCTGATTCAGCTTTGAGCAGGAGATGGAACTAGAGCTCTTCAGAGCTCCCTCTAGGCCCTACAATATTATTTCATTGCCTACCTGTGATGGAGTTCTGCCTGGAACTCCTTGCAAGAATCATGGTTTATTTTACCTGGTTTCACTGTGGTTATGTTACTGCCCTCAACACTGTAGATCACATACTGGGCAGGGCGGGGAGAGTGAATGAGAAAAAAGGCAAGCAGGTCCACCTGACCATAAATAGTATATTAAGCAGATGGTGGAGTCTTTTATGCATAAACCTCTCTGTAGGACTAGCTAGTAAGACCCTTTAGCCTAAATAAACACATTTTGCATGTGTTTATTTCAAGCTGATGCTCTTTTCTCATAGGCCTCCCCCTCTGAAGCCTAGTTACAGCTTTTCTGCCCTTGCTTTTCTCCCATGGAGGCCACGTGTAGGTTAATGTGTTTCACCTCACTGCCTTTGAGGACCAGCGCGCCGCCCCGCAGACGCCGAGCCCCTCTCTGTTTATTGCCTTGTTATTTTCATTCACTCTCGCTTGCACTTGCAAAGTGAACCCATAATGGCAATCACATGTGCACGGGGTGTCACAGCCCAGCGCATGCCTGCCTGTGATTTATCACCCTCCGCTTCCTGGCACACGAGGCAGCACAACATCTGGTTGTGACTAGTGCCTCATTTTGGTGTGAGGTTCCCCTTCTCCCACGGTGTCTGAAAGCACTGAGAACCAAAAAAAGACACAGGGAGCAAACCAGCCCACACTGTGCTGGAGCAGGGCTTGAGTCCTGCCACAAAAGCAAGGGGAAAGTAACTTTCAGCAACAAAACACAGTCCGTTTAACTCCTGTTTAGACTGTTACATGACCACACATGACCCTGCGTCCTGCTGGCCCTCTAGATGTGCTCTGCAAACCTCTCCAAGTGGCTCGTTAAAGAGAACTCATTTTTATCCCCTTCACCTTTAAGAATCTGAGGAGCTTCCCAGTCTGCTTTGAGAGTGTGCAGATGGCTTTAATATAGTAACTTCTGCAATGGAGGGTTAGCTCAGATTGCCCACTGTCACCATCCAACTCAGGCATCCTAATTATCATGAAATCTAAATTTAAGATGATGATGAGCAATTCAGAGAACTGCCAAAGGCTCAGAGCTTGGCTCGTAACACCATCAACAGAGAAAAATAATCACTGATTTTATGCTGGAAACCCATAACAGACGGATCCCCTAATTGCCAATGAATCAGAGTTATGAAAAAAGTCAACCCTTAATAAACATCACAGAGGTGGTAAATCTTGCGGTGGACCAATTCCTGTTGGAGCTACTAAAGACATTCAGAAGGTTTGTCTATAGGGAATGATCAGAGTGGGGACTTAAGAGAGACCTGTCTGTGGACTTTTAGAAGTATCCCGTGGAAAAAAAAAAAAACAGATGTCCCCATACACTTCTACTGTGTTCCGTTATGTATCTACCATGGGAGTTTATATATCTTGTTTAAGGTGTTGGTATGACATAGCAGGTCCTGGTACTCAGGGCCATTTCAGGATCGTTATGTACACAATGTCAGAATAAAAGCAACATCACCACTAGTCTGAAGACCCAGAATGGCCTCTGAAGGCAAGAACTGACAGACAATGCTGAGCGCTCCAGTACAACGTATGATAGCTTGGGAACAGCAGGCCAGCAGCTAAGGATAGCATTAAGGCACCTGAACTCTGCACTGAAACCGTTGTTCTGATGAAATGTTTTCCACTAAGGAATTCTTTATAACTCAGGGTGATTTTCTTGACCTATCAAAGATACTTAAGAACAACAAGCCTTAAATCTGCAAGAGAGAATTGCAAAGAGATGTGACATATAAAATAAACTGAAAATCAGTCTCAAGACCTGTTAATAGGAGTCCAAATCATGGAATCATAGACTGCTTTGGGTTGGAAGGGACCTTCAAAGATCATCTAGTCCAACCTCCTTGCCACAGACAGGGACATCTTTGGCCAGACCAGGTTGCTCAAAGCCCCATCCAATTTGGCCTTGAACACTGCCAATGATGGGGCATCTACAACTCTTCTGGGTAACTTTTTCAGTGTCTCACCATTCTCATCACAGAAAATTTCTCCCTTAGATCTAATCTAAAACTACCATCTTTCAGTTTAAAATCATTGCCCATTGTCCTGTCACTACAGGCCTTGGTTAAACGTCTCTTTCTTGCCAGTTCCCTTTAAGTATTGAAAGGCTGCTATAACATCTTCCAGAAGCCTTCCCTTCTCCAGGCCGAACACCTTCAACTCCTCCAGACTTTCTTCATCAGAGAAGGTTTAAACCCTCTGACTTTTTTCATGGCCTTTCTCTGGATGTGATCTAACAAGTCTGTTTCTGTCTTGCACTGGGGCCCCAAAGACGAACACAGTACTTCAGCTGGAGTCTTACAAGGGTGGATGAAAGGGGGAGATCAACTCTCTCGACCTGCTGACCACACTTCTTTTGATGCAGTCCAGGATATGATCAGCTTTCTGAGTTGCAAATGCATGTTGCCAGCTCACATCAAATTTTTATCCACCAGTATCTCCAAGTCCTTCTCATCAGGGTTGCTCTAAACTTGTTCATCCTTCAGTGTGAATTGATACTGGGGATTGCCCAGGCACAGGACTGTGCACTTGGTCTTGTTGAACTTCAGGAGGTTCACACAGGCCCTCTCTTCAAAGTTGTCAAGGTCCCTCTGGGTGGCATCCCTTCCCTCAAGCTAATCAACTGCATCACTCATCTTGGCGTCGTTTCTTAGCCACACCTAACATCCATAAATCCACGGGCCCCAATGGGATGCACCCATGAGTGCTGAGAGAGTTGGTAGATGTTATTGCTATGTCACTCTCAGTCATCTTTGAAAGGTCATGGAGAACAGGAGAGACACTTGAGGACTAGAGGAAGGCCAATGTCACTCCAGTCTTCAAAAAGGGCAAAAATGACGACCCAGGGAACTACAGACTAGATAGTCTCATTTCTGTCCCCAGAAAGATGATGGAATAAGTTGTCCTGGATTTCATTTCCAAACATGTGAAAGAAAAAAGTTTATTGGGAGCAGTCAACATGGATTGACTAAGGGGAAATCATGCTTGACCAATCTGCTAGCCTTCTATGATGCCATAACTGGCTTGTTAGATGAGAGGAGGTCAGTGGATGTCATCCACCTCGACTTCAGCAAGGCTTCTGACACTGTCTCCTGTAACATCCTCGTTAAGAAACTCAGGGATTGTGGGTTAGATGAGTGGACAGTGAGCTGGATTGAGAGCTGGTTGAGTGACAGAGCCCAGAGGGTTGTGATCAACGGAGCAGGGTCTAGTTGGAGGCCTGTAATCAGCGGTGTTCCCCAGTCTGGATCCAGTCTTATTCAACATATTCATCAATGACCTGGACAAGGGGATGGGGTGTATCCTCAGCAAATTTGCTGATGATACAAAACTGGGAGGAGTGACTGACACACCAGAGGGTTGTGCTGTCATCCAGCGTGACCTGGACAGGCTGGAGTGTTGGGCAGAGAGGAACATAGTGAGGTTCAACAAGGGCAAATGTAGGGTCCTGCACCTGGGAAGGAACAACCTTACGCACCAATATAGGTTAGGTTGCTGGAAAGCAGCCCTGAGGAGAAAGATCTTAGGATCCTAGTAGACATTAACTATGAACCTGCAATGTGCCCTTGTTGCCAAGAAGGCCAATGGCATCCTGGGATGCATTAAGAAGAGTGTGGCCAGTAGACCAAGGGAGATCATACTCCCTCTCTATTCTGCCCTGGTGAAGACACATCTTGAGTATTGTGTTCAGTTATGGGCTCCTCAAGAACAGAGACCTACT
Source organism: Trogon surrucura (assembly GCA_020746105.1). NCBI lineage: Eukaryota > Metazoa > Chordata > Aves > Trogoniformes > Trogonidae > Trogon > Trogon surrucura. The sequence continues at coordinate 8,270,245 of CM036618.1, forward strand.
GGAGAGAGTCCAGCAGATGACAACAAAGATGGCTGTGGGAATGGAGCACCTCTCTTATGAGGAAAGGTTGAGAGAACAGGGACTATTTAGCCTGGAGAAAAAAAGGTTGAGATGAGACTATAAATATCTAAAAGGTGAGTGCAGGGAGGATGGAGTCAGACTCTTTTCAGCAGTGCCTCGAGACAGGACAAGAGGCAATGGGTACAAGCTGGAACACAGGAAGTTCCATCTAAATATCATAGAATCATAGAATGGCCTGGGCTGGAAGGGACCTCAGAGATCATTTTAATCCAACCTCCCTGTTGTGGGCAGGGACGCCACCTCTCGACTAGGTCAGGCGAGACCGAACGGGAATCAAACCCGCGACCTTCAGTGTTTCAAACACCACGCTCAACCCACTGAGTCAAACTGGCCCTCAAGAACATCTTTACTGTGAAGGTGACAGAGCACTGGCACAGGCTGCCTGGGGAGGCCATGGAGTCTCCTTCTCTGGAGACTTAAAAAACCCACCTGGATGCAACCCTGTGTGATGTGCTGTCGGCAATCCTGGTTTAGCAGGGGGCCTGAACTAGATGATCTCTAGAGAGCCCTTCCAACTGATGATTCTGTGATTCCCAAGGCAGTTTGGCCCATGTAACATTAGGTGTCCTGGATTCTTGGACTGACCTGTTCTTTGAAGTCACCGACCTCTCTCTGTCACCTAGTAATCTAAGATTTCACAAAACAGCCAAGAAAAAGTAAGAGTCTTCTGCTGCCAAGAAGGGAAAGTTATGGTTTCCCTCCCTTCTTCCCTACTTTTCTCTCCTTCTCACTCTAATTTTCCTTCTTTCCCTACTTCTAGCTATCCCCATACCCACACCCTTCAACTTGATCTCTTCCCCCTTGCCCAGGCAAAAGTAAAAAGATGTCACTTATAAATCCAAAGTCACATTTTTGCCTTTTTTGGGTTTTGCCATTTTAGTGAAATGAATGAATGGATTTATCAATCAGCAGGAGCAAGCAGCCAGATTTGTCCTGATTTGGTGTTAAAGAGCTTGTAATTCAGTTCAAGTCATGTCATGAACCATATGTGTAAGTATCCTTGTACAAAGAGTTACTCATTTGCTCACAGAATAAAGCTAATGAGTAAAAAATCAAAACAACAAACTTTCCTTTCTCCTCCTCCACACCATAAATTAGATATTAATAACACTCATGAAAAAAACCTATTTTGAAGCCAAATCCATGGCTCATGAAGCACTAAGCCTCAAGCACAAAAGAACCTTTGTCTGAACAAATTCAGACACATGTGAATGGCAATAAAACTCACCTATGCGCAAGTATTAACATCTGGACTTAAAAACAACCCTGGTGGATGCACAAAGGGGAAGGAGACCTTTCAAATAACTGAAAATGTATATCTAAGTACTTTGTACCTTATAATTGCAAGGGTGCTGCAGTCACTGTGTCTATTCTTATAAATAAGCCAGGTCAAGGCTCATTCACTGACCCTCAGGGCAATGCACACAGCACAGCTTGTGTCCATATGGCTAAATTTTCTCCCTCACACCCTCCCACACAGCATGGCTTCATTCACCCTGCTTGCTGGGAAAAGCCACTGGCCCATGCTAGCTCCCAAACCATGCTTGGATGCGGGCTCGTTAGCAGGGAGCAAAGCCAAGGCAAAGAGCACAGGAACAATCAAACTGCTTGGATGATGAAGGGTAGTGCTTGAGCCCACACCTTGGATCCGGGGTGTTTGCTAGCATGGATGCAGCCAGTGAGAGCAGTCAGAGACACAGATGAAACTTCATGTGTCTGTATATTTATTGTAAATCGAGTTTGATCAGAGGTGAGTTAAAGTCAGAATCCGCAATGCAAACACTATAGAAAGAAAATTAATTTTTGCCTTCCTCACACATAATGCACTATAAAATTATCCTAACAGCACATTCCTGCTTAGCACCTATTCATATGCAGTATCATATAATCTTCCTGGATGAATCTCACTTATTTTCATCGACAAATGCTCTGAGTCCTATGTTTTAATCTACAAAAATGTCATCACAAACCAGGATTTACCAATTCCACAAATAAAATCTCTTTTCCAGGCAAGGCTGGCTTCCTACTGTGCAGCTATTCAGAAAAGTGTGGGAAAACCAACACTTGCTCTACATAGTATTGCCCTGTCCTGGGAAAGGTGTTTTCGAGAGGGAAGACTTTATATGCCTCTAGCACAAAAGTCAAAAAGAAATATTCTCAAAGATGCACTGTTTGCCTTGCAGCGTTAGAGTCAAATGCTGTGTGGTCTTGAGAAAGAGGGCTGTGCTACTTCTCAGAAAATAAGGAAAGAAAAACGAGCAGTAGCCTTCAGTGAGACCACTGTGTTTTCTAGCATTTCATTTACGGTTTGCCCTCACCACAGGATTAATTTGCTGTTAATCTGAATCCTCCCTATTCAGAGGCTCCACATTAGCAGTGTCTTGGAAAGAGCAGCGTTTCTCAGGACGTTCTCATAATCATCCTACAGAAACACAGTGTTCTGCTAGGGCAGAAACTAAGCTGGAAAAGTGTTTAGAGTGTAGTTATCAATGATACATTTTTCACAGTGAAATGATATATCAAGTGGGGTTTTGCAGAGGTCAGTCCTAGATCTGCTTCTAGTGAAAATATTTTCATTTTCCTGAACACAGAGTACCTGGATGATCACCAGGATGCTGGAATATAGATAATGTTTATTACATTTGCAGATGATACCAAGCTAGGAAGCACTGCAACAAAGGCAGAGGGAGAGAATTCAATGTGGTCTTGAGAGGCTGGAGATACAGACAAGTCCAAGATACCAAAGTCAGCCAGGAACAATCCACTAAGAAAATACAAGGTGAAAATCAGTTACCCACATAGAAGTCCTGCAGATCACAAGGGTGAACTGCAACCAGTGATGTCTAGTGGACCTCAGACCAGATCTAAAACCTCGTCTTTCGCTCAGCAGTAGTGAGATCTCTGTTAGAGTACAGTGCCTGGTCTGGGGCTCATGGCTGCAAGTTAAACACAGACCTCCAGGAGAGAGTCTGAGGGGAAAAAAAAAGAACAATCACTAATTCACGGAATAATGATACTATCACCATAAACAGCGGAAGACTGAGAAGGAACCTGGGAGACGTGAAAACAGGCTTCGAAAATACAAACGTTGCTAGACAGCAGAAAGAAGTAATCTGTCTTCTATGCTCATTTCTGCACATGAGAATTAATGGGCTACAAGAAATTGCATCAGGAAAATTTTGGTTAGTCACTTGGAAAACGCTTCTAATGGAAAGGAAAGCATGAAAGTACATTGCCAGAAGAGTGTCCCATGACCAAATATCTGTTAGGAGTGGTCAGTGACCATCCTACGTAGTGAATAATGAGCTCTTGAAAGGAGCTGGCAGTTGCATGACTCAAGAGTGAAGCCATTACCTTTCCATGTGTACAAGAAGATCCTGACAAAGTAAGCCTGTGTTAGCAACTCTAAATTGCCTGCTAGTCATAGATACGGTACTATTACAAACCACTCTTGGTTTCCCAGTCACGTTCCCCAAATCTCCAGGGCCTTCCAGATTTAATCCAGATGATCTCAGTCACCGTTGTTTACTTGGTCATATCCTTACCTGGATATGACAACTGAGCTTTGATCACCTCTGTTCTCCAAGGCGACGGTGATAAAGTCTGTATTAAGTTACCAAGGCTTTGTGTTGCCAACTGACCAGGAGCTCTTAACAGAACACTTTTTAACCTTGTAAAGATGGCAGAAGAAAGTTAAGGAAGCAAACAGAAAACTCATATCTGCCCAGCAGGAGCTTAATAAAAGGTGAACCTTTAGATCATGCATGTGGGTCGGCTACACAAGCTGAAGTTCAGTGAGCGAAGGACTGAAAGAGGTGATTTGGGCTTTAAAGTCTTTACAGACATGACAAACTGTATACTAGAAATTTAGTCCAAACCGATTTCCTTCACAGACCCTCAGGCAGCCACTGACTACCAGTAACAAGATGTTTCAAAACTACAGCATGATAGGGAAAAAAAAAAAAGAAAAAAAAGTAAGAAAGACCAGAAGCAATCTCTGAGTATTACTGGGATTTCAGGGGTGCACATGAGCAGAGGGTAACAGGAAATTGCCTTCCAACACCCCAAAACACACCTCAGAAGGATCAGACTTCACAGCCTCTAAACATGAGGAAGGAAAAGCACTCAAGGGTCACATTTGCATTATTACAAGTCTCATCTCAACTCTTCCATAAATTACCTAGGACTGCTATTTGAAACAGAAAACTTCTCATTAGTATCTCTTACTTGTGAGACAGTTACGTGTTTGACTACTATTTTTAGCAAGTATAAAAGCCACCAGTTAGCTGGCTGACAGGTTTCATCCTTTAAGGAAGAAAGTATTTCTATTTACCTTTTGCACTTCGCCCTTGGAACAGCAAACTGTCATTTCCTCGTAACAAGATTAAACAATCCCACCACTTACTCCACATCTTCACTTTGTGTCTTTGGAGCTGCTCAACCTGTATTTCCTTTCCTTTCTTCTTGCTTTTTGTTTCAGAGAAGTGCATCTACGTGTTTACTGAGGGATGTGTCCTATCTTGTCTCACCCCTGCCCAAAGCCCATCTGTTGCGCTTTATAATGTAAAATGTGATTTGGATGGGAGCTTCCACAACACGACATTTGTAAATCATCATCTAAGCGTCACCAAGTGCCAAAGCCTTGGCATTCAAACCAAGCATTCAGCGAGTGACCAGCAGTGACCTGATTCTGGTAGTCGTGGTGCTGTTCTAGCAGTGGATGTCTCGAGACAACTCAGCAAATAAATGCATCATCCCGGCAAAGCCAAGAAAAAAAGAGAAGGTGCAGCCAAGGTGGCCTTTCTCTGCAGTCACTACAACAGAGAGGAGAGCACCAGCATTGTGACAACTGGCATGAAGGAACTTGCTGGTGTTACCACATCAGTTGTAACCAAAAAAAGCCATAAGGTTCATCCCAGCTATACAGGAGAAGGAAAACCTTGAAGCAGCTGGTTGGGTTCTGCATGCTTTTTCTTTGCACTCATTTTATTTCTCACCCTGGGCTTACCGCTTAAGGCAGGATTCATGACACAGCAGTCAGGCACAGGAATTTCACTTCAGGGAGAAGGTAAGTACTTAACACTAACAAAATGAGTCACAAAACAAAATACTGATTTCCTGCCCAGGCACCTCACTAAATTTCTTCACACTTAGACTTACTTTGACATCTAAGGTTGGCATCCACTGCGCATGCCCGGGAACACCACCAGCTCAGCTAAATGCCCCTGAAGGATCCATCTCCTGCAGCAGTCTCTTGCCACAGTGACAGCCCCAGATTTGGTGCAACGCCCAGCAGTCACAGCCACTCTCCATCAAAAAAGTGTACACAATGGCCACCTTCTGCAACCTTGTCAGTGGAGCTCAGACAAGAGATGCACTCTCAAACACCAGCTAAGCCTCAGGAGGACTTGGAAATCGCCACATCCTGAAGGGACCCAAGCCCCACTGAAGGAGCTGTCTTCTCCTCCTGAGGAAGATCAGCTGCGCATCCCCAAGCCCAAAAGCCACAGGGCAGAGCCTTGCTGTGAAGCTTCACCACCACAGGGGCGGATTTGAGTTTTGCAACCCAGGTGCGGAAAGGCTGTGACCCTTAGAGCAACCCTGATGGTCCATACTGCTGCTCCTCTCTAGGAGGAGCAGTAGCAAAAGTCTGACCAGCCTAGCCGTCTAGGCAAAGATGACCACAAATATTTCTTTGCCACATGAGGAAAACACCTACTGGGTTCTTCATCTGATCTTGGTTAAGGAGGAAGCGTGGCATTTGGCTCCTGCAGCCTTCAGTCTGTGACTGGGAAATCTGGTGTAGTCCTGACTCCTGGTCAATGCACACAAGCGCCTAAGTCCTCATGCAGATCATGCTTTACATCCCTCCTGGCCTCAGTTCTCTGTCCTCAGCATCTCTCAGCATCCTGTGGGGCACCAAAGATCAGTACAAAGCTTTTGTGAGACAGTGAGTGGAACCCATAAGCCATTCTAGATGTGTACAGCCTTTCCCACTGCGGCACTACAAGAGGAAATGGGTAAAAACACATTCACGTTCCCTTGCGATTTGAAAAGCACCAAATCTCGATCCAACCTCTTTAGTGAAGGTTACAAGCTGGAGGACTCTTCATAGCAACAGTCAAAAAGTATCCTGAGAAAAGAGTAGCTATAGCTCCTACTGCCCTGTCACACTCTCAGGACCATGTCCTTCTTTCACTGGCCCCCACTATAGTGGTTTTATGGTTTTTTGCTTTCCTTCCTGCTCTCTTTCATGGTCCCCCAGCATTTCGAAGTTGTATTTCCCTGCTTCTTGTTCTCTCCAGCCCCTTGCATTCTTGGAAGGAAAACAAGGACAGACGGAGCTGGCCGGCCGTAAAAAGCTGTTCTCACAACGAAAGCAGAGATTTCCCATAAAACTTACGGAGTCTGGCTGCACTGTCTGTGCTTCACTTCCCTGCTTTAGGGCACATCTGTAGAGATACAGCAGTCTCAGATGGGTGACATAAATAATAAGGAATCATTCCTAATAATCAAGCAACTCTGGCCTTGCCAAAAAAGTAACCAAATCACCCATTGCAGCTACTGCACATTTAGAAATACATTGATTTCTGGAGTCGCCTGTCCCCAGAGCTGGTGACCGAACTCATCTCAGGTTTGATTTTTCTTAGTTGACTTGTTTATTGCCAAATTCCAACGTACAAAAGGAAAAAAAATAAATGCACTTCTCGAATGTGATTTATGAAGTGCCTCTAAGTAAGTGCATGCATGCACACATAAAAACACACAGGGCTGTGGTTCCAGCTGCACGGGAAAAGTGGCAACAGGAACAATCGCTGTATCATAAACACTACCTGAGCAAGCCCTTTTCTTTGCCTGTGAAGGCCTGGGGCCAGATCTTCAGGGAGAGGCATAACTGCATCACTTCATTAGCTTCTTTCAGGTTGTGAAATGATGGTTTTTTTGTTTAATTTTGAAAAACTTCTCTTCAACACACACACACACACACAAAAGGCAACTATCAGCCTTTAGTCAATTCAAAGTAGGCCATCCCCACTTGTCCAAGACCTGGACAAAGACCTGGCTTGAAGCCTTTGCAAGCATCTCTTCTCATCAGCAAAGAAGGCTGCTTAATTTTCATTTTAAAGGGCAGAAGAAAAGCATATTAATCTTCCACCCATCGTTGGTTAATGAGAGGGCTGTGTACTCTGTCCCACAGCAGCAGTCGTTGTCCAAGATGCTCTTGCAGCTATTTGCCAAGGCAGGGGCTCTTGAGTCACTCTTATAAACTCAATATGTAAGTTGCTGAAAAGCAAAACAGAGTTTTCATCAAGAATAGGTCATTTGCTGTAGCATGTAGGCTCTGAGTGTTTAAATGTAAGCAAAGCATTTTGAGCCTCAAGGCATGCTCCATGATAAAGCCCAGCCCAACAAACTGCTACGTGCAGGGTAACGGGACCTGCAGCCCCTGCTTAGCTCTCAAAAGGAGCTCAAAATTCCATCTCTGGAGGTCCACGCTCTGAGCTTTACCCTGACTTCTGCTCTCCTCCCCGGGCCTGTGGAAGTTCAGATATTTTTAGCTGTTTGCCATGAGTGAAGGAATGTCTTTTCCTAAGTTACCTCATTCATAAGGGCAGCTGTGCCAAGACAAACAGGTCCTAAGTGTGATTACACCGTTTCCAGCCAGGGGAGAGAGCTCGCACCACATTAATGTGCATGTTCAAATCATAAGTACCTGGAATTATTAGTATTTATGGTGCATGAAATTACGTTCCTGAGTTCCTCACCTGGCCACACAGATAGGAGGGGCAGGGAATTTCAGATCCTTCCTACCCTTACGTGGCTGAGCACCTCTGAAAATGAATGAGCAGCCTTGAAAGTACCAAGATGAGCATGGGGTCATCGTGGGGTGGTCCCTACACTGAGGCCTTTTCAGGAATACTGCCCAAAGGAAAGCCAGTGGCCAACAGCAACTCAGTTTCTCACCTGTGGAAATCTGTTTAGCCCTAGGCTTGCTTTGTTAATCACACACTCACCTCCTTATGCCTTTACTCTCACCTCATCAGAGCCATCCCTTAAGCAGACAGCAATTAACACCCTCCCAAGCAATGGGACCAAGGATTAGACAAATAACCCCTAGATAAAATATTGTACCTCAAAGGCCAACTACTTAATTCTCAAAAACACCATCTATGTTGTAAAAACGGTGTAACATTTACCTTTCAGAAGCAAAAAAAACCATGGAAGTTAATTGACAAGCCCAAGCTCACCTGCGCAAATCAGTGTCAGAGAAAATTCAATCCAGCAAAGCTACTTCCTCGCTCCATCCCAAAACTGCCTATATGATTGCAGGCCTGGAGGACACATATGCAGCAGTTCTCTGCTTCACAGGGTTTTCAACAAACCCATTCATGGTGTTCAGACATGATTTTTAACTGCAGATACCACATAAGCACTGACAGTAACTACTAAGAGGTCTGGGCTTAGGCACTTCAGCTGTGCCTGGTAGGGAAATGCAGATATTAAAAATTCTATCTATCTAAAACTATATCTATCTACCCAAATATTTTAGCTGACCCTCTGAAACATAAGAAAAGCTAGTTCAGCACACAGACAGAACTTTTCTTGTGTTATCCACCACTAGCAAATATGTTGAATGGAGGTGCCTGATCCAAAGGGAATTAGTGTACAAACCGGCTTAAGATGAGAAAAGCAGCCCCTCAAAGTCCTGCTTTATCGATCCTGGATACTGCCTCATAATCATCGTGCAGCCCTCTGCCACAACCTCGGGCTACTCTGCACCGCACGGGTTGTTGCACTGTGAGCACTCGCCGGCTCATTAACATAAATTGTAATATAGTTGATGACAGGCAAAGAGACAACTACAACCATCCTCTCAAAGGGACACGCGTTTGTTGCAGTGTGTCCTGTGCACAGCATTTATCATCCTCTCAGCAGCAACAAACTCGGGACCAACAACAACAACAACAACAACAACAAAAAGGCTTAATCCCTTTCCAGGGAGTTCTTGTCTGCAAAATCCTCCTTATGAAAGGCAGATGTGAACCTGCCAGTCCAGTCAGACACAGAAAGCCCTGGTAAATGCAGGAATAAATGTTCTCTCACACAGAATTGGCAAGACATAGCTAGGAGATTCAAACAATGAAAGAAGTAAATCATTTCAATATGACAGGCTGGATTTGAGAACGATTTCAGGCCATGGACACAGAAATCAAAGACCGTCATCCGCAGCAATCCCAAAGGAAAACAAACCTTTACTTTCCCCAGAAAGCAAAGTTATAAACCAAGGTGAAGAGAATTGAGACTGAGGAAGGGAATGATCCCTATTCAGCAAGGCACATTGCAATAATCAGAGCGCACATGTTACCAGAGATGTAATTTAAAGCAGAGATCAAATTCTACAAAGCAAGACAAAAAAAAGAAAAGTAATATTAAAGGAATGCTATGAGCAACAGGAAACCTCAGCACTGACAAAACCTCGCTGAACACCACACAGACCATCCAGGACATAGAATCATAGAATCATAGAATGTTAGGGATTGGAAGGGACCTCGAAAGATCATCAAGTCCAATCCCCCTGCCAGAGCAGGAATGCCTAGACTATGCCACACAGGAACGTGTCCAGGCAGGTCTTGAATGTCTCCAGAGAAGGAGACTCCACAACCTCTCTGGGCAGCCTGTGCCAGGGCTCCGTCACCCTCACTGAGAAGAAGTTTCTTCTCGAGTTTAAGCGGAACCTCTTATGTTCCAGTTTCAGCCCATTACCCCTTGTCCTATCAGTGGTTGTCACCGAGAAGAGCCTGGCTCCATCCTCGTGACACTCACCCTTGATATATTTGTAAACATTAATGAGGTCACCCCTCAGCCTCCTCTTCTCCAAACTAAAGAGCCCAGACATGCCGCACCTGAGAGGATCATTCATATTGCACAAATATTCAGTCCCCCTGCTAGACTACATGCGTGATTTTTCCTTGCTTTTCGTTTGCTAAGTTCAAAATCCAGCATCTAATGAAAGCTCTAAGCCTCTCTAAACAGCAGGAATAAGAAAGATGCCAGCTTAATTTCCTGGATTAAGACAAAACAACAGGAAATTCTGGGAGGTCTGAGCCTTACCTTAGACTCCTGGCACCAAAGTGTGGCAGCACCTCATCTGCTTCAAAGAAAATGCCCAAGCCCACTTTCAGGGTGATGTTGACAACATCTTCCCAAACTGAAAAAATGACGGTTGTTCAGAAATCCAGAGTATCTGGCTAAAATTAGCAAGGTGACAAATGGCAGCTCAGCAGAGTCCAGCCCATTGCTGGGCACCACTGACATCGCAGACACACCAACATCCCAAACAGCTCACTGATGGATGGGGGGAAACGTCCCACCCCCATGAGTGAACTCCAGGTCCAAAACAATGCTCTCTTCATCTGTCATTTGTCACCTCCCTGCTCATCAGCTCTGTAAAGACAGGAGATGCTGGCTGTATTAATTTTTCAGCCTTTATATTTTGCCTTTCATTTTTTACCACTTTGAAACCATAACTCAGTTGTCCCCTCAAACAGATTACTTCAATTACTCTCTTCCATTTCATGTTAAAGTGTTCCCAAACTTTCTTTCTGAATAAAATAATAACAATTAATTTATAAAACTTGTTTGGTGAGTGAGTCGGGTCCATTTGCCCCTCTCTGGCCTGTAAACCAACCAGCTTTGACTCTTAAAATCCCCTGGGAAACCAGGATGGCATTTCAGGGAAAGATACCGCGATTAAGAGAATACAAAAAATATACAGAATTGTTTGCTGTTCATCCACCACCTCAAAGCTGTTACGGGGTAATGTGGCACTTCTACACTTGCCTCCTTTGTGTGAACTTGCACAGCCAGAGACAGTTGCTTTTCTCCCAGAAAGATGTCAAACCTTTTTTTTGCAAGCAATGGGGATGATCTCACAAGTTTCTCATCACAAATGTTTCTGCTGTGGGTGACTGCAAGTGATGACTCAAACTATGTAAGTCCTGTTCCAATACAACAGTGTAAAAATGCAGCTGCTGCTGCTTGGAACGTGGCCACTGCTTAGCAGAGCAGAAACACACCGCACGTTCCTGGGAAAAGCAAGAGGGAGTCATTTGTGTAAGCATGTGAAAGGTTAGGTAAAGCTGGGAGATATGCACAAACATAGGAGAGATGGTGATTCCAGCATCATCAGCTTGGGTATCGGTGCAATCCTGCCTCATGCAATGACCCCCTACAGCCCTTCCCTAATGCCCTCTTCCTCCTTTATCCCCTATGCATCCCACTGTTGAGGCAAAAAAAAAACCCAGAGCTGCCTTGCTGCAACACTAGAGGCTCTGAGGATAGTATAAAGTTGCCTTTTTCCAGCCAAGATCATACATAAAACCAATACCTGTCCTCCCTCTTCAACTCAGGGGAGTCGCACACAGGCCTGCAGGTTGCCATTAGCTAAGGAGGAAAATCACTGGCAGTTTCACATTGTTCCTCTCTTTCCATAGTTCCTGTTCACCTACTATCAGCCCCCCTATTTATCACTGTGAAGTCAAGTTACATAGTTGAAAAAAATATATCAACTATCTAACATTTGAAAATCTATTTACAGCACTTATCTTCTCATTATGCTGTTTACTTTACAACCTTGATTTTATTGAAATGGCATTTTGGAATATTGATTTCACTCAAATTGCAAATATAAATGGACTTTCTTGAAGAAAATGAAATCCATATTTCATAGTCAACAGACAGGAAAATCTCTCTGAGCCACCCTTGCATACAGAAATAATTGGCCCACTTAAGAGTGCTGTGTAACGTTATATAACTCAGGAGATGGAGGGTAAAGATATGACAGTAAAGACATAAGTGCTGCGGAGACTGGGGGTTCAAAATCTCATCACAGTCCAGCATCATCAGACCCGTTTTCTCAAGTCTGTGTTTCCACTTTCCCCAGTTGTGATGATGAAAAGCGCTGTAGCAAAACTCAGCATTTAACTCTTTCTATTCTCTACTGCACCTATCACTGTGCTACCAGCTCTGCAGCTGTCTCCAGTTAGCTTTTGGTAAAAGGTGAGTGAGTGGGACTGGACCTTCTCCAGCAGATGGAGAAAGTAAGTGACATGAGGTCATTCTGTACATGAACATTTTGCCAGTAAGACTTTGTCAATGGAACGTGTGAAAAATCACACACCTGACACAGCTATGCCAGGGGCCAGGAACTCTATTTGCTGCTTAGTTTCTCCTTCCAAGCAATTGAGTTAAACTACACGAGCAACAAAAACTTTTTGGCAGACACTAGCTATTTCTTTACTGGGAAATTTATTCATAGAGTTTGGCTGATGGAGTTGTAAATCCAGGTAAGTAAAGCAACCCTTGAGGAGGAAGAAAAAAGGTATCATTAGAAGGTATATAGATTGTGTTCACTGCAGGGCTGTGAACAGTCACTAGAGGTGGATCCACCTTGCTACCAGAGGGAAGCCCTAAAATCCTGTGTGTGACATGGTCCAAGTGCCTTCTTGCCCCGTCCTGGGGCTTAGCATGAGTGCTAAACCCTGCGTATCAGTCATTGCCCTAACATAGGGGAGCTGTCAATGTAGTAAAGAGCAGAGTTTTGCAAGTTTTTGTGGAGCTCCACGTATGGAGATTCCAGCTGTGAATCTTCCTACCAACTAGAAGGACTGGAGGCATGTTGAACCAAGATATACAACCAAAATAATTTCAAGTGAAGTAAAGATTTAGTGGGGTGGGAACTCCCCCTACAAAGCTTCTCCCTGAAGGAGATAATTATCAGCTGCCGAGTTGCCTCTGATAAGGGCTGTTTCTGCAGCATTAGGAACCACTCATTGCTCTTTGGTTATTGCTGTTCATCAGATGGCCAGTAAAACAGCCAGATTTGGGGGTTCTCATTGGAAGAATTACTAATTATGCAGTCACAGCAGACAGAACGTGGAGTGGGAATGTACTGACCCACAGAGCCCTGGAAATAACTGCAGATGGGTGCAGAAAGACTGTGCCTCTGCCATGGATGAGAAGATTCCTCTCCTTAAGGAAAGCAACCAGATTGGTTTAGAGACCTTTAAACCTGCAAACATATCTCTCATACATTCTGACCATCCACCTCCAGTTCAAAACAGGAGTGTCACAAGACTACGCAGCACTTCAGGCTGAGGACATAAGCATGGGTTCAAGCTCTAATTCACTGCCCATGCATGTGGTAACCACCTAAGTCTGAGAGGAGCATCCTCCTAGACCTGCCAGTCAGGATAAATCTTAGTTTGCAGCCACATGTAACACGACTAGACCTACACACTTTTTCCTTAGGAGACGAGGACATCTCCTTTCCTCCAACATCACAGCTCGGCCAATCCCAGCACATGCTTCCCAGCGTCATACAGCAGAAGAAGACCTCCTCGGACAAGCATCAGCCTCAGCCACATCCCAGAGCTGTTACCTCCTTCCTCCCACCCAGAGCACATGCCCACAGAGTCACAGTAGAGTGTCTGCATGCAGACAGAAGGCACTCTTGGCCAAAGCTCGGCCCTTAACAGCAACACACAAGATAAGCAGAGCAACAGTGGCTGTGTCAGCTGCTTCTCTTTGTGAGAGACTTCTCACTGACATGAAAGAATTTTCCCTTTGGAGTCTCTGCTGAAATTAGCAGGACACCCCATTTAACGTTGTAAGGATGTACTTAATGCAACTGCCTAAGCAAATCACAGTCTCCAAAACACTGCTCTTCACAACCTCGTGGTGAAGTAGGGCACCGCTTTGAGTCTTATTTCACAAAACCTGGCCCGAGGTTCTCACGCACGTTGCTCGTTTATGGCAGCTCAGGGACCTGGACATGTATCACCAACAGGGCTGATGCCACCAAGGAGATATAATTGGAAAAAGCATTCCCATCGAGACCGTCGCTTAGAAAAACAAAAAAATAAACATTCATCAGAACTGTTGCAGAAAGGAACAAACAGTCCTTGGAAACCTTCGGGACAGAATTTAAGACTCAGGGGAGTCTTCTACATCTGAGAAGATGGGACAACTGACAACTGGAAATACGGAAGCAAGCCAAACTTGCCACAAAGTGGTTTCTGCAACTTGCTGTAAGCTGACAGACATCTGTATGTATCCATGCTACTTCTGTGCTTAACAGTAAAAGTTAATAAATAGCTTTAGATTGCTGTGTTCTGATAGAACAGTCACATCATGTGAACTGAAGCTGGGCTGTGGATAGCTTGAAAGGGCACAACTTCACCACTTTGGCCGAAGAAAAAGCAGCCTCTTTCAATTCCACAAGTAAAGCTTGTTCGTGGGGCAAAGGGCTGCAGTGACAAAACAGCTTCAGCAGAGCCAGCCTGTGCACAGTCAGCTCAGCAGAGCTAAACTCTCAGTCACAAGATGGCATGTGCCGAGATATAGTATATATCTGAGAGACCTTATGGAATTGCATCTGGCCCCTACAGCAGGTGGGCTAGAGCAACAACTCCAGCAAAATCTCTAGGTCAATGTTTTATTAAAGTAGCTCCTTACATAATACCACTGACTCGTTAATGCAGATGCCATTTGCTGCTTAGAGGAGAAGCTAAGGAAGCTTCTGAGTAGGAGGGACCTCCAGGTGCAAAACTGTGATGTCCCACTGTTTTGAGAACACATACATTACCCAGTGGGCCAAACAACAAGAGAACTCTGAACTTTTAGAAGTAGTTCATAATGTCATTATTGAACTTATCAGCAGCTACTAGAAATACATTTAGAGTAATTTCTCTCTTAAATTTACTAAAAGAAAAAATAGGTTAGCCAAAGCTGCCTTTGAAGTTGATGGCTAGGGTATGTATGTGAATCTTGATCTATAAATAGGGGGACTAGGAAACAAGTAGCCTATACTGTAGATACTTGCCTTAAAAACACTGTCATTGCATTGTTCACATTTGCTCCTAGTCCATCTGCAGGAAACCTTTGAATATGAAAAGTTATTAAATCCAGAAACTATAAATTATCTACAAGGAAAAGGGAGAAGAGGCAGCTCTTTTAATCTCCCCATAAAGAAGCAAAGGAAATTGCATCATACCCAGATGGCAGACCGATGTGGCTGGCCAGACAGAGGGATCGGTGCACTGGTATTAGTGGCATTGCTTCCACAGACCCGGACAAACAAACAGTAGCTACAGAGAAGAGGGTCAAAGTGAATGTCTAGATGCAACTCCCTCTCGGCCCTTCAAGAGTCTTGGTACAACTTTTGTACCTGGTTACTATTTCTCATACAAAGCCAATCAAAGCTCTGGCCCTAACACATGGAGGGGAGTGAATTTTGCCACACAGACCCACTTCTAATGCAATTCTCAAGCAACATGGGAAAAGAAAATTATAATTCTTTTTTTGCCAAGTGTAAAACCCACCAACTCTACAAAGTGAGCCTGAGCTGAAAACCTACATTTGTCTTAATTTTCAAGACAACGTAACAATAAATCAGAAACAGTTTTTCAACTGAGAGAGGTTTTTTGTTGTTTGGGGTTTTTTTTAGCACTGCAATGTTCTCTTTTATTCTTTCTGATCCATTATCTCATCAGTAGCAACACAGTTTATTTTCTGGCCTCCTTCCACAAGCTCTCTGGATCAGATAGCGGTATTTGTATTAATGTAACAAATATGATTGTTAACCAAAAAGAGTCAGATGTTTATCCCCAGAATGTTCCCTACATGATCCCAACTCCTTTTTCACCAAGATTACTTCTGTCTGAATTACGTGCATTTAGAAACCTGCCTGAAGTAACTAGTCCAGAGACCATCAAACAACTGTTACTTAGTGGAGAATTATATCCTCCGACCCTTGTTCCCATTGGCCATGCCCCTTACAATTTACACCTCCCCAAAGCAGAGCAAGTATTGCCAAGTCAGAGGAGCACTGTTTCAGACTTGATCTCCCCCTCTTATTGCCAGAGAATGGGATTTTTCTTTTCATCAGCACCCCCAAAGGCTTAATGTATGAAGTCGCAGTACACCGTTAGCCTTGACTCAGCTGCAGTGACTCTCCAAAAAAGCAAAGGAAGAGCAGAAATCAACACAAAGCCACTTCTCAGTCAACTAAATGGAGGCCACTGCCATTGCCTGAGACCAAGCTCACAGCAGTTACTGTAGAGCCACCAAGAAGCAGTAACTATTGCCCGTCTAAGCCCTGCAGAGCCCTGTATATCATCTGCTTTTGCTCCATCGTACATCCTAACTGCAGTTTCACGCTCACCAACGAGCATCCTACAGCACAGACAGTCAAGCTGTTGATACAAGACCCAGTATAAGGTGACAGTTCCTCACCTTGCCTAAATTGGTCATTTCTAACGATCTGCTGGAAAGCTGAGTGAAGGATCAAAGCCAAATGTAGATCTGACCCTGGAGAAGCAGATCAAACATTAACATTAGTGACAAGGAGCTCCAAATTTCTGTAGGGACCTATCTATCAACCTGAATGACTTGGCATGGCATAGGTTAACTCAAAGGGCCACAGAAGAGGGAGAAAGGCATTTTAAATTAGAGGGAGGAATAGTTACCAGCTAAAAGAGAAACCTCCCTCTCCATTGGGATCTTCCTTGGTAAACACAGAAAACACAAATCAACCTAATCGCCCAGCCAACCCCTCACCCCACATCCAGCCAGTGTACAGAGCTGGTCCCCTTTGCTCTCTCCGACAGGATTCTCTGTAACTTTCCTTCTCTGAAGTTTGCTTACATTACTGGCTCTGTTTGCTGACATTGGCAGCTTGTTCAAGCCTTTGCAAAAAAAACTATTTTTTCTTGGGTATACTTAATCTATCTTATTTTTATCCCATCTGTGAGAAAAAACGGCAACAGCGCAAACCGATCTGCTTCGCAATGCTGCCAGCTACGCAGATCCCATGACCTCCTAGCTAGGTTGCTGCAACATTTTCTGTTTATCTGGTGCTGCTCTTGTGCGTTCACCCATGTCCTATCCCTAACCCAGCATGCATTTCCAAGTCCTCTTTAAAGGCCTCTTTCAAGGTGAATTACCTGAATCTCATGCATACTAAACTGTTGAATGTAGACTTCCAGATATTTCTTCTTCCATATGAACCTTTAAATAGGTTCAGTCTGAAAATCTTCCGGAGGGATCTCACATGTTTTCCACATGCTCAGCACTGGTGAGACCACATCTTGTATCCCATGTTCAGTTTTGGGCCTATCACAATAAGAAAGACATTGAGGTGCTGGAGCATGTCCAAAGACAGGCATGAAAGCTGGTGAAGGGTCTAGGGAACAAGGCTCACGAGGAGCAGCTGAGAGAACTGGTGTTGTTCAGAAAAGAAGGCTCAGAGGAGACCTTCTCACTCTATACAACTACCTGAAAGGAGGTTGTAACAAGGTTGGGGATGGTCTCTTCGTCCAAGTAACAATTGATAGGACAAAAGGATATGGCCTCATGTTGCATCAGGGGATACTGGAAAAATATTGGATATTAGGGAAAATTTCTCCACTGAAAGGATTGTCAAGCATTGGAACAGGCTGCGGGAAGTGGTGGAGTCCCCATCCCTGGAGGTATTTAAAAGACATGTAGATGAGGACATGGTTTTGTGGTGGACGTCGCTAGCTTAACAGTTGGATTCAGTGATCTTAAAGGTCTTTTTCAATTTAAAAGATTGTATGATTCATACCTAAGTCCTGTAAATGAAGTTGGATGCTCTCCCTGAGAGAATCTACTGCAGCTCAGAGTGTACCAGACTAGGATACAGGGACTACTAATGTCACATATGCTGCTTCAAAGGGCTACAAAGCAAAACTGCCAAGGATGTTGCCACTTGAAGAACAAAAGTGGAATGCCTGCTGTAATTGCCATGGGAGTTAATTCAAGGGAAAGTCTATGGCTTGCCCTTATCCAGGAAGACGGATTGAATGATCTCACAGGTCCTTTTTCACCTTTTCCTTAAGTACCAATGAAAACAGCTGGGGTTGTGAAACAGTGGACATGAGACGGAGGCCAGTGACGGCTGCTCCACACAGAGCCATGCTAGAAAAGTCTCTGGAACACAGAGGAGGTGAGACTCTTTCCTTCTACCACCCCAGGTAGCTCTGCCTGTGGTTTGGAAACACAAATGATGTGCAATCACCACGAGGAGATCTGCAAAATCACTTCAAGCAACCATAAATCCATGTGTGTCTGTAAGTCCAAACATTTATAAATCCATTCTCACCAACTGGAAATACATGGGTTAGTGACCACGACAGGCATATACTCACAGTTTTTACAGAAAGGCAGAAAGACATAAACCTTTTCTAAATCAATATTTGTAACCAAAATTTCCTGGAGTAAATCAGTAAAGCAAAGATCTTTGTAAAGTACTTACATAAGTACTTAACTCTCCCCTTTTCCAAATGAAGGAACAGGGCACAAGATGGTCCTTCTATTAGCAAGGATTGACAGGTCGAGCTATATTCTTATGCCACTTCACCTTATCAGAAAAAAAAAAAAATCCATGGCCCAGCTTGTGCAACATTAGCAAATTGTTTTCATTTATACATAATTTAAAAATTGACTAAACTTTGAGTAATAGCCTCTTATTTTTAATTTTTTCCCATTTTCTTTGCTGCTCATTGGCCAGCATGGAAATGTACAGGTATGGGTTATCTTTGTCTGCACACTGCTTCAGACTTACAGGTGAATAAATGTTGCTCCAGATGATGCTACTGGGTGGTGCCCTCCTTGGCATATCGAGGAGGTGAGAGTCTTCTCAAGACACCAAGAATCTTGTGTTTCCTCTATCTCTGAAGACACTATAACACCACGGTGCACAATAGCACAGCACAGTCCTTAATGCTGAATTAATTCAGAAGATCCGGAGTACACGGCGTTCTTGGGGAAAGGAATATAATTACTGCATTTTAAGTTCTCCTGGAAAAATGGCTCTTTTTTTGGAGTTAATGTCTTTCCCTGCTGCTGATTTTGGCTGGAGGAATCCTCCTGTCTTTCATGAACTAGCATTTATCTGCTCTTTTCTGAAATGCAGGAGATAAAGATGCCTCCTGTGAGATTGGGTGGGGAAGGAGTCGTGGCCCACAGGTGAGGCAGGGAAACATGAAAGATCTGGAATGCTCATTTTCCTAAGGAT
The DNA here is from genome assembly GCA_020746105.1 of Trogon surrucura. Taxonomy (NCBI): domain Eukaryota; kingdom Metazoa; phylum Chordata; class Aves; order Trogoniformes; family Trogonidae; genus Trogon; species Trogon surrucura. The sequence continues at coordinate 8,289,425 of CM036618.1, forward strand.
TTCACTTAGTCAAATTATCACCAAACTGTAAGCCATTTCTAACCACTAATCACCCACTGCCTGGAAACTATTTTGAACAAATGTAAATGTACAAAATCTGGTAGATGAAAGCCTTGAAATGTAGATCCTGGGAAGTTTGTGAACTTTAACAACTGTGGAGAAACAAAACCACAGTTTCTTTTCTTAACTTTGATCCTAGTCTAGGGGCAACACACAGGCACATGTAACAGATCTTTCCTTCCTGTATATTTTCTTGCCAAGGATGCCATTTAAACTCTTTGGAAACAGCACCATAGCTACTCCGTGCTGTCTAGCCTCCAGAACATATCAGATGTTATTTAAATAAGTTCATGCTAGAATTTTTCTACAGTGCCTCCTGGTAAACAGCAGCCATAACAAGCCTATTTTCAGACTGAAAGGGCCAAAAAGCTAAACTGAAGTAAAATGGAACAATTTGGTATTGTCCTACAGTACCAGACTCTCACAGTGATATAATAAATACCTAAAAAAAAGGGAAGACAGATCACAGATGTTTCCCCAGAAAAAAAAAAACAAAAAACTGCAGCCTGTCTTAGCATTGACTTCTTCTCTTTGTCCTTTGAACCTCATAGAAAAGACTTGTCACTGTATTTTGCCCCACAGCAGGGCAACAGCCAAATCAACTACCTAGCCATGGAGCAGGGGGAAATAACCCCACAGATACCCTCAAGCAGTCTATATCTCCTCTTGAGGATTTCTGAGCAGGTTTACTTCACACTTCTCCAAGTCCTGTGCTTCAACGGAAACAGCAAGGTAGAACTAATTCCTTTAAAAGCCACAGAGATTTTGTGTTAAGTTTTCCTATACTATGAGGTTTTAATCTCTACTATGAAGTTTTAATCTGTACGTCTTTGTAACCCAAAGTGATTCTGCAGACTGAAATATTAGGTTGTTTTATGTAGACCAAAGTTCAAACCCTGATGGAAGTTCACGTTTTCCCTGCAGTAATCTAGTCCCTGTAGTCCCCATCATAAGGTTTCTGCTCAAAAGCAAGACTCCAAGCTCAGAAATCCAGTGAAGCAAAGGATGGAAAAGATGATGTGGCTCTTCAGCTGCCTACCTTGCAGCCAGGTCTTGAAACTACAATTGCCCAGAAATAAAATACATGCAAATTCAGAATGTAAACAGGACAGAACCACAACACAGGCGAGCTGCATCCATTCATCCGTAAAGAAGAGCAAGTATTGATGACACAGATTTTTCTCTGAGCCCCGGTTTGGAATCTGCTCTGTCTTCCAGGGTCAACAAAACCTCCAGTTTCAAAATTTTGCATATATGCTTTAAGAATTAGCATGCTGTGAGGTCTCGCCATGGATAGCTTGTCTTTTCTCAAGCAACATGTACAATAGTAAGTCATGGGGATTTTTTTCCAACCTTCCCTCATTAACATCACAAAGCAGTCACATAGAGCCTTTCATTTTTCCGGTATGTTGGAAGCAAGAAGGAATGAAACCTCTGACAGATGGCTTTGAGGTAGCACTCCCATTTTGCAGTTGGATAATATACCTTCCTACTGTCCTGAGTGTCGGACTGGTGAAGGACAGAAGCTTCTTAGCTCTTTCACCTTCACTTAGTCTCCCCATCTGGGGCACATTAGGTCCCAAAGAGCCACTGCAATAGGGCTGTAATTCAGAGTGCCTGCTCCAAGCCGCGTTTTTGTGAAATAAATCTAAGCTGTCCGGGAGACATGGAAAGGCAAGTTAGGAAGTTCTATGTCCATCTCTTGACATTGATTCTCTCAAGCAGGTGGTTTTTGTCATATCTTTGCCTGCATTCCTGTATTTCCCAAAAAATACCTTTATTCTTTCCTCCCCAGTTCAGGTTGCCTTTTGCTGTTTGCTTTCTGCTCTCACTTTCTCTCTGAGCTGATTCAAACTACATAACCTCTGCCATGAGAGCAAAGACTCAAAGGTCAAGAAAGTTCTTATGCAATTTCTATAGTAGTGATTTTCTATACTAGTGAGCAGTTCAGGACACAAGAACGGGTGCTGGAATTTGACCGTCTGTGCCACTACACAGCTATTTCACATGCCTTTAGTCTGGGGCAACTGGTACCTGCCCAGATAAGACTCAGGAACCTGAACGCACCAAGCGCATGGGAAAGGTGACCCACTGGAGCTCTTGGTCTCTGCAGACACAGGTGCCTCGATCTTCCTAAAATTTCCCCCCACCATCCACTGTGGCCATCAGACATCGGCACTTCATCCTAAGCATCGGTCTCAGAGGGATAGGTGACAACTCACAGTTTGGTATCCGTCTCCCCACAAATGTTTGCAAAACATACTCAGTTCAGAGTAGGGAACCTCTCTGCCTCATTCTGGAATCCACTTGTACTACTTTGATTATGTCATTTACATTTGCTTTAAGGATATTTTATATACTCAGGAGGGGGTAAAAACAGTGTAGTGAACATGAGAACTGGTCCCACCAAATTTCTGCCTTTTCTTTAACTGTTGTTACCACACATAATATGCACAGCAAGTGTTTCAGAGCAGAAACCCCGCCAGTTCAGGGCAAATGGGTGCAGAGACTTCATCATTGCTGCAATGCCAGAGAAATGAACAAATTTGCCCCCTGGGTTGAAGCTGAAGGAATGAAATTCTCGAGCCGTGCCTAAAATCACATGGGTGCGCTTGGCTCGTCTGATGTTGTTCCATGGTGATTCACAAGCACTTCTCTGCCTTGCTTTCTGCTCTGCTGTGTGATGCTTGGCAGCGAGCTGCATGGTTAATGCTGTGCAGAGAACAAATAAGAGCCCTGGATGGATAATTTTTTTAATTTTTTTTTTTTTTTTGCAAGCAAGCTCCTGCCTCAGAGACAACTCTAAAAAATTGCAGCACAGGGAAGGTCTGGACAGAATCAGTGAGTATTTAGCGTTGTTGGAAAATAAAGTCAGATTGCATGGTGTGAAAGCCATGTGATCCCCTTCCTAACATGTAATTTCTCTTCAGAACAACAGGCAGCGCCTCGCATATTGCTTTGCAAATACTAAGGTCAACATTACTTCTCTGGATTGTAGCCTGTCCTTTGCACCTGCAAAAGCTGAGCTATGGAAAGTTGACTTCAGGCCACGTTTACCTTGGTGTCACAACCTGTAGACATCCCTGCCAGTAGCATGACCCAGAGCACCTATCTTAAGTGTTCAGGCATCCAATACAGTCACAAGGAGAGCACTGAATTTCTGAGGAGTGACTCAGAACCTGTAAGCATACACATGGGGCCCAGGGAGTCGGGAAGTCTGTGCAGGGCAATTAGGTGCTCCCTCACGCTGCGTGAGAAGCTGCTGGGAGCCAGCCAGCCGGAAACAACAAGCCCAGGGATATATCTGAATTGGGACCTATCTTCTGGCTTGGTCCTTTCAGAAGCTGGTTGACATGGCAGAGAACCCTTACTTAATCATAGAATCATAGAATCATAGAATCATAGAATCATAGAGTGTTTGGGGTTGAAAGGGACCTCTAGAGATCATCTAGTCCAACCCCCCTGCAAGGTAGGATCCCCTAGCTAGAAGTTCTCACTAGCAGTGCAGGAGATATTCACCACCTGACGTGGCATCCACCTGAAGGAGAGGTGATGCAGACCCATGCAGGAAGGTGCAAGGAGAAGATGGAGGTTGACTTGACTACTGTTATGGTGCCCATGGTGTACTCCTTCCTCTGTGAGAAGTGTTTCTGCTACTGCTGTTGTTGTCACCACATGTAACCCTGTTTTAAAGTGGCTTGTCAGGAAGACTTAGCGTGCCTGGCAGGTTTGCTTAGCCCGGGCTTCTTCAGGTACGCAAATGAAAAGGAGGGAATTCCCAATTTTGTATTTGTTTGCTTTTTAAATAATAAGACTCAATACTGAAAGCTGTTTAGATTCTGGCTGACCAAATCTCGTACCCCGCGCTTCCATACAGGCCAACGGTTGCAGGTTTGAGACAGAGGAGAGAGGTTACAATTTTTTGGAAGCAAAACTCAGTAGGAAACAGGAATGCTCCTTGCAGGCTCAGTGCCATTCGAGCCTCCTTAGCTGGCTGAAGAACAGCCTTTTCAGTTCTGAATTGCAGAAGAGAAAACACAGACTTCTTCAAGAAAAAAAAAAAAGGGGGAGCAAGGGCGACTCATCAGCAGTGGATCACGCAGCTGGGATCTTCCCTGGACTTGGGGCAGATCTTTGTCCCTTCATTCCTGTGCACACCTGGTACCTGCTGCCACACACTGCCGTGACATTCACAGCATCATTGCTCTCAGGAGAGCATTTTGTACTTGCTCTGTAATCAGCTCCAAATCTGCTAAAGGTATTAATCTGATTGTAACCGTTGTATCAAGTGGAGGAAAATAAATGAGAAATTTAAACTTACAGTCTGCCAACAATTCCAAAAAAAAAAAAATGGAGCATTGTGGATAGTAAATAGAGAGAAACAACAAAACGGGAGTCAGAGGAATTTGAGCCTTTCATGGTCACTGATGTAGTAAATCAGCACTGCAGTTTAACACAGCCAAATGTAGTGCAAAGTAATACGTCTGAGGGAAAGGACTGAACTTGCAAGCACATATTTAAATGTTACATTCATGCATTACACTAGCCAGGAAAAGGAGGCTGATTTCATTAAAGAAAAATAAATCTCTGAAGACCATACACTTCATTTATACATTAATAAAGAAGAAGGGGGGAAAAAAAAAAAAAGGAATCCAAGCGTAATTTAGGCTATGTCAGAGAGCAATCACAGTGACTAGTAAAATGGAAGGAGCACAAGATGTATATTATTACCTTAGTGAAATTTAGTCCTGCTGGGAAACTCCCAAAGAATATCTTACAGTTAACATGTCAGGTACCAGTGAGGATGAGGTATCAGCTTCCACTGCTCTATCCTTACTACAGGGATTGACAACCAAGAAGGAAACTCAGTTTCATTTAGCGAGCTCTCTGTATACATTTAAGGTGGAACCCACATATTTAAATTCTGGCAACTACACACATTCTCAGCTTTCCACCACACCAGTCCCTAAAGAAACAAGCCCCACTTCAAAGACAAAGAGAAGAGAGCAGGGAGTGGTGGTCTTTCCAATGGCAATGGTCAGTGGAGGAGGAAAATGCTGAAATATCATGGTCACAGAGGAAGGCAGAGGGACAGATCTGTAATTTTTTTCATAACCACAGAAAGCTTTTGAGAATGCTCTTCAAACTGCAGGTACAGAGACGTGATTGCTTAACTGAAAACGAGCTGCTGCTGGTGTGGAAGGGGATAGACTGCTCTGTGCTCCTCAGGTGAAGAGCAAACTAACTCTGGCCAAGGGCTCCATAGGAAAACTCTTTGGTTCTAGCAATGCCATGCTCTGCAACAGTGCAGATAGCCTGTGGTGCATTTAGAGAGACTCATCCCCAGTAAACTGCTGGGAACTCGCATCAGGAAGATCAGGTCGAAGCAGCTTGATATAGGATTTCCACCAGTGGCTCTGAGGAAATGGGGTACCTTAGGGTGAACATCTCAACACTGACCTTTCTCAGAGGCCAAGTTTATTCTCAGCGGAGAAAAGAAAACCTTTCACAGTTACCCGATTAAGCTGATCTAGAACTAACAAGAACTCCAGAAACAACAGGAGTGGCCTCCTCCACTCTGCCTCCAGAGAAAAATCTGGCTTTTATTACAAAATTCCAGCCTCAGGCTTCCTCCCACAGGATAGACCAAGGAGGCCCAGACATGTATGAATTAACCGAAAATAACACTTCCAGGGAGGGAGAGGATGACTGAAGGGATTACCGATGGGTTACAAAGGGCTCTCACCTCCTCCTCACTAGTTCAACTCCAGAAGAGGTCAGGAGTGAGGGGGTAAAGCCTCTGGCTCCAAGCTTTTTGGTGCCCTTACCCAATTTACTGGGAAAAAAGTGACTCTGCCATAACCACCAACATATCAGGCAGCCCCAGACAGTGAACAGAAGAACAAAAACTGCTCTTCCAGCCTCAACATTAATTCTTTTTAAACAGCTCTGAGTCTCACGGTGGCAAAACTCAGACGGATAGCAAGCTTCAGTCTCCAGCAGCAAATATGTTTAAAAATAGCCAAAGCAAACAGGATATTATTTGGAGAGGGAAGGAGGCATGCACTTTTTTGGCTATGTTTGGCCAGCAGCAGGGATATCATCTGGTTGATCCTGACCATCTTCACTGCACATCCTCATCACTATGGCAATGTCCCATAAACAGAGCAGGGATCAACAGCTCCCTGGAGCAAAGAGGCAAGGGCTGTCCTCAGGTAGTGGCACTGCCTTAGAAGAAGGAAAACAAGAGATTTGTGCAGGCGAGCTGAAGGCTCACTAGAGCATGCAAATGTTACCTTAATTTGTGCATCGGCACTTAAATACCACAGGAACTGGCGCGGGAGCGACGCAAGAGCAAAGCGGATGAGCACAGTGTGTCTGATTCAGCCTGGGGAGAGAGCCAGGAGAGAGCCAGGGAGCATCCACGAGTGTTAGGGGCCAAGGCTACCCCAAATGCTGCTGCTATTCCCTAGGCAAACCCCATCAGAAACTGAAGCAAATGGCAGGCAACACAGAATTACAGAATCATTTAGGCTGAAAAGGACCTTTAAGACAGAGTCCAAGTGTCAACCTACCAATGCCAGGTCCACCGTTAAACCACGTCACTAAGCACCACACCTACACGGCTTTTAAATACCTGCAGGGTATTTAAAGTATCCTGCTGGGCAGCAGCAGAGCATCCTTGGAGCAGCTTCAGACAGAATAGAGAGCACCGCACCAAGCTCAAGCACTGATGCAGGGAAAAGCAGCTCAGAGAAAAGGAGCACCAGACCATAAGAAGCCACCAGTGAGTGATAAGCACTCTCTCCTGGAGATTCCAGTGGCCGCCACGGGCTTGTGGAGCAGCAAAGGCTCTGGCTTCAGGACATGAAGTAGCACAGACCTTGCTTGGCCTGCCTAGTTTTTCCTAATATTTTTCCTATGCTCCAGCTTGCATTCATTGCCCCTTGTCCTATCATGGAACATCAATGAGAAGAGCCTGGCTCCAACTTCCTGACACTCACCCTTTACATATTTATAAATGCTAATGAGGTCACCCCTCAGCCTCCTCTTCTCCAAGCTAAAGAGGCCCAGCTCCTTCAGCCTTTCCTCATCAGGGAGATGTCCCACTCCGTTAATCATCTTTGTGGCTCTGTGCTGGACTCTCTCAAGCAATCCTGCTTTGGCAGAGGGGTTGGACTAGATGATCTCTCAAGACCCCTTCCAACACCTAACATTCTGTGATTCTGTGATTCTGATTATGCAAGACAGAGAAAGGGAGAAGAGAAGCACGTGCTCACTCCACCCTCTTGCAGAGTCTTCACAACCTGCAGCCTCTTACAATACTGGTTCCCCCACTGCAGTGAAATTGCCACGAAGAGAGGCTTTACTCAAGGTAGTGCTTTGGTGAGGTAATTTAAGACAACAGAATTAAACTGAAACAGACAATTTATGTTGTGCAACAGGAAATATTTCCAGACAGTAAAGTCTGTTGGGCTCCAGAGCACTTTCCCAAGGTAAGCAGCAGAACTGGAATCTCCATCCTTTGACTCATCCGTCAAGGCCACCTGAGTATAAAAATGTGGTATGGAGAACACACTTGCACAAGGAGAGAGACGGAACAGGGTCCCTGGTCTTTCCTTTAACAGCAATTCTATGTAAAAGCAGGGACTCAGCATTTGTTTTCATATAGAACAAAGTTCCATTAAGAGAACAAAAAGCTGAGATTTAGGGCAAGCAAGGAAGTAAAAAAAGCCAGAAAATCTTTGTGGTAATCAAGACCCTTCAGCTCCCATCATCATCTCTCCCTGAGTGGATTTCTCTTGTCTGTCTTTCTGCATTGCAAGTTACAGAATAAAGCAGATAAGAAGAGACTGATTCTTGTCCATCCTGAACTGCTGTAAATTTGAAATAACTTCACTGAAATGAGTGAAGGGATGTCAGCCTAAAATTAAGTGGGTTCACATTTAAATCCAAAATAATTAAGGGTGAAATTTTGTTCATCTCCCACTATAGCACACATAGGTGAAGTTTTAGGATAGTTTAGATAGTTTTAGGATAATTTAGAAACTGACTCCAAAAACTACATTTAAGACTGAGGCTCACCTCTCAGTATCTATGTATAGGGATGGATTTCTGAGACACTTCAAGTCCTGTCCACTTTCAAGCACCCAAAAGCAGCATCTGAAGCATATTTAGCCCCACCAGTCACTTTGCACAGACAATGATTCAAATCCCCTCAGAGCCAAGTTGCCTGTTGGACATCTGCAAAAATGTCAGTCTAATACTCTTTTCATATCAAGAAATTGTTCAGGTTTTTACACAGTTCCAGGTAAATACTGTTTCTCCGGTTCCTTAGAGCTGCTGGGACTGACTCCTGCTACAGCTTCTCTTCTGCCTCTGTTAGATGAGCTAATTAGCCTCTTGGCTATGTCTCTGATAGTAAACTAAACAGTGCCAGAGCCCATTCTTCAACCCTGAAGCCAATTGGCACAGCCTGACGCCTACGTATCATTAAACTCTCTTACACTCTGAAACAAGGTGGCCGCATCCAAAGTGCTTTTCTGGAGTGTCCTGGCCCATCCTAACTCTCAGAAACAGCCAAAAGTTGTCCCAGACCAACTCATGTGTATCACCTGTGTTAGCACAGACCATCAAGACCAGCTCGGGTCTTACACCAGTACAGGTATAAGCCAGCTGTGGGGAATGCTGAGAGTGAAGAATACTTTTTGAAAAAGAAGTAAGGAGTAGCACAGTACTCGGAAAGAGTGCAGGAGACAGGAAGACCCAAAAAAATCATTTCCTACTCGATTTTAAAAAAGAAAAAATGTGCTTTTCATATAGGAACTGTCAAACAAACTTTGAGCTTTTTACCTGGAAACTGACTCCAGGCAAAGCTGTCAGCAATGTCTCCTGGGTCCCCCATTGCTAATGGGAGCAAGACACGAGATGCCAAGGCTGGGCAGGGAGCTTGAACTTTCCTCAGCCATGGGAGGGGATGGATTGATGTGTCCAGAGCTCCCCTCCTATGTTCCCCATCTTGTATCTCCTTCCACTGCATTCTCATCCTGGGGAAGCAGCGGGGGCAAGGAGAACTCTACTACAAAACTAACAAGAAACAAAGAGGAACTGAGGGAGCAACACAAATCAAGCAATGACCTGGAGGTAAACACACTATACACAAAGCCTTAGGATCATTTTTCCCAGGGCCAACTCCAAGCCTTTCCCCCCCCCCCCCCCCCTTCTAATTAGTTGGAAAATACAATACATATAATTGACCTTTCTAAATGCTGCTGAGTAGCTGGAGGTGTTGGGAACTAATCCCGCCTGTGAAGACCCTGGGGTTGTGCAGCATTGACTCTATCTGCTGGTGTATAACGCTCTGCAAGTGCTTTTTTTCCCTCACTTACTGACACGTTGAAATTTACTGCCCTGTGTCAGGGAGTTCAAGAAAGCCTTTTAACTCTGAAAGCTCCAGGAACCGGCTCCAGCACATGCCTCAGGATTTCTGTCAGTTTGTTACGCCTTGTTTGTCCAAGAAAGAGTCAAGACTGAACGAGTCAGGAATGACAGAAATAGTACATGAAGTCACAGTCGCTCTGCTTTAAAGCAGAAACATTTGTGTCATTTTCCTACCAAATAAATAAATATATATGCCTTCAGCAAGCAAATAAGGAAATGTCAGAGGAAAGGCATTACAGGCAGGTTTTTACAGATGCCAGCTGATCTGTGCCCGCTCCTCCAAGCGAGTATAATACAGATTCCCGCAAGTATCGGTCGTTTCTGGTCGGAAAAGCAATCACCGGGACCGTACGCACCAACAAACCCCTTGAACGCTACTGCAAGCAAGCCCTAGGAAAAACCTTTAAACTCTAGCCTGAAGCTGAAAGACAAACACGTAAGTGAAAACACTGAGCACCCCCAGCTCTTTCCCTCACCTCTTTTCACCACCTTCCCGGCTTCTGTACAGCTCCATGCTGCTTTCTCCCTCCCTTTAAGTAGTTCTCTTTTTTTTTATCCATCGACCACATCCAGCCACGAGCATCTGCAAACCAGCATCAACACCAACCCTCACAGATGCTGACCTTACCCTCTCCAACGGAGCGAAATCCCTCCCGCATGCCGCAGGACCGCGCCGCAGCCCCTCGCCCACCCACCACCCCAGCTCGCAGCCCTGGATCCCGCAGCCACCTCGCTCCCGACCACCTGCACCAACGGCACCACGGCCATCATCAGAGAAGTTTGTAAGAAAGAAGGATGTTTGGTTGGTTGGGGTTTTTTTTGCTCTCACCGCCTTCAGTTGTCAGCAGCCTGAGAAGTAGAGCCGAGCAGCTGGGAGAGAAGAAAGTTGTTTCACCGTTCGGGTCTTCGGCAGCTGGGTTGGGAGCTGAGCCTGTGGGGACAGGCGAGAGCAGGAATGTGGTGTGACAGGCGAGAGCGTGAGGTCTGCCCCTGCCCACTTACATCCTCCCCAAAAGCCAGGAGGGCGGGTGCCTTGTGCGTCTGCGAGAGGAGAAGAGAAGAGAGGAGAGGAGAGGAGAACGGAGCACGGGAGCGAGTGTCGAGGAGGGCAGCAACAGGAAATGACACAGAAACTTCACCAGGCTCCAATCCAAACTTGGCCCCCGACATGAAAGAAAGGAGGAGGCAATTTGGGGGGTGGGAAGAGAAAATTTTTCCCCCTCATTAACCAGCCTAAAAATCTGCTGACTGGGGGGAAAAAAAAAAATAGCACTGTGACAAGTTTTATTAAAGCAAGGAATGAATGGCGAGGGGGGGGAGGAGAGGGGGGACTCCCGTCAGAGTTTATTTATTTGAGCAGGAGTGGTGCGATGATGTTAGACACCGAGAGCAAAATGCCGTTTTCAGCAGCTTTCTGGATTTTCTAAACTCCTCCAGTGCTCTGGCTCATGCCTGAGGGCAGCAGGCAGTAAGCATCAACACCCCCCTTGCACCCTGTGGATCAGCTGCTGCCTGCGAGAGGCTGGCTCTTTCTGCCTGGGGTCACAGGCAGTTGCCCTAAAATGCAGCTCTCAGTGAATGGGGATAGCAGAGGACACAGGCCAGGGCTGCTGAGGACCTGTGCCCAGCCTGGTGAAGAGCACACAGCTCCACACCCTCGGGCGTAAAGCAGGCGGCAGCCCAAGGACCGGCAAGGCGCAACAGTGGTGTGACCCACCGATGTCGAAAAATCACACTGGGCATGTTGTCAGACCTTTGCCTTGATAGATGCAAGATACTTCCTTAACTGACAAAGCTGGGTTGATATTTTCCAGCTAGGCAAATTATTTGAATCCCTCTCTACACGCTAGGTACAATGGGAGAACAGCTATTGAACTGCGTGCTAGTTTTTAAAGCATCCTTTAGATCTAACACCTGGTAGGCACTTGTCCCTGCAGGCAGCTCTGACCTAGCTTGACTTTCAGCTCTCTGCACATCCCACCTGCCTTTGCAGTAGGCAGTGCCATAAACCCTTTGGTAGAAGCCTGTGGGACTTTCTAAGGGAGCCTCTCATCATCCTAATTTGGGAACCACACACACTGCTGTTGCAGGGTGGATGAGATGTTCACACAATAGGTCGCTGCAGACTGAGGAGCAGGTCAAATGGAACCTTTTCACTTGGAAGCAGGTGAATCACACCTCACCCTGCTCAAAGATATGCAGATACAAGAAGTTCTAGAAGCAGTTGGAATCCATGTGCAAGCTCAGATTCAAGTCTTTTCTGGAAAGAAAATATAAACATAGCCACTCTGGTCACAAATTTGAAAGAGGTGGGAGATTGTTCTTCCTTAAAATTGAGCTTTCTCAGGCTAAAGATGGCCTCACTGAGACCTCTCCACTCCATAATCAGTTTAATAGGACTATGAAATTCCTGTTAAAATAAGAATTTTTAATATTCCTATTTAATAGGGATATCTCAAGGCCAGATAAGATCACTCGTTTGACCATTTGGGCTGATCAGTTGTTAGATTATCTGGTCTGATCACCTGCATAGCTGAAGCCACAGGGTGGTGTCCCAAACCAACACCAGAATCATTGCAAATTAAGGCGCATCTTCCAAGGAGACATCCCATCCTGAACAAGAGACTTCAAACGAAGGACAATCTACCCCAGATAAGTTGTTTCAGTGTCTATCAGGCTGTGGAGAAGAAAGTCTGCCTTTTTAATCTGTATTTATCTGGCCTCACTTTCCACTCACAGTCCTGGCCACAACTCATCAATTCACTCCAGGAAGCTACAAATCAGGCAAGGACACAGAAGGACTGCAGCCCACCAAGGCACAGCCCCACCTCAGTTTACCCTGGGCACAGCAGGAATATTTCATGCTCAGGCATAGCTGGGCTTCCTCCAGTATTTTGGTTGAAAGCACCCAGGCCACACAGCTCCAAGTGGAAACTGGATCTTGCTGTTCCTTTGCCACGTAGGCTCAATCTTACAGTACCACAGACAAGTTATCTAGTAACCTTGTCCTGAATAAATAAAATTACCTGAGCTTTTTTAGTCTCTCACGGTAAGGCAGACTTTACAGACAGACCACAAATCGTGCCTGTCACTCTTTTGAGATCCGTTTCCACTGCATTAAACTCCTTTCTGAAATGTGCCTACCAGAACTGGATGTGGAATTACAGTAGTGATCTCACCTACGCTGTAAATTTTTAACACGCTTCTGCTAGTATCAAGTTGCTCCGTCAGAAACATCAGTCTCTTTGCTATGCCTCTGTGAATGCAGTAGCGTGTTAACAAGCTGAATTAGGGATTTATTGTTATAGTATCATTTTACTCTAAACTTCAACCTTAAATGCAAAACACTGTAAGATTTGGCATTTATACAGTGTTCAACATATGCTTTGATCCAAACAAGGGCTTTGACCTGCTTAACCTCCAGTGTATTTTTTTCACTCTTGTGAATGGCTTGAGCACAATCATATGGTATCGGTTGTCACTCGCTTAACAAGAGGTTATTTCCAATTAATCAAAGAAATATAAACAGAGTGTCGTATTGAGTTCAAGTAAGCTCAGAATAATTATGTCCTTAAAACAGATGTCTAAGGCTGTGTCTCCTTTCAGATCAGAGCTGGTGTACTGTCAAGAAAAGGTCTTGCAGCTCCGTTTGCTCAACCAGGTCACAAAACTGCTATCAGCTCCAAACTTTGACACACTCCAGCATAGTCCACTGAAGTCAGTGAATGGGACAGTCCATGATGCAGGCTAGGGTATCCAGGCCAAAATCAGCCTTGCAAGGTCTTTATGAATTAGAGAGAATAGGGAATTAGGCAGCACCATATTATTTCAAAGCGAGGATAGCCCTATATCAAACTCAGCATACTACAGCTGCTTCCCCGTGGTTCTGATCCTGACAAGGTGAAGTAATAAAAACAGAGGATGAAGAGACTGTAAGAGACTGTTGGTATGTGTCATAATGAACTAAACAGGGACAGCTGGGTTTTGACCCTGGGGCCACAGACCAGCCACATGCATGTTGGAGGCTAAACACCCTTAACCTCCAGAAGAGAACAGCACTATCTAGACTGCTTGCTGGGAATGAGCTCCAGCCAATGCTAATGTTCAAGCCATGCTAGAGAGCTCCTGCTGGACTAACACAAGCAGGGACCATGATAAAATTTAATATCGTAGATAGAAGTTTTTCAGTCGCAGAGCCCGGGCATTGTTTAATCACATAAGGAATTAACTAAAATATAGCTATTCTCAGAATGACCTGTTAACTGAAAGCCCCACAAGACTTATTTTTCATCCTAAAGCTTTGAGCAAATGCAAGCCTGCTTCTGTGAGTCTCAGACTTTTCTACACAGCTTTAACATTCTTATCTCTTGCACTTCAGACACTGACTCTTGTCCATAAGCAGTCTAAGGCAAGGAGCAGGTCTACCCCTGGAGCTTTGCCCTTGCAGCTCAAAGCACAAGTGTGGCTCCTTAAATCCATGGAGTGGGATGTATCTCCACTCAGCTTAGCCATCTCAAAGGTAGATCTGAAATCAATACCTGTGATACCTCTCTGTAGTTAATAGAGACTTGTCTTATCCAAACATAGTTGTAAGACAGGTGAGACGAATCACCTCTGGAGTGGCCTCTCCTGCTCTAGGGACTATGGAGGGAGCCTAGGACTTGATGATCTCCAGAGCTTCTTTCCAATCCCTAACATTCTGTGATTCTGTGTGATCTCTGCACTTAGTTCTTCAATGTCTAACATGGGGACAAAAGCAATATATGCATTTGCCTGGCATAGGAGACCACAGATTATTTAAAATCTATTTTATATCTGTAAAATAAATATGATAATAGCGTCATCATGCCTTTAGAGGCCAGAAACAAGAAATCTTGTGTAGCCTCTGAACAAGGTATACTTTGATTAGGGATCGGACTAGATGATATTTGAGGTCCCTTCCAACCTCTAACATTCCGTGACTCTGTGATTAGATTTCATGCAGTTACTGCTGGAGCCCAATAAGCTGGGTGGCACTAAAGCCTATCTTCTCAGCAGGTCATCCACTCGGGATTACAAACTTTCAAGAGAGGGTAGAATCCATCCTACCTTTCATTAGCTCATTATTCCGAGAATAACAAATGAGTTTTCAATGCGACTTAATCTGAGGCAACTTTCTGTACTTGGCTTTGTTGTACATTTATATATATAATTAAATATCTCTTTGCTAGGTGCCATTTTCTCTCTCTAAAAATACTCAGTATCATCAGTCAGCTTCTTTGAAAGGTAGTTCTGGTAATCCAAGCTCACTCACAAACAACACCTGTAGCAACACCTGGAAGAGGTATGGGCAGCACCTCTGAGGGGAGTCGCTTTGCAGTTAGGAGAGATTGCAAAAAGGACAGATTTTGCCTTTTTGTGAGGATGTGCACCATGCAATCTCTTTCTGACAGTCATTCACTAATGAGATTCTAGAGAGAAATAACACATTTTTGTATTTGGGTGCTACACAAGGGAAATTAATAAGGATTTTGGTTTTTACTTGTTTGTCTTTACTTGTCTTGCTTTTTTTTTTCCTTTCTTTCCTCCTTTTTTCTTCTTTTTTTAAATGAGAATTGCCCAGAGCTCAGTTCGAAATCCAGTGGCATCATGGTCCACAGTGGAAACCAGTGGGAGATGTGGATAAATGAACCACGTTATCCTGGACAGGGCTAGAAGAGGGGAACCAATCTTTTTATCCTAATGGTAGATCTATAACTAAAACCACACCACTAACCATGTGCCAAAACGTTGTTGTTATTATTATACTCTCACCTTGTTTTATCATTCAGTCAAAACTACTTCTGTGTGAAAGACTTTCTTAAACTACTTACAGCAGCAGGATTAAGGTCTGATGAATTCAAACAGAGGAGCAGTCTTACATACTTTTTCATTTTTTTCATTCAATATCTTTCTTTTCATGCTAGAATGTCTGAATCCCACAGGCAAAACTATAATGTTAGAGAGATGAAGCCTTTTTTGGCTTTTGCTGTTTCCTAGAGATTACTGTAGTTTTCCTCTGTTAATATTAGATTACCTGCTATTTTATAAACAATATTTCCATACCTTTCCAGGCATGCATGCTCCTTCCCATATTATTTTTAGTATTTACGAAACCAGTTACACAGGCTTCCCAGGCAAATGACCTTTAAAAATGAATAAAGTTCTGTTAACATTTACATCTCGCCTATTTTACCAGAGGACAAAAGCTGGTTTTAGCTTCTCCTCTCTCCCTGCTCCCTGCCCCCCCCAACAAAATAGGAATTGTTTTTCTCAGGTCCGTCCCTCTCCAGAAAAACCTAACCTACAAATGGCTTTCTCATAACTCAGCAGACCAGTTTAGTCCTCAGATGGATTTATCATTAACCACATAAGCACATGTTGTCCATTCTGTCCAAACTAATGAATGTGCTATAAATAAAATATCTCCAAAAGCAGGTTTCACCATACTTATCCAAGCTGTTGCTGCAAGTCCTTGTAACTCCCAAACCCACTTACGTTAGAAACATTAATCACTTGATTATAATTCAAAGCATCAGCTCTCTACAGCTGAAACTCCCTAGCACTTGACTTTGGCTAGACCTCTAACCTCAGCTTATCACTTTCACGCGTACTCCACATTTTCTTCTCCAATCTGTCATGAATGTAGAAAAGACGTGGGAAGTCGCTTTCGAAAGGTATTTTTAACCTAGGAGTGTCTCATTAAAAGGAGAACTTAGCATGGAAATTTTAAATCAAAACCTTTCCCACTTTACTTGGAGTAGCAACCTGAAAACACCAGAGGTGCATTTCACCACAGCTCATGTCATTTAAAACCAAAGCAGCACAAAGAAATAAAGAAAGGCTTTTAGAAAACACACCATGAGTGTAACTTCTACCTATCCCACAAACATTTTATATGGTCACAGGATTATCTGTAGAGCTTTGTATTCTCCCTCTTGAATGAACAAAACTGAATCAAGCCATCTATTAATTCTGCCTTGCCTGCTCATTCATTAAGAGTGTACATGGCCAGCCTGAGTTGTTTTCTACTTATTTCAGCTGACACTATAGAGATCATATTCCACCCTGACCAGTGTTTCTAAAAACCCAGAGAAACAAAAGATTAATTGTAGGAAATTATTTTTAAAGATCACATGCTTTAGTCTGGAAATAGAAAGACAAAGATAAAACTCCCCAGAAGGACGGTCACAGTTAATGAGAGCCTGAAAGGAAATGATCACACATTCTTAGTTCTTCTGATGGATGTTCCTCTAGCCTTATTAATCAGAAGTTTGTGATGTCAATAAATCACTAAAGTATGATAATAGATGAAGGTGAGTTTGGATGTAAAATGATCCATAGTGAAGAATTATAATGAAGAGGAAAAGGAGAAGGAGCCAAATACAATTTTATAAACTGCATCCTCAGCTTGTGAGGACTTGTAGATAATAAATATTATTCCTTCTCCACATTATCTAGGAGATTAAGAATGTTTCCCAATGTATAACTGCTGGGAAGCCTCTGTAGCACCTTCTCTAGTTACTCCAGGAGGTTTACATTACATCAATTGCTTTATTTTTCCATCAATTATGATTTCATTTACAAAGAGGAACTTAAAAGTACCTTTCTTCTCTTAACATTTTTTAGAGGAAGTAGGCTCCAGTGTCAGAAAAGGAGAATTCAGGCAAAATACGAGTGGCTTTGACCTCCCGAGGTTTATCAGATTCTGCAGGTTTTCTAGTATGACCTTATTCTTCCTGAATGATCCTATGTCACAGCAAGGTCTCCACACCTCCAATTAGTCTGTGTACAGAGCTCTTGGTTTCTATATTCAGCAAAACCACGCAGCTATCAATCTACACGGATCGCAGTTTGCGGTTTTCAAAGAAAGCATTTCCCAGAGCACTTCAGACACAAATAGATGCGTTTGAGATGCTATGACTGATCAATCAATTCCATTCTCTGCCTTCTGCTGGTGGTTTTTGTGCTGCAGACTATCGCACTGGTCATTTGAAGCAAAGCAAAGGCATGCTTATATACTGCAAATTCAAAATGGAAGGTTATTAAAATGAGGCAGTTTGCCAGGAAGGCAAAATTTACCTTCAGCAATGAAAGCCAGAGGTGTACCAGACGCAGAAGAGAGAAAAGACAGAAGTGCACTGGATGCCTTTGAGGATGCCTTCAACTGAAATACAAATTCCAGTGCTTCCCATGCAGGTTTTAAGGAGTATTGACCACAACAAGGTGGTATCTCCAAGCTGGTGCACTACGAAGCTGGCAATGCCACCTCATGCTACAGGACAGCGCTTGGTGAGTAAATGCATCAGCTTGGTGCAGATGCAGTGAAGCTGTGCAGAGGACATTGCTTCTTGAACTGATAAGCCCTATCAGCAGAGCACATTAACTTAGATCCACTGTGGGTATTGTCCTACCCTGTGTGGAGCCAGTCCAAACACCTCCATACCATATTGTATTCTGAAGAAATATAAATTGGGCATTATAGTTAAGTTTCACTGTAGTCCGCAGAGCTTGCCTTGCTAGGACTGTAGCTGAGGTGAATTTACCCACACGTTTCTAATTCTAGGTTGCAGCTGCTAACAGGGAGATAGATCAGCTGGGCAAAATGATGAGATATTCCCATAGAAAATAAGGACAATTTATCCCCGTAACGACAGCTTTGTACTCCATGGAATAGTGGGGACAGCATTTCTGTTACTTCTGTTCCTGCCAAGGTTACTGTATGTTGCTATGTTTAAAGGGAAGTACTGAAAACACAGATGAATGGACATTAAATTACAGAATTTTCCTCCACGCATTCTAAGCCATCATGAGCAAGAAGAGAAGACAAGTACATGTTAACATAAATTCTAAACTGAGATGTATAATTTTACCCATACAGAAACTGAAAGGGTGGAGAAGAGGGAAAATTAAGAACAAAAACCAAGAAACAAAGGGGGGGGGAGGGGAGAGAGAAAAAAATAAAAAAGAAATCCCTATAAATAAGCTCTAGCATCTGAGAAAAAGAAAGCAGAATACCTAGTGTCCAGTGTTGCAGACTGAGTTCTGCTGTGAATGGATTCACAAATCCATGGCATGGAAAGGAGTCAAAATTACAGTCCTGGGGAACACACTCCACTGGAGCAGTCTAACTCATCTCAGGAGAATATGTAAGACTCACAAATCTGACTCTTGCCTTATGGCTCTTGCCAGATGCCTGGCTATAGACAACTGATTGCTAGCAGACTATCTTCAGACAGTCTTCAGCTGAGACATGTCGCTTCCACTCCAAGAGCACTTAATTACTAAAATGCAAAGAACTGAGTGTTTGCAATCAGCACAGGAATAACCTTAAATTACACCTTCATGCTACAAAGCCTCTGCTCTTGAGGCAGCTTTCTTTGAGGCAGCTCAAAGAAATAAAGGGGTATCCAGGCCCTCTTTCCATTGCCCTTGACTGAAGTATGGTATACATTTCTAGCTCTGGATTCAGGCCTGGAAGCACATCTGGAAGTGTCTATCCTTGCATACATTAGATTTGTACTACAATAAAGAAATTCTGAGTTCCACAAATATCACAGATGATGGAGAAAAACCCTGGCCTGAAACTAAATATTATTGTCTATTAGGTTACATTGAGACTGACTCCTTAAGAGCCATGAAGTGTCAGCTGCAGAGCCTGGGACTGCCATCACAATGCTCTTGTGAAGTCAACTGTTTGAAAATCCACACCTGAGCTACGATATCAAAATCTTCCCAAACCACACTGTTGGTCTGCATTTGACACAACAGCAAAGAATTAGAGATATCAAGCAGGAGTCACCTGACTGCAATACCCAACCAGTATCCCTTACCTACAGGAGGGAAGGAATTGCAACACAGGAAAAGGAATCAACTTTGGTAACAAGTTAGGAGACAAAAGAACAAACACAGCTCTTCTCAGCAAGCTCACCTGACACAGGAGGCATGGATAAAACACTGTGGGCTTCCAGCACCCATGGTGTGATGATCGTGAAAAAACCTCCTCTTTCCTGGCATGGCATTTGTTGAATTGAAGAGCTAGAAAGACCTTTAAAATTGGAGGTGGAGCTACGTCTAGTCACAGGAACAGCCACGTCTCCAGCAGTAGCACTGCTGCTACGAAGCATTACATAAAGGAGTTCATGTCAGGTCACAGTCAGAAGATAGTCAGAGGCAGAAACACTCCAGTAGGCATTATTTTTCCACAGCACAGACAAAAGCAGGCATTTTTTTTAAAACCAGTAAAACAGCACTGTGGTTGCAGACACCATTGATTAATACCAGAACGGCTCTGCAGTCATTTTGCACAACTGACACCAACACCATCCTTGCTGCAGTAAGGATGGTGAAAGCCACATGGGTGTTCAATGAACAGTTATTTCAAATAAGACACACAACTCACTGGCAGAGCTTTTGTGAAAATCTCCATGATTCTGAGGCCGAAGATCCGTTCTTAAAATCAAATCTACTCAGTAGCTACTTGTCCATGAGCATGTCCCATGTGCTAGAGAAGAAAATATGAGATCAACGATCCTGTTCTCTAAAAATAAAAAAGGTAATAATACTGAAAAAAGTGATGGAAGCCTTTGTCCCACCTGCGTAGCACTGCTGATGCTTTCTCATTTCTAATAGAGATTACAGAGGAGAAAGAGTCCCATAAAGTGTAGAATTCATGACTCAAGTGGGTCAGCTAGGAGAGCGTTTGTTCTGTCAGGAACTCCCAGGGTAGGAGCAGAGACCAGACTGTAATGCAAGCCCCAAACTAGAAATGCTCATGAGCCTGGAAGTGCACAGGAAATCTGTACTGTGGTATTAAAAAGGGCTCCACAAACAGGAAATTTTGGGAACTGCTGCTCTTAAGGCTTTTAGATGCTTCTAGTTAGGTCTTGTCAAGGGTTAATCATATTAAATGTCTCACAGTTGCATTTCTACCCTTAGGAAAGTGATGAATTTGAGCAAGAGGCTTACAAAATAAACAAGCCATCAGAAAAAAAAAACAGGACAAATTAAACCTATCTGACCTCCCTGAAGTTTATAAATTCTGCCTCAACGTATGAGATGGCAAACCCCTCTCAGCAGCAACAGGGTGCATCAAAATCGGTCATTGCAAAGAAGCATCGTCATGCCCTGTGAGAAATAGGTATCTCTCTGTTGTCATCGTGAGGTTAACAGTTGGACTGATCCTAAAGCTCTTTTTCAATAACGATTCTGTGATTTGTAACGCAGCTCTTTTTGATTTTTGGCCGTTAACCATCAGCCCATCTGTGTACCCAGAACTCAGCCTTGCCAACATGTTCAGGACTCTGAGCTAAGATTTCTGAATCAAATATCCCTCCTTCCTGACTTGTGCCATGGTAATATTTCAACCCGAAATCCTCAGTGCCTCGGGAGAAGGTGTCTTTCTTTCCAACACGCAGTACTGACAATGGACACTGATGCTAAACTCCCATATACCACTGTTTTTCAGTAATGCCTTTCAGGTTGAGCTGGCTTGAATACACCTATGAGATGAATATGAGCATGGAGATTTCACAAGAAACTCAGCCAGCTGAGAACATCATTGCACATAAAATCTCTCCTCCACCATCTAGTCCAGCTTCCTGAAAAACTCTGAAATTACTTCTGTGCCCTGATCCTCATCTTTGTTGTCTGGACCCAGGACACGTCCAAGACATATTAAAGATCCAGAAGAAGACAATGGTAAGCAACTATGATGCTCTGGCTCGATGAAAAGGGAAAGAAGAGAGTCATGAAAATGGTGCAATAAATTTCTTTAGGAACTGCAGACTGCTTCAAATTCTCTTTCACTAAAAGTACATAGTGCAACTCTTTAGCACCTTCTGCACAAAATAAAAGCCAGGGTACTGTCACAAAAGACAATAAAAATGTTTCTACAAATACATTAGCAGTAAAAGGAAGGCAAAGGAGAATTTCAATCCTTTATTGGATGCAGGGAGAAACATAGTGACAAAGGATAAGGAAAAGGCTGAGGTACTTAATGACTTCTTTGCCAGTCTTTAATAATAACACCAGTTGTTCTCAGGGTACCCAGTTCCCTGAGCTGGAAGTGGTTGAGCCACCATCCCTGGAGGTATTTAAAAGATGTGTAGATGAGGTGCTTAGGGACACAGTTTAGTGGTGGACTTGGCAATGCTAGGTTAACAGTTGGACTCGATCTTAAAGGTCTTTTCCAACCCATATGATTCTAAGATTCTAAAATACATAAGTGGACACACATTTCAAAAAAAAATCAAACTGCTTCAAAATCCTATCAAAATAATATGCTGCACTTCAAACACTCCTTCCCAGAGGGGAGGTTCTGAAAACAATAGTTGAAAGATGTGTAATCATTTTGCTTAATGCACTGCTGGAAGATGTTCAAGTGCTCATCTGATGGGTGCAGGAATAGAACAGAAAATAAAATAGTTCAGTTCAGACCAGGTCAGGTGATCTTCCCAAAGATTCCTCTTGTCTGTTTTCTGAAGAATCACAGACCCAAGAGATTCTGCATGCAGACTGCTACTTGGAAGGGAGTATGATAAGTATGATACCGTAATAAAAACAAACAAACATGTTTAGAATAATTTTAAAAATGAAAAGCCCTTAGTGAAATCCAGTAGCTGTTTGTATGCCCACCCCAGCCCACTGCAACACAATGCTTTTCTGTAACTTTTGGAAGATTTTAGAAAGTTGATGTACACCACGTGCATTAAAAACAGGTGAATAGGCCTAATATCATAGACTTGTCTGCTGCACATCAATCCCAGGTAAAAACTCAGAACAGCTGTCATGGGACTCAATAAATAAATAACGTCCATCAACAACGTGCAATGGAAAAGGAATCTTGTGAAATCAATCGAGTCTCACATTTTGATGAACCTACAAATTTGGTTGATAAAAGGAATAAGGTTGATGTAATGGGCTTCTGAAAAGTACCAGACTTGAATTATTGAGTAATAAATTTGACTAGTTTAAAATCAATATAGTACAGTGTAGATGAATTGGAGACCAGCTAACTGACACCTTTCCAAATTAAACAGTAAATGGCAAATGTTCACTCAGCAAGTTGACTTTTGGTCCCATATAGATCCTGGCTTACCACTTGCTATTTAATATTTTTTGCTGACACTGAAGAAAAAAATAAATTAAATTTCACAAGTTTGTGAAATTTTGGACACCGGCACGGAATAAAGAGGACAATAAAGCAAAGCAATCTAGAGTACACTCCAGTAAACGGCACACAAGCCAACAATATGAATTTCAGTAATGGCATTTGCGAAGTCCTGAATATAAAACGGTGATCTTGCTTCTCAGACATGAGAAAGGAGGCCAGAAGTAAACAGAAGAGAGCCTATCAAGCTAACGAATCTAACTGGTTTAATATGGACTACCAGTCTGACATCTTCATCAGAATAATGCCTGTACTAGAGATGTAACATCAAGTAGAAGAAGCAAAGAAATTATATATCGTCTCAATCTGGCATTGGTGTAACTGCTGCTGATATTCAGAGTCTATTTCAGAGGCTGCAGATACCAAGAAATGGGAAAGAATTCAGGGAAAACCACAAGAATGAATTAAGAATTAGGAAACTTCATTTTAGAGAAAGATATGATAACATTTACGTCTTTAATTTTACAAAGAACAGGCTGAGACATTTCTTAGTCACAGATTGTAAGTATTTAAAGAGACAATAACAAGGTTTCTTCAGCCTTAAAAGAACTGCAAAAGCCAGTAGATAGAAGTTAAATCTAGACATCCAGAATAGAAATAAACCCATGTTTTTGACAGCTCTCCAAGGGTTTGGGGATACTTACA
This sequence comes from Trogon surrucura, assembly GCA_020746105.1. NCBI lineage: Eukaryota > Metazoa > Chordata > Aves > Trogoniformes > Trogonidae > Trogon > Trogon surrucura. The sequence continues at coordinate 8,312,760 of CM036618.1, forward strand.
GACACTGGGAATCTTCAAAACAACTTTTTCAAGTTTCACTCCAGTTCGAACAGAAATTAATTGAAAGTCTTATGGCCTCTTTGTCTCAGTAGCCTATCAACTAAGTGACAGGGCTTCAAATGCTTCTGTGGGAGGCTATTTTACAACCTAATAAATGTCATCTTTAGGAAAGGCTTCATGTGATTCTCCTTTATTCTTTAATATGCCACTAATGGACCACACCGAGTAACTGATTCCCTTCTTTTCTGTCCTCATCAAATGACAATTAAAATAATGAGCTTGCAGCTGTAATAGATAAAAACACCTTTCCTAATATTTGTAAAGAACAATCAGAGGACAAATCAAGCAATTAATTCTTAGTCCTTAGTCATTCCTCTTACTCAAGTCCCAAACCAATGTTCACTTAAGCACAGGAATATGTGATAAATGTTTCCTTCAGCCAGGCACCAAAGAAGAAGAAGGAAATTCGGCATTTGTGATCCTCAGACTGAGGATCGCAATGGCATCTCTACCCAAAACAGAAGACGCCACAGAGGAACTCAGATTCTTGCAGAAACTGAAATAAATGTGTTCCTGTGGCTAAAGCTCTCTAGTTCTCTTTCCATCCTCACTTTCTTTTTAGCTGTGGCTTGTCCCTTTTGTCACCCATGCTTTAATTCACACTCTAATCTCAGTCCTGAGAGTTGGACTAGATGACCTTTCGAGGTCCCTGAACATTCTGTGATTCTGGTTTTTTGCTCTTCAGCATCTAGGCACCGTGCATGTTTCCTTAGGACTACAGAGAAGCAAACACCCCTACTGTAAACAAAACACATTAAAACATTCCCTGCCTCGGGGAGTTCACAATACAGAAAATAAACGACTCTTATTGAATTCATGGCCTGCAAACTGATGGATGTTGAGGTGCTGGAGAGAGTACAGAGGAGGACAACAAAGCTGGTGAAGGGCCTAGAAAATAAATGTTACGAAAGAGCAACTGAAGGAGCTGGGGCTGTTTAGTTTGAAGAAGAGGAGGCTGAGGGGAGACGCCATCACTCTCTACAACTACCTGAAAGGACATTGTAGAGAGGTTGGTGCTGGTCTCTTCTCACAGGCGATTGGTAGTAGAACTAGAGAGAATGGCCACAAGCTGCAACAAGGTAGATTTAGGCTGGATGTTAGGAAAAAAAATTCACAGAAAGAGTAGTCAGGCACTGGAACAGGCTGCCCAGGGAGGTGATTAAGTAACCTTCCCTGGAGGAGTTTAAAGGTCATTTAGATGTAGTGTTGGGGGATATGGTTTAGGTGTGGACTCTGTAGAGTAGGGTTAGTGGTTGCACTTGATGATCTCAAGGGTCTTTTGCAACCTGAATGTTTCTATAACTCCATGATTCTACAAAATAACTTCTACTGGGCCTTACAGCTAGTGATGGACAGTGCCAATAAATGCATTGTGAAGAAACAGCAAAATTGTTCTGCACTTCCTGTAACTCCCTCCCTGCCCCTCTTCTCAGACATGGCTGGGATTACCCATCCAGCGTCTTTTCCCCAGATGAGCACCCATGATCGAAGTTAAGAGGTGACAGATGACCCCGGGGACTGAATCTCCCTTCTCAAAACAATGATGATAGTCCCCAAAGGACAGTGTTGGAGTACAGCTTTCACTGAGTTAATCCCAAGGCTCTGGAAACAGGCTGGGGAATTGTAAATTTAGTAAGGAAACAGAGGCCCTACAACTCCCTATTGTTTCACCAGTCTTCTGTCTGAAATGTTTAATAGTCTTGAGATATTTGCTCAAATCACAATACACATTCAAATACTAGTACAATGAAACAGCATGTCTGTGGGGTGAGACAGAAGGCTCTTGTATGGAGACTTCAGTGTGGACAAAGCTGGACAAACAGATAAATAAGTGGGACACGCTGAATCACAGTGAAAAACAATAGAACTTACTTTTGTTCTAAGTGGTGGGCCTCGTGGACTTAGATTTCAAAGTGAAACATCTACAGATAGGTGCATTTACCAGGACTCTAGCTAGGGCCCCCAGACTGAAATTTTTGGAATGATTTTCTGTGATTATGATTTATCCAAAAATTGCCAGATCAAATGTTGTTACTATTAGCGCTTTGGAAAGCGTGAGCTCTCCCAAGATGAGAACTGTCACATCATTGAGTTTACATCATAGCCAACCCTCTTCCCAAATCATTAATAAGGATCTTAAACAAAAACAGTTTGACATTGTTCCCTACGGCTCCTCTGAGGTATCTCCCACCAAGTGTTGGCATTCATTCATCACTACGTGATTCTGGTCCCTCCAGCCTGTTTTCAGTCTGTTTTATAATCTTCATCTCCAGTCAATCTAAATTAATTTTTCAGACTTCATGAAACAATGTATTAATTGCCCCAGTACATGAACAGACATCTTATTTACACATATTAAATGACCACATTCTTTTCATCTACTTGGTCTGCAGTCGAATCAAACTGATTAAGTTATGCCTGGATTTGCTTCTTTCAAATCTATGTGTGTGTCATTTATGTACCTTTTCAATGGTAAAGTTAACTTGTGTAGAGGGTCTGTATACATCCTACATGCCACTAAAGGAATTGAATTAATAACTAAAGTGTGCTCTGAGTCACACAGGAAACTCAATAAACTCTTCTTCACCAGGGATGAGGTTTGCTTTAACTGCTTACAGATTTACTTTATTTAGTATTTTCTCCATTATTCTGTTATGACAAAATTCACCCCTTTCTTTTTCCATCATTTACATTCTGCTGGAAAATATCTTGAGGGTTAGCTGACTTACACATGGCTCCATGTGAATGCATGGCACAGCAAATTCTTCTTGCCTTATTTAGACTGTGTTACTAGAGGTGGAAGCCAAAGTTGTTGGATAGTTACAAGCTCTTTCAATGACGGCTGTTTATTCGATCGATACAACATACTTTCCTCCTTCCTCCAGTTCTTTAGATTCTTCTGTTTTTCAGAGATAACTGTATGTGAGTGAGTTCCTTGACTAATTGCAATAGAAATATAATATGCATATCTGTTTTCCCCAGCTTTATTTCTGAGGTTCTCCTGTTCCCCAAAATCTGTCTCACAGAAGTCGTACTCTGATCCAATGTACTCAATTAATGTTAGTGTCAGGAGATAGCACAGAGATTTGGTAAATCCAGCAGTACTGACTTCAAGTTATTCTGTAGGGCTTCCTAATGCTGTTAGACAGCTTGAGGTCTAAAAGGGGATGAGAGGAGACAAGGCGAGGTAAATATGTCACTTCCACTCATAGCTCTGCTTATGGATGTTTCCCAACTTGGTGAAAGTCAGCTAACCTGCAGGAACAGCACTGAGGTATATTGGCACATTAAAAAGTTAGTGCCTGGAACCACTCTTTGCCGAGATCAGAACCCCTTTTTCCACCATATATAATGTAATAACAACAGGATTGTGGATCAGTTTGACATCTGAATCATCAATTTTTGTGATTAAATAGGGGGATCAGGACCATGAAGAAAGAGCTCTTTGTCTCTTTGTGCAATTCCACTAAACATAAATATGAATTTCCATCAGCAGGAGTGAAATAGCTGCTTCAAAAAAGTTTAGAGACACACACACACCCCCCCAAAACCATCCCAAATATCTGAGCAGGAAAACGACGTAAATTGAAGAAAAATAAGCATCCTCTACAGGAGGCCCTACCCTTTTAAAGCAGACAGACTTCTCCAAAGAGTGATGAGGAAAACAGCTTGTTCCAGCTGCCCTGTGACTCAGACTGGCATAAATATAATAACTAGTCAGGGCAGTCTGGGACAGCAAATCGGGGAGAAAATAAAGGCCAAATACTGCCTTGGTTCAGCAGATGTGAAACTTCCAAGCAACTGAACACCAACCTATTGAACATCTCTGGCTCCCTACTATGTCCACCAATCAACGTATCTACCGCAGACATATGCGAGTGAACCACGACAAATAACAGCCTAACAGTCACGTCTCTATCTGAAATACGTATTTCTGAAAACTTCGTCACTTAATTGGGTTCTGAAAAGAGAAATGAGCACACCTGAGGATACGGTGAAGATCTTCAAAATGACCAGCCCTTTAGGAAGCTTCAGGCTTGGGCTGTGGATCCTAAGAGAGGACCTCAAAGAGACTCAGTTGTGGAGTCCAGCAGTGATTGTTTGATGAGATGAGAAAAGCAAGACAATAAAGATCAAAATGGACTAGATAAGTCTCTTGATATCAGCATTTGTGGTTCTTCTGCAATCACCATTGCGACACTGAATTATTTGTCTCTGTTGTCTTGACTAAGACGTATTGAAATGAGAAGCAGCTCATCTCAGGCAATTTGCTAAATCATTTCAAGGCTCTCAGTGATGTTAATGCTCACTGACTGAGGGTGGAGTACAGTGAGGTGAGTACCATGATGAATGGCAGATGACAAACACCCACCTATCTGACGAAATTCTGTCTGTGCACTTCCATGGATCCTCAATACACCTTATTACCTTCTCCTCTTTATCTTACGCTACTGTCATCACTCTCCTAGGAAGTAACCTCATATTAATTTTTTTTAAATAACTGATCTGATGCAAAGAGAGAATAGATGACTTGTCTAAGGTCACCCAGGCCTGCCCAGGTCTCCCGCACTGGTGCAGGCAGAGACCTCCTTCACTTGCACTTCTGGAGCTGCAGACAAATCTTGTGGCTGGTTGGTCCCTACCAATGTGCTCAGAACTCTGTTGCTCCCAACCCTCATGACAGCCTTTATATCACCAGACATTGTGAAACCTGTCATGAGGAGGTAGAACTGTTAAAGGCATAAGTACTAGGATCAGACCTTGTGAAGTTGCTTCAGGTTTGGTGTGTGTGCTCTAGGAGCTGCCAAATTTAAAGACACTCAAGATTTTCGCAAGAGTATTCACAGAGACAGCCTGTCTCCACATGTCTATCAATAATGCTCAAGTGTCAGCACTTCCAGGCTAGGATCTTATGATGTCCTCCCCTGCTATAGGGTTCCTAATGGTCATTATCCCTGTTTCATAAATGGGGAAAGCAAGGCACACACCAATAAAAGAGTTCTTCTGCAGTAACTCACAGATCGGAGCTAGAATAAAAAAAAAAAAAGGAAATCCTGGCTCAAGTATCCTATACTATCTACAGAATTATCAAACCACTCAGAATTTTCTCTTCTGTCCTTTCTCCATCAGCCCCACATTCTTCCAATTGCCAATCATTTCTTTCTTTCTTGTTGTCATTTCCCTTCCTATAGTCCTTCCCACTGTCCCTCTCCCCACAACGATCCCTTCCTCCCAGTTCTGCAGCTTTGCCTCAGGTATTTCCCTAAATTTCATTGTGTCCGGCCATCTCCTTAGGATCAGAGCTGCTTCTCAGGAGGGGAATATGCAGCTGTTGGTGGCTAGAAAGTAGCCAGTGGATTTACCATCCTCTCTAGCTGTGCTGCAGAAGGCTGTTGAGTGTCAATGTCAGCAGAGAGATCAGCAAAAGGCCTTGCCTGCCTGTTCAATACCCTGGAAGCAGCCCCTAGCCCTGGAAAATGGATCTGAAGGAGAAAGTTTGCTTCCCCTGGCCTCACCCAAAGGATATTTCATCTGTCATGAAGGAGGTGTTGACAGAAGGGTCTGCGTGTCTTCAGAGATGAGAAATTTTTGGCTGGTAGGGATGTGCCTTCAGCAGCCATCTCCACTCCAGCAAGAGGGTAGACAACCATTTGAGGCTTCTGCTCATCCACAGCTAGAAATGGAACACACCGAATCCAGTCTGCTCATAAAAAGGGCTGTCAGGTAGAGCAGAGGGAAGGCACAGGCAGGACAGCCAGCCCCCTTGTGTTATGAGAAAGGAATGAGGATGAGGAGCAGGCTTATTTATGGCACTGCTGCTCTGATTTTAGCACACAGGGGTTTGAAAAGTATACAGTCTTCATGTTAATTTATTTTTAATCTCAGGAGGAAGAGTTGGACTCACTACATGTGAGTATATCACTGACCCGCTCCTTGGGTCTATTAATCTACGACATGAATCTCTCCCAGGATATACTTCATTAGCTAAACCTAACTACACTCAATTTACTCTCAGGATGCACAATGGTCAAATAATGGGACTAGTATGGTATGCAGCCACAGGGAAATGGATTTGAGCAGAGCACAGGTACTCTCCAAGCCTGTCTTCCCAAGCAGTGTGTCTCCAAGTGATGAAATGCAATCCTATCAAATATCATGACAGAAAGCACGAATGAATAAAACATGAGGGTGCCTCTTAAAAATAAATGTTGCTTCATGATCTTTTTCCCAGGAGAATGAAGTTTCCAGTGTGCTAGCTCTCTCTGCGTGTGGTATCACATATTGCATGGTCTGTTCCCTATAAGCTCTCAACATATGCTACGAATCTGCCTCTGCAGTGCAAGTATTCTAAATCAGATGCTTATGCCTTCTGATCTCTTGCAGTCACACATACATACATCGGGTTTTGCCACAGGCTATCTATCATTTCTCCCTCTCCAGCATCTGAAACGCATGACCCACAATTTGATTTTATGTATGTTTTACTGCAGTTTCCACGTAATCGCACAGGAAACTTTAATTCTCGCCTTATGAGGCCAAGCGCAAACACGTAACATTGGACACAGGCTGCAGTTCTAATCCTCGTCTTTCAGAAGTGTCATGACAGTATCTTTGATTACAGAGAAGCTCTGTTTCTCACAGCTGATGGGAAAAAATACGTGAATCAAAAACCATTGCAAGCAAAGCCTTATCCTTCATGGTCAGTTGTTTACCTGCGTCATTTTCCACCTCCTACCCCAAAAGTTAACACCTAAAGTCATTAGACAATTTCTGCCTTCTGCCCCTGAGCTCTCCTCATGGAGGTGATGCATGACGTGGGCATTTTCTTTCCATCTCTGAAGCACAGACAGCTGCAAGGGCACACGTCACTGTGTAACAACCCACGGCACACTGTGAGCGTGTGTTGCACTTAGGCCAGTGTTAGGGATGAATAAACAGATTCTCTGTGTAATATTCCAGGTGTAAATACCTACCTCTAACACAGGTCAGAATACAGTGATGAAGTAGGTGCAGAATTCCAGCAGGCATCAAGGAGGAGTGGCCCCATCCACTGCAGACTCACCATGTCTCAAGGCTGAGATTTGCCTCATTCCTCCCTCTCATCCGCTTCCACTCATTCACCAGGAATCCACCATGCCCAGCCCCTTCCCCATGCCCACCAGCAAGCCAAAAACACAGTTGTTCGGCATCATCTACCTCCTAGCTGCCTCTTTTTAAGGCCACAGAAAGGAAAAGGGTCTGAGGGTCACCCCAGACCCAGGCTTACTGCAAGCACGTATGATCTGCACAAACCCTCCTGCCTCGACAACCAACATAGTTTGACACCAAGCTCATCAAAACGGTGCGCTCTGTACACACGCATGTTTAATCCCTCACCAAGTGGTTCTGATTCAAGTAGGGCTCACCCACCACTATCCAACATCACGCTACATGTGTCCTGCCCTCTCCGATGCCACATTTCTGTTTATGACCAGAGGATATGATTCTTCCAGGAGGGCATATCCCAGGAACAGGGAGATTTCTAGCAGGGATATGCCCTTGCTGGTTGGTTGCCAGAACATTTTTTAGCTCTTTAGAAAGGAGCTATCTGGGAAGTGGTGACAGGGAAAAGGTCTTGTAAAATACCTGCCCTGTGCACGGAGCAGATGGCATCAGAGAAGCCCTGTAAATAACCAGTTGAGCTTTAGCCGCAAGTGGATCCATCTGCTTTGTATATAGGCGCTATCACCTTCCAGTTGGGGCTGGAAGACATCAGGTCTGCTCTACCTGTGGGGTTTTTTGAATTTGTGTATTCTGAACTATTGCCAGCAGTAACTTTGGTGCTGGAGGGATCAGTGCTGGGCCCTGTGCAGCGCATCGGTAAGGCAACGACTTACTTATCTATGGTGAAGGGAAGCTGGGGAAATTCCCTCCCCCTCTAAACTATTTCCTGGCACTTTGCATTAGTTATCAGCCCTTGGGAGTATATTTTCCTCTCCCCCTACTTTTCTGTGGTCTGCACTATCATTTGCTAAATATTAGCACGTGCTATTTATCATGAGGTCCGCAACCCTCGTCCACTCCAGGGAGTTTGCGACTAAGTCACAGCAATAAATTTTCTGATATTCTATGGGCTTTATAGCACTAAGAGGCACACAGCTGAAATTATTATCTCAGAGCCTTCAACCCCTAATCTCGCAGTGAAACGTTAGTCACCAAAGGCACGGCGGATGCACATGAACACAGGTTGTTTATACTGACAGCGGTTCAGACCCAGGCTCCAAGTCTTCTTGCTAATAATGATGATTACTTTGGCTCCACTGGTTTTATAACATGTTTGAAAGGCTCAGGGAAACCACATTTATCTGCAATTCCCTTTAACCATCATGTTTGGTTCATAAGAGCTGCTAGGCAAGTGAAGGAAACAGGGTGTGTTTGTGGGCTGGGAATCAGTTGTAATAACATCATAGTGACCAAAATGAATACCATGGTCTACAATTACTGCTCTTCCTCTAGGTTTATTGCAGATTAGATCTATCTGCATCCTGACTCAAAACCCGTTGTCTCCACTGAAAGATTTTGCAGCAGGTCCTAAACCTGCTCAGATGAGACATCTCTCACTGACCTGTTCTGCCCAGTGTGTTTGGGGAGTTTGGAGTTTCTCTCTGCAATAGCTATGCATAAGAAGGAATTCCAACTTTGAGTAGATAGGTTACTCCAACACCTCCACATTTCTGAGCCACAAAGCCGCTTTAAGACTCGTTCTTGGTTAATGACTAGAAATGCTCCAGCTTCTCCTGGCTACAGGATATGATCCCAAACACCTTCAAAGCAAACCAGAGTTCAGACTGGACTGAGAATGTTTAATAAAGAGTATTAAGGGCTTTTTTAATTAAAGAAATAAATCAAATGTTAAATGTCCAAAAGAAACACTGGTCTGAGTCTATATTTTTGAAGTTATCAAATTAGCCCAGCTTAGTTGCCACTGCCAATCTAAATAATGGTGGATGTTGTCCAATAACTTCTTTTTCCTTCTAAACAGGTTGAGAAATCATGGGCAAAGTCATTAGTATCAGAGAGGAGACATCCTCCTGAATGTACATGGAGCTATTGCTGCTCTCTGAGAAGGGGAGGAGGAGACCTGTTGAGTAGATGAATGGCCACATCCCATGTGCAGGGGGAACAGTTGGTACTAGGTTTTGCTCTGCAACCTGATGACAACAAAAACAAGACAAAGAACTGGACAAACACATTTGAGAATGGCCTAAAAGCAAAACATGGGGCATCTTCCTCTGAAGTGGCAGGGCACAGCCCTCTCCCCTGTCCCTCTGTTGCTCTCCTGCTATCATGGGAGCCGAGGCAGAAAATGGTCCCAAGTTCAGAGTTGGCTGCCCATTCCCTGGCCAGTGCAAGACTCACTGTCCATCCCACAAGGGCCAGACTGTCTCAAAACTTCCTCTCTGAGAGATTGTTCTGCAGCCCTTCCTGGCAGGAAAGCAGTCCTGATCTGGAGCAGGGATGTTTCTAAGTATGCCAGGCTGCTGAATGCAGTCTCCTGTTATCCCAGAAAGACTAAAGAATAAACAAAGAGGGACTGGAAGAATAACGATCAATAAACTTCCTTGATCCGGAGGTCAAATCCAGGGCATATCTATAATAATAAAGTAATAGACTCAGTTGCAATTGTACTCATGTTGTAATTAACAAACTTCCAAAGATGTTTTGGCCCCTGCCCACTCAAACATCACCCTGGCATGGTCCAGAGGACCTCACAGCCCGAGGACCTTTTACAGTAGACAGTTTGGATATAGAGAGCTCCTCTCTTCAAATGTGAGCCACACCATGCCACCTGCCCTTAGGGACAGAGAGCATTTTTACTGCACAAGTGGAGGCCCCAGGGATCTTCTCCTAAACACAGTTAAATGTCCAGACTGGCACAGAGCAGCGGCTGCTGTGGTGTGTAAGGGATGCCTGGCAGGTCACAGCTGCCTCCTCAAAGTATTCAAACTCATCCCCTGTCTTTTCTGCTGCCTGTGAGACACAAAGGGAGCAGAAGATGGTGGGGGCCACAAGCTGAGGGTGTTCCCTCTGACACAGGGAATTCCTACCGGTGGGCACCGAACCAACACCAGTAGCTCCCAGGATGCCTCTGGGGTTCAGGGACAGTGAAGTGGTCAAGCTGTGGCACGCTGCAACACGTCTGCTGGCGGAAGGTGCCAATGGGCTCAGAGCCAGCTGGAAGGGGCTTTAACTAGGCTATGCTGGCTCCTGCCAAGTTCGGGGCTGGGTAGTCCCTGGAGAGCGTCCCAGGCTGTGGGGTCTAGCTGGAAGATGCTTATACTAAACGCTCTGCTTTGCTGGAGAAAAGAGAGTTTCCCTGAGTTACCAGAGGTATTCATTCCACTGGAGGGGCCCTGGTACTTTCTCCAGGTGACACAGGCTGTCAAAGAAAGTACCTCCTTGTCCAGCCAGAACATGTCCTCCAAATCAGGCAGGACCTCCCGTGCTTGAATAAGGCTGTCAGGGTAACTCACCGCCAGAACACTCTGCATTACCACAGTGCATAAATATCACCAGGAGCTTTTGACTGCGGAAAGTTGTTATTCTGGGGCTGGCACAAAGCACTTTTGGCTGCAAGTTATCATGTTTTTCATGTTACAGACTCTAGCCCTAACCCTAAACCCTTGCTTCTTAGCTGGGTAAGTTTCCACTGAAATAAAAAGAATGGGAAAGTTTTTGATTTATCACTAACTGGGGAAAGTAACTGCCCTTCAGAAGGACATGGATTCCTTTGATGTCTCAAAATAGAGAAGAGCCTCTGCTCTTCTGTGCCATAAGAAGGATAACACAGCTATGTCCATTTTTGGGATCTGTTGTTTTCAAAGATGGCTAAAACCAAGAAATAAATAGCAACACTAGCTTTCTCTCTCCCACATTCTTGCTATCCTCCACAGGGACAGCTGTCAGAGCAATGAACTATATTAGGACCATTATACCCCTTAGAAAAAGATAAAGCTTTCCCAGGGTTTCAACCTTGCTCAGCGACAAGAAGCGGAGGAGTCAGCGTTGAATTCAGACACCCGTATTTCAGTGTCTGCAATGTAAATGCCTGCATGAGTATTAGGTCTGTGAGTTCCCATTATTATCAGCAACAATCTGGTTTTTACAGTCTGAGAACATTTCAGCTGGTCAAATACCCATGACCCAGTTAAACATGGGTGTCCAGTGCTTTTAAAAGGCCCTGGGCTGAATTATCAAAGACAGAGGATATGCAAATATTGGGCAGGACCTATTAATAAAACAAATTCTCTACAGTATCATTAGGTGTATATTTGAAGGCAACCCAGCTCTAGGTATGTAGACAGTAGAAAGCCAGGCTTCCTTGGCTCACTGGCTACAGCAGAAGCTTTGATATCTCATTGACCTCTAGACAGCTACATTCAATATCAGAATCAAAAGCTGAATCCCATCCTGCAAAACTGGCTAAAAACCCACTGAAGAATAAGAATCCTTCACAAGAGAAATTATTTTCTGAAAGCAGATACTATTGAACTACATATCTAAATTTTGTCTGTCAAAGACTAGTAAGTTTAAGAAGAGAAAGATTTGAAGCAATTTAGTAAACTTATAATCAAAAAAGTGCTAGAACATCATTTAAATATCATGAAGTTCAAAGACTCAGGAAAGTAATGACAAATTGTCATTGAAAATATGCAATTTTCTAGAAAACATATTCAAGATAAGAATTATCTGACCCAACTTTAGATGTCAACAATGCAGACATTCACACTTGATCTAGTCACCATGGGTTCCTTTAAAAATAAAAGAGAGAAATAAGCACTTTTAAGGTACCTGAGATATCTCCTTGAAAAGGAGATTAACTGCAACCTAGAAATGCCTTTTTTTGTATACTGACTACAAAGGGAGGCCAGAATATCTAGTCCATATGTAGCTGATTATACCGCAGACAGCTACATCTGGTCAGCATTAGAGCGTGTTTAATAATATACCTATTTGCAACTGCATTCCTATTCAGATCAATATGTCTGTGCACTCAGTACTCCATCCCTCTACTTACACTCAAGATTACATCCACTGCTAGTCTCAAACCTTTAGTCTTGAACTTCAAAAGCATCTGGAGGCTGGACTCGGCTACACTGAGGTGTACAACTCGCTCAGTAATTTCCCTCAGGAGAGCACGACTCTCCAAGCCAGGACAAGACACCTGAGATGTGGCTAGAGACGTGGTGTTCCCTCCAAGAATTCCTCAGAGCACTTATAGATAAACCAAGTGGAATCATTACAAGTCCTTTCACTTAGGAAAACATTTTTGCCCTAACCAAAATGTCAGTGCTAATGATTTAATACATTTCCTTCAATAAAACCTGTCTGCTCAAGACTTCAGGAAACACACTTGTGCAAAGCCATCATGCCAAAAAGTAAAGCAGTTCATATGATCCTGGATTGAAAAGCGAGCCAGCCTCACATATGTAAAGACCTGGTGAAGCTTTTTGCTGTCTAGGGCAGGTAAATCATTCTTTGCACCAGTCTAGCTTGAAAGTTAAAAAGCCTGGCTCAGCCACGAGTGTGTCAGCATCCCAGAGTACGGGGTGCAGTTTCTTGGCCAGCTGCAAAAGGAAGGTAAGTCAGTCATCCAGATCTATAAAGCAGCAACTTGCACTGTTATTAGAAGTTTGCTTCTCCATCTGGAAATTAAATGCAAACATATGCATATGCCTAAGTGTTGTTTAAGAGAAAATCATTACCGTGACAATGCTGAACAGGAACAAGAAGGAAAGAAAAACAAAAAATACAAACCAATATCTGTTCCTTCCCCATGTAATTTTCTTTATTGTCAGAGGCACCCTCATATTTAATTAGGCACAATTTAGGGGACAAAGAATTATGAGGTGAGGAAGGAAAGAAAATTCATTTGTTCAGGCTAGGAAATATCTGACAGAAAATTTACATTGCACACATTCCAACTCCAATTTACTAGGTGGCTCAATCCTCTCAAAAGAGAGCCACGACACATCACCAACATCCTAAACTTCGTTCTTCACCGATACCCAAGGCATGTGCAGAAGGTTTTGATAATCTGTAATAGTACAGAGGAGAAAATTCGCCTTTCTTACTTGTGGGAATCAGGTACAGCTTTCACACAGCAGCAGTCAGATCCTTTGATCATTATACAGTACATTAAAAAAATGTGTGTTAGTGTGTAATCCCAGGATAAATCCTGCATGGTTTGGTTTTTTTCACTGAAAGAACACAGGGCAGAGGAGAATTTAACATTTTTCATAGTAATAAGAATTAAAAAAATACCCCAGAAGAAACAGAAAAAAAATGAAAGAGAAATGTGAGACAGTCATTGAATTCATGACTGTTTGAATTATCGTGACAACAATGGGCATGTCAGGCAGGAGCTTAACACCTGATCGTTTCAAAGCTTCATGTCAATAAAGTTCAACTGCAATTGTAGGCACTGAAAGCAGAGACTCATCCCATCTGTGTGATCATGTCTGCACTCGACGCACAAACTGAAACCCCAAGGGAGGTGGTGAGGCTGCTGTTCTCTCCTGCCAGATGCTGAGCAAACAGCCCCAGGACATGCAGCCTAACCACACCAGGCAGGAGGGAGCCAATTCACTGCCCAGTACCAAAAAGCCGATGATAAATCCAGGTTAATAAAAAAGCCTCTTGGCCTTAGGCCAGTGCTCATCCACTGAGCCATGCTAACTACCGTGCCTGCCCAAAAATAAAGAGGTTACACTTGTTGATAAGGAGGAGGGGGGAAGGAATGTGGTGGAGTTTTGCCCTTTTATGAGCTGATCTATTTTCTTTCTAATTTTTCATGTACCCCTGTAAAAAAAAAAAAAAAAAAAAGAAAAAAGGCTTATCTATTCCAAAAGGCATTTTGCTGTCCTAAAGGAAATACTAGAAGAATTTCATCAAAGTCTGGAGCAAATAAGTGTGATCTAATGATTAGATAGTGCAAGTCCCATCTACAGAATGGTGCTTGATGCATACTGCCCAGGTCACTGCGAGCTATGAGCATCCTGGTTAAGGCAACTTTTGACCAGCAAGGGAGCAGGTCTGTTGGACTGATGGAACTGCATACCAGGTATCTTCCTCTCCCTGAGGCTTTGGCTTGGACCGAAATGGAGTGACACCCACTCAAAAAAAGAGACCTCCAAGTCTCTGACCTTCCTTTTTCACTCCTTCCCCTGAAGGCACCGACACCAAGGGCGCATCTGCTTGAATTAACCAGCCTCCAGAGTCTTTGCAGGCAGCTGTGAGACTGCTTTCAAAGATAAGACATGGCCCAGGGTGGCCTCATGGTTTAAGAATTTAGTTAAATATCTTCTAAAGGGATTTAGTAGGATTTGCCTCATTGTTTATATTATGTGGTATCAGTCATCCTTAAGGCCCCAGGCTTTTGCATGAGTAAGGCTGGGAATACAACCAGCCAGCAAGAGATGCTGATACTGTTCCCTATGAACCTGTTTTCCCCATGCAGAAATGTTTCCCTACTTTGACACTCCGAAATTGCTACTTTCATTGGCTTGATTCACCTAAATGAGGGAAAAGAAGTGAAGTACTGAGCAGCAGAATACTTGGGACTGAAACTCCAGAGAGAGGGTCAGCTTTTCTTCCCAGGTAGTGGTGCTGGTACCGCATGATGCTGAAACAACAGCGATTGTTAATATATGGCAAAGAAATTGTAAGTCTGTGCTGGCCCCAAGGAAAAAAAATCACATGCCAGCTCAGTGTTTGTTAAAAGATATAGGTATTTGTGGAAAAGAGTAACAAAAAGACAACTGAGTGACTGGACAGGTTGATTTATGAGGAAAGATTAAAGGAGCCGAACATTAATGGCTTAGCTAAACAAAGACTAAAACAGGACATGAAAAGTAGCCACTGTCAACAGTATTTGAAGTGTCTGTCTGAACGAGTAGTAACCATTTGGGTGCGTACACTTTGAATGAATGGAGGTCATGAAATGGAGGTAAGAAAAGTAGATGCCAGATTAATGTTTAGGAAAGTTTCTTGAAGAACGAGACTCCTGGAATGCAACTCTCACAGCAATCTTCTCTCCTCTGTAAGGTGAGGTCCCTCCCAAAAGCTCATCTGCACTGAGTAGACATTACCTAAGGAACTTTTGGGATGTCTCTACTCTTAAATGGCATCTTCTCACTGACAACTCCATCCCTAAGCACCAGTGCGGTGATGACCAGACACCATGACCATAAAAGTCCATTCCAAGGCCTCCATATAATCATAGAATCATGGAATAGTTTCAGCAGGAAGGGACCTTGAAGATCATCGAGTCCAGCCTTTGTCCCCGGCCTACCAACCTACTAAACTATGTCCTCCAGTGCAACATTTAGTTGTCTCTTAAACATCTCCAGGGACGGTAACTCAACCACCTCCCTGGGCAGCCTGTTCCAATGGCTGTCAACCCTCTCAGTAAAGAAATTCTTCCTAATATCCAACCTGAACCTTCCCTGCTACAGTTTAAATCCATTTCCCCTCATCCTATCACTCTCTCCTAGGGAGAACAGACCAACTCCCGCCTCGCTACAACCTGCCTTCAGGTAGTTATAGAGAGCGATGAGGTCTCCCCTCAATCTCCTCTTCTCTAGGCTAAACAGCCCCAGATCCCTCAGCCTTTCCTCACACAACTTGTGTTCTAAGACCTTTACCAGCTTGGTAGCCTCCTTTGTACCCTCTTCAGCATCTCAATGTCCCTCTTGTAGTGAGGGGTCCAAAACTGGACACAGTACTCAAGGTGGGGCCTCACCAAAGATGAGTAGAGCGGAGTGATCACCTCCCTACTCCTGCTCACTACACTGTTCCCGATATAGGCCAGGATGTCGTTGGCCTTCTTGGTCACCTGGGCACACTGCTGGCTCATGTTCAGCAGCCATCTATTAACACCCCCAGGTCCCTCTCTGCCTGGCAGCTCTCCAGCCACTCCTCCCCAGGCCTGTAGCGCTGCTGGGCGTTGTTGTCGCCAAAGTTCAGGACCTGGCATTTTGGCCTTACTGAAACTCATGTGATCGGCCTTGGCCCAGAGATCCAGTCTATCCAGATCCCTCCACAGAGCCTCACTACCCTCAAGCAGATCAACACTTCCACCCAGCTTGGTGTCATCCGCACTCCATCCCCGTGTCCAAGTCATTGATGAAGATGTTAAACAGGAGTGGCCCCAGTACTGAGCCCTGGGGACACCACTTATGACCGGTCGCCAACTGGATTTAGCTCCATTGATCACAACTCTCTGGACTTGGTCATCCAAACAGTTTTCACCCAGTAAAGCACATGTCTGTCCAAGCCAAGAGCATACAACCAGAAGATAAAATCTGCCTGCCTTGTGCCTCAGTGATCAAGCAGGAATGCAAGAAAATGTGCAAAGTAGGGGAAAAGAGTGGTTCTCTGGAATTCTCTTATACCAATGAAGGATAAAATGGGACTGAGCATGTTGCAGGGTAGTGGGAAGACAGGGAAATGCCAGTCTCTACATCCTACCATCAGTGTGCCTCTCCCAACTGAGAACTTGAACTGGAACAAAAGAAATGCTCTTTAGTCACATATGGCTAAAGAGACCCAGTCATTATAAATCACATAAGGCACAGCATCCTCCTTCCTGCCTAGTCCATGCAGGGTAGGAGCTCTTATGGCTGCCTGCTTGTTTGGCCAAGGAGAGCCACAACTCAGGTTCAAAACAGGAAAAAAAAATTAAAATTATCTTGCCACATCCTGCTGCTTTCTTCTCATCTCATGTGAGGAAGGATTAGGCAGGATATACTGCACAGCGGAAGTTCCACCTGGAGAACAAAGCATGGATCTATTCATCTAACAAAGTCACCACAGAATATACATCAATAAGCTACGAGATAGGGAGGAGACATGCACAAGTAAGGTTTTAAGTTGAAAAATCTTAGGTTCAGGTCCTATGCCACAAACCCTTGTGTAATGTTGTCTCCACACATAAAATGAGACTGATGCTTTCTCCCAAAGTCTGCCTGGCCCTGCCTACATAACCACTAAATTACTCATTGTAGGGACTGTTTCTTAATAAGTGGGTGCATTACACAACAGGACAGTCCTTGCTGAGGCTTGTAGGCATGGCAACATTTTGCAAATCACTAGGGCACTTCCCAGCAACTACATATACATTTGATACCCATGTACCTTTCACTCATCAGCTATAGACACCCCTGAGTGGCTGCTACTGTTAATCTATTTCAGTAGCAGCTCACAAACCCCAATTGTACCAAGGGACTCCATCACGGAGGTTGCATATATTTGCATCTTTGGTGGCTTTCACAAAATTGCTATTTATTTCCCCTCTCTGTCCTGCTCTTCCAGTTCTCTTTTCATGGTTAGGAACAAGGTTTTTCCAAATCCCAGAGAACTTCCTGTTTGCATCGCATTAAAGTGGAGAAAGAGAAGAGGGGACAGCTAGAAAACAGCAGGACGGTGGTACGTGCACAGCAGAGAAATGTGCACGTGCTCACAGAAAGACACCAGATGTGAATCCTTCTACAAATGGTCCAAGGAAATGGCATTTTCTTGATGCATTTTCAAAACGGGAAGACATATATATATGCGATCCACGCAAATATATCTTAATCGGTCATGGTGTCAAATCCTCCCGTTAAATTTAATCTAATGAGCGTATCACTGAGCTGTCCGCAATCTCCAGTAGCCTCCAGGCACTAATGAGTTAGCATCAAGGTGTCAATGCTTTTGGCATTAACCTCAATTAGGAGGAGTTAGGGTGATCGCTGAATGAGAAGGGTCAGCCATTCATTGCTGAGACATTCCTCTGGCTATAGCCTGCAGTCTCCTGCATGAAAGAGGCTGGCAGACCAGCTGCCTGCCGCCCTCTCAGTAAAGAAGACTCATATGTGGCAACATTACAGCTAATTACTACATTTGAAACCCGTGCAGGTCTTGACAGGCAAGGAGAATCAACAGTAACCCTATTTAATGAGGCTATTCAATGAGGTTCCCAGGTAAAAAAGTAGCCTGTGACAATGAAACAGTAAGTATCTACCTCTCATTCATGATCAGAATTTTTAAAAAAACACCACTAAGGTAGTCAGTATGTGAAAGAATAGAAAACTCGTAATGCAGAGTTCTGCTTACAGGAAAAAAAAAAAAAACACTACCCGTGTAACTTTAATTCTGCTCCACTTATCTCTCTCTAGACTTCCTGAAAGATTTCCTTTACATACATTGAATTTAGATGTCATCTTGCACAATCGTTCTCAGGTAGATCTGCTTTTCTGAGGTGAAATCATGGATGGATGACAACTGCTTTCAAGCCTGTGCTCACCCTATTCATGCATGGAGGTTTCAGGACAGCCAGGCAGACCACCCTCAACCTGGATCCACCCTCTGGCCTGAAATCAGTTCTCTAGCTGGCAGATTGCTGTTCAACCCCAAGGACATGTGCATATTTATGCCAGAGGAAGTCATTCAATGAGCAAATCTGTTTAGAAACCTCAAAGGTTTGTCAGCCGCCATAAAATCTTGGTTATGTTAGAGTTTAGCATTACAGTTACAACAACAGAAAGTCTGGGTCCATTCTAAAACTTAGACCCTGGTCCTTATCAACTAACGCAAAGTAATTTTTTTTTTAAAAAAAAAAAAAGAAATAAAAGGAATATAGGTCTCAGGTGAACACATACCTTGTGAACAGTGGGGGTCAGGATTTGCAGAATACTTTAGCTGACTCTTTACAGGACTCGTTTTTTTCCATAGTAGAAGCTCTATACGCTTCCCAGTAACAGCAGAGGTGGAGGACCACAGCAGCAGGCTTGCCTAATTGTAAGGCAGCATGTCTTACAGCTCATTCTGCTTAGGATCATCGTAAAAGTTGTCCTTTGAACTCCTTCTCTGCTTCCTCCAGCCCCATCTTCCTTCCTCCCCACCCCCAAGGCAATGATTTTTATCTCCAGGTCTCCATTTCTTCTCTGCAAGAATCAAAGGGCTTTCAAGCCTTTCGCTTGAGGTGACAGCATTACCTGCTCCTCCTCCACCTAAGACGCAGAGCTCTGCTTCCTCAGAATATTTATTTACTCTAAACTGTGTCAGACATGGGTTCATTCTGCCCTGGTAATGAAGAGTTGCTGTGTCTGGGCCAGCCAGGCCAGACATGTTCGGGCTCTTCGGGACGTGTGATTCAAATGAAGCTACAATGAGTTGTAGAGTAAGAACAGACAAACAGGGGAAGCACAATGACAGCTTCTGATTACCTAATTTACCAAGCTTCATCTTAAAACCAATCAGGCAGTTTTTGCCACGTCACTCACATTTCACATTCTTGTGCCATCACTAATGTTAGACCTAAACAGTTATTTGCCTCTATAGCATATTGCTTCTTGATGTAGGATGGCAGAGCTACTACAGCCTGTTATTAGCAGGTACCTCCAAGCCCGTTAGTGAAGCCTTTACTCTCAGGTAATCCATGATCTCCAACAGATCTGTGCCATGAATCCAAATTATATGAGCCTTGCTTACAGACGGGTTTCCTTGTTTGCTTCTCTCTACGGTTCGTGAAACTGCAGCCACAAAAATTCACCGTCACGGAAGACGGCAAAGTTACAGCCCCACAAGTTGGAAAATGTCAGCTTTGTGCTCACCCATCATGACGTCATCATTAGTTACACTGCCACATGCTTTCTTAACAGGTTCTGTGAATTATTTCTGACAGTGAGGTCTAAGTTTCTGAAAAGAGAAATGAGCTCCCTGCTTTTGCTTCTCCTGGATGGAAAAGTGTAAAAGGCTGAAAAGACGTTCAACAAGTCCATTTGCTTGCAGCAGCAGGCAACAGATGTTACATCACCGATGAAAATCTACTCTGCCCCCTTCTCCACACCACCAGCTGCAGTCCCTGACAGTCTACCACAAATCTGACCTTGAGACCAAAAGACCAAGAGAAAAAAATCAAACCTCAAGCCAGTCAAAGAAGGCAGCAAAGCTATCAATCCCATAAAAACTTCTAGAAACATCAAGGGAATTTATAAAAGTGAAATACAGAAAGTGGATCTCAATCCCATGTAAACCCAATTAATAGGAAAGTTCTTCTCCAAATCCAAGTCTGGAGACTGATATAACCTCGAGCTGAGGTGCAAGACACTGAGTTGCTTTTTTAAAACTTTTTCAGTGTTAACACTCGTGTCTGGCTACATGTAATCTCTCAAAGTTTAGGGCACGAAATCCTCCTTAAGAACTTAAATAAGCATTACATTCATCTCTTACCTGAAAAAAATCTATGATAATTGAAGATACAGTCAAACAGTGGGAGTGAAAACTAATAAAAGCAAGGAGAACACACTGGTATTACCATTATCATTATGTGGCAGTGATAATTTTGACCAAAGGGAGCATATGTATAAGAACACAGTGGTTGAAAGCCATCTAATCAGCTGTAGATATCCGCATTGCAGAGGTCCTACAGGTAGATAACAATAAGTCAGCTAAGCACCAGAAGCTCTCTTTATAGTCAATACAGGAGAACTGTCACTTCACATATGCAGTTCATCTCTTTCAGGCACCTTCTGTAGGATGAGATGATTTGTGCCTCAGAAGCAGCTGTTTCTCTCCATCACCTGTAAAAGGAATTTTTCTCAGATGGGAATGTCTGCATGATAAATCTCTACGGCTTATGTGTCTACACTTGGTCAGATGAACCCCACTTCATGAATTTTTCATTATTTAGAGTCATTACATGAGGACTGGATAGCTTTTTTTAAAATACACTATAGCTTGAAGAGAGGCATAAGCTTGATACAAAAATTACTGGACAAACTTCTATTGTCTTAGGAAAATAAGAAAGAGGATCTGGGTAGACATCTTAAACCATATTCTAACCCAACGTCCTGACATTGAAAGCAGTCATATAATGGAATTATACCATTATTCTGCTCTTCATTTATTTGGAGGTCAAACTACATGACCAAGAATTTAAAATTTGCATATCTGTGAGTTCTGCTTTACAGCACAACACAAGAACCCCAGCTAAACAGACATTATCAGACATAATACATTCAGTGTAACATCCCTAGAGCTAGGTTGCTTAAAATGTTTACTAATTTGTAAACATCAATTTTATTTCAACTTTCGAAGAAAGGAAATCTGCATTATACCTTCTGTGTCCATCTTTTTCTAGCAAGACTCTGTCTGCATTGCCCTGTTTCAAAAGGGTGTAAAAGGCTTTTGTTTTTTCTTGGAAGTCCGGAATTGCTGCTTTTCTAATTTTTGCAGATCTTGGACATTGCTTTTCACAGCAACAGAAAGCGTTTTCTGCAGTGATAGAAATACATTTTCTACATTCATCGTTTTATAAATTTAAAGAGCAAAAAGGACCATTACATTCATGCAGCCTGAGGCAGTGATAGATTTACAGCATGGGAGCTAATGGACTGGAGCACTCCCTCTGAGATGACAGGAGAGAATTTGTGTGGTTCTTTAGCCTCCCTCCTCACCATCATGAGGACAACCACCTCAGAGCACACTTGCATAGCACAAACCCTACCTGCCACCCAACTCGATAGAATATTTATTTAAACACAACATTTGGGCGAAAGCCAGACTGCTTTCCCAAAGACCTCAAAGGTCAGGACACTCACATTGCCCCAGAGCATCTCTACCACCTCTCGTCGACCCCTCCCAGCAAAACAACAGTAGCTGCTGTCCCTGTGCTCACGCTTTATCCTTTACCTGCCCAATTGTCTCATCAGGATGTGAAGCGCTTGGCCTCTGGGACTCAGCTTATTGCCTCATAAAGCAGGACGGCAGGATTATTAATGTGGCAGAACTGCAGGATTTTCCACACAATTTATGAGTTACTATGGCAGTTCATTAGCTCTCAGCCCAGTGACCCCTTCCTACCAAGCATGAATCAAGCAGGAGGCACACACGCATCTAAAAGCACGATGGATATTCACATCAAAAATCCATCCAAGGCCACACTTCCCCCATTTTGTCCAACATATGTCTAACAAAGGCACTAAAAAGTCACCAGTTACCAGAACTGATAGGCAATCCACGCTTAGACACAAAGAAATTCACAAATCTAAGTTTTTATATAATTTTTTTTCTCTCATCAGGCCATTTCTGATGGATGCCTGTATTTAAAGACTAGCAGATACTTAGTAGAGGGTTTACATTTACAGCCTCCATTGACAGCACAGGGGAGCAGGCACGCTAGATTGCTCTCTTGCCTTTGAGTGCTAAGAATAAGGTTTCTCTTTACTCGCAGAAAAGCCCCTCATTGCCCACTCAAGGAAGCATTTGAGAAAATATTTAACTTTCACGGTATTTATGCATGGGTCTTGAAATAAAGCAAACACTTAAACATTTCCTCGAATCCAAATGGCATTACGTGCATGAAAAAAATTCATCAGGTTTTAATACATTACTGAGTTGGGATTTCAACAGAGGACAAAAAAGCAAGTCTAGCATGTTAGAGAAGAAAGAGATCTAGAGAATTAGAGAGAGTCTTTGAAGGTAAGAATTGGATAATTAAGAAAAAGGAAAGGGTCAGGAGCACAGTAACTTTTATCAGTAAGTACAAATCCATTAGCAAGCTACCCAGAGATATTACAAATACAACATTTTATAACAAAGATGAAGAGACAGAGAAATGGGGAAGGAGAAAGGGAAGAATGAAAGATCTCTATTAAGTATTTTCTCAGTTGCATTAATACTCTTTTATTTGCTGATAGCCTCTAAGAGTTTCAGCATATTTTAAAGAGAAAGGCAAACCTAAAATTTTTATATCTAATTCTAGTTACAGCTGCCACACTCAGAAAGCAACCTCACCACGCATTACATGCTTTCCCAGAATTAACTTGCATTTTTCTTTTAAAAAAATAATTAACGTATTTATTAATGTAGTAATGGGAACAACATACTGGAAAATCCCATCTTCCACACCATCCCATTAGCTAAACCTGGCTTTGGGCCAATATTTAGTATTTCAGCTCCTGCCAAGGTTCAGGTTTGGAATGTTTTTACATTGGAGGATTTTTCCTTGGCTGGCCTAATGGGACCCTAATGAACAGGAGAGATCACTATCGCATCGGGCTGCCCGTTACTTGCTTGTTTCAATCATCTTGTACATACACGCAAACTTGTAGCATTTCCCTCTCAGCTAAGTGATGCCAACAGGGTTTAACACCAGATGCAAAGGGGTATAATAAGATACAGAGAAATGCTGCCTTGAGACAGTCCCATTGGCTGGAGAAATCAGAGCAAATTATTCCAAAAAAGTACATCTGGGCACAAAGTTAGATTACAACTTTACTTGAAAACAGATTCATCAAAAAATTGTGTATGTCTGACAAGAAATTCTCACGTCCAGTAAAACATTGAGGCTGGAGACATAAATGCCCAAGAAATTTGGACACAGCTTAAAGAAAGCAAAATTGTTGCCTCATCCATTTAAATCTTGGAGATCCAAGACAGGCCTCAGTTCCTGCTGCTAGCCAGGTAAGTCAGTATATACTGGTCTGACAGAAGCTTGCAGATGTTCTCCTGCCAGGACTGGGAGATAAATCACCTCACTAGTTCTTCACTAGTCACTGGTCTATACAGCAAACATCATCATAAATGCCTGCCACAAAGTCCATCTCAGCAAAAGAGTTGTGATTTCTGCTAACAACACATGAGCTTTCAACAAATACTACCTTTTGTCACCTCATAAATTACTCCCTCAACAGCTTTTGTGTGTGTGTGTGAACTGCTGTCAGAAGACATTTTTTTCTCTTTCCAGCCTTCCTCATGCTTTAGCACCAAGACCAGAGTTCAACTGCCCTGTTTCCTTAATTACTGAAGTTTCTTCCATTGGAAATGTCTGCATGAGGGCCCTCCTACTTGTCCTGGTTTGAGAACACCAGGATAAAAGTTTTCTGGGGCTACCCCAGGCAACACTACCCACGCTGCTATATCCATCAGTATCGTTCTCACCACCTCTTCTGAAGCAGCACAGTGGGTTGGTAACACTGGCCAAGGACACATCGCAGGTTTTCTCACAGGTAAGACCAATGACACGGTCCAAACTGCTCGAACCATGGCAGGACATTTCTGACACAGCCTGGCAGCTGGTGGGTGACAGATAAGGGCTAATGGACCACACTGCTTGACCTCAGAGAGCGATGAAGTCACCTATTCCAAGCAGCTATTTCAAGGCTGAAGTGATGCTGAGAGAATCACAGAATCACAGAATGTCAGGGGTTGGAAGGGACCTTGAAAGACCATCTAGTCCAGCCCTCCTGCCAGAGCAGGACCACCTACAGTAGGTCACACAGGAACGCGTCCAGGCAGGTTTTGAATGTCTCCAGAGAAGGAGACTCCACAACCTCCCTGGGCAGCCTGTGCCAGGGCTCTCTCACTCTCACAGTGAAAAAGTTTTTTCTGATATTTTTGTGGAACTTCCTATGTTCCAGCTTGTATCCATTGCTAATGTCCTGTCATTGGACATCACTGAAAAGAGCCTGGCTCCATCCTCCTGACACTCCCCCTTGACATATTTATAAACATTAATGAGGTCACCCCTCAGCCTCCTCTTCTCCAAGCTAAAGAGACCCAGTTCCTTCAGCCTTTCCTCAGAAGGGAGATGGTCCACTCCCTTCATCAACTCTGTGGCTCTGTGCTGGACTCTCTCCAGAAGTTCCCTGTCCTTCTTGAGCTGAGGAGCCCAGAACTGGACACAAGATTCCAGATGTGGCCTCACCAGGGCAGAGTAGAGGGGCAGGAGGACGTCTCTCGACTTACTTGCTACTCCCGTTCTAA
The DNA here is from genome assembly GCA_020746105.1 of Trogon surrucura. Lineage (NCBI taxonomy): Eukaryota > Metazoa > Chordata > Aves > Trogoniformes > Trogonidae > Trogon > Trogon surrucura. The sequence continues at coordinate 8,337,612 of CM036618.1, forward strand.
TACACCCCAGGATGCCATTGGCCTTCTTGGCCACGAGGGCACAGTGCTGGCTCATGGTCATCCTGCTGTCCACTAGAACCCCCAGGTCCCTTTCCCCTGCGCTGCTCTCCAGTAGGGCAGTCCCCAACCTATACTGGTACATGGGGTTATTCTTTCCCAGGTGCAAAACTCTACACTTGCCCTTGTTGAATTTCATCAGATTTCTCCCCACCCAGCCCTCCAGCCTGTCCAGGTCTCTCTGAATGGCAGCACAGCCTTCTGGCGTGTCAACCACTCCTCCCAGTTTTGTGTCATCAGCAAACTTGCTGACAGTGCTCTCTAATCCCTCATCCAGGTCATTGATGAATATATTGAACAGCACCGGCCCCAGCACTGACCCTTGAAGGGACCCCACTAGACACAGGCCTCCAACTAGACTGTGCCCCATTGACCACAACTCTCTGACTTCTTCCCTTCAACCAGTTAGTGACTCACCTCACTACTCGGTCATCCAGACCACACTTCCTCAGTTTACCTACGAGGATGCTGTGGGAGGAGCCCATCTCATACACCCATCACATTTCCCAAGCCATGCCAGGGTCGCCCTGCATCTTTTACTGTTCTCCAGTGAACAGCAGCAAAGCTGCATCCTGAGCTGCAGGGATTAAGCATTTCCAACAAGAGGTGAGGAACAGGGAGATGTATCTAGATACAGGTCACAGTAAAGCACAGTCACGTTTGTCAGTCAAGGCCTGTCGCTTTTCACTCCCACAGGTTCTGTCAAAGTAGGAGAGAACACTATAACAGGAGGAATATTGCATACAGCTTTATGGAAACCTGAAACAAAGAGATATCCAAAAGGAGGTTCTCTGCAGCACAATTGTTCTCTAAATTGTAAGAATAGAAAATTGCTTGGTTTTATAATTTCTTTTAAAAGAATGTCAGGATTCACTTCTATCCAGCATGAGCATATGGGGCTGGAATTTTATTTATTTATTTGTTTTCTACATTTTGGAGGATTTTTTCTCTTTGAGGGGAGAAATACATGTCTAAAGATCACAAAATCCAGCTCAGAGACATGTCTGAGATCACGGTTTTGAAAAGGAGCCATGGCCACCATCAAAGGATGAGACATATTTCACCCACTAAAAAGGAAAACATGTTATTTTGTGCTCTCAAGTGTGACTCATTTCCTGATGCACTTAGGTTATGCCTAGGAAAGTTAAGGTCAGATTAAGAGATCATTAACGCCTTTTATAGTGGACTTTGAGACCAGGACTACAAGGCCAGAATAAGGCTGTGAAGGCCTTTGAAGGAGAGATCTTCTTGGAAATACAGCCTGGGTCTTTGTCAGGTTTGTCCTCAGCTTCTTGAGTTATGGAGCTCTTGTTTTGCTGCATTGCCTTTGTTGTTTTGCCACGAGGATAAGTTTCTCTACTGTCTCTGTGCTTGAAAAGTGATATAAAAACATCACCTTCCTCGCCAGAACGTTCACAGGGCTTTGCAGGGATAGCCTTGCTACTTCTTGCTACTTCATTTCAGACAAAAAAAAAAACAGAAGCCAAGAGAAAATAAATAAAAACCACCTCAATCTTCCTGCCACTCCTGCCAAATGAAACAACAACCAGACAGGAGCTCAGAGCCTGATGCTCCTGCATCAATCTTCCTGCTCTTCAGCATGTTGTACATCTGCCATGCTAAAGCAACCATACAAAATGCTCAAATACCGTCTCTCAGGCTCAGGACACTGCAGTTACACCCAGAGACCGACCCACAGACCTGCTGTCTGAGGATGCAGCCAGCACCTCCTCTAGTATGTGCTCGGCCATCTGCTCAGCAAATTCAAAATAGCACCAGAATTTCCACTTCCAGATGGATGTAGAAAGGGAGAGACACTAAGCTGATCCGAGCAACAATTATATAAACAAAACCCAGAAGCAAATATTTTCAAATACATCAGCTACAAATGACCAAAATGTCATCGGAGGAAGGAGACAGACCTGCTCTTGTTTTCATACCACAGAGCTCAGAGAGGAACAAATTTTCTGGTTACAAAATATGATGACTAGTTCAGTAGTATGGTGTCTGCCCAACACTATGACTTGAGCTCTCAACTGAGAGCTCCATCTGCTTTTTATTTTTTCCAAATAACAGTATTCTATTAAGAAAATGTTGCAATGGGAGTGATTTTCTACTACCATCATGAATGAGTATGGATTAGTGACTGTCTTATTCTACTGTACAAAATGAAATATAGAACAAAGTAATAAGGAACCCACTGATAACCACAACTTGGCTGCAGTGACATGAAAGAGCAGGATGCCAACATTCGGGATGTAAGCATCCACTGAGCGAACTGATTCCACCACCAGGTTTTGCTGCCTTGTAGAAGCAGTGTTGAATCAGTGGAAAAAAAAAATAATTTCCATGCTTTCTGCTTTTTCTACCAAGCTAATGAGAAGATAAAGAGACAGAATTAAACCATCCAGGTGATCCACAGAGCTTTCCCTTGCTGGCCACATAAGAGTCACCGTGAGCCAACTGGAAAATTGACAACAATTACAAGTCCTGACGTTCTTCACACACCACTGTTCATCAAATACATACCTCAATGAGAGTTAAAGTAAAAGAATTTTGTGGCTCACCACAGGTGTAGATGACATTAAGATGCTTTCGGATGCCTGGGTAACAAGGATCTCCAAATTCATAGGTGCTGGCATATATGCTGCAACTTCTTTTCCCGTGACAGCGCTTGATCATGAGTTGGAGAGCAGTAGCCGACTGACACTCTAAAAGGGAAAAAGGATACCTATTTGTGAATATTTGTCCATTCATGTTAGAGATTGACCAAAAAAAATTTACCAGATGCAGACTGAGAGCACATACATATGAACTTTCTGTATGTAAAAATCTCTCTGTTTACATAGGAAGGTGCATCTGACTCTCAAACATCCCTAATCAACTGTAAACTTAGGAAAGGAAATTATCAAAAAGAACCATGAAAAAAACGGAAATGCCCATACACCTATAAAAAGAAGGCTGCAAATAAAAGATAGTGCTACCACCATCACTGATAGGCTCAGGCTTGGCCAGCAGCAGGTCCCTCGTGGAGCTGGCTGACATTGGCTCCATCAGACGTGGGGGAAACTTCTAGCAGCTTGTCACAGAAGCTACCCCTGCAGCCCTCCCACTAGCAAAACCTTGCTGTGCAAACCCAATACACCACATTTTGAGGGGGAGAGGTAGAGAGAGTTTGAGAAGGCTTTTTTAGTGTTTGTTATGTCCAATACAATTGTTTCATGTCACCACCTCCGGCTGCTTTCTGCAGTGTCCCTGTCTTCTCTTAGAAGATGCTGTATTCCTAAGAAGTCTAACGAGGGTTACTATGAGGTCGAATAACTATGAAGTTACCATCTAAGTAGAAATACTCTGCTAAGTGTGTTTATTCCATGCAAGTAGAAATGTTTGTCATATCAGGAATTTAGAATATGGAAAGCTCCAAAAGTAAATATTTTCCCAAGTATTATCTTCTATCAGAGAGTTTGTGCCTGTTTTCTCAACAAAGGTAAAAATGATTTGTACACACAAGCTCTTGAACTTTCAGGTGCTACCCTGGTAGTTTGCTTTCACTGTCCAGCCAGGGCCAAGCACAAAGGGAAGCTGACAAAAAGATATTTCTTCACCATTAAGCTGTTGCTAAAAGCACCAGGAAAGCTACAGAGAAAGGATTACAAGCCCTTTTGGTCACTAAACATGAGGAAAGTAAAGGGAAAATGAACCCCAAAAGATGTTGAATACTAGAATCAGCACAACTACAAAAGCAATGAGAGACACGGGAAAACCACAGAACACGAAGCTTAGAGGGCAACATGTCATTTTTCTCAAATCAAAGGCAACATTTTATTTCACATGTTGAAAATGACAAAAGAACAGGACCCCATGTGAGCATTTTTATACTGAACCACCCAAACTTCCTCAGGGGATTTTTGATCCAATGAGTGTCAGAGGTTTCAGTGGAATCATCTGGCATGCAGCAATCCTGCTTTATTGTCTTTTTGTCAAATGTCCTGTTAAAGAAACTCATCAAATCTAAGCACTGCCCAGGATTTCATGGAGGGTGCCTGTTCATTTTATTTGTTATTGTTCTCACACAAAACAGACACCATCCCACAGATGTCTGCACAGGGGCTTAAGTCCCTGACAGAGGAGCACACTATCTCTACAGAAGCATGGAGAATTAACCAACACTGGTCCTGTGAGAGATATGAGAAGTTTTTTTTCCATATGTCATCACAGGAGATGGTCAGCTTTTCATAGAATCATGGAACTGTAAAATCATTTAGGTTGGAAAAGACCTTTAAGATCACTGAGTCCAACCATTAACCTAGCACTGCCAAGTCCACCACTGAATCATGTCACTAAGCACCACATCTGTACCATGTTCTAAATGCCTCCAGGGGTAGTGGCTTTGGGACACTTCTCTTGTAGGAATGAGCAATAACATACAGACTCTCTCCTCCTTGTTAACAGATTGGACAGACTCTGCAGGTGCTAGATCTTTGGATTCAGCACATCAAGAACACTTCTAGGGGTTTTATGTCGTATCCTCTCACAGTAACTTAGCACCAGCTTTTCTACCCATCACCAGTCACTTCTTGGTATTGATAACTTCTTTCCCCCCATGCAGTTCTGAGCAAGCTACGGTCTCCATCCGTATTGACTTCAGCAGCAGCATCTGCACCAGGAAACCAAACAGGGCCCAAATTTGGACACACCATTGTCCCCCTTGTTTAAGTGCTACCCTGTTCATTAGAATGATTTTGCCAACCAGCATTACCCCAAACAGGTAATACAGTCTGAGACACAACAGGGCTAGTCCTGGTCATCATTTTTCAGGAGGTCCCCCCCAGGTCTTTTGGGCGGAAGTAGAGGAGCCGGAGAGGACAGCCTTGCCCATACCTACTGAAAATAACATGCTCTACTACTACAGGCAGCTGTACGACCCTGCTCTAGCCCTTTCACCAGCCCCACTACCAGTGCAGAGGCAGTTTGAGTTGTAACAGCCTCTTCCATGCAGCACTAGATACCACCCAGCCTCTTCTATGTAGCTCCACCTGTCAGACCAGGTCCTAACACTGCAGTCCCTACCTGTATTTTTACAGTGTCGAGGTCCAGCCTATGCAGTTTAGCTCCATGTTCAGTGGTAAATGAAAACTTACCTGGCCTATTCCCTGGCCCTGAGGCCAACTGTGCTGGAACAACCCACAATCATGCTATTAAACACTCTTACCCACCAAAACAGAGTAGTGATACCCAATCTCAGTCCTATAGCCAACCTCAAACCATCTCTGGACTGCTTAGAAGGCTCACTGGGCCAAAGCAGCAAACCATGCTATGGACCATGCTGTTACTTAAGAATACAGATCTATTTCCAGTATCCATGCCCAGTCCCTCACACTGTTGGTTTACCACTATACATGTAGCCCTAGATATGCAGCTTATTCAGGCACAGACCAGGCCTCCATATTCACAGATATCAACAGCAAAATCCTCAACTCTTTAATTGCCAGGCTGCTCCAGCTCAACATGTGCTAGCCAAAATGATCAGAAAAGCAGACGAGACTCTCTATGCTTCAACTACAGATGGGGCTGAAATCCCCTAGCCCAGAAGGTAAGGCACAGAGATCTTGAAAGCCTCTTTTACATGGACTTGTTGCAAACCTTAATATTGAAAATATATCCAGGAAAACAGTCACCTGTTGGGATTGCAGCATGTAAACCATACAATAATTTAGTTGGAAGCAATATTTGGAGCCTATCCAGTCCAACCTCCCACTCAAAGCACAGTCAGCTTTGATGTTACATCAGGTTGCTCAGGAATTTGTCCAGGCAAGTTTTGAAAATCTCCAGAGATAAATATTCCTCAAACTCCTTGGGCACATATTCCAGGGATAAACCCCTCTCCAGGTGAAGAATTTTTTCCTTTTATCTAAGTTTTCCACTGCTGCAAATTGTGTTCATTGCTTTTGGTGCTGTCGTGGTTTTTTCTTGTGTGTCTCCAAGAATAGCCTTCTGTAGAGACTTCTATTAGTTAGTTGAGAACAGCAATAAGATCCCACCCTGAGCTTTCACTTCTTAAAACTGAACACACACACACACACACACACACACATGTCCCTCACCATTTCCCCATATGCTGTGTACTCAAGCTCCCTGAACAGTTTGGTTGCCCTTCACTGGACTTAGAGTCATAGAATCATAAAATCATTCATGTCGGAAAAGATCTTTAAGATCATTGAGTCCAACTATTAAAGGAGCAAAGCCAGAGGCATCATTAAAACATCTCTCTAAGCACCATGTTTACATGTGGTGGAAAGGCAACAAAAATGGTGAAGGATCTAAAGCACAAGTGTTATGAGGAGAGGCTGAGAGAACTGGGGTTGTTCAGCCTGGAGAAAAGAGGCTAAGGGGAGACCTTATCACTTTCTACAACTACTTGAAAGGCAATTGTAGAGAAGTGGGGATTGGTCTGTTCAACCAAGTAACAAGTGATAGGCCAAGAGGAAATGGCCTCAAGTTGCACCAAGGGGGGTTTGGATAGGATATTAGGAAGAATTTCTTTACTGAAAGGGTTATCAGGCATGGGAATGGGTTGCCCAGGGCAGTGATGGAGTCCCCATCTCTGGAGGTATTTAAGAGGTGGGTAGACCTAGTGCTTAGGGATATGTTTCAGTTGAGGACTTGTCAGTGTTAGGTTAACGGTTAGAGCCAATGATGTTAAAGATCTTTTCCAGGCTAGGTGATTCTATTAATTCTGTTAATTCTGTCTTTCAAATGCCTCTGAGGATGGTGACTTAACCACTTCCTTGGGCAGTGTGATCCACTTTTTCAACATATCTCCTTATCTGGGGATCACCAGGCTGGACACTCCAGTATTCCATTTAAGTGGAGTACTGCAATACCAAATAGAGTGAATAAATCCTCTCTTGATGCACCTACAATATTCTTACTAAGTCCAGCACCCACTTAGCACCGTTGCCACAAGATCACACCACTAAGTCATGTTCAACATACAGATCATTACTGAAGATGTTAACTGATATTGATCTCTGACTGCTTTGAAGTGGCTGCCAGTTTGACTTCAACATAGCATCGTGGAGCTTTCTTGTACTCCATTTCCTTGGCTCTTATAGCAAACAGTCACATTTTAGGCTGTTTCCACTGTTTCCACTGACCTCCAAACCCTACCAAGCACCAAAATCTGGTGAATACAGGAGTGGCAGAAAGTCACCTGAGGTATCAACATTACAAGATCCAGCTAAACTCTACTGACTCCCATACAGTAAATCCAAATACTCCTCTGATTTTCCCCAGGGAATAGTCTGAGCCATTCTCTTGGAATCACAAATACTCTTCCAGCCTCGCCCCACCCCCCCCAAAAAAAAAAAAAAAAAGAAAGAAAGAAAGAAAGAAAGGAATGGACTCTATGGACAAATTTTGACAAAGTTTTCACTTCAAAGATTTTCCTTTCGTCACAACAGAGATTTTTCCCTATTTTTTCTTCCACATAATTTCTAAGCACAACTGCCTTGTGCACTCCCCTAAATGCCAGGGCAAGCAGCCAGCAATACTTTGAGGGAGGACTACACCAAAACTGAAGCTACCTTGGTTTCATCTCTTGGTGTTTTTGATGTGTCAGTGTGCTCATCCTCCACATAAAACACTGAACTGAAAAAATGTTAAGCGCAGTAATCAAAACCTCCAAATGGGATCATCTCCCTTACACCCTTCAAAGGATTTGTGATAAGGAGGTCATTTAGCTGGATGCCAAAATGTCATATTTAGACATCTTTATTACCTCAGTAACCAGCACTGAAGATGTCAATAATACATCTCAGAGATGGCTGAGTGATAGATGAGGCTACAGGTCCTTCATGAATCGCAGTCATCACCATATCATTCAGTACTCCAGAAGTGACAACATGGTATTTCCTTTTACCCAGATCTCAGGAGTATAAAAACGTTTAACATCACTCCTATTGGCTCTTACAAAGTGCATGTATGTAATTTAACTTCCAAATGTAAACAAGTCCTTAGGGAGCCGGACTGAAGTGAGATCTCCAAGTATATCAGCACCTTTTCAGGAGGTGATTCCAGGTCAGAAATCTTCACCTTCAGGTGCCCATTCCCAGGGCTCAGAGACGTGAGAAAATAGAGGTCCTCTTATCCATAAATCATACAGTTAGCCTCTCAAAAAGACACAGGGAAGCTAAGCCCAGCAGTGTGGTGGAGCAGAGTTGGACTGTGGCCCCCTGCAGCTGGCCAGATTCACATTTTCCAGGTCTTCAACATAGGAGACTGGATGTGGCACTATTATTGCACCAGACAGTGTGCTCATTCAGGGCAACATCTCCTTTCTTTTACTGGCTTGCTTGCCGAACTCAAGCCGCAGGTGTTATGTGAAATACTACACTGACATCAGTGATAAACAATTGATCCTACGTGTCAGGGATGTAGGGAAGGACACTCACAAATGCCAACACCGTATCACTAAGTCTGAGGTAAGTACTGCTAAGCAGAGCCAGGCGCCTGCCAAGGACCTCTTAAAGCCCACAAAACTCAAATCCCACAGCAGAGCAATAAAAACCACTTTAAGACCTCACAGATGATAGAGAGCCCACTTATACAGGTTGGGCCAGAGTCACTCTCAGCTTTCATTAGTCTTGGATTTCTTCAGGCCACTGCTGAAGACCAAATATGAATCCTGGCTACAATGAAATTGCCACATGTGAAAGTGTTTAAAGATATCAGCTGTGCTTTTGGAATATGGTATTTTAAAATAAAGTTGGGGTTTAGAGGAGAGTAGGATCAGCTCACTTTATTCTCTTTACTCCCAGCCCCACTTTCTAGAAGTTGTATGTCCCTCCAGCCTTGCTCCTGGTACAAGGTGAACTTCCTTTCACAGGATCCCGCCATGAATGCAGCTTGCTGGCTGATTTTTTTTCACATTATTCATCTTAGCCGTTGCATTTAATAGTCCCTGATCTACCATCTTTATCGGCCCAGCCTCTGACAGGATAAAAAACTAAATCAGATGGTAACAAAGCCACACTGGAGAATTTTACCAGCTGCAGTTTGCAGACAGCATTGGCTTTAAAACTGGAATCAGTCTCAGTGATGTAATGTCCATATCATCAAGCTCACCACAATGAATGGGTTTTAGTCAGTTTAAGGCTGCTTCCCAGCATGACTATTTCTTTATTACCTCTTCCTGGTGAAAAACAGAAATTGCAGCCAATACCTATTAATCACATCCGTTACTTGGGTTACTCACTGTTACTTGGTTTTCTACAGTAAGGGTAACACATTCAAATCTGAAACCCAAGTCATACATTGCTGGTTTTGATTGCAAAGCCTATCTGGGTTTGAAAGAATTTAATTTTTGCGTTACGGTAACTCAGATTCTTCAGCAGAGATCAGAGCCTCCTCCAAGGCAGCAGATCCACAAACAGATTTAGACACTTAGTTTTGAGATGAGCAACTAACCCCATAGTGAAATTGGGCATATGCCAGATGCTCAAGAACATCTCAACATGAGTCAGCAATGTGTGTTGGCAGCCCAAAAAGCCAGCAGTATCCTAGGCTGCAACAAAAACAGCATGGCCAGCAGGTCAAAGGAAGTGATTCTGTGCCTCTAACTCTGCTCTGGTGAGACCTCACCTGGAGTACTGCACTCAGCTCTGGAGCACCCAAAACAAGAAAGACATGGCCCTGTTGGAGCCTATCCAGAGGAGGCCATAAGGATGATCGGGGGTTGGAGCACCTGCCCTATAAGGACAGGCTGAGAGAGTTGGGGTTGTTCAGCCTGGAGAAGGGAAGGCTCCAGAGAAACCTTATAGCGTCCTTCCAGTACTTGAAGAGAGACTTTTTATAAGGGCAGGTGGGACAGGACAAAGGGCAATGGTTTTAAACTAAAGATTTAGATTGGATATTAGGAGAAACTTCTTCACTGAAAGGGTGGTGAAGCACTGGAATGGGTTGCCGAGGGAGGTGGTGGAGTCACCATCCCTGGACGCGTTTTAGAACCGGCTGGATGTGGCAATTCAGGCGATGGTTTAGTGTTAGGGTGGTGTAGGGCTGTAGGTTGGACTTGATGATCTTAAAGGTCCTTTCCAACCTTTATAATTCCATTATTCTAAAGCAGGGTAGATTTAGACATTAGGAAAAAGTTCTTTATTACGAGGCGGGTGAAATACTGAAACAGGTTGCCCACGGAAACTGTGGATGCCTCATCCCTGGAAGAGTTCAAGGCCAGGCTGGATGGGGCTTTGAGCAACCTGGTCTAGTGGGAGGTGTCCCTGGCAGGGGGGTTGGTCTAGATGGTCTTTAAGGTCCCTTCCAATTCAAACCATTTTATCATCTGTGCATCTGTTAACTTCACGATCAGACTCACCTGACACATCCATGCTGAGCCTGCAAAGGCAGGTTCCTGCACAGATGAGGCAGCCTCTCTAGAGCAAGCAGGACCATATATACCTTAACATGACATTATATTAGCATATCGTAAAGCCATCAGGTAGTGGTTTTCCATAGGCTGTCCATGGATCTGGAAAGGCAAAAGAGCATGGAGCACACCCCAAAATCAACATGTGTGCACCTAAAAAAAAAAAAAAAAAGGAAAAATAGAGCCTGAGAAGAAAACTCCACACAGTTCTCAGAGGATGCACTCTCTGAGTCTGTTAATTTAGCAAAAAAGAATTGGAGCACTCATTCTACTTTTTTAACCAACAAAGTATAAGACCCTGAAGTATCAAAAGGACCAAACTACTGGTGGTAATTAAAGGCTTCAGAAAGAGAATCAATGTCTAAAATACTATTTCCAGCAGTGCATGTGATAAGTGATTAGGAACTGGAACAGGACTGCTGGTACCTGCCTGATCAAGAGGTGAATTCCGTGTCACGATTTGGCTCAGTGTAAAGGCATCAGGAGCAGACCTACATCTTGAATTAAAACAGTCAGCAGAACCCTAGCCTTCCTTGTTGTCTTTTGAGGAGCAATTGAAAGGAACAACCTAAGATAAATACTTGAAGGGAGTAATTTAGAAACAAGTGACAGCTCTAGGATGAAACTTCTCCCAAGCAGAGGATGGGGTTTTTCTCCAAAACATGCGGCATTATTTCTTGCTAAAGAATAAAACAGGAAAAGTTGTTTGCTGAGGGCTATGAGGCAGAGGACAGAATGGAAGATGGAAGATGCACAACTCAATTAACTAAGAGGAGAGAAATTTAGCTTCTGCAAAGAAAGCTGACAGATGTCTGAATCAACTCTGCAATTATTCACCCACGTGCAAACGAGAAAACAAACTTCAACGGAATGGCAAAAAGGATGTAAGCAGGAAGAAAGTAACTCCAAACTTGTAGGTGAGGCAGCTGCCTAAATTCTTTCATGTTTTACCTAGAAGTGACTCAAAACTGCCTCATTCTGCAACAAAATCTCTATCATAAAGAGGAGGAAAGGAATTTCTCCTGCTCTTGGGCAGTTTCTCATTTATTTTAAAGATACCTAATCAGTGGTTGATACAAAATTCAGCTCCTTCATAAAGCAACAGCTGCTGGAGGTGTCTGAGATTCAACTGTTAAATTAGTCAAAATTAGTCATCCTAGCAGCCTGTGAAGGAGGTGTTCATAGAGTATTGATGAGCCAGTCCATACCTCGTGCAGTATACCAAATCCCAGGCACTTGCAGCTTAGCTCATGCGCATTAAGTTTGATGTTTTCTTTAAAAGCCAGTGCAGAAGACATTTAATAAGAGCTTTGTCCACTTTCTCTCTACAGTAAGCAGCCTAACTCTCTCTATCAGCAGAGCACAGTCACACAGTTTCAGATGCAGCAACAAAAATACACTGGATTTCTCTTCCTTGCCATGGCCCACAAGTCTCTGTAGAGGACACAAGAAATGAGTTGAATTTAGAAGCCCAAAGAGTGTGGGAGACAGGACGAAGAAAACCAAACTACAGATACTTAGCCCGTAAGATCAATCAACTGATAAAAACACAAGACTACACTTAAACAAGAAAAAAGGCAGAAGCAGATGTGTAAAGAGGAGAAGTCAGGAGCAGAGACCTGAAACAATTCAAAAGTTGCTGGTTTGGGAGCCAGAACAGAATAGGCTTCAGAAAACCTGCACAGTCAATATGTTCAAAGCGCAAGAAAACCCTCTTCAAGTAGGGAAATAAAAGAAGTTATTTCCTTAGAAGAGACTGTTAAAAGCACTTCTGAGCTGTAAGCACGGGCTCGAGAGAATTTTTGCTTGATAAGCCACTGGGCTGTGGAAAAGGATTTGCAGTCAGGGCTGGTGGGGAAGTATTACTGGGGCTTTGGCCCACAACTTAGCTCCAATTTCGCAGGTCCCTGCTTGCCAGCAGCTACAAGTATAACCTCATGCTGTGCAGAACAGGGTTAGAAAGATGCTCCAACATCTCATGGTCAATGTTGTGGCCAAGAGTAGTCTAAATCCCCCACAACAGCATTAGTCCCAGAGCGCTGCTTCTTTTTCCGTGAGCTTTTATGTTTGAGGGATTTTCTATTAGGTTTTTGCTTTAGCGGTGCCGAGTACTTTGGTATCACGTTGAGCTGGGCTTCTGATGTAAATTATCATCATCATTATTACAAATAGCAGCAGGGAACTTTGCAGCTGGATATAGCATCTATGTCTTGAACAATGTCACTGGAAACAGCTGTCTAAAAAAGAAATCTACATCCAAACATTAGAAGGATGTGCAGAGAAGGCCAGCTTTACGTTAATAAGTACATTTTAATGAAAGAGAGAAAGATTACTCACCACACACTTCATAAAACTTCGGAAATTTCAGCAGTAGGCCAGAAAAGAAAAAATTATCTTAAAAGAAATGAATCACATCTAGAGGCTGTAACCAAAGGATCAATTACAGGTTCAATTACAAATGCTGTAGTTACATTTAGAAACACTTGGTTTATTAACTCAAATCATCTTATTGCCTTTGTATCTGGAACCAGAAGTCATATAAAACATATAAGCCTCCAGTTTTGCCGAGACCAACTCAGAGGGTGTAAAGCTGAGCAAATCAATAACATTTTGCAGTTTTGGGGGCTAAAGTGAAAATCTGAGGAAAGCTTCAAACTCGGCTCCAAGAAGTCTCCGAGAACAAAGCAGTTTTGATCTGGCAACGAAAGTAAAATTTTATTATTTAATTTGCAGCAAAGTTGATTGTGGGCTGTAAGGCATTCAAGATAAAAAGCAAAGAAGCTAACAGCTCCTGCTCCGCTCAGCAGAAGGCAGGGGTGATGCACTCAATGCATCTACTGCTCTGTGAAGTCCCCGAGTTCGTTTGTCCTTCCTGTTAATTACAGGCCAACGGAAGTATTTTCCTGAACACAGGTGTAGTTCAATAAGTGCCTGCACCTATACTGAAGCAAGGTCTGAACCTCTGAAGCTGTGGGACTGGCCCACTTTTTTTAAAAGACTGACACAGCTGAAACAACCTGCGAGTCGCTTCTTGCCCTTTGCAAGCGCGGCATGCTTGCAAACTCACAGGTTTCACGTTACCTCTGTTTTGCAGGCTCAGCATTCGCCATTGTAGTAATTTTGTAATATTCTTGAGTGACATCTGAATTGTTTTCAGAGGAACTTTATCATTTGTGAACAAGTTAGGCCAGTTTTCATTCAGAGTAAATCCATGGAAATAAGTCAAGACGCTATAGATTTAAATCACTGAAATTCTGCCCTTTTATTATTAGGATTATATTCTGGATTTTCTTTTCACTAATAGCTGAGCAATAGGCATCTTTTATGAGATTAGGTACTAAAGAAGATGATATTACTGATAAGTATACCCACTTTTTAAAATATTATACCAATACCTTCAAAGATCCTGCTAGTGCTATTTAGATTACTAATTTCAGAACTTTTATTTACAACTGCATGGGGTCATACTCCATTGTAAACAACTGTTTTAAGGCCAAGTTGAACACTGGCTTTGAGAAAGATCTTGCCCAGAAGCAAATTTGAATGGATTTTTTCATTTTCTTAAAAAAATAGCAATTGTGTGCATATAAAACCAACTTCATATAAACCAGTTTTTATGACTCTGTGGAATCCAACAATAGTTTGAGTTTTCTAGAAACAGCTGTAAAGAGATTTTAATTACCTCCTGGTGTTTTGAGACAAAAAGTGAAACACGCAAAGTATCTAAAATTGAAAAACAACTTTCTGAAAGCAGGCTTTGTCCCACTTTAACTTAGAGATCTAAATGGGAATTTCTTTTCAATTTAAATTTAATACGGTACTGTATGTGAATTAAACAGCAACTGGTATTTATTTAGCCTTCAAACTTGGATACTTTTGGGGTTTATTACATACAAACAGATTGGCCTCTAAAAACATGTTCTTAATCATGAGCTATACGTATAATAAAGTAGTTCCTGCACTGAATGTACGTGAAATGTATAGAGTCACACCTATGGGCAGGAGCATTCTGAAAGCCTGGGGTGCAGCACATTAGAGAGGAAAGCCACAGTCTGACTCCCTCCCACATCTGCTGCTCATCTCACAGACCGGACTTACAGACAATTTAAAGACCTTAAAGCAGTTGGATCTGCTCAAGGACAGCTGTGCTACACCGCATTATCTGACCAGCACAGACTTCGGTGGGTACCTCCACCTCTTCCCCTGTATTTCGCTTTAGACTACAATTAGAGCAAAGCTATAAATTTGTACTGATGTAAACGCAGGATGGAAAATGGTCATGGATGGTGATGTGGAAGAGAGCCAGAAATGCATGGCTGGAGGGGCAGCAGTGTCTTAAAACCAGCTCTTGTATTGGCAGGAACAGTAACACGCACTATGGAATAAAATTGATTTTTTTTACAGCATGTATTTCATACTTATGCACATGCTAGATTTGATCACAGATAAGCAAGCTAGAAGGGTCCGTTATTTATACGGTGTAATAAATATTTATATGAAGGACTGTGAAGGCTCTGGTTTGAGTCACATATACATCTGCATTAAGAGGAGGAAATCAAAACAAACTGGCTTGGATCACCTTCTGCCAGCGTATTAAAATGAAAATTGCCAGGGAATGAGCACCTAAAGCACAGGCTCCTTTGCTGAACTCATTCTTCTGCTCTTTTGTTATCAGATCCAGCGAGTTGCAGGGAGCCACTGACCATCTGAGTTTCCTCAGGGCTTTGTAAACACATTCGTTTTCCCCTTCAGAGGCACAGGAAAGAATTTGTGTGTTAAGTGACAAGGGCATTTCACTTCTCAGCAGACTACTCAGCTCAACCCACACACCATGACTCAAACCCAGCCTTTGGAGCCAGAGTTCCCGTGATCTTGCACTGACTCCAAAACCAAGCCCCGAATCCTTCTACCCAGGATGAGGAGCTAAACTGCTGTTTGCTCCATGATGAAGAGAGACAGGGTCCTTGAGAAAGAGACCTAGGTCATGATGTTAGAGAGTTCAGCTGAGCTTGTCCATCTCAGTCTGTGGTTCGGGAGGTGGCTACTTACCATACAAATGTATATGTGAACATGTCAGGTGCCCTAAGTATGACCAAGGATATTGCTCCACTAAATAATAAAAAGGGTAATTGTTTTACATCCAAGTTCTTCCTCCTCAGCCTCCTAATTAGATCATTACCTTGCGCTCAGATACGAATAGGAAAAGGCCATTTTTTTAAATTGGCTTCTCTTGGTATAAACAAGTTACTCGGAGATGTAGGCAGAGGCAGCTGTAAACAGCACGACAACAGGGCAAAGGGCTCGCTAGGCTGAGGGATATTAATGGTTTGTTGCTTGCGAATAACCCTTTCCCCAGAGACCTCCTTATGCTCTGTGTATTCTCTCTGCATACGCTGGCAGCAAAGTGGAGGCTTTATTAAGAGAGTTACAAATAAGGTCAAATTCCTTTAGGAGCTTTTCAGAGTTCCCAAGGCATTCAAGGAGGGGTCCAGCTGTTTGCAGGGGTTTCCCATTACGGTCAGAGACACAAGTTTCAGCATGTTTCCAGTTAAAAGAGGATTCTGGAGCATTTTCTTTTTAACGTGACAGGGACAGGATGGAGTTCTTCATGACTTTCCCTCCACAGATGCTAAGCACATTTGTATAGACATTAGACAGAGAGAAAGGATGTGTATGGCATGGCATGGTGTCTGAAGTCTGACTCGAGGATCTGATGTCACCCAAAAGCAGCACAACGATGGCTGTGTTATGCAGGTGTTAAAAGGCTGCAATGTCACGATAGCTCAGATCCCTCTCCCTGAGCACATAACTTGCCTCATGTCTCTGCAGAGTCCAAGAAATTCATCTTTAGTGGACATTATCTCCTCAATACTCCTACAGGAGTACAAGGTCTTGTTTTTCAAGGCAGAAACAACACAAACTAGATTATTTTTCCCTTACCTTATGGCTCAGACAGAAATATATGCAATGCTCTATTAGGCCAACCCCTCTCCCATCTTTGACCTCTGTTCTTCAAAAGCCTCATCGGTTAAAGCTGTAGATACCTAAATTCAACTCAAACGTGCATTTTATTCACAAGGGGAAAAAAAAAAAGGAATAAAATTTTCTGAACTGTTTTTCATTAGGAGAGGAAGAAAAGATACCCTTCCCCAGTTTGGGGCAAGTATGAGTTCTTCATTCATCAAGTAACTCATGCTACCTGGATAAAAATAATCACTGCAAACTCATCCAGAACCTACTTCCTGGGAAAAGGCCCTTTGCCAAGGCTCAGACTTGACCCGTGAAATTCAAACAGAACAAATCTTCCATGTGCAGAATGTAGGCTGGGTTCTGCCTTATGGGAACTGGATGCTGCCGCTAAGTCTGAGTCATATGGTCATATTTGTAAGATCAGCTCGTTGCAAATGTCTGGGATCAAAGGTTGCCACGGAGCAGTCCTCCCTGTAACACAGGGCTGTGGAAACATGCAGGGAAACATCCTTTAGCTAGAGAAAGCTTTGATTTATAGGCCATGATGTTTTCACCTGCTGCTGAAGGAACAGAATTGCCTGCTGGGCTAGGCAGGCCCACGGCAGGAGCACGGTTTCTGGAGCAGGTTGGGGGATGCTGCGCACCACTCCCATGATTGCTAGTGGCAGCTGGGAGCACAACACCCTCACTTCAGTGAGCTACCTTGACATTTGCACCACTGGCTTGACATTACATTGTCTTATACTGAGCCTGCTCTAGTTTCGTCTAAGAGCTGGCACTGGAGAAAGACCCTGACTCATCCCAGCAGCAGACGGCATGCCACGCTCTAAGATCTAATATCTTATTTCCTTGGACAAATATCCCTAATTGGTAGAGATCACAAGGGCAGTTTGAAAACAACGGGGCACACAAGCACTACAGATGGTTTGGCACGTGCACCTCTGCTGTCACAACTCACCGCTTGTTCTCTTAGCTACAGCTTTGCTCTCCCAGCTCCACTGCCTCCCACTGCCTTTTCTAGTGCCACATACCCTCCTCTCAGCTAGTACAAGACTTTGCATCTGGGCAAGAAAGAATAAAAATTTACCCTTTATGCCTTCACATAGAGTTTTGCTTCACACCAACATTCAAGATCAGGCCCCAGTGCTTGTACGTTGTCACCAGTACATGCCTGTTTCTGCTCTCTCAGCAACGACAAAGGAGAGGTGTGCACAGGTCTACACCAGAAACCCATCCAGTTTCGTTGACTCAGCAAGCTGTCACCCAGCTGAACCGCCTCAGCAACCAGTGTACACACTCTTAGCCCATCCCAAACACCACATGAAAGAGGTCTAGGCTAACCTGTTACATATATCTATTTCAGCTTCAGCACCCTGGCAACCAGGGGGCAGCAGGAGCACCTCCAGGGGCATAGGTCACCGAAAGAGATGGAAAGTAAGTTGTTAAAGGACGGTGACTCTCCTGCCTTGCATCTGAACCATGAGAGTGGGTAGGAGATCCTGAACTACTCAGCTGTGCTGCAAGTGCATGGGTTTTCAGAACTACAAAAATAAGGCTCTCACCATACTGTACAAATAACCTGACTGTCCTGATTCCACCTGCGGTTTCCCACTGACGCCCATCTGCTTATCTTATTTCCAAGCAGTCACTTCACATGCTTCCATCTGAATAGCATTTAACTCCTTAAGGGCACTGAATCAGCAGCTATGAAGACAAAGATCCCCAGATACAGCTGAACAGATACCAGCACGGGCAATAGCAGCAGCTCACATTTTCCTGCATAGGCTCCTCTGAAGCCTTTCCCGCTCTGGAGGCAATTACTTTGGGAAAACAGTTAATTCCCTCTCACCTCTGAAGAGAAAGATAATAAGGAACCTTACCACACAATTTTGCACTGCAGACAGTTGCTCTCCCTGCCACAGCGTAAAATATTCAAAGTCATTTCACATTGGCTCAAGAACAAACAGTTCTAGTGAATGTTTTTAAATTTATTGATCTTTAACACATGAACATAAGAGAGTATGATAGCCCAAGAGTAAAGAAGTTACTTGAAGGTGCTGTGAGTCAACTGTAACATAATGCAACTTAACAACAAGCTTTTTGAATTTTCACCCCCTGCTTTAGCTTCAGTAAAAGTTTAAATGCGATGTCAATGTCAAGGATGGTCTGTGACATCCACCAGTAATATGCTCCTCCATATTACAGATAAAGGTCCAGTGTATGAACCAAGAGGAGGACAGAAAATTGAATAAGAAATTCAAATAGTACCTTCAAATATATCATCTGATGAGTCTGCTAAAAGTCTGTAGCTTGGTAATTTAGCTAAGGCATCTAGCTGAGCCTCAGTTTGGTGCTCATGATGAAGCTCACTGCTGGTTAACAAGGCACCACGCTTCAGGAGCACCACCGTGGCAGGTTGCATGTCCCAACCCTGCTTTTCCTAATCCAGATCTGTGCCAACTCTACTGTGATGACAGTAAATGAAATCACCCTGCCCAGAGCATTGTGCTTTCTCAAGCCGTTCCCCTGCTTACCAATCATGGGCATCCCTAGGTTTTGGTATGGGCACTCCAGGCTGCCTCCTTGTGTCCTTCCAAAGATAGCAGAGTAAATGGCTATCACCATGGTCTTCTTACAGCTTAGCCTCAGCTTGTCGTCTTCGCAGGCTACTTTACTCTTGTATTCATCTGGAAGGAAGCAAACATTTAGTTATTCAGCTGATCCAGAGGTGGCTACTCAGCATGAAGGGAGCCTTCTCCCCTCCCCACAGCGTGAGCTTGTCAGAGGCAGCAGCAATTCTGGGTGTATGCCCAGATGTGCACATCAGCTTCAGGCACAATCTCAGCCTTACAACTGCATTTGCTAGAGCATCACTGATCATTTGCATTATGCATTCTCTCGCCGGCATTATCAACACATTTAATGAACATATCTTAACGTACCATGTGTCAGTTCCAGTAAACAGGGAATACATTCGTTTTGAAGACAAACAAGTGAGGCATTGCAATTGAGTGATTTCCACATGGTGATATTAGAAGCCTGTGGTAGGAGAAGGTAACAGTCCATCTTTAGGTACCTTTCTCATCCACAGATCAGCTGTTTATGTGCCATTTATTCTACATCACAGCAGCTCAAATGCAAACATAATTACACTCAATAGCATCACAGCAGTTCTCTCTTGGCATATAGAATAGGAACTATACTGAATTTGTTAATGATGGAAGATGCTCTTGTCCTGTTGCAAATACAGATATGCAAAGCCGCTCCCCAAATCCTTCTTGAAATGGTCAGTCCAAGAGTGTAAAATACAGTCTTGCTTTCCTAAGGCTGGTGCACACAGAACAGTCAATCAGTTTACATCCACCAAGGAGATTGAGCAATTATTTCACAAGAAATCACATGTCATTCCCTTCTCTTTACTATTATTATTTGTATTATGGGAACCTCTAGAGGTCCCAACTTAAAACAGGCCCTCACCACATAAGGTCTGCCAAAACACCACAGAAGACAAACACTATTTTGAAGAGCTGAGTCTTTACAGTCAGACATCTACAAGTGTGAAAGAAAGAGGTGAAGAAAACCAAAGCAGAATGTCTACAGTCACCCCAGCCAACCCAGGGCACAGCCAGCAATATAACCGTAACCTTCCCAGCCTCTGTGGAGTGACTTTCCACTTGATTATGTTATTTGCTGTTAGAAATGTAGCCACAACAGTGTCCAAATTGCTTAATGGGAAGGGTCCCTGACCCATGGTAACCTCCCAAGCACGATCAGTCATTTCATCCGAAATGCTCCTAGTTGTACCAGGTCAAAATTGTGCCATAGAGCACTCTAACGACCAAACAGCGTAAATAATCATCAGCCAGCGCCTAGGGCTGCCCCTGACCCCGTATCATTTACTAGCACAGACATGACTTCTGTCTTTCCCTGTCACTGGTTCACTATGCCTAATATTGTACACACATACACAAAAAAATTCACGTAAATTCACATATATGAGAAATTATGCAAAGTCCATACGCATCAAACTACTTGGTAACTGAGAACACTAGCTAATAATTATAGTTTAATACTTAAGTCTTTACGCCATGGCAGCTAGCATTTAACATGACATTTCTTACTGTTGTAACTATCAATTCAAGAATCATTTTTCCTTATTTGAGATGGAGACAAATTTTTTACTGAAATTGAATCATAGAAGAATTCAGGTTGGAAGGCTCCTGAGAAGTTAATTTGTTTTAAGCCATGGTCAGAGCAGGGCAAATTTTACATTAGATGAAATTTTTTTATTTCAGAAGAAACTGCTTGGGGAAAACACGTATTATACCAAAACAGTCACATGTTGATTTAAAAGAAACATCTGAGAGGATGCTCAGCTTGGAATGTCCTACTTCAAACCAAAGAATAGTGCCCTCAAAACAGTCTATTAATTGGTCATCAGAGCATCCACTTGGAACATGAAATCCCTGATCCAAATCTTCACAGTCCAGGTGAGAATCTTAACCCTAGACACTATTCCAGTATGTAATCTCCATTCTCACTCTGGAGTCTTTTTACAGAAATCTCTGAAAGATTCTAGTTTTTATCCCACCACAGAGAACCTCTCAAACCTCTTACATATTTACTGAATGTGAAAACACTTTCTCATATCCATCCCTATAGATGAAAACAGAATTAAGACCTAACTCATTCATACTATAATCTTTGTGAAGAGCACACATCTTCCAGCAATACCTACAGGGATAAACCCACAACCAGCTGAGTGTGTAAAACAGCAACAGGAATCAAGAAAAGAAGCTCTTTTCAACATCAGAGTATGTGGAGAGAGAGGAACCAAACTTCATGCAGCTGTAAAGAATTAATCGTTGTTTTATCTATGCAGATATTTAATCCACAATCACCATGAAGGCATCTAAATAATGCAGTGAACATACTAAGGATATATCTTCACCTATAATTGTCTCCCATAGAATTTTTGCTTCTTCTGGAAGCCAAACAGGATTAAAGCTTTAACCTGTCTATTCGGCGTAAAACTTATGTGGTGGTTTGGCCCTGGCTGGAGGCCAGGAGCTCACCAAAGCCGCTCTATCACTCCCCTTTTCAGATGGACAGGGGAGAGGTGAGATGTAACAAGAAGCCCGTGGGTAAAGATAAAAGCAGTTTAATATAGCAATTACCGCGCGGAAGCAAAGCAAAACAACAAAGATTATTCTCTACTTCCCATCGGCGGGCGATGTCCGGCCGCTTTCCCAGGAAGCAGGGCTCCAACACGCGTAATGGTTTCTCAGGAGGACAAACAGCGAATGCCCCCCCCACTTCCCTCTGCCTTCTCCCTTTATATCTGAGCTGACGTCATATGGTATGGAATACCCCTTTGGTCAATTTGGGTCAGCTGGCCCGGCTGTATCTCCTCCCAAGATGTTGATCACACCCACCCTACTACTGGGAGAACATCAAACCACAGCCTTGGTGCTGTGTGGGCACTGCTTAGCAGTAGCCAAAACACTGGGGTGCTATCAACACCCTTCTAGCTACCGCTCCAAGAAACACAGCACGGAGAGAGCTGCTGTGGGAAGATTAACTCCACCTCAGTCTGACCCAATACAATCTCCACCCCTTATTCCATACCATTTGAGTCATGCTCAGGTCTCACATGTTTAGATCATCTTAACATTTAACGTGTATATTTCTCCAGTCCTTCAACAGAGAGATGCTTCTCTTCTACTCTATGCTTTTCTGTCACCGCTTTAGATGTTCCATAGCATGCAGGGCAGGAGAAGCAGCACATCCAACTGTTGGGCACCAACACCAGTTTGGTTTGGGTCGCCACTGCGTTCTTCTTGTTCCTTCTGAAACCTACTCTTCATCAGTCCACGTTGTCACTTCCTACAAGACACAACTCACATACCAGATTACTTTTCCCCCAAGGTTAAATTACCTTGAGGCACACATCGGGTTTCCCCATCTTCCCGCATTATCCACCAAGTACACCCAGGTCCTTGAGCAAAGACAATGCCACGAATGGGTTTGCCTTTTCCCATGGGAGGAGCAACCCACACTGCCTTCCCCAGCCACCTTCCCATGTGCACTACAGGGACCTTATCTCCTCCTACAGTATGTAGAGGTTCTGTTTGGGCAGAACCTGGACGGTTAGCAGATCCTCTAGAGTTAACCAGCCAAGTGGCTTCTGCTAAATTTGTATCCCAGTGCTTCCATGTCCCATGACCCAATGCCCTCAGCATAGTCTTTAACAGTCCATTGTATCTTTCAATCTTTCCAGAGGCTTCTGGATGATAGGGGATGTGATACACCCACTCAATGCCGTGTTTCTTGGCCCAGGAATTGATGAGATTATTTCGGAAATGAGTCCCATTGTCTGATTCAATTCTTTCTGGAGTACCATGGCGCCACAAAATTTGCCTTTCCAGACCTAAGATGGTGTTTCGGGCAGTGGCATGGTTCACAGGGTATGTCTCAAGCCAACCAGTCGTTCCTTCTACCATGGTGAGTATGTAGCACTTGTTCTGGCGTGTTCGTGGCAGTGGTCCCATATAGTCAATTTGCCAGGCCTCACCATAACGAAAACCCAGCCACCGCCCTCTGCTCCAGGGAGACTTCGCTTTTGTGGCTCGCTTGATTGAGGCACATATCTCACATTCATGAGTGACCTGTGCAATGGCCTCCATGGTCAAGTCCACCCCTCGATCACGAGCCCATCTGTATGTAGCATCTCTCCCTAGATGTCCTGATGTTTCATGGGCCCATCGAGCTACGAACAGCTCACCCTTACGTTCCCAGTCCAGGTCCACCTGAGCTATTTCAATTTTTGCAGCCTTGTCTACCTGGTCATTATTTCGATGTTCTTCAGTGGCGCGGCTTTTGGGCATGTGAGCATCTACATGGCGCACCTTCAGAGTCATGTTTTCTACTCGAGTAGCGATATCTTGCCACAATGCAGCCGCCCATATGGGTTTACCTCTGCGCTGCCAGTTGGTCTTCTTCCACTGCTGTAACCACCCCCACATGGCATTAGCTACCATCCAGGAATCAGTATAAAGATAGAGTATTGGCCACTTTTCTCGTTCAGCAATCATCAGGGCTAGCTGGATGGCTTTCACTTCTGCAAATTGACTTGACTCGCCTTTTCCTTCAGTGACCTCCACAACTTGTCGTGTGGGACTCCACACAGCAGCTTTCCACCTCCGATGGTTCCCTATCACACGGCAGGATCCATCAGTAAACAAAGCATAGCATCGTTCATTCTCTGGTAGTTCATTATATGGTGGTGCCTCTTGAGCACGAATCACCTTCTCAGGCACTGCACCAAAATCTCTGCCTTCTGGCCAGTCCATGATCTCCTCCAGGATTCCTGGGTGATTGGATTTTCCCAGTCGAGCTCGTTGTGTGATCAATGCTACCCACTTACTCCATGTAGCGCTAGTTGCATGATGTGTAGAGGGGATATTTCCCCTGAACATCCAGTGCAACACAGGCAGCCGGGGTGCCAAGAGGAGGGATGCCTCTGTACCAACCACTTCTGAAGCAGCTCGAACTCCCTCATATGCTGCCAGAATCTCCTTCTCGGTTGGGGTATAGTTGGCTTCTGATCCTCTGTATCCCCTGCTCCAAAATCCCAAAGGTCGACCTCGGGTTTCTCCTGATGTCCTTTGCCAGAGACTCCAAGTGAGACCATACTCCCCAGCTGCAGTGTAAAGTATATTTTGCACTGATGGTCCTGTCCGGATAGGCCCAAGTGCCACTGCACGAGCTATTTCCTGTTTCACCTGCTCAAAGGCTTGTTGTTGTTCGGGGCCCCACTCAAAATCATTCTTCTTTCGAGTCACTCGGAAAAGAGGTCTCACAAGCTGACTGTAACCTGGAATGTGCATCCTCCAAAACCCCACAAGGCCTAGGAAAGCTTGCGTTTCTTTCTTGTTAGTTGGTGGGGACATGGTCGCAATCTTATCAACTACATCCATAGGCACGTGACGGCGTCCATCCTGCCATTTTATTCCTAAAAACTGAATCTCTTGTGCAGGTCCTTTGACCTTGCTTTTCTTTATAGCGAAGCCAGCCTTCAGAAGAATTTCAATTATTCTTTTTCCCTTTTCGAACGCCTCTTCCGCTTTACTCCCCCACACAATGATGTCATCAATGTATTGTAGATGTTCAGGGGCATCACCTTTTTCCAGTGCAGTTTGGATCAGTCCATGACAGATGGTGGAGCTATGCTTCCACCCCTGGGGCAGTCGATTCCAGGTGTATTGAACACCCCTCCAGGTGAAAGCAAACTGTGGCCTGCACTCTACTGCCAAAGGAATGGAGAAAAACGCATTGGCAATGTCAATTGTAGCATACCACCTCGCTGTCTTTGACTCCAGTTCATACTGGAGCTCCAACATATCTGGTACAGCAGCACTCAACGGTGGTGTCACTTCGTTCAGACCACGATAGTCCACTGTTAGCCTCCACCCTCCATCAGACTTTCGCACTGGCCATATGGGACTATTAAAAGGTGAATGTGTCTTGCTGATCACTCCCTGGGCTTCCAGCTGATGAATCAGCTCATGGATGGGAGCTAGGGAGTCTCGATTTGTGCGATACTGCCGCCGGTGTACTGTCCTGGTAGCAACTGGCACCTGCTGTTCTTCAACTTGCAGCAGTCCTACAATGAAGGGATCTTCTGAGAGGCCAGGCAGGGTAGACAGTTGTTTGATCTTCTCTGTAGTCACGGTAGCCACACCGAAAGCCCATCGGTAGCCCTTTGGGTCCTTGAAATACCCTCTCCTGAGGTAGTCTATGCCAAGAATACAAGGGGCCTCTGGGCCAGTCACAACAGGGTGCTTTTCCCACTTGTCCCCTGTTAAACTCACATCAGCCTCCAGTACAGATAATTCTTGGCATCCTCCTGTTACTCCTGAAATCCAAACAGGTTCTGAGCCTTTATATCTTGATGGTACTAATGTACACTGCGCACCGGTGTCCACCAACGCCTTATACTTCTGTGGATCCGATGTGCCAGGCCATCGAATCCACACAGTCCAGTATACTCGGTCATCCCTGTCCTCCTCCTGGCCGAAGGCAGGGACCCTCTATTCCTGATCCTCATTAGAACATTCACTGGGTGACCTTTGTCGTAACAGACCAGAAGTCCCCTCATCAGGATCAAGGGACATGACTTCAAATTTTCTTTGTCTAGGAGATTGCTGATTATCTTCCTGAGTCCCAACAGCAACTGCATTGACTGCCTTCTTGTATGTCGCCTTCTTAACTGCTGTCTTTCCTCTCAGTTCACGCACACGGGCTTCCAGTTTAGAGGTGGATTCACCATCCCACTTCCTCATGTCCTCCCCTTGATCACGCAGGAAAAACCAGAGTGCTCCACGTGGCGTATACCTGGGGCTTCCTTTTCCTCTGACTGATACAGGAAAAAACTGGTTTCTTGGAGCACTCCTGGTAGTTGATGCCTTGGCCCGCAGGGATGAGGAGATGCGGAGATTGTCTTCAAAATTTTGCAGCCAAGAAGACACTCTTTCCACAGTTGCTATATCCATGTCTGTGCAATATATCATTGCCAAGTTGTTGGAATATGACTCTGGAGCGCCCTGAATCACCTTTCTCCACATGGCCCGTGTGCATAGAACATCCTCTGGATCTTTAGGGGCTTCTTCATCATCTAGATTACTGTAGATGACTTCCAACACTCCTAGTTCTCTCAGATACTGGATGCCTTCATCTGCAGTAGTCCATTTTCCTTGGAAATTTGAAAGATCTTCCTTGAATGGATATCTTGCCCTTACACTTGAGAGGAGCCGTTTCCAAAGACTGCAAACACCTGCTTCCTTTCCAATTCCTTTTTCAATTCCCCGATCCCTAGCAAGGGATCCCAGTTGCTGGGCTTCTCCACCATCTAGTTGCTGACTGTCAGCCCCGCTACCCCAGCATCGGAGCAGCCAGGCAGAAATCCGCTCACCGGGCTGGCGACTGTAATCTTTCCTCATATCTCGGATTTCTGACGAGGTCAGGGACCGGGTAGTTTCTGTTTCTTGTTTGATTTCTTTTACTCTTTCCGATTCCCCAGTTAGAGGATTAATTTCTTGATCAGGCTCCTCCTCTTCTTCTGCCCTTACTAATCGACCGTATGGAGCTGTTGACTTTCTTTTCCACATTTTTGTCTTCACTACTGGGGCAATTACTGTAGTCGTTGTTTGAGTTTCTGTGTCAACCATGGTGTCTTCAGCTGAGGTTTGAGTGCCTGCCTCAACCACTGCCCTTTGAGAATACTGAACTGTGGCTCGATAGGCACAGGCTAAGCCCCAGTACAATGCTAGGAGTTGCTGGTTTTCATTGGGGTAGGTAAGGCACCCTTCTATCAGATGGTGTGTCAATTTAGTAGGATCGCTCGCCTGTTCTGGGGTGATATCCCAGGCTATGGGAGGTGATAACCGTCCTAGGAATCTGCCCAAGTCCTTCCACACACCCTGCCACCCAGGGACCGGCCGCTTCAAGGCACACTTCAGTATGTCCCCACTCAAAGGTTGTCTCCTCTTATGCCAGGATGGAAACAGATTCCACAAAGCCCATAGTATACCAATAACATTAACTAGTAATACCATAGAGCTTACACAAGGGTGTACAAGGACCGTGGGAGCCTTCATAATAAAGCCGTTTACATCAATCTCATATAGGCAGAGGGGGATATATTCTTTTACTCTATCCGAAAGATAGCTCCAGCCCTGCAGCAGGGCTGTAACTACTAGAAGAAAACATATATTCAATGTTTGTCTTAACATGTTCTTAAACAAAGCTAAACCAAATGATAAGCAAATGCTACAAGCAAACTCCGCGTCCTGCACAGGAGCTTGCCGCTTAATAGCTACTCTAGCTGTAGCAAGCTTAAGCAAAACTGCTGTTATCCTGCCCCACGTTGGGCGCCAAAAAAGGACTGTGGTGGTTTGGCCCTGGCTGGAGGCCAGGAGCTCACCAAAGCCGCTCTATCACTCCCCTTTTCAGATGGACAGGGGAGAGGTGAGATGTAACAAGAAGCCCGTGGGTAAAGATAAAAGCAGTTTAATATAGCAATTACCGCGCGGAAGCAAAGCAAAACAACAAAGATTATTCTCTACTTCCCATCGGCGGGCGATGTCCGGCCGCTTTCCCAGGAAGCAGGGCTCCAACACGCGTAATGGTTTCTCAGGAGGACAAACAGCGAATGCCCCCCCCACTTCCCTCTGCCTTCTCCCTTTATATCTGAGCTGACGTCATATGGTATGGAATACCCCTTTGGTCAATTTGGGTCAGCTGGCCCGGCTGTATCTCCTCCCAAGATGTTGATCACACCCACCCTACTACTGGGAGAACATCAAACCACAGCCTTGGTGCTGTGTGGGCACTGCTTAGCAGTAGCCAAAACACTGGGGTGCTATCAACACCCTTCTAGCTACCGCTCCAAGAAACACAGCACGGAGAGAGCTGCTGTGGGAAGATTAACTCCACCTCAGTCTGACCCAATACAACTTAACAGAATATAATAGAACTTTATAGACTTAACAGACTTTTTTCCCTTTGGAAATAAAACACGAATTCAAGCTAAAAGCACAAAGAGAAAAACTCTGCAATAGGACTAGCTATACATAGTTAATGCTAAATCAGTATTGTGGAAAGGGAGAGTACTTGTGACTGGCTGAAGTGGCTGAAATATGAAATAGTTGATTAACTTTAGAAAAAGATCGATTTTGAAGTCTCTAATGAGGGAGTGCCAGGGTCCTCTGTGAAAGTCTTATTTCTTACAAAGCACTAACTCAATTTCCTCTTCTGATTTGGTTATTATTAGCTACATTGCCCAATTAACAAGTATAACTGATTGCTTAACCACGTGTCCTGTGGTGGACTCGTTGAACGTCCTTAGAATATTTATTAAATTCTGTTGACCGTTCAAAATCAGGGCTTATCATTTGGAAATTTGACTGGGATTTAAACGCAATAAGTATTACATTTAGCCCAGAAGACACTGGGACACACAGACATTCACATCTCTACTGACAGAGTAGTCACGAGACAGTCAACAACAAAACCCTGCCTTTTGCATTTGCAGTTTTTACCCTTGTAGCCTTTTCTGGTAAGTTGCTTGGGGGGCTTGTGGGGGAAGTTCTGTGATAGATGGCTTGAGATATTAGACCAGGAATGTGAATCTGAGGGCACACTCCTTGGGAACGAGTGGAGTTTATGGGCATTGTGCTCCTGGCACACTGCAGTGTGGAGTAAGAGGACTGTGCCACATGAAACAGATGCCACCCCACAGTCCCTAAATTCTGCCCTTGGAAATATCTATTGAAACTGCCAGCTCTCAAGGCTCCAGATGAGTCCAAACTGGGGCTTTCCCAGGGATTACAGCCACTGAAATATGAAAGACCTGCAGTCCCCTGGGTTAACACTGACAGAAGATGCTGTTTTCTTAAAAAGAAATACTAAAATGATGAAACACATGGTAGGATTTCAGATTCCCAAAAGGTTCCCTTAAGATCGATCATTGAAGAATACTCTCCGTGTTTCTGGACAACTTAATAGAAATCTAGATAAAGCAACAGACAGAAAGTGATGTTACAGAGGACACAAGTCCCTGAAAGTGTTTTCTGCTTCATAGCATTGCCACCTCCACCTTAGCTAGGATGAACCAAAGCCAGCTGTCTTTCATCCAGACACCGATGGCTCCCAGGCATTGGGTGATGGCAAGGACTGTGAGTGATATAAAAAAAAAAAACAACCCAGAGCTAAGCATCATCCATATATTTACTGGTACTTCAACCCATAACAGCCTTATATAAATATTGAAACGAACCAAGGCAGCGTAAGTGACATAAGAGAGCTGGGACTGGGAACGAATCTGCATTTTTCTCTCTCACTCTCCCAAGAAGAACTGGCCTCCTGCAGATCAGTCAAAATCTGGTCCTAAGCCTGCTATAACTGTTACAGTCTGGATATAATTCAGTCCAAATGCAAACATTTGTATTAGTGGGTTTCACGTTTCACCCTGAAAAATTAAACATGCTTAAATGGCCTAGGAAAGGTGGCAGTGATATTCAGCAAATGGCTTACTCAGCTCTAATCCCCCATGCAGTCATTTGTAGGGCAACAGAGATTTACCGTGATTAAGATATTTGCTAAGGATAATATCCCTTTTATTACTGCCTGTTTTCAGAGACGCTGGTTTAAATATAACTCAGTAGAGAGAAACCAAGGAGGGAACAGCTGCAGGCTTTTCTAGACACATTTTTAAAGGTCATTATATGACATGATTGTAACATAGCTAGAACAATTAAGGGAAAACAATTAGAAATGTTTCTAACGGAAAAATAGTCCTCTCAAACAGTAAAGTGAACACACAAAAACCTTTGTAATTACAGGATGCTTACAAGAGAATATTGAAGTACTGACCTGTAGTAAATATATTTACCCATTGTCTTAAGAACATTTTCACCTATGATCCATGACAGTTTTCTGAACGATTGGGAAGCTCAAAACTAAATGTCAATTGGCTCAATCACTGTAAGACCTGGGAGATAAAAGCTCCTAAAAATATTTTGTGTCTAATGAAGTGGTGGAATGCATTAATGCCAAAGGTCTAACTTGCCTAAAATTATATTTTTCAACAGAACTTGTGGGAAAATTTATGAAATTTTGCTAATTAAAATATGCATGCTTCAAATAATCAGTGCATAATAGTTGACCCTATTTTCAAGATCAAAGAAGTGGAAACACGTGCAGAGAAATCTGTCTTTCTCACAAAATCCTAACAGATTTAAGTCTTTGAATCAGAGATCTGAGCAAAGAAAGAGATTCTGTAGGAAACAAAGATTTTTTTTCTCATTTCTTTATCAGGTCAGGACTGTTTCCCATAGAAGAATGGGGGTTCCCATAGAAGACTAGGAGTGGAACATCTCCCTTATGGGAAAGGTTGAAGGAGCTGGGTCTCTTTAGCTTTGAGAAGACGGTGGACCAGATGGCACAAGTAGAATATGCAACCTTTTAGACACAAGTCAAAATTCAACAAACTTATATGGACACTGGAAGGCATCACATGTGGAGACATTCTGCTCATTTTTGCACATCTAGGCACAATACTTACATTGCAAAAGTCACCAGTTAGCAATTTTTTGTGTCAGCATAAAGAGAGGCCCAAAATAAGGGTTAACCACGGAAATATGAACTCTTTCCTATGGATGCAGTCAATCCAGATCATAAGTCACAGAGGACAGAAGGCATCGCTGGACACTGTCTAATCCAACTCTCATGTTCACACCAAAGTCAACCAGAGCAGCAGGTTGCTGAGGGCTGTGTCCATTCAAGTTTTTAACATCACCAAGGATTGAGATTCCACAACTTGCTTGGGCAGCCTGTTTAAGTGATCCTGTTAATCATGTGAGAGATAAGTATAGTGAGTACCTGTTACTGCCTGTTCTGAAGCAACTAGGAAGGTGAGTCTCCAAGATAAAAAAACCTATTGAACACTCGAACAGACACTTCTCAGAAGCATCCTTGAACACGAGCACCTGTGCAAAACAACTCCCCATGAATGGCTCTTGGAGATACCCATCCAGTACTCTTCCTTCTAACTTGTGAGTCTCGGTTTTGTAGGTCTTCATTTCAGCTAACTCTCAGGACCTTCTGTAAAATACAGAGATTTTTTTTTGAGTGCACGTAGATCTAAGTCCAGCCTCCCAAAATTAAAATATGTAAGTACCTCTCAAAGCAGACAAAGCAAAGGTGCCTTGGACAGCTTTCACTGACTCCTACACTCTTCTGTGAACATGGAAACTGGACTAAAAGGATATTTCCCAGCCAGAGCTCCACTTCAAACCTTTTACCCACACTCTTTGTGTATATTTACTTACTTTTCATTTCAAGCAAGAATTTGTTATCAGAGCTTCATTCTCTCTTTTACACTTTGGAAGATACAAGCAGATTCTGGCCTCCAAGTCCCTCGACACTAAAAAAGTCAACATGGATCATAAATTCCTCCCAGTGGCAAATGCCTGCTCTTCAAACCAGTGCATATTACTATGGCTCTTTGGGTTTGTTTTCTTCTAATTTCCTTTCACTTACAACATGAACCACATATCCTGAGTTCCAGAGCTTCCTTCTCATCCACACAAACCTGCTGCTAATGAGAAATTTATGTTCATCTCAGGATTTGAATAAATTCATAGTAATCAAGTCAGCATTCTCTTAGGCAGGACTGGGTTGTGGAAACCTTTCCAGGACAGCAAAGGTCTCCAAAGTCCTCATGTCCAGCCTTTCAGCCCACAAGCACTTAAGCTGTGAGCTACCTGGTCATTCCCTCATTTCAACAGTCAGGATTTAAAAAGGATCATCCTCTTCAATTTGGAGCATAAACAAGTGAGGATGTCAAAAATTCATACATTTGCACAGAAATATCTTTTAACATTATTTCAGTTCAATTTTTCCCTTGAGAAACTTTTTGCTAAGGTGCTGTAATTTAACTTTTAAAAATCAAAGTTTGCTGCCCTCGATGGCACAGAGTGCACCAATTACTTCTGCAGAAGCTAATCTGAAACTCTGACAGATACAGCTCGGATGACAGTCCAGAGTTATATCAAATAGGCAGTCTGCCAACTTCGGAAGTACCCTGAAAACTCAAGAGTGCCAAGTTTTGGAGGTCTGAAACCGTTTCGACAAGTAAGGAGATTGTTCTTTGCAAACGACCTTGTCAGATTCCTTTAAAACTACACTCCTGATGCACCCATCCAATTTGCAATGTTTTAAAAGGCTCCTTTCCCCACTGTCACTTGCATTAGTCTGAAGTAGTTGTCTTTTTATATTCTGTTGTGAAAAGGCTGGCAGTG
This sequence comes from Trogon surrucura, assembly GCA_020746105.1. Lineage (NCBI taxonomy): Eukaryota > Metazoa > Chordata > Aves > Trogoniformes > Trogonidae > Trogon > Trogon surrucura. The sequence continues at coordinate 8,369,928 of CM036618.1, forward strand.
CTGCAAATTAACTGCTACATTTCATTTCCAAAGCAGAGTTCAGAGACACCTAGTTGCACTTTTCTGTTAGACAAACAGAAGTGTATCATTATCTAAAGAGGAAGAAGGAAACAATATCAAAATATACCTGCTAGACTGTAAGATGAGAGTCAAACAAAACACTTGCGAGCCTGAGATAAATTTAATTCTCATCCTGTTTCTACCATTAATGAGTCTGGGCTGATTTTCCAAAGCAGTTGTGACTTACTGGTGTTCTGCTTCCTGGGCCTCTGCCTCACCATGTATTAGTCCTCCTTCCAAGGACCTGAGAACCTGCTGCCTAAATTTCAATCAAATTTGTCAGAAACATGTAGATGACAAATGTAGCTGCATCCCTACGTGTTTCTTAAGAACTGGTAGCCACCCACACATGAGAGCCAAATCAGTGACAAAGCTGGCTCTAACTGTTGCACTGTCCCACCACCCAACCAGCATGGATGTAAAACTGACTGATTAGCATGGGCATAAATCTGGACTAGCTACAAGATAGGAGGCCACATAGGGACCATGGTGAAAACCTTTGTTACTGCAATGAAAATGTGGGAGTGATACACTAAGGAAAAGACATTCATTTGAGGAGAGCCACTCATCTATGTTTTCTGTCTTAAGTCCCTATACAGGATCTCCTGCAGAAGAGCTGTACAAATTTACTTCCCTGTTCTGTGAGAGCTACAAACGTGGTTTAAACTATGGATTCAATATAACAGATCCAAACTTTCGCAAGAGTAAACCTTTGCAGCACGTCAATTTGATTTATAAGCATATTGCTTTGGGGACACAGTTCTTCACCAGTATGCCAGAAAACCTTGAAAATTAGGGTTCAGAGATGCAAACTTCTGCCACAGTGAGACCATGTTGAGATTTAGATTTATGGGTTTAATTTTGAAAAACTTGGTTTCCTTGTGTTTATTTGGGTTAATTGCCCCAAGGACACCCCCTTGCTCTTCTTGGAGAAGGCTCCCAGATCCTTTTGTCTCTGGCAGCAGCCAAAGCCATTTATGACACCCAAAGCACCATCCAGAAAGACTGTAGGATATCCTTTCCTTTTCCTTTATTAAAAATTCATGGCTTAAAAGGGTTGTTTTCACACTCGTTTTTTTTCTTTGGACCCAACAGAAAACTTAAATGCCAATAGACAACAGGAACTTATAAAAGTCACAGCTCTATGATTTATACAACTTAGGCAGATTTCAGAATTTGTGTTTATTAGTGGTTCACATCTGGGTACTGGAGACCTGATCCAGCAAGGGGAATCTTTCCACCTTCATCAGCAGGAAGCATCCTTGTCTTCACTGGCTCCTTATTAGGCCAGTCGGGGCTGAGTGATGAGGTTTGAGAGAAAACTGGGCTTTTATTTTTTCTTTACTTTTTTCTTTTTTAAACTATTCCAGGTCAGCAGTAGTTTCTTCCTCCATGAGGGCAGGGGCTAACAATAACCTCTGCGTTCACTGACAATGAAATCACACATTCCTCTTAATCACACTCCTGACAGTCAAGAGATTAGTGTGCTACAGAGATAGGGCTATTTGACAGCACCTGAAAATCTCTGTGCATCAGTGGCTTAAAACAACATTAATTGTCAGCATTAAAGCTTCTCTGACCCCAGTTGTAGGCTGATGTATCTGTCCTCTGTTATTTATTACATTCCTTTATTTATACCTTTTCATCACCACAGCCTGAGGTTTTATTGCCCTTATAAATTTCCACTCCCTGCACCACCTTAACCGTTTTGAAATAATACAGATAAGCAAGAGCAAGCTGATGAATGTAGGAGGCAAAAAGGCTTATTCTGTTGCCTCGGTGGCTGGGCCAGAAGGATGTGCCCATTAAACAGCCCTCACTCCACCGCGCTGCTTTGGGAAGCCTGGCCCACCAAAAAGCAACGCAGCGAACAATGCAGTGAACTTCTCCTGCCACCAATAAACCCGTCTTACAAAATAGATTAATGCTTTTCTGAAAGGGTTAATAACTACTGAATTACCAGTCTATGTCAGCACTAAAATCAATCACCAACGTTAAAGGGACCAGGAATACATTTAGGTCCCTCTTTGCTCTCATCTGAAATTTCTACAGAAACTCTGTTGTTTCCATAGTCCTCTGCTCTTGTTCACAGCATTTTGCAAATTCTGCCCTGAGGATGCGTGGTGAGACCAGGCTTTTCATGCTTTATTCACCGAATTTAACAAAAAATGTACAATCCTCAGCGCGGCAAAGCCCAAACTAGATTCACTATCAAAGGAATGGATTGTAGGGAATTAAAAGGTGAACAAAATGCATTCACGGTAAATCTAGGTGGTCCTTCCAAAATTTCCTTTCCATAATTTTCACCCAATCCAACTGAAAACTGATGAGCAGACCTAACCAGCTCCCCAAGGGACAGCAGCTGGGAACCACCAACACATAGGATGATTCTTACAGTTATTTGATAGCTGGAAATGTTCTGCCACAAGTAGCGGTATTCTGCTGTTTGTACAGGTTTTGAAGTACCACTGGCAAAACAAAAAATTCATAAATCCTCACCAATGGCAGACACTCCTGGGACACAGCATGGCAGCTCCATAACTATGCGATAGAGAGCGGAAATTCGATGATGACATTTTTATCAGAAGAATATCTAACCAGAATTATTTCCTAACTGATTTTAAAATTTGGTTGCTTTTTAATTAAGATTGCCTAGGGCTGAATAAGATTTTGGCAAGAACATGAGGATAGGCATTCCCATGTTTGAAAAAAGCCATTGATATTTGACAAGAATTAACTGGGCCTCTTAGATTAGAATAAAATCTATAGTGGAGAGAAAGACTGGCTGCTCTCTTCAAAACATGAGTCCAGGTCAATTCTCAGCACAAAAGTTTTCCCATAAATCAAAGCTACAGATTCTGAGCTAGACCAAAGTGACCTCCCCCACCCCCTTCCCTCCTCCTAGCCCCACACAAACTTTTGGTACTTCACCCTTTGCCAAGAAATGCAAGTTTTCTTCCCAGATGCACTTCTCAGAGCCTTGATGTGCCTTTCACAGATATAGGTTTGTATTGTTACAGAGGGATTTGAGCTGCAATTGGAGCCCAGGTCAAAATCCAGGCTTTCTGAAACTTCAAAGGCTTTAGGCTTACATTTATGAATAGAAAGGAGAGCAGCAAAGTTTGGATTTACACTTTCTTACACCGCTGGGATGACTAATATAGGGAGGCTTCATACCCGCCAGCCTCCAATTATCACACCCAGCTGCCCTACACAGCATTTCAAAATCAAATAAAAATAATAGTGGTTAAAAAAAAAACAAAAACCACTGGATGGAGATTATCTTTTCCGGAGTTCTTGAAGTAATAAGCAAAAGCAGCAACTGCCCAATAAGGAAGAGGAAAAATATCACTGTACCATTACAGCAGGCTGCAGCTTAGCCTATTCCGAGCTGAGAAGGGGACGGTGCATCCCGGACAGTGTGGCAATGGCAGAAGAGGGGACAAGAGAAAGAAAGGCACTACCTGTGTGTGGGGAAAGCCACACAAGCAGGGTAGGAGCCCTCTCCTTTTTCAACAGCGCTGCCAGCACGTGTCCACTCAGACAACACATCTCATCCCGAGTAAACCCTCTGCGAAGAAAGGCAAGCACTTACGTCCCCGTTTTATTCAGGAACATTGGCACTTCTGAAATAGCAAAGCCAAAAGCACGACCGAACAACCAAAAAGCCAAACAAATGCTGTGCAGGGGCAGATCAATCCCTGCTTGTACAACAGCCCAGAGTAGCGACCAAGCCCGGTAAAATGAACTGCAGTGGTACTGCTGGGATGCAGAGAGGTGAAGTTATTTCTTCAGCATGACTTGGGCAACCCCACAGATCCCGCTCCCAGCTGAGATTAGACCACTCAGCCCTTCTGGAAAGTCTGGCACACAGAGCAAATCTCTTCTAGCTTACAATAACACATGATCTTAAATGGTTCTCTGTCTCTGAAGTGAGGGGGATGAAGAAGCACTGAATTGTTTGAATAATATTGGTGAATTCAGATTTCAGTTAGAGGGAATTCATGTTAGACCAATTAAATAGTATGTCAGTTCCCTCTAATTATATGTTCCTGCAGCCTATCCGGTAATTGCACTTAATAGGTCTAAATCAAATCAGCATGTTACCTGAGAAATAATTGGATTTGTGTGCAATTTTTTAATGGTCCTCAAAGGTACCCCAGAGATTGAAGTCCTCTGTGTGTTCAAGGCTTGATCTTAGGCTTCACCGTGCTTTGGATGTGAGTCTCAGGTGACACCATTCCTGATCAATTAAATGTGCCTGTTCTCTGGCACTGTCACAGCCCACAGCCATTCTCATCACCTTTTCGAGCCTCTAAAATAGGGTTGCCACTTCCCACTGGAAACCATCCCCAGCCAGTGCTACATAGCAGACTACATCTACATTACCAGAGAACAACTTCAGGTTTTGCTTCCACAGCAAGATGTCCCAACCTTGACCTGCAGGGAACCTCTGGGAGTTGAGACTGCAGATAGCAAGATGATTTGCAGAGACACCTCCAAGTCTGGAAGCGCAAGCCATAGCTGTGATCTGCTGAGACCTCGCTGTGCTTTTGAACATCTTCCCAAAGGTTGGTGTATATTAGAAATTAAGGCCCGCATGCTATAGGGAAAAAAAGAAAAAAAAAAAAAAAGAAAAAAAAAAGCCAAGCCTCTATAGATTTGATGAACCTTGGCCCTCACATCACATAGAAGCAATAAATAAGTCTCACTTGCCCCAAACTGAGACAGAATAGAGCATTTTATTGATTATTACTCATCTCCTTAAACATCCTATACTTTAAAAGTACACACACACATAGTGCATTTACTTACTTACAGACACAGAGAATACTCAGGACTTCCAAAGACCTGGCATGTAAGAGGAGTCCCATACACATATCTGAATCCTGTACAGATGAGTGTCCTCTAGACCCCAAATCCATCCATCTGATCAGAGGGGACCATGGTTAGCAGAAGACTTCCCAAAAAACACAAGACCGTTGAATTTCTCACTGTTTCTAGTTATGAGCGCACTGCTCTGAACTATTTCTCTGATTTTCTAGAAAAGGTGAACCACAACACCTCAGGGCCAAATCTCTGCAGGAGTCTTCCCTACTTCCAGCATAAGCAATCTCAGAGCGATTAGTACAGTAGAGATCCATCCGCGTTGTCCTGCTCCCTGGAGCCTCACCATTTGGAAAACCTGGGGCTTTCAGTTCCAGCATGATTTACTGTCCTCCATCTCCTTGAAATTCTGCCCAGGAGAAACCAAAATAGCACCTTGCCTTGTGAATGAACCCCATACAGCCAGTGAGCATTGAAACCACTAGATTTCAAATGCAACGTAATGTCAGAGAGGCATAACTGCAGTGACAGTGGCTGGAGGGAATGAGTGCACCATCTAGTAATTCTTCAGCAACAGTACAAGTAAATGCCACTAACTTCAGTTTTGCTTTCTTTCAAGGAAATATTTCATTTTAGATAACTCCCTCTGTTCAGGGGCCTTCTGAGGTTCCAGGATCAGAGAGTGGGAGGGCTTGAGCATCCTTATACTACATTAAAGAGGTTCCATCCAAACTCTGCAGGCCGCTTCCCAAAGTACCTCTCACACTTGCATACAGGACAACTCACATTCATTGTACCTAAGTAGGCACTTAACCAAGGCACTTACCTCAGCAGAAGGTCACATCAGGCTCCCTCAACAAGCAAAGAAAAGAAACAGATGTCTCCAGAGGAGAATTCAGACCTTAAACATCTTACTGAAGGATTTCTGTCATGTCTACTATTAAGGACAAATTCAGGAACAGAACCCTAAAAAACTGCCTTTGTCTTTTGATAAAGTTATGGATCAAACCACGTGCCAGGCAGTGAGCTCTTGACATGGACTCTCTGGCACTCTTTGATTACAATTATGCATGTTCAGGCTTTCTGGAGCAGGTCAACACTTCATAGGACCACAACTTTGGGGATCAGCTTTTAAACACAAATTCATTTATAGCTCATAAACAATGCTCACATACTCAGTGGGTAAAGCCCACCAAAACATCTCGCAGTCCTGTATTTTGCATTCTATGATTCCATCTATCGCCAGTCCCCTCACTAACCTTCTCCCTACAGAAAGGCTTATGGAACTCACACAAGCACTAGATTCTGCTCGTGAGACTCAAAAATAACATTTTTGAATCATCAAGGACAGGCTGACTGATTCCTGGTGTCTCTGTGCAAAGCTAATCCTCACATATTTCTAATCTTGTTATTAATCCAGTGGGTTCTGTTTAAAAGTTTGCCCAGTGACTAAGAAACAATAATTTGTGTCAGGTTACCTTGTTTCACCCTGCGAAATTGGAGCTGCCTGAAAAATGGCTTGGGGAAATGTTTTCAAGCAGCTTCCCTTGCTCTCTTTCAGGAAAATCACCTACCCTGTACACATGCAAACTCCTTTTCTGCTGTATCTGAAATTAGCAAAGAATGCCAAGCCAGAAATATTTATACACAGATGGGATCCTAAAGTTCAGCCCAGGCCTCAATAGCCAGATTTTTCAAGCACGCGTTGATACAAAAACTGCAGGTTCAAGAGGACTTGTCAGAACAGCCTGCTCATCACCCCACTCTTGGAGATGCATTTCTCACCCAACAAGGGATGTTACGATCGCTCACGAAAACCCCACAACAAATGCAGGTGCTTCATTACCTGCTTTTTATTTGAATTCCTCACAGATCATGCCAGATCCCCTCACTTCATTAGCACAGGCCTCTGTGTGCTAGGGCAAAAAAGCTTTTTGTGCTGCTGACAGAGTATGAATGTTTCTGCTTTTGTTTCAAACTTTTTCTGAAACCAAACATGTTTTCCTTTCCTGTGCAAACGTTCTTTTTCTGTATATATTTCTTCCCCAAAAGTTTTGCTTATGTAATGCAGGAAGCACGTTAGTTATGACGTCTAAAAATCTCGGGATTAGGCTCGTCTGAAATGCCATGTCCAGACTATTAATTCAAATAGAGTCAAGTCCTGCTCTCCAGCTGAAACCAGTTAGAATCATAGAATCCTATCAGCTGGAAGAAACCTAAAAGATCATCGAGTCCAGTCTTTGTCCCAGCCCTATCAACCTACTAAATGATTCCACCCAACAGAACATCCACCCATCTCTTAAACACCTTCAGGGACGGTGACTCAACCACCTCCCTGGGCAGCCTGTTCCAATGGCTGACAACCCTTTCAGTAAAGAAATTCTTCCTAATATCCAACTTGAACCTCCCCTGGCTCAATTTAAATCCCTTTCCCCTCGTCCTAACACTCTCCACTAGGGAGAACAGACCAACCCCCGCCTCTGTACAACCTCCCTTCAGGTAGTTGTAGAGAGCGATGATGTCTCCCCTCATCTGTCGCCAACTCTTGGCACAGTTCAGCCATCATCAAACCCTACCCATCTCCAAACTAATGTGCCTGTTTCCAAAACACCATCAGGAAAACGGTACACAGGCAGTGCCAGCTCCCCCAGTGGGATGAGGAATCGGCCAGGAGGGTGTCCTGGGCCAAAGCCACACCAGGCTCATTCCTCTGCAGCACACATCACAGCACTGCCAGTACCCAGGTGCAGGCCGCTTTTAAGTTAAACACAGCTAATGAGATCACACAAAACACAGGTTAACATTTCCCAGGCTGATCTGGGAGCAATTAAAACTTGGCTTATGGCACAGCATGGGGAGGTGACCTTCCCATTGCACCACCATCTTCAGTGCCTGCTTTAAGCACCCACGTCTGAAGTCTTTGACCAAGCAGACAAATCCCACTCCCTCTGCATGGGCAAGAGGAGAGGGGACAAGTTCCACTGACCCACCAGGACAGGAGGGCGACTGCAGGCAGGAGCAGGAGCAGCCCACACACCACCGAGAGCATGAGCTCAGCATTGGCAAAAGCTTTTGCTGGCACCTGCGAAAACAATCTGTAGCTCGGGTTGCCGGCAAGGAGGAAGGAGCTGGAGCAGCAGCATCCCAGCAAGGCAGCAAGCAAGGGGAGAGGGGAAACACTGTGCATCAGGAGGGTTATGTCACACCAAAAATAAAGGTGCAAGGGAACAAAAAAGCCCTAGGAGGCCTCTCTGGTAAATCTTAAGTACGAAAGCATATTGGTCTCACAAACAGGTTTGATAGATACTTACTTGGCCTGCACTTGTACCACACGATGAGGTACTTGCCAGTTCCAGGGCACGGATCAGAGCCAAACAGTCGGCTATTGACGAGAAACTGGCAGCTCCGCCTGTCCTGGCACTCGTCCAGCATCTTCTGCAGTGAGGGATGCACACAAGAAACAGAGAAACAAAAGCACTTCAGTATCTCCGCCAAAGGGAATGACAAATGGAGGCAAGCTGGAGAATGGCAAGGCCGTCCTTGCCTCCCCAGGCATCCCCGGAACAAGGCAGGCAATGGTGCTCAGTGCAGTGGGTACCCCAGAAGCCATGGACTAGGGAACGATTTAACTTTGCACTGTTTCAGGGACCATGATTTACTTCCCTTTCATGCATGCAAAAAGAGGGATTTGCACCAGGTCGGTCACAGAGATTTTGCAACATTTGCATGCAATTTAATCATAATATAAGGCAGCACTGTCCCAGGAAAAGCAGCTTTGAGGACATGGATCAGCCATGGCAGATAAAAGCAGAGACCCAAATTCTGCCACTGCCATTCTGCTTTAGATTTCTCTGGAGATGCACAATTTCAACCACAGCTTTCAAGAGAGCTCCTCTCAGTTATGCAAAAGCTGTGGCAATTGCTGGTATTCCAATATTTAGTAGTTGTGGTGGGAACACTTACGCAGTCAACTTAGCCAGCTTTTAATAGGGCTCGCACCTCTTCCCCCATGACTGTCGCTTTCCTTTTTGGTAAACCCAGCAGGGGCCTGCGAGTTGGAGGGTCTTCCCACTGCCTGCATTTTGGGTCCTATTCCCTTTTCTACACTGCTTTTCCTCTACTGCTTGCTCCCCACTTCCCCATTCATAGCACTCATAAAAACTCTATCTCAGAATCCACAGGGGCAAGACATTCTGTCTCCTGCTAGAAAATAGCTTTGTTAAGGAAGATTAATGATTTTGTTTAACCCTAGGATCCTCTAAAGCAGTAGTGGGGGGAGACAATATTATTAAGCGGGGCAGTAATTAAGTTTTAAATTCAGCTGGACGGCTTAGGCGGTATTTATGTAGTCCTGTAGAGCTCCTAAAGCACTAAAATTACCATGTTTGCCTAACACACACAAACCTGCCAGAGCATTTTGAGACCACAGAGCAAGGTAATCCACCAGCCTCACTGAGTCCCTGCAATACAGAGCTGTGAATTCCAGTCCCAAAACAATTAATTTTCACTTGCAAGGAGATGCTGGAAAACCCTCAGAAACTCCCTTAGACTCCCCCGGTCTCTTTTGTCTTCTCCCTGTTCCCTTTTCTTATACCCGTCTTGATATTTGGGATTTCCCACAATCTTACCCTTGTGCCATTAACATAAAGGCTAATCCTGCTCTATCCCGCACCACCCAAAACAATTTTCTCACTGCCTCAGTGACTACTCTCTGCTTTTGAGTTCTCCCTGAACATAATATATGTATATATTCTTTAGCATTATAACTCTGAATGTCACCCACCAAACTACAGGAATAACAGCTGCTGCAGCCCCTAGTGCAATTTGAAACTGCCTCATTTGCTCGTAACTTCCTAAAGCTTTCACCTTTTGGGCTGACACATGCTAGAATTCATGCCTGCCTCAAGTCTGACCTTTATTTTAAAGTTCAAACCAAGACAATTCAGGCATTTTCTAGCAAGCAGAGAACATATGCTGTTGTTTTCCACTTATAAAGGTAATAAAATGCAGGCAACGTGTTTCAAAATACAGGGCTTAGGATGGAGAGGCTGAAAGGTGAACACTGAAGGAGATGCCTGGGAGTGTTAGCCCCAACTTGACCGTCACATTAAAATGCATAGAAACAGCGTATTCTTTTCTCTAGGCTCATAAGGGTTGACAGCTCACTCAGCATGTGAAATCTAATTTAATGCAAAATCCAATGAGTTGCAAAGGAATTTAAGCGAGGCCTCTACACAGATACCTCTTTTGATCTGAAAAGGCAAAAAAAAACCAATTGGAACTCTTGAGTGCTTCACATGGGGAGAAAAATGCTCTCCAAACCACCAGAGATTTGTTGGTACTGGACAGCCATGGCTGTGTTTACACCCAAGCTGTGCTAGGAAGGAGCAAAGGGAAAGCAGCAGCACATCAATTGTTTGTTCCCCACAAAAGGAAGCTTTGACCTCTCAAAGGCAGCAGACCTGAGATTTTAGTCAACAAATCTGTTCATGGTTTGGGATTTTCAAAGACCTTCAGCATTGCGTAATAGGTGATGTTAAAACAAGTGGGAAAACCACCCCAGGTTTCAGCAGAGACTGAGTTAGGCCAACAAGAAGCCTCTATGAAAACCTCAGCTTCAATGTCTAAGCAGCACTTTTTCATCTCTCCTTCAGCTCATCACCAGGAGCAAAGGCAGTTCCTTACCAACCTCAGAGGATGATGAACACGGGCAGCCTTCCCATATTGCCACTTTTTCTTGCTCTGCTCTAACTTTTGGCAGCCCTTGCTTACTCCATGCATTGCACACAACTAAAACCTCCTGAGTTTACTTCCTTCAGTATGCAAAGCAGCACAGAGCCCCAGAGAAAAGTTTGTACCTAAATTAAGGAGCAAAAGTCATCCATGCTATTGTGAGACCATAGAAGTAGTTTTGAGGCTGAATATGCCTTTTGCTACTTGGTTTTAGTGTTCAGTTAGTTGCAGCTTAATTTGATAATAGCCATGACTCTGAGAAGTTATTTCACGAGGGGAGTGAAATCAATATTTCCCTTTCATTCATGTAATTCCACTTTACCTCCCTCTGAAGGGCAACAAATTTCCCGAAAATGTAAAAATAAATTAAGATTTCTGATTTCCTACAAGCTGTTCGAGTAAAGTCTTAGGCGTAATGAAATACATCCCTGAAGAGTAAAAGAAAAAATTCATTCAGTACACAGTGAAATACATCAGAAAAAAAATGCAAAGAAAATTAGTAATGGTTGACTACACTATGTTCTTGATTAAAAATAAAGAACAAAGATGTTACACTAGCCCTGACGTAAATTTAAAAACTTGCACATAGAATTTTTACCTATCCCTGCATACACAGAAATCTTCCATGCTGTTTTAATCAGTATGTGCTACAGACCAGCATCTTTTTAAACACCGAGCAACACAGTGATGCTACAGAATTATGAGCGACAAGATGATACAGTACACATACGCTTCACCCACAGGGCCAGTGCATGTGGTGTTTATAGGGGTCCTTACAAACCAAGATCCTGGCTTTCTGGTCTTACTCTAAAAAAATCATATTTCTAGGCAGCATCAGGGAGATGTCAGATGTTTTTTCTGAAGTACTTGCAGAAGATTAGCTAGATCGTCACCAGGAAGTCTGCGAGTTTACTTGGTAATGAGAGAATGTCCTGACCTCACACGGCTTTTGCTTAATGGCTGGAAAAATTTAGGCAATTCACTCTACATTTGACTTGTTTTTCTGGCTGTCACTGTCAGCTGTAAAGGTGGGAAAACACAACCACAAAACCAAACAAAAAGAGGCCCACGAACAATCTGAACTTGCACAGAAATAGTAACAGGCACACAGAATCCTCGCTAACTGGGATATATAATCAGCTGTTTATGCCATTGCCACCTGGTAGATCCCTGGTAGATCTGGTAAATCCAACAGAAAACAAAGTCACATTGGATTAGATCAGTTTATAATGATCAACCCAACTGAAGAAGGTGGAGGAGAAATTCCTGTCTGGCGTGAAAGGGGAGGGAAGACACATTAATTGCATTGTGTCGTTTCATAATTGCGTTCCAGTGGTAAATCAAGCCTGAGGGCTGACTGCCAGGGCTCAGGAGGGAAGTTGCGGCTGTTTAAACCCATTCCATTCTCTGGTTCAGGATTGAGCTAAGAAGCTGCAAGATTTAGAGGAGATAAGAGAGCAAGAAATGTGAATTGAAGTAAAACAAACACTAATCTAACCCCTGTGATTTATGCCCTGGATTAATCTCACTGCGGTGACCCGGGTCTTAAAGCAAGGGCAGCCTCAAGCTCAAAACCATGTCTTCCTAGCGGGCATTGCAGATGAAACACATTTCTTGTGCTCATTTTGTTGTGCTCATTAGCTAAGTAATTGGTTGTGCTCATTAGATAACAACCTTTTGAATCTGGAACTGGCTGTGAGCTCTGCAAGAAGGCTGTCCTCAGCCATTCCCAAGGGTGCACTCAGTTTTTTTCTGTCTCTTCAAATCACTCTTCAAGAAGTGCTTCCCCTACACACTTAAAATAAACCACAATTGAGCTTAACACCCAAGGCAATTAAAGTTATCTCAGTTCTTAGCCCCTTGCAGTAGTTCATAGATTCAACACACTTAGGGTGAAACTTTGGATCCACAGAAGCCAATGGTGAAACTCAATGAGAACTTTGCCACAGGGCTGCTATCTGTACAGCCTCCATCATCAAAAGAACATAAGGATGACTGCAGGGCATGTCAGTCAGGCGTGAAATTACACAGAGGAACCCCACTAAACAATTGCCCAAATTGTACATTGCTGAGGAGAATAACTCAGAGAGCAAACTGCATGATCAGAGCCGTGTGCAGCTGGATGAAGGTGGGCACAGATTTGTACTAAAAATTTTTCACAGGAAGATACCAGTAATTTTAAAAAATACAGTTGAGCATTTTTAGGTCAAATTAAGTCCAAATATAACCATAATGGTGGAGTTACACAAACACATATATTGATGCACCTCTGTGAGTTTTGCAATGGGAAGAAATTAATACAACAAACAAGGCAGCATGAATTTTCCCTCCAACGCTACAGAGCATGATGCATTCACATTGGCTACATGTTGCACTTTATTTGAACTTCAATACTCTTTTATAGATCCCTGAATGTTGCTATTACTTTAAAACACACTGTAAACTTAGTATTTTCAAGTTGCAAATTATTTACAGGTCTTTTTTTTCTGTTTATATGAAGGTTGCACGTTCATCTCTGTCCATTCACGCAAATTACTGAAGGACGAGAAAGATTTTCCACGGAGCAGCAACAGAGAAGGAGAGACTACATGACCAAGTGAAATCCCTGTTGATGAGATACATGTTACTTGCCTATGGCTTCGTCAAGTAACCTTCCCAGCCTGTTCCACTGGAAAATATTTCAGTTTTGCCCAAAGGATCGCATTCGATCTGTGCAGGAGACTTCGAAGGCCATGAATCCTGACTGCCAATCTATGGCAGGTTTTAGTACTCTACTACTGATCTATGGCAGATTTTAGTATTCTACTAGCTGTCTCTTATCACTCTCCCACAGACCTTGCAACACTCAACAGCAGTCATCAGGAGGGACTCACATTTATGCCACAGAGTGTGAAATAACGAGCTGAAACCTGGGCACACATCGCCTTTCACCAGCTCTGCTATGGGAGCAGTGAATGCCAGCCGGGCAGTAGGGCAGGCAGCAGCAGGCTGGGGTGTTAAAACACAACAGCAAGATTCACCAGAGCATCCCTGGAAAAGCCTTGAAATAGCCCAGAGACAGCAATTCACAAAGCGCAGGAACGTGGTCAACAAATAGAAGGACCCGACAAAAGCTGCATTACAAATATCACCTAATTAACATTATCTACGTTTCCTAACAGTAGGAAACTTAATCTGTATGCAGGGTCAGCTTCAAAGGGAGAGGAGGTCTAAGCTGAAGAAATACAAAAGGATGCATAACCAAAAGTCATGGGATTAAAGAAGGGGAAAGTTTGAAACACAAAGTGGAAAAAGAATCACTGAGAGCAAACCATTACACTGTCAAGCAGGATTTTAGTGGAAATGATGGAAGCCCCATGACTTGGAAAGTTTAAATTTAGAGTAAACAAAGCATTACGGGGCTTACACCCTGGGGAGCAGTTCTGCCTCGTCAGGGAGACAGGCTGCTCCGGCCACCTCTGTCTCCAGTGTCTCCTCTTCTGCGGTACATAATCACACTGTGCTGAGGAGCTACTTCAGTCAAGCCAAACGTTTCAAAGATATGGCAATTTAGAGATTATCTATGACTTCTTCATCAAGCAGTTCTTCTACTTGCAAATAATTAGCAGGGGCAGCTGTTTGCCAGAGAGTTATATTGCAGCCTGGGCAAAATTCATAAACAAAGCTGCACTGGTTCTGTGGTTTTTAAGAGCTTTGGCACCGCAGTAACCTCTTCTGGACCCTGAGCTCACTGTTCACCATCCTCTGCAAAGTAATTAATATAGTCTGACCAGTAGTTGCCTGAACTGCTCTTTAATTCACTGGCATTCTGAGACTGAAATTTTCCTTTTTCAATCTGTCTGTAAGCTGCAGAGAACTACTAACAGGCACTATGATCAATGGTGGTTTCTCCTCCCAGTGATACTAATGACATATTTTTCCTTTCTATTATTTTCCTCCCTCTTTCCCCTTGACCATAGTAATCTTATAGATGTTAAGAGCTATGAGAAAGGGCCCTTTCTCATTCCTGCTGAGGCCAATTAGGGCTGTTATATCAGTGAGACCATGCAATATTCTGTGACTGGTCATGGGAGTAGCCACTCTCCTTGGCTTACCAACAAAGTTAGAGCAGCTGGATCATTTTCTTCTACTCTGTCACACTATTAATCCAGAATACTTGGAGAAAATAAAACCTTCTTCAGAAATAGTAACACACACCCACCTTCCAGCCCCATCATTTTGTGATCAACAACTGGCCCACACTTTGAGAGTCATGCAGCTACTGGGAAGTTCATCTCATCTACCACTGAAGAGGTCAGTTCCTCTTTACTTTTTATCACAGAAACCTTCTCAGTAGATGCAGAAAAAAAGGGAGGAAGAAGGGGTCAAGGAATCCTGTGGTTAGCATGCAAGGAATCTGCTCCCTTTTGTATAGCTGCGTCGAAGGCTGCTGGAGTAACAGCGGGAGATGGTGGCAGCAAAGGTGTCCTGGATCTCACTTAAAGGACAAAAAGAAATAACACAATCAGCAGCACTAGTGATTCTTGTCACCAACAACTTGTTGTCCGGGAGAGTGTTGAAAGGGACCCAGGCCACAGCCTATGCCTACGCACCCTCCCCAAACCAGCTAATCTTTCTAAGGAGAGGCAGAGCTCCCTCTAAGCACCGCTCCTCTTGGGGAAACAAGCCATGAGGTAAAACATTGCCCTCCAAAGAGCAGTTTCCTGCTCATTGCAGTTTGCCTGTATATAAAGACAGAAGTCAGCCTACAACGTTTTTCAACTGTGAGCAGAAACATCACACATAAGTAACCCTACAGGCTTCTATTTTCCTTCTAAAGCTTTGCTCCAGGGCTTTCTGTTTTCCTCCTAAATGAGCTGTGGTTTTACTTTTCCATCAATCTACCACAATGAGAACATTGCAGGTAATCTGCTGTAAATCATAATCTAGTTTTCTGCTAATAAGCAATAATTTTAGGTCAGCCATTAAACATTCTTCTGTACAGACCTTGAATAGTTTATGGCTGAAAACAAGTGCCATCAGAAATACTGATCCAGGAATGAGCGGCTGCTCAAAGTTTTATAAGCAAGCTACTCCAAATCACCTCCTCTTCAGCCAAGCAACTTCCTTCAGAATCAAATAAATATTCAAATATAAATATATTTTTGCAGGCACAAGTTAGGTGTTGTGAGTCTGGCTAGGAGTGAACAGGTTTCTTACATAACGGATTCACTTATCAGGAGGCACTTATCATGAGGCAATGCACAACACTTAGCACTCCTATTTCTCCTTTGTCCTCTGTGCCAATACTTATGTGTCCATCTGAATAAACATACAACGCTGCTGTATCTGTTTATCAGCTTTTGTATTTCCCCAGAGGCAGCATCTCATGAGATGCCCCCATGACAGGGAAGTGCAAATGCATGCAGTAGTGCGACAGGAGAGAGAACTATGGCATGAGAGAGAGGCTAACACAGATGAGGATGATCCACAACTGATTGTCATGAATGGAAAGGGGAAAGCGAGGGAAGTGGTTTAAAAAGCAAATGTTTGGCTTTCAACACGACTTGATTTTGTTATTCTGATCTCTCCGCATTCATGTGACTTGATCTAAAACTTAACAAGAGACCAACCACACGAAAAATGAAATCCCAGTCTGAACGTCCAAATGCTTTGTGTGTTTGGAAATCTCCCAGTGAATCTGACATTACAGTGTTAGAATAACAGAAATCTGTAATTTGGGGTCACTGCTTTAATGTCTTGGACAAGCTCTCCCAAGTGGTCTGCATGTCATTTCAAACAAAAAACAAGTGACTGAAGCAAGGGATTCTGTCAGCCCACCACATACAGCTGGATTAGTAGTGGTTGTCTCTCTCTCTCTTTTTTTTTTTTTCTTTTTTAACATAGAAACAATGTCTTAACTGGACGCTTACAGGGGAGAGAGCTTCTAAATGGGAATTAGCTGTTACTCACAGTGTTTGCAGGGAATAATATTAACAAATGCTCCTCACACTCCCTCCAGGCCACTCTCCAGAGAAGCAGCAAATTTATACCATCATGGGTTTGATTAGACACAGTGATTTTATATACTTAATTTTGAAGGGTTTGGTTTGGCTGACTTTTTTAATTCCTGACAATTAGGATACACACACAATTGGTCCTGCCTATAGCAGCCATATAGCTGAGTTTTAAAACCACAAAAATAAACACAATTTCCTTCTCTACAGCTTTCCAATTTTCCTACATACGTGCATTTCCTACCAGCAAGCTGCAGGAAGCTTGGCATTCAGCTTATGGAGTTTCTGGCTTACCCTTCAGAGAGGCCTCCCTCCCCTCCAGGATTGAGGAAGGAGACAAGATTCATCTCTGGCAGTCAGACTCATCCTACCCCGGCCAAGCACAGCACATGGAGATATCAAAGCCACATTGCACGGCACGAAACAGGCACTGTGGGCCTCCTCCAAAAAGGCTCAAAATTTGCCCAAGGTCCCACAAGAAATTTGTGGCAGAACAGAGAATGTCAACTACTTCCCTAGGACATCTGCATCACGGTACAAGAGAACTGCAGTAAGACTACCTACAGGGAAGACAATTCTCACTCTGATAAATAGGGGAGCTGTAATTACAAGCACTGTTAAGTGTTGGAGGCAAAGCTAATGGGTAACAGATCAGAGCCCATAAGGAGCTAAGACAGGCAAGTAAGGATTTCTTCTAAATCCCTCCTGCACAAAAACCCATGGCATGGAAAGCCAAAGGTTACACCTTCCCTGTTCTCAAACTCTTCCAGGTGCCTTAAGTGGGCCACTCACCCACAAGGGATGAGGCTACACGCAGAGCTATCAATCACACTGGTAAATGAAATGTTTCAAGTAAATTTTGCAGTGAATCAATAGAAGGAAGAAGGGAAGGCTAGCCTCTGCCACCAGCCCATGTTCTCCCACTCTAAATGACAGGGCTGCCTCCTGCCTGTGGAATTACAAACTTTCATTATTGTATCTGGCAAAATCTTTCATTGGTAAGGGCCGTGTTCTCCATACTACAACTCAGTCACTTGTTGTGCAGTGGTATGAGTGCAACTGCAAATCTGCCTGGTTAAGGGTTACACTACGGGCAAACACTAGCCCTATGCAGTTTCTTGAGAGTTTACCACTACCATTTGGAAGCCAAAGCACTCGTATCAACTTTAAAAAAAATGCTGTAAGTTCCTCTTAAAAACCCTGGATGCAAGAGTAAGAAGTTACGTGGAAAACTCTGGCGTTTAGCCAAATTATTAAAGAAATTATTCACTAGCCCTGTAGGTTCATTAATCTAGTGCTGCTATAAATTTTTATTATGAATGATTCATAGCCATAAACACACTAGATGCTTGAGATCTTTGCCCAGAGGTTTTCACAGTCCCAAATCTTGTACTTGGAAAGACTTCTGCTTACTTCAACATCCAGGAGCAAACCCCACTCATCTCAACAACATCAGCCAACTCAAGTTTCTAATTTTAGTTTTTCCTATTGACAGTTGAGTAACACTGGCACCGTTCAAATAATCTTCTGATTTGCTGATGTCACATTTGCTCTTGGGAGGATACGTATACTCAACATCCCCTACATGAATGGACAGAGTTAATAAACTACTGATGTTTGGGACACTACAAGCTTAAGTGATATACAATCACTTACAGTGGCCAAAAAGTCACATGAACAAGAAGAAGCAAAGCCAAGGATTGTCTCTGGGTTTCAAGTTACCAAGTAAAAGCCTCTTGAAATGGCCAGTTCTGAAGTAAAAAGAACAGCACAGCAACTTCTGAGTATGTTGAAAAAGCTAACCATTGGGAAGGAAAACTATAGAAAACAATCTTCAAGCCCAGTCAAACATAATGTGGTCTTACAGTGTAATTCTGTTTCACCCACATTCCTAAACTGTTACTGACTAGACTTGCTGCAAAATTAAGAAATTTATCAGCAAAATCTAATTCAGTACTGTCTAAATTACAAAGATTAATTATCCACTAAGCCATGTGAGATCTCAGTGCTCCTATGCTGGGTAGCACTGCTTGATACAGGTTGGTGCAGCCTCAGCACAGAAAGCTACTGCCTGGCCAAGGAAAGATAAAGTCCAAAACGAACAGATCTGGTTTAACATGCAATACCTGAAGGGAAGTGCCAACTGAACAGGCAACATCTTCTTTAATTAAAGTTGCATAGGAGTGGGGATAGCGAGAAGGACACATCTGATGACTTGGGACAATTCGGCCATAAAAAGAAGACTGGATGCTGATGGTGGTTCTGTGAGGACATCTCAGAGAGACATAATCTCCATCGCAGGCATGGTCAGTGTAATTCTTTAGCACTTGTGATATGTAACCTGTAAAAACCATAACAAAAAACACCATTAGTGAAGGGTGGTAAATAGAGAACAAGTCCTACGAGAAGCAGCTGAGGGAACTGGCGTTATTTAGCCCAGAGAAGAAGAGGCTGAGGGGAGACCTTATTGCTCTCTGCAACTATCTGAAAGGAGGTTGTAGCAAGGTGGGAGTCAAGTGATAGGACAAGAGGAATTAGGCTTAAGTTTTGCCAGGGGAGGTTTAAATGGGTTATTAGGAAAAAACTCTTCACAGAAAGGGTTGAGTATTGGAAGAAGCTGCCCAGGAAAACGGTTGAATCGTCATTGCTGGAGGTATTTTAAAGCCATGTAAATACTGTGTTTAGTGACATGGTTTAGCGGTGGACCTGGCATTGCTGGGTTAACAGCTGGAATTGATGATTTAAAAGTCTTTTCCAAGATAAACACTTCTATGATTTAGGTGATTTACAGCTGTGAAGTCTAATAAACATACAATAAACGAACAATGAATGGAACACATTTTATTACTCATCTCACAAATGCAAAGGAGAGAGACAATGGCATGGTGGGAGGGAGCCTTGTCGATTTGGCCTTCAACCATGTTATATATATTTAGTGGAAGCAATATTCAGATGCTCCGAACTCTTAGTGCAATGGTACCACTTATTTACATTGGCATATCTGTCAAGTTTACAGGAAATGCAGCTGAGCCAGACTCATCATTTAGACCACACTGAGATATTGCATGCAATTTTTAGCACCCCAGTACATGACACACTTCAATAAACTGGAATGGGTTCGACAAAGGGCCACCAAGACGGTTGAGAGCTGGAGCACGCGCTCTGTAAGAGGTAGCTTCTTTATCCTGGAAAAGAGACAGCTTTGGGGAAACTAATAGCATCCTGACAGTATCTGCAGGGAGGTTATCAGGGAGATGGAGCCAGGCTCTTCACAATGGTGTATGGTAGGAGATCGAAAGATAACAAGCACTAGATGAAACACGAGAGATTCAGACGACGTATATGGGTAAATTTTTTCACTGCCAGGGCAGTGAAGCAGTGGAAGAGATTGCCCAAAGGAGTTTTGCAATTCACATCCTTGGAGGTTTCCAAGACCTTACTGGACAAAGCCCAAAGCAACCCAGTCTGACCCCCTAGTTGATCCTAGGAGGTTAGACTAGAGAACTGAAAGTACCTTCCAATCTTATTTTTCCTGTGAATTTATGATCATGGGCAAGAAAGGCCCAGACAGAGAGCCACTAAGGAGAAAACTGGGCTGACAGTCGGTTGCATGAGGTTCTATTCCATCTTGGTACACAAGACACATTTGATCTCCTTCCAAAATATACTATCTTAATGCTTCTGGTTACACCTCCTGTTCTAGGTCTTTGTCATGAAAGCTTTGCTTTCTCTCCAATTCCGCAAAATTTCAGTCTTTTTAAAAGGAAAACAGTATGCAGGACCAAATCTCTCTTTCTTTGTTAAAGGATGACATTATCCACAATAATAAAGTTGTTAACAAGAATAAAGCATGAGGACAAAGCCCTGTTAAAGTTACACTGAGTTAAAAGAGCTGACTGCCATCAAGTTGCCATGGCAACTGTCAAACAAATCCTGACTGCTTCACTCATGCATGAGGGGAAACTGCTGTGGTGCTGATGTAGAGACAACATCTGTGAAGGGAACTCACCATGGCAGCGTCATCCATGGTCCCATTCAACCCTACAGATTTACTCTCTGTAATGAGTTTGCAAGTCCCCTTCCCACTGCTGGCCACCAACACAAGTCTACCAGCAGCAATCCCACAAGGCCTCTTAAGAAAAGGTAAAGGAAGACAGGGACAGAGCATTGTGGGATCACTGCTAGTAGACTCTTAAGAGATAGACAAAAGATAAAACAATTTAAAGAAACAAGTAATCTCTGGAGAAACTCCTAAAAGGGAACTTGAGACATATCTTAGACTTGATTAAGAAAAAAAAAAAAAAGGCTAAAATGTGACTATTCTCTTGGTAGCCCATAATCACAGAAAAATTTGGGCTAGTACTTCTGCATCTAGTCATCTAGTCCAACCTTCTGCTCGAAGGGCCTTGTCCAGTTCTGAATATCTCTAAAGATGGGGCCTCCACAACCTCTCAGGGGAATCTGTGACAACGCTCAACAACTTTCCCAGTGAAAAAAAAAAAAAGTAATTGCGTGTAACTGGAATTTCCCATGTTATGACTTTTCCTTATTCTGTACTTCTAGATGAACAGACCAGCTCCCTTAGGCTGTTATTATTGATCATATGTCCCAGTATCCTTGCCTTCTTGGCAGCCAAAGGGACTCTTGCCAGATTCTCAACATCTTTGCTGTACCAAGGACCTAGCTTGATATGCAGTTACGCGTCATTACTGTCAGGTGCACCACTTCCTCACGTTCATCATCTTGTCTTCCAAGACATGATAATGTACACAAGGAAGTACAATTCATTTGGTTTGAGAGAATTCCGTGTGGCTTGCTCAGAATCATTTCAATATCAACTCCAGCTACCCTTGTAGACACATCTGTAGGGAGCATTTACTTCATTAAATTAAAAACTCCCAGGGCCCCTTCTCGTCCCTAAGGCCATGTCCAGCAGCTTTCTCTGACTATTCCAAACAGTATGGTCTACATCCAGATCTTCTACTAGGAATAGTTCTTTTTACATACCAACACTGTACCCTAGCTCAGGAGCTGTGTGAAAGAATGCCAGCCCAAACAAATTTCAAGGTGCCAAAAACAACTACAGTCGCTGTTCTTAGAGATAACCAACACCCAGCTATTTGGCTTCAGCATTCAAGCTGCCACTATGAGGGCTGGATTCTCTGATTTATCTAAATTTTAGCCTCTGGTTCTTATTTAGCAGTCCTGTTTCTGCAGTGCCTCAAGGTGTATGCCAAAGAGATATTTACTCAAAACAACATATTAATTTCCAAGTCTCCAGGGCAGCATTTGATTATAAGAAAAAGACTGAGACACAGCACCAGTAATTAGAGTAAGTGACATGGCTGCATCACATCAAGGAACAGCACTGTTTAATTTAGTGCCTTTTTCTCACTTCTTAAAGGAAACGCTCTGGGGTTAAAATGAACTACTGGAGTGTATCTCCTTTCCCAGTCAGTAGAATACATTCTCTGTGTTAATGCTGTACACCTAGTCCAGGACTTAGACCAGCTCTTCTCCCTCAGAAGCAAGGCAATCATACAAGATAGGCATCAGGAAAAGCAAGCTACAAACAAAACCAGAATATAACACAAAACATTAAACCTCCTTTCTACACTGTTACTCCAGTGCATGAGGACTTTTCCCTGAGGCTGATCTATTAATGAGCCAGAGAAATACAACCAAAGTGCTATCAAGACACTGCTGGCTCCTCTGAATATTCAATTATTCTGTCAAAACAGCTGTCCTAGAGCATGCCTTTCGTATTACCAGTTCAGCATCAGGGAAGGTTTCAACCCCTGCAATTAGTGCAGATCGCTTGTTGAAACAACTCCTTCCTCTCGTCTTCCATCAGCAGTCTCAAAATAACTTGAGTTCATTCAGGCTCAAGATATTGAAGGGATTGAATGCTTTGATGGTGACTGGCTAAAATAAACAAAGCGCAGTGTCTGAAACATCTGGCACTGGCCACTGTCAGAGAGAAGATACTGGATTAGGCAAGGGCATGATCAGGGATGATACGATGTTCTTCAAAGAGCAAAAGCAAGTGGCTGTAGAGAATTAATGTGGGGGTTTTTTAGTTTCCCCCCCACTTGAAGTGTGTCGAATTCATATTACATTCACTAGTAGTTCCTTTGAAAGTGTTGGCAATTCATTACCACAGATTCATGGTTCAGTAACCCAAAATCTGAATTTTGTTCAGCACCCTTGCTGAATTTTCAATAAAAAGTCTCCAGTGACTTTTTGTATCACCCCACATGTCCTACCAAGGAGGGGAATACTGGGATGCTCTTTACTGAATGAAACATAGAAACAATGGCAGGTGTCCAAGGACTTCAGTGGCACTTACATATCAAGGTAAGAAGCATTTCACAATTACACAAGGAATAGCTTACAGAGCTCCTTAACTCTTTCATGGTAACCAGGATTTTTTTTTTTTTTCATGGCTGAAAGAAACTATTTAATTCAGTATAATGACACAGCAGATCACTAATCAACTATTCATAGACCACGGAATATAACAGTCAAGAAACTGAAATGATACAGATATTATATCAAATTATGTTGTCATTCCCCATCAAGTATATGTCTCTGCATTATTATCTGAGATGTAGGCTACAATCTTACAAGTGTCCACTCCAAACACAGATAAGGCAGGCTGCTTCTAAAGAAGACCAATGACATTTGTCGCTTCTTTGTTCATCTTCAAATTCCGGGATGTGAAATCACCGTCGTTGGATCCAGGACTTGAAGGCAAGCAATTATTTAAGGAAAACATCCTAGCTGTACTGCTACCGTCAGATCTACTCGTTTTTGTCATGGCTCATCTTGGCGTGGAAGTGACATAAATTCTAATGATTTTATGAGGTAATTTTTTAGTGACTCACTTATCAGCTTCTCTAGGAAAGACAAGGTTAGATCAGGTGGTAACTTGAGCTTTTCTTTAAAAATACACACTTTATTTTGAAAGCATGGTAAAAGAAGAAAAGAAATCTAAAGGAATAAGTCCACCAAAATTTCTTCCAACTGCTACACGATTTGAATATCTAAGATAACAAAAACAATCTCAAAATCTTTTGGGTTTAGAGCCTCTCTTTTTTAAGGATTGTGTTGAGGACATGGAATCTTTGATGGTGGGTACACATACCCCTAAATTAAATCAATGGAAGGGACTCAAGTGCTAAATATGTCCTCAAAGATTAAAAAGAACAATGTCACCACCAAAATAGGGATTTACACTCTGAAAACCGAATAAACAATCAGTGCATCAAAAGCAGTGCATCACAAAAATGATAGATCGTTTTTCCCTCTAACAAGCAAATGTTCCTTACAAACACCACTTGCAATATCTTTTTCCAAAGTCCAGAGTTTGACTCCTATCAGTCATCAGCAATTACTCTCCACTACTTGCCAAACACAACACTTCATGCCGACCATAACTCTATCCCGCCCAGCAATGTCAGTTCCCAAGAACCATTTTTGCCATTGCCTCTCCAGGGAACTAGTGCTCGGTTCTCATCCGACAGCCAGTTCTAACCCTTAACACGTATGCACACTAGAGAAAAATAACAGTTTCATTCAGAATATCACCACTTTACAGGTACTGTAAATCTAAATATCCTCCTTTACTTGCTCTCACAGAGCTATAGCCCTGCCTTTTTGAAACCAAAGCACCTGATGGAGTGGTTCACAAAAGCACAGTTGATATAAGAGCTTTCATCCCATCCAGATGTAGGATAATAGTAGAGTACACAAACACTCGTTCATACATCCTATTTAATCATAGCTGTCTAAATTCATTAGGCCCTCTTCTCCTGCTTCCGCTAAGTACAGTTCTAGTTTTGCTTGACAAGGCACATAGCAACACACCAGCTCACCAATCATCAGAAGACAAATTTCATCTTTCTCCAGGAAACATGTCTGTGGGTGTGTGCTGGAGGAATAGCAACAATCACAATGAAATTGTCTTTGAACAGTTTGGATATGATGCAAAACTTCTAAAAAAGTACAAGTAAACTCAAAGGATTTTAATGGTTAATGAACTACTACACATAATTCAAGCCAGAGCTTCATTAATATCTGCATCGAGCTATGTCTAGGCTATAGCAATGTCTTAAAATATCCCATTTTGCACTTTTGTAGTTCCAGTATAGAAGTGCATACAAATAATAGAGAAAAATCCACGTAATTAGAAAGGAATATTAGACTTAGAAATCAGCAATTTCTCATTGTCTGAAATGCACGAAGTCAGTGCAGTTAACTGTGTTGGTGAATAAAACATTTCCTTGTTCATGGTTGACACAGATTATTTAATTTTTCATTCTCTTATTTTCCATACCTACATTGTTTCTTCAGTATTTACTGTTATTTTCTTCTAGTTTCCTCAGCTTCCTCACAGATCTTTTTGAGACTCTGAACGTGAAACAGAACTTTCTTCCAGGAGAGACCTTAATCAGATACTTTTCTGGAGCTCAGACTACCCCTACATCATCACACTGGTTTTCAGATAGGCTACAGACCAGAGACTTTCAGCTTGTTCTTTATACACGGAACATCGATACTTGTAACATCTCAAAGAAACAGCGCGAAGCCGGTGGAATAGAATAACATGCCATGAGGATAGGCAAACAGGGCTGAAATGTGACCCCAGGCAAGGCTTGAAGCCAGAGCAAGTAACTCAATGAATGCATTTCATACCAGGCATTACTGATAATCCTGTGGTTGCAATAGTAAAAGCAGCAATCTCAAATCACAGAGCAGCCTAGTATGGACAAGTAGGGTTTGTTTTGCTTTGTTACTAATACTGGAGATTAAAACTCGCTATGACAAACCTTCTACAGAGAGATATGCTTTCACTTTGGCTACTCCCCAACCCCTTCACCTTTAAGCCACCATACATTACTGGAAAAACTTGAATGTTTTGTAAGCATATTTAGGAAAATATTTTTATTTTAAGTCAACAGTTCCTTGCCCACTATCTGATCTTCTTTACCGCAGTTGCGGCTCCAAAGAGTATCTAGTGTTCTCTTAGAAAAACGGCTTTGAAACAAAAGTGAATTTAGTACTGCAGCTGAGTGCCAGCATTTCAAGGCTAAACCAGGTAACATTTTGTAAATTCTGAACAGCATTTCATAGGTCTCTTGGGTTTGTGTACAGATGAGAAGGTAGGGGAAATTAGATTGGTAAAGGCTAGGGGTGACAGGAATAAAAACATGATGGTTTTCAACTCTGCAGGCTCGAATCTCATGCAGATACTAGTGAGGATTACTTCTAATTATTCCCTTACATTTCCTAACTGTAAACTCCTACAGAATTTAATAAAACTCTACAGACCTTTCCACAGACTGTTGGAATAACTCTGGAGAATTTAATAAGCAACTCCAACTGCAAGTATTTTGGGTCTAGAACTTTAAAGAATTATTCTAAAAATCCGATTTTAAAAATCTTGTTTGCTACCTGAACATCATCTTAGATGATCATCTTTGAATGTCCCAGAAGTCAACGTTTTCCTGAGAACTTACTTGTGTCTAAAACAAGTTTTTAAATTCCTTATAGTTAAGGACACTTTTTCTTCTCATCATTTTATATTTAAAAAAGGCAAATGAATGGAGTTCAAAAATTATCTTTTTTTTTTTTCTTTTTTTAAGTTTGTCTTTCCAGAATCAGGGAAATTTAGCCTGGAAGAACCTCCTGCAGATCATCTAGTCCAAACTGCTGCTCAGAGTAGGGCCAATATGAAAGTGAGATCAAGCTGCTCAGCACCTTATTCAGCCCTCAGCAAGAACTGCCAAGGACAGGGATTCTCCAGCCTCCAAATTGATCACTAATGACCACCAAGATGGACCAGCTGGCATGTAGAATAAGAGCTTTGGAGTGAGGTATGAAAGAAGATACAAGTCTGGGTCAGATACTGAGAGATGAGACAGCCTGTGAGCTGGCTGCAGGAGAGACCAGGCGGTCAAGGACAACTGCAGGAAGACCAGGGGTCAAGGAGTCAATGGAGAGACCCACCTGCAGGCACACATCTCTGTGTGAGGTGAGTGGAGATGAAAGGACCCATGAACCAGCTGGACCATCTAAGGCCAGTTACTGGGGGATTCACATGGTATGCATGCATGCATATTTTCTAATAATGGGCTTTCATCTTAATCAACCAGAGAAGGGAACAGGATGAGGCCACTGGTGCTGTTTGTGTTTGCGTGAATGCTGAATGTTTCTGTCTGTGCTGATTCTGAGTAGCCTGAGACAGACATATCGCTCTCCTGGGAACAGATGTTCAGCATCACTGCTGCCTGCACCTGGGAACACAGGGCTGTCCCTGCCTTGCCTCTGTCCAGTTACCAGGTTTGGTAACTCTTAACAAATCCCACTAAAAATTCCATGTGTGTGTGTACATGTAAATATATATATATACACAATATATTTATATGCAGACATAGAATCATAGTTCGGGGTTGGAAGGGACCTCCAGAGATCATTTAGTCCAACCCCCTGCCAGAGCAGGATCCCCCAGGGCAGCCACACAGGAACACGTCCAGAGGGGTTTTGAAATTCTCCAGAGAAGGAGACTCCACACCCTCTCTGGGCAGCCTGTGCCAGGGCTCCGGCACCCTCACAGTGAAGAAGTTTCTCCTCATGTTGAGGTGAAACTTCCTACGTTCTAACTTAAACCCATTATTCCTTGTTCTATTGCTGGGCACCACTGAGAAGAGATTGTTCCCTTTCCCTTGACACCCATCCCTCAGATATTTATATATGTTAATAAGATCTCCTCTCAGATGTCTCCTTTCAAGGCTAAACAGACATACAAATTTGTTAAAAAAAAAAAAAACCAGCTTCACAGGATAATTTGCCTAGCTCAAGTTGCAGAAGAAGCCTGAACCCCACTGTAACCATGGAGTTCGTTTTTTGCAGTGCTAAATTTCTTAGAACACTTTGTTAAAACAGTGTTACATCATTATAAATCTTAATGTCTTACTTTAATTGTTAAAAGTATAGCGTAGCATACACTAGTATGTGTTACATGTCAATTATATAAAGTATATTGCACATAGCACAGTCATATTTATAAAATATATCTTGCAACATAACCGAAAGATTGTTAGTAGGTCGCCTTGGGAAGCCTTATGGGGTTTGTTCAGTACTCGAAGAATGAGAGTTGTAATTTTGAGAGAGATTTAGTGTATACTTGCAGCCCCAAAAGGTCAGTTCCATGCACTACAGACAAGCTAGGCACTATTTCATTCTAGAGATACAGCTGTAGTAAGTGTTAAGGTCATCACTTCATAGCTTAAGAAACTACATGGGTGATACTTCCTGAGCAGATTTAATTGGCTCTCTCCTTGGCTCTCAACCAAGTCCTTTCCAAAACACCATCATCACACAAATAAATCACAGCACTGCTCACTGTGGCCTTGCTATTGCGTTCAAAGTAGTGATAAAGAGCTCACACCATAGAGGGTCATGTAGCTCTTCTAAATTAAGTCATTACAGGTTTCTTTTACTGAAAGGACAGTTTTCTTTAGACGGCTTGTGCACTAGGATTTTAACAGCAGAACTATGGTGACATAATTAGGCCCATATAAATTTTGATAGTAAATGTAATCACATGGGTACACACTTGAATAAATAGCAATGCACATTTAATAAACTTCCCCATGTAGCCCAGTTTCACTGGTGTTCATTTTGATTTCCAGTTCCACAGTGCAGTCCTTTTGAGCCCAGCCCTTCCTGTGGCGATTCTTATGGAAAGCAAATTTGACCCTGGAGATCAACACTATTACAAAACTAACATGTCAATGGAAAGGCCTGAGCTAAGAAAAAACAATCCCAAAGCTTGATGGCTTCCTGCAGCTGTAGGCAGCACTGCCTGCAGCAAAGTTTAAGAGCTCAAATAGGACTTGTCCCCATACGGAGCCTGCTCCCAGGGCACGCTCATGCTCAACCTTTCCTACAAGCATCACTGGATCTTATGGCAGAAGACTGACAGCCCTTCTGCACCTTCTGGTCCTGTCACTAAAACTGCTGAAATCAAATTTGTGCCCTTTCCCAAGGGACAGGGACTGATTTATTCATGTGCTGCTAAAGAGATTAATCAAAGCACTATTCTTACATAACAGAGAAAGGAGTCAGAAGCCGGATCCAGGCACCTCCCTCAGGACATGCTTTAAGCTCACTGAACGCCTCCCTACTTATTCAAGAGGCCAAGAACATTTTATAGTGATCAACATTTTAGTCCACCTCCACTTAGCCCATGGTACAGAACAGCATAGCATAGCGTAGCGTAGCAAAGAATTTGCACTTCCATGGCTTGTGCAATCACTGTCACACTTTCTCCAGACCCAGGGGCAAGCACCCTCACCAGGCAAGGTGGGGACTGTCCAACTTGAACAAAACAGAGATTTCCACATTGCAAACACAGAGGGAAGGGTTTGTTTCCGTATTAGAAACATGCAGCAAGGGAAATATAAATCAGCCTTGTTGTAACCATGCACCTCTTCAAAGCTACAGCAGAAAAAGTGCCTAAAAGCAGCCTGGCCTTTGCCCACAGCTTTCCTGGGAGTGACAGGGAAATACCCTGTTACCACTCAAATTAAAAGAAAGCTTTTGCACAGTATATGGATTCTGGGGCAAAGAAAACAGATATTTGACCACACAAGTGACAGACAGGACTTTCTGCACGCTGATCAATTCTTTAAGTAAAACAAGAACTAAGCCATGACAATCTGACAAGGGCTAAGAAACACCGACACTAAATAAACAGGTTTCTGCCCATTCAGGAGAACTTATTCCGACAAGACTATGAGTACAGAGAGATGGCAGCTTTGTTTAGACTAGGGCAAAAGGCAGGAGTGAAGGCAAAAGTGCATAATCCTTTGGGAGCTACTGCTAAAGCCATCGCAAGCAGATGTGAGTGCTTTGCACACAGTGCCAGAAGCCAGCTCTGAGGCTCTCAGAGTGACCTACACATCCCTGAAAAAAAGAGAAGATTTCAACTGACAGGTCAAAACATTGAACAGT
Source organism: Trogon surrucura (assembly GCA_020746105.1). Classification (NCBI taxonomy): domain Eukaryota; kingdom Metazoa; phylum Chordata; class Aves; order Trogoniformes; family Trogonidae; genus Trogon; species Trogon surrucura. The sequence continues at coordinate 8,399,564 of CM036618.1, forward strand.
TCCTGGGATCCCGGAGAGAAAATCTGAAATCCTGTTACCTCACATGAAATAACACAGCATGACTTACACGTGCATTAAACATGATCTTGGCCATGAAGACTTCTACAGAGAAATACCTGCAGTTGGGATATAGTCTCTCTTACTGATTTTAACAAGCACTTCAGTGCTCCAACAATCATTTTTATTAGAAACTTTTTTGTATTGCAAACTGTGAAATTCAAGGCCTCTCTCAGTTGCTGTCTGTGACTGGAAGGGCAGCTACTGCTCAGAGATACATGGTGTGAGCTTTGCTGAGATACTGTGAAGAATCCAGACTTGTGGCTCCCCTCCAGAGTACTAGAGATTTTGTGCTTAATTCTCCCAGAACTCACCTCCCAAGAAAACTCAAAAATCAGGCAAAAGCTTGTTTCTAATACTGAGTTTTTAACATCTCCCTTTTCCTTCTGCTTTAAGCTCAATATTTTATTTCTTTATTCTTATTCAGGGAAGATTTAACAAATTTAATGAGAGCAGCAGCTCTGGAATGAACCTGCATCTCTTTCCCCAGGACCTGCAATACGAACTATGATGCTGCCCTCTGCATGACCTTCGCCTGTGAAATGCATATTTCTCTTTGCTTTGGCCAGGCCTTGGCAGCTTTATGAACCCCAAGAGAGGAAAGGAAATGAGGAGAGACTGAGACAAGATAGAAAAGACTGAACAGTGAAAGGAAGAGGCAGAGTGGGGGAAAAAGAAGGAAATTAAAAAGGGAAAACAAAAGGAGACACGAGGTAGACATATTATAAAAAAAAAAAAGATATATAAAATTCTTTCTCATTTGTCAACTAGAAGTGTTGTCCCAGGAGCTTATCATGCCAGCAAGAATCAGCTGGAAGCATCATGGGTCACTTGAAACTGGAGAAACAGAGAGCAGCCTTAAAATACTAAAAAGGAGAAACGAGAAAGATTTTGAGCAAGAATATCCATTTGTAATTGAACATTCTTTATGGCCCCTGTGGTCCAACTCAAAATCATACCTGCTTGAAGAAGGGACTGTGTTATCCAGAGATAAAAATTATTCAGGAGAAAAGGGAGCTCAGTCTGACTGTGAAAGAGAAAAATACATGAAGATAAAAAAGTAGGTGTGCATGAGCCTGTCCTAACTTCTGATATGCCCTGTCTGTGATGACTTGGCTACAAACCTCAAATATTGCCTTGAGAGAACGTGCAGTGTGTTGCACATGCAACAAACGGGCAAAACTGCCAGTTCAGCCTCTTCTGTTTAAGCCAGTGACTTCAGCCAAAAGCAAATTTATTATTAACCAGTAACTGGACAACTTAAAACAACAATAAATATTGTCTGGGTATCAAGAATGATGATTTCACAGGTAATTTTCTTTGTATTTATTATTCTTCGATATAAACAATACTAACAAGAGACAGGCATCCTAAGCAGCACCAGTTTGAGCTGTCAGGCTGCCCAACCCATCTGAAGCTAACTAACCTCAACTTCCCAGATGCTCCTCCTGGAAAAGACATTGCAGGAATGGACAGAAAATTAGCACTTGGGAGTAAAACCAGGATGGTCTCTGTACTTGGGGCTGAAGCATAACACAGAAGCTTCCCTTCTGCCTCTTAAACAAGCTGTATCTTCCTGGTGCTCAAGTGAAAAGCCTTGCCTGACTCAAAACATCTCACGAATTTAACTGTAGTTTTATTTTTCTTGAAAAATCACATCACTCAATCACAGAACTTCTAGTATTCTTGCTGGGCCTTTAAAAATTACTGGCTAAGTTAGTTTATCTTAGTTTAGGTTTCATTATCTAGACCTATTAGATACCTGTCCTCAAATTTGTTCTCTTTTTTTGCATTGGTGGGAAGGTAGCTTTATGTCCTAGTTAGACAAAGCCATAGTTTGAAGGAAAACTTGAGCTTAGAAAACAGCCCCTTACAGCTCACCACAAACAGGGTTTAACTACCCTTCAAGCTCCCTCCAAACAGTCAGCAGAAAGAAGAAAGCACCATCAGGCATGAGACACTTATTCTAAACTAGATGCCTAACTGAGAACAGGAGTAGATGTCAGACAAACCATGTCTGAAACCGGTTTATCCTTTTCTGCTGACTATAAGGGAGCCTCATCTAACTAGCTTCAAGGTCTTTCCATTACAGGCATCAAAAGAGAGAGGAACTGCTCTCTGTGTACCACAGCACTGAGCAATGGCTTCCTGACCTTCTTCTGGTAAGGGTTTCCCAAGGGGGAGCTCACCTTGGGTAAGGAAGGTCAGCGCAGTGTCAACTTGCTGCTCTGTTCCTTATGGGGTCCCACAGGTGACTAAGGGTTTATGTTACAGCAACACAGTGGTTCTTAGTGCTAGAACATGGTCTTTGGAGAGTCTCTGGTGTTCTAAGTCCCTACTGATCCTGAAGTTTTGCTGACACAGTACCTTTTGTCTCCAGTACTTAACCTGAAAGTGATTCCTACATAAATCAAAAAAAAAGACCGCATTTATGTAGTGAGTATAGAGATTTAACCACACTAGTTTAGTTTCTCAGGATAGAAAGACCACCCACAGATAGCTTCTACCTGTTCCCTGGTAGCCTCAAGAATGGTCAGCTCTGACTGCCAGCCGCCAAGGAGTTCCCAGCACACTTCATCCGACGTCACCCCTGCACCACAGTTTCCCAAAAATTGGCTGAAGATGGTCCCATTTCTACATCCATGGGCAGCTGGGAAAAAATATGGGCCTACGAATGTGAAGTAATGTCAGCCAAAGAGAGTCTGGGGGTAAAAAGAGATATAAATGCATACTGATTAAAAAATCAGGAGCACTCTATAGCACTTCAAGACATGACAAAAGGGACGAAAGGATACACAAAGGGAGGGAACTGCTTAGCCTGGAATAAAAGTAAATAATAATAATAATAGAGACATCTAACCAACAGAGAAAAGAAAGAACAGCCCCATTCTACCACATCATCACAATCATCTCTATAAAAGTAATAAGTTAAAACACAAAGGTATTTTTCCACATGGTCCCCATTCTCCCTCCTCTCTCACTGAGGCCATTCCCCGTATTTGCAGCTTCTTTCAAGGACAGAAATAATATTTGGCTTCCTTGGCAACAAAGAACAAAGAGACAATAGAAATCCGACAGTGGAATTTATTAAGCCACATACTACACTAACCCCTTGTATAGGGACAGCAATCAGGCAGAGCAGAATAGCCCCAGCACAACAGCGGTTAGAAAAGCTTTTTGGCTAAAAGCTATTTGTGCTGCTTTGACACAAAGCAGTTGTTTTGACTAATAGACTAGAGAAGGGGATTTCTTTTGCAGAGTAACACTTTGAAGGGCTCTTTGCCTCGCAGCTGTAACAGCAACTACATCCACAGCACACGTTTTCCTCCTACCTATTGTATTACATACCAAAACACATCACAGGCCAAAACAGTTTCAGGGTTGGCTGCTGCGAAACTCATTGAGAATTGTGCTCATATATGGGCAGCACTACACAGCTAAAGGCTGTGATTAAACTATGAACTGGGAGCATTTCGCAGCCTGCACATCCTAGCTGTATCCCAACCTCATACTGGAACCAAACACATCACCTCTCCCCAGAAAAGGTGATTTTAAAATATATATAATTACTGTTATTATCATCACCATTGTTGTTGTTATTATTATTATTAATAATAATAATAATAATAAATAATCTTCAGACCACTTAGATTGATGAATATCCCCTCCTAAATTACCCTGGTTTGGAAGAGGACAGGGAACTGCATCCAGTTATTCTGCTGTGGAGTCTAATGTTATGCTTTTCTGTTACACTGAGGATCCCTTCTGAACCTGTGTATATCATCTGCATATTTTGCAGATGATACAGAACTAGAAGGAGCAGTTGATAGACCAAGTGGTTATTCCATCATTCAGAAGGATCTTGATAATCTGCAGAAACAAGCAAACAGGAATCTCATTAATTTTAACTAATGGGAAATGCCAAGTCCTGCTCACGGGGAGGAGTAGCCCCATGCATTGTCACAGACTGGAAAGCAGCTTTGTAGAAAAGGGTCCTAGTAGACACCAAGTCAACCACGAGCCAGTAATATGCCCTCACAGCAAAGGCAGCCATTGGCAGGAGCATCACCAGCAGGTCAAGAGAGGTAATTCTACCCCTCAGCACTGGTGAGACCCATCTGGAGTGTGTGTCCAGTTCTGGATCCCCCAGTACAAGAGAGACATGGACATACAGGTGCAAATCCAGCAAAAGGCCACAAAGAAGATCAAGGGACGGGAGCATCTGTCATATGAGGAGAGGCTGAAAGAGCTGGAACTGCTTAGTCTGGAGAAGAGAAGGTTCAGGGGGATTTTGTCAATGTATATAAATAACTGACTGGGGAGGGAGTAAAGAAGACAGACCCAGACACTCTCAATGGTATCCAGTGAATGAACAAGAGCCAATGGGAACAAACTGTAATACAGAAGATTCCATTTAAACATATGTGTCTACCTCTGAGGGTGGTCAAACATTGGAATGGGTTGCCCAGAGAGGTTGTGGAGTCTCCAACCTTGCATATATTTGAAACCTAATTAGACATGGCCTGAGCAACCCGCCGTAGGTGATCCTGCTCTAAGCAGTTGAACGAGACAATCTCAAGAGTACCTTCCAGCCTCAGTCATTCTGTGATACCAAATCTCTTCTCAGGATGCATTGATAAGCCTGGCATTGTTCAAAACTCCCTTGAAAAAAATGTTATTCAAAGTTGGAGTTCTGTTTCTTATGATCCCAGGCACATCTCAGCATTATCCCAGCTCTGGTCACACAGAGATGCCTATTAGTTAGGCTTGGAGCATCCTGCAACACAGTTCAGGAAAGTAAGAAATGGTTTTCCCAGGTACATCTCCTGGACAAGCAGCACCAGTGACCTTTATAAACAACATTATCATTCAAGCAAATTGCTGCTCCAGACAACGGAAATGGCACTTGGCATTCAGTGTCTGCTGAGTAAGTGCTGTAACAAGATCACCTTTAAGGATTTGTTTAGTCTTTAAACTTATGTTCATTAATTAGATATTCTCCAATGCAAATATAAAGAGTGCTACAGTAACACAGATTTAGACAATGAAATTTGAAAAATTTATTATGAATTTTACATAATGCCTCAGTGCCCAGATTTTACATAACCAATAGCATTCCCTTGTAGCTTGCTTGATTACTTCCTTCTGAAGTTTGTTCTCCAAATCTCAACAAATGCCTTCCCAGATTATCACAAGCAATCTCTCAGCAAAGAGGAGAAAATCACCTGGCAGGGTAAAGAGATGATGAGACATAGACTCTGGAAACCAGTTGATGCTCCCACCAGAAACGCTACCCTTCAAGGAGAGAGCTGGGGTTTTTTGTCCAGGAGAAAAGCTCCTGCTAGGGGTGCTGTAGAAAACACCCCAGCAGATGCAAGCCACTTTGACCTCTGTTTCTCCCCAGGACAGTGCCAAAAGGAAGGATGACCTCCTTGTGAGCACAGGCTGTGCTGGCAGCAAACTCAGCACTTCCAGGTCTATCCTCACGTACCGTTTGTCAAAACAGTTCTCTAGGTGACTGACGTGTTCAGGGTCGCCTCAGAGCTGGTGAAGAGAAGCAGGCATTTCTGTAATGTCTTGTGCTAAAGAATACATCCAAGTTAGGTCTGAAGTGTCACATATTGAAAGTGTTGCAAAGTGTGCTGCAGGGGCAACAGCACAAAGATCACCTGATACTGAGAAGTTTAATGCTAAGTCACAGATAAAAGTCAATTTAAATAAATGTAAAGTAACACGGTAGAGGTTTTGGAGTAGAAACAGTTCTGTGAAAATATAAAAAACAATATTCACTAATAACCAGGAAAAAATAAATAAATACTAGGAATTGTTAGGAAGGAATAGAAACAAATCCAGAAATCATCATGATGTCACCATATAACCATTCAAGGACTCACATCCAGAACACTTTCTGCACTTCTGGGTCCTCCTCACATCTCCCTCCCCACTCAAAAAATCTTAGAGATGGTTAAAAGAAAGGTGTTAAGCTGCAATTAGCCCTCTTCTACCTGGAAGACTGAGAGGTGCAACCTACCACACAGAAACTGGAAGGGAGGTAAAGGCATTAAAAGTGTTTCTTTCAACACCACAACATCAATGAATGGAAGAAAAGTTCATCAAGAACTAGTGAACTCACACACAACTCTTGATTTAAGACATCCTTGAGCTGTAAGGGTGACTGAACACTAGAAGAGGTTGCCCAGAGTGGTTATGAGTGGCCCTTTGGTTCCAACTGATGTAGCTGCTCTTGCATGATGTTTCAAGTGCCTAAAATCTCTGCAGTGCCTATATAGGGAGCCAAGGATGAGTACCTCAGACTTAGAAATCTGCATGGTATACTCAGAAGAAGTTAGGACACAGTAATACCAGCCCTACTTTGTACTGGGTTTTGCTCTCAAGCTACCCAACCTATCAGAACATAAAAGAGCAATAGTAATAATAATAATAATAAAATTATCTGGAAATAAGCTGTAGAATATTAGGTAACATGCTAGTAGAGCAGAAAAATCAGTAGGCTACTCTTACCAGCAGATAAAGAAACAGCGGAAGGGAACACGTCTGTCAAAGTCACTTGAAGATTGGCCTTTGCAGAGTGCACAGCCCTGGGCATCGGGCAGCCTGGTTGTTAACTGAGTCTATCAGTCTGCTTACAGTATCTGTCCTTGTTTCCGTAGCTGGAGCTGTGGTACTGAGGTGAATTGTATTAAGCAGAGTTAAAGACAAAGGAGGGAGGAAAGTGAAACAGGAGAACACTGGAGAGCATGGAGATGAAAGACATACAGGAAGGCATGAGATTAATGGACAAGCATTTATGTGGTGATCAGCTAATGCACAGAGATTAGCATGCAAGGTATTTTTGGGTGGGGGGCGGTAGGGGGAAGTCCTGTCAGCCACAAAGTGATGTACAAAAGACAAAACAGCCAAATGTCTAGGAAGCTGTAACTCCATCTTCCCTTCATTGTCTCTCACCCTAGAGGTAGGAGAGGGGTAAGCCAGGAGAAAGGTGCAGGGACTGGCAGAATGCCTCGGGTTCTGCAGAGCAAATCTGTCCCCCCGCCCCCACAGAGGACAAACGAAGGGCACGAAGCTTGGATTTCCACAACCTGCACCTTATCAAAGAGAGAAACTTCTTAGATACAATTTCAGTGTAGGCATTCCCTGAGTCGAGAAGCAACAGAACTGTTACATCTTGGCTAAGTAGTGGGAAACACCACCATAATGCTCCCACATTTTGTTTTTAAGATTATAGGGGTCAAGCAGAATTATTCTCCAAAGGAAAAGAGCATTTAGGTGATATGGAAATCTTCCTCAGGGCTGGAAAGAGTAGGACAGCAAGAAACAGTTACCAAAATCAAACTAATAAGTACAAAAAGCAGCTTAGTGGCTCCAGACAGTGAAATAATTCCTCTCAAATCTTCTTGTTCCACACAAGAAAAAGGCAAAACTGTGAGACCCCTGGGATAGTTAACTCAGCAGGTCAATCTGTGACCAACAGCTAGAAGAGACTGATCTGCTACTCAGACCCTCATACACAACTCATTGATCTGGGGATTTCCAAAATCATTTGGAAGTTTGAAGACTCTTTCAACAACCTGTCCAACTGCAGGCAGAAAGGCTGGTTGGAAGAATGTGTACATCTGTTTCTATCAAGGCACTAGACCTAACAACAGTGCAATGGAATCATACATCGTCCAGGCTTGACCCAGCCTGAGTATCAAGATGGTTTTCAAATAAGACAGAGGGGGACAAGACCATTAACATCTCATACAAGGGTACAAGTAGTTCTCAGCAGTCTTGGCATAGCTTACATGCAGACAAGACACATGGCTGTCACCAGGTTCTCATGGTCATGCCAAACCCTCACCTAGTTCTCAACCAAAATCACAAGAGAAGATTGAAGGGCACAGGCTTCCCAAAGAGTGCTGGAGGTGAGTGATCCACAGCAACCCTTCCAAAGGTAGATGGAAGTCTTGTCCTGTCTGAAACATTTTCAACTGTTTAACTAATATGTCCATCACTGAAAACAATAGCATTGACTCTTTTTGCACCAGAACCAATGTGAATCAAGCGAAAGAGAGATGGACCAGGCATTAACAAAATCCCAAATATAGAGTGGACGTGATTGTGCTGATACATCAGATCCCTGAACTTCTGATGTGAGTTGGGTGAAAACTCACTGAAGTAGGTGGCTTCAAGGGGATAAAAGCAACAGCACGATATCGTAGCAGTCTTTGCCACAATAATTGCTATATGCAATCTTGCAAAAACAGCAAAAATCTTCCATGTTCAGCATCTGCTGTGTTCAAGGAGGAGCAGTTACCTACATGATTAAAATGACCCCAACAGAGCTGGCTTCCTGAGTGTCTCTTCTAACAAAACCAATGCCTCAAAACTTTGACCAACAGATCTACCTAAAACAGCATAGCTGTCTTTTTGCTCTCTTTACCCTAAACACAACCCAGAAGCTCAGAGAGGTTTGTAACTCGCATCCAGTTTGATATTTTCAGGTCACCTTGAGCTTTTAAAACTACCAAAACCCCCATATATTAGCACCATGTTTCAGTCCTCAAAATCCCCTCTGAAAAAGTTTCCGTCAGCTGCCAAAACATCCATACCTCTGAAAATTGGTGCTCTCTGGAGTAAACCCAGGAAATGGGAATTTACCCAGTTCTCATGCAGGTGGTAGAAAGTTTACCCACCTCTTTCTTCCCTACCTGGAATACTAAACAAATTTACCAATATAACGCCCAGATAACATCCTCATTCACCCCCAAACTCCCACACCACTGAGTGTATCTGTGCTACCCTGTTCACACCTGACTGGCCACCCACCCCTTACAGAAGCAGATCTAAACTGGCACAGACTGTTTGTGTAAGGATGTATGTCACCTAAGGCATGTACCTAATATTAGAGCATTTCAGCTAACATCAAAATCACAACTACCAACATCTGCACTTCTTCAAAGTGAATAGCGAGAAGCAAGCACCTCCCGAGGACAATTTCTGGGCTGTCCCATATCCTTTTAAGATGCCACAGTGTAATCTCTGCTCTCAGCGATACTCAGAACTCAGCTGAACAAGACCCTGAGCAACTTCAAAACCGTTGTGGTCATAACCTTGTTCCAGCTCCAGAAAGCACTTAGAGATACTTCAAGCTTGTGCTGAAATCCTTCTCACTTCAGCAGCCAAGGGACTGATGACTCCTATTTACGCAACACTCATGAAAATCCCAGTAAAACAGAAATGTTGAGAAACTGGAAAGAGTTCACCAATAGGACCACCAAGACGATTAGAGGGCTGGAGCACATAATGCATAAGGCTAATGAAAGTATATTTATTCAGCCTGGCAAAGATTAAGGGAAGGACCTAAGTGCAGACTTATAATTCCCAATGGAGTTGGTTATAGGAAAGAAAGCCAGATCCTTCCAAGAAGTGCAGAGAGAAGACAAGAAGCAAAGGCCACAAGTTGCAACAAGAGAAAACCCAGCCAAGCTTAACAAGTTTTCCACCCCCAGAGAGGTTAAGTCCTGGACCAGGTTACCCAGTTAGCCTGTGGAAGCTCCATCCTCAGAATATTTTCAGGCTCAAGTGGGTAAGCTCACAAGCATAACAGCACAATTTTAAGGTCCACCCTGCTTTAAGCAGACATTTGAACTAGAAGACTTCTAACGGTCCCTTCCATTCTGAATCCATTTATGATTCTATAATTGAGTTCCAGTCCCTTGGTGACCCTTGAAAGTATTTAACTTTCTAGTACAGGTACAGCCACATAGTACAACTGCTATCCACAGGACAGGTATGATTTCATGAGTCAGGGATCTGTTCCTTTATCTTCTCTTCCCCTTACCAATTTTAATCAAAGTTTCTCTTACTAAAAGACAGAATGTTTTATTACATGTATTTTGAATAGTTTGGGGAATTAAAACTTGCAGCACTAGAGTAATTTCTCCATCCTACCCAAGGTAACATTCTGCCTCCTGCTCATCTTCAGGAAGTTCATAAGATCTTCATAACTACCCTGGTCTGCTCTGCTGAACTGCTGAGAATTAGTTTTAATCTCTGCACCTTAAAATTGTATTTCACATTGCACCTTGCACTTCTTTGAGGAAGAAGGCGTGTAGCATGTTACTTGGAACCAGCTCAGTGGCAACAATAGATGTTTTTGTACCAGGGAATGGCATGTTGCTTGGGAACGGGCCAGAACAACACATTGATACGACAGGCTTTTCCTGCTGTGGAAGTACTAAATCTCAGCTGATAGTGGAACTATCACCTTTCTCTGAAAAGGACTGTGATCTGAGCTATGATGTCCCTTATCTATAAAATGAAAATGACCCACAGACACAAGGAGAGGCTGGTGTAAGTACCATTTGGCCTGGAGGCTGTGGAAATTAATTTCCCAGACACCTCCTAAAATAATAACAATATGCAGCTCTCCTGGTCCCTGAGACAAGTGGATCTCTGAAGCAGTGAAGATTGCATTCAGAAACACGGGTCCTCTCAAGAAGCCTTTGTCTGCACATCAGCACCTTGAAGCCAATTCCCTCATTAAAGCTAATGCCGGGACTCCTGCTCATGGAGAAGGAGAAGCAATTATCAAACAACTCTGTTATAAGGCATGGGGAATCCTAAAGCATGGATGAAGCTTCAGAAAGATGGGATCAGATCCTTGACGCTTTATCAGAAGTGCATAGTGAAAAAAAAAAAAAAGATTGTTTCAATTCAGGGGTTTAAAAAGGGAGAAAAAGGGAGCAAAAATGAGAAAAAAAAAATGAGAAAAAAGGAGGAAAAGGGAGAAAAGAAGAGAAAAAAAGGGAGAAAAAAAGAGAAAAAAAAGGAGGAAAAAAGAGGAGAAAAAAGGAGAAAGAAGGAGAAAAGGAAAAAAAAGGAGAAAAATGGAGAACAAAAAAGAGAAAAAAGAGAGAAAAGGGAGGAAAAAAAAAGGAGAAAAAAATAATAATTGCAATACTGTCAAAATACACATTCAAGGTTCATTTATCTCTTAATTCTTTGTCTTTAATCCATTTTCAGGAGAGAAGTCATCCCAGCTAATTAGTCCAAGGGTTTACGAAGGAAGCAAGTAAAAGAGACAGCAGAAAGAGACTATTCCTTAATTCCATAGAGACAGCAAGGGAAGCTTCACTTAGGATTGCACCATAAGTTTTCCAAACCACACTCTCTTCATTTCATTGCCGAAACAAGTAAGTTCCATGGAGTTCTTGGTTACAATGGGAATAAAGTAATTAGCACATGTACTGCCATTAATTAGCATATCTGTTCAAAGGCGGATGCCCACCTACCACTTTGTCATGATAAATAATTGTCCTTTTCACCCTGGGCTGGGTGTGCCCCACCTGATCCCTGTGGCAGGGAAGGAAGAAGGCAACAGCCCAGGAAGAGCGGGCAGTACCTGTACCACTCACTGCAGAGTCTTTCGCCCAGATCTTTCCCAGTATGGAAACTGGAACAGCAAACAAAGACGAAATTTAAAAGGTAAAGGAGAGATGTGAGAAGACAAAGGAAACTGATCCATTTGTTTGCAAAAAAACCCAACTAAACCAAACCTCTAAGTTTCATCAGCAGTGAGCAGACTGATTGTCCACTGTAGGCAAAGGACAGGAACATCTATTTTTCTCTGGTATCTCTCTCCCTTCCCCATGATGACAAAGGAGAATTCATAGCTGAGATTTCCACCTTTTTAAGTCCCACACATGCCTGAGACATGCAGCCCATGAATTTCAATTCAAACAGGGCCTGGAGAATAGACCTTACAAGGAGCTATTGAGGGAGCTGGGACTGTTCAGTTTAAGGAAGAGGAGGCTGAGGGGGGACCTCATCATGCTCTGCAATTACTTGAAAGGACATTGTAGACAGGTTGGTGCTGGTCTCTTCTCACAGGTCATTAGGGACAGAACCAGGGGGAGTGGGTTCAAGTTGCAACAGGGCAAGTTTCGACTGGACATTAGGAAGAAATTCTTCATGGAAAGAGTGGTCAGACATGGGTACAGACTGCCTAGGGAGGTGGTTGAGTCGCCATCCCTGGATGTGTTTAAGCATCGCTTAGATGTGGTGTTGGGTGATATGGTTTAGGGGTGAACTTGTAGTGTAGGGTTAATGGTTGTAGTGTAGGGTTAATGGTTGGACTTGATAATCCCAAGGGTCTTTTCCAACCTGAACTGTTCTATAATTCTATGATAATTCAGTGTTCTGACTGGTGGGTCATCTATGGTCAAGAGCACAAGGAGCTGCTCTGGGCACAGGCTCTGGTTCCTTGCACAGGCAACACAAAGAAGTAGAGCCCATCACTCAGATCATCAGAAGCAAGTGTCAAATGTATCAGTTGTGGCAACTTCTCCTCACTGGCAAAATGAGGCAGCAATGACAAGTGACCCCAGTGCACTCCCTCATGTCCACCACTGTCAGTCAACAAAGCAGAAAAGGCAGTGGGAGCTGTTTCAGAGAAAGGCTTCTCCCAGAAAATGGTCAGCTTGCATAAGAGGCAAGAAATTATGCTTATAACAATAATTCGGGGGAGAAGACTGGTGCCTGCAACACTACAGCTCTTCTTCCAGTTTTTTTTGCACAGTAGTAACCTCACCCACACATTAAGGGGGTTGTGGCTTCAGAGATTCACTATCCTTGTGTCATATCATACTGCAGACACGACATTTACAGGCTACAGGAAAATTCACCCTAACAGCAGCACTGGTCTTTTGGGAGCTCTCACCAATAAGGGAGCCTCACAAAGACTCTTAAAAAATAGGAGGATTTGCAGGGGATTAGGATTAAGCCAGTTTCAGTTACTGAAAAGTGAACTTCTGCCCAGGGAATTAGGGCTGGGATAGCTAATTATTTGGCTTTCTTTTGCTCATATCTTTCACCATCGAACTCCAAACATGCTACAGAGACAGAAGTAAGAAGTCAGACCTTCTGCAGTCAACAGGTTCACACACTGCCTGAATGAGTGTAACATGGCTGGGGAAAAAAAAAACCAATCAAACGCCTGGGAGCTTCCCCACGTAGGCATCTAGGCAGGAATCCAAGGGACAGAAAACAGATCTGGGTTACTCCCAGGGCAAGACCATTTTGAAACTGAGAGAGAAATGAAAATCAACCTCCACCACTTATGCGCAAAAATCTGCACAGGGCCCTTGGAATATGGTCATCAAAGAGACCACTGGAGCACGAGAGAGACCACCCCAGTTCCGCTTGGGACAGAGCTCACTCCACGCTATATCACACATACTGCTTTTATGTTAAGCGAAATGCAATGACTGTAACTTTAACAAAATCATGCATGTGCCAAGAATGGTCCACTGTCTAATGGATAAAGTGCTAGACTGGGGTTCTGGGGCTCCAGCCAAGCCACTGAAACACTTTGTGGTGTCTTGGAAGTCTTCTTCACTTCCTGTGTTACACTACTACCCATTCTCCCTTTATGCCCCAGATTTTGTCCCTGAAATTCTCTCAGTCACCAGGTATTCCCCCAGCCCTTATTTTGCCCCCAGTATTAGAGTACCAACACCTCAGCACCAACTTTAATAATTTTTGAATCCAGCCTCTGTTGCAGTTACTTTTTTACGCTGTGTAGGACAAAGAACACACACCTTACATGAAGACCAACACTTAGATACCAAACACTATTTAGGCATATTTTGGAGAACACGAGGTAGGGGAGTCACACAAAGAAATCCAGTCTCTCGATATTTGTTCACTCTTTGCAGGAAGGCTGTGCCAGGCATTGCCTTCTTAACAAAGACCTTATGACCTGGGAAAAAATAAAATCCTAGTTCAATTCCCAAGTCCAGAAAAAAAAGTCTCTTGGATTCAATGAACTTTCCCCACTTTTCTCTGTTGGTACAGATACCCATTGTTTGTCTTTGACTTGCTCACTTGCAAGACTTGCTTTCAAAACACCAAGGACAGTCTCTTTTGCTGTAGGTACAGTGAAAAGGGCCTATTTAGTTGAAATTAACCTCAGAGAAATTCACCACACTCTTGTAAAACAGCTTATCATCACAAAGTGAAAGCTTAACCCAGAACGGTTTCTAACCTCATAAACCACAAGCTTCTAACAAGGGAAGAATCAAGAGACTTTTATAATCCAGCTCTTTGCAAGAACAATCACTGGTGCACATCAGGCCCCCTGAGCCACCCTGGGAGAACAAAACCACAGCAAAGCCATCTGAGGATCTAAAACTTAACAGAACTATTCACTTCCAGAGTCTTACAAATCCTAATTGTTGGACTAAAGGGACTTTCAAAGATTGATCAAGCGTTAGGTTCAAGACCTGCTGTCATTCCTGACATTGGACACTATCTCAGTCAGGACTTAGTGTTATTTAGGTTATTTAGGTCTCAATCCAGGCAAAAATTTCACATATTTGACCTTCAGTTCAGGCAAGATATATGGAGATATCACCCCACTTTTAAAAACTGAGCACATATTCACTCATGTCTCGGTAGACTAGGGCTTTGGTCTATGCAGATCTGGGGCATTAAATTACCATCTCTGTCATGCTAAGCAAGGTGAATTCTGCTGTTCCTACTACCCAAAGAGGGGTTCATGCAGATATATCTGCTGCCTGTGTCAATGTAAGAATGGCCAAGCATGACACCAGCTTTTTAATTTCACAAGAGTAAAACTAACCACCACCACATGGAGGTCTAATCTTCCAACCACCTCCTGAGGTGGTTATACTACACATAATTTTAAAGCAAAAAAAAAATTTAGGAGCTCAGCTCCAGAATCTGTTTTTTGGCAAAAAAAGATACCACCACTTTATTACAAGATTGGCAGTTTTCCATAGCCAAATATAACTACAGTGCGGCGTCTTCTTCCACACAAATTTCACACTAACGTCATCTGACTGGTGGCACTCACAGTCCCACACATGCCAGGATGTCCCCGGTGTTCCATCTTCCATCTCTGCCTTCCACAGTGAGAAGTTCAAGTTCTCTCTACCTGGAGAGACTGTGGAACTGGACCAAGAAAGGGAAAGAAGGGAATGAAACAATAGGATTTTATCAGACAAATCCAAAAAGTATACTAGGCACAGACCAAGAGGGAATGTGCATCTACTCCGATGATTAGACTTATGGTATGAGGTTGTTTCAGTCTTCTGTTAATTAGAAGTGAGATATGAAAGAGGATACACACCAGACTGATTATTCATTTCCATGTATGAAGAGGAAACCCAGCACAGCTGTCTTGCTCGTCACACGACACTGGTAAAATCTCTCTGAATCTCAGCAGTCTCTCCCCATACTGGCCTCCCCTAGGATTTATTCCCACCTCCAGGCTCTGTGTTTTGTCTAGCAGAAAGCAGGTGAGATCTGCTGTGTGGTCTCAAAAAGCAGAGTAATCTTTAGCCCAAACTTGCCTGCTTGATCCTTCTGTCTAACAAAAAGAAACAACTCAGCTTTCAGGCTTGTTTACATGGGTCCTTAGAAGCATCTCAGTTCAGAGAGCAGCAGCTCGCATCCCCCCTGTTAACACGGTGAAAGACGTGCTGCCTCAATTGCCACAAAACACAGGCCCTGGTGTGATCTAACTGGGGAATCATTCACATGCAGCCCTTTAGCTGTCCTCTTGTATCATCAGAGTCTTCCACATAAGCTCAACAGGAGCCACAGTGTAGGCCACATACAAAATGTTGGGATATTTCACAGGGCAAGCCTGCCTACCTGCCTTAGCTATGGGCTGAAAGACCTGGAACACATTTTGAAAGAGCAAAGGATAAGGTAAGGATAGAAAGAAAAAGGAGGTATTTCCACACTTGCAAATTTCTTTTCATTCTGATTTTATTTTGATGGGGATGTTTCCTAACTCCCAAAGCAAGATGCTAGGGCAGTTACAACCACAGGACAGATAAATGAGTTGATATGGAAGTCTCTGGGCTGTCCTGTGTGTGGCAGGTTCTTGTCCACAAATTCTCCACCTCAGGCAGCTGCCATAACTACTGCACTCTTACAATGAAGATCAGCTCACATCTCATTTACCAAAGATGTGCACCCCAGGACAGAAGAGCGTCAATGGGTGGGATTCGAAGAGAAATGGACTCTATAGATTGGGCCTTCAGACACTTCAGTGTGGCTCTCCCAGCTCCCACATAAGTATCCAAACAGAAAGTATATTCTAGAAAAGGGAGTAAGGGGAAAGAGTTAACGTCTCCGATTATTAAAAATGCCCAAGGATCTTCAAAGTCAAAAACCTCAAAACATATCATGACATACGTTTGTTTTCTGTGCATCTCTACCCAAGAGGTCACAGAATCACAGAATCATAGAATGTTCAGGGTTGGAAGGGACCTCTCGAGATCATCTAGTCCAACCCGCCTGCCAGAGCAGGATCCCCCAGGGCAGCCACACAGGAACGCGTCCAGTAGGGTTTTGAAAGTCTCCAGAGAAGGAGACTCCACAACCTCTCTGGGCAGCCAGTTCCAGTGCTCTGACCTCAATACATCAAATACCCCATTAACTGAGTCACTGTATTTCATACATCAAATTAAGTCAAAATAATTAACTGAAGAGCAGTGAATAAATACCTGCTTAGATTAATACTGTTCTTTGCAACATACAGAGAGACCAAGACAGCCCAATGTGAATGACCCTGCCTGTCACTAGCAAGTTGTTTCACATTTACTTAAGACTCGACCACGGGGATGGCATTGCTTTCTAAGTGGAGGAAAGATCAGAGCCCTGCATTAGTATTCCTCCTGCCTGGCTGCACTGATTCCCAGTCAAAAAGGAAGAAGGGTTTTCTTGTGTTTTTTCACTTCCCTGTCACAGCAACAGTTTTAACTAGACTTCAAGTAATGTTTGGATGCAAAACACATGTAACTTCCTCCTTGCATACCCCTGAAGGAATTTGGTGCTGTTTTCATGTGTACTGTCTCCCAGGATCCTGGGGATATCCAATTTCCCATTCAAACACAGGCAATAGAAAAAGCTGAAAGGCAGATTTTTGTGGATTTCTCTTCTGTCCCATGCCCAAACCTGTAACATGAATGAGGCTTTTGGTAGCTTTGTCCTTCCTTTTTAATAACTACTTCATTTACCACTTACAAAAGCCAGCCTTCTTTCCTCATTGCAACCTCCTAATAAGATTCCCCCCACATCACTGAAGCCCAATTGTGCCCAGAGGCTGGGTTATTCAGGACACAAGAAAGTTTGGATTACACAGCTATTCCTGCTGGCATTCAAAGCCACTGCACCCCCCCATACACAGCTCAGCGCTTCCACGGGGAGAGATCCTCCAGGCACTGCCACTTCCAGAGTGGTGGGACAGGCTGAACAGCTTCATGCTTTCCCTCCTTGCCCAGTTTACATCTTTTACATCTGTGGTTGGAAAGGGAAATCTCTTAGTTGAGAAGATAAAATTCTGTCAAGCCAATATAACCCATCTCTGGGTTATATATCCCCACTGTCACATTGGATCTCACAGTTGCCAACCGGTTTGTGGAGGTGCAGAGTCCCCCTGTATGGCAGGCAGGCCTGGGATGCTTCCATAGGGAAAAGGGGTCTGGTTGCCTACGTGGTTTCTCATACACCACCATCTGAGGACTTCACTGTAATTCTGGAGTTTCATCTCACCTCATGCCACCTTGAGGTGACGTGGTAATCGCACCCTTTGTGCGAGAGGGTGAACAGCAGCAACAAGGAGTTTGGGCTGCCCCAAGCAGCTTTTAAAAGACTGCCCCTCCTAGATCTTCGAGATGCTAAGCATGTCATCCTTGCACAAGTCCCTCCTTGCAAGCAGTGTGCACATGAAGATAGAAAACTGTGGCTTTGCTGAATCCATCTGAATTTGTCCCCCCGACAATGGTTTTGGCAATAAACCAGTGTCTCTGAATACAGGCAAGAAGGAAATGTCTCTTAACCTGCCCATTTGCAGGTCCCACCATGCATCTGTCAATGGGTACTTCAACCTCAGAGTCTGAGGAAATTGGGGTAGGCCATTTCTTTGAAAAACGGTGGGTTTTTTCCTTTCTGTTTCAGGTTCCCTCTGAAGCCGCAGTCACTTTAGTTGTTTGGAGTAGTAGCTGAAAACCTGCACCCTTTGGGTTTTGTTTTTTTCCAAGTGTTTCTCCCCTCCCTTTTATTTTTTTCATAAGGAAAGTCACCACCTTTTTTCCCCATCCAGATAAACAAAATGGAGGGATTTATTAGCCCTGTAAGTACAAGGTCTAATTCAGTCCTACCATCAGACTCAGAGCAGCTAATAGAGATGTAGGAAGAGAGGAAGGGGAGAGACGCAGGGAGATGAAACCACTTACTGAATCACTTTGCAATTCTGTGAAAGTACCAGGGAACGCAAGTCCAGCCCGGTGCCCTGCTCTACTCATCTAACCATTAGACCATGAAATCACCCTTTTTACATGGCTGAGAAAAGTTGGAGGGTTCTAAGCAGTAATAACACTGTGGGAATAATCCACTTGAGTATCCTAATTGCAAACTTTGTCTGGAGCTTCTTACTGCAACCGTTTAGTCGTGCTGGGTCACAGTGCTTCTAACACTGTGTCACCCATGGAAGTTAGTAATAACATCCTCACTTCAACCCACTTCCATCAGCTTTGATGTGTTCTTGCCCAAAAAAAAATGGGCTGAGAGGAGGAGAGCAGCACTTGGCTACTCAGTGTTTTGGCTGTTTTGAATCTGGCTGCTCAGCGCAACCCTGGCAGCTTTGTTCTGAACACAGCAAACATTTTGGAATGACAGACAGGACTTAGCAGTCATTTCCTTGGCCTGTGACTGTTTGATTTCCATTTATCACATTCACACAAAGCAAGGTGTGTAGACAATACGGGATAGGGAGATGACTTCAAAGCAAATTCCTCTCTGCAATGAAGTATGAGGCTCCCTGAGAAAGGGGCTGTTTCACTTGTCAGGGCAATTAGACGCAGCCCTGACACTTTGGTGGGAGAAGCAGGGTAGAGGGTCCAGGAGGGAGAGGAATGAAACCCCTGCATGATTCATTGACTTACCCCTGAAATATCCTGGGATAATCTGCATGCAGAAACACCTCCTATTTCCTGCAGACATAGCTCATGTAAGGAGGTTGCCAAGGAACACTAGGTGCACAGAAAGCTCAGTTCCTCACTTCACATCGACAAGCAGAGAAGGTCCTGCGTGCTCATCAAGAATTTGCCATGGGAAATCAAGGAGAAAGGCAATGCACTTCAGCTGCTTTCTGCAGACTCCCAAGACTCTGACAGTACTCCCCAACAGTGATTCATAAGGAGCCAAGCACTAACACACTGAATTAGAAGGGACAAAGCAAACCATTCTCTTGCCAACCACTGAAACAACAGAACTGAAAGCTGGTACTTGCAAGAATTTGCACCATGGGACTAGGGATGGCAGCTATCAGGACCTTTGACTCTCTGGAGACGCCTGCTTCATGCTTTTGCATAGCACAGGTTATTTCCTAAGTAGTCTAGCTCTGTGAATAAATGACACTCTCAGGGGATATTTTCTTCCCAGGCTGCCCTTGGATCATGAGAGAAGGGCCAAAGGAATTACTTCTCCTTCCAAAAAGAACAAGCACATCAGAGCTGATGGCTACATAAAGCTAACCTAAGCACTCACATCCTAAAGAGAACAACATCTTAATGGTCATTGATATTAATATCTGTGTGCACATTGTTTCACAAGGGCAGCCTTCGTGCTGTGCTTGAGGCTGTCCACAGAACTTTACACAGAATCACACTCTCTGCAATGTAAACACTTGAGGAGCTGGTGCTGTTCAAGACAGCCAGAAGAGCATCCTAAATTTTAGATTGTGCTCAAGGTCTAGCTTATTTCACAACTTTTTCACTTCTGTCCCATTTGCCTTTGCTGTAATGCTATATGACTCACACTGCCTGAAGATCGTCCTGAAAAGGAGCTATCACTGCCTCCTGCAAGAGCTGGTGAGATCCGTAGTCACCATGATTTTACCACATCCATCACAGAAATGTGTACTCCAGATGCCATACCATGCAGTCATCCACCTCAGATACATGGACCGTACCAGTGATTCCGTCATCTTCAGTTGACCTAAATAATTTTGTCATCTGACAAGAAGGAATGCCTTGATTACCCATTTTTCTTGTACAACCTCAAAAAACTCCAAAACCAGTGGCAGGTCCCCTTCCCCTGAGACAACTGGCCTTGGCTACATGGCTAATCACTTGTAGCCTTCAAGTTGGTACTGCTGGACCCACAAGTCCACCCCTAGCTCCAGAAATTGCACACAAACTGTTTAAGAAAGTGCTGGCACACTTATCTGACAGCATGAGAGACTTTCAGAACATCCTGGCACTATGGTCACCGTCCACGATTTCTTCTATAAATCACAAGGAAAAAGAAGCCAGAGAGAGGATATTGCCAATATCAAAAAATATGGCACAACAGGAACCTCTCAGGCACACTCTTCGGTCATTACTGTACTTCATGCAGAGCCTAAAAGTGATGGGAATGTATCATTCCCCAAAATCTATGGCAAATAATAAAATACAGAGAGAGTTACAGCTTCCAAAGACAGAGCTCAGCACTTCAAAGCATCACCTGCACGCTAAAGCATTCCCATACGTCAGAAAAGAACATTACAAAAAGCAGAGATATTGGCACTCACAAAAGCAGATCTCTCTTTGTCTGAAGGGACATCTTGATTTGTGTATTACTCATCTTCAGCAAAAGGGCTCTGAGTATTTCCAGCAGCATGAAGTTTTGTGTTAATTTGATTTCATCCCCTAGATAGACCATTAATGGGGTAGATGTTTGGCCTAAACCTATAAAAACAAATTCAGGGCTCCAGCTGAGCATATGTGAACATTTCTGCCTACACAGGTAGCAGTTATTTTTTAGGCCAAAGTGCCATCTTCGATAATCTTTACTATTGATTTTTGTGCTGGTTAAAAAAACTTCTAAAACACTTAAAAATTCATTGTGACCAGAGGCTCCCAGCTGTCTTAGATTATTAAAAATAAAAGAAATGAAAAAACACAACTGTGTTGCCTCACTATTGATTTTTCTCTTCTTAACACATTTCCTCTCAAATAAAAAGCTTTCAGAGGAAAAGGTTTGGGGTTGTTTTTTTCCCTGAAAATGCTTGTCTTTTTTGGAATGTTCAGGTTCAAAAACTGGGATAAAAACAATCTCACAGAAAAAAAAGAATTCATAGAATTTTTATTTAAAATTAAAACTGTGGCTGTTACTTGGCAATATGTTTTAAAGTGAGGTGGTTTTCCACTCCACCACCACAGTAGTAATTGACCCTTTGGACTAGCAATTTGCTAAGTAGCTCTGACCTACTCGGTAGCCTGTTAAAGCTGAGGTGAAATCATAGCCCCTCTCAAGAAGCAAAATTTTTCATTAACACACTTGCAGAGAAGTCCAGCACTAAATACATTGAATTTTTCCCCACCAAACCTCAGTCCGGGATCCGTTATACTGCATATACGTGCACAGCCAGCTCTCCCTCAGGAAGGATATCACTTTCCAGGAAAATCCCTGTTTCCCAAAAACTACAGGAGATCACACCCAGGACAGCCAGGGTGGGAGGAGAAGCAGCCCGGGCAGGGGGAACAGCGGGACGCAAGGGCTCTGCTGCTGATGGATCAGGGTTTTCACCTCTTCCACGACTTTCTTTTGAAAGCTGTCAGAGCCAAGAGAGAGCAGTCTATTCAAGTTCCCAATGCATAGGGTCTCTTTGGTAGAAATTTTCTTAATCAGCGAAGACCCCGTCCTGGCCTCACATCCCTGTGTGCAGCCCAATTAGTGAGATTTCAAAGCCAAGCAGCGCTACTAAGCCTGTTTAGCCAGACCTCCACCACAACACGGCTCTTAGGTGTTCACAGGACAAACCTTTCACTGCAGCTCAGGAACTTCAAAAAGAAGCGTTCGCTGAATAAACCCCTACATTTTGGAACGAAAAGCTCCAAGCAAAGAAAAAAAACTGGCATATCTTCATAAGCTACACTAATAGTTAATTATCCTCCTTGTTAAATGTTCATGTCTTGTTTCCAGCAAGCATTACTCACAACTGGATGCAGGCCCAGACTCTCTCTAGCTGAGGTAAAAGAGTGTATTTTTCTCCTCTCAGTTCCTTTCACTATACTTCTGGAATACAAAATGAGATTCACTAATGGTAATTGAGCTGTTGACAAGTCTTCCCAGTCAGGGACATAGAATTAGTGTTGCTAACCTTCATAATTTAAATTACAAATGCAACAGTAATTAGTGTTTTTCTTGGAGCTCCATCTCCTGGAGACAGGTGATTATGGGAGAATTCCTACTTTTAAAAGTACATTTTAGACACTGTAGAAAAGTCTAAAAGTGCCTTGAGTTTCTCTCACAGATGTGTGGGTACGACTGAAGACAGACTGAATTAACTCTAGCTTTACTTATTTCTTATTAAAATTATTATTGCTAGAGCAGATGTCATGATTTGCAACTGGTGAATGTTTGGAGGGAGAGAGACTGCAGAGTTATCTCTGAGATAAGTAAAGGTTGAAAACATTAAAAGAAACCACAAAGTCCTTCTTCTGGGGCTGAGAGTTAAAAAGAGATGACCATAAGAGTTTTGAGGTTTGGGCAGTCACCACCAGCAGATATGACGCAGCACCAAGGGAGTTCGCCAGCTTTGCTGGTAACGTTTAAAGATCAACTGTCATCACTGGAAAAGTCCCAAATTTGCTTTGCCAATGGAAACCTTCTCTGTCCAAGAACACCTACAAAAATACCTATCCACGTTATCAGCTGAGACATAGGAAAATCAGCATGCTCCTGATGTGAACACAAGCAAAACTGAGAAATGATGACTACTATAAACTCATTATTACTACTTAGTGATGATCCATTAATCAAAGATGACTTCTATTATTCTATTATTTGAATTGAACTAGTAAGTTTATTGAAGATGAGATCTAACTGAAGTTTCCCTACAGGGTCACCCTCGTGTATTCTGAAAACCAAGACAAACTTTCTTTACAACAACACAGAGTGACCTCCTTGATTTAATAAAAGGCAGCACGACACTAATCTGCAAGAGCACACAGGATGTTCAGCTTTCACATTCCCCACATGTTTTTCTTCTTCTGAATCTGCACTGTCAATGTTTGTCTTCAAGTTCAATTTGCCTTAAGGGTAATATAACATTCCCCAGGTCCTCGCGCCGCACAGGGTTAAATCAGGCTAATTCCATCGGTCTCCCACTGAGCTCAGACAAACAAGCCCACACATCCCTCCCGAGGCAGGGGGAACCCAGTACTCTGAGAATGACTACACAGTATTAGCAGCAATTGAGATCCTCTTCTATCATGAAAATGACATTTTCTAGTATCTGCACTAAACATGGAAGTTATTTTCTCTGGGAATTCAGTCTCTCAGGCTTAGCTGGAGAAAGATCTTAGTTCCAAAACAGCAAATTTCTGCTTTATTTTTGACTATTCCGTGAAAATTTCTATTTACTCAAGGTCTGGTAAACCGATTATTGGGTGCCGTTTTACTGGAGTTAGCGCTCTGCAGAAAACTATTTGATAGATCGGCTCTTCCTTAGCTGTGGTCCCCAGGAGACAACTTAGGAGGTCTCCTTCGAGTAAAATGGTGCTGTTTGGCACTGTAAATGCTTACACTTTGTTGTTTGTTTTCGCGTTCAGTGTGCTGTAGGGAGGAAAATAATCCCGCAGCTGGGTTGGAGCGCATAATCTCACTGTGTATTGATGGGATTTTCCCATTTATCCTTGTGCTGCACAAAGTCCCACCTTACCTGCTCAAACCTCATCATTCCCTGAAATCCAGCAGCATTTCCCCAGTGACTCGTCACTCAGCTGACAATCCCTCTGATAACGCTTGGTGTTCAGATAGCATAGTGTAAAATATGTGTCCTATAAAAGGATATTTTTAATTGGCCTTAATTTATTAACTGATTTCACTTCATCTCCAAATACAGTGCAGCGGAAAAACAGCTGCCACCTACGGTGCTACTTCAGCAACGGCATCAAATAAGACTCTGCAATAAATCTCCAACAAGTACATTTTAAAAGCTCCACTTAATCCTGTTAGAAGTTTAAAAAGAAGTTAAACATTAACTTTATATCTACATGTTTTAAAAGTTTATTTTCCTCTGGCTTTTTGTTCCAAAAGTGATTTTTGTGTGTGAAAGTTTAACAAGAAACACTTTCAAAGAGGGGAAGTCGATGTGACCTAGCTGAGCTACTGCTCTGTTCTCCTTCTCCTTTAAAAACAAAACAACAAAAAAAACCCACAAAACCCCCACAGATACATACCAAAAGCAGACATTTCTAGAGAAACATTAAATATTTTTTGAGTCTCAGTCTCTTTTACAATGGCCATAGACATGTCAAAATAGACAGAAAGATAAATAAAGAGTCCAGAGTTACTTTTTAAAAGCAGAGTAAAAAGAATAAATCTTCCTCCTACAACTGTCAGATGCTATCAACATCTGGCTACATCTGCATAGGATTTTATGTAGGAAATGATAACGCAGAATGACAATCTCTAGCTGCACCTGATCAAGGTGGCATTTTAAATTGTGACAGCTGAAAACAGAGCAGAATTGATAGGAAAGGCAGCCTTTAAAAAGGCATATGCAGAAGCATTAGGCACCTGTTTACTTTATTGACAGAGCAGGCTTTGTTTAAGAAGAATAGCAAGCATATTTAATCTTCATGTCAAAAGACACAGTGGCATTAGAGGGTAGAGAGTTACCTCAGGGAAAAAACTACAGTCTTTAATCACCCCAGTCTTCATTGTTTTGGACACTGGAGCTTGATTCAATAACTTCACCCTTGTGTTTTCACTCTCCACTTCCACTGAGCTCACTTCGAAAGGTCTGGGACTCTAGCCCTTGTTTTAAAGGTGGTAATTACACAAAACTGGCAACACCAACAGGTTCTGGTTCCAGGTCAAGTAATGCCAGAGAATAAGAAGGAGATATTAATTATAGAGAGTGGATAATTGCTTCCTTAGCAGCTAATCCTCCCATTTATCCACCCAAAAGGTCAGATCCAGAAACCCAACACCCTTTCAAAGTACAGTGAATAATCTGTCCTTGTGGCCCTACGCCAGAACCCTTGGCTATGTGCTAATCTGGACTACTTAGGGGCAAAGAGCCCGTGCCAGCCATTTAAAGAAAATGTAAACACTCATCTTTTCTCCTGGCCACTTAAAAAACTGATCAGAAACCAGCACAAATGCAATTCATCACAGCCAATGTCTGTTGTTTAGCCAAGACAAGCAATATTCTGGTGTCTCATTATGCAGAGACAAGGCAAAACATGAGGGCTGCAAGTCTGTCTTCACATAAAGTGGTGTGAGGCATGACTGTGTCTAAGTATATATCTGCTGGGTTAGGCACCAAGACTCTTCTCCTGCCCCAGGAGGAAAGAAGGCAGCTTTTATCAGACCTGTCCATACTGAGCACACACCCAGCACCATCAACACACATCATCTCTGAGCAGACAAGCTCCCACTCTTCCAGTTGAAGCTATCTGGGGTCAGACAACCAAGTGAATAGTCTGACAGCAGGTCAGTGGCCTCTACTAATGAGATAAAACAAAATAATAAAGTAATTATTTTTTATTATTATTCCTATTATGGATTCTACTGATGAACCACTTTGGACTTATGGTGCGCAGAAAGTCACAGTAAGTTGTTTCAGGTAAAATGCTCCCGGTCTCTCTGAAGAAGCCCCAGCACTCATCAAGCGAGCAGACACTCACCTCACTATCTCTAGCTCTCACTTCCAAACCATCTGCCCCATTTTGTTTTGGTCAAACTATTCTTACAGGTCCGTACACAGTCCTTTTCTCATGGCAGGCAGAGTGACAGCAAGGCAAGTGGTGAGGAAGAAGCCATGGTGCCAGGCAACAATCGGAAATCTGCTCTCTGCTAGGGCCCCTTCCACAATTCCTGTACACATTTTCCCCCCATCCTGACTGCGGAACAAGGCCACACATCTGAATTAATATAAAATGAAACCCATCAAACTCTGTTTTAACAACTTTGAACCAGCAGAGAAAGTTCTTGCATTACGGTGCTGCAGCATTTCTGATTGCAGAAGTCCTAAAGCCAGATTTCCTTTTTGGTAAGACTAGACTCCCACAGCAAAGTTTTGTTCCATTAGTTATTCCAAAGGAAAACCATTCAATGACTTTAAGTGATGTGGGCTCAGACCCAGATTCAAGAAAAGATTTAGTTCTTGAATCCTGATTAAAATCCTTACTTCCCACCAAAAGTCAACCAAGAAGCCAGGAGTCTGGGCAGGAGGTAAGATCCTACTTAGTTAAGATCCTACTTAAGTCCTGGTGTTTCAAAGACCATTTGAAGGAATTGACTTCTGGAACTGCATCTCCCTCCCCGTCTCCCACTAGGGGAACTGTAACAACAATGAAGGTGGAAGGAGTTAAATTCCAGTCTCCCAAGTAGGAAGGATCATTGGAAAGCAGGTTTTTCATACAAGCAACCACCTCAGACCAGGACAGAGCAAGGCATTTTGCTTTACTTCCTGTAATAACTCAAATCTTGAGAGCTTTCTTTTACAAAACTAGAGAAACAAAATAGTGGGGCTTACACAAACTGAACAAACACGACAGGCAGATGAGGGCATACTCTCCATGACACTTAAAAATAAGGTAATAAGTTTTTTTAATGTGTCATCAACTAGTCTCATTTGTTTTATTTCTTGATGGCACCTTTTCCTTCCCACACAGATCTGAATCTTCATTTGTAACAGCACAACAGAGACCATTTCCTTTTTTTACTTAGTATCAGCAATATGTTTGGCACATACGAAGTACTTTAAGATTGCATTTCCCAGTCACTTCTCTGCTTACTGATCATAAAATGACTGAAGAGCTGGGAAAAACCAGTGCCTCAGCAGCAGCTGGCACAGATACAGTCTGTACTTCCCTCTTCAGTTCCATCTATGCTGCCTTGGAAAGACAGAGCAGGAGAGAGAACTTCACAGCCTCAGATCTGAGCAGAATTTAATCTTCAACACACACAAACTCCGTAAAATCAAATCAAAGTTGCTTTTGAGCTACAATCCTGTAGCAAAGACTCTGAAGAGTGTCAACTTTGTGTTCAAACTGGTTGTGTGGGGTTTTTCCCCTAGGTTTGGGGTTTTTAAAAATTCGTTTTCCCCACCCTGCCTGTGAGTCAGTCTCTGCCTGCAACATTCCTCAGTGAAATGCCTTTGTTTTGTTTCCTGTTAGGAATATGCCTGCTCTACCGTGGGCACAGTCACAGCCTAGTAAGTTGGCACGTTGTTACACTTTTCCACTCCAACAGCTCTCTGCAGCCATCAGCCGCAAAACAACTTACTGAGGCTGCCAATTAATTTACTGGGCCATTAATCAATGTATTCTATACCGATAACTTTCAAACAGATAAAAGCCATGCAGGACCAAAGCAGAGATGCCAGATTGCCCATGCTTGGCTGAGCTGTATTTGGTTCAGCTTCTCTTCTGTGAAACGGCAGAAAGGGAGGGGAGAGGTTGGAAAGAGGCTGGGAGGACTCTGACAGACATATGGTGGTACATTAAAATCAGATGGTTGAGGCTGTTTTCATGCCTCCTGTCCTTGATGGAAACATCCAGGTCACATAGAAATTGGCTCCTGAGCTACCAGTTCATACTTTGGTTAGTTGAACTGGTGCCCAGCCTTTGGCTAGGGCAAGTCACACAGGCCCCTCATTTCAAACAGTTTTATTTACAATATGAGCACAAACCAGATGCAGGTCAGGACATGGAAGTCACACCCAGTTCACAATATCCATGTTTGTCATGTATATATAGGTGACAGAGGCATTTGTGTTCATATCATCTGACACTTGGACAAGTACCCGTCACGTTACATGGGACCCGCAGACTCTTTCTGAAAGACTGCGACAGGGAGCAGGTCACCTTAACAGGTCAGATGGCCAGAAGCTATTCTCTGTCCACATGTTTGGGGAACACAGGAAAAAAGACACCTGGGAGCAAAGAAGTTCGACTTTTTCCAGCAGAGACTTCCAATGTTGGGAATTTGAGACATCTCTAAACGACTGTCCTCCAGACCATGAGTCCCCAGACAGTACATTTACATCTCGCTTCCAGTTAAACCATCAAGGCTGGCAAGATCTTATGCTGGGTGATTGGGGTACCTGCAGCACAGAGCTGGCAATGAGGCAATGAAGTGTGGAAACAGTCCTCAGCCCGGGGACTGGCAGCATCCTGCACCACGCTCAGGCTGTGAGGGCACGGGGAAGTGTACAGCGGTCCATCGCTTCAGGTGGGATTTGAAGCAGATGCTGGCAACGACCATCACCCTCCAACACAACCCATCCCTTCTGCGAGGGAACCAAGGCACTGAACAGCATCCTCCCTGGACCACCAACATAATGCTTATGGAGGCTTACGTGAAGTTTTAATCTACCCACTTGCTTTCAGGCTTTTACTGCCAGCCCAATCTGAATTTCCACTGTTCAGTGACACAAGTGTTACCAGGGAAAGAAGCATTGAATGTCTCCAAGCCCTTTTACCCTCCACCTCACAAGGTACAGGGGCGGGTCCTGTATAAACAGGGTTTTTTGTTTGAGGGCTCCTGACAAAGCAGAGCCTGACCTTTCCCCTCTGGGGGAAGAGTAGGCTTCAATTAAATGTTGCTGAGGGGGTTATTTTCCCCTCTTGCAGGTCAGGGTGATGCTTGAACTCTCCTTGCCTCAGCTCTCCCACCCACCCCATCAATCTCCCCTCTGCCCTGCCCGACAGCTGGGGCTGCTGTGATTTATAATGGCCCCCTCTGCAGCTGTGTCCCCTGTGGGACTTTCTCTGCCACTGCTAAATGCCTGCACTGGCTGGGCTGCCTGGCAGTTGGGTGCCCTCAAGGCAGCAGAACCCAGACTCTTTGCAGGGGAGGGAGCACACATGCCAGATTAATATTTCCCACGCTAAATTCTACTTGCAGCACATGGCGCACTCTCTGGAATACACCAATTTGGAACCAAGCCATACACAGAGTTCTGGGTTTGACCCATGATAATGCAAACAGGAGTCAAGATGGTGGCTAAGAAACTAGAGTCCATATTACTGTATGGAGATGGTGGAGGATCCTAGGAGAACGGTCCAGCTGTGTTTAACTTGAGCTAGTCTCAGGTTGTATTCAGATAATTACCACTGCAACATCGCTGCTGTCAGACCTATGTTATTGTACGCTCACTGAAGATCCAGCCCACTGAGCTTTCATTATACCAAACACACTAAGTAACTGTAAAAAAGTTTCTCCTTTCATTTCTGCCAGGAGATACAGAGTGCTGACTGGCTGCATCCCAGTTACATTTTTCAATATGGCTTCTTATCGCAAATACACTTTTCATTATTTCACAGCCAGATGAAGACTGGCTACTATTCTGGACACTGCTTTAAAGACTAAGAGCTTTTATCAGATTGTTCCAAGCTTGAGCACTCATCAGTAGAGCTACTGCAATGGCCCAGAGCCCAGGCCAAGCTTTTTTCACATTCTGGATGTTCACTAAAACAAAATAGCACCAGGGTGCTGGCAGGTAAGGTGGCCAGAGTGCACAGTTAGACTGTCTCAGCTCTTGTTTTAGGCAACACAGCCAAGCTTGGCAAACCCTGTTCATTGCCTCCTGGAAAAATATTGATGTTGATTGCTGAGAAAGGTAAGAAAGGAGTGCTTGCGTTGAGCACAGAGCAAAGTGGAAAGGAGACGGACTATACCCAACTTCCTCCCACCTACCTCTGGGGTTATCTCTTGGGCCACAAGCCTGTGGAGAGAATCAGGATGGGAAATGCCTCAGTGTGTGCTGATGCGTCACTGAAAACACATGGAAATGAAAGGAGTCCTCTGTGAAGGCAAGATCTGGTAACTATCTTCAGTTGGGCCAAGTCAAAACAGAGGCATTCCTATCTCAGAGGTCACACTTGAAAACTACAAATTCTTTTTTCCTCTATTGTTTAGCCTCCAAATCTCTATTCTTGTCTACTTCAGTAGAGATGAAAGGACTGCAGATGGAGAGAGTCGATTCTGCGCCTCTACTCTGTTCTTGTGAGACCTCATCTGGGTACTGTGTCCAGCTCCAGAATCCTCAACACAAGAAGGGCGTGGACACACTGCAGTGGGTCCAGAGGAGACCACAGAAATGATCAAAAGGCTGGAGCGCCTCTCCTGCAAAGACAGGCTGAGAGTTGGGCTTGTTCAGCCTGAAGAAGAGAAGGCTCTAGGAAGACAGTGGAGCAGCCTTCCAGTAGCTGAAGGGGGCTACAGGAAAGCCAGCGAGGGACTGTTCACAAGGGTGTGTAATGACAGGACAAGGGGTAATGGTTTTAAACTAAAGCAGGGCGGATTTAGAATAGATGTTAGGAAGAAGCTCTTCACAGTAAGGGTGGTGCAACACTGGAACAGGTAGCCCAGGGACATGGTGGAGGCCCCATCCACAGAGATATTCGAGGTCAGGCTTGATGGAGCTCTGAGTAATCTGGTCTAGTTAAAGATGTCCCTGCTCTCTGCAGGAGGGTTGGACTAGATGACCTTTAAAAGGTCCCTTCCAGCTCAACACATTCTATGATTCTATGACTGTTCCCAGACAAATGAAGAGTTGAGCCCAAAACAAGTGCTATGCTAAAAGAGCCTACAATCTCACCCCCAAAACAAAAGTCAGGATTTGTGAATCTTAAGTCTTATATCCTTGTGGATAAGGGGACACCACAAACACAACCATCCTTACAGAACAAAAATAGTTACATTATCAGCCCCTTCCAAACGAATGAGATGTCAGGATTATTTTCTCCTGCTGAGCCATTAATCATACGAGCACAAGAACATACTGCCAGTGCCTCATTAACTTTTACTTAAGGCCTGCCTCTTACTGCCCAAAACTGGACAAAAAGGCCAAAAAAAGACAACAGGCCTGAATGAATCCCACAGGCCTGCACTGAACTGAATCATAGAATCAAAGAATATTTAGGTTGGAAGGGACCTTAGAGATCACCTAATCCAACCTCCCTGCCATGGGCAGGGACGCCTCTCTACTAGATCAGGCTACTCAAGGCCTCACTCGACCTGGTCCTGAACATAAGGAAGGAGGCATCCACAACTTCTCTGGACAATTTATTTCAGAGTCTTGCCACCCTCCAACTGAAGAATTTTTTTCCTGAGATCTAATCTAAATCTGTTTTCCTAACTTAAATCCATTTCCCCTTGCCCTATCAGTGGACATTCTTGTAAAAAGTCCCTTCTCAGCTTTCCTATAGGTTTTGAAACATCACAAAAACAGGGTTTTAGCTCAGAGAAATCACATGCCACCTCTTGCTAGAGCTTTTGTTCTTCAAAGCTACTATTGGCTCTCCTTCCTTCCAAATTAGTGGAACCACTATGCCAGGCCATCTGGCACATCAAAATTTATCTTCAGATTTCATTATCCAACCCACTGATCCCAGCGTTTCCTCCCATTGACTAATGAGATTAACCCATCACCTCCTAATTGCAGCATTTATACCTAGTCTGTTTTACAATGCCCAAGAAAACAAATCCCCAGGTTGTTTCAGAGTGAATGAATGTCACTCTGCTCTTGGAACAAACACAGCATTTCTAAAAATAGGTGATGGCACATCAAAACAACTAATGAATATCCTTAGGCTTGAATGTGAAAAATAGAAAATATAAACACAAACACACTAATCTCAAACCACTGAGGTCAGTTGCCTCATTCCTCGGGGTTGTTTAGCTCTGTCAGGGCAGTACAAGAAGTATTACCTACCATTCCTCTCAGTAAGGGGGCAACTGCAAAGCTACCAATCTGCTACCTAGCCATTACCGGTAAGGACACCAACAGATGGTAGTATTCCAGTTCCATACCTCACCACCCTAATAGAAAGTTTCCTGCAAAAAGTGTCCTAAAAGACAGAAAGAAGGAGCTACAGTATCACCTATATCCACTGCACATCAGCAAAGTACCAAGAAAACGCACAGGAGATGGGCTAGAAGTCACGCTGTCAGCTGTACTGCTCTCCAGTGGTTTTGGGCAGGATCTGTCTGCACCGTCTTCGGATCAATGGAGAGGAACCAGCAACCACAGAATGCCAGCAATCTCTAGCTGGAGGTGTACTGCAAGTCAGATATGCACCTCCTAGAAGTCCAAAGGAACAGCTCAGGTCAGATGAAGGTGTCTTTGGAGCAGTAAGGAAAATGAAATCCCACTGCTGATGGAGAAACTGAGGCACAGACAGTACCATCTGCAAAATAGCACTATTGGTATTTATTCTCTACAGCAAAATGCTTCTATAGCCACGAATAATCAATGCTATATAACTGTGAATTACTCCCGTCAGACTTATTGAATGTGGTTGAAAATATTAGTTGGAGACCAGCTGGAAATCCAAAACTAGAGGGAAAAGAGGAAGGAAACACTACAACTTTCAAGTAAAGATAGAAAATTTAGAGTTAAGTCCAGCGCAGTCCTAAAAGTCTAATTAGAAACACTAATAGTTATTTATGACTGAAGAACCAGCATGAACAAGCCATCAGACTGAGAATAAAATAGACTTCATCAGAGCAATCAAAGTACACTGAGCTTTGCTCGTGCCTGGGCATCAGGAGGGCTGGATGCTCCTGCCACATGAACAGCCTGGGAGAATAAATTTCCACCTCTGACCACCAATGTCTTGTATGTTCAATCTCTGTTTAAATACACACTCAGACAGGCATTTCCCTAGCTCTCATCACCACATTTCTGTGATAACTGTGCCCTCCACATGCCTAATGTCTAAGGAACCTTCTCACTCTCACTGCATATGTTATTGG
Source organism: Trogon surrucura (assembly GCA_020746105.1). Lineage (NCBI taxonomy): Eukaryota > Metazoa > Chordata > Aves > Trogoniformes > Trogonidae > Trogon > Trogon surrucura. Next base: position 8,432,426 of record CM036618.1, read on the forward strand.
GGCCAGAGCACAGCTGAACTCTGTTATCACATGAGCCAGACACCATTTACATGACAGCTTCTCTACAATGCAAATCAGGTTCATTGTCACCAGTGGAAAAAGCCCTAAATGAAAAGTTATTGCCCCCGATAGCCATTCCTTCGAGAGCAAAAAAAAGGGTGTTGACCTCACTCTTGCCCTACCGCCATCCAGTCAAGTGTTCAAGGAAAATGCTGATTTCCCTCCACATTCATCACCGCTGCCACTAAGCCAATGACATACACCTAGGATGGAGGCAACTCTGATATCCTCCAAAAAAAACTATGCTAGGAAATGGGCCAGAAAGACCCTGAAGCAAGTGATCAAGCATCTAGCCAGCCTCCCTTCCCATCCAGCATTTTGCATCTTGGGCTGCTTTGGCCAGCAGACACAGAAATGCAACTCTGCCCTAATCCTTCAACACTGGCAAGGCTGAGAGGGGCTTTAAAAGACAATTCTGCACCCAACAGGCATGGATACCACAGTAAAATCTCACTCGGGGTGCTAAAAGCATCCTGCAGCCCTCACTAACCCCACAGCAGAAAAACAGTTTTCATCTAACAGACTTTGCACAAAGGGACCGATCCGAATTTAAAGATAATTCTGAAATATTTTATGTCCATAGAATCACAGAATAGTTGGGTTGGAAAGCACCTTTAACTAGCACCTAGTCCAAGCCTCCCAGTATCTTTCACTAGATCAAGTTGCTCAAAAGCCCCGTCCAACGCGACCTTGAACACTTCCAAGGACCAGGTATCCACAGCTTCTCTGGGCAACTTCTTTCAGTGTCTCACAACCCTCATCCTAAAAATTTCTTCCTTATGTCTGGTCTAAATCTACTGTCTTTCAGCTTAAAACCATTGCCTCTTGTCCTGTCACTACAGGCCTTGGTAAAAAGTCTTTCTCTTTCTTATAAGTTCCCCTTTAAGTACTGAAAGGCTGCAAGAAGGTCACACATGGAGATAAGGTGAGTCAGGCTGATTTGGTCCTTTTTAAGACACCAGATAAAGGATAAAGACAATTCTGATACTGCACTGCAGAGCAGAGAGAACACAGCTGGACCACAGCCAGTGGTGAAAAAGGCAGAAGTGATTAATTTTTTTACCACGTCCACAAGAAAGACCTGGTGACACTGAAAAGGGTAACATCAGAGCCTGCTGTTTCCAGGTCAAACTGGCAAAGAAAATGCTCCCACCAGCCACAGCCGCACTTTTACCTTACTCCAGGCCAGCTACATGGCACAGGCAGGCAGCCACCACAGGGTTTACAGGCTAGCAACCTGCTAAAGCAGTGTCTCACCAAAAATGTCTCCTGACAAACTTCACAGATGTGGGTAAACCTTCTGTACCTTCCTTTTGAGCCTACTCCAACGTTTTGGACTGCAGAAGTACAAATAAAGGCATCCTTTCCAGGAGTAACTTCATCTAACTAGTCACAGACAGGATCAAGTAAAAATATTCATTTGAAAGCAGGAGATAGATGGGACTATCTATCTATCTCTCTGCCGGTTTTTGGAGCCCCTTCTGTATCAGAAAGCCTTCAGAGAGGCAGCACTATTAATGGGGCAGTACACATACTCTTCAACTTCCCAGACCCAAAAGTATTTACATGTCACCACGATTCAGGAAACAATGGGATCTGAGCTAAAAAAAAAATAAAAATTTACCACCAAGGAATCAAGCTACAGTAAAAGACACACAGAGACACTCAGGAAACAGGTAGTCAGAAGGGACAGGTGGGGAAACAGAGGCTGAGTCCCATTGACCCCAGGCTGTCACTGTGATCTTCAGGGCTGTGCAGGCAGGGAGGCCTGTGACAGTCTCTTTGATCACAAGCTTCCCTCACATTTGAGCCAGGCTTGGGGATACAGTCTCAGACTTCAGGAGACCCAAGGATTGTGGCTCCAATTGGCTTGACAATATTTCATTTTCACTGAACGTGATTTCTTTTCCCATGTGCTTCATTCTACCCTGTGCATATAAAGGATAGAAGCCTTTGAAAAAGCACTGAGAGAAATTCAGGGTGGGCATTAGTTACTATTTTTGACAGCACTGAAATAACATATGAAAAGGGTTTCTTTGTTGCTTTTATTTTTATTCCTGGAGTTGCAGCTTAGAGGGGGAAAACAGAAGACAATGTCCTGTCTACTGCCTGCCTGATAGAGTGACAGAGGCTGGCTCTGTCACAGCATTGCAGAAATTGTGCTTTTAGGGGAACTTCTTTTTTTTTATTATTTCAGAGGAAAAAAAAAAAGGGGGAAATGAGCAATCCCAGAAGGAAAGGGTCTGAAAGCTTGCTTAGGCTGTGCCATGAAGTAAAAAATAAATGCTATTGTCAAAGAGTGTTTCATTGTTCTGGTCTTTCTGAGAAACCTTAAAATACATCCAGAAATGTAACAAGAACAGAACACAGATCTGTTTCTTCAACTGTCTACTTTCATCCTGGCTGGTGAGAGATAAAATATAGCTTAGCAGTGTTAATTACCCCAGTTAACCTTTGTGCTTGACATTTATATAAAAAATAAAAACTTCACATCTATCAGGAATGGGCATTAAAGAGATACAAACTCTCCCTACTGTGAATAGCCTCACTTCTTGATATTGAGTTACCAAATCAGGACTCCACACCGCTTAAACATTAGCCTCTAGGCTAATCAATTGCAACAAATTACTACAATAACTGACCAGGTTCATTCTTTCATTGATGCCTCTTTCAAACACTGGCTACGGTCTGCCCACCCTACCCACTGCTTCAAGCACAAGTTTCCAGTCAGGAGTCGAGCTTCAGAAAATATCTCCAAGATCAGTCAGAGGAGAAGGATACAGGAGAGATGCAAGGGTACAAGGGTTTCCTAGAATCGTAGACCATAGAACAGCTTAGGCTGGAAGAGACCTTCAAGATCACCAAGTCCAAATTTTGTCCTAGTCCTATCAATACCACTAAACCATGTCCCTAACTTCTTTAAGGAAATTAATTTCCTTAAGAATCAGAAGATGGCTTCTAACCCAGGAAGCAGACAGATTCACCACTCTTAGTGTTCTTAGTGTGGCTCCGACTCAGGCCTCACAGAATGTTAGGGATTGGAAGGGACATTGCAAGAGCATCTCATCCAACACCCCTGCCAGAGCAGGATCACCTACAGTAGGTCACACAGGAACACATCCTTTTCTCCAGAGAAGGAGACTCCAGAACCTCCCTGGGCAGCCTGTTCCAGTGCTCTGTCACCCTCACAGTGAAAAAGTTCTTTCTGACGTTTTTGTGGAACCTCCTATGCTTCAGCCTGTACCCGTTGCCCCTTGTCCTATTATTGGACATCACTGAGAAGATGTCCAGGTACATGAACAATGTCCAGCAGCTTGAACAATGCCAGCACTGAGCTAGGGCCAACATGGGCACACACATGAGCATCTCCAGAAGCAGCACCCCCACAACAGCTCAGCGCTGCTCCCACACCTGCCCAAGAGCCTGCTGCAGGCACAGTCATGCTGCTCTCTTGCTGGCACTGGTGCACAGAGCCACCAGCTCTTGGTACCAGCTACTTGATAAAGCAGCTGGGACCTTCCATGTGCAATCCATCAAGAGCCAACAGCCATCACCAAGGACAAACAGAATCAATACAGGTCACAGGTGACAAGGTTTGTCTTTCTTTTCCCCCAAAAAAGAACTTCCTGTGTCCAGACGCTGGAGAGGTTGCTGTGAATAGGTCCAAATTTTCTGATCTGTAGAAGAGAGTACTGCTGAAGAGGCAGAAAAGGATCATCTCCTGTCTCACCAGTCAAACCAATGAAGAGTGGGCCCTTAATCTCCAATACCCTACAACGGGCATCTTAATCAGTTTTGTGCTCCAATGACTTAAATCAAGGGAAACATTTAAAAAGCACTCTATCATTCATATTCTGATATTTCTTTTTCACATACACACACACACCCCCCCAGCAGGCTTTCCTGAGCAGAAATAATCACCACCAGCTCCACCACACAGATGTGTAAGCGATGGGAAAATGCAGAGGAGGCTGGAGCAAACAAAAGACACTTCAGGCCCGGTGGGGTCAGAATGCATATCTGTACGGTAGGTTGGGTTCCTCACTAATCCAGCTCTGTTTCTAATGAGATTCATTCCCATTACAGCAAAAGTTGGTTCATGGCTGAATTTGCCAAGGGGACCATTGTCATGCATCTTAGGGAAGCAAAATAATCTTATCAGTTTGAACTTGAACCCTGCCCTCCAATTATGTAGACAATGTCTAAAAAAAGAGAAAGAAAGAGAAAGTTATTTTCATTTATCCAGCAAGACAAATGGATTGTCTAACACTAAGCATTGAGCTTCCTGCAGCTGCTGGTAGACCTTTACTCTCCAGCCACTGGCTACACCATTGCTAAAATGCACTAACTACTATCTGTACACGCTAACTCTGAACCAGATCCAAGCCAAATGGCGCCAATCGCATTTACAGTGCAACTTACTGGTATAGCAGAGCCTCAAGTCTTGTACTGTAGCCAAACGGAAAGCCTGGGGCTGTCAGCTAAAGACAAGAAAACCCAAAGGGCAGGAAGAATCAGAAAACTTTTTCACCCCTTCTTGCTGAATCTCTGTCTCTGCCTCCCTATCCAATCCATCAGCTCCCCTTGGCTGTTATAGAGACTATGCTCTTCTGGGAGTTCTGTCCCCCACACAATGCAGCTAAAACAAAGAGCATTTTGGCAAATAACAGCCAGGCTTCATCTATTCTTTTTTTTCTATACAATTCATTCCATCAAAGTAGTTTAGCTGAACAAAACCCAGTGCTATCCTTTATTGTGAGGCTAACAATAAACTAACATGTGAGCACAGCGTGGGTCACAGATGTGTGCACTTTATCATCAGCTGTGGAGCCACTTCCCTGCTCAACCCACTTTTATAAAGCTTTAACCTCTCCGAGCTGGAATTCAGCTTGAGCACATAAACCAGGAAGCAAACAGTGTTAACACAACAGAAGCGGCCCCTGTACAAAAGATACATGAAGAGACAAACGTGCTTTGGAAAGAGTCAGATCAACCACCTCAGTTTCCAAGGGGTTACCCATGCAGTAAAAACCCAGAGAGAAACTAAACCACACAAATCCCAAGGGGGCTTTTTTTAGTGATATCACTTGCACCAGAGGATCTTTACTTGTGTCTTTGAATAGATCTATTTACTTTTTTTTTTTCACCCTACGAAGGGGCAGAAACAAAAAAAATTGGGAAGGCAAATGTCCTCAAAACTTATTTTTAAAAGATCTCTTGAAATACATTCCAAGAACTAACCCCAAATCTGTAACCCAGTTTTAAGTACTCTTACGTCATCACAAATAAAGTAACCTTCAAATCTTGACTGTTCCAAGAAGAAAAACTATGCAAAGCCAGACCCTCTTACAACCAGACTTTATGGATTCAGATCATATCTGCCAACTAAAAGCTTACTATCCTATCCACCTCTAGCTCATATTACATATAAAATACAGGTGTAATGTTGCCCTTTCCTTAGTGTACTGAGTCTGGCTGTGATGGAGCTAATTTTCTTTACAGCAGTTTGTATAGTGCTGTCTTTGGATCTGTGACCAAAACAGTACTGATAACACACTGATGTTTTAGCTATCGCTGAGCAGTGTTTGCAAAGCATCGATGCTTTCCCCATTTCTCACTCTGCCCCAGTGAACAGATTGGACAGTGCACAAGAGGCTGGGAGGGGGACACAACCAGGCAGACAACCCCAACTAACCAAAGAGATATTCCAAGCCATGTAACATCATGTTCAGGAATAAAACGGAGTGGAGTGGGGGTTTATGTAAGTCAGCCACCTTTTGGTTGGGAACTGGCTGGGCACCAGCCTACCCATGGCAGGTGGTGAGTGATTGTCTTTGCATCACTTAGGTTTTCTCTCTTTTTCTTCTATTTCTTCACTTTTGAAACTATTTTTATCACAGTCCATGAGTTTTCTTGCTTTTACTCTTTGTCTTCCTCTGTCCTCCCGCAGGTGGAAGGTGAGCAAGAGGCTGTGCAGCTCTTAGCTGTCTACAGGGCAGCTACCCATAACACTTAGCTCTAGAGTGCTCTTGACTTTGCAACTGTAATGCTCACTTTAGCCCATGCAGCCCATTTACATGTATTACAGTATTGGAGAAGAAATTGTGTAATGAGTATCACATATTTCTTTCTGCCTAAGACACCTTGAGAGAATGGGTAAGGGGCTGCTGCCAGGAAACAAAAAAACAAACAAAGGTAGATACTGAACAATCTCTGAAATATTGGGTAGTTAGAGCTCTTGATGCTGATCTCTCTGCCTTGGATCTTTATCTCTGCAATGCAGGTAACACATCAGACTCTCCTTCCAGAAGGGTAAGTACCTCCCTGTTTGTAGGACACTTACCACAAGCTGAATAGGATTTAAAAAACGCACAGTAAATAAGGTCCTACATCTGTAATGAGCCAAAAGGATAAAGAAAACAATTGTGAGGCAGTAGTCCTTTGCACTGGACAATACAGGAGTCATAAAGAAGTGGAGGAAAGGTAGTATGTTCTCATTAAAGAGTAACTCATAACGTGAAAACCCAAAGGGCTGAATTCAAGTAACTAAAACTACCTTAATTTTAACATTTCTTAACTTCCAAATGTCCAATTCGCAACCTTAGTGCTTTTCTTTGAGCGTTCAACAGAAAAGCAAAAAATTTTCAAAACCAAAGTGCAGAATTTTGTCCCATAGTATCTTATGGGCATCTCCAGGGCCACAGCAGCACTGCATTTATGAGCCCCACACAGACCACAGAGGTAAGAGATTTCACAAAAACTGGACATAATCCAGCTCAAATTACCACCTATCATTCCAATTGCACTAAGTGTCTGCATTCTTAGCCCAACACAATTTTAAGGGAAAATGTGTGAGCCAAAAGCTTTTGCAACAGCAAACATAAGAGATTAATGCCAGGAATAGCACCTGCCACAGAGCAACCTTGATATCAATGCAGAGGAGCAGACAATAAAGGATCACAGTTGAGCCCACAGGTCCTAGGCACAGGATGCAAGTCACCCCAGCCCAGAGTGTGATGCAAAAATCACAGAGGAAAAAAATAGCAGAAAATCCCCCCACTCCTGTGTTTGGTTTTGTATTTACTTCTCTAAGTAAAAGCCCATTTTAAACCCTTGAGGCTAATATAGCATATGTTTACAATATCTTAGCAGAAAACCACAGGCATGTGATAGCAGATGAAAATAAAATAACACAGTCACATAGGGGGTCTCCGAGTAGGTGGTCTGAATAGTCTCTTGTCAACAAGCAGCACCTTTTTGGAACCTAAGTCCAGGTACTTAGCATCATTTAGCTGAAGACAGCCCTCTCTCACTTGCCTGATGATTCTGGTGCTTTTGAGCTGCTGGAGGAGTGAAAAGTGCCTTGGCTGGTAACTGGTGTGTTGATGTCAGGTCAAAAAGTGGTGCACAAAAGTACATAGCGAAGTACTTTGATTGTAAGTAGCTGATAAAACTTCTCATAAACTCAGTCTCCAAGCCTTCTTTTCTTAATGTAGTATTCAAAAAGGTAATGTATTTTTTACTTCTTTCTTCCTCTGTTGTTAAGGATGTGGGACACCTTGCCAGCAAGTGACATGACCTCCACACAACTAAAGTGCTTGGACAACATCTACAGCACATTTCTCAGCAGTAGGTTACATCCATCTGTTAATTCAAATAAACTTCTGAAACCTGACCACTGAGAGTTTGCTCAGACTGCAGGTCCCACACACGCTGCTCCATCTTCACGCAAGGATCCAGACGGATCCAAGAGTGATTATTGTATAGCAAGGCTTAACGTCCAAAGGAGCCCCATCAGCACTGATAGCACAGCATCTAGCAACACGGTTCAAGAGCACATGGTATATCTGAAGACACCCAGCCAAGATGTATTTTACTGCACAACTCAGAACTGCCAACGCATCATTGTCTCTCTGACATGAGAAGACATGCACTGGGTTCCAGGCAGTCAAGCATTAAGCATCCCCAAAAGAGCAGACGTACATACTTAAATGACTATGAATGAGCTCATATCCTTAGTGAGCTGAGCCAGGCATACTTGGATCAACCCAAACCCAGGCTGAGAGAGACACAACTCACCATCTTTCTTCAGGCAAAAAGAGCAGCTAAGTAAATAAATAAATTCATAAAGAAATAAAATAATAATAAAAATAGGTAGCTCAAGCAGTTCTCTTAAACTCGTTCACAATTATCATTTCTATATCAGATTTAATCAGCAACAAGATGAGTTGAGATTAACTTCTGTGATTCTTTGCATACTGCAAAGCTCTTGGCAAGTCAGCAAAGTTGCCTCATCACTGAGCAGAATTTGGCCCTTGCCTGTCTCTTGGAAAGAGCACAAAAATCCCAGACAAAAGCAGTACCACATCAGTGAGGCACAGCACTGGCAAGGACACAAGGACCTTGTAGTATTGCACCAAACAAACCTGACCAAAAATCCTCTGAACTACTTTGAGCAGCACATTGAGTCTATTCCTGCACACAGTGACACACCTTTCAAGGGATAGAAACAGACTGAGTCTGAGAAGATCTTGAGTATCTGCATAAAAAGGAGTGACAAAAGCACACACAAAAAAATAATAAAAAAACCAAACAACCCACAAACAAAACACAGGAGTGGTTGCTTCAAATGGTCCCCCACAGGGACTGGGATTGCTATCTCAGAATGGAAAGCAGAAAGTTCAATCTATACAAGTACAAACACGCCAAATGCAAGCAGTCAATCTCAAATAAGACCCGCAAACAGTCCTGGCGTTGGCCACCTAAATCACTGCACACCCACCTAAACACAGCACGGGCCAACTTTCAGCTCTGAACACTGAGCACTTTGGGAGATCAGGCCATGTTTAAATTAGTATCAACAACAGGATCAGCAAACGTGCCAAGTGTAAATAAATAGTTTCTCTCCCCCCTGCGGAGGCTAAGCTTATTCTGCCCATCCCCACCTCAAGCTTAAATTACAATTTTAGCTTCTAAGTATCTCAGGTGAGAAAGGATACATTCAAATTCTCACTTTTTTTTTTTTAATTGACAAGGCTATTTGTGTTATATAAAATCTGCTTCCACAGTCTTAAATCAGGGAACAATTTTTACCCAAGGACATAAACAGTTGCTTTCTTTAACTCCAAAGCATTTCTATCCCTAACAACACAGAGACACAGGAAGAACGCTGCAAGAACATTTTCCTCAAATGGATGGTGCGTCTAGTAGGTACTGATAACCTGGGATACTCTGATTAAAATTACTACAGTGAATTTTTATTTTTAATAATAATAATAATTATATAAAGCATTCCTGCTACCGACAAAAGTTTGCATCAGTGGATCAGCTTCCGGGACACTGCAATCAGTACCCTATAAACACTGCCAATCACCACCCGGACGCTGGGATCCTTGGGGCTTCTTGGCTCTTGCTGACAGCTCTGATGGCTAAAATAGTGGATTTCTACATGACGTGAGCCAGATGCATACATATGCCTCTTGAGCCATTGCCTACATGTGGTTTCACACAGAGCCTTCACAAGACATCCCGGCACCCACAGCAACTCCGTCCATCCGTCCATCCCTTCCTCCCCAGTGGTGCCTCCTTTCCCTGGCACCACAATTGAGACATGCAGCTGGTTTTTGCAGCAGTAACAGCAGCACCTCTGGTCACAGCCCAGGACCACAAACACACGGAATTGGAAACACGTGTTTCTCTTCCTGAAGCTCACTTTGGTTGCCTCAGCTGTCAAAAAAAGTAAACTCTGAACATTTCAAGTCAGTGAGCGCTGGGTCCTCCCTCACAGCATTATCATCACAACGATTAGGAAATCCACAGTGTTTTCTGGAGCAAGTCTCAGGATGGGAGTGCACAGACACTTGTACCTTTGCTTAACGTGCTATATTGATGCCCACAAAGCTACATCCCTGCTGACAAACCAGAACGACTCTCTAAGGCACCAAAATAGCCCCAGCTTCTGTGCTGCTTCTCCTCTCCCAACAGCAGGAGAACTGGCACTTGATACCCCCTGCCCATTGATTTCTTCCTCCAACACCTCTCAGCTCTCTGAGGTCTGTAGACTGTTTCCCCATGACAGACAGATCTATGTGACACAAAACCAAACATAGCTTCCCCTCATGGGAACTGCTCAGCCACGACTGCCAGACCCAGCCAAGCCCTTCAGCTCCCCAGACCCAACCCCTACAACTCACTGTGTAGCCACACCTCCAGAACATTACAAGAAGAGGCCAACAGTGAATTTTAGCTGGATTTGATGAGGTGTTGGATTTTGTTGCCTCTGCAAAGGAGAATTTCTCTACCTCAGCACAGACCTCCCTCAGTAAGCCAAACTGCAGCCCACACACCTGTGATAGATGGGCTGGTATATGTGACCTCCAACTGAGGAGGAAAACATTGCCTGGGGAAAGGACCTCTTCAAGCAGCAGGCCGAGATCCACCCAATCTCATCACCCAGAGCCCTCCATCAATAGAAGGTATGGTGGTGGCCTAGGTTTGGCCCACTCTTTAAATGAAGTCTAAAGCATGTCTGTTTGCCCCTGGAGCCAACAGCACAAACCCCATTACTGGGTTACACCCGCACTGGAAAAGAAATTGTATCTGCCTTTCTCTTGAAAATCCCCCTTTCACAGCCTGCAGCTTTCAACACATGGAAATCCTGGACCCCCCCTTAACACCATCAACCCATTCAGGGCTCCAAAACCAGTATCAAGGTCTGACTAAAGCCATTTAGAACCCGTTAGCATGTAGATTTCGGTGATAATTTGGTGAATGGACTTGTCAAACAAATTGCCTTTATTATGGGCTGATTAAATGCAATCAGGGAGAAGTGCCTTTCCCCTCCCAACTTCAGCCCTCATCAGCTCAAACAAACACATTGAGCCAATTAGTAGGGAGGTGGCAAAAGCAGCTTTCACTTGAAACCTGCCATTCTGGAGGAAAAAAAGAAAAAAAACAACAACAACAAAAAAAGTTTCGTGCTTTCAAATCCAGGAAGAGCCTCCAGGGAGAGGTCCTGAAAGCGACCCAGGGCTCACCTGTAGGGCGTGGATAGGAGCTATCGGAATTCATCTGGCTGGATGCCGGATCACCTCCCTTCAGGAAAGTGCTGCTCACATCCAGCTTGTGCCAAATATAACGCAAAGAACATAAGCATTAAAGCAGGCCCAGGAGGAGCAGCACTACTGGAGCTGTTATTCCTGCAGCTTTATGTCCTGCAGCTGAGTTCTCCTGTGTCACAAAAGGCACGAGCTCCCATCAAAGTTATTTCCATGCCTAGAAACCAAAGTTTTTGGCTTAGGTCCCGGCAGTGGATTCTCTGATGTATACAAGCAGCTGAGTTCACAGCACAGCCTTTTCTGCACCGTGGCAGTAGAGAAGGTACCTGTCTCTGCTAACATGAAACTCACGGCAATCACATAGTCCTGATGCCACCACCTTTCTGTCCAACGTGCTGGAAATTAGCTAATGAACGGGGAAGATATGGAAGAGATTTGGAGTATGGCATCATAATCACATAATCCTAATTCCTTGCAGGTATGCAGCTGGAAATTAAATGGTCAACTTGGCTGGCAGCAAGCTGAGCAGAATTCAACGTGTTTGCGTGATTTAACTTCAGAGACAGGAACCCCGTGGCTGGAGCTAGAGACAGCACACAGGATATGAGCAATAGCTGTTGACTAAGCTTTTGACTAAGCTTTCAACGCCTGTATTTTAAGTTAGCACCAAAGGCTAATTTTGGCCCCATTTTCATTAACCTAGTCCCTCTAAGGAGCAAGCTCTGCGCAACACACATGTATCCCTGTCTTCCAGGGCCTATGCAGATGAGTTATGGCATAGCTCCCTCTGGCAGGGCAAGGACGTTGCTTTATCTTGGACTCCCACCACAAATAGAAAAGGGCTAAAAAAAAGGTGAAGTTTTATCAACCAGCAGGGATTTCGAAGAGTTCATTGCTGGGACTGATCTTAGGATTAAGGGTTTATAAGTAAAGTACAGAGATTCAAAGGACCAGCCTCTCATCCTACACCTCATCGCAGTCTTCAAGTGTCACCTTGAACATAAGGGGTATGTGACACATCACAACACTAGGTCCAGAGCCTTCAAACAGTCCTGAGCACATGAACCGATCACAGTAGGAGATTACATCAAGAGCCCGTACTACAAGCAGCCACAGAGAAAAAGTCCAGGCCTACTTAAGAAGTGGCTGCAAAGTGCCTGATAACTCCACTCTCTCCCCAAGGACCTGTTTCCTACCCCCACACTCTCCTGCAAATATCAATGTTCAAAGAACTATTAAAGAAAACAACTTCAAAACTCTTCACATAGTTCAAATACTTCACTTAAAAGGAATTTTAATTCTTACATCTCAGATTGCACCAGTCCCCAGTAGGACATGCAGTCATCATGTTCATGTGGTGTTTGAGCTGTTCAAACAGGAGCTACAATCTGAGACCAATGTGCTCAGAGGCCTGGGAGCTGAGACGATGGAGATTCCAACCAGCTCTACCCATGCTTCCCCACGAGTGCCACCCTGGGCCCCCCCTTTACCCTCTCAGAGTGCCTTCCCATGACCTATGTAAAGAAGAAATCTTCCTGCAGCCAAGAGACACACACCTTGAAGACCCAGCCAGTGGGAGAGTATTGCGAGCATGGGGACATGGGTGGGTGTGCAATTCTTGGTGAGCCTTTTGGCCAGTCCTACTGCATAGCTGCAGCGTGTGAGTCAGATCAGTGCTGACTGTGATGTGCTTAGAGCTCAAGACTGGCCATCCCTAAGCTGTTCCTTTCCAGGGCTGGATCAACACTCTCTGGCCCATCATGAGAAGGCTGTGACCTATCATCAACAACAGCACATCCATGGTAGTGGTGAGTTGAACCAAGCTGAGAAAACAGAGCAGTTTTGTTGCCAAGCAAGGTCTATAGGATTGAACTTAAAAACCTATTCTTTTCCAAAGAGCATCAGTTGCTCTCTCTGGGCAGGACTATTTTCAGCCTGGTAACACCCCTAAATCCCAACGAGCTGTGTCGTCTCCCAGCGGCATGTGGGCAGCAGCTGAACTGCTACAGAAACCTCTATGGGATCACAGCAAGCCTTGCATTCCTCAGCAGCAATAATCAATACAAACCCATTCATCTCTTTGGGATGCAGACAACTTATGTTTTTGATGCACCACCTCTACGTAGGATGGCATATGGTAAAGCTTTAAGGCTTCCCTAAAGATGTTCAGCTGCTCAGTTCCAGCCATGACAGAGAAGAAACCAGAATACTTCAAAGTACAGAAAAAGTACGTAAGAGGCCAGAAACCATTACAGTCAAATCATGTTAAAAGGCTTCCCCCCTTCCTTTCCTTATGCCAGGTGACAATTCATGTATAGGGGCAACAGTAACAAACAAGATGCTTCATCAGGCAGGAGGAGTCCTGGTCCTCCAGTACACATGGTACACGCCCTTGAGCACTGGACGGAGGTGAACGGGGTCTTTGCAACATGTACTGGGGAAGGTGTGAGCTGGAAAACGCAGTGCCTTTTCTTAACCCCTTTTATCTTGTGGCTACCCAGCTCCTGAACTTACAAAACTCTATTTGAGCTGTGACACATTGGGTACAGCCCTTTCCTGCAGCAAACCGTATTTCCCGTCCCACAAGGTACGGGCAGTCCAACAAGATTGCGGACCTTTGCCAAGGCTGCTGTTGAGAACAATGGCTTGGATCTGGCAGAAGATTTCAACAGTTATGGAAACACACAGGAGGTTGCACTTTTGGGATTACAGACCCTGTTTTAGGGTACAGCCTCACCATGCACGTAAGTGGGGTTTGAAGCCAGCCTTTTTCCCCCAAATTATGACAACCCAGTTAGATGTTGCAGGAAACATGATCTTGTTATCAGCCACCTCATTATTCATTTTTTAAAAGGACAGCATCTGTTCCTCTGCCAGCATCACCAAAGCCTATCAAATTTGCTCCCCATTGCCCTGGCTATGTTGTGTACACACAGTGGAAAGTACCCTTGTTCTGGGACACTTTTGGACATTTTCATGCTTAGCAATTTGGCCTGGCTGGGAAAACTTTATATTTCAGAAGGATCACTACTTTCCCCATTGCAGCTTTAGCTCCAGCCCTGCCGACTCCATGCACCTCTTCTACATCAGCTTGCTTGCAAGAAGGAGCACAGAGAAAGCTCAATGCTGAGAAAGGGAGAAAAACCACAAAACCAAAAACCAACCAAACAAAAAACCCTCTAGAAATGGAGAAAATGCCTCAGTCTTTTCCATTCAGAGGCAGATCTGCTTTGAATGGCAGCCCCCAGGACTGATCTGCCTTCAGAGGAGGCTGAATCACAAGCAAGCCAGGTCCCTTCAATTCACATCAAGACTTCAAGCTACTGTATATATTCTCCCACCCCTCCACCACAAGCCTCTCCTTTCTAACACAAATCTTTTGCAGCACACAGACACATGCACTCCCAGGCAGCGAGCAGCAGCATTGTGATGTGTCGAAATCCAAGTCCTGTGAGATTCAGCTCTTGCAAATGATGCTTTTTCATCAGCAAACTAGAATTGGCAGCTCTTATCTGCGACAAGTTTTGCAATTCACACATAAAGGATATGTCAGACTAGACCCCAAATTAGAACCGATATCCCAAAAACAAAGTGACCTTCACTAGGCATTCCTAAGCAAACCAACCAATGCTGCTCAACTGTAAAACGAAATCTTTTATGTTTTCTCTGATCCACACACATATCCACAAAGAACAGAAGCAGGAAGGTAATTTTAAAGTGACTGATGCAGCTCTACAAAGTTATAAAACTTCTGTGGGACTCCAGACTTTCAAAGCGCTGTGTATTTACCTGCTGTGCATAACTCAGAAGTAAGCGCTATGAACATTTTTAGATTCAGAAATGATTTAGAAATGAGACATTTCTCCCGGCTTAAGTAAACATAGGCTCAGATTATAATTCATTCTGTGCGTGTAATATCTCCTGTAGCTCAGGGGGCTTTTGCAACAATCAGGAGCTGTATGTTAAGAGGGGAATCCGGCCCATTACAAATAACTGTGTCTTGCTATGCTAGTTTTACTTTATATCCTAGATCTTCCCAGTCTAAAAAGCTAGCTCTTTTCACTTCTCAGAGAAACACAGCACAAAACCTGCTACAAACACAAGTTAAACTCTATTCCCTTCCCTCTTTCTAAAGTTACTCTGCTGAAACAGTTTGGCTAAGGCATATTGAGAAAGGCTTTTAACAAACTCAGAATCCCCTTACGGAAGATGCTTTTCATCAGCTTATTTTTAAAAGACTAAAATTACTCCCAGCATGACTATCCCAGATCCGCTCAAATCCACTTTCCCTGAGCTGCCTCTAAACGCTGTAATAAGAGCTCCCACCCCTAAGCAGCCTTACGAAAGGATTCTCACTTCTCCCCTACCTGAGAAGTCTGTAGAAGTCTCAGCAAAGTTGCTGAAAGTTGCCAAGTACACGAGTCCTACGAGGAAGGTGGAGGTGGGAGACACAGCTGGGCAGCACATCCTTAAGTATCCTCACGGCTTGTTTACTCCCAGAGAAAAGGAAAGAGCTTTCTGCCCCAGTCCGGGGCTCCTCATTGCCCGGAGAACAGAGTTAGTCCCATCGCCTGGAAGAATCACAGCCAGCAGCAGGGAAGGAAAAGCTCTCAGCGCACACACTCACACACACACACACACACTCTCACACACATCCCTGGGAGTGAATGAATCCCGGCTGAGTGAAGCTGACGAATGAGACCGACCTACCTGAGCCTTGGCGGAGGTCCCAGGGTCCTAAGAGCCATTGCTTCGCCCAAATTCGCTGCAGCCTCTTGCTGTGCAGCTGTCCAGCAGCGGCACTGCAAGCTCTTAGGGGGGAGAGGGGGCTGGGGGGGTCAGGGGGTGCCTCGGGGGGATGGTTGTAGCCTGGTTGCTGTTGGTTTAGATATTCTGGGATCTTGTCTCACCGGTGCAGAAGGTGCAGCATTTTCAAAGAAGGGAGCCCAAAACAAAAGGCCTGGATTCACAGGGATTTTTGGAGTGACAGCTATTTGTGTGCTGACATCACTGTGAGCAGAGGCGTCCTGCCAGACTGGTGACAGGACAATTCTTTAGGTTTGTCCACTGTTGAGAGAAATCCTGCAATGGGGAAGACTTTGCACAGGCCCAGGGTTCAAGCTTTCCTGAATCTCTTTGCAGGACTGCAACTGCTGTCAGCCCACATATCCAAAATCATCCTTTTTGAGAGCAGTCAGCCATGCCAGGCTCCTTCTATCCCACTGGACCCCTCTCCCCTCCATCAAATGCAACAGAGGATTTTCATGCTGATCCTAAGCTGTGCTGTTCAGACCCTGTCTCCTTCCATAGCAATTATTTTAACCTCCAACTAGGAGGGTCTTAGGTGCTAACTTCAGCACTGCTCACCCTGAAGAGTTAAAAGAAGGCTTCAGCAAACCTGGAAGCACATCCAGTACTTGATCCTGCCTGATCTTCACCGACTTACTGGCTGCAGCGAGCCGGCCATGCTAACTTGGAAGAGTTGAGTTGAGCACTTGAGACAACAGATGTGGACTGGACAACCCTGTTCTCACTGGGTGCAGGAAGACGAACCCAGACTTCAGTCATCAGTGCTAGCTGCAGCTCGGGCACAGGTTTTCATATGAATAATGGACGTAACCAACATACCTAGGCTAGAGCAGAGGCTGAGTGTCAGTGCAGAGAGCAGGGGACAGGCAAAGTCAACACCAGCCATTTAGCAGCCTGTGTATACACGTACACAGGCCTATGGAGCCGCACTGTGTGAGGTTGCCAGCGAAGGAGAGCTGGAGCCAGGCACACACACAGCCACTGAACAAAGCTGCAGTTTCTAGCCAGCAAAGTAACCTCAGTGGGAACATCCAAGGAAAACCACAGCTTGTTTTTACTCCTCTGCCCTCTGGGGTTTTTTTTAGAGCTGAGTGTCCGTACTGCCACCAGCTCAAGTTCCATCCAGCCACATTGAGGAGGAGAGCAGTGCGGGAAATCTTGAGTTTGAGAGTGTATCCTGCCCATGACCTATCCACCCAGACCATATGAACAAGAGGCTGATGTGGCCCGAAACACGCCAAAGCAGCCCTCCTTCCAACAAACAGCTCTTCACACACCAAGGATCTACAGCAAAGGTGCAGATGAGTCACCTCTCAAGGACAGCGGTGGCTCTAGGTAGACCTGACAGCACAGACATAGCCTGAGGTCCGGCAGGCCCTGTACCATCCAGTCCCAGTCCCTCCTCTCTGCAAACAACCCTGCCATTTCACCTTTTTGCAGATGGCTGCCTAAGCAAGATCGAAGACTTCTGTGGGCTGCCTTACTCTTTATTTCATCTGAGACTTTAAGCTCACATGCCAGACCTCTCTGACCCATACTTTCCAGGGTTGATCTAAGTTTTAAAGAAAAAAAGATGAGGACTTCAGCTCCTAGCATCTATCTATAATTCTTATGTCACCTAAATCAGTTGCCCTTGCCAAAAGGAAGATGCACCACTATTGCCTTATAGGCATGAGATAACCATACCCATTACCAGATTATCAGTCAAAGCTCCTTATCAGCAGGACAAAGAAACAATAGGGCCCCTGGAAATTTATCAGTGCTCTGGAAAAAGGAAGCACTATTTGCTGAAAAGAGCCCACCCTGTTAGCAGGTGTTGATTTTACTGATTAAAGGGTAATTAGGTTCAGCTGAGTCAGTACATGGGAAAGAAAAAAAGTCTGGTAACAAAGCCCTTTAGCTTATTGTTAATAAAGTTGAACCAGAGGGGAGGAAGTTTACAGCAGTGTCATGTGAGGGCTTTGATTTGTAAGTTTGTAAAGATGCCTTCCAAAAGGAAAGCAGAAAGCAGCTCTTGCTTTAAGAAAAAAAAAAAAAAAAGACATAGCAGTGTTTGAGAAACATACAATTCAGCTAAAGCCCATCTCCATAATGCCCTTATTCCTTAGGGCATGTGGGACCATCAGCTGCGTGATTCAAACCGAAAAGAGGCCACCTGTCCCAACTGCAGCACAGACAAAGGATGGTCTCTCTGTCACGGGCAGTCTCATGGGGTAAACATGAATCAAGGGGACACCAATATGGATCTTTATTTTTAGGAGTAACAGCCCTTGAAATCCAGCCATGCCTTCAACTATATCCCCTGGGAATAGGTAATAACACGTATGATGATACACAATCTCTCACATCCCTCATCCACAAAGCCACCCAGAAGTGGGAACAGGCCATTAATGATGCAGTTCAGCATTACATCTTAGCTTGGAGGAATGACAATTCAGTCTCTTTCTATCCATAGAGTAACTGTGGAGAATGATTGCTTTTTTTTTTTTTTTAGATACAATATTTGGATATACTTAAAAATACTTCTTTCCTCTAGAAAACACAGAGCTTTGTGTCTGAGCTGGGTTTTAATACCTTCCCGATCACAGCAAAAAGCGCATGGGGTCTGTGTGCCCAGCTAAAGAGGTGAAGAAGTCTATAGCATCTACTTATGTACAGAGAGCCTAGGCCTGAAACCAGCACCTCTCAGCTTCCCCTGCACTAACTGGTGCTGTAGCTACTCAGCAATGAGATGCCAGCACACAAACTAGTTCCACCTCCTGGGATAGGTCTCTAGCCAGAGCTAAACCATGAGCTAGGCACCTAAACCCCAGCATGGCTTTAGTCCAGGATGCTTAACAACTATACCTCAGTCCTCCTTTTTGACTATGATATTGAAGTGCATCCTTTTTTCTTCTACCACACTCCTCTCTCTTGCAGATCCTTTCCTTCTCCTGCTACACATAAAACCGTAATATCTGAAACATGTATGCATATTCCCAAAGTGCTTTAAAAGCAGTTAAGGGCAACTGCAACTGGGGAAACTAAAGCACTGAGAAGTGAAGCAATTTGTCAGCCAGTTTTGTCACCGAAACATCACCCAGTTTATAAATAGTAATCCATAATGGATCCAGTTAGGATGATTCCCAGTTCAGTGCTGCATGTGCTCATCTTGCTTTTTCTAGACATGATTTTTAGTAATATTTCCTATTTTTCACTGACCCTGCACCACTAACCTCCACCTTGCTGACTAAACCACCAGCAGCTTGAAGAAGGGCTGGTCAGAAGAACTGGACCAGGACTAGCTTTCAGCTAGAGAACCATACCTAGGGTTGAAACCATCTTTGTTTACACAGTCAAAAGCAAGTTTATTTGTACAAGTGTGCTAGGGTTAGTCTTACTTTCTGTACCTCAGTAATGTTACTTACTGCTTGCTGTGTTTTCCATAAGGTCTCAAAGTACTCTCCAAACGACCACAGTTGCGTTCTGCCATCTCACACATGGAGGAAGCAGGCATATGTTTGAGGTCACTACTTTTTCAAGGTCAGTCAGGGGAAACTGTTAGAGATGAGGAAAGATTAAATACTTTTAATCTTAAATCCAATTAGAGCTCCTTCCCCTTAGCCACACTGATTGCTTATAAATGAATAAATTAATGACAAAGTATATATACATTTATGCTTATAGAAATGCATCTAAACTTAGTGAACAGAGCTTCATATATAAAATAGCAAAGCTTCCCAGCATAGTACAGCTCTTTGTTCCTTTTTTTTTATCTTTCCCCTAAGAGCGTCTTACAGAAACAGATGGGGTTACTTATGGACAGAAGTGCTGTTCGCTTTCATCAGTTTGAAGGCACAGGACTTCGCATAATGCAGTTTTGCAATACAACACCAAGTACCTCACAAGTAAAATCCTCCTCTGTCTCCATATTCGATGTTAAACAACAGCTGTGCAGAACATTCAAACTAATAAGTCTTTGAAGTTTTCACATTTTGTGTCACTCAATCACCGCAGTTTACAAAACAAATACAAAACCTGGGACAGGTCTGGAGTGGGGGTGTGGCTCTAACATAATTCTGTGTAGAGTGAAGGCCCAAAGTGATGCACTTATCTCACTAAAACATTGGGGAATTCGTACAGCATGATATAAAACCCTCCAATGCACAAAAATGTCAAAAAAAAATATTTGGAGACTACAAATTGATCCACAACAAAGCTGAAAACTTTCTCCTAATTTCTGCACCAAGTGCTTGATGTTGAAACTTCTCTCAGGTGTCATTTCTCCTTAGTATAGTGATGCCACATTCTTTGTTAGAGGATATTGTACTTGTGCTTGGTGCTTTATCTGGGACCACCATATCCAGCTGGGTTTAGCTGGTGCCTTGAGTACAGGATGTCCTTGGGTTAATCACTGTACTAGAACTTTTGGAGTCATCTTCATGCTTCATCTTTGCATTCCACTGTGAGCCACGTAACGATTTCAAGAGACAAGGATTTCAAGAATCAGAGCTCCTCAGCTGTGAATCAGATCCCTCTTTTTCCAAATTTGTCATCTTTCCTGTGCATTTGGATGTTGTCCCCCAAGATTTGATGCTATATGGGCATACAGCACTCAGCTGAGACCCTGGAGTTCACTGAGACCTTCAGGACTTGCACCACCTTGTTATAGCTCTAGTGTGAAACTATTCTCCAAATTTGACCTGACTCGGTCTTCCCCTAACGGTTTTCCTGGGAAGATCTCTCCATCAGTCAGATGATGGTATGTGCTGGCCTTTTCTTACCACTGCTATCTTTCCTTTTGTATATTCTATAGCTCTCCGGGAGTGCTTCTCAGAGGATGAACTTTACACCTGAAGATATCTATCTATGACCTAGATGGTCTTTGCTTTGAAGACCTGATTGCTGTGAGCAGCAATACATTTCTTCTGTTATCTCACCTACAGTAACTATGGGAGAATTGTCTCTATCCTGCTGCTATGCAGGTGGCAGTCTCTTGTGGCTAGACCCCACTATATTTTTCCCATTTGCTTCCTGCTTTACAACTAACCCTCACAGGATACTTACATTGTTGTCCATTTCCACAGGAACCAGAATTCTTCCTCGGATTTACTTGGCTGGGAGCTCTCTGCTTGTCCTTTGGAAGAAATGTGCCATGATGCAATTTGATACAAACTGGGAATCATCTCAATATCCTTACAACTATACTTTAAATGATACCACAGGCACCTATCTCAAACCTCACGAGTACCATGGATTTCACCTCGGGGGCATGTAAGCACAGTAGCATTGAAGGACAACAAAAGAGTCCTTCATTGCTCCTCCAGATCCTTCTGTCCCTCTTGGACACAAATCTTCTACACAGGATTACAGCCCGTCTTTATTGTAACTACCGTTATAACTTACATCGGACACTTTAGATTGGAAAAGACATTTTCATTGTCCGAGACTTTCTTTCCCACAAAACTGTTTCAAGCTTAGTCATGAAGCCTTTGCGTAACATCCACACCTGTGGTAATAAGCTCAACCAAGCAAGGGTCTGGACACGGACACTGCGACCCATCTCATTACAGTTACCTGCTGAGCTAGTCCTTGGCACACTTTTGATCCAAGCCACCTGGCATCCAGACAATTCCTGGGCATGGCTTGGGAGTTGGTTGGGATTTTGGCCGTTCCCAACAGGCAGGTAGGAATCCTGCTTTCGAGTCTGATAGAGTGAACATAGCCGGATGATGTGTGCTAAAAGACCCACCAGTGTTTCAGAAGTTCTTAACAGCTATGACAAAGATAAAGTGGCATGAGATAAAAACTGAATAAATAACCCTGGACCCATAGCAGAATGACACTGTCCACTGATGCTACAGTGTCTTCTTTATCCTGCTACCTAGGCAAGCCCAGTTAGAGCTGTCCAGGAATGACAGTGCATTCTGCAGTCCCACTCCCAGACTCCAGCACAGCTACAGCCCAGGCTGCTACTTGCCATGCCCCCACCTATTTACAGCAGTCAGCAGGACAGACCATTCCTACGGGGGCATTCAGCATAGACTGCACTCAAGCCTGAGCTG
Organism: Trogon surrucura; assembly: GCA_020746105.1. Classification (NCBI taxonomy): domain Eukaryota; kingdom Metazoa; phylum Chordata; class Aves; order Trogoniformes; family Trogonidae; genus Trogon; species Trogon surrucura. The sequence goes on from CM036618.1 coordinate 8,454,396, forward strand.
GTGAAGCCAATGAAAAAATTCTTGTTGGCTTCCCTGGTTGAGGGGCCAGGACTGTCTTCTCCTGTGAGAGTGAACCAACAACACATCTAAGTCCCTCCTATCCTCACGTCTTTGATCATGGATGGACTTGAACAATTCTAGCTTGTGGGAAAGCAATTTCACTGAAGCTTAACAATTTCTAATGTTCTCTTTATTAAAGGACAGGTCTATGGGAAGGGAGAGCTAAAAAACGCATGAGGGACACATAGTGAGCAAATCTCTTTCCAGCATAACTCAGAGACATCAGCTTTTGCCTCAGGATTATCATTGCTGAGGAGCACAGGGTATTCCCCTCATTTTTATATAGATAAAAAAATTACATAAAAAATCACGGGCTCACAGATCACAAACTGGTAAGAAATCAAATGGAATCAGAGGAAATGTCTTTCTGCTGAATAGCTAAAATTAATCCCAAGTGTTATTCACTAGCATCAGTCCAAATTCAACAATGGACTAGGTCTGCCATTTGCAAGAAGAACGGGTTTATGTTCTCCTTTTGCGTGTGCTTAAAAATACATTTTCTTTTCCTCTTTTTGATCTTTTCTATCTGAAGGGACTGTTTCAAGAGTAACTGTACGCTTCCACATGCATTTAAGTACTCAGGACAATAGTATCACCAGTTAGGTTTTTTTACAACAGTCTCAGGAGACTATCCAGCGATAAAGTCCAGGTGTGCTGGGCATTGCAGACAGTGCTGGACTATGTCATCTAAAATAGCCTAAAGGAACTTACAATGGCAATGAAGTTCAGGCCACTCAAACCTTTGCACTCTGTGGCCTCAACGCTGGCATTAGGAAACTCCAGCTAATTTGTTTCTAGAGTGAGAGACATCTCCCACTGCAGAAAGCTCATACTGAAATTCTACTGCAGTCATTGTCTTTGCCTCAAAGACGCAACACTGATACAGAATGCAATAGGATTCCTTACTGGACCACCTACAAAGAACGCAGAGCAAAGGAGACTATACAGTAGCTTACAAGCTATGGAAAACTGCATAAGACTAGTATAAGAGGTGGCTTTTCTATACACAAGTAACTTGTCACACAAAGACCTCAGCTGAGGTAAAAAGAGACTAGAGCCCACCCAGCTTGAAATCCCTTTTCAATTTTTGCTGGATGAGGCATTTGTGATAGATTGACAAGCCAGTATCACCCTCCTGGCTTTTCTCTCCCCACCACTGTGGAGCTTGTTCTCTGCCCTGTTCTGCAGTTATCCCCTGAGTGTTATTCCATGCACAGCCTTACTCTAGTCATTCTCAACCTGAGATGCTGCTACCCACAGAGAATCTTTTCTATTTATCACTACACTGCAAAAAATCTCTCGCTTCACTTGCCAACTCCATCTTGGACATCCATAACTAGCCAAACCATCTTCTCCTTTCCTGCACTGACAGGTAAAATAATTTATTTTCACATTACCAAATCTACCCCGACACAGCATACCTGCTAACCTCCACATAACCCTCCCTCTGCCAAATGTATCTTCTGACATCAAAGGAAAAGCAGCTGTGCTCATTAAAAGGAGTCTCAGTCCTAAGTGCTGACTTGAGGCAGCTTGGTTTTCACCAAAAGAAGATTGCCCCAAACGGTGTTATGAATATCTAGGAGAGTTGAGGGCTTCTTCAGCTGGTTTAGGAAGCCAGTGTCCATCGCTGTTGCTTTTGTGGAGAAGAAGGCAGAGATGCAAAGCTTGAAAAGCCCAGTTCTCAGGTGAAAGACCTGTTGTGAATACAGGAGAAGCTAAGTGAGATATAAAACACAGCATCAGTTTCTCTGTTCCACCTATCTTCATGCAATAATACTGCATACAGCTGAAACAGTGTAGTGGAAAACAATGTTAAGATTTCTAAAGAGGGTTTGCAAAACAAAGGAGATTGGATCACATTTTCTTCTCAGTTTAGTCACTGTTCGCAGTACAATGAAGAGCAGAAGTTGGCTTACTTTGGTTAAAGTAATGAGTGGCCATGACTTTGAGCAGTTTGATCATAAATTTTTGTCTTGCTTTTACTCCTGAATGAGCAGGTTCCGGTAGTAAGTATAATTTACTATGACAAACCACTAGCATTAATGCATTAATCAAGAAAACAAATGGTCCCCCTTTGAAATCTCCTGCCCACCTAGAGAGAGTAATGGGTTTATAAATGTAGGAAGAACAAATATTGACTCTATGAAATGTAAAGGTACCTGGGAGTTCACCCATCAGTCTTTAGATTACACTTGCCTTTCAAGATGAATGGGATTTCTTTCATAATCCATTTTGATTACTTTTTTTAAACATCTCAGGAAACAGGATGGGGATCTTCCAGTCAGTGCTCTCTTTAGGTTTTCAAGATGTTCCAGACTGTTTCTGAAAGACAGCACCTCTGATTCCTGGAATAAGGTAGATGCTCCCAACCCTCGAGTTGTCTTTCAGTTTGACACAAGTACTGAAGTTGCTGCCTGGACTGGTCAATGAGTTATTTGACAGTGTTTCTGCTGTGGCTTTCTGTAAGATGGCTCTGAAGACTCACCCTCCGTCACTTACACTATGGAAACTCAGGGACACAGACATCCCTTGGCATCTGGACCCATGCAGGACTCAGGAGGACCTAGGAATTTTAAGGGGAAAGACCTCTGGCATCATATACTGAACTTCATCTTACTTTGTCGCACACTCTCCATCCACCTCCAAACTCATAAAGTCTCACTCATTTAACCTCTGAAACAATGCTACACCTGTCTTCTGCACAGACTATTGGAGTCTATCGCAGATTCATCTCAATGTTGGCTTCCATGTTAGATTCATTGTCTCCTAAAAATATCTTACTGGATAAGAGTATTAGGAGAATTGTGTGTTTCATGAATACTGAGAAACCAATATTGCTGTCCCTTCTGTAACTTGTAGGGGTGCCAGGGACCCCTTAGGGAACTTAATACTGTATGGGGACACAACCAAGAGCCAAAAGGCCAAGAGAAGCTGCAAAGCCAGTCACATGTTAAATTTTCAATGATCTGAAAATATCAGAGATTCCAAGAGGATTTTAAAGACACTTCAGACTCTGAACATAGGGCCACTGTCTGCTGAGGCACTGGCAAAGCTGCCAACAGACCATGTCCTATTTCGTGTATCACCTGCACACTGATAGAAATCATTGGCACCTGTGTTTTTCTTCTTCCCCCACAGAGGTTATACAATAACAATTTTTCCTTCAGGGCTGGAAAGCAACAAAGGGAAAAGGAAACGGAAGCAAACAGGTGTGCATGAGCACACTGGTGATGTGCCACAGAAGCTGTGCCCAGAGCCTGAGGCTCTGCAGGAGCCTCTGGCCCAGGGGAGCAGATGTGATCACTTCCCCAGCAACTGCACGAAAAGGGGAGAACATGCAGTTGGTCTGGCAGGGTTAACAGCGCGTGGCTCCACCAGGATGTATGCTCCAAAGCAGCCGAGGCCTGGGGGTGTTTTGACAGAGTGAGCTGAAGATTTTCCAGTCCATCGCTTCTCCAAGCTCAGTGCTAGCACACTGTGTCTGAAGAACAGTTCTCCTCCCCTCCCTTCCCCTCTCCCCTCCCCTCCCCTCCCCTCCTCTCCCCTCCTCTCCCCTCCTCTTCTCTCCCCTCCTCTTCTCTCCCCTTCTCTTCTCTCCCCTCCTCTCCCCTCCCCTCCTCTCCTCTCCTCTCCTCTCCTCTCCTCTCCTCTCCTCTCCTCTCCTCTCCTCTCCTCTCCTCTCCTCTCCTCTCCTCTCCTCTCCTCTCCTCTCCTCTCCTCTCCTCTCCTCTCCTCTCCTCTCCTCTCCTCTCCTCTCCTCTCCTCTCCTCTCCTTTTTCCCTTACTGTAATGCTTGATGGCCACCTTAACGAACAGCTGTTCAAGCTCGAAGGATCTGGCACCTTAGGTTACTGTAAGCAACTTTTTGAGATATCTCCAATTCAGTTTCAGCAAGGCCAGCTCACCTTAAGCTAATCAATAACTCATGTCTCATTAAAGGGAAGCTTCCAGAAAGACTATAGGTGCCATCAGATTGTTTAAATATTCTAATAAAATCCACTACACTCAAACTTTTTTAGAGTGATTTATAGAACTAGTTTGATACCTGGGATAAACAGGACACACAGGAATCCAGGCATGGCCTTGTGCTCATGCTGACACAGTTTTACAAGAGAGACTGAAGGACTCAGCTACTCCTGGACTGTGTGATACACGTGGCCCCTCAGTCTGAAGGAGCTCTGCTTGCTCCACCAGCCCCTGGTAAGGCTACAGCAACTATGAATAACCTGACAGTTCTGTAAAGGGCAAGATTTAATTAGGGCAAAAGCAGACTCTGCCACTTTTTCGTGAAGACGTCACCATGTACGCCACAGAGCAGGGGAGCGACCCACACCGTGGAGCCTGCCCTCAAACTTTCAGTTAGTTTCCTTAGGCCTCCATTTCACTGGAAAAGTAGTTCAGGAGACGCTCAGAAATGCCAGAAAACAGCCCAGCATCTCCTAGCAATAATGGCATATTGAATGCTTGAGGGGATTCACCCTTTAACCTTCCTTCCTTTCACTCTGACATTTGGGTGATGCCTCTATGAGCAAGGATCACTTCCAGGCTCTGCACCTGGTGTACAAACAAAATGCAGAAGAGAGAATGGGAGATGCATTTGTGCCACACTGTTGCATAAATGTCACGGGAAGGAGCTTCACTCCCGAGGTAACAAATGCTGAACTAAGGTTCTAAAAATGAATTATCCAAAGTAACGTTTCCAGTTTCAAATCCACCTGAAACCAAATCGTGCAAAGTTCTGGGGTTTGTATTGAGCCAGTGTACACTCCCGTTTGTGAAGGAGATGACCACAGCTGTTTTCTGCAGGCCAAGAGAGGATGAGGTGGGAAATGCCCTCCAGGAGCCAGCCCTACTTTTTTTGAAATCTGGGGATATCCAACTACCTCTTCTTTAGAATAGAATAGAATAGAATAGAATAGAATAGAATAGAATAGAATAGAATAGAATAGAATAGAATAGAATAGAAAATAATTATTTCAGTTGGAAGGAACTTACGATGATCACCTAGTCCAACTGCCTGAGCAATTCAGAGCTGACTAAATTTAAAATGTTATTAAGGTCATTGTCCAAATGCCTCTTAAACCCTGACAGGCTTGGTGCATCGGCCACCTCTCTAGGAAGCATGTTCCAGTGTTTGACCACCCTCTCAGTAAAGAAATGCTTCCTAATGCCCAGTCTGAACCTTTCCTGTCTCAGCTTTGAAGGTTTAGGTCTTCTCAATCCTGAATGCAGCCTACCCACGTTCACACAACTCAGAGTACTTTCTCAACCCTTGTAACAAGTTCTGGCATTTCTTAATTCACATTTGGTGTCATATAAACCCAGATGTGTCCTAGACCTCAAGTAGATGTCTCTGAACTTGTTCTGAGCCGATGCTGGTACAGTCTGTCAAGTATCTCCACATCAGAAATGTTTCACCCTTCTCTATCTGGCCAAAAGCAGCACGCAGTTTGAGAAGGTCAGTTCTTCATGCACTTATGCTTAGAAAAAAATGAAGTTAAGCAGGTGAAACAAAAATTAAAATGGCTTAGAGTCACAAGGAACAGGTGGAGCAAAACACAAGGTAGGTCTCCTTCAACCCAGGTTAATCCCTAAGCATAGGCCTTTTTTTCATCTAATGAACAGAATCATCATTCAGTAAAATCTTTAGCAAGGAAGTGTGTTTCTACACAGGTCCAAGAGGGATCAATTATATCCATGACCTGAGAGAGAATATGTTGTCTTTATTGATACGTTGGCAAGGACACAAACATCAGGGGAGGAAAACAGGTCATTGAAATGCCCTTACCAGCATTTCCAGCTGACTAATTGACTGAACCTGAACTCTCAATGCAATGTTGTGGCCGAAAGGCCACAGTATTTAATATAAACACAGGTGAAGTCTGTGGGCTATCGTCATCTCTGCATTTGGGATGATTGTGAACACTACTGAACTGCTGCGCCCAGTTTTGAAACAAACAGTTCAAGAAGGTATTGAAATACTGGAAGAGACTTCAAATAGAATCATATGAAGGATGACATTTAATGGAGGACCTTGGTGACATCCTAATCCCATAGATGAGAGGGGATCAGACCGACCTGTCTGGATGTTCCTCCCAAGGAAACTCAGATGCTCAGACAGGGAACCGCAGTGCATTTTGCTTGGAACAAAAAAAGAGCTGCAGCGCACTGCATCCATAGATCGAGTGTCAGCTGCCTGGGCAGCTTAGATTTTGGCTTAGACTCAGCCAAAACTTCCTATCAAAAACAACTTAAAGAGTGACTTGACCATGACTGCCTGAGAGGAAGAGACACAGTAAGTGAGGGCCATAATACAAGCGGGGCAAGCAGTCACAAATTGACTTCCCCTTCCTGATGGGAGGACTAGAGATATGCTCAACTCAAACAGAATTAATTAATGCAGAGAAGTCCCAAAATCTGCTTAAACTTTGCCAGATCACCTGAGCACAGTGAGGCCTTAATTTATGAATCTTACCCTACACCTACACGCATTTTACAGGAGTGATTAACTCGTGTGATTGTAAAGTAATCCATATTTTCATAGATTTTGTTATATAGGTAAGAAAGATGGGCAGACAGCACCTCCTCTACCCTGTCTGACCTGATGGAGTGAAGAAACTGAAGGTGAGTTCCTTGTATTTGCATTCCAAACTCAAGAAAGCTGTCCCTAAAAAAAGAGACCCAGGAACAAGCGGCTCACCATGAATAAGAAGTTCATAGGGTACAACTGGTGAACCTAAGGAAACAGCTGTCTCCAAGTCAGCCTTGATAAACTGTCTTCATGCTCCTTAAAAATGGAAAGCCAGGGCTTAGCTGACTGGTTTAGCCAAGCCAATCAGCAGTGCCTGCATGCCAAGGTGCCTCAACAGGCCACACAGGGACCAGACACAGGGTGCAGGGGCAGGGTGCTGGGCCCTGTGGGGCACCTCAAGTGAAGTGAGGTTCACGCACTGTAATTTGGGAAGCCCTGAGAGCTCGGTGCAGTTCCAGCCTGTCATCTTGGTCTTGTTAGGTTACAACCAACACTGGTCAGCCAATGAGTTAGAAATGGCTCCCTTACACTGAAGCATCCAATTTTCTCTTTAAAGGCAGCTGTGAGCCACAAGTCTGCAGCTTTCCAAGCGGCAACCAACATATCTCCTCATTGACCATTAAGTTATTGGAATTACCACTCTATGGTCTATTCCACAATTCCCCTGAGACACATTCTTCTGCCTTCTCAATAGTGCTTAGGTAGCGACAAGAACTTTGAAAAAGAATAATCTTGAAAAGGAATCTTTGCTTCCAATAGTGTCCTCGGTGTTAGTGGAGATTTTTGTATTTTAAGGGTCAGAGTGCCCTCTTCTGTCCCATCCGTGTCGCGATTATTAACTCCTGTGTTAGATAGCAGCTAATCAAGAAATACTGTGACTTGTCTTCCTCACAGCCTATCACCTTCTAAAGCACAGTTAAGCCAACCAGTTGATCACAAGATAGAAAACAACTCTCATTAACGTGGGGGCCCAGGCAGGCTATAAAGTCAGCTGCCACCATTAAAAGGGACTGGGGGAACATCGTAGCCAACATGACTGACCTAATTAGTTGAGGAGGTCAGGCATGTTTTGAAGTGAATATATGTAAGTTTAAACAGTGGGCTGTTATTCACAGGCCCACACTCTGCATTTAAACTTCACCTTTCTCCTACTCATGTGACCACTAATGGAATGCAGACTGTTACTGATACATGAGGAAATTTGACTGGAATAAACATATTAAAAGTAGCTCAATAATACTAATGTATATAATGATTTATGAACTAATCATGGTGAAAACACTGCAACTGCAGTTTATCTGTTTATCTGAGTTATGGTTAGAGCTAACAACAGCCCAGAGAAGTTCTTAGCTGAGCTTTTCTATCATGAAAACGCACAGGAGCATGTTTCTGGAAACCATATAACTACTTTCACGCAGCAAAGCCAGCATTAATAAATTGTGGTGGATCCCCCCTATGTTTCAAGGAGCTACTACAAGCATGCCTGCGCTGTATTCCCACTGCTGCTGATAAGCCTGGTGACACTGGAAGTCCCAGCTTTGCAACCCAATGCCACAGCATCTTCCCCTCTCTGCTTCCTTGACTGCTTTAGGGCCAAGGCTGCTCTCTGGCCATCCTTTTAGGTCTTTTTTCCCCACTTGAAATGTCCCTGAGGGATGAGGTGAAAGGAAATGCTTTGTTGCCTCCCACCCTTGAAGGGACAATTGATCACAGCACCAACCGACCACCCTCGCTGCCCCCCGCTCTGCGAGGAGGCAGCTGCAGCGACCTGGAGCTGTCAGCACAAGAAGGACATGGACCTGTTGGAGCAGGTCCAGAGGAGGCCGCAAAAATGATCAAACGGCTGGAGCACCTCCTCTGTGAAGGCAGGCTGAGAGAGTTGGGGCTGTTCAGCCTGAAGAGAAGGCTCCAGGGAGACCTCCCCTCCAGGGAGGGGGCATCCACAACTTCTCTGGAATAAATTGTCCGGAGAGGCTGCCCCCTCCCTGGAGGTGTTCAAGGCCAGGCTGGACAGAGCCTTGAGTAACCTGATCTAGTTGAGAGGCGTCCCTGCTCGTGACAGGGAGGTTGGATTAGATGATCTCTAAGGTCCCTTCCAGCCTAGGCCTTACAGTGACCTTCCAATACCTGAGGGGCTACAGAAAGCCAGGGAGGGCCTGTTTGCAAGGGTGTGTAGTGACAGGATGAGGGGCAACGGTTTTAAACTAGAGCAGCATAGATTTAGACTCAATATCAGGAAGAAATTCTTTACTATGAGCGTGGTGAAACACTGGCACATGTTGCCCACAGAGATGGTAGAAGCCCCATCCTTGGAGACAGTCAAGGTCAGGCTTGACGGGGCTCTGAGCAGCCTGGTCTGGCTAAAGGTGTCCCTGCTCACTGCAGGGGGCTGCACTAGATGGCCTTTAAAGGTCCCTTCCAGCCCAACACATTCTACGATTCTGCAATTCTAGGATTTTGGGTCCCGCTCCGGGCAGGTGCCCGACCCAGCCATGGCCCCAGGGACCCTCCAGCAGGGCAGGCCAGGCACTTGTCCTCAGGTCTGACTTGGACTGCCCCACAGCCATGTTCAGGTGTGGGGCAGCCCCACAGGGGCCGCGGCGGGCTCAGCCCGGGATCCCCTGCCTTCCCTGCAGCCAGGGCAAGGGCAGCGCCGGCAACTCCTGCCCCACTTCGCGTTCGGGGCAGGTTTGGGCCGCTCCGCTCGCCGTAGCGGCTCTGTGCGCGTGCGCGGGCAGGCCGGAAGTGGTGCCAGGCATCATGGCGGCCGCCTGCGGGAGGCTGGTGCCGCGGGGCGCCGCCGCGGGGGTGGTCGCCCTGGCCGCCGCCCGGCCCGGCGGTGAGGACCGGCCGTGCCCCTGATCCCCCGCCTGCCCGGGGCTCGCCTCCCGCCCGCGGCCTGGCCCTGCCTCTCAGGGCGGAGTGGGGGGGGGGGGGAGAGAAACTGCGTCAACGGTTGGGGCCGAGTGAGCTTGAAAACTTAAAAAAAACAAGTCATGTTTTCTTCCCCCAGGGTGCCTTTTTACCTCGAGCTGTCGATTTAGCAGCGATGGGAAGCCAGGAAAATTTCAGCCGCCTCCAAAACCCGTCATTATTGACAAGCAGAAGCAGAGAGAGGAGAGGAGGTAGGGTGGCCTGGGGTTATCGAACTTGTGGTTTACCGGTAAAGCTCAAGAAAGGAAAATACGATGATTTGTATTCAGCTTGCATAATGAAGATTAAAAGATAAAAGTGAAGGTGCAAAGGTGGAGAAGGTTCACAGTTAATCTGCAGGATCACTTTAACATATGTTAATTCAGGGCATGTTGGAAGTTTATTTCTGGCAGTTTTCATGGAAAATAGAAAAATTTTCAAAATGTACCTAAAAGTGTTCAGGTCTGCTCTCAGGCTGGTAGTTGCGTGAGCGCTTTCTTAAAGCTTCGAGGTGTCGTTGCCCAAAAAGTATTTGCAAGGTTCTCCCAAAGATAATTTACATTGAAATATGCTTTAAAAAGCCTCTGTGTTCCAGAGTTTCTAAAAGCAGGGAAATGGGGAAAAGTGTATTGCAAAAGATTTTTGCAGATTCGTGGTTCTTGTGTGAGGCTGTCGTCTTGTTAGAACAGGGAATAATGGGTTTAAGTTAGAACACAGGAAGTTCCACCTCAACGTGAGGAGAAACTTCTTTACTGTGAGGGTGCCGGAGCCCTGGCACAGGCTGCCCAGAGAGGTTGTGGAGTCTCCTGCTCTGGAGACTTTCAAACCCTGCCTGGACGTGTTCCTGTGTGGCTGCCCTGGGGGATCCTGCTCTGGCAGGGGGTTGGACTAGATCATCTTTCGAGATCCCTTCCAACCCTGAACATTTTTTGATTCTGTGATTCTATGATCTGTTCAAGGCATGTGTCTTTTCAGTGTGCCGCAAGGTGACAGGGACAGGGGTCCCGTGTCTGCCTTTGAGTTAGATCTTGAGATCAACTATAAGTGCATGTGTTACTGTTTGTGAAGTGGAGCCACAAAAATGCTTCTGTTTTACACTTACAGAAGTTTGGATTTTCTTACAGGTTCCTGAGCCCTGAATTTATACCTCCCAGAGGGAGAACAGACCCCCTTAAGTTTTTCATAGAAAGAAAGGATATGATACAGAGGCGGAAAGTCTTCAACATCCCAGAGTTCTATGTTGGTCAGTAACAGCGCCGGAACTTGTGTAATTTCATCAGTATTTTTTGTAGGGGGGGATGGTAAAAGGTGTGGTTTCTTGTTGTAGAATAGCATAGAACATCACAGCATCAGGTACGTTAGATCAACTAGTGTGTGTTGCTTTACATACTACTTCATATTTTAATTTCACATTTACATACAGTTTCCATTAAAATTATAATACTAATGTGTTTCTTTTATATTTTTTAATCCCAAGAGCTTAATTTACGGTTTACCGGTAAAGCTCAAGAAGGGAAAATACAATTATTTGTATTCAGCTTGCATAATGAAGTTTAAAAGATAAAGGTGAAGGTGCACAAGTGAAGAAGCTTCATAGTTAACCTGCAGGATCACTTTAACATATTAATTCAGGGCATGTTAGAACTTTATTTCTGCTAGTTTCCCTGGAAGACAGAACTTTTTCAAAACGCACCTGAACGCATGCACTTTGACTCTTTCCACATTTTGATACGTATTTGCTTGAACAATCCCTATTTTAACTATGCTTTTTTTGGCAGGCAGCGTGCTTGCCGTGACTACTGCAGATCCGTACGCCAGTGGGAAAACCAACCGGTTTGTTGGCATCTGCATTCAAAGGGGAGGCAAAGGACTCGGTGCTACCTTTGTCCTTCGGAACGTTATAGAAGAGCAAGGTGCGTTTTTCACCGGGGTGATTACGCTAGGATTGGTGCCCAGCAAAAAATGTTGGAGTTGGATGTGAAGAGACAGCTGGTGTGGGAATTGAGTCTGTGGAGAGGATGACAATAGATGAAGGTGAAATCGTGACGTTTGCCTACTGTGAGTTTAAAACTCCGTGCGCAGAGATGCTGATGGGCCATATATTCCAAGGCATGGAACAACTTCAGAGTTTTCTGTCTATGTACTTAGTGATTTATAGAGTTGTGTATTCTGAGGAGACTGAGTGTGATCCTCTATGGTTGTGGTTATATTTGAGCTTGCACAGTCTACTGCTCGCTGTGCAAATACCAGCCCAGTTTGAGCAGTCTGTATTTCCCTGAACTGGGCTGTACGCATGCACCCTTTAACAAGCAACAGATACACGGAGTTTTGTACAATTTGCAAATACTGATGTTGTGAGAGCAGGTATGAAAGGGGTGGGTGTCTCTTTCTACACACTGCACGTACAGCGACATAGATAGTAACAGCCACTGTAACCAAAAGGGAGTAAAGTTTAAAACACAAGCTCATCTTCCTCAAATTCAAGCCATTCTGTTATCAAAGACTTAACTTTCAAAAGAAATCTGCCTGTGCAGACACAGTGAAGGTGCACAATCACACACGCACAGCACTGTTTACTGTAGTTCTCCATGTAAGTGGAAAGCAGTTCTTTGGTAATACAGGCATGTTTTAACACTGAAGAAACACTAATCTGATGTATTTCTAATGAATTTCATTCATTAAGCCAGACTTCCTCTCTTTAAGGTGTTGAAATCTGTTACGATCTGTACAACCCTCGAATCCAGGCGATTGAGGTTCTGAAGCTGGAGAAGAGGCTGGATGACAACCTGATGTACCTGCGAGACGCCCTGCCTGAATACAGCACCTTTGATATGAACATGAAACCAGTGTCTCGTTTAGAGCATGACGAAGTTCCTGTAAACACGGTAGGAGCTGCACGTGTTTCAGAGGGAAAGCAGAGGGTCATTTGGGTAATTCCTATCTGACTGATGTGGAAGGCCGTTAAACATTTCTCCATTGCGTTAGTTACCAGGGTGATAAAAGCACACAAAATAAATCAAGTATTTATGCCATTTCTGCAGGGAAAGAATGTGGAGAATGTAAATATCTGCCAGCCTCAGTAGTTAATTAGAAGACATGGAAGGAGTAGTGGCCTCCACATGGCTCTGTAGAGGAAAGCTTTTCCTACAGAAATGCTTATGTGGTTACTGGTTTGGGAGTGGGAGGTGTCAGGAAAGGTCAGATTGGAAGAGACAGCTAAAATCCAGAAACCAGCAGACCCTGTCAAAGGGTGGCATCTGGTAACTCACAGTGACCATTCCTCCCTTTCCCCAGTGTGCTTCTTTCTCTTTTCCGTAATAAGGAACAGGAGTAGAACTACAAAAGATGAGTTAACTTCACTTTATGTGTCAACTTAAGGACTGCGTAATAAATCAAGACTGTGTTAATTAAAATGTTTTACACGATACTATGACAGCAGTCATGCAGACATATAAAAAAAGTCCTTTTCTCCTACCAATGTAAAGTAGTAGCTCCTAAACATACAAATTGGTCTGGTTTACCTTACTTTCTTCCAGTTATCTCACCTTATGCTCAAAATTCTGATTGCTTAATACTTGATATCTTTTTTTTAATTATTACCTTTTTTAATTCTTCCACCCTAGCTGCAGGTACGAATGAAACCAAAACCGTGGTCAAAACGGTGGGAAAGGCCGTACTACAACATAAAAGGAATAAAGTTTGAGCTACCTGAGAAAACAATGAAAGAGGCACAGAAGTGGAGCCAGCCGTGGCTAGAGTTTGATATGCTGCGAGAATATGATACTTCAAAAATAGAGGAGAAGATTTGGAGAGAAGTGAGTGAAGAGCTTAAAAAATAATAATGTTTTTTGCAGCCTCAGAGTTACTGAGAAAACTAGTATTTACTTTGAATTTACTGTATGGATTGTCAGTTGTCAAGTTTTGTATATACATAGGCAAAAAAAAAGCCCAATAAAGTTAACCTTTCCAGTAAATTTCAAAGTGTACAAACGTGGTTGAACACTGAATTTGTCTTCCTGATAAAAGCCGCTCGTTTTTGAGGAGCATAATGCATGTAATCACTTGTAATCTTTCTTCTAGGAAAAAAACACCTCTAACAGAGCTAAATCGTGGTAGAACATCTGTGATGTTTTTATAATAGCGCAAGGCTGGTTGCTTCCACTTAGACAAAGGAGAAAAGCAATGAGATGAGCTCACTGTGAGTGTTGATAAGTTAGTGTGGTTTTGTTGGCAGTCTGAGAGAAAAAGCAACGGAAATCCACCATTATTACACAGCAGGATGTGCAACATAACTCATAACTCCTAAAGGTAATGAAGGCCGAGGTTTTTTTCATACTTCTAACAACATACTTGCCATGTGAAAGAACTGGACTGTACAAGTCATTAACACAGGAAAATATTTTATTTTCAAAATAAAACAATTATTTTAAAAGTTGTCTTTTGTCTGTAATACCAAAACAAAGCTATTTACAATTAAAATACCTTACAAATATATATATATTTAACTTTAAAAAATATAAAAGACATCATACGGAGAGTTAAATAGTAGTCCCAGAAGATTTTGGAGAAACAGAGTCATAAGGAAAAACACAGTCCTCAATGCACTAGAGTTTCTACAATAAAGGATCCTTGTTATTCTGTTGCTAATACATGAACTTATACAACATGAGAAATGTGAGAAGGGTGTGATGAAGGAAGGTTCAGTAGATTTTACTGAGAAGCAAAAGGAACACTTCTCTCGAGTTTCAGTTACTAGAAAGTAACTGAAGTTGTTCTTGTCCTTCTCATCAAGACATCTGTTAATTACAAGCCCGACAACGAAGGACACGCGACAACTCCAGCTCTGTGCACCCGAGTTCAGTCTCTGTCCCTCGAGTACGAAACTCAAACGCCCGTCAGGTGTGAGCCTGCTCTTCCCAGATGTTCTCCTGTGCAGTTCTTGCCTCGCTGAGCCCACGTTCACCATCAACATTCACCAGTCAAACCAGTTACCTGCACACGGGCTTCCCTTGTTCCTGTACCAGGAGCTGAACCCCTGGAGCATTACCCATCTCTTTCACTAGCTTAATAACCCTACCAAGAATCGCTGTGGACCACAAGTTAGAAGACTTCAGGGACTGCTAAGTCAGAGTGATATTTAGCAATTAATACCAAAAATAGCTTGCAAAGCTGTCTGCAGTGATACACTCCTGTCACAGCAGTGATAAACTCTGCAGGCATTTTATATCTTTCCAGGTATCCTTCCAGAAAGGACAAATACATTTCATCACTTTAGTTTGACAACTGTAACTTCTAATGAGGCTCCTTAACCTAGGAGTAGATGGCACGAGAAGACGGGGGGAAAAAAAGTAATTATTTAACAATGAGAGAGTGATTACCACTACATCTCTGAGTAGGCAGGATCCACTAAGCGTGAATAGCAGGCTTGTTTCAGTAATGAAGCGTTGCTTCAAAAATTTTTATTTCCCAATCATTGATTTAAGGTGTTCAAGTTTATGTTCTTCAATGAAGTCTTCAACAATGTGCAGAGCTTTGACTTTCACCAGCAGGAGGAGAACTTCTTGTGTTTCATCACTATTAAAAAAATAATTAACAAAAATTACATAGCAGCAGTTTTAAGTACCTGGCTTAAGTGTACTTTACATTTATTAATTTTAAAATCAGATATCTCTCCTTGGCCCCTTGTCATCAGGTGACCTTGGCTATACTGATGACTAATAGCATCCAACATTTAGCACCTCGAACTACCCCATTAAACTAGAACAGCACAAGCCCTCCTTTACGTGACAGGCTCCATCTTTTCCTTATGTGTACATGTGACAGGAGCATCCCCGAAAGCATCAAATATACGAGACCTAAGGAATTTAAGAAATACGTAACGCAGGGTATTCAAGCAAGTGTTTGAATCCCAAGGAAAGTCTGATATCTTACCTGCGGTTATTTTTGTGTAGCGTACGGGCACATTGCAGCAAGTGCTGGCAAAAATTTCGTAATTCAGGGAGAGTTGATCCACTTTTAAGATCATGGAACCACCTCTCTGGGAGGCATGCAACCACCTGTTCACACCAAAAGAAATATTTGGAAAAAGTTTAAAAAGAAATATTCTTTCAAACTAACCAAGTCACACCACTTCTGACATGGACTTTTTGGTAGGTTTGGTCATTATTAATAGTGTCGATTTTCTTCGAAACCAAGATTGATTACCTCTACAAGTAGTTATTCTTAAGAAACTATGGACTAATATTTGCTCTAAAATGTTTTCATATGCCAAAGTAATTAAAAACGTAATATGCAAATTTAAAACCAAATTCTCCATGTCTTTTATGTTGTTTTTTTTTATATTCCATCTTCAGTTGTCACCCCTCTTCATGGCAAAATAAAAAAGCAGCAGCTTTTAGCACACATCCTCTTGCAATGCACGTGTTATCTTTTACCTTATTACACTTTTCTATATTATCCAGCCCTGGTGGTGTGTTTAAGAGGTTCAAAAGAAGGTAACAATTCAGCAGCTTGCTCAGTCCCAAATCACGAGCTATATCTTCTTGTACAATCCCATCCCAAAGTAGAATGTTGGAGAGCAGCTGCAGTAATGAAGAAACAGAGAATGAGTACACTTAGTGGCTGGAAGCATGCTAAAGCACAGGTTTAGAAGTTTTATGAAAGATAATACCACATCCGTCCAACTGAAGTACTAAAAACCCAGGATTCATGCTCCAAATTTACTGTCAGCCATTAATGAGCTGCATATAGTAAATAACCTGATCCAGCAGGATAATTAATTTTACATGTGCATATGAAACGTACCCTAATATGTGTATATATGACCTCCCAAGGCTGGGAAGAGCATTCTATCTTTCTGATAGATTAACAATTTGCTCATTACAGAAGACAACGACACTTTAAACAGAAGAGCTAGCAATCAAATCTGAAAACGCAAAAAAAGGAATGAGTATTAGGACACTCCCCATAGAAGAAATAGGGACCAAATGCATGTGACATCCAATTCTAAGCAAACATCAGAAAATCCAAGAAAGCAAAAAAAAGTTACTACAGGGTAAGACTACACACAGTCCTTTACGATGAGGTTGGTAGCCACGGTTCATAGCAGCACAAGTACAATCGTTTTTGTCGTCACTATCAGTATTATTCAGCCCTCAGAGTTTTCATCTGTTGTCCCTATCGCTGTAAATCCTTACAGTAGTTGTCAGATTTGAGTCTAATGTAAGCAAATGACTATTTTTTTCCCCCTTTAACTCATAACAGATTAATTTTCAGGCAACTGTTAACCTCAAGGTATTCTACCCTCACAGGCACAGCCTGCTACCTTTGCAGTCACCAGTCCAAGAGCACACACAGAGCTCACCACCTTTGCTCATTTCCCTGAAGTATCTGATGGGACACCTCCATGAAACACAGCTCAAAGAAAAACGGAGTGCTTCCACAGGCCAGCATTAATCAGGAAAGTACGCAGCGTAGTAAACACAAAGCACGTTTTGAGCTACCTGTTGTACCTACACCAGGCAAATTAGACAATACCAAGGTAGAAACTGGCACTGAACTTCCACCACCTGGAGTTTTGCATTGCAAGAGTTCCTCGCTCACTTCTCATCCAAACCAAGCTGTGTTTCTTCACACAATTTCTAGGCATGGTTTAGAGGCCACTATGAAGATGGCAACCCATAGTGAAAGATGAGGCTTAATAGCACAGATCTCAGAAACACAAAATCGGAGTTGGAAGGGACCTCTAGAGATCACCTAGTCCAACCCCCCCACTAAACCAGGATCTCCTCAAGCACATCACACAGGAACGTGTCCAGGCGGGCTCTGAAAGTCTCCAGAGAAGGAGACTCCAACAGGGGCTGCACAACAGCAGTGGGTCTCAGTGCCAGAGAGCAGTGTCAAGCACAGACAAGTTACACTAGTCTAAGTCCCAAGAGTTTAAGACAGATGAGCTGCAGTACTATTTACCCCGGGGGTGACTGAATTCACACCTCCGCTCCAGAAAAAAAAAATGATGTGACAACTATTCAACAGATACACTGAAAACGAACACCTGAAACTACTTTCCATCATCACCCTGCTAAAGATGACCACTGTGACAGTGAAGACAGAAAAAAAATGTTAAAAGGAGAAAACTGCAAAGGAAAGCACCCAGGCCTGACTTCCAGGAAAACCCAACACATAGTCCTAGAAGGTGGGATCAGAATTCCAAGTCTCCCTTGGTTTTTGTTGGGTGTCCTAACCCTTGAGTATTAAACCCTCTCTCGCTTTCTCTTCATCTGCCCACAACAGGTTCCTGCACAGCAGTTCGCTCCAGGAGCAGAGGTGAGAAGTCCTTCACCAAACAGACCTCAACACATCCAACCTTCCAGGCTTTTCAGTAGAAAGGAAGCTCTGCACCATGGCAACAAGAAGCCTGTGCAGGGCCAGGCACCATGAATAGCAGGGCAACTGGAATATCGTCTGGGATTTTAATGGGTTTTTATGCCTTTAAATCTCATCTTTACTAAGACTCCAAATTTACTCCTAGAGGAACCACATCTTCAAGCAGGAACTGAATCACAGACATTCAGAAATTCCCAACCCACGACACCAAAAGTAAAACTATACTGATGTGCTTACCTCAACACACAGTGTTTTTATTCTACAATACCGGTTATCATAACTAACACCATTTTATAAGGCAAATGGCCATTCTCCACCACCAAGCCAGTCACGTATTAGTCCCCTTCCTCCTCATTAGCAGGCCATGAAGGCCCTGTGCACTAAGTAGACTAACCAAACAGGCTTTTTTTTTTCTTCTTCTTCTTCTCCCTGTCAGACTCAACATTCCTGGGTAGCAGGGTGGATACTCCTTTCCTTAGCAGCCTTGAAGGTCTCAGGCACCTGGCCAACCTGGTGGTGGTGATGACCCCAGCACAGAACAGCCCACAGAGAACTGCCTATAAAATCAAGCAGTTACAAGCCCTAAGAGGGTTTTGCACCAGAACAACTCCAAGACAGTGAGATCCATGAGCCCTCCGGCTCATGGAGAGACCAGGGATATCTCCACCACCCTCTGCTTCCTCCAAGGATTGGGTGACTCATATTCTTTTATGTGTTTCTAGGCTAGTTCCTGAGTGTTGTATTACTGATACCGCAAGCCAAATACTTGATTTGATCGGATCTGCAGAGTGGCCAGGTGATTCCAAACCATAAGCTAAGCTGTACTATAAATTCTGTGCTATGCCACTTATAAAGCTGCACTACACCAATTGTGATTATAAAAATGCTGCGCTACTCTGATCATAAAATTCAGTTAAAGAAAAAAAAGCTTTAACTGTGCCTACAACCTAGTGCCATTATCTTTTTTCCCCAGGATCTCCAAAAGAACCCGTCTATCCCTGCAGTGTTAGGTGACAGTGACTACCTAACATGATACAGGGCCAACAGGCCCAGCTGACCCACTCAAGGAAGAAAAATGAACCAGCAGGAACATGGTTAGACTAAAGTCTCTTGCAGAAGCTGCACCAGTTGAGTAAAAAGAAATAAAGTGTTCATTTATAGCTCATTCTTAAAGCAGCACATGCAGGTTGCACATTCTTCACCAATAAAAATGGTTAGCCATCCTTATAAATATGTACTAACCACCTAGGAATCAGACTTGCCTGAAGATACATCTCCTCATGGGCTGCAGAATACTTTTTCACTAAAACGAATTTCAAAGAAAAAAAAAAGAAGAAAGTTCTATTTTCTCTACCTTGACAGCTGACCAAAATCGTCTTTCTTGAAATTTTGAACATAGTGATGATTTATCTTCCACAGTGCTGGTCATGGAAAGAAGAAAAAAAAAAGATAAAATAGGGATTTAGTTTTTGTTTGCTTTTAAAAGATGATAAACAGACAACTGATCTCATAGACACTGATGAATGTTCATTCTAACACTCTTTCAGCAGTGACAGCCACAGCCAGAAGAAAGGTTTAGCGAAAGAGCTGTCAATCTGAACCTTTAGCACAGTTTCCCTCCTAGCTGTATCTTAACCACGTATCTCCCAGACTTCTGCTCATTCCCATCTTTGAAATCATGTCCAGTAATAAGCAGCAGCAACATAATTCCTCTTTTGGGAACTACAGGAGGAATCAGGACACGCACACACATGAGATCAGAACACTTGAACTAATACAGGCCCTCAGATAAAAGTTGTTCTGTTAAAACCAGACTGTGGACCTCATATACTGGAAAGCTTTTGGTGACAAGAGCAAAAAAGCATTAAGTCAGTGGAGTTACTTGAATTACAACGAGCTCATGAACAGGAATAAAGCCTCATAACTTTTCCCATGGTAAAACAATAAAAGGCACATTTGTTCCATTAGCTGTTAATGGTAACAGTAATCATTAAAGCTATTTGCATACAATTAATAGTATTAATTGTTAATAGAATATTTCCTCTACATCTGTGGGAATCAACAAGTTTAAAGAAGTCCCAGGGTCAGTTTACCGTTTAGGATACAGAGGAATGAAGACATCATCCTCTATAGATCTCTTCATTCTTAGGACAACCGTGTTTATCAAATCCTGTTAAAAATAGAATTATTAATGTGTCTTCTTAATACTTCATCTTCCATTTATAACAACTTCAACAGTTACTTTGTTCATGTAGAAGTGTACTATGCTAATTACAGCTACGTACAATTACCATTTGGATACAATGCGCACTGAGACCATGAATATATTAAAAACAATAGACAAATCAGGTTTTAATTACCTGTTAGGTCAGGAATTTTTTTTTTAAGATGAGTTATTTCCCTAAGTGAGAACTTCTTATGCATGTTAATTTTCCAGGTAGCAGGAAATACGAGGGAAAGTGTAAGGTCCCACATGTGGGCAGGAACAACCCCAGGTTCCAGTATAGGTTGGGGAACGACCTGTTAGAGAGCAGTGTAGGGGAAAGGGACCTGGGAGTCTTGGTGGACAGCAGGATGACCGTGAGCCAGCACTGTGCCCTTGTGGCCAGGAAGGCCAATGGCATCCTGGGGTGTATTAGAAGGGGGGTGGTTAGTAGGTCGAGAGAGGTTCTCCTTCCCCTCTACTCTGCCCTGGTGAGACCCCATCTGGAATACTGTGTCCAGTTCTGGGCCCCTCAGTTTAACAAAGACAGGGAACTGCTGGAGAGAGTCCAGTGCAGAGCCACAGAGATGATGAAGGGAGTGGAGCATCTCCCTTATGAGGAAAGACTGAGGGAGCTGGGGCTCTTTAGTTTGGAGGAGACTAAGGGGTGACCTTATTAGTGTTTATAAATATATAAAGGGGGAGTGTCACGAGGATGGAGCCAGACTCTTCTCGGTGGCAAACAATGATAGGACAAGGGGTAATGGAATCAAGCTGCAACACAAGAGGTTCCACTTAAATTTGAGAAGAAACTTCTTCTCAGTGAGGGTGACAGAGCCCTGAACAGGCTGCCCAGGGAGGTTGTGGAGTCTCCTTCTCTGGAGACATTCAAAACCCGTCTGGACGCCTTCCTGTGTAACGTCATCTGGGTGTTCCTGCTCTGGCAGGGGGATTGGACTAGATGATCTTCTGAGGTCCCTTCCAATCCCCAGTATACTGTGATTCTGTGAAAACTGTACATATTAACAGCAGAATCAAGCTGAAGAAGGGCAGGCTACAATGACTACATATATAAAATTAATTATTAAAAGATTGCTAAGATTACAAAGTAGTCTTTTTCCTAGTCAATTAAACTCTGGGCATTTTCAAATTTTAAAACTGTAGAACTGCTTTATAAATAAAAGGTTAAGGGGCTGACTACTGGGGCATTACCAGCACTTAAAGCTCAAATTTTGGAAGATAATTAAATGCAAAACTAAATTCTATCCATTGTCATTGCGGTGAAGCAAGACTAGATCTACAATCAGATTCATGACAGGTACAGTCAGAATTTTTCTAGGAACAGGAGCTAGTTTCTGCCTCATCTCCCATCATCTTTAATAGGGAGAGCTTCAGAGAGCTGAAAGTTAAATCTTCTTAATATAAAGTGGCAAAACAAATAAATAATCAGAACCAAAGAATTTCAGGACAATGTTCTAAGCTCCCATGGGATGCACAGGAAGCACACACAGCGGATGACGTTCTCCCTTCCCCAGTACCACAGAAGCTTTTACCTCTTTTGCTCGACTGGATTCATTTTTGGAAAGGAGTTGCTTTTCAAAGATGTTACTGCAAAGCTGTACAAGGTTCTTTGTCTGCGAAGTAGATAAAGGATCCCACACACTCTTAACAAATGCTGAAAAACAAATAAAAAATGAATTTATTTCATTCACAATGTGCAAGCAGCTACCCGCTCTAGTTTCAAGGCATTACAATGTAACAGAAGTAAGCATAAAACACCCTAAGCCTCTCACGATACTCTTAAAAAGAGACTACCTTAGCCTCACTCTGGCAATACATAATCGCACCATTACATAACATTTGATAGCTATCACTTTTATTTAAGGTTTGATTGCTTGGCTGCAGTGAACATTTTCAAGATACTCTTACTATACCTGTAATTTTTGGAAGAATTGTTTTTTCAATCACTCTAGACAAAACTTCTTGATCAGGGTCATCATCCCTTTTTGATTCTGATACGGTTTTGGCATCACTGAATTCTTCTATAGCTCTGAACCAGGGCATCTCTTCCAACTCTTTAAAGTTCTGCTAAAAAGATCATTCTTGTTAGTTGTTCAGCCGGTCAGGATTAAAAGAAAAGCTCCATGCAATGATACCACAGATTCCCCCTTAATTTCAGAACCACTTTCATCACTGAACAAGCCAAAAGAGCAAATGCGCAAAACTAGATCTAAAGCTAGAATTTAAAGGGTGGTATTGTTAAAGCGTCAGGGAACTCAGGGGAAGAATTCTTTTTACACAGGATGTTGCAAAAGGGGCTGAAGTTAAGAGGAAAGGAGAAAATTAAGATTTTGACCACATGCTTCAATTTCTGAGACTAACACAATACTCTTCTGTTCATTTCTAATGCACTGTGATATG
Source organism: Trogon surrucura (assembly GCA_020746105.1). NCBI lineage: Eukaryota > Metazoa > Chordata > Aves > Trogoniformes > Trogonidae > Trogon > Trogon surrucura. Next base: position 8,476,913 of record CM036618.1, read on the forward strand.
TACAGAAAAAAATCCCATCTTTCACATTAGTAGGTAATATCGAAACACATACAATTTCTGAAGAAAAAGTCAACTGATGCACCTACCTCAAGAGGATTCCAATTTATTAACTGAACTCTGATCAATGGATTTAATAGTTTAGGCAGGCAGAAACTGATATAAGCATCACAGTAAGAGTCAGGAAACTTCTCTTTCCATTCCTGGAATTTCAACAGGATTTTTCTGATGTCACAAAAATCTGCATGTACATCTTCAAAGACTTTCCTACTATCCTCTAACACGTTATCTATGGATAATATTCGTTGGGAATAAAAAGAAACAATCACAGAACTTATTGAGGCATAAAGATTAAGAGTTTAAGCATCTATAGGAAACAAGAAATACCTATATGATAATTGTATTTGTCATTTATCTTTGACACTTGACACTGAAACCGGTTTTAAAACCAGAAAAGCCAGTTTCAGGAAAAATTACTGTCAAAGGACCAAAGAAGACACGTTTCTTCATGATCTAGTTCACAGAGTCACACAACCACTATGTTTTGAGCTTCATACCACAATGATAACATTTCAGACATGAAAACCCTTCTGCTGTGATCTGGAGCAAAGGTATTATGCCTTTCTCTGCTCCTCTTCATCGATTCGCTCAAGATAATTAACACACCAATCTTTAATTCACTCTATCTTCAGAAAACAAATTGATGATACAAAACATGTTGCACCATTGCACTGAACACTGTCAGAGCAGCTTTGGCATAATCTAAAAGAATTTACTTTTGGTTGAAAGTCACATGTAATGCCACCACCACATACAGAACTCATACCAAACAAAACCTACACCCATATACCTATTCTTCTCAAGTCTCTGAATATTCTACAGTGTGTAACTAAGAGCATGTAACTCTAAATATTTCTTCACCTCTCTAAAAATAAAAAAATATCAGAACGAGATTTTGTTCTAGGGCATCCCAGTAAGACTGTCACCAACCTTTGCTCTTCTGGAACTCGTTGACCTCTGCCGGAGTCAGCTCGTCATCACTCGACATGCCTTCATGGTGACCAGTTTCTCCCGAACACTCTCTCACTTGTCGCCTGCAAGTCCTGTGTTTTGTAAGGAACACAGATGAGTTATTCTCTCCCCTACATGCAGGAGGAAGCTTAATGAAAAATAATCCGACTTCAAAACACCTACTTAAATGGAGTTGGGAGAGCAACAGTGTAAGGAACGGCAAGAGGGATCAATAGTAATTATGCTACCATATTTTCTAATAGTAATTATGTAACCACCTATTTCTTCTATCTATAATCTCTGTGTAAGGTCATAATATTATTTAATAAAACAGGAGGAAAAAAGCTCCCCTCATATAGTTTTGCCTCACTTAACACTTGCTGATTTAAAATAACAAGATTATCAGCATCCAGACTCAAATCAACGTGAAGAGAAGGACATTAACAAACTGACGGGTTCCAAGTACTTCAAGTTGTGGAAAGCACATAGATACTCTGTGTGCAATCTCGTTTAGTAATCCCACATACCTACATTCACCACTGCATAAATGACAGCAAGACAGTAGACAGAACATTTATCAGTTAAGTGCAAATACGTGTAAGAGCTACCTTCGATGTTCACACATTTCCAGAAGCTGTGTCCTCTCATCACCTCCCAATCCACCATTAATTGGTTTGTCACTCCCACCTATCAGAAGACAGAAACAGACAAAATTAAAGTTGTATGTTTTTAAAGTTCCTGGTTTTTTTCAAGCAGGAAAGACAGATTCTCCTTCTATTGTTCTTTGTTTGGAAAACAGCCAAAGGAAAATCAAAACTCTAACAGTCTGCAGACCAATACACAATAAATATTACTTGTTAACTGCAACACAGTCAGATGGGGTTTCTCCCTTGCAGCAGTTGATGAAAAGCTGAGTTTAATGACACTTCAGTCAACACTCACTGCTCCCCAATCCTGGAAAAGGAAATTAGTGCCTCCCACAATAAGTTCTTAGTAATGTCAAAGGTCTGTGTAGGGATCTCCCTTCATCTGTATGTCAAAAGTGAAACCACGTAATAAATTAGAATAACTTTCGAGGTTTGGTTCCAACATTGTAATGGAAGTTAAATGCCTGATTTACACTATTCAAAGTCAGTGCATTTAGATTTCAAGACTAGTTGGCTCCCTGCTGTCTCCCATTAGAGACCGCATGACCCCAGTTACGCCTACTCTGATTCTTGAGTCCAACACAGAAGTAGAAATTAGAAGCATTTTCTAGTTGGGCCATTCATTTATATCTCTATTAGCTGGCTGGTATGTGCACCACATGCAAAAAAAAAAAGTGTACTTCTACGAAGTATTATCATATAATTAAAAACAGCCTATTAAATATTACTAAGAACACCAAAAACAATTAAAAGGGCTGTTAATCATGCAAGTGCAGTCTCATTTGCAGTGAGCTGTAAGCAAAATCATCCTAATGGCAACTATTATTACTGCAGGACCCTTTTCTCCTCAACGCCTGCTGTCAGCGTGCTACACCAGCTTACAAAACCCTACAGGCTGCCAGCCGTCCCGCAGCAGTTTATCCCGTGCAGTGGGAAGCCTGAGCCCACACGATTAGTAGTCACCATAAACTGCTGCATCTGGCTTCCATCTGTTCCCAGCAGCCCCAAGCATATTGCTCTTAGCTTTGCCTAAACAATTTTAAAGAGCTTGGTTTATTTTTCAACAGCAGCAGCTAAAGAGTCACACGGTGTATAAACAATAAGATATAACTGTAGTGATTTTTCTGACAGTGACTGAAAAACACTGGTTTAGATAAAACCCTTGCACAAAGTGGCTTCCTTCTTCATGTGCTTCCCTTCACTTAAATGTCACCTCGTTAGAAATCTCCATTCCGAGCACACACACAGCCTTAAAGACACTCTCCTGTTAAAGTGATGCTGCCAAGTGAACTCCCTGTTTTTTTCACATATGATAAGCAAGTTTTCTCCTATTTAAAACCTAAAATATATTATTAGCAGTGTTGCTGAGGTAAAGATTTCAAGTGAGGTACAGCAGAACACACCTACTCATGATGGGAAGGGGAAAGGTGATCAATGGCAAAAATTAAAAGTTTCATCGAAAAAGCAACTGTACCTTTCTGCTCAAAGAGTAAATGAATAACAAGATATAATCTAATTTCATACTAACTTGCCAGATGCTGAATATAAGCAGACTCAGTTTTCAGCTCATCTTGCCTTCGTTTCAATATTCTCAGAGCTTGCTGCTGAAGAAGTGCATGCGCAGCCAGTTCTAGCTCATTAATGTCTTTCAGCTGAAATAAGTAAACAGTAATCAGGTTTTCAATTAATTAAAATGCTAAAAGAATGTACAAAAAGCAGCTTTCACAAGTTTTCAGCACAGCTACAAAATCAGAACCAAAGCATGGTAGATTGAAAAGGAAGTTGCTCCTCACAGGAATACCTACGACTTCCTACAAAAGGGTTCAACAGGTCCCTGTTGGAGAATTTATTTTGCTTTGGATTTGTTTTTGAGCCACTAGCTACTAAAGAAAATATATTCTTTAACTAACATTTCTTCTCTTTAAGGTTACATAAAGACACTCACAACTGCAATGCAATTAAGTGACATAAATTAAGACTTGACACCTCTATTTATAGAGGCTAACAGCAGTTCACTTCCACTGAGGCCAAACATCATCTTTTTAAATACATGAAGTTTGCAGTGCAGGAAACAGATGCAGCAAATAACGCAGACAAACTCTCACACAGCTCTGGTAACTCAATCCCAACTCGACTTTAACATGAAATCTTTACTACCTATTATCTAACCCTGAGTAAAGATATTTCAAAAGATTCCAAAAGTGAACTGAAGTGCCACCTCTCATTCAATTTCAGGGCACTCTGGTTATCTAACCTGCAGAGAACTCTCTCAAAAAATTTTTCTTTTTTTTTTAAAATCTAGCTAAGACTACCGCTCAAGACAGTATACCTGTACTAGTTTCATCAGGTTAGCATTGATTTGTTTTCCCTATATTTTATTTCCTGTTCTACTGAAATTTCTGACAGAACTCACTTTCAACTGGGTGGTGTCCCTGATCATTCCCAAACAAAAACCCCTCATCTTTCATTGACAGAAGGTATCTTTATCATTAAAAAAAAAAAAAACCAAACAGAAAAGGAAACGTAAAACTATACATACTTTTTCATTCAAACAGTTTATCAAGTTTTCTACGTATGTTTTCATGGCCCTGTAGAATTTGTAATTCAGAGCTGCATCTGAGGACTGCTCTAACTCCTGGACAGCCATCTTTGAATTCTCAATGTCCTCCATGTATTTTTCATACTCCTTCTGGTGGGCACGGTGCACATCCTGTAATAACATTAACCTAGAAAAAAAAATAAAAGAAATGAAAAAGAGAAATCCAGACAACTAAAACTGTTGCCAAGGCAACATCTGATACATACCAAAACATTTTTCCATGTTATAATCACATACAAAATCTTTGCCTGTGGTAATAATAGTACTTGTGTTTGAGCTAAGAAGCGTTGAAAGATTTATCCAGGCCAACATTTGCAGAAGCATGGCGTGCAGACAAGCATCACGCTTTGGAGAATCAAACAACACTGAAGTGGTGCTAGTTCTGAAAGCACCACCGACGTTTTACATAAATCCCTCAAGACACTACTCCTCCCCAAAAAACAAAGAGCCAAACTAAATATAAATTAAATAGCCCATTAAATGGATTCTACTCAGTGTAATCGGGGAAAATGCAGCTCGTACCAGCACGTCCACACTACCCTGATGTAAGCTGCATGGACAGCAGGACCTGTATGCCCTCAGCACATGCTCATCACTAATTACAAGCCAACTGAGGACTCTTGCTGCTATAGGGGGACAAAATCCAGGAGCACATGTGCAGAGTTGTCACTATGAAGTAGGTAGCACAGAAACATACACATATAGCACAATTCTAATTTATTTTTTTCGCCTCCTTGTAGCTCTCAAGTGATTGCTCAGCTTGAGCAAGCCTGTAACAAAACCAAGGAGACAACTTATTTCACTTACCTGAAACAGTGAACGCTTTTCAATGGAAGTAATTGAACTAAACTACTGCTCTCTACAGTGTTACAAGTAATTTTTCTTAAAGTGCTATTTCAGTTTTTATCAATTACGGGCATGTATCAAGTGGATATCAAACAGGTTCTTGCTCCCCTTCTTGCTGTTTTCTGTAGAGGTTTCCCACTCTCAATAGCCTTATTCTGATTTTTCTTACTTGATTCTGTACATAAATACCCACTTGAGCCAACTCATTCAGGTCAGGTGATGATAGCAAAGAAAGCACACAATTCCACAAAAACATTCAGTCCCATTTAATGGCAATTCTTCAACAGGCAGGTCAATGATGGTCTGTGCAAAGCAAAGCATGTTTGGGGAGCTTGGTGCATATCTGTTTCAACTGTATAATGTCACTTGCCTAAACTTATCTGAACAGCTGCTTCCTGGTGCTCTCAGAGATGACAGGGGACAGCTTACCTTAGGATGCCTGATCCCAGCTGTCCTCCTCACACCCTCTTAGAGGGTCCCTCTTGCACCCCAGGACATGTCAGCTGCCCACACAACAGCTGCTGAACTGCTAAAGAAAAGTCACAGCCTGGCACACTACAAAAAAACCCCCAACAACCCATCAGGGCAGGTTCTAGCTCACCTAAATAGGCTGCAGATAATTTACTGCTGCTTTAGAAAAATACTGAGCTATTCTCAAAGCTGATATCACACTAAGTTGGGGGGAGTGTCGACCTGCTGGAAGGTAGGAGGGCTCCGCTGAGAGATCTGGATAGACTGGAAAAATGGGCTGATTCCAACAGGATGAAGTTCAACAAGGCCAAGTGCCGGGTCCTGCACTTTGGCCACAACAACCCCCTGCAGCGCTACAGGCTGAGCACAGAGTGGCTGGAGAGCAGCCGGGCAGAAGGGGACCTGGGGGTACTAATTGACAGGAAGCTCAACATGAGCCTACAGTGTGCCCAGGTGGCCAAGAAGGCCAATGGTATCCTGTCCTGTATCAAAAATAGCGTGGTCAGCAGCACAAGGGAAGTGATCCTTCCCCTGTACTCTGCATCGGTGAGGCCACACCTGGAGTATTGTGTTCAGTTCTGGGCCCCTCAGTTCAGGAAAGATATTGAAGTGCTGGAGCAGGTCCAGAGAAGAGCAACAAGGTTGGTGAAGGTACTGGAACTCAAGACCTATGGGGAGAGGCTGAGGGAGCTGGGGTTGTTTAGTCTGGAGAAGACGAGGCTTAGAGGAGACCTCATCACTCTCTATAACTACCTGAAGGGAAGTTACAGCCAGGTGGGGACTGGTCTCTTCTCCCAGGCAGTTAGCAACAGGACAAGGGGGCACGGGCTTAAGCTCTGCCAGGGGAAATTTAGGCTGGATATCAGAAAGAAATTCTTTACAGAGAGAGTGGTCAGGTATTGGAATGGTCTGCCCAGGGAGGTGGTGGATTCACCGTCCCTGGAGGTTTTTAAACTGAGATTGGACCTGGCACTTAGTGCCATGATCTAGTAAACAGACTAGAGTTAGACCAAGGGCTGGAGTTAGACCAAGGGTTGGACTTGATCTCTGAGGTCTTTTCCAACCCAATTGATTCTATGTTTCTATGATCAGAACTGCCATAAGAGGGCTAGGATCGCCAACTCCATCTGCCCTGGTAAAAGTTTTGCTTGCTGCGCAAACCTAACAGCAAACCAATACTCCTGTCAAAAACTTCTTGCGAGCATAAAAACACTACTGCCATTTAAATGAACTCACTTTCTAAAGCTCTAGTTGATAAAACACTCTTGAAAATGCTTCCCTGTCACAAAGTATCGCCAGGTAAAGTTAAAAATGTGTCATATGCCTGTTATGATATTCAGTAGAGTATCACACACCAATAACAACCAAAAAAATCCCCCAGTGCTCTGGAAAATGGTTAAGATTTCAAAGCTGTCATCTCTCATTCGGTGCCAAAAACTCGGACAACTTAAAAGTTCATAAGAACAGGATTTACCTTTCAGTCAGTCGCTTCTTCACAATTTCCAAGTTCACAGGTGGCAACGAAACAGAGGGATCAAACTTCGGTTTAGCTGGTTGAGATTTATGCAGGGACGCATCACTGTAAGTTTCCTACAAGAATTTTAAGTGTTAATTTTTAATACACCAGCTACGCAAGTCTTCCCTCCGCAGAACAATGTGACATATCATTTGAATACACAAGTCATAAGACAAAGATGCATATTTCAATCCACAAATCAAGTACAGAAAATGTTGTACTGAAAAGTACAACACAAAGGAAAAAAAAAAGTATGGAAAAGTGCATGTGTATGTTACATAAAAACATACAGTGCATACGCATATAAACAGGACTAAGTAACCCATAACTTAGGGTATGCTTCAGATGCTGTTGGTCTCAAAATATTAATAGCGTTCAATAACGAATAATATTTCTTTACTGACAGCAGGTAGTACCAAGATTCTAAACATAAAATGAAAAAAAATCAACTACAGCCAAGTAGTAATGATAATATCTGAATTTACTTACCTCTTGCTTTTTTTAAACTGCTTGAATATCTTTATGATAAATTATTTGTCATCTGTTAGTAATTTAATATCCTATTTTATCACAGTAAACCTGACTTTGCCCCCAATAAATATGAATGCTACCTTCTGGCAAAGCCAGAGATTTTTCACTGGCAACACATCTTAAGTGTAATTATAAATAAAAAAGGATTACTGGATTTTAGCTTTTAAAGTGAAAGACACGTTGCATTCTAAAACAGCAGAAGTCTGTATATGAAAATCTAGTCAAAACACAATTGTTGCAAATAAAGTAGAATTAAAATTGTAGAAGTAGTTAGGTTAAGGCTTTGACTGGCCAGGTAGGCCTTATGAGAATAACAAGTCCTGGGAAGCAAGAAGGAGTGTGCCGAAGAAGAAGGAACAATAATCAAAGGAATCGGTAGGGCATATAGGACAAACAGAACTAGCAGAAGTAACGAACAGTTGCTTAGGGAACAGTTGCTTAGGAATAAGAAAGGTGTATTGTATAAACAAAGGGGTTCTGGTGATGGGAATTAGTTAACCATTATCCTTAGGTTAGACAAGCATGAAAATTTATAAGTTTGGGGATAATTATCAATTGTTTCTGTATGATGTAGAATTCTGTATGTAAGCCAAGTTGTAAAAGGTATAAAAATTAAACAGAAAATGAGGGTCTTTGGAATCCTGACTTTGGACGCTAGTCCTCAGGTTCCCGGGCCCTGAATAAAGCACCGCATAAACTGACACTCTGTTGGTTTGTGTCTTTGTTTACGGGCAACACAATCAGTGGAGGCAATCAAGTCCAGGACTAACAGGGTCTGCTACTGAAAATTGCTGCAGTTTCCTGAACAGCAGAAATTAACAGCTTTCCAGAAGCAAGTACAAGGATGTAAAAACACCAGTCATACTGGATTTGAAACTCAGCAGCAGAAATATGCAACTTTCTCTCAGTCCTCTAACTACTCCTCTTTAACAGGCAAAAATTTCTGCAATTTTCTCATCTGACACAAGGAAATGGTCATTCAGATTTTCCCACTCTGATCCAGAGTAGGTGAATTAAGCCGGAAAAAAAAAACAAACTTCCAGCTCATCAGAAGATAGTTTCTTTTTGTCAATCATTTACCAGAATTTAAAAAAAAAAAGACAGAATTCTGCTGAGCTGTGAAAAGAGCTCTCAGATTGCCACCCAACAGAAATTTAGCACAGCAAAATAATTTTTGCTTTGCGACTTTTTAAACATTTGTATTATTTGCATGCTCTTGCTTTCAAGACCCCTTGCACTGCAGCAGCAGCAGCAAAAAAAAAATAAGAAAATCAGGGTTCAGAATTTTAGTCTCTCCTTTTCACAGTATTCCATCACATACGGGTACCTGCCTCTGAGGCAGGCAACAATAATAACCCATTTCTGAAGAGCTACACAGATATTACAGATTTTCATTATCATCTTCCCGTATTTCTAATCATTTTTTCCTTTAAGAATCAGGGTATAACTTCCTAAAATTCTCTTTACTTAGAGGGTAGGAACAAGATATGACTACTCGAAACAAGGTCTCTTCTCTATGAGCAAAAAAGCAACTTTGGTTAACAAAGCAAGTCTCACCTGAGAGAGTTTAAGGACTTTCTTTATTTGCTGTTCTTCCCACTTCGTTTCTGCTTCCTCCTCACTTGACTCACCACTCACAGACACTGGAAGTTAAAACAATCATTATTAGATGTAATTACGTCCTTTATTTTTCGCTTCCCTTCCTCCAAAGCAACAATGGTTCTCCCAGCCATTACTGGGATACACACAAACAGGTGAAAAACCTGCAGAGGGAGGACTTGCAAGCTGAAAGGCAGGGAAGGCTTGGAAATGGCTAGTGGGATTTGTAGAGTTCACACTGACATTAATTTCCCCAACATGCTGTTTCTCAGACAACTCCTACTGGAGTACAAGAAGCACAAACATCTCTTTTTTATGTCTCAAAGCAAAGCTGTATATAATACATGTAAATAAGAGTATAGACTAGAACACAGTGAGTGACATTATACACAGCAAATCCTCGAGTGTTTCAAAACATACAGTCTACCAGAGATAAAAAATATCCCATTAGCATTAATTAGAACCGCAGAACAGCTTGTAGTTCTCTATTCTTTACAACTCTTATTCAAATAATAAAGTAAACGAGTACTTCATAAAATACAAGCAGCTACAAGAGGATAAAAGCAATGGAAAAGCCAGATACGCTTTGGGCACAATAGGTTTGTTTACTTCTGAAGGGCTGGGTTGTTGGCTTTCTTCTTCCCCCCTCCTTTTTTAAGACCAGACCTAAAAACAACGCACAGAGAGCTCCTGGAAGACCAGACCAGAAGCATCAGGCAGGACTTGCGGCAATTTTTTTTTGCATTAAATGCTTTGCCTCCTACAAGGCAATTTTTTGCAGTCAACAAGGCCAAAAATATTTTTTGTTTGTTTCTCAAAGCATCCTGCAGCACCACATTAGTGAGACCTAAACCGGGTTAACATCCCACATAAACCTCAAGTACCAGCTGCAGAGTCTTTCAGTCTTTACTGGACAAGTCCCACATCTTTCTGGCCATCAGTAAAACAAAGACGCAACCACTGGGAGAAACAACACAAACTCACACATGTGTTCCATCATCCTCTGCCTAAGAGTTCTCATTTTAGGAATAAAATCGAGATTCTTTGTATCAGACTCATCTTCACTCTCTAAGTCACTGCTTCCACTCCTCCGAGAGACCTGACGACTGTTTGAAACATTGAGTGGGAGATAATCAGCCTGTGTCCGGGCTAAGTGACGGTTCCTCCGAGCAGCCTCAATATGAGCTGTGCTGGGGATATTATCTGCATTGAAGAGAAAGAAAATCATTAGAATCCCCGTCTACTCTGCCCTGGTGAGGCCACATCTGGAAATTGTGTCCAGTTCTGGGCCCCTCAGCTCAAGAGAGACAGGGAACTGCTGGAGAGAGTCCAGCGCAGAGCCACAGAGATGATGAAGGGAGTGGAACATCTCCCTGATGAGGAAAGGCTGAAGGAGCTGGGTCTCTTTAGCTTGGAGAAGAGGAGGCTGAGGGGTGACCTCATTCATGTTTATAAATATGTCAAGAGTGAGTGTCAGGAGGATGGAGCCAGGCTCTTTTCAGTGATGTCCAATGACAGGACAAGGGGCAATGGGTACAAGCTGGAACATTAAGAGGTTCCACAAAAATACTAGAAAAAACTTCTTCACAGTGAGGGTGACAGAGCCTGGCACAGGCTGCCCAGGGAGGTTGTGGAGTCTCCTTCTCTGGAGACATTAAAAACCCATCTGGACGCATTTCTGTGTGACCTACTGTAGGTGATCCTGCCCTGGCAGGGGGGCTGGACTAGATGATCTTTTAAGGCCCCTTCCAACCCCTGACATTCTTCGATTCTGTGAGATAGAATGTTTTAGGTTGGAAGGGACCTTAGAGATGATCTAATGCAACCTCCCTGTCATGAGCAGGAACACCTCTTAACTAGACCAGGCTATTCAAGGCCTCATCTAATCTGGCCTTGATCATCTCCAGGGAGGGGGCACCCACAACATCTCCGGACAATTTATTCCAGGGTATTGCCACCTCCATACTGAAGAATTTCTTCCTAAGATCCCATCTAAATCTATTTTCCTTTAACTTAAATCCATTTCCCCTTGTCCTATCAGTGGACGCTCTTGTAAAAAGTCCCTCCCCAGCCTTCCTGTGGGTTCCCTTCAGGTATTGGAAGGCAGCTATTAGGTCCCCCCGAAGTCTTCTCTTTTCAAGACTGAACAATCCCAGCTCCCGCAGCCTGTCCTCATAGCAGAGGTGCTCCAGCCCCTGGATCATCTTTGTGGCCTCCTCTGAACACGCTCCAACAGATCTATGTCCCCCTTATGGTGGGGACACCAGAACTGGACACAGTATTTGAGGTGGAGTCTCACAAGAGCACAGTAAAGGGGGAGAATCACCTCTCTTGACCTGCTGGCCACACTCCTCTTGCACAAGACTAAAAGCAACACTCTCTATCGCCATGTCACCTCCTATCAACTACTACGCCAGTTCAGGATCACTGTACAATTCTGAATATAGGATGCAAGATAGGTATTTATTAAGCCTACCATTTTGGATATAAAGAGATGGAAAAGTATCCTTAAAAAGCACCTCTCAGTCTGACAACAAAGCTCAGACTTTTTTTTTTTAAATAAATTGCTCTCAGCCTGCTCATCATTTTTCCCATCTCTGCTGAAGATGAGGGTTACTGCATTTGGTGAATTTACAAAGGAATCCAAAGTTTACAAATTTTAGTCTCCAGAAGGAAACTGTGCATGGTCTAATGGGAATTTTTTGTTGCCTTTCTTCCAAAACCAATGGTCAGAGTTTCTGATCTATTTCCAAAACTAACACAGAAATACAACAAACATGAGCAACCAAAAACACCGGGGAATCATCACCCTTCTTTCAGAGGAAGAGTAGCCCTGACTCAACACACAAGATGCCTCCACCTTATGTGTCTTAAGCTGGGTGAGACAAATCCCATTCATCTTGTCAGGTATCTCAAACAATGTTGTAAAATAACTTTCTTTACAAAAATAAAATAAAATCCAGGAAACCAACCTGGTGATAAATCCTTCCTCCTTGGCAGAGAGCTGGATTCATTTTCAGAGTCTGGGCTGTTACAGTCCTCACTTAGCAAAGCATAACTTTCATCCTCCTTCTCCACCTCTTCTTCACAAGTGCCTTTGGTAGTTGTAGGCTCCAACTGACAGATTTCTGTTTTCCAGGGGGAAAAAAAACAAAAAATATAACGTTCATGATTTTAGTTTCAGTTGTTGGAAGGTGATGTGTCATGACTGGTTACCAGTAACAATTTATGCCTTGCTGCAGCAAAGACTGGTCACTTATCTATGGCCACTTATCATCAAAACCTGTCAAATTTTCCATCTACCCCAGGTAGTAATGTACAAGCCAGTTCTTGTCTTAAATCAAAGCATCTGTGAAAGTCCTAAACCAATATGTCCTTCTGAGACACAGAGTACAACTGACGTGCACAAAAGCAACGACAGGAAGCTCCCATGTGACAATTCATTAATATCCTGGCAGTTCACACCATGTTTAGATTTATCTCCCTTGACTTTATAAACTTTATCTAGAAGGTGTTTTAGTTTGGGGTTTTTTTTGGTAAGCATTGACAATGAGAGAGTCCTTATTTAAACTATAAAGGTTTATTTGTACCTGTCGTGTCTCCAATTATCTTCAAATTCTTTTAAAAAGTTGATTTCTCTTTGTCTGCCACTATATCTTCAGTAAATCATCAGATTACTGAACAACAGAATGTGCCACCTGTCGTAAGACTATGACGTATACTTCTCTAAGAAGTTACTAAGAAAATTTACCACGTCATCTCAATCACAAAGGAAATTATTTCTCAGTCTAATTTATTTGTATCATAGTAGCAACTAAGGTATACCTGTGAATTGACAGAGGTGTCAAAAATGGAATAGGGAAGAAAAGAACTTCTAGACACACTTGCCTGTCAAACGCACAAACTCCAAATATCCCAAAATGAAACTTACTATAGTTGAATGAAACTAGAGATACTACCAGAACAATCAAGGCTTTATTCAATTAAAATATCCAAACGCTGTAATAGCATACAGTTTAATAACGTGAAGTTTGAGGTTTACATTTTTATCAAACAAAATCCTATAAAGCTCACGTTCTCTATCAACAAAAATACTCAGATGGATCTGCAGTTTGATAGGAATAAGCACTGGGTAGTTGCCACAAAGTTTTAAAGATATGACACCGAGGTTTAAATTTATCAGAGATTTATTAATTCCGATGTACAAGAGGGGTTCTGCACGCCCAGGTCTTCTCAAGAACAGCCTCCAGGTTCTGATACTGTTCTACCATCCTCATATGGAAAATAACCGCAGCAAAAATAGATTGAACCTGTAAAGTAACATTATAAGTACAACCTTGGGTCCAATTAACAAGCAACAAACATCTAACAGCAGTATTTGCACATCACGCCTCACTTATTGATTTTGTAATATATTTTCACATCAGTAAGTATTCCATAAAATCCTCAACTGAAAAAAGCACTTACTTTGGCTTTCTTCAGTTTCCGTCTGTGCAGGCAGCTGGCTTTCCTTTTTCTGAATTCTAAAGGTCACTTCACTGAAGGATGGTTTTTTAATTTTAAAAAATTCTTCATCACCTATCCAGATAAAAAAAAAATTATTCTGAGCAATAATAACAAAGTGCCCACATATTTGTTTTCGATATAAAGTGCATGTAATCCCTACATGTGCATTGTCTATTTTTTGAAGTTCTGGCTGCACTATGTCTAACTAGTTCCTTGGCTTTATCACTCGGGACCTATCATCTCTTAATCTAAAACAGTGCAGCTCGGCCTCAACACAGCAACACCATACAGATGAAACGCATTTTTTCCTTGCAGTCTGCATCCACCACAAAGTGACTCCTTGTAAGGTGCCCTGCCTTGCATCATCAGCCACAAAAGCAACAGCCCAGGAGTAAATTAAACATTTCAGTTACTTAAGCTTCTTCATCATTAAGTTAGGCATGGAATCACACACTATCCACCTGTTTTGTCTGGTTTTCTCTGCTCTAAGCAGCTTTTGAAAATTTCCCAGCCAAAAGCACAGACATATGTAATCTTCAAGGTCCTTTTATATGCATTTCATCGCAGAACAGGTTGGAAAAGACCTCTAAGATCATGAAATCCACCCATCAATCCAGTACTATCATGACCACAAAACCATGTCCCAAAGTGCCGCATCTACAAGTTTTTTGAACACCTCCAGGGATGACGACTCCACCACTTCCCTGGGCAGCCTGTTCCAATGTCTCATCACTCTTTCAGTAAAGAATTTTTTCCCAATATCTAATTGAAACTTCCCTTGGTACAAACTGAGGCCATTTCTTCTCATCCTATTACTTGTTACTTCGGAGAAAAGACCAACAGCCACCACAGTACACCCTACCTTCCCATAGTTGTAGAGTGATAAGGTCTCCCCTCAGCCTCCTCTTCTCCAGACTAAACCACCCCAGCTCCCTCAGCTGCTCCTCATAAGATCTGTACTCTAGACCCTTCACCTTCAGCTTTGTTGCCCTTCTCTGGACACGCTCCAGCACCTCACTGTCTTTCTTTTACTGCAGTGCCCAGAACTGAACACAGTGCTCAAGCTGTGGCCTCACCAGAGTACAGGAGCATAATCACTTTCTTACTGCTGCTGGGCACACTACTCCCGATACAGGCCAGGATGCCATTGGCCTTCTTGGCCACCTGGGTCACACTCAGCCGGCTGCCCACCAGCACTCCCAGGTCCCCCTCTGCTGGGCAGCTTTGCAGCCGCTCCTCCCCAGACCTGTAGTGTTGCCTGTGGTTGTTGTAACCCAAATGCAGGACCCAGCACTTGGCCTTGTTGAACCTCATACAACTGGCCTCGGTTCATCGACCCAGCCTGTCCAGATCTCCCTGCCAGGCCTCCCTACCCTCCAGCAGACCAACGCTCCCTCTCAGTTTGGTGTCACCTGCAAACTTAATCCCCTCATCCACATCACTGATAAAAACATTAAACAAGACTGGGCCCAAAACTGTGTTACAGACTCTCATAGTAGACCCCTCTGTAACACAGCATTCCTATTTTTGGACACAAAGAGGCAAAAACGGGACTTGCAGCTCCCCGGGTCACCAGGCCAGGGTTCAGGCAGGCAGGACCTCTCCACCCCCACTCGCGGTGCGCAGCAGCAGCCCCTTCACCCCAGCTCCCAGCCTGGCTGCCCCCAGTCCGGCTGCCTCCCCCGAGCCTCAGGCCACGGGGCCGGGAGGGTGCCGGCAGACACCCCGGGGCAGAGGGACGGCGCCGAACCCTCACCTTCCCGCTCCTCCTCGCTACGGAAGCTCAGCAGCACCGGCCCGGCTGCGGCGAGGCGCGGCCCTTGGCCTGCAGCCGCCCTTCCGCTCCCCTCCCGGCCCGCCGGCTCCTCCGGGGACAGCGGCTCTTCCTCTGCGGCGGCCCCGGGGTCCCCCTCGCCTTCCTCAGGCTCCGCTTCCCGCCGGGGGCCGGGGCCGGGGCCTGGCGGGGCGGCGGGAGCCTCTGACTCCTCGTCGCTGCTGTCAGGGGAGGCCGCGCGCCGCCGGCCGCGGAAGTTACGCGGGGGACGCCGGAACATCGCGAACGGCCGCTCAGCCTCCCGCGCGCGCACCGCCTCCCGACCGCGCACGCGCGACCACGCCCACGCCCGCCCCCGCCCCGCCCCGCCCCGCGCGAAACCACCAACCCACGGCGCGGACCCGTGGGCGGGGCGTGGGGAAAGAGCTGACCAATGAGAGCGAGGGGGCGTGTCCCTCGGCGGGTGGGCGGAGCGAGGGGAGGGGAGGGGAGGGGAGGGGAGGGGAGGGGAGGGGAGGGGAGGGGAGGGGAGGGGAGAGCGGGCAGCGCCCAGGGGCCGGCGGTAAAAAGCAATTTGCTGGCGATTCATTGATCACTGAGCTGGGAAAACAAGATCTGCTTGAAGGGCCGTGGGCCGCTTTGTGGCGGGGGCTGCTCTGGTGGGTGCCTCCTCGGCTCTGCAGCTTCTTGCTAAGTCACCAGAGAGTTACAAGGGTTTGTTAATTAGGTGTATCATTTATAAAGAATGCATAAATAATGGCAATTATTCATAACTATATAATCAGTAATGACTATTCATAAATAAACTTTTTAGAATTATAGATTATGTAAATTAATATATTAATGTATAATTAATGTATAAATGAGCTATTTTGTAATTATTATGTCCCCACCTACTGAGCTAGATGATCTCTAAAGGTCCCTTCCAATGCAATGCATTCTATGATTCTATTAATAATACAAGCTATTAATATATGAATATATTTTATGATAACACATTATTATAAATACTAAGTTTATTCGTTGTCAAAAAGTAACAGCACGTTTCTGTTCCTTTCTCCAGGTTTAGCTCCCTGAAGGAGTCAGGCAGGTGCCAGCACCGGTGTGAGAGGAGGGGAACATAAGGCAGGGAACAGAAGGAAGGTGGGATTGTGGTGAGCGATGACTTAAATCGCTTTGCACAGCAAAGTGCTGCGCTGTAGCCCGCACCAGCCTTGCCTTTCTGCGGTGCTGACTTGAGCGATGTGTGAGGGGCTGTGTGGAAAGAAAGCGCATCCAGCTTCCGATGAAACCCTGACAGCTACACAGAGTGAATCCTTCAAGTAAGACCTTTGTTTCTCAAGAGAAGTATCCAAAAATAGCGGATGTTTGAAACGTTCTCGCGTAAATCACTCCACCTTTCTGTCCTTCATCTGTAAGATGAAGAAGATACTCAAATTAATTCGCCTCGTGAATCTTCTGAAAAAAAAAAAAACAGCTGCATTTGTGAAGCATCCGTTACAGTAAGAACAACATAAAAACCCAAGAGAAAATCTACTAAAATATTTTTCTGTTCAGCACTGCTTCTGAATTAAATTCTGAATATTAAATAAAGCCCAAGGCTGTACAATGAATAATAAGGATTATAAAAAATTTTAAGTAGCAATTCAATAAGCACTATCCATCTTGCAAGTATTATTTATCTTCTGCACTGAAAAAGCTTGGGGGCCTGGTGAAAAAAAAGTAGTTCTGCAAGCACCTCTCTGAGGATTTGTGCCTTAAATTGGCGCATTGCGAGCTCTGACTCAAAGCTGCCTTATCACCGTGGAACTGATATGTGCTTTCTCTGTGTAGTTTCTCTGACTGAGGGATGAAGTCAAGAACAGTCGAGGGATCCACAGTATATCGAGTTTCTCCATTATAACCTGGACAACGTAGAGTTTGCTGATATCAGTCGACTTGAAATAATGACGATAAAGTTACTTGTTTCTTGTTTATCACTCCAGGACTTCACGATGCTAAACAAAGATCTTGTGAATTTTCCCAGGAACCTATTGTTATTCTGACATCCCTGTAACAGTCACAGAGTTCCTTTCTTTTGCTGTGACTGCCTATTAAAGAGTTCCTTCTCTTTCATTTGCTTTTAAATCCTCTCAATCCAGTGAGTGCTACTTAGGCAGGGCTGAGCTGGCGCCTTGTAAAACAAAATGGTTCAGGACTTCTGCGTGGTAGAAACATGGGACACAACTATTTTATACTTGGTATTTCTGTCAGGTTGACAGTGCCAAGCTGGCAGTTGTCACTCCAGCTAATATGCTTGCTAAGTGCCAAGGTATTAATCTAGGCAGTGGCATCTAATCAAAATGACCCCAGTGCAGAAGAGGAAAAGCAAATTCAGCCACAGCAGTGAAGCGTAGCATCTCTTTGGAAATGCTGCCAGTGCCAAGGGCCAATGGATTTGTTTTATTAGGCAGTGACAGCCCTTTTTCCAACACTGCTGACATAGGACAAAAAGATAATTTTGCCTTTAACTATTTAGAGTTTAAGGTTAAAGGTAACAGACAGCCAAGCATTATTGGTCAGAAATATTACAAACGTTAGACAACTGCTTGTGTTTTAGTGACTCTGCATTCTTCAGGCAGATGAATTTTAAGGAAGGCTCTGAGATCAGTAAATTAGATCAACAAATTGTTATAGATTTCCCATACCAAAGCAAGAAGCAGCATGAAAGCAAGACAAACCTTGCATGAAGATTCAAGTTAAGGGCTAATGGTACCATCTCCTTTTTCACACTCTATTGCTTTCAGCTCTGGCTTGAACTCTGTTAAACTTTAATGTCAACATAAGTTGCAAAGTGACTTGCTCTGAAAGACTTCCTGCTGTTCAAAAATAAATTTCAAGTGCAGAAGAAAACTAAATCTAAACTCAGTTGTGGTGAAAGACTGCAAAACTACGTGCAGCTCCCCAAATGCAACACCTTTAAGCCACTGATTGGAGGTACAGCACAATGCTGTTATTTGCAGCAGCTGGGAGAGGAGTCTGTCTTTGCTGTGGCCTCTCAGGGAAAAGTCCAGTAGAATGGAAGGCAGAGGGGGGCAGTAGCACCTCAAACTGTGGGTGTTACATCTAGCAAGTGAGAGCTACAGGCAGGGCAAACTTTCTGTGTTTCATTAACTCAAAGCTTTTTCATAGACTTCATAAGTCAGCTTAAACCTGGAGTGATGTTTGCCCTGTGAATGAATCCCTGATTTTATTAATTACGTTATTAATAATATGTTTACTTTACTCTTTTATATGGCTCTGTCTGTCTTTATCATAGTACTTATTTCTTCTTCTTTCTTCTTTCCAGAGACCTGTGAATCTGGGCAACTTTCCTTTTCACAGAAACTCACAAAATGTTCTGAAAGATCTGAGATTTATTGATTCTTTTATCATTCAATTCTTAAAAACAACCCATCATTCCAGAGAACCTCACAAAATTCAGGTAAAAGGTATACCAGGAGGTACAGCACTTAAGAGTAGTACTGGTCACCGCATGCCAGTCTCCCCAGTTGCCAGCACCTGGACATACGCTCCTCCAAGGCCTCTCTATTTCTCAGACATGCTCCTCCTCAAATCATTTAAATCCCTCCCTTTCCCCATCTTTGGTTACTCCCCTAAATATGTTGAGGTCCCATCCAGAGGGACCTCAACAGGCTGGAGAGATGGGCCCATATCAACCTCATGAAATTCAACAAGACCAATTGCAAGGTCCTCCATCTGGGTCGGGGCAATCCCAAGCACTGATATAGGCTGGGCAGTGACTGGTTTGAGAGCAGCCCTGAAGAAAAGGACTTGGTGGTACTGGTGGACAAGAAGCTCAAAACGAGCCATCAGTGGCACTTGCAGCCCAAAAAGCCAATCGTGTCCTGGGCTGCATCAAGAGATGTGTGGCCAGCAGGGCGAGGGAGGTGATTCTCCCCCTCTACTCCACTCTTGTGAGACCCCACCTGGAGTACTGTGTCCAGTTCTGAAGCCCACAGTACAAGAAAGATATGGACGTGCTGGAGCGTGTCCAGAGAAGGGCCACGAGGATGATCAGAGGGCTGGAGCACCTCTCCTATGAAGACAGACTGAGAGAGTTGGGGTTGTTCAGTCTGCAGAAAAGAAGGCTCCGAGGAGACCTTATTGTGGCCTTCCAGTATCTCAAGGGGGCTACAAGAAAGCTGGGGAGGCGCTTTTTAGGATGTCGGATAGGGATAGGACTAGGGAGAATGGATTAAAGCTGGAGATGGATCGGTTCAGATTGGACGTTAGGAAGAAGTTCTTCACTATGAGGGTGGTGAGACACTGGCAGAGGTTGCCCGGAGAGGTGGTGGAAGCCCCATCCCTGGAATTTTTTAAGACCAGGCTGGATGGGGCTCTGGGCAGCCTGATCTAGTGGGAGATGTCCCTGCCCATGGCAGGGGAGTTGGAACTAGGTGATCTTTAAGGTCCCTTGAAACCCTGGCAATTCTATGATTCCATAATAAGTGCTGCGCAATGCTGACGTGCCTTTCCTTGCATCTCATGAAGTGCTGCACACCCCCAAGGCAGTAACCCCCAGCATCCTGGAGAAATGCTCCCAAGACTCACCTTGATGACTTTCAGGCCTGGACCTCGGGGCTGATGGCTCTGCTAGAAGAACCCTGGGAAAGGCCTGGACAAGGTGTTCACGCCTCAGGAGTCTGTAACTTGGGTTGTCACCCACCATTGTGCCCCTGGGCTCCTCTGGGCTCGTGGTGGGCTGACGGCCCCTGCCGTGAGTCGCTGGGCTTGGGGGTTATTTGGTCTTCTCTGCCGTGGTCTCTCTGTGAGCATGCTCGTGAGCTTTTATCACATAACCTAACAATACGTACCCAATGATATATTTCTAGCATCTAAAACTAAAAGCTCTGGGGAGATAAAACATTTACAGCAAATGCAGTAGGGATACCAGCCGACTGGGATTAGACTGGCTTCCTGGCTTGCATTAAAACATGTGGAGAAACAAACGCATCTGAAACACTGACCTTGCATCTTGCAACACTGACCTACCAAGGTATTATTTGCTAATTATAACATAAAGATTGCAAATTGCAACAAATAACCTTGCTTAATCCCACTACTGTGTTATTGTCAGCACTTAAAACTTGTGAAATTCATGTGGACTTGAATGTTTCTGCCTGCCTGTGCTGCAGCTAGAGTTTGCAAGTAAAACTTGTGTGTCAGCTCAGCAGTTGGCAAAATTTTATTTGCCATAATTCAATCTGCATGAGTCAGCGCTGCCACCCTTCACAACACATTCTGGCCTGTCTGGAAATCTGCTTTCTCTATGGTTACATAGATGTTTTTATAAATCTCAAAATCATTTCAGTGGAGTTGGCCAAAGGAGTCTTTGCCACTCTTTCAACAAATACAATCCAGCTCTCCATCCACTACTAAATAATATCTGTGCTTGGCAGGGAACAAAGTTGGGACGTGAATATTTTATTTTATACAGATATTAAGTAACAGAAAATCCTGCAAGTGAATACAGCAGTGTGTGCCATTTGTTGTTTTAAAAACCGTGCAGTTTTCTCATTCAGAAACCAAACCAGCATATCTACAAGTACTATTTTTGATGCAGTGTGTGCTTTGTGCCTTCTGTATCTTTTTTGATAAATTATTACTCAGAAATGCACCACCCTTTCATGTAAGGTGTGGAAAGCAAATATTAATTTCTCCTTTTGTTTATCCTATTGCGTTTTTTGCCTCCAAAACACAAATTAAGACCTAGGCTAAAGACAGTATCTGGCATTTGCTCAAAAGGAAGAAAATGGTCCAATGCTGATATAAAAATGAAACCTTGCAGCAGCATTAAGAGAGGGCTCATGGCTTCTGTGTGAGCTGAAGGGGAAAAGAGGAGGTGCACAAGGAAATTTAGCACAAATAATAGAGTTTAATCTAATAAAGAGGTTGGAGCTGTCACTCATCAGGTAGGTATGACTATTTCTAAGTAGTTCTTTATGGTTTGGCTAAAAAGCTGGACTCCCCAGGTGAGGAAATGCCTTTCATTAGCAAGCAAAATTACACAGGACACCACACAAGGAATCCGTGCAGATCCCCGTGATGCAATTACTGCTTTTCGACCATTCAGAAATAGTTGTTGTTTTACTTTACATTCCTTGATCCTGACCAGTAACTATACACAACGCGTGGCTTTTCCTTGGCAATACCTAATTTCTGGTGTTCATTTATGTTCTGGCTTAACTTTATAAGTTTTAAACACATGCTTGCAGAGACATGGCTACCAATAATCTTAGCCACTGCCTGATCAGAGAGCTTAGACAGGGAGAATGAAGCGTTCGCTTGTGGTGTGTTTTCCTGCAGCACAGCAGAGAAAATAAGCAATATTATGGAATAAACTGAGAGCAGGGAAGAAGCCGTACCACCTACTGCTGCTTAGTTCAGGCTAAGTAACTTTATTCGTGGTCTCTTTTGTTATCAGTGGAGATATTCCCTTATCGCTCTAAACATAGCAACATTGCCTGTACCAGGAAATTGAGGTCAGAGTACAGATAATGATTAAGTAAAGCCTTAATGTGAAAATTGAGTTGCTGTTAATATTTCTAGTTTCTCTCTCGCCATTATATCTTGTTAGCTATTGCTGTTGTTTGTTGGGTTTGGCTCAGGTATGTCAAGAACATGCAGGATTGTAAATGATAAGATAGTAATACCAGAGGTGTTGCTTATAGTAAATCGTGCTTCTTTTCTGCACATCAGTTATTATTAAGTAATTTCCCTTACCTTAATGGCTTTCTGAGACAAATTAATTTCTGCAGTTTTAGGTTGCTTTGGCACTGTCTACTCCTTGCTATAAGGGTACTAACTACCACCAGAAAGGACTTTTATTTCTCCTGGTATTTGACATCAGCCTCCAAAACTGCATGTGGAAGCTTGCGAAAAGCACTCTCCCCAAACCCTGAGATGCCCAAAGGCCACATCTGCAACAGTGCCTTTAGAAACTCCACCTTCACAAAAGCAGAGTGTTTTTCTTTTTTGATCTACTTTAAGTAGTAGTCAAACCCTGAATGGAAACATTTCATTCTAGCAAACCAGAGGACAAAATTCTTCGTTTTAAAGAAATGGTAATGTGGTTACTAGTAAAATCAAAACAAAATATTTATGCAAAGTAGATGCAATACCAGTAGGTTGTGCTTTAGACATCACTAAAAAGACATGTCTGTAAGAGTCTTCTCAGGTTGGGTAAGAGTTAATTCAGCTTCACTTTAAGGATGCATTTTTTGTAGCTCACACTAAACTTTGGATGTCTACAGGCTCCAGTTCCAAGGAAGAGTGACTGAGGGGCTGCTGCTTTCAAATGTGTCTTCACAGCAGCCTGTGAGTCCTACTCCTCTTCCCGCTAATTCATTAATCTTACAGATATTTATTGCACTAATACCTCTGATTAGCTCTGGCTGTTTGTGGTGATGCAGATGAAACAGCATTCGGTTTGTGTGGAATAAGAATACATGAAACTTTCATATGCTAATCTTAACACAAGGTTTTCTCTCTAGGGAGTCAGCTGAGTTTTGCATTCGCTTCGACTTCTCCCTTCTCAGCCACTAAAACTCATAGTATTGAAGGTTTTCCTGGCTTCAGTTTTGTATCAAAGGAGGTATTAAGCAACATCTATAGTTATCTCAAAATAAGGTACATTGCTGCTTTTCTATAGTGATCTCACATAACATTAATAACACAGGTGGGTTCTTCCCCATCTGTCCTATCTACAGAATTGAATATTCCAACACATCTTCTGCTTTGTGCACTTTGTCACCTCAAAGGCAACAGCTAAGCACTATGTTCAGCTGCTGTTTATTAAAAATCACAGAACACAGGATGTTAGGGGTTGGAAGGGACCTCGCAAGATTGTCTAGTCCAACCTCCGAAAATAAGTCTAATGACTTATCTTCAGATGGCAATATGCTTTCAGACAGGAGTAAAGAGGCAATTTGGGATTATTTTTTAGTACCATATGAGGGGTCTCATTCCCCGCAGTGAAGAAGGCGTACGTATCTTCTTTCATATGCACAGACTGGCAAATCTGCTTATCAAAAAGAAGAGCACTATTGCCTTTATTTAGCATATGAATTATCTAGTGTAGGGAAAGAGGAATGTTTAAGAACACCAAATACCAAAATATGTAATTAATAGTCTTAAACATTGTTACGGTACAAAATTGCACATTGCATTCTAAGATGGTATTTAAAGCTAAGACGCCATAGCTTCCAGGTGTCTCACTTGTTTCTGCTGGAGTTTGCAACAGAAGCAGTAGAGGCAGCAAAGCAGGTAACGACAGGCACGAAAGGCTATCTTAGCCATAGGCTTAAGGAGTTGCAGAACTGTATATAAAATCAACTAAATATACATTAAAACTCACACCCCCCACTCCACTTATGATTCATCTTCCCTTTGATCATGTGCACAAAACCCATGCCCTGCCACAGCCCCACTCCTTGACTTTCCACATGGCCTTTTGTCCAGGGGGACAAATGTCATACATTACATGGCCCCAAACATGGTGGGACCTGGCTGTAATTTTAATTATAGAAGAAAAACGACATGAAGTTCCCTGAGCAGACACCTAGCTCAATGTTTGAGGCAGGATCAACTGCATTTACTGTGCTCCTCACGGGTACCTGTCTAACCTATTCTTAAAGACTTTTGTTGATAGATTTTTCCAGTGCCCTTCCCAATACTTAATTACAGCAACCTGATCTTTTTCTTCCTGTGAGAAGAAACATGTTTGTCTGGTTTATTGTTATCTTTATCCTCTCTACAGCAGTCTTTAAGAAACTTGCAGACTGTTACGTCGGATGCAAACACATACCTTCAATCCGAAGCAGGCTGTAGGCATTGCCTGCACAAAAACATTTAGAACAACATCATCATCATAGAATGGCCTGGGTTGGAAGGGACCTTGGAGATCATTTAATCCAACCTTCCTGTCATGGGCAGGGACACCTCTTAACTAGACCAGGCAACAACATGAGGACCGAATGGGGATCGAACCCACAACCTTGGTATTACCAGCACCACACTCTAATCGAGTGAGCTAACTGGCCCATGAAGTTGTCTACACGAGACCACATTTAGAGCTGCGCTCCATCACTGTAATATGTACTGAACAGATTAAAGGCTGTATTTTAACAGACACTAGAAAATAGTTCAAATTAAAAATAGTCAGATGACAGACTTTTTAACTCGGCTCCAAATGAGTCTGTTCTTGACCCAGGGCTGCTCTGTTATCTCAGTCAATTATTTGGAATTAAACGAAGCGCTGCTCATGAAATCCACAGATCACTTCAAAACAGTCGAAGGCCAAAGGCCACCTGGTCTGGTGGCCACTGAGTGATTTAAATCACAGAGTCAGCAAGTGTCCCCTGAACATGTTTTAATCCACCTACGGGGCAGATATCTGTGTATCAAAGATGGGGCTGCTGGTTGTGCGTGGGAATAAAAATACAAAGCGTGCTTCTGGGTTGGGAGGTAGGAAAATACCGTCTCTTCAGAAGCATACAGTGAGATCAGGGCTGAGAAGATCACGGGGGATAAATACAGGAATGCGATGTGGCACCTGTAACAGCAAAAGCAAACATTAGGTGTCTAAGCAAAACCCATGAAGAGCAGCATGTGCTAGTATGTGACTATGACCACTACATGGCACAATTACATGGCTCTTCTGGAACCACGATGAATGATAAAAGGTGTAACAAACTGGAAAGGCTCGTTAAGAACGCAGAAGAATGAGTCAGGGGAAAAAATCTGCTCCATACAAAAAGCGATATGTAATTATCTGCAGGGCAACAGCACAGCAGAAAGGCGCCGTGACCTCCCGGACGTAGCAGGATCCATTCGCTAAAGGAGGAAAATGTTGAATGTTTAAAAAATGACGGTGTTTACCCGCATTTCTTTTCTACAGGGTTCTTTAATTTTCGAAATGATGAAACTCTGAAACCCTACATATTTCAGTGTGCTGAGCTGGGAGCTCAGCTTGGCTCTTGGTGGCGGTCCCCGCTCGCCGGGGCTCTGGCGGGACGCGCTTCCCCCCAACAGTCCCGTGTGAACAGTGCAGGTAGCGCTGAGATTACTGTAGAGTTCATTACCCTTTATTTCCGAAACACATACAGCTGGAAAACTGAAGAAAAAGTAATTTATGGCGCAGATACGTCCAGAAAGATGTCAGTCAGGATGGGGCAAATTGCCCGCTCTGCCCTTGCACCCCGGTTACCGCTGCCCCCCCCCGCCAGGGGCAGCCTCGCCTGGCTCCGCCGAGGGAACGCCGCCAACCCCCCGCCCTCACCCGCGCCTGCCGGGCGCGGAGCCGGCACCCAGCGGCGCCCTCGGCCCGTGCCCGGCGGCCCCGGCTCCCTCCCCTTCCTCCTGCCCGGGCGGCCCCCGCCTCCGCCGCCATGTTGTGGGGCTGACACCGCCGCGGGAGGCGGAGGAGGTGGGAGCTCGCGCGGAGCAGGCGCTCACGGGCAGCGCAACAGGTACAAGCGGGCGGGCGGGCGGCCTGCGGCGGCTCCGCGCCACGACCGGCGGGGCCCCGGCCCGGCCCGGTCCGCGGGGAGGGCGGCCGGTGGAAGGGGAAGGTGCGGGGAGCGGCGGAGCTGTCAGCGGCAGCCGCCCCGCGGGGCCTGGCTGCGGGCCCGGGGCGGCGGGGCACGGCCGGCCTCGGCGCTGCCGTGCGGGGACGCGCCCGTTCCTGTGAGTGCCGCAGCCGCCCGGGCGCGGGGAGCGGAGGAACAGCCCGGGTTGCTGTTAACGCCGAGCGGGTTTATTTTATATTTTCCACCTCTCTTTTGAAAGGCGGTGCGGTTCGCTTGTTTTTCTTTCTCTTAAAAACAGCGTTTCGCCCGCGTTCCGCCGGCTGGCTCGGCCGGCTCCCCGCCGAGGCCGTGCGTCCCCTCGGCCCCCGCCGTGCCCGGGGTGTGTGAGGGAGCCGGCCCGGACAGCGGCTCCGTCCCCCGCGGGAGCCGCTCCAGCGTTTCTATGGGAACTGCTCTTCCCGGAAAGGCGGCTCCATCGCCCGGCTGGGCAGTTTGGCCGGTGGGCTCTGCTGGGGCGGCGGGAGGTGAGGCGGGAGTGCGGGCAGAGCTCGCTGCCTGCCCAGGGCAGCGCCCCGGCGAGCTGAGGTGACTCGGAGAGTCTCGGCTGAGAGAGCCCCGGTTTGTTGTGCCGGGTGGGGATTTTTGCGGTAGTAATTCAGAAAATAAAATGAGGCTGAGGTGCGGTGATTCGGTTCCCTAAACATCGTTATTTTGAATAGGTTAAACGCATCCAAAAGTTGACATCTGTCACGTAGCAGAACTTGAAACTAGCCTGGGCTTTAAGCAGTACCTGTGGTCTTTAACCTACGCTCGTAGCGGTTCTTTTCGACACTGCTTGGAAATTCCTCATCTAAAACACTGAAATGAGAAGTTACAAGCCGCTTGCCCTTGTGTTCAGGCTGTCTGTTGCGTAGATCTCTTTTTTTGGGGGTGTTTTTTGAACTGTTGGTCGCGTTTGCCTGCGGTGCCAGCGGCTCCCGCACTCGTGGGTACCCGGGAGAGCAGGGGAAGCCGCGAAGCGGGGCGGCTGTGCCGCAGCCTGGGGAGCATCGGTGGTGCATCAAACGGAGCTTGCTTTCAAGGATATTAAATTGTTCGCCTGGAATTTGCTTGAAATTCAAGGACTATATAGCTGTAGCAAATGTCTGTATCCAGTGATGCAATGGTGATGTTTAAAAATAACGAGTCAGCAGCTAGCTGGGCTTCATTCTACTGCTAAACTTTGTTTATTTTTGTTTCCTTATTTCTCCTCTACCTTTCCTGTTTGCCTTGTCTATATTGTTTTATTCTGAGTAAGCTGGGAGGAGTGTTGGCACCACTGTACCTCCAAGAAGTTCAGACTGTGCTCTGTGTGATGTTAAGAGAATTGCACGCATCCCTGCAAACCTGGATTTAGGCTGCTCTGTGCTCTCTGTTACGCAGAAATTTTGATCAGATTAGCTTTCTAACTCAGTTGCCTAAATTAAAGTGAATATGCTTCTCCTTTTAATTACTACCCTGAGGGAATTGCATTTTTTTTCTTCTCCGTCTATGCCAAATGTAGGGTACGAGATGTGTCCCTGACTGAGTTGGTAGCTGCCACTGCGATACAAAGAGTATATTCCTATAGCACTAGCAGTAACAAAAATGTGGTACCAGTGGCTTGTTTGTGCTAATCACCATGTGGGGTTTTCTACCATAGGCGGTGCTATCAGAGCTTTAGGTGGTGCTTGTTTTTTTTCACTGTTCTTGTGGACAGAGTGAGGTAAGTCAAGGCAGAAGTGACCTGTGCATGATTTTGAGCTGTGTTCTTAGGAGGGGTTAGTTTGGTGAGATTCAGGTATTACAGTGATTGTGGCCACAACAGTTCTTAGAGTTTGTTTGTTTTTTTTTTTAACAAATATTTCAGTTCTAGTCTTTAATATTGAAAAGTGAATTAATTTCATGCCATAGTGAAGTAGCATATATGAAAAATGAAGCTGACTTCTGTAGGTGATAGTAATTCTTCATTGGAGCTGGTGGGGAAAATGGGACAGCGTTTGCAAAGTGAAAGGTGATGTACGTGCTTTGTTTGGGGCATTATTAAAAAGCTACATACCCCTTGAAAACAAATGTCTGTTAGGGAAAGACGTGATTAATTCGTGAAGAGCAGTGTAGCCCAGAGATTTAAAGTCTGGAGTTGTTCTCTTTGCCTTTTAAAACTGGTTGGACATCTTTATCGTTTCTGGCCTGTTTTCACTTGAAAGGGAATATCTCCAGTGTCTCCTAAAATAGTTTTTAATTACTTCCATTTGCTTTTATTTACCTAAAAGGTAGTCATAGAGTAATACAGTTTTGAAGGGACTTCTGGAGATCGTTTGGTCCAACCCTCACTAAAACCAGGGCCAACTTAGATCAAGTTGCTCAGAGCCGTGTCTCGTTGTGTTTGGACTATGTCCAAGGGTGGAGATCCCACAAACTCACTTGGGCAGCCCGCTCCAGTTTGGCATCCACGCTTGCTCGGAGTGCATCCCATCCCAGTGCCCGGATCGTCAGTGAAGTGGTTAAACAGTACTGGCCATGGTGTCAATGTCTGGGGAACATGATTAGTTACATCTAGATGGACTGTGGATCACAACCCTTTGAATCCAGTGGTCAAGCTAGTTTTTCATCCAGTTTACAGTCAGCCTATTCAAACTGTATTTCACTGATTTATCTGTAAACTGCTATGGGAGACCTTGTTGAAAGCCTTTGTAAAGTCAAACCAAGCTGGTCTGCCAGTCATCTCAGCACAGAAATGAGATGTGTGAGGCGTGGTTTATCCTGACTGGATGCGTGCTGGCAGTTTCCCATCACCTTTTTGTTCTTCAGGCATCTGTAGGTGGCTCCCCGGAGGATTTGCTCCATAAGCTTTCCAGGAACTGAAGTTGGACTTAATGGCCTTCTGTATTGTTGAACTGTCCCTCTTGCCCTTCCAGAAGATGGGTGTGATATTTGCCTTTTTCCAGTCATCAAGATCTGTGACCAGTCACCAAAGCCTTCCAAAAATTATAGAGCTTGGCCTTGCAGTGCCATCAACTGCTGTTCCTGGCAGCACTGTTGCTGTGATTTGTTCCATATATATGTATACAACTACTATACTTTCTTGTTTTCAGGTTATATTATTTTGACTTCCAAAAGATGCTTCCAGGTCAGTGTAATGCTGCATATCTTGGCAAGGTGCGTTAGGTGAGGGATCCTGCCCTATTTTTAAGTTTTGGGGGGAAGCTTGACATAAATGGCATCCTTTAGTGAAAACTGTGAGAGCAGTAGATTGTTGAATTTGTGTGGCGTTGTTTTTAGATTGGAGGGCTCATTTCATGTAGCTGAATTGATGTGGGGAAAGTCAGTGGCCTTTCTTTACCTTTTTTGTTTTAGGTGATTATTGGTGATATAAAGATAACAAAGATAATGTAGAGCCAATTAAAGAATTCTCTCCTTTTTTTTATGACTGACTGACCTGTTTCAAGCACTATTCCTTGTCTGTAAAACACTTAACACAAAGTGTACTTTGAGGTTCAGAGGTTGACCCTAGCTATGGGGTGAAATAAGGTAGTTACTGTATTCTTTTGAGCTTTAAAAATACGTTCTTACCCTTTAACTTCACCTTTTAAAATTGCGTTTTCCTTGTATACACTGGTTGGTGATAGATAACGCAATAGACTATTCTGGGCGGGCTTTTAGAAGTGCTAAACAGCTGTTTTTTATCACAATATTTTCAAATGCTTAGTTGCCAATGTTGCAGATGCCTCTGGAAATCTTTTTGATTCCTGATCAGGAGGCTTATCTCTACATCTAAGTTCAAGTTCCTTCCAGTGATGGACCAATGTAAGCTGAAATTTTAAGCCAGCTGTGAGCAGTACCCCTGGTAAAGCCTCGTCTTCTGTGGCATTGGTTGACTGAATCTAATCAGTTCTAAGTTTCTGTTGAAATTTTTCTCATGGTCAGTATGTTTAGAACATCTTTCAGTCATGGGGATTCCCTGGTGTTTAATCTCATTAGTGAAGTCTTTCTCCTCAATGGAGGCACTAAATTTGGTAGTGTCTTTTCTGCCTGGTTTCTTATTTTTATGAATCTTGCAGGCCGTTGAGATCCTTGCAGAGTCTCCCCTTCTGTTAAGTTAGGGTTGGGCGATGGAATTCATCAAAGTACACATTAACTGCTCATGTTTCATCCTCAGAAAGCCAAGCTAAGAATTGAAGCATGCTGGTTACTTGGTTCTTAGCATGTTACTCGTTTCATTAATGAACGTGTCTGTCACTTGGTTATTTATTTATTTATTTAACAATAAGTCTTTAGAAAACAAGATAGGTGGTTTTATTTAAAGAGGCATCTTTGATTCCTCTTGCATCCACGCATGCTTTGTTTTATTGCCTGTTGCAAGACTACAGGCTGTGGTAACTTGTTTTACTGGTACTGTTGTGCCATTAGTGCTAAAGGCTCAAAAGGTGAGGATTAGGCCGCGGAGAAATCATAAAGTACAAGCAGAGCTGATGAAATCTCATTTCTCTTGAAATTCAGAATGTCTAAGACTTTGCCAGTACAGGAATGTGGCTTGGCCAGGTTGGTTACTTGGATCCTAGAGCTGAAGTAATGGGTTGAATGTTACTACATGGATGAGAATAGTGTTGCGTAACTCTTATTTTCAGAACACCACATGAAATTCAAATGATGTAGCGTGACGACAGTAGCAGCACAACACATCAGAATCACCTAATAGAGGACAATTACCTGAGAACTATTTTAAAACATTTTTACAGATGCAGATAGTTGAAAATACGTGGTTGGTCCAGATAAGTCACAGCTTTGTAGGAACTGCAGTTCTCGAAGCAGCCAGTTTGACTTAAGACATTTTGTTGTTTCAGAAATAGCAGATAATAATTCTGAGCTGGCTCTTCTAGAGAATTTTCGAGGCAGATGCAAGTGGAGCTTGGGAATGCTGTGGCATCAGTTGGTGAGTGATAGCTGCACTTAGTGATTCAGCAGCATACACAGAAAGTAAAGGAAGAACAGGAAATGGGAGTTACTCTTGTTTCTAAAAATATTGCAATTGGAATGCAAAAAAAAAAATGACCTATTATGGCTGAACTAATAAATGTATGGAAAGTCAGAGCTGATTTTAATAAGAATTTCAGTCTTACCTTTCAAAGGTCAAGAATTTTGCTGGTATAAATCTAAAACTCTGTTGCTTTTCCACTACACTCGTAGTGTAGTCATAATACTGTGAGTTTCTTAAGGTAAGACAAGTGTCCTTCTAACTGAGATACACATTTGCTTATAGGGACTCTTCATCATATTGCCATGTGTGTCTAACTCAGCCAATAATTGATTCCCTAAATTCGTGAAATTAATTTGTAGTGGTCAGAACATAATCATCGTGTGCTGTAGTGCTCAGTTAAAGGTTAGGAGACCAGATTTCACCTGGATGCTTTGAAAGACTGTTCTTAGTAATATAACGCGGACAGGACTTGGGGCTGAGAGCAGAGCCCGAAGCAGGAGGAGGCTTCAGCTGGGGCAGGTGAGAGGTGCTGTGACCACGCTGCCTGGGTCCAGTTTGGGACCAGTGTGCCTCCTGGGGTTCCCAAACAGTGTGGGATTTCTTGGACCTCTGTTACATCCACACTCTATCTTGCTTTGGGGAATGCATTTTTACCTATCTGAAATAATGTAATCTGGTTAATTTTTCTCTTTTTTTTTTTGGCTGCCTCATGCAAATCTTGGCTTTTTCTCCCATGAGATTTCTCTGGGTTTTCTTTCATCAAAGATAAATTGTGTTTTTGCTTTAAAGGCCTCTTGTGGCCTGTCTTGTGTTTGTCATCTCATTCAGTTCTGAGAAGTTAAGCCCACGGTAGTTTTGTGCACCTGCCCAGTTTGAAAGCAGATAGCTAATATGTAAATACAAGTCTCACTGAATGTTTTAATCCCTATTAGTTTTACAAATAGCGAAAGATTGTTCTCTGCTGAGAAGACTGCCTGCATAATGTGTATCTTTTTTTATGCTTAGCTATAGCTTTCTTCTAGATGTGCTGTATGTTTTACACTGTTGCCTGGGACTGAAGGCCAAGCAACAAGTTATGTAGCAGTTCTTGTATGGTAAGAAGAAGATAATATAAGAATTTTTCTGTTTTTTTTTTTTTCTTCTGTTAAGAGCCAGATTTTGCTTGTTCTTCTGATGGAAGGACAAGAGAAATTTCCTCTAAGATGGCAAGATTTCAAATGGCTGAGCTCTTCAGTAATATGGTCTGAATGTTTCCAGTCATAGTTGAAGTAAGAAAGTAGCATGACAAAGAGAAAACTCATCAAAGATTTATATTTTGCTTAAGTCCACATTGACATAAATTAAGAGCCACAATGTGGAAGTGGGGAGGTTTCAAGGTGTGCGGACCTCGCTGAACAGCCTTGTAGGGCTTTTGTACAGTGCTTGCAAATAACTAGATTTGAGAATTGATAGGTCTCCAAACAGGATCTAGGAAAAACAGCATATGGAGTGAGGAGTCATGTAAATCAGAAAGTAGGAAGCAAAAAAGACAAGAATGTATTTTAAGTTACCGCCCATTCAGGAGCAAGTGTATCTCGCTCAGCTCTCCAGAAAGGTTATGGTGTGCAGCCTGGCCTTCCTTCTCGAAGGTAGAAGGACAGAGCTTTTAAAAAAAAAAATCTTAAGTGTCTGCCTTCTGTTTTCTTTCTCGTTTTTTTCTTTCCTTTTTTTCTTTTCCTTTTTCAGGAAAGAAAGGTGGTGATGTCTGCCTGTGTCTGAGATCAGGCTAGTGACTATATTCTTCCGAGGCGTGGCAGAGCTGGGTTCAGTTCCCGTCTTTTCCTGAGGAAGTTCGTGTATGTGTCTCCTGGGAGGAGGGCCAGGGATTTCAGCAGTGAGCTTCCTGAAGTGAGGTTCTCGTTCACTCCCTCAGAATTTCTTTGCAGACAAGAGTCAAAGCTGGAGGGGCATGGACAGAGCAACCTGTGGCTCTCTGGCTTAGTGGTAAAGAATTTCATGTAGGAGGTTGAAGTCCTGAGTTGGTGTTACTGTTCCAAACACTGTGCACAGGTTTCCTTAAAGGACTGTGCGATAAAATGTGGGAAAGTCTTCTCCTAGGAGGAAGGAAAGATCAGTTTGTCTCCAGTGACAGTGGGGAGAGTTCAACTGGGACTTGGAATTTTGAGTGTGTGCTTTCACACCTGAGCAGCTGTGTAAGAAAGGGTCGATACTGACCACGCAGTTGTGGTTTTAAACAGAAACAGAGATTCTTGTATTTTTGTGTGGCATCCTTTTTGCACGGTCAGGTCATTCAGAAAGCCTGTTAGTTGGGCAAAGTAGGCAGGAGGATATTTGTCAGACAAAAATATTTTTTTGTGGTCTATCTTAATCCTTCTTTGGAAGCAAGTAGCTCTATAGCAGTGAGCAAGGAAGGGACTTCATACTGTAGGGTTAAGAAATAAAATATTTAACACTTTTTTATTTTTTTTTCCTTGAAATGTCGAAATACGAAGGCTTGTAGTACTCTTGTCCACAGTATCAGAGGAGAGCAGGAAGAACTAGCGATCTGCGAGCTACCCAGGATCAGCCTCTTCGTTTCATTACTGATATTGTTCATTTGTTATCAGAGAGGGTGGAATTTGTGAAGCTGGCCACAGTACATTTTGTAAAGGCTGTGTTACTGTGCGTAACTCCACTGTATAAAGGAGATAAAATTCTTGGCCTGTCAAAATGTTGTGGGATTTTTGTGGGTTTTGTTTTTATTCTTTTAAATGATCTTTAATATTTTCTACCAGTACGTCTTGAACAAGAAGAAATTCTAGACTGTGCTGGTTTATAATGCCTTGCTAATGTTTATTATTCTTTGATTTTCAAGAGGATAATCCAAAAAAAAGCACAGAACAACTACAGGCCTATGGCACTGTCACTATTTGCTTCGCTAATGTGTAGTCTTTGTATTGTCCAGATCTACAGGTGTTACAAAAGAGTAAATTGGTCAACTAGTACTGCAGTCTCTGTCCTTGCTAATTGGTTCTTACAGCAAAAAACTGCAATATATCTTCTTGCTGTCCTTGAGAAAAGCAAAAGAGTAGTAGTGTGTCGACACACACTGCTTCTACAGTATTTGCTTTCTTACAGTCAAAACTGGTGGGACAGAGCGTGGTGCACCAGACCTTCATTCCTGCTAAAACTATGTGGCTGTGGTTTTTCTGAGAAATATTTTGACCAAAAAAATCATTCAAATATAAACATTAACAAAGATTGTGGTAAGGCTGTTCTTTGTAAAATGGCAATATGCCCACGATGGAAAAAAAGTATTTTCTTTTTCCTTTTCTCCTTCGATCTGCCCAGCTCTAATGTTTTCCAGTGCTTTCAGTATGGTTGTAAGGTGCTCCCTGCTTCTTGCAGTCTCCTCATTTCTTTTATCAGCTTTTATCAACTGTGTGAACACGGGGAGAGGAGCAGAAGTTGCAGTTTGGCAGGTCAGTTCGTGAAAACAATTAGCCCTTTAAATTTGAGACTAGTCAGATGGTTTGTTGACAAGAACTTGCTGTTCTGCTGTTTAAACATAACATCCAAGTTTTCCTGTTTTCACCCTAAATGGCAGCAGGGCTTAATGTTGTCTGCAGCGTTCACTGGGATGTTTGGTCCTCTTTTTGTTACAACATGGATTTCGAACTGCAGCTGCCACGTTTTTTTATGAGTTCACCAAGAACCTCTCCTGGAACGTTTTGCAGATTATTTTCTATGAGATATTACAGTTCTGGTGGCCGTTTTTTTGGATCTGTGTCATACTTGGGATACTAATTTTAGTCTTGTCTTGAGTTCTGTTTCTTCAGTAAATGTTTTTGTATCTCATTGGGTTTCTCTGTAGTGTTGTGAAGTTCTTGGAGAGAACCAAGGAGAATCTCCATCCCTTATTGGATGGGGGGGGAAACATCACTACTAAGGATGAGGAAAAGGCTGAGGTACTCAATGCCTCCTTTGCCTCACCCTTTAGTAGTCAGACTGGTTACCCTCAGGATATTCAGCCCCCTGAGCTGGAGGGCAGGGACAGAGCATGGAATATACCCCCCATAATCCAGGAGGAACCAGTTAATGACCTGCTACACCACCGGGACACTCTTAAATCTGTGGGGCCGGACGAGATCCACCTGAGAGTGCTGAGGGAACTGGTGGAGGAGCTTGCGGAACGCCTCTCTATCGTTTGTCAGCCGTCCTGGTTAACAGGGGAGGTCCCAGATGACTGGGGGCTTGCCAGCGGGATGGCCATCTGCAAAAAGGGCCAGCAGGAGGATCCAGGAAACTACTGCTTTTAACTTTGACATATGCATAATATCAAAACCTTTGGGACGTACTATGGAGACACAGAAAATAGAATACTTGTTGAGGGCAAGCTGCATTCTTTGGGAAGGATTATTTTGTCATACCTTTGAAAAATATGTATAGACTTTTGAGTTTACTGGGCTGCGTCCTCTTTCCCTAAAATATTGAATTGGAGGAAGTCATGTTGCAACGATACTTTTATTTTTCCATTTTTTAACCTGTTGATACAACTTTGGAATCTGTCACCACAGAATCACGAGTGCTTGGTGTAACTCTGGTGTCTTAATGAAACGGATGAGCGCAAAGGGACAGAACAGGGTCTTGGTGCTGGTGCAGCCTAAATCCTGTACAAGTCCCATTTATGATTCCTGGTTGCTTCTGCAGGGTAGTTTTCAGTATCACTTGTGGGAGCTAATGCAGGAGGCTTTTGGTGCCTTTTGATTTAGTATTTTAAAATACAACGAGATCTGCCTATAGACGCAATGGTGAGATGACAGAGCTAAATCATGATTTAATCACATTATGTTGGTGTAATATCCTCTCAGTACGGATCTGCTGGGCAATTCCGTCGTGTTTTTGGACCTAAGGTTGGTGCATCTACGTGGCAGTGCCTGTTCAGGCTGGATCGGCCCAGGCTTGGGAAACTTGGGGAATTTTCAGGTAGGCTGAAAAAACCCTGTGTCAATAATGCCCAGCCCACATTACTTGTGGGAGTGCTATGCTTGAACAGAGCATCAAACAGTGTGGTACTAGAAACATCTGGGTTTGGACCCCTTCTTTTGAGAGGGCAGATGGTGGTATGGATGATAACTTGGGTGTGCTGTATTCAGTGTCTGACGACAGTTTCTAGGTCTGCTTGATGCGAGCTGTGAAACTTCAGTTACCACGGAATGGTTTGGGTTGGAAGAGACTTTTAAAGATCATCTGGTGCAAGCCCCCTGCCGTGGTCATGGACATCTCTCACTAGATCAGGTTGCTCAAAGCTCCATCCAACCTAACCTTGAACACTTAGAATGACGAAGCATCCACAGATTCTCTGACCAACCTGTTCCAGTATCTCGCAGCCCTGTTTGTAAGGAACTTTGTCCTTGTGTCCAATCTAAATCTACCCTCTTTTAGCTTCAAACTGTTGCCTCTTGTTCTGTCACTACAGTTCCTGGGAAAATCTCGGTCCATATTTCTTCTAAGTTCCCATATTGCAAGGAGGTCACCCCAGATCCTTCTTTTCTCCAGGCTGAACAACCGCAGCTCTTTTAAATCTTCATAGCAGAGGTGTTGCAATCCTTTGGTCATTTTTGTGACTTTCTCTGGACCTGCTCAGGCAGGTCTGTGTCTCTCTCACACTGGACACAGAACTGCGGCTGGAATCTCATGAGAGCAGAGTAGAAGGGGAGAATCACCTCCCCTGACCTACCGGCCACACTTGTCTTGATCAGCCCAGGGTGGATATTGGTGAAAGGTGGCTGCCTCTGTATGTAGATGTTGGTAACAGTGGGCTGCAGTTGTCCCAGCTGATGAAAATGAACCAGGAACGTGTGTGATGTGTTGATGCAAAGCTTTAATAAATAGGAAGGACGCTCACCACGCTAACGTGAGGGCTTTGGTGTACTTGAGACTCTAGGGACGTTGCCACTGGCACAGGCTGCCCAGGGAGGTTGTGGAGTCTCCTTCTCTGGTGACTTTCAAAACCCACCTGGGTTCCTCTGTGACCTACTCTAGGTCATCCTGCTCTGGCAGGAGGGTTGGCTAGATGATCCTTTGAGGTCCCTTCCAACCCCTGACATTCTGTGATTCTGTGAGAAGAGTTTTACGTGTTTTGTGTGCATGAAGCTGCCTGGGTACTTCTCCCTGGTCAGCAGTTGGGAGTTTAGAAAGATCAATCTAGCCCTTTCAGCAAAACCAAAGAAAGTGAAGTCTGACTTTTCTGTAGCTTTAAGTTGCATTAAGTAGCTTAAAATATATCTTAAAAATATATCTTAACATTCTGTGATTCTTTGAAGATTTGGGGCTTTAAGTGCTAATCAGTTTGTTATCAGACTTGTATTGTCTGATAATTACATGACTTGTATTGCAAGGCTTCACCTTAATTACTGTGCTACTCTGGGCTCAACAATGTGAGAAGGATATAAAAATATCAGAATATATAAGGGCAACATAATATAATATAAATATAATAATATAATAATAAAAACAATAATATAATATATATAATATATAAAGATAATATAAAAATATATGTGAAATATATAAAATAATGAAAATAATAATATAAATACAATATAAAATAAGGGCAACAAAGGTGGTGAAAGGACTAGAGGGCAAGACTACGGAGGAACAGCTGGGGATACTAGTTTGTTCAGCTTAGAGAAGAGACTGGGGGGTGACCTCATGGCTGCTTACAGCTCCCTTTTGAGGGGGAGCAGTGAGGGAGGTGCTGGTCTCTTCTTTCTGATGATAGGAATGGCTTAAAGCTTCATCAAGGGTGGTTAAGATTGGATATTAGGAAAAAGTTCTTCACCGAGAGAGTCATCACACACTGGAACAAGTTCCTCGGGGAAGTGGTTGTGGCCCCAAGCCACCTGGTGATCCTGAAGTGTCTGGGCAGCGCTCTCCGAGGTACGGGTTAGCTTTTAGGTTGACTTGTGTGGAGTCTGAAGATGGACTCGATGATCCTTGTGGGTCTCTTCCAACTTGCCTTATGCTACAGTTCTGTGTCTCTATGGTAATTACACATTTAAAAAAAACCAAAAACAACAAACCAAAACTAAAAGCAATCTGAAAATAAGAGAAAAAGGTATGCTGGAGGAAAGATAAAATGTGTAGCTTTTACCCAATAACACCGTAAATGTAGAACAGGTTGCACATGGGTGAAAATCTCCGTCAATGCAGAGCGTTGATTCTAGGGATGTTCTCCGGCATCGTGCTTCTGCGTCGTGGTTTCAGGTTCTCTTTTTAGCCCTCCTTGACACAAGAGCTTTTGCAGAGAAACATGCTGTAGAAATGTTTAACAACACTGGAAGCATTTTTCAGGAAGGCTATATATAGATTTCAAGTGTCTCTTGGTAGGTTGCTGGTAAGGCCTGGGAAGGGATGCTAGAAGCAACCTAAAAATAGTCCAATTTGTTTTAGAATTCATGGCTTGGAATAGATCCCGGCTTCCTTTTTTCATCATTCTGCAGCTGGTACCTAATGTCACACCGAGAGATCATTTGGACTGGCCAATCATTCCATTAACTTTTTTTTTTTTTTTTTTTATTATATGTGAGTGTATATACACAAACTTATGTATAATGTATATAAAAACCCCTGGAATGTCAAGGGTCTTAATGATACTGATCTATAATGTGTGAGATTTAAAAAAAAAAAAAATAAAATTTAAACACCTGTTAGTTTCTCACTGCAAGATAACTTCACTTAAAACTGTTCTTCATTAGTTTGTGCACAACTGGGTGTGCACGTGGCCGAGGTTTGCAAATGACCCAATGAGAATAAATAATTTGTGGCCTATTACAATAGTGGGATTTTAGGTATTATTTATAGGATCTGTAAATAATAGTACGAATAGTACCTAAACATGCAGATAAATATAAGAATAATGTTGTAAAATATATATAGAGAGGATTGTTAACAGCTGATTCCAGACATTTTTATTTTTATTGGAGAAATGTGCAATAGATCCAAAAATTGTTCTCCTGTCCACACATGGAAGCAGAGTGCTTTCCAGTTGTGTGATTTTCGTACTGACATGTGCAGGACTTCTCTTGCAGGGGGAGGGAGTGTGGAGGATGTGATGTTTCTATACTTAGCATTAAAATCTGTGATTGTATTGAGAGGTGAAGGCTTTTTGTGGTGGTGGTATCTGAAGAGGTATTTGAGATGTGGGATTTTTTTGTATATTTTTTTTTCCTTCAAGTTAAACTGAAAATT
Source organism: Trogon surrucura (assembly GCA_020746105.1). Lineage (NCBI taxonomy): Eukaryota > Metazoa > Chordata > Aves > Trogoniformes > Trogonidae > Trogon > Trogon surrucura. Next base: position 8,516,209 of record CM036618.1, read on the forward strand.
TCGTTTTTGTAGCTGCATCCTGAATGATAGTTTTTTTCCACAGAGAGCACAGGATAATGATGTATAAATTTCAACATTTAACTAAAATTATTTTATTAAAATAAAAAATTCTCTGCGTTTTCTTAGTTCTACATTTGCAAAGGGGTGCTTATGCTTATCCCTCATAAGTATTAGTGACTATTTTGCAATTCTAAAGAATTAATAACATTAATACAGGTACTCTTGAAAGGATGGGTGTTAGAAAAACAAAATGTCTTAATACTCTGATATTTAGTATGAAAGTATCAGTATTTGTTGAGATTTCTTTAAATGCTGCCTTTGAGTTTTTATTCTGGGGAGAAGGCTTAATTTTGTTGTTTTGGTTATGAAAAACCGTCTGACTCCAAATTTTTATAAGGACAAGTCATTTTTTTCAGAAGACATCCTGTAAGAGTGTTTTCTTTGTAAATAGTGCATGGAATGGATGGATTTAATAATTTAATAAAATAGCAGTGGAATGGATGAGTTTGAATAACAATTGATCTTCCCCTTTTCTCAGCAGTAGTCAGTTACAGAGCTGTGCGTTGAACTTTATTTTTTTTATTTTTTTTTTTGGTGATACGCATAAATATTTACCAGGGAGAGCGGGAAAAGGTCTGCTGGGACCCGCGAGAGGGCTGTTCCCCACGCCATATGTTCCAACACGTTGTCAACTGTTTGTGTACATTATGCAGCAGTTGCTGAGCAGTTGGTACTGTTTTCCTTTAAGAATGTGCCGCTAGGTTCAGGACTGCTCTGGATACTGTATAAAAAAAAAAAAATAGAGGAAAAAAAAAAATTAATTCCTCCGCCCCCTCCCAAATGTAAATTTAGCTTGTTCAGCAGCAGCCTGAAGCCCAGCATTGTTGGCTGTCGGAAGTGTGAGCTGAAGGGGACAGGCATTCCCCCTGCTCAGCGGGAGCGCAGAGCCGCGTTTTGCCCTTGTTGCATTATTAATGGCCCGATGTTTTTATGTTGCAGATGGCTAAGAGCTAGCAAGGCATATTCAGGACCATGATGGCTCAGTTTCCCGCAGCCCTGAACGGTGAGTAGCTCGGGTCGGTTTGTTCAGGCAGGGCTCGGAGCACCTGCCTTTATCCTTTGCTTTATTTGACCGCTGATTTTAGTACCTGCAGCAGCGTTACGGGCGGTTTGCCGCAGATGGCTTCCCGTAGCCTGACTCGTGCTGTAAGATTGGGAGAAATTCCACAGAAACATTGCTGCAGTGCAGTTTGGAGTACGGGCACACGCCTGGAGCATCTAGGAATCGCAGGTTGTTGAAAGGGGTTGAGGAATGTGTGACCTGAACTGTGAACACTGTCTGACATCAAGCCGAGAATATGTTAAGTAATAGTTGATTAAACTTGCATAGCTCTTCTGTTACGTAATTGAGCACGAAATGTGTTTCATTTGCTATATTACACTATTTATTTTAAACCAGAATATTTGCATGTGTTAAGCAATTTGCTGCATCGATGAAAGTCATCAGCCTTTCTCAAAAAAGAAAGAAAAGAATTTTCCTCTTGATTCTGTGCCCCATCTGCTATAGAAACTTTCGGATTCGTTTCTTAAGTGTTTCCTTTCAAAGACACATGAGATTTGAAAGCTTAAAATTGTTTGTGCATGTATGTATGAGTTGGAGCTCTTTATTTGTAGAGAAGGCTTATTTGTGAAGACACAATTTGCTGAGAAATTTCATGTTTACATGTTGTTGTTTACAGTGTTGATCAAAATGAAGAGATGAATGTAGAAGCAATGCTTTGCACTTTTCATGTTCCAGATAGGGAGTTTTTCTCTCAATAAAAATAGGAAAATAGATAGAAGAAAAAGTATTTATCTTGTTTATCTGTGAAGGTTACTGCAGGACTAAGAGGTCTTTATTTAACTCATTTAGAAAATCATCACTGCTGAGACAAATTGGGAATGGGGAAGGGTGTTTTGCAGAAAAAACATCATTCAGGTTTTAAATTAAACCTCTGTTTTACACATCTGTCACGTGCATAAACCATTTTGTGAAAATATATTCTGTGCGGTCAACACCTTTTTTTTTTTTTTTTTTTCTTTTTAATACAGTCAGCTGCAGTTTGTTCCAGACTTTGTTTCACAGAGTTAACAATAACAGAGAAGTAAAAGGATTAAATATATTGTACATGATAGGCAAAGACCTGAATGCCAGGTTTTTCTTGCACTTTCTTGGACATAATGAAAAAAACAATTTTAGGGGATTTTTTAATTGCCCTTTTCTCCTCAAAATAAAAAGACAGAATCACAGAATGTTAGAGGTTGGAAGGGACCTCAAAAGATCATCTAGTCCAGTCCCCCTGCCAGAGCAGGATCACCTACAGCAGAGCGCACAGGAACGCGTCCAGGTGGGTTTTGAAAGTCTCCAGAGAAGGAGACTCCACAACCTCCCTGGGCAGCCTGTGCCAGGGCTCTGGCACCCACACAGTGAAGAAGTTTTTTTTTCTGATATTTTTGTGGAACCTCCCATGTTCCAGCTTGTATCCATTGCCCCTTGTCCTGTCATTGGACATCACTGAAAAGAGCCTGGCTCCGTCCTCCTGACACTCCCCCTTGACATATTTATAAACATGAATGAGGTCACCCCTCAGCCTCCTCTTCTCCAAGCTAAAGAGACCCAGCTCCTTCAGCCTTTCCTCAGAAGGGATCTGTTCCACGGAAGCTCTCTTCACAAAGGATAGAAGTTCATGTACTCTGCTATCTCCGTGGTTGATTTATGCCTAAACTACTTGATGTCTTTTTGGTTTGTCTTTTTACTCCTTGGTTCTGTTGGAGGGTTGCAGGTGGGTTGACAGTGCTGAGCAGGTACATGCCTTGATCTCAGAAGTCTTAGTTTGGGAGAGCAATCCTTTCCTTACCCGAAATCCCTCAGGCAGTACTGCCCCTCTCGCTCCAGAGGAGCGGTGCCAGAAGATGAAGCGTCTCCCCTCATGGAATTTTACTGTGTTGAAAAAACCTAGTAAGAGAGCGGGAGAGAGATACCAGGCAATAGTTAAACTCTTCCTCCTCACAGATTATTTGAGTGACTGTGTTTTGTTTTGCAGTTGTATTTCTTAGCAGAATTGATGAAATTTCAAACAAGTTGGGTGTGAGAAAAGATTAGTTTTGACATGATTTCTGGATAAATACTGAGCAACCTTTGCTGTTGAAATTGTTCTTTAATCCGTGTTCTTCTTCCCTGCTACTACCCACCACTGTTGTCTGCGTTCGAAGTAGATCGCCTGGATTTACCACTCATTGCTCACTGGAAACCTCTAATTATGTTGTTAGGCCTTGGTAATGACTTCAAACCTGAGATGAGGAATGAGGTTCTGCGTGAGGCAACTACACCATTAGGCATTGCTGCAGCCTAATTGCCACTGGCTGCCTGCCACACCTTCCTGTTAGCAGAGGGATTGACCCTTTCCTTTTGAATCCTGCTGGGGGAAACAGTGTTTTTCTTCAGGGGAATAAAACCTCTTATTCTTATCAAGCTTTTAGTTGATTGGTAGTGTTAGGCATGAAGTAGTTTCTGTTTCGGGATTATTTTTGTCATTGAGCGTTACAGAAAAGCGAGCGATCGCGTGGAGAGGATGCGTGTGCGAGTGTGTGGGTTTTAAGACACAGGGTGACGAGTTTGAGAACTGCAAGGGTCAACTGACAAAGCACCATACTCAAATAGTCCCAAACAAATAAATACGGAAATTACTACAACACTTTATTTACCAACCCGAGCAGAGAACTGGAAGTCTGGGCAGGACCTCAAGAAGGAAGGGTGACGCTCGTGTGTTTGAGTTCCAGTCGAGAGACTTGCGTTTGCTGAGGGCACCTTGAGCTGTTCCTCAGAATATACCTCTGAGGTATAAAGAGCAGGCTCCCAACGCTGTCCTGCCTCAGCATGTGGCTGGTGGCCAACCTGGGTGTGATACCGAGAACTGGCATGTTCCTTTCTAATTACGTGGCCACATGTAAACGGCAACTTGTTGAGACGTTGTGTGTTCCAGGGCGCGTGCTCTTGCCAGATCATCGACCTTTCTTCTCCAAAGTCATGAAGGGACGCAGTGAACAGAAAGGAGTTCCCTTGGACTCTCTATTTCTCTCCAAGGTGACCTTTGTGGATGTCATACTAATAGGGTGGAAATTGGAAAAGGAAAAAGCAACACTTAAAGAGTGCATGTTCTCCATCTGGGCAAAGCTTAGGAATTCATCCTAATTATTACAAGAGCTTTTGGAAATGGCATTTAGTTACACTAAATAACAAATGCCTTAATTGTATTTCTAAAGGAGTTAATATACTTACCAGCAACAATAGTTAAAAGGATAAGGGCCTTAATAAGTTAAAATGTACTTAATTTGTCTCTGTGATTGCTGTCTTGTATCACAGAGCAAGAAGTAGCCTTCGCTGCCACAGAGTGCCTTTTTTTACAACTGGAGAGCAGTTGCAAGATGTTGCTGTTCTTCTCACTCCCCTTCTTGCAGACTAGATGGTTTTGGTTTGTTTTTTTCCAGAGTTTAATATCCATGCTGATGCTGCATCTTGGCTTTGGAGATGTAATCTTGCCGGTCCAGCCGGAACAAGGAAAGCGGTGTTTGCCGATCAGTATCTTTCACATTGTTGCCTCAAGTATCACTGGAATTTTTGGGCTGTGCTTTTTTTGTTGTTATGTTTTTATTTGTCCTTCCTCTTCCCTCCTACCACCTGTTTCCTCTTGATACCATTTTTTTTATGGTGGTGAAGGAAGAGATCTCCGATATACCAAGATGAAAAAAGTAATACTTGTAACTAATTTCACATGTTTTTCAACCTTCCTAAGTCAAACTGGACTTTATGCTGCTGTGGGTAGAACTGAGTTTTGTGTCCCCACACATAGGGGTGTTGGAGCCTCGGGTAGGCATGAATGGTTTGAGTGAGGTCCTGGGTCCACTGATGTCAAGGGTAAAACACTCACTCACGCCGAGTTCTGCTGCGTCTTCCCCTTTAAAAAAAGTCTGTCTCAAGGTCCATGGTCTGAATTTTTTGGAATTAGGGGGAACCCTGGTCATCACAGTTCAATTAGAAACTACTTGCATGCAACCTGACTCCTAACCTTGACTGAACTGTGGATATGGAAACTGTAGACTTGGATATCAACAAGGGTAGATAAAGATACTAACCTGAATTATACCTTGCAAAGAAAATATCAGAACTTGTTCTTCCATCTAAAAAGAAAAGGAAATTCTAAGGCAAGGACAAGTTTTTCTTGTGTCCTTACTTCTAAATTAATCCTTCCTCTCACTGTTCAATGAGGACGGTGGTGTCAATTGATAGGGAGCAAAATTCATGTGCTCAAGGCAGAGGGGCATATGTATATCATCCACTATCACACCCTGCAAAACCTCGGATTTCCAACTGGGTCTGCAGTATTGTGTGTTTTCTTTAATCCTGACAGGTCAAAAATAGCGCTGTAGGATTGTGGAATACAAAGTGTCTTATTTAATTGTGAAGGTAATATGATTTCTGTGGAAGATGTAAGAGAAGGTCTGGAGAGGAAGAAATAATTAGACATGGAGATAAATGTTAAATGGAATAAATGGAATTCAGCTTTTAACAAAGAAAGGTTGCACCTTCAGTAACTGAATTTGGTAGACAAAGTGTAACAGATCTCATGTCTCATTACAGAGATGCGTTACAGATCCTATGGCCTCATTAGAGAAAACTGGCTAAAAGGGAGAGAAAAATGCCAATTTTCAACCAGGTTGTTGTGATAGTGGTATTCTTAAAGGATTTTTATCTTGAGACCAGTTGTTGTTGTTAATGGCAACATGATTGGTAAAAAATATATGGTGATTAAATTGTTAGATGACACAAACTTTTCCAGCCAAAACTGCACAGTATGAGCTGTGTATCATTGCTGACTTTTCATCATATTTCTGTAGTGCTGTCTTCAAATAGCTTTTTAGTCATACCATTATGGGCTAGAAGAAGTTTTGCTGTATGCTGGGAACTCGGCGAGGTTAGCTGTGACTAAGGAGGAAGGCAGCCGGACGTATTAGATGATCCCATAACAATTATGTGATTTGGGGGAAAGGAAATGCATCCTAAAACGTGGTGAGTGAACTAAGGAGTACTGTGTGCAATTGCATAAGGCACAGGTGAGACAGCTTGTGGGATATAGGGTGGAATTTGAGTTATCTGCTTAGGAAGGGAAAAAAAACCCAGGAAGTGTAATAGATGCAGAGCGAGGCTTCCGTGTAATTCAGAAGACATGAATTAAGTGTTGAGAAAGACTAAAGTTTACCGAAAGAAAAGCTCACTGTTGTGGGGGTTTTCTTTTTTTTTTTTTTTTCCCTTTGTTGTATTTACTTTGCAGTACACAAATTTGCCCTTTATTTATTATATAAACATTGAGGCAGAAAAATAACTTTAAAGTACAATGTTTGCACAAGGTTAAGTAGAGGTGAGTCAGCTGTTGGTGCACTTGGTCTGGAAATGGGAATGGTTCTGTCAGCAGTCAACTTCTGGACCGTGCTTGAGGAAAAAGTCCAATCACCTCATGGCAGAGCTTGCATTTTAGGAAGGAATTCAGGTATTAAATTTTCCTGGAGTAACAGCAGTCTGAACATGGTGACCTTGGAAGCCCCTTCCAACCCAATGGTCCTAAAGTGTAAAAAAATAAACTAAATAAAAAATTAGGTAATAACCTAGTGAAGATTAGTGTTGGATCTTCATTCATTAGCGTACTTTAAGCTTATAGCTGCTTTGTCTTGCTGCGATTTTATTTTGAAAATATCATGTGCTAGCTTTTATGAAGTAAATTTACACTAAGTAGGGAACTCAGGATGGTTTTTATCTGGAATAATGCAGGCTGCTTTATCCCTTTTAAATGTCATTGAGACTTCCTGTTGGGTTTGGTGGGGTTTTTTTTAATACCTATAAAAAACCTGAACAAAAACCATGAAAAGATCTACAAATGCTTCCCCAAAATGGAGCTGGAGAACCAAGGACTTAAGTGAAGGGAATTGGAAACATAAATCTGTCACGTGGCTGAGTTTCAAAAGGGTTTCACTCTAAAAAATTTTATGTCCTTGAAAGTTTAACTCCCCAAGTTTGGGAAGTGTACTACTCTGATAAACCACGTCGTGCGGTTGTTGCAGTTCAGGGTTGGTGGGCGTTGCGTGAAGTGGCGCCGTCTTCACATCGACTCAATTCCGTGTCATCTGTGAGCATTGTGGCCACTTTGAGCAGGCCATGCACGGTATTAATTGGTATTGGCAGAGTGAGTTCAGGTTTAACCCACTAATTATAATGGCAAGAACAAACACTTTTTTAGACATTATGATCTGCCAAATGTGTTTGTAGAATGCTGGGCTGCTTTAATTAGGAATCTTGTCTGTTCAGGCATTTCGATACACTGCATCAGTTCTTTAGGACGTGTTTTTTCCTACAATGGAACAGTAACCTTAAATCATAATGGAGGTAGCTAGAAGAGGTGGAACCCTGGAAAGCTGGACCAATATCAGTGTTCACAGGACTAGCATTCTTCTCGAGTACCTTCAGAGAAGATAACTTGAAAACAGTTGCAGTTTAGTTGGATGTGCCATTCGCTGTGTGCGAGTCTCAAGAACAGGTAAGACTAACTCGTTACCTGGAGCTGTCTTAGGACTGTTTATTGAAGTAATTTGTTTTAAAGCTATATTTTCATTTTTCCTACTTGGCATATTTTAAAGCATGTGCCAACATTTTCCTCTACCTTTCTTCTTGTAACCCTGATTCTGTGTTTAATGGTGATCTCTGCAGTACAGCTTTTGTTTCTTTAGGAAACGTGTATTTCCTGAAAGTCGTGGTTTCACTGTTATCAGAGAACTCTGCACTTGGTACAGCGTGTGCTGATACTTGTATAACAGCACAGAAGAGAGTATGCTTCTGTTTTCTTAAGAACTACAGGTAAAGTTTGCTGTACAGCGAATGATAGTGTTTTCATAACGCTGTATTTCACAAGAAATCTTCCAAGTTTGGGAGATAAAAGATGCTGTTTAGAGAAAGGACAGCTGAGTTGATAGAAATCTGTAAAGCCGTGTAGGAAAGGCTAACAAGAGGAAGAGTATTTACTGTTTTTTCCTACCTGAAAGGAAAGCGATACCTAGTGAAATTACGGAGCCTAAGGCAGGCAGAAGAAAACGGGTGGGCTGGTTGGTTGATTGGCTTGTCCCTGATAATGAACAACTCATTTTTGGGACTCACTGTCTGAAGATGTTTTGAAACCAAAAGTTCCGAGCACATGGAATCAAAACTTGAGGAGGAAAGATCTATACCATGGCCATTAAATTCACGCTTTTTTGGCTCCAGAAGTCTGCCCGATGACTGATTTCTGACAGTTGAGAGACTGTGCTAGCCAAAGAACTCTTCTCCTGAGGCTATTCTGTAAGCAGCCCTATGAGCTACTATGGAAGCAGGGTTAGGGACTATGGTATAAACAGATACCAAAGGTCATAGGGACATAAATTAGTCAATTTTTAATTTATTATTTTTAAAATCAAACTCTTCAGTGTGCTGGGAGAGTAGCATTGCATACTGGATGTAGTTGGCAGGTTCTGCTAATGAGTAATTTAACATTATAAGGAGTATTGTTTAAACAAACTCTCTTACTCTTGCTTTTATCACCTTTGTACTTTATTCCAGCTTGCCCTGCTTGTTTTCCTTCTGTGAGGACTAAGAAATTACAGAGGAGGGTAGCAAGAATAATTGAAGATACAGAGCAGCTTCCATATGAGGAAAATTTACACTGACTAGGACATTTCAGTTTGGAAAAGAAGTGGTGGGGATGGTGGATACATTGGATATCACCTTCTCAAGGTTATTTGTCATTGTATAGGAAAGGGAACATTAATTAATCACTGATAAGACAAGAATTAACCAGTGTTGAATAAAAAAAGCCATCGACAAATACCAAACACACATAGAGCGCTTTGCACAGTGTCGAGTAAACACTGAAAGGCGTAGGAAGCTGTGGATGCCCAAAGGTTACTTGCATTCCTCGAGCAATTAGACATAATTGGATTTTCCTACCAGTAATGAGGTACCACCTCTGGTTCAGGAGCTACGCTAGGGGCTGAGAAGACATCCTGGGGAGGTACCATGGGCTTGCCTCAGCCCATTGCTCTGTACCTACTGGGCTGGTGGGGTCATTATTGTATTTTGTTTCCTGATTTTTTTTAATTTATTTCCTGAATTAATTTAATTTTATTCCACAAGTCATTTGAGAAATACCTCTTCATTTTCCTTCTCTCACATACTACCTGTGAAATTTTTATTTTTTTTTTAAATTTGGTAGCTTTTATGTTTTCCTCTTTCCTTTCAAGTCTGTGTCCCAGTTTTCCATTGTAAATATATCCCATCAGCCTTCCTCCTGGTTCCAGACTTCCTCCTCACATCTGATAACCTGGAAATGTTATTTTTACTCTAATAGCCAGATAAGGACTACAAAAATTATTCAAGGATCTACCGATATTCCTTGAATGGTTTTCCTTCACCTAATTTCAAGGTTCATTTTGCATCCTCTTGCCTGATATTTTTACTGCCTGCATTTGTCCTGGTGTGGAAAGATTTACTAGCTACCACAGATGGAAACTCACCTGAATCTTATTAGTTTTGCTGCGTTTCACAGAGATTTGGTAGGCAACAATTTTGTAAATTTTTATTTAAGTTGTAGGCTTTCTTTGTGAATGCTGGTGAGCAGTAGTGTAAAAAAATACTTATTTTCAGAAGTAGGAAAGCTTAGTCTTAGCTCTGGTGAGCTGCTTCTTCAAACACGGTGACTAAAAAGTTTTATTATCCTCATTGAAGACTATGATCCTATGCAGGTTGACAGGAGTTTACACAAACAAGTCTCTGACTTGTCCTAAACTGAAGGGTGAGCGTATATTATATTCCATCTTCTGTGCCATGCTGGGAAGGAAGGCTGTGGAGGCTGTCACCTGGAAATCAGCTTAACCTCACAACACCTGGGGACAGGTCTTGCAGCTGGTAGGGAAAAATTTGGCAAGTAGACTTGTTTTATGTCTAGATAACACGGCTTACTTTGAACTCCTCATTCCTTTCATTGGAAAGTTTCTTGTTGGTGACACTTTCTTCTTTCTATTTTTTTCCATGTCTAAAATCCATCCCAAAGTATTGATTGCAGGATTGGGGCAGCATTTGTTCTTCTGTACTCAGACTGGTGAGGCTGCATCTCAAGTACTGTGTTCAGTTTTGGACCCCTCACTACAGGAGAGATGTTGAGGTGCTGGAGTGGGTCCAGAGAAGGACAACAAAACCAGTGGAGGGCCTCGAGCACAAGTCTTACAAGTTGCAGCTGAGGGAACTAGAGGAGGCTCAAGGGAGACCTTATCGCTCTCTACAGCTACCTGAAAGGACAATGTGGTGAGGTGGAGGTTGGTCTCTTCTCCCAAGTAACGGGCTCCGTTTGCTCCAGAGGAGGTTTAGAATGGATGTTAAGAAAAGTTGGACCTTAACCAGCAAGGTTGTTAAGCATTGGAACAGGCTGCCCAGGGCAGTGGTGGAGTCGCCATCCCTGGAGGTGTTTGAAAGCCGTGTAGATGTGGTGCTCAGGGACACGGTTTAGTGGTGGACCTGGCAAGTGCAAGGTTTATAGGTGATCTAAAAGGTCATTTCCAGCCTAAATCAGTTTAAGATTGTGGGCAAAGATGTGCCGATGTAATTGGATAGAAGAATGGGCTTGCTTCATGTGCTGCATCAGTGTTATTAACTCAGCAAGTGATTTCAGTGGCATTATTTTTCCAGAATTAGGCAGAAAATACTTTATTGCTAATTTTGAATCTTGTTATAGGGATTGGATAAGCCAAATCTGTGTGCCAATGCCTTCCCATAAGTATCCAGTGTGAGTTTACCAACATTATAGGTTACAGTAACTGCAACTTTTTATGAGAAATAGAAAGCTCTTTTCATTAACACTTGAGAAAATACTGTTACAAAAAACTAGTGTAAAAGGTAGCTTACTAATGTGTGGTTGAGAGTACTGCTATGTTTATACACGTTTCCTAATGTATTTTTTACATTAGTAGAGCTCTCACAAAACTTTTAAAAAAGATGTTTACATGTCTTCAAGTAAAATTGATTGTAATTTGTTGTCTGTGTTTTACTTTTTTTTATGAGTAATATTTTGCTTGACTGTTGTGTTGCTTTTGTTTCAGTAAAGCTTGGCAATAACTGAATTAAGAAGAATAAAACGTGTAGTTGTAATGAGCTAAATGATTCTGCAGTTTTTGTAAAGTACCGAAATACTATCCTGTTGTTATAAACTGATAGTTTAAGTGCTTTGGAATCATCAAGTTATGCTGTGAAATACAGAAAATAAGAGGATCTGCTGTCAGCATGGACAAGGCTATTATGTGTCTCTAAATTGCTTTAGGGATCTTTCTAAAAGCAAGGATTGTGTTTCTACATTGAGATCACTGCATGGCACAGAAAGTTGAATGTTTTTCCATTATCGATAAATTTTATGTATTGAAGTGGGGGATGCTAAAGACCATATCTTCAGGCAAAATACTGCATCGTGTGGAGTTCTGCTTCTCTTTTGTAGGAGCAGGTGGTTGGTTTAAACAGGCCCAGTATTTTACTTCAGTGAACTACTGAACCTAAGGCTTCCCAGTACACCAGAATATCTAGAAATCCTGTTCATAGTGTAGAGAATGAGCTTTATCCGCGTTCTCTAAGCGTGCTCTTCTCGGCCAAGTCTCTGTAGCCTGTCGCTGTTTGACAGGCAACTGTTATTTTTGGACAGCACGTCAGTGGCACTTGGGAATCTTAAAAAAAAAAATTCCCTTGGCTTCCTTGGGCGCAATTCTTGTAATTCTGGTGAAAATACAGTATTGGAGGAGAAACCTGTTTCCCTCTGTTGACCGCGCTTTAGCTATCAGTGTTTCCTTTTAAATGCGTATGCTTCAAAGAAGCTGCTGAAGTTTTTGTTAGGCTTAGACATTACCCCTTTCCTCTGGCTTAATACGCTGAGAGCCTCTGTAAAGTATTTCTGGTAGGACAAGTAGTAGCAAGATTTATGTGTTGTGAAAGGAGGTTGCACGTGGCTCCTGCAGTGGCCTGAGAACAGGGGAGCTGGGAATAAGCGACGAGTTCCTCAAGGAAGAGCAGGTGGTGCTTTTGGGACGGACCCAAAGCCACCACAGCAGTGGTTTGTAACGTATTTGCACACCTAAAGAAGAATAAACTCTTATTATAGGTCAGCATTTTCTGCGAAGTTTGATATAAAGAGTCAACAACAAAGGAGGGTGGTAAATATTGAAAATAGCAATAACACTGATAAGGGAATCTGAAAGTTGAGACTAATGGTAAAATGTTCTGTGTATTTTCAGACTCCTGGCGTGTTTACTCGCCACTGAGGAAAAATTAGAAGTATGATTCTGTGATCTCAGTTGGAAGCATTAAATCTGATCTGTGGTAAACTTCTGTACAGACACAGACTGGAATGATTAGATTTATCCCAATATATCTTAAATCAAACAGCTCTTCCGAGGCTCCTAATGGGGAGGGTAATGCGATTGCTGGTTCCATTAAGGAAAACCCCTTGCTGTGCAGCTTGAGGCATGCTGCTGCGTATCTCTGTTGAAATTTCCCTGTCTTTAAACATGGATATAATATTTATTTAGGGTTATTATGAAGCTTAATGCTAGTTTTTTGGATGGTTAAAAAGGCAGTGGTGTGATCTCTCATCATATTGTTTTATGTGTACAAGGAATGCACTTTGAAGCAGCTTTATTATCTCTGTGGAGCTAATTAACTTTCTAGGTCGTAGGAGCGTAGTTTTTATTAGAGAAAAACAAGCAATGCCTATCGAAAAACAAACACAATTCTGTGGAGAACATGAGAAATGACTTAAAATTTTCCACCAGTGAAAAGTTGCATTTATTCTTTTCAGTAGTAGTACTGCTCTCGCTTCAACTACCTGTTGCCTGTAGGTGGTACTAACCAGTGGCAGAGGGTCTTAGAGAGCATTTTCAAATCTAGTTACTTTTCTTCTAGGATTTCTTCTCCCCCTTTTCAATGGCAGTTCACCGTTTCAAGGAAAGAACAGTGTTTGTTTCCATTTCTGATGTTGGCAGCCCATCAAAGCGAGTCCTTTGTTTTCTTCCGAAGATTATCTGCCTGGTGCGGTGTTGTAAAGACATTTCTGGAGCTCTCTTAGCAAATGCTGTGATCCTGCCGTAAAGAGACGCTCATATTCTCTTGGAGAATGTAAGAGACGCTCTTATTTAAAATGACCTTAAAGAAACAGAAAATACTGCTTAATCCCCAGTATAGTCACTTGTTTCCAATCCTATAAAATTGTGAGTGCTGCCACATGGAATTATGTATATTTGCTCCCTGCAGGGTGAGGTCAGTATGTATTGCAGTCATCTTTAGGGAAGTCTTGAAGGTATGTTAAAATGATTTTTAGCACCAGGTTGTTTGTACAGGTCTTTGCCATTCCATATGTGATTTCTATGTGGGTAGAATCTGACTTTGAACTCTGGAATGTGTTGTAAAGCTGTGGAATGGGCAAATAAAGGAGCTTTCTCTGTTGGTTTTTTGATCTGGTGCAAGGAATCTATTGTGACATTTTTGGACCTTGAGTCCAGGTTTCCCGTGTTGGATCTCAAGAACACTTGCCAGTCCTGACAGTTATCCAGAGTCTTCTTTGAAAGTACCGGCCTTCTCTAGACAGGATGGTTTGACATCTGTCTTCCAAAACCATTACTAATACAGAAATGTGCTTTTTCATGAACCAAAAAACGCAAGTGAAGGCAGTAGTTGCTCTATTCTAGGGAAAATCACCCAAGTTCAGCATTTCTTGAGTTTTGATTCCTAAAAAAAGAAGTGTACTCTAATACAGTGTTAGCTTCATCCAGGTGGGTATTGTTTTATGTATAAAGTGGTGAGATTGCAAAGTAACCTCTTTGGAAAATAATGATTTTAGAATTGTACTTTCTTTTCCTCCTTCCAGAACTGCACTATCTACAGCTGGGAAAAAATATTTATCTCTTAAAAATCTCCGAGAAGTTTAAGCTAAGTTGGAAAAGTGGTAATGTACTGTTCACTGGCTGCAGTAAAGCCTGTCATCACAGCATGTAGAGGCAGCTGTGTTTTGATTTCTGATTCTAAACTGATCTATAAAAGTGTCGTAGTTCACTGCTGCTTGGTGCCAGCTGAGAATCTCTGGAGAGCGAAAGGTTCACCGCTGCCTCATCAAGGAGATTCAAGAGCGGTGTCAAAGAAGGAGATGCCTGCAGCTTGGTTCTGTGATTCGTGTATGGTTTGCGTGAGTAAGGGCTGGGGCTGTCAGGAAGGAAGAACAACAACGTCTCTGGGCAAAACTGGTTTCTCCCTGCAGCTGGATCTGGCTTACGGGCAAGACATTTCTCAGCTCTGGGATTGAAGGTGCGTTAGTACAAAAAAATGTTGAGCTAAGCCAGATAAGTTTAGATGATGCATCTTGGATGGCAGATGTTTAACTCTTCCTGCAGCTTTTTTTCTTCTAAGAGGAGCAGTTTTCCCTCTGTCACAGTTCAGCGTGCCCAAAACTTAGTTTGTAAACCAGGCAGTCTAAATTTTCTCAGCAGCTGTGCTGAGTTTTACCACTGGTGTGGTAGCTTTGGGAAGCAGCCACAGTATTTGTGAGGACTGTAGCATGTTTTGGTGGTGATTGCACGGGAGAACTGAGTTTCAAACTAATTTTGTCTGTGCTAAGTCTTTATTGTGATGATCTTGGTTGTCCTGTAAGTAAAAACAGCAATTACTTTGAAGAATGGTTTTGTGACGCGCTCTGTGGAATTGCCAACACCTTGTGATCCCCGTCGTTCAAAGTGTTAATTGCAGATAGACTGATGTGGTTTTCTTACTTGGTGTTTTGAGGAATCTTAATTTATGTGACACTTTCTGCACATGGATTGTTCTTTTCTCATTTGTATCACCGAATGGCAACATCAAAAGAGTCATGAGCACCTGGTTAAGCTAAAATAAGCACTCGCGGTGCTTTAACCTTACCTCTTGTGCTATGCTCTTTCATTTCTGTTGCATATTGGGGCAGGAGGTAGAAGAAAACCCAACTCCTTTAAATAAGAATTGTTGGATGGGGCTTGAATGCCCACACTGTGAATCCCTACCATAAGTATCGGGTGGGGTTTTTAAATTTTTTTTTCCTTTAAACAAATGCTTTCATTGTGCAATGGTTATTAATGTGTGCTCATAAAACAATGGTCTATTCTAGTTCAGCCTCAGAATGGCAGATGCTTTATTAAATGATGTTAGGTTAAAACTTAGTTTTCTGGGACTTTGCTCAGTTGCAGACAGCTGGCTAACTGGGGAGGTCCCGGTGGACTGGAAGTTGGCAAATGTGACACCCTTGGACAGAAGGACCAGAAAGGAGGATCCGAGGAACTACAGGCCTGTCAGCCTGACCTCGGTACCGGGAAAGGTTATGGAGCAGATCAGCCTGAGCGCCATCACACACCCGTACCGAACAACCAGGTGATCAGGCCCAGCCAGCATGGGTTCGTGAAAGGCAGGTCCTGCTTGACCAACCTGATCTCCTTCTATGACTGAGTGACCCACCTAGTGGATGAGGAAAAGGCTGTGGATGTTGTCTACGTGGACTTTAGTAAAACCTTTGACACCATTTCCCACAGCGTTCTGCTAGAGAAGCTGGCTGCGCATGGCTTGGGTGGGTGTACTCTTTGCTGGGTGAAAGACTGGCTGGATGGCTGGACCTGTAACGTGGTGGTGAATGGAGTTAAATCCAGTTGGTGGCAGGTCCTAAGTGATGTTCCCCAGGGCTCAGTGCTGGGGCAAGTTTTGTTTAACGTCTGGATGAGGGGATCAGCTGCACCCTTAGTAAGCTTGGGGGTGTCACAAAGTTGGGTGGGAGTGTTGATCTGCTGGAGGGTGGGAAGGCTGGAAAGCTGCCTAGTGGAAAAGGACCCGGGGCTGTTGATGGACAGTTGGCTGGACATGAGCCAGCAGTGTGCCCAGGTGGCCAAGGAGGCCAATGGCATCCTGGCCTGATCGGGAATAGTGTGGCCAGTAGGACCAGGGCAGTGATTGTCCCCCTGTACTCGGCACTGATGAGGCTGCATCTCAAGTACTTTGTTCAGTTTTGTCCCCCTCACTCCAAGAAAGACACTGAGGTGCTGGAGCGTGTCCAGTGAAACTGGTGAAGGGTTTCAAGAGTCTTTTATTGGGAGGAGCTGAGAGAATTGGGGTTGTTCAACCTGGACAAGAGGAGGCTGAGGGGAGACCTTACTGCTCTCTACAGTTACCTGAAAGAAGATTGTAGAGAGGTGGGTGTGGGTATCTTCTCCCATGTAACAAGCAATAGGGCAAGTGGAAACAGCTTCAATTTGTGAACGGGAAAGTTTAGTTTGGATATTTTACCCTTGCCCAAAGAGGTTGTTAAGCGTTGGAACAGGCTGCCCAGGGCAGTGGTGGAGTCTCCATCCCTGGAGGTATTTAGCAGCCGTGTAGATGCGGTGCTCAGAGACATGGTTTATTGGTGGACCTGACATGGCTTTTCCAACCTCAACGATTCTATGACGAGCACCAAAATTCTCGCCATCAGACTTGAAGAGGTGTGCTGACCTGAAGGTAATGCTTTTTCTCTAGGTTCTAATCCTTGCTAAAAAACCCCAACCCCCACGTTGCTTTACAAACTTACCTCCTAAGGAATCACAGCTTTGGAAGGACTTTGTTTGGATACTTTGTTTGCTTCCCCTGCCTCTCCCTCCCATCTCATTTCTAATTGGATTTTAGTACACATTTTCATTCAGCTTTCTAAGTCAGAAGGTGCTCTGGATGCACGTCTTAAACATCTTCAGTTTTGGAGACTGAGAGATGGGGCTAAGATTGTCTGAACTGAATGTGTTTTCTTTGAGTTTATGTTTACTAAGGGTGTCTGTTGTTATCTATTTACTTTTAATTCCAACAGTCAAATTAGGTGGGAGGAGGTCTGCTTTAGGTTTGAAGACTTACTACCTTATTTTCTTCCATTCCCTGCTCCCCGAGAAAAAAACAGTTAAGAGTGGACCTTTGTGGAATTAGTCACCAGTCTCTGTCCTTGAGGATAGGGAAAATCAGAAATTCTTTTCCTTTGAAAACAAATTATTAGCAAGTTTGTCTTTTCGAGATACACGTTCAGTCTCCCGGAACATTCACGTGATGATACTTTTGATAGCATGATAGTGATAGTAACTGCTTGCACTGCCTTGCTAGGACTATGCTAGAAGCATGTTTTGCTATCGTAAGGTGGGTTGTAGTCAAAGTTATTTTTAAAAACATAAATTTATGCTTGCAAGACACCTGTCATGGAGGAGGTTGCTGAAGAAATGCTTTTGCCTACTTAATCTGGAAATGAATGAACTGTACTAACAGCATCACTATGGCAGTAGAGCGTGCATATAAAGGCTTTTTGTTATGGCTGCACCAATTATATTATTTCTTTATTTATTTATTCTCTCGGCTAGGGTCAGCAGTGTGGATACCTGGTGGTAAAAGTCAGTGCTGCTGGAGATGAGGTGTGATGAGCAGTCGTACCCGGCGTGATCCACCTTTTAGCGAGTTCTGTGGTGGTCCCAAGGTTATCAGGACAACGGGAACCCTCCTGCCCCCAGCACTGCTGCGTGTCGCAGAAAAGGGGTCACGGTCATTTGAGCAAAAGCGTGCAAAAATCTTGAGCGCAGGAAAAAATAGTGAGATTGTTGGGGAGCGATAATGAAGGCAGAAATGAGAATGAGAGATGGATGCTGGTCTCGAATGTGATGTCAGTTGTCACACAGCTACGGGTGTGAGTCTGGTGATTCAATGAACTGCAGAATTTTAGCACATTTGGGACGCCGCCGTGTAGACCTTTGAATTTTGTAGCTGCAGAGGAAACATAGTTTACCGGTTGATATTCAAAGAGGTATTTTGCTGAAGTATATTAGGAGAGTTGGTTGCCGTCTTTCTTACTTTGTGACGTATTTATATGACTCAGTATTTCAGTGTGTGTATCAACAAGTTTCAGTTCGTACACACACGAGGAGAATGAGAGTCTTAACAAGACCTTCTGAAGAGGAGACGTTAAGTCTTTTTGGAAGACGTGTTTGCATGTATGGATAAATACGGATGAGGGATGATTGTCGTCGTTATTAATGTGTCTGTTGGCATGTACATCAGCTTGCAGTCCCTTCGCTTTGTTATTCCCTGAAAAGCAGTGAAAAGAAGCTGTTGAAATTTTGTAGATGTAAAACTTTGAAATTAGGTTTGTGTAGGAGAAGAGGAAGCATTTTACAGTAACTTTCTTTCAAAGTGCTGTGCTTTCCACAGCAACTTGTTAGTATCTTATTGGAAGAATTATTTATTCCCTTGACTGTCTTTTAGTGAGCAATACAAATATTTGAAGAACAGATTATCAGTTCTTTTTGAAGTGCTAATCCTCAATAAAAAGTATTTTTCAATGTGTTTTTTTTTTAAGTAAACTTTTAATGCTGTTTTGGGGTTTCTGTTCAGAATTTTGCCTAATTCTTGCATTCATTCATATGAAGAATTAGATACTTGTCAAGAACTTCCTGACTAAAACTTCCTCCTGCTTAAAAAACAAACCCAGTTATTTCTGCCAAACTGCTTTTCCTGCAGAGGACGCACACCCTGACCTTTATACAGCAGGTTGGAGCGTTTCTGAAAGTCACTTCTGGTTCTACCTGGTGGATCAGCACAGCTCTGTAAACACGATTATTCTCTGCAATTTGTCTTTGTTAATTTGAGGCTGTCAATTTTTTTAATTATTTTGAAGCATTGAAAAATGATAAGTTGAAATTGTGTGTCGATTTAAAAAAAAAAAAGAAAAAAACCCCCCAAATAATCAGAACAACAAACAACCAGAATGCAGAATGCTGCTCCTTTGTCACACTAAACCAACGTATTTTTGTTAGAAGTCTCGGTTTTTATTTTTAGAGTATTGGCAAGACGAAGCATGAGTCGTTTTGGCAGCTGTGGGAGAACCTTTAAGTGACATTGAATGCCATTTGTTTGTGGGTGAGCTAGAGGAGCCGGTGGTTCACACAGGGTAATGGCGAGCAACGCGCATCCTGCCTGGGCTGTGAACAATCGGCTGCGGCAGGAAACTGCTTTGCCCCAGCTTGGAGGGACGGACGACAGAGCTTGTCTGAAAGCCGAGCTTACAGCAGTGTCGCAGAGCAGTTGTCTGGGCTGGCGCTTGCACATCTGGGAAGCAGGTTTGTGTTTCATAACGTCCTTGCCAAACTGGTAGGAACTGGGTGTGTCTACATCTAACTTTGTCCCTTGAGAAGCCAAGCTTTTCTTTTCTTTTATTTTTAAAGGTCTTCAGTCTGGTTCCTTGATAATTCTTTGGTTTTGTTTTTTCAGGAGGTCCAAACATATGGGCCATCACCTCTGAGGAGCGGGCCAAGCATGACAAGCAGTTTGATAGCCTTAAACCCACAGGAGGCTACATTACAGGTTGGTCTGAGGTTCTGCATTACACATTAACTTCTATGTACACAAAGGTATCTCTGTAAAACAAGTTGGAAAACTACATACTATTTCCAGCCCTTTGTTGTGCGACTAATAACCATTCTCTCAGGCAAACAGCCACAGGGTTATTCCTAAACTTCTGCAAGCTTTGGGCTAAAGTCTGGGACAGGAACGCTCTTTTATTAACCCTCTCACTGCTGCAGCGAGTGCTTGCGGGCTGTCATTCAGCCTAGTTTCAGAAACCAAAGAGTATCAGGCAAGATCTGGGCTTGGATGGGAGGCTGCCAAGGAGCACTTACAGTAGCCATTGTGGCAAGTGGTGCCGGAGACACTGAAGTGGCTCTTCTCTGACTGAACAGCCTTAGAGCTGTTAGATGTCTTTGTTTTTGGGGGAGGAGGCAGGGAGAGAGATGCTGACAGCTTGTCATTGTTAATGACTGCTTGATATTTATTAACCCTTGAGCTTTCCACAAGTTCTGGGTGGGCTCAGGGCACCTCGCTGTCGCTTCCACTTGAATTCAGCTGCTTCTCCTCTGAAACAATTGAGTTGTGTTGCTGCACACCTCAGAATTTGCACTTATTAAATTTAAGAATCTGCTTGTGACATCAAGAGAAGGCTTGATTTCACTGGCAAAAATGGCTTAGTTTAAGAATATTTAAGTGTGTGGCTGTGCACTAAAGACCAGACCTGATCACTCCTGCCCTCCTACCTACTAATGCCCTATATAGTGACTCCCCTGCCCCTGCTTTTCCTCATTTTGGCCTTAAAAGAGACCAGAGGAAAGAGTGGGAAGTTGTCTGTTTGGAACATGCACATCTTCTGGTGGAGTGACACGAAACTCCTGCTTTGACCAGACAGCTCTGGGAGGGTGGTGTTTGCCACCAGCTGAAAAGAAGCAGACCTGGGGACTGCCTTGGGGACCTCTGGGCTCTTACTTGCATGTGCATCTGCCGCCTTCGTTAGTTGTTTGGCAAGTGCTTGAAATGAAAGTCTGTGTGTGAATACAAGGGAAGAAGGAGGTAAAACAGTAACTTGAAGTCTTAGCTTTAAGCATCTGTAATTCAGTCATAGGTAAGCATGAGCGCCGCTGCCTGCGTTTTATCACGAGGTCGTGTAACAGCGCGATCAGTACTGATCCATGTGGAACTTGGCGTGGAATTGCACAGCAGTTCCCTTTACCTTCTTGAGGTACTGAAATAGTGGATGGTCTCTGATGGAACAGAGTATTATTTGGGACACAATATTTTTTCCAGTTTATCTAGAGAGGCAGTACCAGCTAAAGTTAGATTGGATGAAGGAGAGGGCAAGAAATAGCATGCACATCCTTGCCTGTAAAAGTAATTGGGTCAGGACTGAGTTTTTAGTCATTTTTACTTCTTTAAATCTTGTATCTATTAAACTGTTAGCAGTTGTTCTTCGTGGCCTGTTAAAGCTTTTTGTAGCTATTTAAAATCACTTCTCGTAGCAAAGATTGAGGATTACAGAATACACGGGTATCCGACAATCACTGTCACCAGGGCAGGAGTTAGGTGGTATGAAACTGGAAAGCTTGGCATCTAGTGCACTGGTTCCTTGTGAAAATCCGTCCCACAGCAGAGTGTTGAGGTCTTCCGAAAATCGGTGTCTCTAGTGTAAAAATCTGTCTTTATTTCTTGTTTATTACAGGTGATCAAGCACGTACCTTTTTCTTGCAGTCAGGTCTGCCAGCCTCAATCCTTGCTGAAATATGGTAAGGAATTCTTTTCTTTTTTTAAAATTTTCTTTCTTTTATAAGATTGGAGATGCTGTCTTTGGTATGTCGTGTTGTCTCAAAGAGGCTTTCCGCAGTCAAAGTAGGAGTGTTGTCTGAATCATTGTTTTAATAAATTTAGAGGAAGGATGGAGTCCATATGTGTACCAACACTTAATTAAAAAGAAGTATCTTTTAAAAATCTTTCTTATGATGTTAATTCAAATTGGATCCCATTGAGCACAGCTTTTTTAAACTATAGTAAGTGCTTGAAACATAAATTGCAAGGCATTTGTAGAGGGGAGTGCTTGTTAGACTGCCACAAAGGTCATTGTTAACCCTTATCTGTATGTGTTAAACAGTAATATGAGAAAGGAGGCAAGAAATAACAATAAAGCGTTAATAGTATGGAAAAAGTGGTAAATAATGGGTTGATGAATTGCTGGAGATACAAGTTGGATGATGTTTGAAATACCCGTAACCACTAAAAAGGTGACATTAAGTGTAGGAAGAACTATATGGTACTAAACTGGGAGTGGTGAATACGCTGGACGTAGAAGATAGGAAAAAAATCTAAAGCCACGGAATCTGTTAGCAGAAGGTCAGTTCTGTTATATTGTAAGATACCAACCGATGCTGTAATACAGGAACTGGGCAACGTGCTGTTCCTCACAGCATCTGTGTGGTGATTGCAACACTCGAAACACATTTTCTTCTTTGTATCTCGCCAGTCTTCACTAGAACCTGTGTTCATTTGGGTTTATTTGGTGCTTATCAGAATACATGTGTGCTCAAAGACACGTGGTGGAGACTCATAATAATTAAGAACAACTCACTTGTGAAAGAATACGAAAGAAATGCAAAGTCTTTCCTTCAGACATTTGAAATGCCTCGGAGAGTGTTAAGGACACTTCTGCATAGGGCCTTTGGGTTTTATACTGAATATACTAAGAGAATGAGAGGGAAAATGCAGCTTAATATTAGTCTGATTTTTTGTTTTTCCTTCAAATTTTATTTACATTCCTGTGCCTGGGCCTTGCATGTTTAAGTATTAGTAAGATTTCATATTTTCTGCCTCACCAGAAGTTTTGTTTGTGTGTGCATGGTTGCATGCATTTCCTGTTGTATTTCAGTTTATTTGGAAAAGTGTCAAAGGAAGACAATGTGGGTATCATGCTTAAAAAACCCTCAACTAATTGTGAATTAATGAGGTTTTTATAGTGATACGTAATGCCTTTAGCAGGTTTCTGCATCCTCCTGTATCAGATTCTTGCATTAATTCCTTACATTACCAGATATCAATTTAAAATAATTAGTCTGGCTAGTAGCTTTGAAAAAAACCCATAGCAGAGGCACGTAGCAAAGGCAACGAGTGTATCCACTGAGCAGGAGACTGCTGCTTACCCAGGTGCCTTCCTGCTTTCTCAGGTGTAAGCTGTTGGAAACACAGCAACTTTTAAAACTGATCTCTGCAGAAATCTACTAATTGGGTAGTCAAACTTGTGTTTGAATCTTGTCAAAATTAGAAAAGCTACAAATGGTTGCGATGAGTTTCGTCTTGTACAAAACCAACAAATAAATGTAATACAAAATCATCTTATTAAGTGAAAAAAGTTAAATTTACATTTCTTCTTTATGGAATATATTACAATTTGTTGTTGTTGTTGTTTTTAAGGACACTATCAGACCTGAACAAGGATGGAAAAATGGATCAGCAGGAGTTTTCTATAGCCATGAAACTCATCAAGCTGAAATTGCAAGGACAGCACTTACCTGCAGTTCTCCCTCCTGTTATGAAACAAACTCCAGTATTTTCACCGCTAATGTCAGCTCGCTTTGGTACTTATGAATATATAATTACTTAGTGTGCAGAGGTAAAAAAACACAGTTAATTGCAGACAAATACAGTCATTAATTTTACCACGACACTTGTGTGAATCACTGGAAAAAAACCCCAGGGATAGGAAATTCAGTCATGTTCTTGACATTTTTGATAATAACATTCTCTGAAGACATTTGATAATAAACCTTCTGTTGAATTTTGACATGAGGTGCAAGAGGGCCATTCACATCTGCCATCTGACTTGCAGGCCTTCTGCTTGTACCGGTGGTCTTTTTTTGTCTCCCTCCTACTCACTCAGCTATATATACTTGGGGTTTTTGCAGTTAAACTTGGCAAAGGTCAAAGTTTTGGTAGAACACTTATTTAAAATATTTTCTTTTCCAGAATTAATCAGATTGTCTATTTTGGTTACATGGTGAATTGAATAGCATTTTTTAATGTGTTTTCTTTCCTTTCTGGTGGTGTTTTGAGATTCAGCGTGTATCTGTGGTTAATTTGTTGTCTTGTGGAACAGCGTATTCATAAGGACTTCAGCTGGAGCAGAAAATTAGTGCATACTTCTATGCTGAAATTAAATGGATACTCATGTTAATTACATACATGATTGAAAATACTTGCCCATCGCTAAGTCTTGTGTATTTCCGTACAAGTCCAAGGGACCTTGACAGTCTTGAGAAATGAGCCAGTGGAAACTGCATGAGGTTCAGCAAGTCAAAATGCAAGGTCCTGCACCTGGGTCGGGCCAGTCCCAGGCACAAACACAAACTGGGTTCAGGGTGGGTTGAGAGTAGCCCTGAAGAGAAGGATTTGGGGCTGTTGATAGAGAAGAAGCTCAACATGAGCCGGCAGGGCGCTCATGCAGCCCAGAAGACCAACCCTGTCCTGGGATGCATCAAGAGGAGTGTGGCCAGCAGGTCAAGAGAGGTGATTCTCCCCGTTTACTCTGCTCTTGGGAGACCCCCACCTCGAATACTGTGTCCAGTTCTGGTGTCCCCACTGTGAGAGGGACATAGATCTGTTGGAGCGTGTTCAGAGGAGGCCACAAAGATGATCCAGGGGCTGAAGCACCTCTGCTGTGAGGACAGGTTGAAGGAGCTGGGATTGTTCAGTCTTGAAAAGAGAAGAATCCAGGGGGACCTTATAACTGCCTTCCCATACCTGAAGGGAACCCACAGGAAGGCTGGGGAGGGACTTTTCACGGGAGTGTCCACAGATAGGACAAGGGGAAATGGGTTTAAGTTGAAGGAGAATAGATTTAGATGGGATCTTAGGAAGAAATTCTTCAGTACGAGGATGGCAAGACTCTAAAATAATTTGTCCAGAGAAGCTGTGGCTGCCCCCTCCCTGGAGGTGTTCAAGGCCAGGTTGTATGAGATGATCTCTAAGGTCCCTTCCAACATAGGCCAGTGTATGACTCTTTGATTTATAGGTGGCTAAGGCTGACATACGATGACTTCCCTTTAACCTGCCATCAGCTCATCTCCATCCTGTTGTCTTCCACAAGATTCAGCCAGTAATTCAAGTGCTCTTGCTTGTTTCAGGCAACTGCCTTAAACCATTTGTGAGGCTTGGTTCCCTGAGTATGGACTTGTCACCTGTACAGATTCTTCCAAGGTCAATGCTTGGAAGACACTTGGCTCAGAAACAGAATCAGCTTTTCCCCATAGAGGATTGTCACAACTTTTGAGTTGTGTTGTAGTTGTTTCTCAGGGGCCAGAAGTGGGAAGGCTTATTGCAGAACTAATTATAGCTGTGGTTACAGGAAACTATATCTTGTTCTTTTGTGGAATACTAGCTACATCTACCTTTAGAATAAATTGCTTGTAAGAATTATTTTTGAATATATATATATATATATATATTCATGTTCTTTGGTGTATTTTCCTCTCTGAGCTGTCTTGTCTAAACGTGAGAGAAAATGTAAATATTGCACGTGAGCATCTATTTTAGCTTGTTGTATCTCCGGATGCAGGTTGCTTTGTGTAGTTTCTCCCTAGCATAAAGGACCCGCTGTCATTTCGGATCTTCTATGATGTTAAATCATGAATTGTTGGATTTTGTTCTAGGAATGGGTAGTATGCCAAATCTGTCCATGCCAACATCTGTGTCTACGATCACACCGTTAGCCCCCATGCCTCTGACCTCCATGACTTCCATTCCTCCTCTGGTTATCGCTGCTCCCCTGGTGCCTTCTGTCAGTACCTCCTCGTTGCCAAACGGAACAGCCAACCTTCTGCAGCCTTTGTCCGTACCTTTCTCTTCGAGTGAGTATAGTGTGGTCCAGTGCTTACTTTCCAAATTGTGAATCTTATTTTCTCCATGGCTAATTTCAGACAGGAATGCTGATTACTTGCATGCGGGTTAAAAAAAAAAATATGTTTTTTTTCCCCAAAGTGCCCATTAACTAGTTAGAACCAGCATGATAAATCTTAACAACATGGCACTGATTAGCTTTTCTTACTTCTCTCAATGCCTTGAGTGTTTATTACAAAGCATTACCTTGTACCCAGTTGCTTTACATTTTGTTTTTGTTTGTTTGTTTTGTTTCAGCGCTGCCTCATACTGGTTCTTTAGGTCCCATGACAGGAGGGTTTGGTGGTAGTAGTATGCAGAAGGCACAGTCACTGATCGATTTAGGATCTAGCAGGTATGAAAGTTAAGTTTAAAATGGTTATATCTTTAGTATGCCTTCCCAAACTTATGGAGCATTTCTGTTTTCAACGTACATTCATTTAAAACTAGACCGCATAATGTGACCTGCTGAGTCTGAGAATAGTTTGTCTTGCTATGCATAATAAATAATATTTTCAGAAAATCTGACAGAGCTATCTAAAGTAAGTTCAGAAGCTCAAATGAGAGAAAGTGGTGCCAAAAAGAAGAGAATGTACCTCGTTAGTAATTAGGAGTAAAACTTGCCAAGTAGTTATAAAAGCAACGTGTATGGATTTGATGTGCTTATTCATTATAGTGGGCACCATGTAATTAGGAGGCGTGTGAGAATAGTATTTGTTACAAATATTTCTGTGTGAATTTGCTTTACGTATAATAGAAGATTTATGAATCTTTGGAATCAGCCGCAAATCAGAGCTCTGCATAGTTCAAGTGAGGGACTAGGCTTGTCGGTCCAATTGGGCATCCAGGGAATGGGGTCCTAAAAGGCAGCCAGAGGGGCACCTCAGCCCCAGCTCAGTGCCAGGTGACTCAGAAGGTGCTTCCACCTCTTTGCTGCTGATACAAGGCTGAGGGAGCTGGGATTGCTCAGCCTGGAGAAGAGAAGGGAAGACTCTGGGGAGACCTTATAACTGCCTTCCGGTACCGAAAAGGAACCTACCGGAAGGCTGGAGAGGGACTTGAGTGTCCAGCCATAGGACAAGGGGAAATGGATTTAAATTGAAGGAGAGTAGAATCTTAGGAAAAAATTCTTCAGTCCGAGGGTGGCAAGACTCTGGACTAGATTGCCCAGAGAGGTTGTGGCTGCCCCTCCCTGGAGGTGTTCAAGGCCGAGTTGGATGAGACCTTGAGCAACCTGGTCTAGTTAAGGGCATCCCTGCCCGTGTCAAGGAGGTTGGATTAGATGATCTCTAAGGTCCCTTCCAACCTATGACAATCTATGATTCTGTGATTTAGGATGAAAGCGTGTTTAACTTCGGGCTTCTTATACAGAGGAATCCTGTAATCAACTTTTTCTTTCCTTTTTTTTTTTTTTTTTTTTTTTAGTTGGAAGGCTTTCCTTTGCTTGTAATGTTGCAGAGTGGTTCTTCAGCATTGCTGTTGACAGCATTTTCACTATCCTGTTATCTAATTCCATGCGCAGGATATCTATCCAGCATCATGCCCAAAAGGCTTTGTTTATATCAGCATTCTTTACTTTATTGCCTTGGATAACACTGCAAATAGTTCTTTACTTGACAGAGTAGGGGATTACCTTAAACCAGGCAGGCTTGGATCCACTTGGTTTTGTCTGATCTTCAAAGAAGGGACACTGAAAGTTCTGGGAGCTGCAGGGAGAAATTTATACGTATAACTAAAAAAATCCATCAAGCACTGATCTGCAGCAACTGAATGAGTTGGAAAAGCTCAGGCTGTCATTGTCACTGATGAAAAGAATAGGTGGAGGTGTGATAAAATGGCTTCAGCGGTTTTAGAAGCTGCTTTTGGTTGTGAGTTTATCATTTTTATGCTTATAGTTATTCATTTGCATGCCCCTTAATGTTACTTAAACATCTGCCCAGTGTTTTAGAGCCCTTGTAAACATTCTTGTGAAACTTCAAATGTTTTTCTGTGGTGTCCTATAGTGTTATTTTGCAGTAGCGGACTTAGGAATTATGTGGCATAAGTGCCTGTGATACCAAGGGAACAAGATTGTGAAATCAAGAGTTCCCTTTTAGATATGTGTCCCTACTTTTGCAGTAAAATTCCGTATTAATCATGAAAATACTTACAGCAAGTTAGCAGAGGTCAAACTTGATGGAAACTGCTTCGTATTAACAGAATATGTTATATATTTTTGGTTCCAATGCCTGTTTATTAAGCTAAGTAACTTAGAGTTCTCTCTCTTTAAATTGTATTACAGTTCAAATTCTTCCTCTAGTGCTTCACTAGCTGGGAATTCACCAAAGATTGTATCCACAGACTGGGCGGTTCCTCAGGCCTCCAGATTAAAATACAGACAGAAATTTAACAGTCTTGACAAAAGTATGAGTGGATATTTATCAGGTGAGTATGGCATTTGATATGGAGGGGGGGGAAACCAGCAGTGTTTTCTGCCTCTGAAACCTTGCTGGCAGAGGGATGGAATCCCAGCTTGGAATTTGACTTTCATGTGAAATACAGGCTGAAATCGTTGATATTCAGACCTGTGCAAGGTTTCAGCTGCTGGTTCTGGTCAGCCAAGAAATGGGAACAACCATCAGTTTGTTGGCTTGGGCTCTGTGTTAGACCGCAAGGAGCCTGAGGATGCAGCAGGCTCCCCAGGTGGACTGGGGGAGCTACAGCAGCAGTAGAGAGGAAGAAAAGAGTGGCAGTGGTGACATCTAACCAGAAGGGCCCAAGAACTGTAAGGCTGGCCAAGTTAGCTCTGTGAAGTCTGCAGTCATTTTTCAAGCATCACTGTTGGGACTGAGACTCTTTCTTACGACTTTGTAAAGTGGACACCTCACCATCATTTTTGTGCTGTGTGCTCCTCCATATCTGCATCTCCCTTATGTGTCTGCATCTCCCTGATGAGGAAAGGCTGAAGGAGCTGGGTCTCTTTAGCTTGGAGAAGAGGAGACTGAGAGGTGACCTCATTCATGTTTATAAATATGTCAAGGGGGAGTGTCAGGAGGACGGAGCCAGGCTCTTTTCAGTAATGTCCAGTCACAGGACAAGGGGCAATGGGTACAAGCTGGAACATAGGAGGTTCCACAAAAATATCAGAAAAAACTTTTTCACAGTAAGGGTGCCAGAGCCCTGGCACAGGCTGCCCAGGGAGGTTGTGGAGTCTCCTTCTCTGGAGACATTCAAAACCTGCCTGGACGCCTTCCTGTGTGACCTACTGTAGGTGATCCTGCCCTGGCAGGGGGACTGGACTAGATGATCTTTGAGGTCCCTTCCAACCCTTAACACTCTATGACTGTGACTCTGTGCATTAGTAAATGCTTAGATATTTGCGCTTTATCTTTTCCAAGAAAAGTTTGGGAAGGACACTGCAGTACTGCAGCTGTTGATTGGAATTTCTCAAAAGAAATTTAAGAGAGCTGTTCATTCCCTGTTGATTTTCAGTGATGTTTGTGCTGTGCCGTGGCGGTACGGTAGTTTCAAAAGACTTCGCACAAAGTTCATACAGGAGTAGTTTTCTGAAAGTTCTTGTCAAACTGGATTGCTCACTGTAATGCAGGGAGTAGAGCGCTGGGCAGGCAGTTAGATGATGTAAATTCAGTTTGTGTGTCTGTAGCCGACTAGATTTCCCATTTCAAATAAGCATTTTTTAAGCTTCTGCCTCCTCGCCTACAAAAAAGGAGGACAATTCTCTCTTTTGAGAAGGGGACTCGGTGTGTTATGTGTTGTTCAGTTGACTTTGGGCTGGAGGTTTCACTGACCTGCCTAAAATGATATTTAGTTCTTTGCTATCAAAGGAAAGCCGACAGCTTTCCAGGATGCCAGCTCGAGCTTTAGGTAGGCGGTCAGCTGTGCTTTTGTAACAGCTGTGGGGATTACCATAAATATGCATTTTTCATGTCAGCTTTTCTGTTAGGTGCTTCAAGTGGAAAAAAAAAAAGAATACAAGAATACTCATATCTTTATTGTGTTCGGGTTGTAATGCCTTTTGTTCAGCCTGGAAGTAAAGTCAACTGTCAGGCACTGATGAAAATGGATTAAATTAGTATTAAAAATAAACATGCCCCAGTTCATGACCCATTTCTTTTTTTTTTCTTTTTTTTTTTTTCTACATGAGAATCTTTGTTCAAAGTGTTTATTTTTTTAAAAATCTTTTACACTTTCACATAGGATTTCAAGCAAGGAATGCCCTTCTGCAATCAAACCTTTCACAGACTCAGCTGGCTACAATTTGGTAAGTTTAGCTACTGATTATGATTTCAGTGCATTTATGGTGTGAAGAGAGAAAATATCCCTTCATAATTTCTTATACAGTAAAGTACACCATAGATCTGAAATAATAAACTGAAACTAAGCTACTTCTTAAACTAATTTGGTCATTAGTACATTTTCAAAAGACATCTTGACTTAATGTGATTAATTTTTTCACTCTGTTATTAAAGTCCATATAATAGTATAGATATTAAATTCAGTTTCTGATTCAGCGATGCACTGGTTTAGCAGAGAGGAGGATTTGTTCATTTGAAAAGTAGGATTCCAAAATCAAGCGTGTTAGTTGTAAAATATGGAGAAACATTAAAAATGAAGTAGCTGGTCACGTTTGTAGAGTTTTACTGCAGTTCCCATGAAGATATGTGCATTTCAGACATTTTTTAAGACTTGCCTTTACTGTGGTGACAGCAATGGTTACAGTAGTATTAAAGCTGGAATAATCTGCCCTGCTAGATAGGATAGTTTGGATTACACCTTTGGACATAGCTCGGCTGATACACCTGAAAATATACTGGCACCGCAGAATTCACAATAACTCGATGCTTTACATCCCTTCCTGAGTTCCATTTCTTCGTCATCTTTATCCCAGGGCGGTCACTTGTTTGTCTCTGAGAGCAGCAAGGTGAAATATTCCTTAGATTCATTCAGCTTGTTTGGTTGCACGCTGTGAAGGTGAAAAAGGGAGTGTCGGGTTGTGTTCCTCTGGAGTG
Source organism: Trogon surrucura (assembly GCA_020746105.1). Taxonomy (NCBI): domain Eukaryota; kingdom Metazoa; phylum Chordata; class Aves; order Trogoniformes; family Trogonidae; genus Trogon; species Trogon surrucura. The sequence continues at coordinate 8,546,614 of CM036618.1, forward strand.
TGGGGAAATAAAACCGGTCTGGAGGGACTGTTTTCCTCCCGGTGCCTCACCTGAGGGTATCAGTAGCTGGGGTTTGGGGAGTCTGTGTACCCCTGTAGAGAATTAACAGCCCAAGTTTCTCTTTTGCCCAAAATAAGGAATTACCACCATTTCTGCCAGGGTCCTGCATTCATGGTAATGACTATAAAACGGGGCTGTCAGGTGTGAATAGTGCTGGTCTATGAACACACAAAAAATCTTGTTTCGTCATGTCCTGCTTTTGTTTTTCACTGGGGTATGTGTGGGGGTGTTGGCGATTTTTTTTATTTGCTTTATTGTTTCCTTTTTGGTTCTAGTAAGGTTTTCATTAACTGCTTTTTCCTTTGTTTTAACAAGCAATTATTTTATTAAGCATTTGACTTCAGTGCAGTGTAAGGACACATTCGTGCGGTTGCATCTACATAGATAGTTCTCTGAGAAAAGTTCCTGCTTACTTGCCTGCATCTCTGGAAACATTTCACTTGTTTCCCACCCACGCAGCACCCCCTACCTCCCCAGTGTTGTGTGGGAAGCATTTTGCAGGCTCATGGTATGCTCGTGCTGTTTGCTTTCTCTGAAGGGGTAGGTGATCCTTTTCCTACCCGTTGCAGAGGACTCTGGGGCAGCTCCCATCTTTTCCTGCGCAGTCGAGGAGGCACAAGGTGGGGAGGGAAGAGAATTCTATGCAAAGATTCCTATTGTAGAATTTGATGTAATTTTATGCAATGTTTTGCTTTGAAAAAAATATCGAAAAAGTGGTTTCTAACATGTTGAGCTGGTTAAGAACAGTCCTGATTTCTTTTCCCAGCTCTTCTCTTGGTGATGCAATGAATCAAGAGATGTCTCAGCCTCTCCTGTCCTTTTTGCTTTATTTTAGGAAAACATATGAATAGCAGTACTTCATTAAACAGTATCTGCCTTGATCACCTGTTCATGCCATTAATTGTAGTTATTTTTGTCAGAACATTTCACAGGAATTTCTTTTAAGAAGTTCCTTTTCAGGGGAATCTCTTCTAAAAATGATTTTTGCAATAACTCTTTCAGCTTTCGTTTGTGAGGGACTGTGATGTTTGGTTCTAATTAGTATTGCTGTTAAAACCATTCAGGTCGTTGGCTGATATTGATGGAGATGGGCAGCTGAAAGCTGACGAGTTTGTGTTAGCCATGCACCTAACTGATATGGCCAAAGCAGGACAGCCTCTGCCACTAACTCTGCCTCTTGAACTTGTGCCACCTTCTTTCAGGTATGTATCTCTGAGGACAATGAAACAGAATGTTATTTTACATGTGTGTATATATATATACATGTATATATATATATGAATAATATTATTTTTTACATATAAAAAGAAAATAACTGTCTTATTTCCTCTAACAACGGTGGTGTGGGGTTTTTTTTTTTCCTCCAGGAGTGGAAAATATACTGAAAATATAAATGGAACTCTGCCATCTTACCAGCCTGTACAAGAGGAGGAGCCACAGAAAAAACAGCCAGGTAAAATAGGGTTCGCGTTCTTGATGGATAGCACTGTCTTTCAAGGGCGCAGAAATCTTCAGAAAGTGGAGAACGTAATCAAGTCCCTAGAGAGCTTCATTTCAGGAGGTAGATCCCTTTTAACTTGGATGGTAGGAACGTTGTTAAGTGGATGTAGTCAGCCTAGTACAGCTAATAGATTTGAGAAAGCAGAGATAGGTGCTTGGTTTTAGCTGTTGGAAAGGAAAAGTGTGCTGATTAATAATGTATTTTGGGAAAGAAATCAGACATGGCCAAATACTGCCATGCTACTGCAAATTTTTTTTTCTGGTTGAAAGTTCCCAGCGTTACTTTGTTGTGGACGTTTGGAAAGCAAAGGCTTCCGGTGTAGTTTAACTCTCTGCAAACTCGAGGCAATTTGCACGTAGCACAGATTCTGCTATTGACTCCCTGATGCTACCGGCAAAGGTGTCTTATGTGCACACTGCAAGACAGGACTTGCCTTTTCTTTGAGAAGGGTTGTTGCCAAAAGCCTAAACCATTCCTTTGTATCTCTTTTTATGCTATACGGCACTAATGGAGCTTGATCCTGTTTTGTTTTCTGCTTTTTTAAACTCCAGGATCTCTTACAGCCAACACCCTTAAAAACTGAGTGCTTTCTCTGGACATTAATGTTTCTTTTAAGAGAAGATAGTCTTTTCCTAGCTTATAAAAGCTGTTTGTTTAGGTTTCCTCTAAAACGCAAATAATTTTATACTAAAACTTTTTTTTTTTTTACCCCCAATTGGACCAGATGTAGGAAAATATGGTATTTTTGAAAAGAAAAATAACGCTTTAACAAATACAGGATGCTTGTATCATCCGTGACCCAACAAACCTGAGCTTGCCAAAACGAAAGTGTCTATCTTTAGTGGCATAACTGAGGTACAGAAATAACTACCTTTCCTTACTTCAGTGACATTTGAGGACAAAAGGAAAGCCAACTATGAGAGGGGAAATATGGAGCTGGAAAAACGCCGTCAGGTCCTGTTGGAGCAGCAGCAGCGAGAGGCTGAACGGAAGGCTCAGAAAGAAAGAGAAGAACAAGAGCGAAGAGAGAGAGAACGTCAGGAACAGGAACGGAAAAGACAACTCGAAATGGAAAGGCAGCTGGAGAGACAACGAGAGCTGGAAAGACAAAGGGAAGAAGAAAGGAGGAAAGAAATAGAAAGACGGGAGGTTGTTTTCTTGAAATTGTTTTTTAATGCTTTAAAGGAGTGTGTCCACTTGACAGAGCATTCGGGGTTTGAGTGCTGGCTGTGGTTCTGCATCCTCTCATGGCTGTTGGCGGGTTGTCTTGGAGAGCGAGCATCGTTTGTGTCTGAAAACCTCGTGTCTGTTACAAATGAATCGAGTGTTGGTGGAGGCTGAAGATTTTCAGATACTTCGTAGGACAGATGAGGTTTTCTTGGACAGTTTTCTTGCACGTATGCACAAAATCTGTGTACCAAACAAGATTGTGCTGAATTCATGATTGATATTATTTTGACAGTTGAACTTGAGACAAATTTGCTTCTACTTGGCGTCTCAGCGCATGAATAAGACTTGCACATAGTTCCATGAAATGCTCAAAACTGGTTATGAGCAGTATCTGTCAATGTGCTCGTTTATGGGCAGTATTCCAAGCTAAACAGACTCCCTGTCTGAATTTTGTAGCTTCTTTTCATCCAGTGTTAGGAGCATGGCATGAAGAATCTTACAGGATCACTTCCTTTGTTCTTTGATGCTGAAGTATGTAAGAGGACTTTATGGAAGACAATATGTTGTGCTGCTGTTAGGCTGTTTAGAAATCGAGCACGTTATATTACATCATAGTCTTCTGAGTTCTGCTTCTTCGTTGTAATTTAAGGAAATTTTTTTGCAGGCAGCAAAGCAAGAACTTGAGCGCCAGCGACGGTTGGAATGGGAGAGGATTCGTCGCCAAGAACTTCTTAACCAACGTAACAGGGAACAAGAAGAAATTGTCAAGTTGACCTCTAAAAAGAAGAGCCTTAATCTTGAATTAGAAGCCCTGGTAATACAGAAATTCCACTACACATCTTGAAATACAATATTTTAAAGTGTGCAAATCTTAGTATTTACTTTAATGGCCCACTGGGAGTTTCAGTCTGGTTTAGGTGAGGAAACTAAACCAGGTATTTTGGGTGGGTTTAAAGAATTGATCATGAACGAATCTGCCCACAGATTTAGCGGAGAAGCGATTTTGCCACGTGTGGTCCCATTTGTTTTTGATTTCTTACTAGACGGACAAACATCAGCAAATCTCGGGCAGGTTGCAAGACATTCGAAACAAAAAGCAAATTCGAAAAAACGAACTGGAGGCTTTAGATAGGAAATATGACCAAGGAATTATGGAAGTCAAGCAACTCCAGCAACAGCTTCAGGTATGTAACTTTCTGCTAAGCTTTTAGTTTTCCTTTGCTTCCTATTTTGTGTTACCATAATGCTACTGGCCGGGAATATATCCCCGTAGGGAGGAACACTGGATCAATCTGGTAATAACAGAGAGAGGAAATGGGCAAGGCCATCAGCATTGCAGAGATTTTTAGTTTTATTTATGGTGTACAAGGAATGATTGTAGGTACTACAGCAAGCTCTGCTAGTTGAGCAAGGCCAGTTGTCAAAACCTCAGGTGTTCTTTTATGAACTGCTAATAGTGACTTGTCTTTTAATTACAAATTCCTTTTTGGCTCCAGACTCAAAATTTTTATGAGGAAGATTTTCCTGTATGCAAAACAAGTTGGTATTTGGGTTACATTATCTTGCAGCTCTTTTTCATTTTTTCTCTCTCTTTGAAGAGAAAGCTGTGCATTATTTCAAATCGATGGGCTAGCATAAATCATCCTCTATTGTATTTTGATGTAATGCTCCTGTGTGTCAGGGAAAACTTCTTTTTGTGTTCCTGTGTGTCTCAGAAAATTACTGTTTTATGTTAACCTCTGGGGGGTTATATGTTCTCATCATAATATTTATGCTTTTAGTGTATCTGTTTATTATTTTTTTCCGGCTGTGTTAATGTTTTGGGGTCAAAAAATAATCAGTTTTAATAGTGTTTATGTTGAGAATACAGAAGTAATTTTTTCCTCTACCCTGTAATGATAACTTGCATTCACGTTTCATTAACGTGAGTTGAAGTTATGTTTGAAAATTCACCGATTTTTGCTTACTGATTTATAAACAATGTTAAAAATTTGTTATGTTCTCTTCAATATCTACAGGAGCATCAGAATAAACTGATCTGTTTAGTTCCTGAAAAGCAGTTGTTAAGTGAAAGAATTAAAAACGCTCAACTCGAAAACACTCAGAGTAAGTGTCTTCAGATGAACTGTCTTCTGTTTGCGTTGCTGGCTTTTCATCATGTCCTAAAAAAAAAAAAAAGGAAGAAAGCGCTGAAAGATACAGAGGTGTTAATCACACCCTTACTTTTCTATCTTTTCAGTTAGTGTCACCGTGGCATTGTGTCCTCTGCATTCCATTATTTTGTTCATGTTCTAAATAAGGGACAAATAAATATTTTTGCAAGAAAGCACAGGTTTTGCTTGAAACTTTGTTTACTCAGACTGTACAGCCCACAGATACTACCACACTTTGTATTTTCCTGGTAGTGTAAACTCAAGGGAGTTAATTTCTGTAAAATTTACACTGGTCTTTACATCAGATTACACTTGAAGTCCCTATCTAGAGAAACATGCTATGGATTGATCTGATTCTCTATATATTACATTTAGTGCCTGTAGGTCTCAGATGTTGGGACCGTTTCTGCTTTGTGTAATCTAGGAATTTTTGTGAGGAGAGAGGTTGGGAATGTGTGTATTTTAGGAAAATAACCAGTGAAAACAGAAATCCTTATGAAATTGCTTGTCTTCCCTTATGCAGGTACAGGAATCAGTTCAGTGCACAAGAAGTCCCTAGAAAAGGAAGAATTATGCCAAAGACTTAAGGAACAATTAGATGCCCTGGAGAAAGAAACTGCTTCTAAACTTGCTGAAATGGATGCATTTAACAGTCAGCTTAAGGTACATATATTATCTAAGTCTTACACTGGTAAGGAGTATCTTTATTTCTTCCTCCAGTCATAAAGAGTGGTGGCACTTCCGCCAGGCTTCCAAAAAGCTTTCCTAAACTTCCAGTGTCAAATAAGAATTACCAGAAGTCTTGGAGTAAATAATGCAGTAGAAATGCACTAAAACTATTGCTAACATACTAAAATACAGATCTCTTGCTATTGCTTTGCATGAATCAACTGTAGCTCACCCTCAACTTTCGCCCTCTAGAATTCATTCTGACTTGGAATTGAAATTTTTCAGGCCCTTGGCTACTATTTTTCGATTGTGGACTGAACATTTACCTTCTGTTGAGAGAAGTATGTGGTTTCACAGTACGTCCTACAAGATCTCGTAGCAGACTTGGGTATTATCCTAAAAGTAAACGTAGGCCACTAATTGGTGTAGAAGTTAGGACATACTGGCCCTGCAGGCATTTTTGTTGGAGGCACCCATTGACTTCTCTGAAAACACCGGCAACTCTCAGGCAGAATAGCAAGGACCCACTTGATTTACCAGCTCACTCCCAGTGGTGCTGGTGTGAACTTTATTCTTAAGCAATGAATTTTTGCTTGGCCAGTGTGAGGGCGCTGTGCTCTCCAACAAAAAAAAAACAACGGAAAGAAAAAAAATTGGAATCGTTTAGGGAGTTTCTTTTTAAAAAATGGCTGCGTGTAACACACGTTTTTGGTTACTTGGTTGTTGCATGGCTTGCTGTGTTCAGTGGCTGCATCCACAATTCAGTCTTCCCTGAAATATATTTTTCAAAATGCAATGCAAAGATTAATTGGCTTTTTATCTACCTTATCTTACAGTGTGAGAATATGGATGATTCTGTTCTTCAGTGCCTTTTGTCTCTGCTAAGCTGTCTCAACAACCTCTTCCTCTTACTTAAGGTTATTTTCTAATCTTTGGTTCTTTTGGTTTTTAATGATTTCGCATTTTTTCTCTGCTTACCCGTTCTGTTTGGATGTACAACTTCTATTAAATAATTCTCCTAAGAGAAAAGCGATAGGCTCTTTTTCTTTCTGCTAGCTTTTACGTGCTCTTAAAGACTTAAAAATTTCTTACCTGCTTAGAAATCCACAACTGCAAAATACTGATAAGCCATTTTATTTCTTAATAGACTATGTTCACTATGTAGCTTTACCCACATATTTTTCTTCTTAGTTAAGGTAATGTCAACCAAAACCATACTGTCTTAGATGGAAACAGTGCCTTCCCCACTCTTCCATCTGTTGCTCTCTACCATATCCATATATCTTAAGCCGTGAGTCAGGTTATATGAGTTCTCATCCAAGTTTAAAAGTCTAGAAATAGCATCAGTATCCAGAATATGACATATGGCAGATGACAGGGCAAATGCAATGCTGTTAAACCTCCAGATTAACCCAGTACTAAAACCTACTTGCTGTTTGTCCTCAACGCTGCTTTTGTCTGCTGGGGTCAGAAATCTGGCTTTGAGAATAACATACAAGGAAAAAAAAAATCAGAATTAGTTAAATGACCTTTCTGTTTTGCATAAGGGATATCCTGTCCTTAAGCCAAAGATACAACAGTTCTTATAATGCAGGTTTGTTTCTTCAATTTCTATGCAAAATGAGAAGAAAAGATATTCTCCAACAAGGATAGTCGATTGCTTGATTTAGTTTGTTGCTACAGAGACTTCAGCTGACACAGAAGTCCTCTTATCTTTCCCGTTTCGTATAAATTGCTGAGTATCTCTAAGGCAACTGGAGTATTGGTAGAGGTGCATATTGTAGTGGGAATAGATCATTCTTGCTTAATTTGCATTTATGAGATCAGATATGAAAAGTCAGGGCATACCTGTTGCGTTGCTCAGTGTGTATCAATAGGAGTCCTGGAAAAAATAATGTAGTATCTCACAGGTGTTGTGTAACATGGTGAAGTGCAATCTGAAGTAATTCTATTATTGTTGATTTTTCTTTTCTGTAAGTTAAATTATCCTGAAGATACATGCTGGTTTTCTGCTTTGAAAAAGTTTGTTATCAGAGAGATGGAATAGGATGTGTTCAAAAGAAGAAAAGTAAAATAGTGAAGTTTACAAAAACAGGAAAACTCCAGTCTGAGTTGATGTCTTTAGGCTATGGCTTGCTACAGTGGTAAGCCTGCAGGATATTTTTACTCAGTTTTTCTGTTTTAAATATGGGACCAATCATTCAGAAAGCAGTGCAAAAGCGAGCACCCTACCGAAGGGGCGCATGCTCAGGTTTATGGTGTTGTGTTGACTTTCAGTTGAAATCTGCCTCCATGTAGTTATTTAAAATACGCGTCATTGCCTTCTGTGTCCTTAGAGAACGTTGTGTTTGAACACTTCATTTTCTGTCCTCCTCTGTCGTATTTACCATTTCCGTCGGGCACATGACTGGAAGGGCTCTTTGAAAGCCTAAGTTACGTCAAAGGCTTTGCAAATCTGCCATCTCCTTTTATACTTTTTGTTTATTTGGCTTTCTTTACAGTGACTTCCAAGGACTATTAATAACTTTAAGATTACTTTGTCCATTTATATTAAAACTTGGATCGCAAAACATTAAAATGCCTGGATGCTTTTCTCGAAAGATTGGCTTTGTTCCTTTTGATCTACATCGCTGTGTTTCCTCCTTAGGACCTGAGAGAAAGTTACAGTACGCAGCAGTTAGCTTTGGAACAGCTCCACAGGATCAAACAGGACAAAATAAGAGAGGCAGAGAAAAGAAGAGCTGAACTTGCACAGAAAAAGCGCCTGGAAGACGAGGCTGCAAGGTACCGTGTTTGAATGTATCAGCTCTGCAGTTTTTAAAGCAAAAGGATGCAGTGGGGACTTCAAGGCACTGGCTGTAATAAGCAGGAGGTCTGCTCAGTAAAAATATGTCCTACAGACTTGCCTCAAAGAAAGCATTTTATATGGAGCACTACTACTGATATAAGATGCTTTGAATTTCCTTTTTCCCATCTGTTTTTACCTTCTTTTTAAAAAAGAACTGCGCCTTATAATTCAGATAAACCCAGTAGTCACTTTTGCCGATAAGATTTTTAGGTTCTTTAATAGATAATCCTCATGCATTTTATATTTTCTGCCTTGTTTTGCTCACCTTTCTAAGATCTGACCTATTTCCTTAAAAGCGCTCCTGACTGAGTAGGTACGAGTTCTGTGTCATGTATGTCCAGACAGCTGTGAGATTGATACTTAAGACAATAGGGAGGGCATTGGCTCCTTGATTTCTGTGTTAATCTTGAAAGCTTGATGAGTGAGCAGGCTCTGAGTTTTAAATTTGATTCCTGTTTGAGGAGGGCAATGAGAAAATGCAAATATATGTCTGAGAGGGTCGTCCTTTCATGTGCATGCTCCTGGTTTTGCTCAGCCCAGCCTTGTATCGAGCACTCAGACTTAACTGTTGTCAACTCTCGGATTCTCATGGTCATGTTCCCCACTAGTTTTGTTTTCTTTTGTTTCACTGATTAAGAAACCATAGTTTCTAAGGTTTGATTCTGCCTATCTTGAAGTTGCCACTCTGCTTTTCCTCCCTCCAGACTTTGTGCTCTCAGCTGCCTGTTTCATGCTTGGCAGCCCTGGATGGAAAGGGTGCCAGAGAGAGGGTGGCTGGGTGCTCTGGGTGGGAAGTCCTCAGCTCTGAAGTGGCTTTGGTGTACTAGTTTTGACTTCTGCTTCAGAGAATTGCTGCATTTTGTCTTTTTAATTTGAGGGAGATTTTCTTTTTCAAGGGTTGGTGTTTGTTTTGATGATTTTTAACGAAGCAGAGCTAATGACCTTGTAGTGTGATTCATGGTCTTAAATCATGACAGCATTTTTCTGTGACACCGTGATGGAGTTTCATAATACTTTGGACAGTCCCTTTAAGAGAGTGATATGCCACGTGTATAATGACATCCCATCAATTTTTTCTGTTGAACATAACCATCTGATAGAGCAACAGTCTTACTGCACATACTGCTGCTTAGCTTCTACTAGATCCTCTCATGTGGCTGAAAACACAATAAAGTGACCATCAGAGAAGTGGACCTCACACAGTGATTTGATGAAGCAGTCTCGTCTAGGCATGGTCCCTCCTCAACAACCCCTTCAGAAGGTGGCCCAAAGCATTAGGTTCGCTCTTTTCAGAAGAAAGATCTTGACAGCTACAACATAATGATTTTTAAGGATGTTGAACTGGATAATAACTTCTTTGGAGAGACGAAGCACAGAATAAAATCTGAATAATTTCAGATAATACAGTCAGCTTTCAGGATTCAGTCCTCTGAAGAGTGTGGCAGTGGTGGCGATAAGCATGTTGAATAGATTACAACTGCTGAAGGCAAAAAATTGAAGCAACATACCTCAGTATGCAGTGGCTGTTTTAATGTATGTACCAGAGTGAGATTTTGTTACTAATCTGTTTGGGTATCTTAGTTTCCAGTTGTGAGATTTGGATACTACCTTGGTGGACAGCTTCAAACCACCTTTGTTCAGTTAACAGATCACTTCTTGGGCATTGGGATGTAGCTGAGCAGAAGTGCTCACAGCAATATGTAACCAAGTGTTTCTATACAAAGAATTTTAATCTATTTGCTATTTATATGTGAAATACACTGATAGTCCTGTTAAGACATGGTCTCCTGTGGAAGAGCCTGATTGCCCAGAGAGAAAAGTAGTCGATATCATAGACTCAGCCTTGCTTAGAAGTGCGTTTGATTGCTCTGTGAACACAATCTCATTCCTGTTTACCTGAATGTTCGCCCACCCCTCTGTCGTTCTTTCAGAAAAGCAAAAAGGGAGAAGGAGAGCCGATGGCAGGAAAATATCCGAAGGGAAGAGGAAGAGAAAAAGAAACGACTGGAGGAAGAACGAATGCAGGAAAAAGTTCAAGAAAAGCTGAAAGCTGAAGAAGCTCTGATGAGAGAAAGGGAAAACAAACAACAGCTTCATGCAGAGGAGGAGAAAAATAGGCAAGCCATGATATTCAGGGAGACAGAACAACAAAGGCAGAGGCAGCTGGAAGAAGATAAAAGAAAGCAAGAACAAATTGCAAGAGAAGCTGAAGAGAGGCGTAAGCAGAATGAAGAAATGAAGAAGTTGAAAGAAGCGACCAATTCTCAAGAGGTGGAGAAACACACTTCTGTATTAAACATAAATGAGAAACTTGCAGATCTGTTGAAACCAACAGAGGGTAAAAGTCTTAAGCCACCCTGGAAAAATGAAGGTAATCTTAGTCTGTTAGATTTTTGCTTTAATGGTTCTTCTTTTCCTGAGTGTTCATTCTTCAGAAGTATTATTGCTGTTGTGACGCTGTGGCAGGGTTATCGTCTAAAATATTCTAACAAAACCCCAACAACGTTTCGTGTCTTTAGGTATAGATCATCCTATTACCTTAGGCACTGAAAATCGATGAAAGTAACCTAGGACTCTGATGACAAATCTTCTGTTGATCATGGCTAAGAAATAACAGATACTGGAAACAGCGACATTTTAGCTTTTTCCTATGTCCTGCCCTTTCTGTCATTAGAGCAGAATGCTAATGTGGAGGAGTTTGGTGCAGTAATGAGTGGATGAGAATGTAACAGTCAGCAAAGTGATTTATTAACTTTGACATTATTTCTACATTACTCAATGCCTCTTACTAAAAACAAAGAACTGAAGCCATCCTAACTCTAGTTGTGGGACTTGGAAAAACACTGATTTAACAATATTTTCTGGTAAAGGCCGTTTTGATTAATTCCACCCTTAATTAATCCTTGTCAGTTTTTATTAGCTGCTTTTATCACCGAGTTCAGCAAGAACCAGATTGGAACAGAACTGAAAGATATTTGCACAGCTCACCTATACCTTGTGAAATATTCGCTGTTAGCAACATCGGTGACAGACTGGGGCAGCAAAGATGCAAAGGAAATAGAAATGGTGGTGTTACAGGATTTCAAGTAAAATCTTCACACCTGCTGCTGAACACTTACTGCTGTAGCAGTGGTATCTTTTCAGCTGGGATGATGATGATTATGTTAGACAAGACTATTTTAAGAGATTGGCCTACCCAAACCGGTTTGACCAGGAAAGATGAGAATATAAAGACGTAATTTTTTCACTTCGGAAGACAGCGCATTTTATCGCCTGTGTCATGGTTGCTGTGACGGGCACGTTAAACGCTTGCGCTGTGTGCATCCCATCGGCCTGTCGTAGTTCGGGATCTCCTTTGATACTTGCGTCGTGTCTTTGGGGCAAGAACAGTTCTTCTGTTCTAGTTGCTTAGAATGGTAGGGTGCCAACTAAGTGCATATCTTGCAACTATACTGATATGGTAACTAGTTTTCTTACCCTTTCAGGCAATGCGGTTGGTGTCTCAGAGTCTAGAAATTCAGTTGCCTTGGTAAATTACAGAGCTTTATATCCATTTGAAGCAAGGAATCACGATGAGATGAGCTTTAATACTGGGGATATAATTCAGGTGAGGTTTGCCATTGACATTTAACTTGCAAAAACCCAGTCTTGCTTCCACAGCCATGAGATACACCAGGGTCTTAAGTGTCAGAACCATTACTTTGGTGTATTTTAAGACTTACGCAAAATTTATATTTGATTGGGGTTTTTTTTGTGGGGAGTTTTGTTTGGTTGGGGTTTTTTTACATTTGAAATTAAAATTAGTTCAGCTAAAATCTTTCAGTCTTATACACTTAGAGCTGTTGAGAATCTGTAGAATACCAATGATGAACTCTAAACAAACGTCCTGAAGCTGGTTGATCAGGAATGATGTAGTTCATTGTACGTGCAAAGGTTTGCCATCAAGTGCCCACTTGACATACAACTGTAGAAAATAAACATGAATGGCTACATAAAACGACAAAATTATTAATGCCATTTCAATTCAAATTAAACAAACTAGCTATTTATCAAATATATGTGAAAAGTTCTTAATTTTAGTACTGTTTTCTAATGTATTGTTACCATAGATTTCTACCTCTTATTGGCTGGTCCTTTATAAATGCTCCCTGGTGTAGTTTATTCTGTGTCCATTCTTTGTAGCACATTTCTGGATTCAGCTGAATATGCTGTCTGTAATACTAGAGCAGGAGCATAAGAAACATCTTCTGTCTTCTCAGTTGAAATATGTGTTACTTCATGTAACTGCAATGCTTGTCAGCATACATACTTTTGAAAGAATGTGCATTCAGATGAACCTGTGAAAATTGATTTACAGCTGTGGTAATAAGCTTAATATGTACATGTCTGGACAAGGGTTAGGGCTAGACCAGCTACTAAACAAATTACAGATTATTATTAATAATAATAATATTAATAATACCAAACCAAGGCAGGTTCCTCCTCATTCAGACTATAAGCCATATAGAGAGGTGACAGGGGAGAATCCACAAAGCAATGTGGTACAAAATATTAGAACACTTAAGTATTAGGCTTCACTTTAACAGTGTTAAATCATTTATTTGCATTTTCATACCGATGAAGCATGAAAGAGGGAAAAGGAGAAGTAGGTTTTGGGTTGGCTTCCTTCTCAGATATAATTGTGTCATTTAACTGTTAATAATGTATTTTAGAAATAGGCTAACAGCTGCTACCTGCTCCTCCTCTTCTCATACCCCAAACCTCAACCAAGCTACCTAGCTGATAGTATTTGACAAGCTGCTAATTTTTAGCCAATTTCAACAAATTTGCTGATTAGCATCATAGTGGAGGCTTCAGTACTGCTGTGAATGTTTAAGGATGCTCTGCACCTAATTGTATAGTAAACTGCAGAATTTTTGGACGCAGTTTGGATGTAGTCCAATGACACAATTATATCTGTAAGCAGAACTGCAGCAGTTGTTTCCGTGCCCTGCTGGGCTCGTCAGCTGCCCCCTCTTGGCCACGTGTTTGGCGAAATACAGCTCGATGCATCATAATTTTTGGCAATCCAGAGCAGCGCCAGGTGTAGCCCATGATTCCCATCGTGCGTGGTTGGGACTTGTTTGAAAGAATATAACGTTTTTTGAGGCCTTTCTCTACCTGTGTCTAGAAACGGGGCAATTGTGTCGTCCCCCTGTTTCTTGGACAGGGTGAAATCAGCTCAGTTTTTGAAAGGGAGGAGAATGAAAGTGCTGATCCCCGTACGAGCGCTGCTCACGCCGCTTCATTCGGAGCGTCAGCGGGTGCTGACGCACTAGATGCCCCGTTTGTTTCACGCTGCTCATTGCGTTTTCTTTGTATTTATCCTCCTGTCCCTAGGTCGATGAAAAAACTGTGGGAGAGCCTGGCTGGCTTTATGGGAGTTTTCAAGGACAATTTGGTTGGTTTCCATGTAATTATGTAGAAAAAATACCAGAAGGAGAAAAATGTTTATCTCCGAAGAAGGCCTTACTTCCTCCTACCGTATCTTTATCTACTACCTCAGCTGCTTCGGAGTGAGTTTGTTGTGTTTGTGATAAAATTGCTGCTTCTGAATTTAGCTGACACGTGATGTTCTGCATAGATTCCTTGGGTGTTTGTTTTTAAAATCCAAATGCAGAAAACTTATTGAAGAACCTACCTGAAAGTCTTAACTTGGTAATTTTTATTTTAAAAGCACCTCAAGCAGAATAACTTCTTGGGTTCTTTCCATGTGGGAAGCAAATATTTGATACGATGCGAAGCGGCCTATCAAACACTTAAAATTATAACGTGTTAAATATGCTTGCGTTTAATTTGCAGACCACTTTCACCAAGTAAAACTACGGAAGAATCTGATTACCAAAACGTACCTTTTTCTAGCCTGAATGTCACTACGGCGTGGCAACAGAAATCGGCTTTTACTCGCACTGTGTCCCCTGGATCTGTTTCACCCATTCATGGACAGGTACAGCGCGTGAGAGTGGAGAACTTACTGTATTTTAGATTCATGTTAATGAAACTAATTTAAAGAAAGAACAAACCAAAACACGGGTTTTCTAATACTGGGTGCACTGAACAGGCCAGAGGCTTAAGCTAATCTGAATTCTCCACTACTGGGCATCGACGTAACTCCCTGTATTTCCAGGGACTACTGAGCAAGAAGGCTCCTGCAGTATGTTTCATAATTCTACAATAATTTTCACCTCTAATTAGACACACGAGATATTTCTAACAAATAAGAAATGGAGTTGAGAGACTGTTCCTTAATCAACAGCTTGTATATGCCAATGTAAAAAAAAAAAAAAAATTACTGACCCCTCGCTTCGGAATGTAGTTGCTTAAGCTTCAATAAAAAAATACGTCAGTTCTTATCTGGTTTTGAGACTTGCACCAGTTTGGGGTAGTGTGCTTGGTCAGTATCTCCTTTTCTGTCTTAACAGGGGCAGCCTGTCGAGAACTTAAAAGCACAAGCACTTTGCTCTTGGACTGCAAAAAAAAGATAACCACTTGAATTTTTCAAAAAATGATATCATTACCGTCCTGGAGCAGCAGGAAAACTGGTGGTTTGGAGAGGTACATGGAGGAAGGGGTTGGTTTCCAAAATCCTATGTCAAGCTCTTACCTGGAAGCGAAATCAAGAAAGAGGAGTAAGCGTGAAAATTTTTTTTGTGGTTTATTTTTTGTTGTTGTT
Organism: Trogon surrucura; assembly: GCA_020746105.1. Taxonomy (NCBI): domain Eukaryota; kingdom Metazoa; phylum Chordata; class Aves; order Trogoniformes; family Trogonidae; genus Trogon; species Trogon surrucura. Next base: position 8,561,727 of record CM036618.1, read on the forward strand.
CAACAGTTGGCAAAAACAGGTGGTTTAGAATGCAAAACTCCTGCAGTGCTTTAAAGTGCAGAATATAAATACTGTTTGCGATTTACACAACGCCGTTTTAGGCTTTTATTATTTCATTCTGGCAAACCAAGTAATGTTGGGCTCACTACTGTGAGACTTTCAAGGCTGAGTGCTATGAAAAATCAGTGGTGTTTGATTATTCATCAAGTGCCAGACTTTGTATTGGTTCGTTACTGGATCAGCTCTCTTGCAGGTGCCAATTTCTGAAGGTGCCAATTTCTAAGTGACCTACAAATAATTGTAACCTGGTAAACCACATCTTGCAGAAATAGTGTAACTTTTCTTTGCTTGGAAAGATCATTGTGTCTATTCCAACGCTGCAAGATAACTAATTAGGTCGTAATTCAAAGTCTGGATACTGCTGGGATGGCTGCAGCATTGTGTGTGCATTGTTCTTTTCATGCTTTATGATAAAAGTTTGCAGAAAATATCTAGAATGGAAGAATTTAGACACCGTCTTTAATTTGTGCTTCTTTATGGTAGCGTAATTTGGGAATCTATCTTCTCTTTCAGCACGTTCCAGATTTTTTTTTGGAAGCAGTGTGCTCTTGGTGCCATTCATATCTTAGATATCAGTAATACCTGTCAGGGAAGTCTTTGCAATTAATTCATAAGCAATACCAACTTCAAGATGACTGAAGTGAACTTAGTCTCTTCCTAATAAAGAGATATGCTCTGGCTCAGCCTTTTAGTTACTTAAACTTTTTTCTTCTTTTTTTTTTTTCTTTTGTGCAGACCAGAAGCTATTTATGCAGCTGTAAACAAAAAACCTAACCCGCAGCCTCATGCAGCAGGAGAGGGTAAGACAGCTTGAAATATACTACTTAACGATACGGTCTGTTTCTGCTCAACGGCCTGTGAGTAAGTTTAAATATATGACGAGTTTCTGAGCTGGCCTTTTAAAGCTTGTCCGGAAAACAGCCCTAATGCTGAACTAATGTTATGAGAATTCTTAACCAATAAGTTAAGTAAAGCTTATAACTAATTCAGGTTAAACATAGGCCTGGGTTTTGGTTTAGTTTTTATGACTTTTGCTTGAACATTGATTTATTTCTGAAAACATCAATATGCCTCCCACCCAGAAGCTGAGTTCTCTTCCTGCTGTTCTCTACTGTATTATGTGAGACTGTAGAGACATGAGAAGGGCTGTTTCATCTCCTGAGTGTGGATCACTCCCTTTCAATCAGTAGGGAGTAAAGAAAGCAAATATTACTGGAGAAACATTTGTGGGAAGCACTTTCTACCTTTTAATCTAGTGTATCTCAGCACTTCCCCAATTATATTAGAATTCCATTTGTTTGTTTTCATTTTCTCTGTGTTAAATAAGAATGGTTGTAGTCAGGTAGTTTAGGTGTGGAAGGTAGCTGCTTTCTGTGGAACACAGAGGTAAGGTGGGATGCTTCATGCAAGAGATGAGTTTTCAAGCTGTGGTCTTCAGGCCTCTGCTGGCCTGCGGGGTGATCGTAGGGTAGTAACTCTCTCATTCATTTGTCTGTACTAAGTTTTGTACCTGCAATTCAGAGTTGCAAGCATGATTTGATTACAATCAAGCAAGTAGGTAGGCTGATCGTGTGAAGACACGATCTCTGTTCCAATCATCCTGATGAGCACCGATAGCGAAGATGCCTTTACTTGCACCTCAGCCTGCTTTTATCCTCCCGCCTGAAACTGTTGTCTCCTTCTTTCTACGTGCTGTCTGCGCAGAGTACGTTGCGCTCTACTCGTATTCGAGCTCTGAGCCTGGTGACTTGACTTTCACGGAAGGCGAGGAAATCCTCGTGACCCAGAAGGAAGGGGAGTGGTGGACGGGAAGCATCGATGGCAGAACCGGAATCTTCCCTTCCAATTACGTTAGACCAAAAGACCAAGAAGTGAGTTCGCATTCTGAGAGTTCACACGCGGTGCTTTCTCTCAGCTTCATTGTATTACTGGCAGTGGTACCTGGCTCTTAGTGATTTTCAGCAGAAATTAATGTGCTTGACAGAAAAACATAATTAGCTTGAGCGCTAAATGAGAGCTGTAGCCAGAGTGTCACACTGTCTGTCTCCAAACAGGATGTTATTTTGTTAAACACAGACTCAAAATTAAAATTTCCACGTGCTTTTTTTTCCCACATGCGTAAAGTTGGTGTAAACTCGACTGTTTTTATTGCACATTAAAAGACGATTGTTGTGTCTTTGTAGGCTTCTAGTAATGCTGGCAAAACTGGAACAATAAATAAGAAACCCGGTAAGCGTGTGATAACTTTTTAACATTTAGGACTGTTTCTAAGTGGCCTTATGATTATTTAGGTTAATTGCAGTGTTTTAATGGTGGGTAATGGGCTTAGCTGCAAGAGATACGTACCAGGGTATTTTCTGTCCACATTGCTCTTACTGTAATGAAAAATAAAGCCAAATGCAATTGATGTATTATCTTTTCAGAAATTGCTCAGGTTACTACTGCCTATGCTGCATCAGGAACTGAACAGCTTAGTCTTGCTCCGGGACAACTGATACTGATTCTGAAGAAAAATGCTAGTGGATGGTGGCAAGGAGAGTTGCAGGTAGATATTGAAGGAGGAATAATTGTGACTTCATGAATGGCAAGGAAGTACAGTGTTCTAAAACAAGCTAGAAAGTCATTTTCATCTTGTGTAAACTATACTGGGGGGAAGAGAGGCTTTAATTAAATCTTGGGTTATTGGGGTTTTTCAGTTTTGGTTTGTTGGCTGTTTTTTGGGGGATTTTTTTGGTCACAGAAAATAGTAAAATAGTTGTTATTTTGACTTTTGGAGCCCCATGGATCTTGTCTATAGTAGCCTTGGTCTTTGCAACTAGTACAAAAAGTTTAATTGTGATCTTAGCTCTATTTGTCGCTCTTTTCTTCAGCTAAATTTTAGCTGAATCTGCAGCGTTAGCCTGAATTTAAATGTGATACTTCCAATCCTGAATGGTATTCCCAATATTGGGATTGAACAGCACAACAGGAAGTTTTGTCCTCTTAATATTGCTCAGTTGGCCTTTCCCAAGGTGTTCTACAGCCATACACGGTCTGTTTTGAGCAAATACTCTTGATAAATCCAGTCTGTCCTCTCCAGCAGTTAGGACAGGGCTGATCCAGCAATTCAACATCTGTTTTTAAAACTGACCTGCTTTACAGATGCAGGAGGATTTAAGTGAGCAAGCTGAGAAATGGCTGCACTGATTTTCTGTGAATTAACAGCCGTGGAAAATACAGTTGTTGTGTGTCCAACAAATAAATGCAGAAAACAATAGTTTGTATTTTAGGAAAAGTAAGCAATGTGCTGGTTCAGGAAGAAGCTTCAAAGAATAAAGAAAAAAGGTGGGGGAATTGAAGCTAAGATACATCAATTCTTGCTAGTTTAAATTTCTTCTTTTGTTGTAATACAGCTCACTCTGCCATTGCTACTTTTTGAGATGACTTTTACATCCTGACTTTCTGTGCGCTCTGAAGTGTATTTGTTTCTTCAGCGTGTGCAGAGTTCATCTCCACCTGTGGGACTAAAAAGGCAAAGACCAAAAACTGAGGAAATTTTTTTCAAACTCTCACGTGCTGTTCTGAGTAGGAAGTGGTATCAAATACTTAAGTCAGGATTTTCAGAAGTAGCTTATGGTAGTTGTTACCTCTGTTCTGGGTATCTTTAGAGACTCCTGATACGGTGCATGGGTAGAATGTTCATAGAGCAGATTTTCAGCCCTACAATTAAACTGTGCACTGAAATAATTAACTGCAATTCCAAATTTTGCATTAATACATTTACCAAAACATACTGAGGTGCAACTTTATTTGAACACGTTTTATGCTTTAGCCAGTTTTTTTTTCTTTTTGAGTTCTATTTAGTCAGCGTTTGAAAGCCTAACTTTTTTAGCTTCTGTTGGCAAAACTGTGTGATATATTTGTTGCCTTTTTTTTCCAACCTGTAGGCTATTTGTTTACTTAACTGTTTCATAACCATTGTAAATGTTTACAGGCAAGAGGGAAAAAGAGACAGAAAGGATGGTTCCCTGCCAGCCATGTGAAATTACTGGGTCCGAGCAGTGAAAGAACCACGTCTGCTGCTCCCTCAGGTGAAAAAAAAAACGACTTAATGTTCCGTTTAGAGTGTTTTATGTAACTGCATCAATTGTTCAGATACTAGTCTGAATTACATAACCGGTGTAAATAGTGCTTTAAACGGCCGATTATGGTTGTGGTGTCACCCTGAAAGGTAAAACCTGAGTCAGAATCTGAGTCTTTTGACAGACTTGTCCGTTTGGCTTTTGCCTCTGTCCAAGAGTGGTAAAATCTCACAACCCCTTAATCAAAACAGTTCTTTGTAGGATCCCTCCCTAGTGTGCAACGGAAAGTCTCTGTCATACAAGAAGTTTATATCCAGAAAACCCTATTCTATGGCAAGAGCTTTTCAATTTTGCCGAATGCACTGAAGAGCCACGCTTTTCTCATTTGGAAACTCCCATGTTTCCAAATGCTGGCAAAAATCTCACAGAAAACTACGTTGACAAACACCTTTGGAATTACATAAACTGCTCCTTGTAAGGAGGGACGCTCAGCGGCAAATTTCCACTAGATTTTTCCCTTTGAATGGCTGGATACAAATGAGATTATTTGACAGGGAAGGAGCATTTTTTGGGTCTGCATGTTTACATGACAGTCTCCACAGCTGTGATTGGCTTATACAGCAGCTTCCTGGGTACTACTGGACAAACTTCCCTTTTGATAAACTAGCAGCTCACGACTGGCTAACGCACGTTTCCTCTGCCTTTGCCACATTTTTCTCACAAGTATCACCTGTAAGATAATCACACTCACTTTGTTTTCCGAGCCAGTACATGAGCTAGGAGCATACTTGGTTAGAATGTCAGTAGATGCAATACAGTTAGTATTGCATCGGTTAGTTAACATTGAATCAATTTGCTGTGTAAAGGCGTGGATATATAAAGTGGAAATAAAGATTACTGCCTGGCCCAATGAATAAATAAAAAAAATAAAAGGGAGGACAGTTCCACACGAAAATAAGATGTGGCATTTTTCTTATATAACAATTTGCTTTCCTGTGGTTATGTATGACGCTCAAAAATAGCCTGTGTTAACCATGTTCTGCCCTGTTTGTTTTTTCTTCATAGTGTGTCAAGTGATAGCGATGTACGATTATATGGCAAACAATGAAGATGAGCTCAGTTTCTCCAAAGGGCAGCTTATTAATGTCCTGAGCAAGGATGATGCTGACTGGTGGCAAGGAGAAATCGGTGGTGTGACAGGTCTCTTCCCCTCAAACTACGTGAAGATGACCACGGATTCTGATCCGAGTCAGCAGTGTAAGCAAATTTTTTTTTTTTTAATTAATTTTGTTACTTTATTTCAAAGGTGCGTTGCTATTCTTCTGCTTTGTGTTTATACAATTCAGAGTTCCTTTATACAATTCGGAGTTCCAGGCACTGTAGGTCTAAGTACTTTAAATACTTTTCTATTTAACCTACAAACCTACAAACAGGCAGCACATTACCAACCAGCCGTTGTGGAATAGTAGGAGTGCTAGGGTGAGCTCAAGTACTTGATTTGGTGGGTGTTCCCCTCGCACTAAAGGTGCTGGTGTTTGATAACAGTCAGTGGAGGCGTCCTGTGCTCAATTATAGAACTTGATCAAGTGTCTGCTGTAATCATTTGAACTTGGATTTAAAATAGAAAGGATAGGAGAAAGATTCTGGCATTGGCAAGGGATCTATCCTATGGTAAATGCGTGTGTCCTGGCTCCCAGTGGTCCAGTTCTGAGAAACAAGATATATATATATAGATATAGATATAGATATATAGGTGTATATATAGAGATATATGAAAACACACGTTAAGCTAAAAAACTGAATGCCACAATATACATCTGTCTAATGGTGAAAACTTTCTCTGTCATTTTTGTGTGTAAACACACATGCACACACACAGTTGATTTTTTGGCCCCTCTCCTCATTTTTACTCCCTCAGCTTTTCATACTGTGATTAAATCAACTTTTATATCAACCCAGGACATCAGTGGGTTTAGGAATGTATCTTAACCTAAAAGTTGCTCCTTTGACATAACGAGCCTTGTCCTTTCAACTTACTATTTTTTCCCTTGTGGTTTTCTCAGTATAAAAACGTGTGTCCAGAAGTCTGTTTGAAGTTCACTCTGAATAGCCTATAGCTAGTGTGTAGACCCTTAAGTTTGTGCTTAAGATTTGATCAACATAGTTGTGTTCTTACACAAGAGTTCCCCAGCTCTGCCATGCAGGTACAGCTTGGATTGGAAAAGTAAGATATGTTCCCTGGGTAGCTTGTTAGGGTACCCAGGCAAAATACAGTATACACCATTCTTGAGGTTTTCTTTTTAACTCAGTTACATTTGTACTTACATTTTTGGTGACACGTTTTATTTAATTTTTTTTAATGCCTCTGGCTGGTGTGGCTGTAATGTTAAAAACTTCTGCATTTAGGTTGAACTTAACATCCTTTCAGTTAGGTGTATCTAACTATCTGTCATTAAAATGATCCTTTGAACCTTTTTTGTTTAAATAGGGAAAAAAAGTCATCTCAGTTTTGAAGAAGTATCATAGGCTAAATCCAAATGGGCTATAAAATTAAGATTCTGAACCTTCTGAATTTTAAAAAGTTATGAGAGAGATTAGCTTATCACACCAGGTGTGTTTCCATCGAGAGTTATGTCGCTGAGGACGCTAAGTGCGAGGTGATTACATTTACCCCTAATTTTCAACGACAGCAGTGCTGAGATCGAGTGTAATTGGAAGCATTCGATGGGATTAAGTCTTTCTAATCATTTGCTGCTACGTCACGAGGCTGTCTTCTTCTCAGATTTCGACATTGTGGAGTAAAAATATTTCCATCCACGTCAGATCGTGGCTGTGTGAACAGAATTTTCCTTTGAAAGTGTATTGGCAAAGGTCGGCCAGTGGCAGCCGGATGAGCAGATGGGCACCAGCACATCTGTGTTTGGTTGTTAAACTTCTGTCTAATAACTAGTCTGTTTGCTGTGAAGCAGATCGACTGGTGCTTAGTTAACGACATCAGACTACTGGTGAATGAAGAGTGTGTTGAACATCTTGGAAAAAAAATCTCTGAGTATTTCAAATAAGCTAACTTGTTATATGACTGGGACATGTCACTCTGGTGATATTAAAACATCCACTTTTGGAAACTTCAGGGAAAATCCTGCTTAAAGTCCAGAACCTGATCAAAACCAGCGTGGCTTGTTAACTCGAGCGCAGCGTTGTGCAGACACCATTACCCAGATTTCAGCTGCTTTTTTTTTTTTGGTGTGAAGTCTGAGCTAGTAAATTGTGTTAGCAGTAAGCTAGCACTGTGCTGTTCTTCTGTAACCAGAGAAATACTTAAATATCTACTGATTGAACTTTCAAACTTGCTTGGATTTCCTTAAATATTTTTTGCCCTTATTTCAGTGTAGTGCAGAAACATGTTCCTGAGCAATCGCTAAGGAATTGGTCCTGCAGAAATATTGATGTGACCCTCTAGGGATCAGCTTAGAGATACGACAGAATATAATTTTAAAAGTGCAGAGTTATATTTTAAAGAATTGTTAATCCGAGTACTGTAATGTTTCTGTGGAAGAATAGCAGTTTCTACCACTGTCTTTTCTTGACAGTCAGATGTAATGGTATTTGAGAGGAACGGGCAGATTTGGTTCACTCAAATAGGTAAGCGGCTTAGGAAAACTCCCTCAGATTTAAACCGTTCTGTGGATGACTTTTGTATCCAGAATCTTTCCTGGGACTTCCTAGTTAGAGGTGTAATGGCAAACTTCTCACTGACCTAAGTTCACTAGGGATGTTTCTTCTCTTAGGTTGCTGAAATAGCTCTGAACAGAATAAGCTGTGCTGACAAGATGACTTTTCCTGCTGGTGTAGCTGCGCATTGTGGCTTAGGGTCTCTGCAAGGGAGAAAAAAAATCGATTAAGAATGTCGTAGGTCTGTTCGTAGGTCTCTTAAATACAGCTGAGTCCTGGTGACTGCAGAACACAGAGAACTTGAGTTGTGCTCTCAGTGACCTTGTGATGGTTAGAGGTACTCATGTTTTAATGACATTTTAGCGGCTCTTATTCTAATGCTTGCATGGAAGTCATCATGAAGAATAAATAAGATATGCAGGTTTCAAAAGTGACTATACATGTAAAGTAAAGGAAAATGCATAATCTCATGATCTTCTGTTCTTTGTTGAGTGCTTGCTCAACTGTTCAGGGTCAGATCTTGTGTGTGTTGCCAGTACCTGTCTAGGATGTGTCTACCAGGTTTTCTTCCTGTTCTTCCCCATAAGGTGGGGTAGGCACGGGGCACTTACGCTTCACAGGTCTTGATGATGGCCTGGTCTGGAGATAATTTTGTTATTCCAACCAGTCTTTGTCTGCCTTAAACAGCTGCACGTACTCATTCTCTCCTTAATTGTTGTATTTTTTTCAATAAGGTAGGTTTTGTTTTTTCCCAGTTTGTCTTCTTATCCCTAGGAGCAGTCTGAGCCTTGTTGTTATATCTGAGATTTTCTTCCCTTGGGTACCTCAGGTGGAGGCAAGACAGATGCTCCAGCTACATCTGCACACACTCAGTTGCTGGATGCCTTTTAGTGTGCGAGATCAGTTCATCTCTCAGATTCGTTCATCTCTCAGGCGGGTGGACATAGCTGTGCTCAGTGTGCAGAGGCTTCTAGTTCATCTTCCCTGAGTTATCTCCTCTCCCTTTCTGAGTACGATGGGCTGACCCTGTCCGGATGCCAGGTGTCCTTCGTAGCTGCTCTATCACTCCCCCTCCTCAGTTGGAAGGGGAGAGAACACCCAACAGAAGGCTTATGGGTCAAGATGAGGACAGTTTAATACAGCCAAACCAAAGGTTGCCTGCAGAAACGAAGGGAAATATAAGGTTTAATTATCTGCTTCCCCTCAGCAGACAATGGCCAGCCAGTCCCTGGGAAGCAGGGCTTGGGTGTGTGTAGTGGTTGATCTGGAAGACAAATGTCACTAACAAATGCCCCCTCTACCTTCTCCTTTCTCTTAGCTTTTATTGCTGAGCAGGCTTGAAACGGTGTGGAATACCCCTGTGGTCATTCTGGGGGAGCTGGCCCAGCTGTGTCCCCTCCCAAGATCTTGCCCTCCCCAGCTTCCCGGTGGGCTGGGAATGTTGGAGAGGCAGCCTCGGTGCTGCGCAGGCGCTGCTCAGCAAGAGCCAAAACACCGGTGTGTTACCGGCACAAAGCACAGCACTGTGGGGAAAATGAGCCCCATCAGACCTCAAGCAGTCAGATTGCTCTTTCAGAGACCTGAATGTGCCAGTGTTTTCTTTTTTTGTGTACTTACAGTTATCGTTTCTGTTCGCTCCTTCTTCTTTTCATAGCCCAATGTTGCTGCAGTTCCTCTGACACCTATGTTACTCCTTCGGATGCCCAGATACGATCTCCAGGTAGCCCCCAAAGCCTGATAAGCACCTCCTTTCCCCATTGAAACCTGCCTGCTCTGCCATCTGCCAGTGCAGCAGCAGAAGTTGGTTTGACTGGGGACAGATCCTCTCTCTCTCGTTAAGACTGTTCTTGACATGCGTACAGCAACAGTAGATCTACTTTATTTTTTTTCGTCCCCAAATCTTACTCATAGATGGGGTGTGTTAGAGGCTTGTGCCATGAGGCAAGAAGCTTGTCTCCACGCGTGAAAGATCTTTAGTAGTTCCTGTCCACCGCTGTCCAGGGATTTTCAAGAGTGTTCGTGGTGAAAACCATCTTCTGGACTGACATACTCGTAGCAGGAGCGTTTCTGTGCCATATATGGGCAACACATTTTGAAGTTCTCTAGTTATTGCCAAGTAATTTAGGATTATGGAGTAAGAGTGGTTTTGAGGTGCTGCATGTTGCAGGTCCACATTCACTTTTTAGCACATGAGGTTAATAATTTATTCTAAGTTTTTACTCAATAGCTCCGGAGTTTCACCCCTTTCACCAAGCATCAAATACAAAATCAATCTCTCAGTCATTTTTTATTTCTAAAACTGGTGAGTGTCAGTCAGGCTTGATAAAGCTTCCAGGTTGAAATCCTGCAGTCTGGAACAATCTCTGGATTGCCCACGAGGTGTGTGTAGCTGCAGCGAACGTCACACATCTGCCTCTAACCTGACTTGGCCGGTGCCTCTTCCAGGCCCTGTAGACCTTGGTTTCTGATGGATATGTTGAGTGACGTGGTAAATCCTATTTCATGGACACGTAATGCTAGAAAGAAGGTTTTGATTTACTACAGTCTTGAACAGGTTAATTTTTGTGTGCCAGTATAAATAAATTCCGTTCAGGCTTTTCTTCACAAGTTTAGTTTTTATCTGATTTTCTAACGTCTCATTACAAGTGTGTCAGGAGAAATCCTGGTGGTGTTGAAATCTCAGGGAATTTTGCCATTGCCTTTAAAAACCTCAAAACCCTAGGGCTTAACTGTGTGTTGTTGAGTCTATGTAATAGAAGCCTTCCTGGGAAAGAAGCTTTCTTCTTCGAGTAAATCAGCTAAAAGTGGTTTTCAGAGTTGGTGATGGCTGGTCACAAGTGCTTAAAACTGTGTGTGTTTATAAATATGAAATTGTAAGAGTAGAAGCTGTGATGTCTGTTTTCAGAAAGTCGAATGTTTGTCATTCCTTTCTGACGTTTTTGGTGTTGTTCTGTCTTTGTCCATAGAACTCATGTTTCACTCTTCAAATTTATGTTCATTTTATCCTTCATTTTTATTTTTTTTTGTGTTTTTTTTAGGACCCAATGTTGTCTTCCAGTGTGAAAGCACCTCAGAGACCCACTATCCAAGTTTGACTGTAGCGTGGAGGCAGGGTGGCCAGCCCTGCTCACGTATCTCTGACACAATCCTTTTGCTTCGTTTGAACGTTAGATCCAGTCAAGAAATTAGGTTTTTTGTGGGTTTCCTTATAATCTACTGTTGACTTGTAAAAGCAGGGAGGATAGTGGGTCTTTGTGTGGCTTTCACTGCTGTTCATTCTTGTTTCCTTTAGTATTTTTCTTTGGTATTGATAATCGTAGATCATTAGCATGCATATCAAGTTATTCGTTTGCATGGTGGGATTGCAGACACACAAAGACCCACTATTTGCACAGTTTATCTGCGCTGTTTTGAACGGGCAGTTGTGTTCTTCTGATGTTGTAATGTACATATTTTGCAGAATTAAAATGTTCGCTGGTTACTGTTCTGATGGACTTGATTTAATCTCTTATGTTTTGAGCTTTTAAAATTGGCAGCCTGTAAGGGGCATCCAGAAAACAAACCCTCCCTGTCTCTGCTGCTGATAGTCACTGTGATGGCAAACATGCCACAAGATCTAAGATTTAGATCTGGCGGAGTCCATCCAGCCTTTTAATACCCTTTTTAACTGGGGAAGGAACTACGAAGCGTAGAGTGGAGGATATTTTAGGTTTTTTTCATCCTTCACAGTAGTACTATAGCAGGAACTCAGGCTGGTTTGGCTTGATATCTCCTATTCCTAAAAAACCTCCTTCCTTTAAGTACTTTATTCCAATAATTCATATTTGCTTTCAGTTGAGCAGACAGCAAATGAGTACTGCAGTGAGTACGTACACAGCCTCTGGGCTACTAGACCCTTTTCTTCTTTGACTGCTAGCTAACGGTACTGAATCATTTTATCTGGCTGTGGTCTGCAGTGACTTTAAGTACAACCTGAAAGCTGCTGCTTTTCTTTCTGTTCGATAAATCAGCAGCCTAGTATGTAGGTAACCTGGATAAAGAGACGTTGCCAGGAAAGAAACTCTAACAGGCACCTGGAGCCGAATGCAGAGAGGTAGCACTTGGGTTTAAAAATGAAGCTGTACCCCTCAGCTCCAAAGTGGTCCTTAAAGGTACAACAATGGGCTCCTGGCAGTGCGGAGCAGTAGAGGTGCCCACGTTTTATTAGTCTAGGGGGAGGGAGAGACCAGGACTTCAGGGCTCGAACCCTGGTAGCCCTTTGGGAAAATCAGAAAATTAAAAAAAAAAAAAAAAAAAAAGAGGAAAAAAAAAAAGAAAAAGGATTAACAGTAAAGTACTTGTCTGATGAAATATTTCTGTGCTCCTGTAATGACAGGAGCGATCTAGTAGATAAAGTATTTAATTTAGGTGGTTTCCTGAACTTAATTATGAAAGAGCAAAGGTCACTTATGCAATCAGAAATGTTTACAGAGCCCTGCTTGTTTACTATTTACATATATATGTATGCACACACACATCTGTATATGAATGTTGTGAAGGTACTATCAGGAAGAGGTTGGTCCAGCTGCAGAGATTTAAAAGCCTTTCTCCAAAATGTCTTCTGTGTTTAATATACTTGATCAAGTAGTGTATATGTGCCCTTTAATTCAAAGATATATATTTTGTGCAATAGGGACTACAGCAATGTGCCTGCATAAAACTACCAATGGATTTTTATTCTGGATGTATTTTGTCTAAACCAATATTTTGTTACAGAATGAAATCGTGTTGTTGTAGGCAAGTAATGCACTAGATAATGCCTCAGACATTCTAGCTGTTTTGATTTCCATGTGAAACTACATTCGACGTATTTCTACTAAAATATGCTGATCGCCCTGGGTTGCCCTCTCTGAATTTCTGACTGTGAAAGCCGCCTGTTTAATAGAGGCCAAAGTGTGTCGTGCTGCACCGCTGGCATCAAGCAGTCACTGTACTCTAATATTTAGCTGACGTTATAAATGATCCCGTTTCTGAAAGGCACTGTTCCCCTGTGACTTCCCGGTGTTCAGTGACAGTTTTCCTCGAATGCCAAATCGCTAATAATTGTCTTTGGAAGAAATTTAAAAAGGAAAACGCCTTCACATCCTATGCGAGATGTTCTGGTTCTGTGGTGTTTTCCAAAAACCAGCTGGAATTCCAGCCGTGTTTTAACTGATACAGTTGGAGATTAGGGTAGTAGTAAGTGAAGTTTCACACGAGTAGCACCGTTGTTGGGTGTGTAGGTATGAGCTTTGATAATTACTGAAAGAGCTGCCCCTCCGTTTGAACTGATGCGTGCTGAAATGAAGCAGTTGGGGCTTTCGTGGTCGCCTTTTCTTGTTTCAGTACTACCCGAGCACACTCTAAATTCTCTGACTGTAATGACAAAGGTAATAATAATGCGCTTCAATAATGATGATTGAGAGAGGCATAGTCCCTGCCTTCAGTATTTATCTCTACTGCAAAAGTCAGCCTAACACGGCTCAAGCGCAGTCACCCGAGAGCACGGCTCTACTGTCGAGCGTGTATGTCAGATCATCCATTGGAAAGACTGTGCTGAGGATGTATTTAAGGCAAGATTATTTTAAAATAACATTCTGTGTCAGTGAAGAGGTGTAGCTAATAAGGCGCTGGGTTTAAATCAGACTTTTCGTTTCAAAAAATGTCACTTTTTTCCCTGTTGTGTGCAATCCACTCTCTTGTTGATAGAAGTTTGTAGAGTTCAGCCATCATCCCAGCTGAGTAAAACTAACGTTTCGCCCTTACTTGGGTGAAAAAAGTGGCTTTGGAATGAAGGATGAAGTAGAAATAGAGGGATTTTTGTTGCTCTGATGGTCCCCAGTCAAGAGCTTAGAGTCTAAATGTTGCTCAGAGCCACACAAGATTATCAACTAAGACTGAAGCCAACCAGGAAAGCAAAATACGATGCTTCCTGCAGCATAGTACTTGCTTAATATCATTTCCTGTGGGCCAGCAGAGAATAGGGGCCACGGTGTAATTGGGGGTAAGAATGTAAATAATGCTGTAAATGTACAAGAACAGGTATTGAAAGGCTTCCTAATTTTGTAATTGTCTCATCTGCATAACGAACTAACAACCTGCACAAGCGTAGTTTTACAGAAGCTTAGATTGACAAAAGTTGGGTCTATGCAGGAAGGTCTTGTGCCACCCCCAAGACCCGGTCGCACGGCTGAGGTGCGTGTAGGGGGTGATGGTGAGGGACCGTGTCGGCGTACAAAGCGCCGTCGTAAAGTCCGTGTGAATAATGTCACAGTTAGGAGTGCAGAAGGTATAAAACTCCGTCAAAAATTACACGCTAAGAACGGAAACATCTCCTGTCGGTCACTGAGCGTTTATGCAATCTCGATATTTCATCAGATCGTATCCCTGTGTGATTTTTTTTCTTGAGTTGGGTTGAAAACACCTGTAAATAAGTCTGCTCGTAGGAATGCCGACCAAACTTGGCCTGTTGTAGTGTTGGAAGCTGCTACAGCGTCCTGCTACTTTAATGTAATGAACTAATAAAACTGCTACGTAACAGTGTGTGCTGCCTTAAAATCTCCTTTGTTCTTTTCAAGCTGGAGTGTTAATGTTCGGGGATGATTGTTAAGACGTGCAAATGCAGGCTGCGCTTAGCATGAGGCAATTTTCATCTTCGTTTTTAAACAAAGTTGTAAGATAACTATGCAAATGTATTTTATTAAAGGGACACATAAAAGGATCTAGTTTGTCTGTTGTGGTTTTTTTTTGCCCATCTGGGGAGGATTTATTTCCCATCTGAACAGCTTGGTGCGAGCATTCTGTTACCCAGCACTGTGACAGAGTGACTTGACTTCACTTTTTACCTCTTGAAAATTGAATCATTAATTTCTTCTCTTGTAGCAGAGAGAGTTTACTGCATCTACTGATCAGAGGAGATTGGATCAAAGTCTTTATTATTTTTCCCAGGACCTGATGGAAACCAGCTTTTTCTATGGTGGAAAGTTTCTTGGATTAGTTCCTTTTATGGGTTTCAGTAGACACAGAGACCACTGACAGCTACAGGCAGTGACAGGAGCGAGTGAGCAGCCTCGTGTGTGCCAGCGGAGATTGTGAAGCGGCTGTGGGTGATGTCCTGTGACACCATCGGTCTGTTCTCTGGTTGTACTACGGGGGCGATTTTAATGCCAGCCCGTGGTGCTTAAGGGGAGATGTAGTCTCTGTGGTCACCTGGGAAAGCAGAGGCAGGCTCATACAGGCAGAAAACCCCACCCTTACCTGCTTTCTGCAGCCCTATCACAGAGTCATTGCAAGGGCTCTCTAGAGATCATCTAGTCCAACCCCCTGCTAAAGCAGGATCTCCCAGAGCACGTCGCACAGGATTGCATCCTGGCACGTTTTGAACGTCTCCAGAGAAGGAGACTCTGTGACCTCTCTGGGCAGCCTGTGCCAGGGCTCCGTCGCCCTCACAGTGAAGAAGTTCTTCCTCGTGCTTAGATGGAACTCCTCCTCCTGTAGCCACTGATAAGGTTTCCTCCAGACCTTCTCTTCTCCAGGCTAAGTAGCAGCAGCTCTCTTGACCTTTCCTCGCCCAAGAGATGCTCCATCCCTCAGTTATCTTTACTGCCCTCTGATGGACTCTCCCCAGCAGTTCCGTGTCCTTTTTACACCAGGGAGCCCAGAACTGGACCCAGTATTCCAGATGTGGCCTCACCGGGGCAGGATGACTTCCCTTGGCCTACTGGCCACACTATTTTTGATGCAGCCCGGGCTACCATTGGCCTTCTTGGCAACAAGGGCACATCACTGGCTCATGGGCTTGAGCTAAAGAAAGAAACAAACAAAAATTAAACGAACAGAAATTAAAAAAACCCCAAACAACCAACAACCAAACACCCTCCTCCTCAAAGCCCACCCTCACCCCCCTAACCAAACCAAGCTGTTCTCTTACAAATGCAGTTTATATAGGCCACCACTAAGCCTAAATAGCCTTAAGGGGAGACTCAAAGCAGTGAAACCTCTGGTATACACAGATCCTGCAGGGCAAGGGTTTGAGCTTGTGTTTGAGGCTCAAGATACCTTGTCAGGGCTGTCCTTTTTGATGTGCTTTTTTGTTGTTGAGCAGGGAATTTTGCTGTGGAAAGGGATGAGGCGCTTGGTGCCAAAGCACATCTGGGTGTCTTTGAAAGCCTTTTATCCATCTGGTTTTTTTTACCTGACTTCTCTGGAATTTGCTTTTAAGTGAAGAATTTTAAAGTCCTCCCCCTTTTTAAACGAAGGAAAAAAATGGAATTTTTTTTTGAATGATGCTAGGTCTCATTCATCTTTTGCTGGAAGATTTCTTCACAAAGTATCATTCTTCCCCTTGAACTTATTCAAACCCAAACTGTGTCAGTAATTGGAAAAGTTTTGTCTCCCAGCCCCCCATGTTTTCCAGACATTTGAATCTCCTGCAGAGTAGAACATCTTCTAACTGGGAAACTCGGTTGTTTTTCCTGCAGGGTTGGTTATGTTAGTAGCAAGAAAGTATTTCTTGTTCAGGTGTATTTGGAGAGGGAAGTATAATTTTAACCATAACTTCGGAGACTGGGATTTCCTGTTTGTGAACTCTCCAGCTGGTTTTACTCTGCCCGTTTGAGACAGGTGCTTCCTCGTCTCAGAGAGCAGGATTTATCACAAAAGGCACAATAATTGTGGAAGGCATCGCTCTCTTGTCGCGTCCTAAGTTTCCAAGGTCCCAGGCACCCACAGCTTGCCCCGTTTGGTGTCGTTCTCAGGCGGGAGCTGGCAGGTCGTGCCCCAGCTTGTCTGAAGAGCCTGGCAGTGCCCCGCTCTCGCTGGAAGAGGGCTTGCCCTCCAAACGTGATCTAAAACCTCTTACGTAGTCAGCACAGGGAGGTGAGCCCCCAGCGTGGGCAGCTGAGGTTCCCCTGGGCAGGCGCTCCCCAAAATCTCGCCGCTTTTCCTGTGGGGAGCTTGAGATGAAGCTTCACAAGACAGAAGCCAAAGTGACAACTTTCCACTGCCAAAAAAGGCAGTTTTACTGCTTGCATGCCCATTCCTGGCTGCTAAACCAGCAGTAAACTACTGTTTTCTTTCCCACCCGTTGGGATTCATTTGTTGCCAGCATGTGAGCTGGCAGTCAGAAGAGTGCCAGAACCGATGCAAGGAAAGGAGGGAACAGGAACGTGGGAGCAGAACAGGTGGAGATGTGGGTCCAACCTTTTTGTACCAGTGAGCCCCGGGGTTACTGTGGCCACTTCGAGAAAAACATGGGGAAAAGCACTCGTGTCGTGGTTTAAGCCCAGGTGGCAACTAAACCCCACGCAGCCGCTCGCTCCACCCACCTCCCAGTGGGATAGGGAGGAGAGCAGGAAAAGGAGAAAACCCGCGGCTTAGGTCGAGAACAACTTAACAGCTAAAAAAAAATAGAATAAGCAATAATAATGAAACATAATAATAATTGTGATGAAAAGGAATATAACAAAAAGACACAGAGAAATAAACCCCAAGAATAGGACGAGAGATGCGAGATGCAAGTCGCTCAGCACCTGCTCAAGCAGCGATGCCACCCCCACACCCCCCCAGATTATTTACTGAGTGTGACATCCCGTCCCGTGGTTCGGAATAGCCCTTGGGCTAGTTCGGTTTGGCTGTCCCGGCCATGCTCCCTCCCAGCTTCTTGTGCTCCTGCACACTAGCAAAACATGCAAGATTGGAAAGTCCTTGATTCCTTAACAACACGTGAAAATATCAGTGTATTATCAGCATTCGTCTCGTGCCGAATCCAAAATGCAGCACTATTCTAGCTGCTAAGAAGCGAGCTCCTAAGAAGAAAAGAAAATTAGCTCTATCTCAGCTGAAATCAGGACAACTAGGTAGGTTGGTTTGTTTTCCATCTCGTTCACATTTCTTCCTGTCAGATCCAAATGCCTAAATTCCCTCTCTAAAATCAGTTTGGGGATCGCATACTCTGTTTTCATGCCGGTATCGTCAGAGCCATCGAAATGTCACTAGTGCTTGTTTCAAGATAAAATCGCACTCGCCTGCTCATGCCAGAAGCCCACAGTCTGAACACAAGGTTAGTGCAGGAGCCAACAGATTTGCCTGCATTTTTGTATCTGATAATGAGCTTGGAAACCAGATCTACTTTAGGTGGATAAAAAGGACCAGTTTTCCCTCCAGAGTGTTCTTCAACTTTAAGCAGACAGCACGAAACGGACACAGATCCGAGGGTTTGGGTGGTTCTAACGGGTGGGATGGAAGCAAGCGGTGACGGGGAGCATCAGTCCACCCGTCCGTGCTGGTGTTGCAGGAGTGTGCTCTGCAGGAGAGGTGAGAACCGTGTGGTCAAATCTGAGACTTCAGATCTGGACCAATAAAGTCTGGTTTCCGTGCAAGCCCTTGATCGCCCTAAAATTTCATGTCTCAGGAACCAAGTGGGCTCGTACTCTGTCCTGTACAGACTAAAGAATGACACTAGAATTCAGAAGTAGCACACACTGACCACAGTCCGTCGTGATGGATTGAGGTGCTTCAATCTGTAAACTTACTCCTTTTTCTCATCTGATTTTGGCCTGATTGTAACTTTGGGAATAACTAAGGCCGGAAGCAGCGTTCTGCACAATCAGAAGAGGAGCAGTCCCAGGTCTCTTCATAAAAAGTGGCATTTTTTTTCAAATCTTATCAGCGATCCTCCTTAGGGATACAAAACAGAACTGAAAGGTCCTGATTTTAAATGTCGCTATTGCCTTTACTGTTTTACTTCTTTGTGTGGTTCAAAGGGTTCCCCTGTTAAAATACTTCCAATGATATAAAACTTCATTTTGCTGGTATTTCTTTTTTGCTGAAGGATGCCTGTCCTGTGGAAAAAGCACAAGCCTGGGAGGCTCCAATTGTGGCAAGTTTAGCCAAATGTTTATTTAGTGTTCCTTGATGGGTTTTTTGGTCTAGATTTATTAGTGACTCATTTTCATTTCATTATTTAGAGCAGTCATCCCATAAAACAGATCTATACACTGGCAGTGAATAAAATGAAGTCACATCCTGTTGGGCTGGCTGTGTTAGGATGACGAGGGGGGTGCAGCCTGTCGTGCCGTAGGTCGCGCTGCCTTTCACGCCACCTCTAAACTTTCCTAAAGTGTCGTTCCTCTAGAACTGCCGGATCTAAACGAGTGACGTCCTTCCTGCTATCCTGCAAAATCCACAGGTCACATTGCATTAAAATCTGATGCCGTCACATCAGGCGATAGATGTATGTTCTCAAACGCTCTGTAATTGTTTCCTTTTTTTAATTATTTATTTTCCCCCACCCTGCTGCTACTTTGCAGTGCTCTGCTAGTGTGTGATGGCTAACGGAGGGGTCAGAGTTGGACTTTCTGTGCTCTCCTTTACCCCTTAAACATATTCACCACTTTGTTCTCACCAGTTCTTGATTCGGTTACTAAATTTCAGACTTACTAGCATGTATATACAGTAGAGAAGCAGCAGTGTGAAGCTGCAGGGGTCTGCATGTCCTTCGGAAAACTTGGGGGTTTGTGTCATTGAGTGTCTGCGTGGTCCTGTGCACGATTTTGATTATTCATACTTGACGCATAAAAATAATTCGACCTATTTCAGGCTCATTTCGCTTCTGAATGAGAAAATAGGTTGTGCAACTGTGGAGTTATGCAACTATAACATTATGCGTTATAACTTTATAAATCTGCACTGGTGGGTTTGTGTCATAAATTAATAACCAAGGCTGCTTTAGAAGTGGGGTGGAGATTAAAGGTGCAGTGTCCCAAGTCAGAACCAGATGCATTTTAGATGACTTCATCTCACGAAAGGTATTGCCTAAGGTAAGAGAAAATCACAGTTTTGAATATGGCAGAAAAGGAGATGAGACAAATTGTGAGACGAACAGAGTCGCAGGAAGCCAGGATTTCTTACTCTGCGTTACGGTACAAGAACAAGGGATGTTCGAAGAAATAAAAAGGTGCCAGACTAAAAAATTGCATAAAGGGGGGAGGGGGCCGATCGCTACATCGCTTGATTTTGAAACCTGCTGCTGCTCTGGGCAGGGTTTTACCGCAGTGGGTATAGTCTGAACCGTAGACTGGTGTATATTGGTGCAATTTTGTTAATTCTTCAGATCCAGTGGGCCTGAGTGGGATCTGAACTACTGGCTTCCTTCTTGTAGGGTGTGCTGATCTCCAGAGCCTTGACACTATGCAGCCGATGGAAAGGAAAAGGCAGGGCTACATCCACGAACTCATTCAGACGGAAGAAAGGTATATGGATGATCTCCAGCTTGTCTTAGAGGTGAGATGTCTTGGATCTGAAAAGCCATTTGGAAGAACGTTTCTGTCCTTCTGAATAATAACAGTACGGGATTCCTGTGAATTGTCAAGTGCTAGAGGAAGAAAGGTGTGTGAGCGCCTCCCTTTCTAGCAAATGTTACGTGCTTGCCACAAGGCAAAAATGTCATGTTGTAAAAGCCATCGTCTTAGAAGGACCTTCCTACTTTCCAAGTCCTGTTCTTGGGTGTTTGGACTCGGTGGGCTGGGCCAGGGTGTCCAGCCAAGCTGCACAGGCAGTTTCTATGGCACAGAAGCTGTATAAGCACCACAAAAGTTTATCATGTGCCTTCACCTCGTTTTATTTCTGGATGCAAGAGCACCTCACTAGGCAGGGCAGGAACTGGCCGCCATTGGGTGATCTTGGGTGTCCAACCTGACCTCTCTAGGTAAAACAACTGTGTAGTGAAGTGTAGAGATGTTGAATAGTCTGAGTTCCACCAGTCTTCTGCTGTGCAGAGGTTTTGTGACGAGGGCCCCTGAAAGAAGCCGCAGGTCTGCACACGGGTTGGCTACGAGTGCTCTGAGTATGGGGTAGGCTTGGTGCGTGAGGGTAATTTGTGCAGCAGTTGACTCCAAAATCGTGGGAATGCTCCTCCGCTGCACAGTCGGGTCCCAGTGCTTGTCCCTGCTTTGCCAGCGGTGATGCTGGTGTCAGAACAAGGTACTTTGGCAAAACAGTGACAGTCACAAGTGCCCGTAAGGAGTCAGTTCCAACTTCTGAGAAGTTGGACACCGAGCAGCTGAAATAAAGCAAAATCACAGCTCAGCTAAACAAGAGGCTGAGCTGCTTTTGTCTCTGAAGGATTGCTCACCTTTCTGACTTCTTGGCTGCAGGTTTTCCAAAAACCGATGGCTGATTCGGGCTGTCTCACAGAAGGAGAAATGGGGCTGATTTTTGTTAACTGGAAGGATCTCATCATGTCAAATACAAAGTTACTGAAGTGAGTACTTGCCTGCTTTTTTTTTTTTTTATTTCCTCTTTGTCTTTATTTTCTTGTTCCTTTCCCCAGGAAGTTTTCTGTTACTACAGTAAATGTTTCTGTCCTTGCTGATTAATTCCTGTGCATGTGTGCATTCAAAACAGCTAAATGCATTCAGACTGCCTCACAAAGAAGTTGTTGTTACAACAGAAGAACAGATGCACATTTGCTGTAGTACCTTAGAAGTAGATCCTACACAGAAGCCTGTGCACAGGAGGTGTTTTTCCCAGTTCTCTGCAAAGCAAATATTCTCTGAAAATAAACTTTGAAGAGACGAAGTGGCTAATAATTCTCTGAAATGGGACGTTGGCTGAATGTAGCGATTGATGCTGATTGTCCCAGAAACCTCAGAGGAGAGGCACGGTCCCACTGACCCCACCAGGCAGCTGGTTCAGCTCTGCCTGTTGTGCCGGTGACTTCCCGGGGCTTCAGGCTCGACGCCCGCATGCCGTGTAAGGGAATTCACCTCGTGGGCTTGCATCCTTTCAAAAGATGGATGTTGATTTAGGCCCCGCAGACTTGGCAGCAATGTTGGAGGGTGATTTCTTTTCCTCCTCAGAGCCTTGCGAGTGCGTAAGAAAACGGGAGGAGAAAAGATGCCGGTGCAGATGATCGGGGACATCTTAGCGGCGGAGCTCTCTCACATGCAGGCCTACATTCGGTTCTGCAGCTGCCAGCTGAACGGAGCTTCGTTGCTGCAGCAGAAAACCGATGAAGATGCTGATTTCAAAGACTACTTAAAGGTATTTTACTTGGTAGCTTTTGTGCCTTCTCCTTTCCTTCAGTGACAGAAGCCTGTCTAACCAGCATCAACCAGGTCAGAATAACCCAGAAGAGTAAAATCTTGCAAAAACAGCTCAGAACCTTGCCAGGTGTATTTATATGATGGCCATGGTTAATGCTTTGTCTTTCTCTCTACCTACTTTATTACTCAGTTTCCCATTCCATTGCTCATTACTTCAGTGTAATGCTAACATCGCAAAGCTGCGGTGCCGATGCCTGCACCTTCCCAAAAAATCATGCTGTCAGAAGGGATAAGAGTCTGTGGAGTTGGAAGAGAAAAGCTGTTGTTGGGAACGTGCTCGCAGTTCAGCAGGGTGTGTGCTGGGTCCCAAGGGTGGGGTTGCAGCCGGGGCTGGGGGTGTGCCCCGAGCGTGACAGGCATCACCCTGCAGAAATAGATAAGGAATTGCTGCCACGCCACAGCTGATGTGGTGACTCTGAGGCCGTGAAAGGAGGAATACCAGAACTGTTGACATCAGGCATTTGTTTCTTTCGTTGGTTTTTTTGGTTGTTTTTTTTTTCTTTTCAATCTGAGCAGAGCCTGTAATGTCAAAAGAAAAGCTGGAATGGTTTTGAATGTAAGGAGGGGAGACCTCACTCTCTACAACTCCCCGAAAGGCAGCTGTAGTGAGATGGGTGTTGGCCTCTTCTCCCTAGTGAATAGCGATAGGGCAAGAGGGAACGGGTTCAAGTTGCTCCAGGAGAAGTTTAGATTGGATATTAGGAAAAACTTCTTCACCGAAGGGGTGGTGAAGCACTGGAATGGGTTGCAGAGGGAGGTGGTGGAGTCACCATCCCTGGACGTGTTTAAAAACCAGCTGGACGTGGCACTTCAGGAGATGGTTTAGTGTTAGGGTGGTGTAGGGCTGTAGGTTGGACTTGATGATCTTAAGGTCCTTTCCAGTCTTGATGTTTCTATGATTCTGCATGAACAATGATCCTGCAGCTGATGCTGGCAAGGCGTTTGGGTACAATGACAACGCTGGCTTCCCTGTTTGTTCTAGATACAAGTATTTGCTTACCGAAAAGCCTGAGATTCCTTGGAATGCCTGGAAAAATTAATCTGATCAGTTTTAAGTGCGCTGAGGCAACTATTTCCTGATGAATAATGCAATGTCTCTGTTAAATCTCTGGGTTGTGCCCTAGAAACTTGCCTTGGATCCTCGCTGCAAAGGAATGCCTCTCTCCAGTTTCCTCCTGAAACCTATGCAAAGAATAACCCGCTACCCTCTGCTCATAAAGAGTGTGAGTACCCAAAGCGAGCTTTCATAGTGCATGCTTTTGAATTCGATCCCGATAGCAAAAGCAAAAATAAAACACCTCTTTATGGGGATTTCTCTGCGAGCGTGGGGAAGTAATACCTGCACTTACCTATGTTCGTATCTTGTTTCTTCCCGTTTCTGCTCCTTACCAGATTCTAGAGAACACTCCAGAAAATCACCCCGATCACAGTAACCTCAGGCTTGCCTTGGAGCGTGCGGAGGAGCTGTGCTCTCAAGTTAACGAAGGGGTGCGTGAGAAAGAGAACTCGGACAGGCTGGAGTGGATACAGTCCCACGTCCAGTGCGAAGGCCTCGCTGAGGTAACGGCGTTGACGCGCTGTGCCGGGGGGCTTTTCCCACCAGGGGAGGGAATGGGAGTCCTTGCTCACATCCATTACTGGGGCGTGACCCACTGCTGAGCTCTTGGCAGAGAAGCTTTTATTAAATTCTGCTCGCAGCTGTAATGTGATGAGCCCTTGTTTCTGCATGGTTCTGGCAGTGGAGGAATCTTGATTTATCAGCTTAAAGCTGATACCATTTAAACGGTTCAACAAACAGAAATAATTCCCTATCTCTGACATTCTGCTCATCCTGCCACGGGGCTAAGTCAAGTGTTCCTGTGGGAAATTTCACTTAGTGTGTGTTTCCCAGGGTTTTCCTTCAGGCAGAAGGAGCACCGATGCCCTGAGCAGTAGTTCCTCAGAGGTCTGTGGGGTGCAGGCTCCTGTACCTCCCAGGACAGCCTTCAAAATGAGGTGTTGTGACAGTTCTCCGCTGGCTGAGTAAGGAACCAGGGCTTGACAGGCCCAGAAGGTCTGTCCTAGTTCCATCACCTAATTGTGCACCGCTAAGAGGTGACCCAGCTGCAGACACGGCAGGCTCTACTTGAACACAGCTTCTGGACAACAGAAAAGTGGCCGTGAGGTAAACGCCTTCAGCCAGCCAGTCCCTGTGTGTGGTGTTGGTAAAGCTTAAATCTGCTTTAAGTTGGGAGTAGTGCCAGTACCACAGCAGATCATAAAACAGTTGCCCTTCTCTTCGCTTGTAACTAAGTGCATTAAACAAGAAGAGTGTTTTGAACAGCTTGAGCGATCTCTGCTGTGAAGAGGAGCAGGAACTGGTGCCTGCATTAGCTTGCTGCTGCTCATGGGTTTTGTCTCTCCTAGCAACCTGTGTTCAACTCCCTCACAAACTGTTTGGGACCACGGAAACTCCTGCACAGCGGCAAGCTGTACAAGGCCAAGAGCAGCAAGGAGCTGTACGGCTTCCTTTTCAACGACTTCCTCCTGCTCACCTACATGGTTAAACAGTTCGTGTCTTCCGGCTCCGACAAACTGTTCAGCCCCAAATCCAACTCCCAGTTCAAGATGTACAAAATGGTGAGTAAGTCAAGGTGCCCCGTGGTCATGTTGATGCAGTAGGACCCGGCTTCTGGTGAGGAATGCTTTTCTCTCTGCTGGGATTAGCCGTCTCGGCCCCATCCGATCATTTGCTGTCACAGGGGCACGTGCTGACAGCCAACATGCAGGAGTGTCGTTGGCTTAGTCCCCAGAAAAGGACAGGCTTCTGTGTCTTGGTTTAAGAAATGCTTCCACCCACTTTGGGCTCCAAGGGCAGAAATAGCATCGTGCCTGAGGAGCTGAGTGGGATGTTAAGAAGCAAGAGCCCTAACTTAAGTTTGCACGAGTTCCTGCATCCAAAAGAAAATACTTGCCTTCCTCTAGAAAACAGTAAAAGGTGCAAAACTTCAGTCTCTGTGTCCACACAGTGTATGTTCTCAGGATGATGGAGTTGGGGAGATAATTATCAGGGTTGTTTCCCAACAGGGAACCCGAGAGATTCCCAGGATTTCACAGCTCCACACTGTGGCTCTGCTTGCGCAGTCCTGCCCCTTTCCCAAAGCTCTTCTGGAATGGGGTGTATTCTGTGATTCTGTATCACCAGAGCAGTTTTTCTCTCAGCCCCTTCTCACATCCTTTATACGATGATCTGACTGTTGGTCCTGCGCCCCCCACTTTCATTTTCCCTGCAGTAAAACAATGTATCTAAACGTCCTTGCAGAGTTTCCACTTAATGTCCCGGTGTTGCTGCCACGGTGGTGTTTGCTTTTCTTTCAGCCTGTTTTCCTTAATGAAGTCCTAGTGAAATTGCCCACAGACCCCTCAAGTGACGAGCCGATTTTCCACATATCACACATCGACAGAGTTTACACACTTAAAACTGACAACATTAATGAGCGGTGAGTAGTGAAAATGCAGATCTGAGCTTAAACTTGTTGGGCATGGCTCTCGGTTGTTTCCAGTGAGCAGACACAGTGGTGTCTGAGTTCAAGAACAGGGTTTTGTCATCTTGGTCAGGAAATAAACTCATTTGACTCTGATATGAGTTAAAAATTTTCTACACTGAGGGAGCTGGGGCTCTTTAGTTCGGAGAAGAGGAGACTGAGGGGTGACCTCATTAATGTTTACAGATATATAAAGGGTGAGTGTCACGAGGATAGAGCCAGGCTCTTCTCGGTGACAACGAATGACAGGACAAGGGGTAATGGGCTGAAACTGGAACATAAGAGGTTCCGCTTAAACTCGAGAAGAAACTTCTTCTCAGTGAGGGTGACGGAGCACTGGAACAGGCTGCCCAGGGAGGTTGTGGAGTCTCCTTCTCTGGAGACATTCAAGACCTGCCTGGACACGTTCCTGTGTGGCATAGTCTAGGCGTTCCTGCTCTGGCAGGGGGATTGGACTTGATGATCTTTCGAGGTCCCTTCCAATCCCTGACATTCTGTGCTTCTGTGATTCTGTGATACAATGTTGTTGTGGTCGTGTGGCAGCTCTTGCAGTGGAATCCAGTCACATCTACTCGATATTACGGTTGTACAGAAGAATGGTTTAGGGCTGGGAAGTCCAGCATCCCATAGGATTCTTCCCCAGTCCCGGTCAGGCTTCGGCGTGACCCAGTAGTCTTTAATAAAAACAGCAGCTCCACTTTCATTTATTTAGGCTGATGTGGAAATGTGGTGTAAGATTAAATCCAAAAACTTCATCGCTCTAGTCCTTGACCTAACTTGATTTGTGGTGCCTCTGAAACCTGGTGGGGGATGGGGGGAATGGCAAAACAGATTGGGGCAGAGTTGCTGATACTGAAGAAATTTCCTGCCCATGATACGGCCCTGACCACAGGGATTGCTCTTTGCAGGACTGCCTGGGTCCAGAAAATCAAAGCGGCATCAGAGCAGTACATCGAAACTGAGAAGAAGAAACGTGAAAAGGCTTATCAAGGTACCTTCCGAGTTCTGTATTTCGCTCTCGTCCACGTGGACACGTGGGCAGCGCCTCCTCTGGAGGATGTCACAGTGTCTCTGTGGGATCTCCCTCTTTGGATCTAGTGGCAGTTTGTGCGGTTGCAACGAATGCGTTTATTTGTGACTTCTTCATTCCCAGCTCGCTTACAAAAAACCTCAGGAATAGGACGCTTGATGGTGCATGTGATTGAAGCAACAGAACTGAAGGCCTGTAAGCCCAATGGTGAGTGAAGGAAATAGTGTCGAACTGCTGTATTTCTGCTCCGTTTAGAAAGGCTGACTGGGAGGAGTTTGGTGATTTGGGAAACAGTTTCAGCTACAGCTTCTGAACAAATTAACCATTATTTAGCTTCAGAGGACTGAGAGAAGAACCAGCTCCGTGCTGCTCTAGGTACATGTAGGGGTTGCCTGACCCACAGCTTCTGGACAGCAGTGTTGATGCATGTCTGTGCAGCCTCCAGATGGGGAGGGAGGTTTCTGCGCTGCAGAGGCATTTCGTTGCTTTGTTCTGTGTTTAGGGAAGAGCAACCCGTACTGTGAGATCAGCATGGGCTCCCAGAGCTACACTACGAGGACCCTGCAAGACACCTTGAACCCCAAGTGGAACTTCAACTGCCAGTTCTTCATTAAGGATCTGTATCAGGATGTCCTGTGCATCACCATGTTTGACAGGGATCAGTTCTCACCTGATGGTAAGTGCTAACATTTGTTAAAGGAAAAAGAATGCTTTTTTTGTGACTTGGGGAACACAGCTACTCACCAGCAGTTCCAAGAGCCTGTAGGTGCGATTGCTTCCTGAGAAATGGTATGTAAAAACATTTTACACAACGTGGCTCCTTACTCAAGAGGTTCAGTAGCCCCCCCTGAGCCAATAGCTCTGAGCAGTCAGGTTTGATCCTGCTCTGGCTTTGGTATCAGACACAGAATTTATTTTTTCTTTTTTTTGGTCAGACGAGGGAGACAGAAGTTGAAAGCAGTTTCTTCTCTTTCACTATAGGTGCCCAAAATGAGGTGCTAGGTTATAACTGCACAGCAGCAGTGTGATAAACATTTTTTTTCATTTATTTCTTGGAAGCCGCACACATTTTTGGCAGTCGGTTGCTTCTAGTACGTTTTAAAAGGCAAGGTGCTTTAGCAGGGCTCTGATACACATTCAGTTACTGTAGATCTGACCTGAGTTGCCTGAGTTGCTCACTCTCCTGTGAGGTAAGGTGGCTTTGCTGGGCCGCTTCTCCCAGTTGGACAGCCGAGGCTGCCGTTTTCTCAGTTCACAGCAAAGCTTTTAATGCACACACACACACACACAAATGTTATATATGAAATGGCCACGAAGAGGTTATATCATTTCTGAATTGGACTGTAAACCTACAAGTGGCAGTAATTGTTCAAGGTCATTGTTCTTGTGAAAAGAATGATATATCAGCCTATTTAGAACTTGACTGAGACAAATTTTTTTTTAATTGTCTTTGTAGCACCACAGCTGGCTTGTAAACAGGTTCCATAACTCAGACCTTCCAGGTCTGAAATAGAAGAACATTCAAAATTGTGTTTCTGAAAGGGAACCACCATATTTTTAAAGCCCTTAGATCAAACTGTGACATACAGGCATGTTTTCCATACCAATTCCGTAGCATTTTTCTCTTCTAAAAACACATTTTTTCGTCGCTGCTGGCTGATTTACACAGGGCTGAGGGCGAGTCAAACAGGAAGCTTGGGAGCAGTGCTCTGGAACTGACTCATACTATGCAGCATTGTTGCTTAACCTGACGCTTTCAGATTTCCTGAGGTTAATGTTTTTTGCTCAGTCAAATTTCTTATTCACTTTCTCAACAGATTTTTTGGGTCGCACTGAAGTTCCAGTAGCAAAAATCAGAACTGAACAAGAAAGCAAAGGCCCCACAACTAAACACTTACTGCTGCATGAAGTTCCAACAGGCGAAGTCTGGGTCCGTTTTGACCTGCAGCTCTTCGATCAGAAAACACTCCTCTAAGAACAGTTTTTTTTAATTTATGAAGAACGAGTGAAGCTGACAGCCTGAACATTTTTTTTTAAAACGGTTCCTTCCCCCATGCTGGTTATTAAGAAAGAATTCCCGCTGCTTCCGTATTTCTGCTCCGTTACTGGTTGCGTTTAGTTCCTTGCAGCATTCAAAGTTCTTGTTGATCTATGCAAACACAAATGTTACTGTATATATAGTACTTATAGCTCAGTGCCTTTTTATTATGTTGACATATCTCGGGTTTGGATGCCAATGTTTCCATTTTCAGGGCCATAAAAAGTATTAAGTCGAAATGTGGCATCAAGACGTACGTGTATTTTACCACTTGGTCTAACGTATAGACTGAGGAATGGTTTAAGCTCAGCACTAGAATCATTCCATTTGAAATCTGAGAAGTTATATCCACTGGAATCTTCTGTCTCAGGATGATAGTTTTAAAGATGAAATGCTGAAGAAGCCTTAGCACTGGAAAAGTCTCCGCTATATTGTATATTCTCTAAGAATCAAGTGTAGTTCTTTACTTGACTTAGTTCTGCACTGAAATCAGCAACTGCTACTTGATTTTTCTTTCTGCTTCAAGTTTGGTTCATCACTCTCTGCTGAGACAATGTGGTTGTGAAGAATAACTAGAAAAAAAAATTTAAATACTGTGACCCACAATAATGTGGACAAATACTCTTCAGCTTTTGGGTTTTTTTTCCTAAATGTAAGTTATTTATGTACATTTCCCTGGTCTTGCAGACCTCCATGTGAATCTTGAAGCTTTGACATTGCCAACATGTATATAGAGAGGAAAATATAAGTTTATTAATGTAATTTGTCTACAGATGTTTATCGATGCATAGTGATTTTTTTAAAGTATATTTTATTGTACAGGTGAATGTGAAATAATGAGAAAAACTTACAGGATTAAATTTAAGAAAAGTTTATTACATGTTTAAAAGGTTCGCTCGGGGAAACTGTCACCCCGAGTTTGTCAAGTGAGATTGGTTGAGAGCAAAAACTTTCTCTTGGCACCAAAATCAGGGACGGTTGAAGAAAACAAAGAGTTTGTTTATAAAGGGTTTGATATATTGTAACCATTTTACTGCCTCCTTAAACTGCTTTGTTGAAAAAGCACAGCATGCAATTCTGAGCAGCGTGTGCCCGTGTTTTCCCCCGGGGCGCAGCAAAACCTCCTGCCCTCTGATGGTTTCACCCAACTGCCATCTGGGTGCCCTCGCGTCACAGGGCTGAGTCAACCTCTGTTTTAACAGTTTTCTGCGGTTCAGTATTTCTAATCCTAAATAAAACTAAATCTTGGCAACTCTTGTGAGATTGTGTCTGTACAGAAATTCCATTTCCAGGCTTTGACACCAGAACTGCTGTGCAGGAAGATGGGAACAAGAGAGAAAAAAAATGGTTTGTAGGGCCCTGCCAGCACTTGTCGCTCAGCGCTGACTCTCTGAAAAGCGCTGCGCATTTTGTACGAGAGAACACCGAACATCTCCCCTAAACAGCTCCTGCCTCCTCAGAACAATCAATATGTATTGTTAAAGTTCGCTTGTACGCTGCCTCCAGGAGAAAGTCCTTTGAAACCCTGGTAGTACCCTAGCATTATTTTGGACATAATATTTTGCGGGACATTCGCTAGGGGAGTTCTGATAAAGATTTGAACTAACAAAATCAAATTATTTCCTTCTCAGTGCTTTCTAAGCAGCTTTTCTGCAGATATCTGCTCCACGCATGTAGCCAGAAGCACCTCCTTCTCCTTCAAAGAGAGGGTTTGTTCTTAAATCTCAAGGTGAACTCTTTCAGCTTCATGCAAAAATGCAACAGCTGTAGCTAAAATTCTGCAACCTTTGCAGTTTCCTTTGCCCACTGCTAACATTCACACTCCTTGTAACAAAAAATTCAGGGCACTCAGAGCTGTAGCTGTTGCCAGAGCTGGGGACACACAGATCCTGTGCTGCACAGAAGAGGGGCCCAGGAGACCTCTTTAAATTTTCTCACCAGTTGATCTCCTTTAATACAAAGACTCTATCACCCTCTAAAACCAGAGAACATCAGCACTTTCTTTGTAGGGCAGAGCCCAAGTTCAGCCTCCTACAACAGTAGATTTCTGGCTTGTAGAGCATGGACTGGAGCTGAAAATAACAGGAGCAGCATCTCAGAGATTTCCCTGGCTGTTGGGTGACAGCACCTCAGAACACGTTTAGGACAACAAGTTTATTGCCATTTGCCAGGAGACCCGACCCATTAGCACTCGCTCCGGCAGAAGTCGTAAGGAATTTTGCAAATGGTACCTTCTGAGGGCTGTGCTTGCTGCTGCAGTCGGCTGGAGGACAAGGGGACGTCATCAGCTCTCGCCATCTTTCTGGTGGCTGATGAGTTTCTGGTGGCTGATGACTTTCTGCCTTTAAACAAAGAGAAGTAAAAACCATCACCAGTCCGTGCGACACGAAGGCACATGTAGCCCAGCACAGTTTCCACACTAGCTCTTTCCCAGACTGAGTCACTCCAGGAAATGTTTGTCTTTGTGGCCAGTTTTCCTTCTAGAATGTGCCGTTATCCCATGAATATGCTAAAGCGTTGGGCCACTAAGAGGCATAAAACTGTAGGGCAGGAGCTGGGTGTAAGAGTGTGGGCCCAGTTCCAGGAGCCATCCAGGCTCCCAGCTCAGCTTTGATGGGAAACGGGAATCCACTTAAGTGTTGTGTACTGCAGTGGCACAACCAGCAAGCTTCCAAAAGGGGTGAATCAGAGTACTGGGACTTAAAAAAACACGAATGTCTTATTTAAAAAAAAAAAAATCATGCTAGTCCCAAATGCTTTTCTCTCAGAGCAGGCCAGCCGGGGCTCTCTAGTGTTCTTAACTTGGCATCCCTGCTCCAGTGCAACTCACCACTAGTGATCTCTACAGTATTTCAAGTGCTACCAACCTGTACACCTAAAGAAAATATCTGAAGGGAGGGTACAAAGAGGATGGAGTCAGGCACTTTTCAGTGGTGCCCAGTGACAGGACCAGAGGCCATGAGCACACACTGAAACAGAGGAAGTGCGTTTGAACATCAGGAAACACCAGTTTTCTACTGTGAAGGTGACAAAGAATGGGCACAGGTTGCCCAGAGATGTTGTAGAGTCTCCATCCTCAGAGATATTCAAGAAGCCGTCTGGACATGGTCCTGGGCACCTGGTTCTAGGTGGCCCTGCTTGAGCAGGGGAGGTTGGACAAGATGACTTCCAGAGGTCTTTTCCAACCTCAACCAGTCTGTGATAGAAGTATGACCTCACTCTGCTCCCCAAATCTAGAAACTAACAGCTAAAAAAAAAACAACCAAACACAAAAAAACCCAACCAAGGCAAGTATGAACATTAAATCCTTTCAGTACTTCCAGGAAAGCACCCCAGAGGTACTCCATGGCTGGCTGCAAGGCTGGATGCAGAAAATGCAGGAAACTCCCCACCCTAAAGCCACTTTATTTCAAGGCTCAGCTTGACCATCAGTGTTCTACCTTCCATACATCTTCTTGTCTGCTCCATACCTGAAGGTCTTCCCTCTAACTCAAGAAAAATACACAATAAAGCAGAATTCACCATGAAACTGAAGTTTTAGCAAATACTCTGCTATACAGCCAAGAAGAAGGGGCTTTATCCAGTGTAGTTGTTGTGCTGCCTCTCAACCAACCCATCAGCTCTTACCTCTTTGTTCGGTGGACCTCACTAGCAATGTAGGCATGTGGTATCTTCAGCCACTCAATCGCATCCATCCGCTGCCGGCTCAAAGGAAGCAGTGGCAGTTCTGCTTTACTGAGTTTGTTCAGCTCTCTGGTAGAGTACGGTCTTCCTGGCAGGAAAGTAACAAGCGCTTCGTCGTGTGAGGAGCTACTGTCACAAGCAAGGGTGGCCACCCAACATAAAACACTTCCAAGGGATTCCAATTGTTCAAAATACCTGTCTCGCACTGCTTGATAATGCCTGTCTCAATAAACTTTCTTTGAACGCCTTTTAACAGAGGATCCTGTAAAGTTGGTACTGAAACCTGCGACAGAGACAGTTATTTCACGCTTACGCACCAACACAAGCACTTCACCAGAGTCTCAAAAGACCATGGTCAGAGGTCAATGTCAGGGTACTCTGGGTTAGCAGGGAAGGAACATTAAGCTCATTTTTGATGAATAAAACCATAGGGCCTGGGAAATGCTGAGCATCTCATCTCCTAAGGAAGGCCATAACATATTCCATGACTCTGCCTCAAGGGTAAACCAGAGACACTAGATCTGATCTTCCAGAGGCAGCTGATCTTGATGAACCCTCTTTGGCACATTGCAGGGAAGCATCAGCTCAGTCCCCGCAGGTGCCGAGGGCTCAGGGCATCCGGAGGGGATTTAGAGAATTGCACTTCACAGATTCATGCCCAGGTCCTACCTAAGTCTCCTGTTAGGTCTGCAAGATACCCAACGTGTGTTTGAGTGAGCTTCTGTAAAGATAATCTGACCTGTCAGATTACTTCCTTCTACAGAGCACACACACCTGGCTTGCCTGGGGAGCTCACTGACTCTTGGTAGACAAGATACTTCTCCCACTGCCACAATGAATTTGAGATAGGAAAAAAACCCTCTCCCCCTGCCACTTCCTACTGTGCCTCCAAATCTAGGCGTGGCATGAATCCTAACCATGCTCCTGATGAAAACCATTTTCAAACGCTCTTGGGCTTAAATGCAGTAGAAGCTGGGCCCCGTATTTGTTTCGTTAATAAACCTAGAACGTGTCACTTTACACCAGCCCCGTAGCAGCACATCAGTAACATGCGCTGCCTTTTCTCTAACCATTAACTTCCTGCTGGTCAAAGGGTGCCTCTAAACCTTACAGTGTAAATAACCATCCCACCTTCCAGCAGTCTGTACGCGTCTTCAGGAAAAACGGATCGTACTCTGACGGGTCATAAGCTTCCAAAGTCACATAACCCTGCGGGAGAAGCAGGTAGCAGGTCAGGTCTCAGAAGCTACTGGTGATAAAGCAGTGAGCTGCCAGCCTAGAGACTGACTACAGAGCACCAGAGGTGGTGGAGGAAAGGACTCGCAAATTTTCACACACTGCACCTCAGAAGGAAGGTGACTGAAGTGTAATAGGAAAATTCCCCTACCCATAAATACATAATGACCGATTTCATAAAACATCCAGAAATAATTACAGGCTAAAATGTTAATCACAAGCAGGGCAGTCAAGAAAGTGGAAACTTTGTTCAAGGAAAAATGTTTTGACTGAGAAGGAAATGGATATTACAAAAAAAAGACAAAAAAACTACAGAGCCCCCAGCAGCCATAGCTCTAGGCAAGTTACTAGTCGCAGAATCACAGAATTGCCCAGGTTTGAAAAGACCTTTAAGATCATCGAGTCCAATCATTAACCTAATACTGACAAGCCCTAGACTAAAGCATATTCCGGTCTACCCAACTCTTAAATATCTCCAGGGAAGGGAACTCCACCACTACCCTGGGCAATCTGTTCCAATGCCTGATAACCCTTCCAGTAAAGAAATTCTTGCTAATTTCCAGCCTAAACCTCCCTTGGCATAACCTGAGGCCATTCCCTCTTGTTACTTGTTACTTGGTTGAACAGACTGATCCCCACCTCTCTACAATCTCCTTTCAGCCTCCTTTTCTCCAGGCTGAACAACCTCAGTTCTCTCAGTTGCTCCTCAGAAGACTTGTGCTCTAGCCCTTCACCAGCTTTGTTCCCTTCTGGACACACTCCAGTGCCTCAGTGTCCTTCTTCTAGTGAGGGGCCCAAAACTAACACAGGACTCGAGATGTGGCCTCATCAGGGCCGAGTACAGGGGCACAATCATTTCCCTGGTCCTCCTGGCCACACTGTTCCTGATACAGGCCAGGATGCCGTTGGCCGCCTTGGCCCCCTGGGCACACTGCTGGCTCCTGTTCAGCCGGCTGTCCATCCAGCAACACCCCCAGGTCCCTCTCTGCCCGGCAGCTCTCCAGCCACTCCTCCCCAAGCCTGTAGCACTGCTGGGGGTTGTTGTGGCCAAAGTGCAGGACCCGGTCTCTGGCTTTATTGAAACTCATGTAACTGGTCTTGGCCCACTGTGAACACTGCTGCCTCTGCAGGGGCCTCTGCTCTCCAGGATCTGGAAATTCCCCAGAGATCAAGCAGCAACCACATTCACCATCTCCTGTTTCTGTCCCTGGAAAGCTTTAAGCCCTAACCTGCCTCAGATCGCAGGGTTTTAGTGCCACCCCTTGGATTATTATTACATATCACTCCACTGCAGCGTGTGCTGAGACCTCGGCTGACAGCGGCAGGTGCTGTGCAGCGCGCCCCTGTTGAACCCCTTCGTGCCAACGACGTATTATCACTCACACACCCCCTGGCAGAAAGCAGAGCAACAGCCGGTTCTTCAAAACAAGTTGGAAGGGTCTCTTACTCCGCAGCATTTCAGCACAGGATGCCTACAATATCCTGGACTACCAGAAGCAGAGTTGTGGCTAACACAGCAGCAACCCAGGCTGGGGAAACCTCCCCTTCCTTGCAGGCTGCAGCACGGCACTTCTGCTGGTGCTTGGAGAAGTGCAGCGGTGCTGCCATCTTCACGTTGCCACCAAGCATCTCATCACCACCAGTGATCACCAGCAGGTCACTGGAACAATGGAGAGTCGAGGAAGGGAGGGGAAGGAGGAAGGCTCAGACGGTGTGGAAAGCGAGGCAGAAAAATGAGTTGACAGAAAGACTGAGATGGAGGAACCTGGAAGAACAGTGAGGAGACACAGTGTTAGAGGAGACGAGGAGAACGAGGGAAAGGGGAAGAAGTTAGCTTTGGAAAGCAAAGGGCCGTGGAGAACTTGGAGGAATCTCACAAGAAAAGGGAGACACAGCTCTGGGGAATCTGACAGAAGAAAGAGGGACAAAACAGTGGAAGACTTGGAGATGGAGTAAAAGGGTTAGCTGGAGAGAGAAAGAGAGCGAGAGGAGAGACTGGAGAGAGAATAGACATGGAAAGGGAGAACGGACTGGTGACAGACACAGGAAGGTGACATCTGGGGAACAGGACACAAAAAAGCTTAATAGCAGGGAAGAGAGCAAGAGAAAATGGTCAGAAAGAAGAGAGGGGCAGAGAATGCAGAGCCAAAAGTCAGTATATTAACCAATCCACAGAAGTGCCTGAAGTTCTGTAAAATTTTCATATGCTGCTGTGATTAATGTAAGCTTATGAAAATTAATTTTACTCGGAGGGGCTTCAGCCTGCTTTTCAGACATGCTGATGATAGAGTCAACACCACAGAGCAAGGAGAAAAGGTGGAGGCTGATCACTGGTGCTGTCCTTGTTCAGGGAGGAAGAAAGATCTCAGTACACCAGCCTGTGCTTTTGAAGGACAATCAGCAAAGTCCTGACCTGACACCAAAATGCACAAGATGGACTGATGCAGACCCAGATCTGTACAGCACATCCAACATATCCTAAACCCCAGGACTTCAGCAGTAGGACTGGTTCAGTCCCTTGTTATTACATGCAGTTTAAATGCACAGGTCTTTCACAACAGACCTTTGGAAAGGAGGTCATTTGCTCTCGTTAAAAAAAAAACACAGCTCACGTGGCACTTTCATTTCTGGATGGGAAGTTTGTTTACAGTCTTGTAACTCCACTGTGCAGTGGTTTCCACTGACAACAAAATCCTGCTCTATATAAAATACTGGTCTATTTGTGGCAGATGATGTAACTGCTTTTATTCCTCTATATACCCATCCCTGAGATGCAAAAAGTCGAGTCATGGGATTTGCTATTCAATAGTGGTGTGAAATTCAGAGCAAAATCATCAAACCCAGCAAGTATTTCCTACACCGACTGCAATTTTTATGAGTACTAAAATACACAGAACTACTGAATCCTCGACTTGAGTTTATTCACCTGCATTCAGACTTCAGAAAACTGTCTCCTCCTGTTCCCACCTATTTGCTTTCATGAAAGTTAATCAGTAGCATCCAAGGCCACTAAATTGTTTCATTCATGCTCTGCCAACATACTGTAGTGCTGCCCCAGCTGAACTCCTGAGATGTGAGAGTGTGGTCCCCTCCATGGTCACAGACTTAACTTTTGGTTTCAGCTGACAGAGCTCAAGGTTTTCCCCCCAAGACAGTCCCACTCACAGAGGGAAACCCACCACAATACAGTGTCTCAACATATTCAGGCCCTGGCATGTGCTCACTGCACCAAACAATGCTACTGTTCATATCTGATGGTGAGCTGAGTGGGGATGTCACCACTACAGAAGTCCTTGGGAAAAGTAAGTTACTTCTCATTAATACCTTCTTTTCACGGTACTTTAAATAGAGCGAGAGTTGTTCTTCTTTCCTTTTCCGTATTTCTTCACTTGACTGGTTGTCCATTTTGTCCTCAATTTTCTGCAGTAGTGGTTCCAAAACATCCTCAAGCCATTTCTTGTACAGGATCTCCTTCTTTCGCAGATTTAAGAAATCATTGTGCCTCAAATAACTGTCCACCTCCTAAGTAAGAAACAGAAAATAAAACCCACACAACCTATGGACTCACGTTAATGAGTCCATGGGTGACACTACACAGCTTGGCTGACCGGTCATCGCTGCAAGGGCCGTAATTTCCAGCCCTTCTTTCTGCTCCTCCCTCTCTCCACTTCCCACCACTAGTTTCCAAGCTCTCCCTTGCACGAGCTCTGACATTCAGACACTAATTTTTCAAGCTGTAGTGCAAGACTGGCAGAAAATCACTCACTTTCTCACACCAGGTTAGTGGGCTGATGTCAGAGCAGGGGTCTGATAAGCACCAGATGGTGCAAGAGGAAGCAGAAGCCAGAACCTTCTCCTTGCAGCAGCGGAAACTCATGAGATCAGATCACCCCTCTTGGCCTTTATTCACCATCATCATCTAACGACACCCACACAACAAAACTAGGTGCAAACAGGCAGGTAAGTCACCAAAGACAGATGATTCCCACGTTCATACTTAGGGTTACCACTTCAGTCTTATCCTGAGGAGACTGAGGAAGCCAGAAACTTGTACTTTTAAACTTAGTTTTTCAAGGATACAGAGAATTGACATTTTCTCATGAGTCAGTGGTGGAGAGAAAAAACATCGACATGCAGGAAAGCACACAACAAATGAGAGAAGAGATATGACTTCTTACCCTCACAAAACAATATTCTCTGTCCAAGATGTGCTGAGCAGAAGCAAGGATGTCTTGACTTTTATTACAGGTTGCCTAAGAAAACATCAGAAAAACACATGAAGCAGGACTTATAGTAGGAGTTTGAATTTTTGAATTCAAAATAATTATTTGTATTGTGACTAAAGGCACATTATAGCACAACCCAGCTGGCAGAATAGCACAGACAGGCGAGTCCTTGTGAGATTAGCTCCGAATAGCCAGGTTAAATGTAGTAACGGAAGAGTGTTTGAAGAACCGGAATGTTCAGCAGGACCAGACCACACCCCTCCTTGGCCGCTCCTCACCACAACCACAGTCTCACTTGCTCCTTGCCACTGGTGCTCACACGCGCCCAATGAAGGCAGTGAGAGACACCTCTTTACACCTTCATTTTCAATACAGACACAGCCATGCTATACAAACGGTGACCAAACAAATTAAAAGCGTGATGAGGTATTATGTCAAGGAATTCATAAAAGCGTAAAAGGAAAAATAGAGGGAAACGGTGAAGTGTAAGAGGAAAGATCATGAGAAAAAACCTTCCAAAGCAGGAAACTGCCTCACTGCTGCCTCTGCCCATGAATTTGTCTGCAGTTTAGATCTCAGTTACTGCTGTGACATCAGCCAAGTTCCCCTCTAGCATCATCCTCATCTTACTCTTTCTCAAGATCAGAACAGGGAGAAACTGTTCCCTGCATCATGAATATCAGGACACTAAAACATGATTTAAGAAAAACAGCCCTTGCAACGCACTGCTCTCGTCAATTTGATTTTTAAACAGGTAATTCCTCGTAACGTGGCTTATTCACTGCAACGCCTGCACTCCGGTCAAAGAGCACAAGCAATACAGACCAAGGTCTTGTATCATTTGAGGATGGAGTCCCTCCAGGCAAGATCAGAGCACCCACGCAATAGAAGTATTGCCCCTATGGTCAGGCAGCACCAACTCTGGGTTAACCAGAAGGATCTTGATTTTGTAAGTCAATCAGCAGCTTTTATAAGCAACAAGTTCACAAAGAATGTTAGTTGTAACGCAAAATTTGTCTTGAAGAATCTGCTATTAAAAAAAAAAAAGATCAGCTTTTCAGCATTGTGCCAAAAATTCAGGAGGTGAGTTGCAATGCAGCTGTCGTGGGTTGACCCTGGCCGGCCGCCAGGTACCCACACAGCTGCTCACTCACTCCCCCTTCACTGCTGAACAGGGGAGAAAATATTTCCAAGGGTTCAGGGTTTTGAGATAAGGACAGGGAGATCACTTTCATTTACCGTCCCGGGCAAAACAGACTCAATTTTAGGGAAATAAGGTACATTTATTAAAAGAACTAATCAGAGAGGAGTAGTGAGAAGTGAGAAAGAGCAAACAGATCTTAAACAGAACACCTTCCCCCATCCCTCCCTTCTTCCCGGGCTTAACATCAATCCCGGTTTCTCCACCTCCTCCCCGCGAGCGGCGCAGGGGGACAGGGAATGGGGGCTGCGGTCAGTTCATCCGACGTTGGTTCCACCACTCCTTCACTCCGGGTGAGGACTCTTCACTCTTCCCCAGGGCCATTGTGGGGTCCCTCTCACGGGAGACAAGCTTCACGCTCTCTTCTCCGCGTGAGTCGTCCCACGAAGGGCAATTCATCCCAAACTGCCCAACGTGAGACACCTCACGAGGGGCAGCCCACCCCTCGTGAGTCTGAGGCGCAGTCCTCCGGGGGAAACTGCTCCAGCGTGAGCCACCCGCAGCGTCCCAAAAGTCCCACCGGCCAACCTGCTCCAGCGTGGGCATTCCCTCTTCCACAGGCTACAGGCTCCGGCAGCGACTTGCTCTGATGCGGGCTTCCCACGGGCTACAGTCCCCTTTCAGGCATCCACCCACACGGCGTGGAGTCCTCGGTGGACATCTACGCGGTGATCCTCACAGTGGACTTCTGCACCTCGCCCATGGGCTGCAGGGGGACAACCCGCTTCACCATGGTCTTCACCACGGACCCGGGGGACTCCTTCTGCTCCGGCACCTGGAGCTCATCCTCCCCCCCCTCCTTCTTCACTGACCTTGGTGTCTGCACAGATTCTCACTCCTCCATCTGTGTGCCAGCTGTTATGGCGCAGTTCTTTTTCCTGTTCTTAAATATGTTCTTCACAGAGGCGTTCCTCTGCTATCACCTTACTGATAGGCTCAGCCTTGGCCAGCGGCGGGTCCCTCTTTGGAGCCGGGTGGCATTGGCTCTATCAATCTTGGGGAGCTTCTAGCAGCTTCTTACAGAAGCCACACTGCAGCTCCCCCCCCCGCCGCCGAAATCCGGCCAGGCCAAACCGAAACAGCAGCAAACTAAAACGCAACCTGTTCTAGATAGACACTTAAGCTAAAACAAATTTACAACGTGTTCTGCTTTCTGGGACTAACCACAAGTTTAGATACTGACAGGAACTTGTTCCACTTGCCCCAGCTCATCCTGAGAGAACAAGCATACAGCTGAGCTGCTACAGCTTAAAAAATGCTGAATTTTTTTACAGCGAGATTAATTATTCAGTGGAACAATTCCCCCCCAGGCTGTGGTGGAGTCCCCATCACCAGAGGTTTTCAAGATGTGATTGGACAGGGTGCTAAATAATCTCATCTAGTGTCCCTTTCCCAGAAAAGGTTAGATCAGATCTTTCAAGGTTCCTTCCAGCCTGGGCTGTTCTATGAGTTCATGACCCTAACTAGTCACAACTTTAAGATTTTATGAGAAACTCTTCCACACACCAAATCACATGGGACTCAACACTCAAAAGGATGCAAGGGCTCAATAAAACCCATGGGACTAATATTTCTAGAGTTCCCCTCTTTCCAATGAGAAATATACCTCAGATTTTACCGGACTTGGCAAATAAGCATTTTTCATCCCTCCCTTCATACCTTCAATTTCATCCCTCCACTCATACCTTTGCACAACAGAAGTCTGTCTGTGACAGCCAATCCTTGGTTGTATTTTTCATTCTAAAATGCCTATTGCAGTCACAAGAACTTGCTGCGCCACTCCCTGCTGGTGCGGAGGGGAACCTCTGGATAAACGTTAAAAAAAAAAAAAAAAAGTCTGAACAAAAAGCCAACCACAACCAAGCTAAAAATGGCACAGAATGGTAAGAAGTTCCCCTAACATCTTCACACCGTGCTGCTCTGCAAACCTCATTATTTTCGTGCAGGAAGTACAACAAAGAATCCTTGTAGGAGTTCTCAGGAGTACTTCAGGATAGGAGGTGAACACAGATGAAACTAAAATAATGGGGATTGGAATATCCCAATTTAGAGCCACGATTTTAATGGTTTGGGAACGCTTCTTCAAAGAAAAAAAAATGTAGATAGATATTAATGTACGTTCAATTCTACCCACTCACAGTTTAAGAACCTCTTGTAGCATCAGACTGCTGGTTACTGAGTCAGTAGCCTACTCACTCAAACATGAGACATGCTGCAACATAATTTCTAAACGTGCAGTACTTGAACACCAGAAAGCCTGAACCTACAGCAAACTGGAGTGCTGCATCCAGCTCTGGAGCCCCCAACACCAGAAGGCTATGGACTTGTTGGAGTGGTTCCAGATGAGGCCATAAAAACAACGAGAGGGCTGAAGCACCTCTCCTACGAGGACAGGCTGAGAGAGTTGGGGTTGTTCAGCCTGGAAAAGAGAAGGCTCCGGGGAGATGTTGGAGCAGCCTTCCAGTACCTGAAGGGGCTACAGGAAAGCTGGGGAGGGGCTGTTCACAAGGGCATGTAACGACAGGAGGAGCAGCAATAGTTTTAAACTAGAGCAGTGTAGATTCAGATTAGATGTTAAAAAAAAGTTCTTTACTCTGAGGGTGGTGAAACACTGGCACAGGTTGCCCAGTGAGGTGGTGGAGGCCCCATCCCTGGAGACACTCAAGGTCAGGCTTGACGGGCCTCTGAGTAGCCTGATCTAAGATGTCCCTGCTCACTGCAGAGGGGTTGCACTAGATGACCTTTAAAGGTCCCTTCCAGTTCAACACAATCTATGATTCTACGAAGGCCAGAGCACACACATCTTCCTGTGACGCACACTTCTGAGCACGCCTAGGAAGGAGGGACAAAAGCACAGAGACACTCCTGTGAAGTGGGACTTATTAATGAATTCAGGCATGAGTCAGGGACAACAGTCCTGGAGAGCAGACAGAGACCAGATCACCGTCCAGGACTGCAGTGGGTATTAGGTGGCCAGTTCCAAGAAAGGTGATCAACTACACCCAAATATCCTGGGATCCCAGTAACAGATACTGGCTTCATGTGTCCTGAACTTTGATTCTTCACAGTAGAATCTGCAGCTGAAGGAATGTTGAGCATCACTCACCTGCCAAGGCCTAAGATGACCGTGTTGTCTCACAGGTCTTGGACAACTAAGCCTCGGGAGCCAGGTAGCGTCTGAGCTATTCACAGGATGCATTGTTGGACTGGTCTGGGAGAAGCACCGAAACATTCAAAACCATATAAAATTATCATTTAAACAACAAACTCCCTAGTTCTGTTACAATTCCAGCCAAACAACATAAATTTCTAAAAGAATACCAACAGCATTTTCGTATCACAGTAAGTTAAACTGAGGGAAATGAAGTATCAGGTTTACAGTCAGATACTCCCTCTGACAGTAACTGTCCTCATCTCCACGAGGAATGGATAGTACATTTTGTTTCAAAGAATAAAGTGATTCACAAATTATCCCAGGATGCTTGTCAGCTTTGAAAACATTTCAGAGTTATCAAATTCCACCTCCTGACTCTTCTTTCCTTTGTGCCTTTTTCAATTACATAAAAGCCACTTTCAAATAACCGCTACATTCCACCATGGGGATGGATGCATTTCAGTGGTTTTTAAAGTCAGTTCTACCAGATGAAGCTTATGCTGAAGCACTAACTCTGAGCACCAGCCAGGAAATTCCATCTCCTCTATTGTATAAGCACGAGTATATTTGGATCACTCTGTAAGTGAGACACTAGAACCACAGAGGCAAAACGCCCTTTACAGGAATCTCCACGTAAACCTCTACTTTAGATTCACTGGCAACACACAACTTCCAGGAAACAATGTGTCCACAGAAGCACTTCGGTGAAGAGTGAACCAAAAGCAAAGCTTACTTCTGCAGAGATACTGACCTCCACAGTCTTCAGCCTCAGCTATGTGAAAAAATACGCTTTCCAATTATTTTTGGCAACATCTTGTTAAAAGAATCATCGAAGACTCTCCCAATCAGGTATCTGTACAAGATAACTTTTTCTGGTACAAAACAACTTTCAAGAGTTTATTCTGTCTGACTTGGCACTTTCGTGATACTATCAGACTCTCAGCTGACCTCTCGAGACAGCAGATTCAAATCTCTTACCACTGGTTCAAGGTGAAGTTCTTTAATCTACACCTTTATTTGTTTAATTTCATATTCCCTGCTCTTAAACACTGATAGATGCATCTGCCTGGATATTCCTACCTCCTCACAGAAATGCTTTCCTGTCTTTTCTGACTGAAAGAGTCAGAAACCACAGGAAAGCCTATGCTGGAAGGGACCTCTGGAGGCCCCGCTGCCTGCTTGCAGAAGAGCTAACCTCACAGATTAGACTGCTCAGAGGCCCACCTAGGCAAGTTCTGAAAATTTCCTTCCTCGAATTTGCAAGTTCATGCCCTTTGCTCCAACTGCTTCTAAAAAAGCATAATCCTAACCCTGCCACATAACCTGGGACAAGCCAAAGCAAGACAAAAAGCCAACGTAATGCCCATGGTATGGAGGACTTTCCTTCCCTCCTCCATAACTTTGTGAGATTTCATCAGACACAAGGAGACCTGAAAGACTGGCAGTGGAACAGGTCACAACATCCCAATCCTCTGTTTTTTTCAGCCTCTGTAAGACAGTTTCCAAATCCAGAAATACACACTAGCCTTAGCACTGTGGCAGGCTAGTGAGCCATTTCTCCTACACAATTTCCTGCCTTCTCTGTATAGAGGAGACAAAAGACACAGAGTAAAACTAGGGCTTACAATTAGGACACTACTACACGATTTGGAAAGCAGGTGCCCTGCCTGTCTCCATCCGGAAATGAAAATTTTTTTGCCTACATGTGCCCTATGGTTTCTGCAGAGCGTTGTACCTGCCACGGAAGCTGGCATTTCAGGTGAGAAGTCCCCTGCTCTGCAAACAATCTCCCTTTTTTCCAGACAGCCCAAATCTGGCAAGCATTTCCAGGGAATGCTGTAAAGAATATCTGACCTCATGGTCTCCAAGAAGCAGGAGAAGCATTGTCACAGTTTATCCTTCATTCCACAATGACCAATTAAAGGGCAGTGTGTGCTGTATTACCTACATGGATAAATAGCAGCAAGCACACCCCAGTTAGTGCTCAACTCATTTTTGTTATAAAAGAAATAGGCAAGCAACAAGTACTGGAGAGTA
Source organism: Trogon surrucura (assembly GCA_020746105.1). NCBI lineage: Eukaryota > Metazoa > Chordata > Aves > Trogoniformes > Trogonidae > Trogon > Trogon surrucura. The sequence goes on from CM036618.1 coordinate 8,605,773, forward strand.
TTTGGATGCTTGACGTGCTACAAACTTGGTATTAGACAAGTCAACACACTTTCTCATAAGCAATATATCCTGCCTACCTGTAAAAGCACCACGTGCTCCTGCTTCAGGCCATCTTTTGGAGATTTCCTTCCACTCAAAGCAGCTTTGTCCTCCTGAGATAGGGATGCTGTGAATCCCTGGAAAAGCTTAAGGTGAGGAAAATACATATTTTTACAGCTTCTAAGTTTACAAATCAAACAAACACTCCCCACTAGCCTCCTTTCCATCTGTTTTCAGTAACTAGTATTAAGACTCCATCTTCATGCATCTTAGAAAGAAAGACTGAGCACAACGCAAAGGAGACGCTTGCACTCAATTACAGGGGATTGGCTCCAGGAGAGACAAAACAGAGCAAACAATCTGTCTGGTGCAGTATCTGCCTTAAAGAAATCACATGTGGTAAAGTCTCTAGCTGCAGATTCTCCCCCTCAATTTTAATAACTAAAGCTGCCACTGAATCTTAATCCTTTCTTTTTCAGTTTTGTTTAGACTCTTGCTATGAGATGCTAACTATCCATGGCTGGCATAGACAGGGCCCACTTGTATGGGACACCAGCTGTTTCGCAGGTCTTAAAACTAGAAGTTGAATCTAATCAAGTGTTGAGGTAGAAACACAGTAAAGGCCTTCAAAAGTCTAAACAGATAAAACCAAATCTGAAGCTAATCCAACAGTTTTATCTGCAGATGTTAAACCCTATGACAAGGTTGGTTGCTCTGTATAAGTCCATTTGTTCTAATATGATCAACCCTGAGAATAACTCTGCCTAACATTTCTTGCTAGATGTACCTGTATCCTTCTTTACTGTCAACAATATAGTTTAGTATCAGTAGTTTTTTTAAAGACAGGTCCTCTTGCCTTCCAAGTCCTGAACATTCTCCCCTGAACACCCACCTGCCAGAATTCACAGACTGCCCAAGTTTAAGTCCTTGCAGTAGCTTTGAGAAGACACATTTTAACCATTTCTGTGGCAAAAATTAAGTATCCTCACACACACCTCAGTCCTCTCAAAACCTCTTTCTCACAAAAGCCTTTACACAGGCCATGCCTGTGGGCTGACATGTCATGTCTCCTCAGCACACATGGATGTCACCCTTTGCAATCACAGCTGGCTGCCTCTACCGGTGCCTCAGTCCCCTCCAAACCAGCCTCTAGGGCAAGCAGGGCAGCTCTATGAACAGAACCTTGTGAATGTCAAGTTAACAGACAAGGCGCGCACTTCCACAGGGCCCACAAGCACACGCCTGGTCCCTCCACGTTGGAAGCAGCGATGGGGGTAACACCGGTGTGAGGGAACGGCTAGGCCCGCCCGGAGGCGCCGGGGCCCGGCCTGTCCCGCACTCTGCCCACAGGCCCGAGGGGAGGCGAGGGCAGGCAGCAGAGCCCCGCGCTCCCCCCGCCCGGCACACCCCTGTGCCGACGTCCCTCACCCGCTCCAGCGAGGTTCCGGGAGGCCTCAGGAAAGGCGAGAAGTTGCTGCGGTGGGAGCCACAACCGCGCCACACGGCGGAACCCAACGGCCGGGCTGACGGCGGCGCCCCCACTCCCCGGGTTCTCACACGAGCGCCATCACCCCTCTGTATTCTTCCGCAGGAGAATATAGTCCCGTCCCCCCACCATCCCCAGCCTTTCGTGAAGAGGAGGGGACGCCCGTGGGGACAGCGATCCGCCTCGCCGACTGCAAGGTCAGCATCTACTGCCGGCCCCGCCCTGGGTAGAAGCGGGGCGAGGCGAGGCGGGGCGCGGAAGCAGACACAGCCGGATCCCTCCGCGTCCGGCCGCGCGGCGTCCCTCGCTGCCACGGCAACCCGCACCCGGGAGCCCTCCCCCGGGCTCAGCTGTCGCGGGTAGGTTTTTCCACCAATCAGAAAGGAGGCGCCTAGGTGAGTGAGCCAATCAGGAGCCAGGACAGCCCGCCTCCAGGGCAGGTGAGAGGCCGCCAGCGCCGAGCCCGAAAGGAGGGGCAGCGTGGAGCCGAGCCGAGCCGAGCCGAGCCGAGCGCAGCCGATCGCCCGTGAGGCAGAGGCCGAGAGACTGCAACTCCCAGCATCCGCAGTAGAGCGCGGGGCATGCTGGGAATCTCCAGCAGGGACCTGGGAGTGTGCGCGCATGCGCCCTCGGCCTCCGCGGGGCCGGTGTTGCCGTGGAGACGCCTCAGCGGGGCCGGTGGGCAGAGCCGGCCGGAGGTGGCAGCCGCAGAGCAACAGGGCCTGCTCGTACTCTGACGGGGCTGCTTTGGCCCAGCAACCGCCCAGGTTGGGGAAGAAAGCGTAGGGTAGCCCGGCCCAGGCTCGGCCGCCCCCCGTCAGGCCCGACGGGGAGCGTTGTCAGCAACGGCAGCACCGGCCGCGGGGCCCAGGCCGGACCGCGCCGCCCCAAGCCCTGCGGCCTTCTGGCAGGCGTGTGGTGCTTGGCTGCTGGCTGCGAACCCCTAAGCGGAACACCGAACACCTCTCATTTCTTCTCGGTTTATAGTTTAAGTGCATCGTTATTGCTCAGGACTTAACAACAAATGCCCTAGCCTGATGTTGCTATGACAGGCTGCTGCCTGATGAGTCCGATACCTTTACTGAGTTGCAATATTAATGTCATCTCTCATACCCTCGTGTAAAATAGGTTACGTAGCAACAGAGCCTCGAGGTTTAACCAGAGTTAGTTTACTGACTTCCTGAAACTCAAAGCTTAAATCTGATGTATATGGCTGCATTCTAGAAATAAATTACTTGTTCTCTACTAGTGAATTGTGATTCACGCACAATGGTGTGAGCAGAACTCGTGGTCTGCAGTTTTTGCCAGCACCGAGTCGTTGGCCAGGCTGAAGCAAACAAGATGCCTGGTGTCAGTTCTCTGGAGATTTAATCAGCACCTAACTTCTCTTGTTGCTACTTAGGCAGACAACCAGGGATGTCATAACAGGAGAGAAATGCAAGGTTTATTCCCAAGCAGCTCCCCAGTAGCGTCACACTGACCTAACTGGTCTAACAAACATGTTAACGTTGACCATTTAAAAAGAAAATACTTTTTAGTTTGGGTCAAGCCTGGCCCAGAAACCACCCCCAGCCCCCTAGTTCTGCTCTGATCTGCTGGTGGTAGCAACTTTTTTATAGTTTCTTAGTGTCTTCACTCTGGATTATTTCCTCAGTGAGAGGAAAAATGCTAGAAGAAAAAAAAAAAGAACCTAGAAATGCTTACACTATAAAAATGTAACTGGCCTTTCTGATAAAGCTGACCGTCTTCCTGCTGGTCTATTCTGCTGCTCTTTTGGTTTGAGGATTTTTATTCTGTTATTTTGCTTATCTAAGGCCTAGCAATACTTCTGCAAGAGCTCCTAAATTCCAACTGGAGGAAGATCTGGTTTCCAATATAAAAGGGGAGGGGAATGAACATGTATCTGTCTATTTCTTTTTATAAAACAGAAGGAAAATGAACCAACTGCAGGCTTTGCTGAACGACAGTCTTATCAGAACCAAGCATGTGGAGAACGCAGCTCTCATCGACATACGAGAAAAAAAAGTCTGTGCATCAACCTTTGGCTTTAATGTAAGAGATCCAAAAGTGTCCTGGGAAGTGACAGCGGAGGTAGAAACTCTGGGAATCGAGAGCACAAAGTAGTGATAACAGCAGGGAACCTGGCACTCTGCTAAATACACTTGCTTCTTTCAACCTCGGAGCCAAAGTTAGGGCAGAGCCTAGCTGCTGTGTTGAGAGGCTCGCTTGTGAAGACGATTTCTGATTTCACATCTTTGGTCTTTGGAAGAAAGATGCCGTTTAACTGGATTTGTAAAGGCGTCCTTTTCAACCGCTTTGTGCAGTAAAGCAGCTCTCCGTAGGTCCATTCGCCAGCCCCTGCTGGGGTGGGATGATGCCCATCCCATATCCCCGAGCAGAGCAGCTGTACCAGATTGCCTGCAGGGAGCGGTCCTGGGCCATTCTCATTTTGCAAACTGCACCTGAGAATTGTTTGGGAAAGTGCAAGGCCAGGCCAAAACTGTACCTGGACTGTTGTGACAGTATTCAGAACTGCTCCCTGGCACCTTACATTTGCTGGTATAAACATAGCTTACCTGGTTTTAGAGCAGAATAACAGCACTTCTGTTCCAATCATATTACGTGGCAAAGCTCATGTGCACTCCCTGACACAGTCCGTGAACTCTCTAGAAGTTCAGAAATGCTCCCCACACCACAGTCACTCTTATGTCACTGGAAGGTAGCACTTGCTCTCCTAATCCCCACGACACCAGCTCTGAAACGTTTCCAGGCAGTTTTTCCAGGGGTACGTATTGCTACCCTTGGGATGCTCAGAAGAATGTGTTCAGGAGATGAAACTCTTGCTAAGATAACCCCATCCCTGGGGCCAGGTTCTCAGCAAAGAGAGTCATCAGTCCACTGAGTGATAGTGACATCATCTTTACTATGTAAGTGATCTTTAATATAAACCACAGTTTTTAGAGATGCCAGCCTGCTGGTTCTTCAGCAAGACAGATTACATGCTGAGGTCCAGAGCAAAGCCCTCAGCCAGTGTAAATTGTCACCACTTCCACTGACTTGAAAGAATTTCAGGCCAGAAGGGATCATTGGATCATCTCATCCAACCAGCTGAATATAAATCTGCCAAACCCGTGACCTGGTTACACATATGCTGAGCCCAAGACCTCATTGACATGAACAGATTTGTGATTTACATGCACTGCTCCATTGGGATACGATGATCTTGTCTCCTGGAATTGCTAAATGTTACACTAAGAATATTTGAAGTTGGCATCCTTGGGTGAGCTCTGTGTAAGCCCAGGCAAGGCTGTGTCCTACCCCACAGTGCCTTTAACAGAAGGCTCCAGTCACCACGGGGTGTGTTGCCTACCCAGAGAGGTGTCACTGACTAACAGGACTACACAGTCAGTCATAGAATCATAGAATCAATCATAGATTCATAGAATCGTAGAATGCGTTAGGTTTGGAGGGACATTTAAAGGTCAAGTAATAACAGACGAAGCAGATTGTTTCAAATGAGTTTTACATCCTAATTTTAAGTGAAGTATGAAAGATGGGGGAGGGCAGAAAGCAGATCATCATTGCAAAAACACACGGTTTTGGTCTGTAACACTGTGTTGTACTAACACAGGTGCCACCAGAGAATGCTTTAAGCCTTATCTACGCTTTCAGCAAGAACTTACTGCAAGTTCGAAGGGGAGGACTTGACTTCAAGCAGAAGTACTACAAATGTGTCCGTGCAGATGAGCACTCCATCTATCTTCAAAACGTATGTTGACAAGAGCTGTGGCCATCCTAAGAAACTTGGAGATTTCCTACTTCCCTCGCTGCCTGGTTACCTGAATACCGTAAGACAAGCAGAAAGCCTTCATGTGCTGCTTGCTTTCTCTTGATATCACCTTCCCAGCAGGTGTGGAAGGAAATCAGTGCAGAATACAAAAAAGTGTCAGCTGTGTAATGAATGTTTAACTGGTAACACCATTCATTTCCCTAACACCAGCTGCAGTGCTTGTCATAATCTCCTTTGAATGAGCGAGGCCACTTGCAAAACAGTTGGAGAAGCCCTCAAATTTGCATCCTGTTTCAGAAAAATGGAGTGCTTTGCAATGTCTGTTTCCATTCCTTGTTACAAAGGAGTGAGGCAGAGGGTCCGTAACACTGGGCATGCTTTCATGTAAATGCTAGTTATTTTATTTGCATTTATCAATGCTTTTGCATGTGACATTGATAACATTTCTTCAAAATGCTGTGCAAAAATACATTAATCAACGGAAGTGAGAATAGGCAGTATAACAAAGCCTTTGACTTTAATAGTCACAATTCTTCTGAACACCTACTGTCACTGTTTCATTGTGTCCTAGCTTAGACTTTAAGACAGACTGTAATTAGCCCACGTGGTAAAGCAATATGTATTCCTATGTATATTTTAGAGCCTTACACCAATTTTCCATCTCACCTAGCCAGATGGAGGCCTTATAGTTGTGAAGACAAAGACTTTCATCCTGGTTGCTACTTACGAAGTGGGCATGTACCCCAGTGTGTGCGTGGAAGCTGTGGAGAAACTAGGTAAGAGAAGTGTCTCTATCTGTGAGCCTGCGTGCTGGCATCTCACCGATTAGTTTTGCACTTACAAACAGCCAAACTGACAAAGGACCAAATCCTGACAATCTGGGAAACTGAACGCAGAACTAAACCCTCTCCAGGTGTCACATCCCACTGTGCTCCAAAGCCTGCCTGGGTACATACAGTCTCTTTCCTTGGCCGTTCTGGCACAAGTTTTCTGTTAGTTACCATCAGCAAAATGGCACCTGGCAGCCACATTTTCTTGATCTCATCTACCTAATGCTGAGGTCTTAAGAACACTTCTGTAGAGCATGAGCTTTGATATTCTGCTTCGCAGTCCACTTGTTCAAAGACACATAACTCCTCAAAGGGTTTCAAACTTCCTCTCTCTGCCTAGTCTCTAGGAGAAGGCTCAAGTGTCTTCTGCATGTGAATCTTGAGATATCATGAAGCCCCCTTATCTCACAGGAACAAGTGCCCATTTCCCTCTCCTGCTCAAGTTTCCTTTGTGTGAGTCCTCTCAAGTTCTTCTCTCTTGGGCTCAGTGTTTTAAAGACTTAGTGTTAACATCTAACTCTTTGTTAAGAGTGTTAACAATTAACTCTTTTTTCCCCTATTTGGGCATATTGCAAAAACCAGCCCTTTGCAGACCAGCTGCAGAATCCTGATTGCATCTCATGTTTTTCCCCTTTGTGTGAGGTGCTGACAAGGATTAACCACTCTCTCTTTAGTCTGGAGTTACTCACCTTATAGATGGCTAACTCTGTATCGAGGATAGTCTTTTTATCCCATCATTCAAATGGGTAAAAGGCACATGACAGATTCCTAGAATAGCCTCAATTGTAGCTGTAGGGGTAATTCTAAGGAATTTCAAGGGTATTTCTAAGGCATGTTTTGTAGAGCAATAATATTCAACTTAATCTACAGATACCAAAAGGGAATAAAATCGTAGGCCCACTGTGCTCCGAGCTTTTGTTCCTCGTTCAGATACCTAAAAATAAGTGGAAAGAATTTGTGGTTTGGGGCATAAGTTGTTTCATCTCAGTAACAACATTTTCCTTTTTTGAAATGCTTTTACAGTTCAAAAACCCTTGACTAAGGCTGTAATGCATGTTTCAGAACAACCTTGCTGGCTGGACCCTCAGAAAGCCTGTTTCTTGGCTTGTGGGTCCGTGCTTAGTGCCGGGCTGGCAGAGACTGGCCTCCCACTGCAGCTTCTCCACTTCACACTTCACAGCCCCTGTGCTGTGTTTAACCAAAATGCATCTTACTGCAGCCAGGCTAGGAGAAGAGGGTAGCAAGCTGCCCGTGTGTTTTGGATCTTTTCCTATGTCGTTTCAGCCTCAGCTACCAGAGCAACCTCAGGCTGGTTTGTGTTATGTTCTGCTTTCTCTCGGTTTTGGCCACTATTTTTGTCAGTGCCTCGTAGCAGGCTGAGGACCATTGTACTGGGCACTGCGCTGCCCAGGGAGCCTCAATTTTCTTGTGCTCCAGACACAACTCTGCCTCAACTCTGTCATATTTAGCAGCCACGATAGCTCCTTTAGAGATTGGGTGTTACAGGTCTTTGTCACTGACATGTATAGCCAGCACATTAACTTCAAATTATATGGATTTTGAGGAGCATTTATGTGCTGGGCTATGAACCGAGGATCAGATGCATTTCCCATCCTGGTAACATTAGTGGGAGTTTTTAATTACTGGTCAAAATGGGTATGAAATACTAGCAAAGCAGAATGGTCCTTGCAGGTAGGGAGTATTTTGAAGGGTTTATTTCCATATAGGGCAGAACTTAGAAGAATTACTAAATCGAAGAATTAGGCCTTATATTTCAAGCTATCTTCAGACTAGCTCAATCCCAGGCTTTTCCTGCAGTACTACAGATGGAGCTTGAGCAGATCCAAAAGATGTCATTGTGTTACTTAGCCTGAAGTCTGTCCAGCTGGCTCCATAATAACTTCAGGAGCTGTGCTACAGTTGATACTGGCTTCTGCCATGGGAGGAAGGCAGAAAGCGCAAACTTGGGAAACTGTGAAAAATGCCAACACTTGCAAAATCCTGTAACAATTTACACACAAGTTATTTGCTCTTGCAAATAGTCAAATTGCCCCTAATTGGCTACTGTTCCTGAGTAAAATGTAAGGTCTAAGTGTTTCCAGGGACAGATTTGCAGTGGTTTTGACAATGCGTATTTTCTGGGGTTTACTCTCGTTCTTATGGATGGTTTCTTTGCAAAAAGAAAATGAAGTAGCTTTTCTTGGCATGTTACGAGAGATTTCGAAAAATTATTTAAAGGGCTTAATCTTTAAAACAGAAGTGTTTAATCTTTAAAACAGATAATTCCTCATGAATATAGGTATTAGTATTTTTAATTTTTTAGCTAGAAATACAGCTGTCTTTTTTGAATACAGTGTAGTCTGAGGTGGATTTGAACTTGAAAAAAAGCATCTCCATTGCAGCAATTCTGTATAATATTTATATCATTTTTGATTTATTATTTCCTTCTGTTATTATAGCAGACTACTTTAGAGAGAAAGGTAGCTGAGTCAGCAGAAAACTTGAACTTCATCAACCTCAGACTGACTGCTCATGAGGCAATAAAGTATACAAGTTTGAAGCATTATCCAGTTTAAGCAAGAAACTACTGCTTTATAACATTCCAGCTGCTGAGTTTCCTTCTGTTTTTTCAAGAACACTTGAGGGCTCGCTGCGCATAAGAGGACTGCACTATGCATTTATCAGTTCTTAACTGAATTGAAAGTAGTGTCTTCAAGATTTGGTCTCAGATGCTCTGCTTAATATTTCTGATATTGTCTTTTAGTCTGTTTCCAGATAAGAAAATTATTAACCTCCCAAAGTACAGAAACTTCTCTCACAGCAGTGAAGCTGTGCACAGCATCGTAGACCCAAGGGATGAAGGAAACGGTTTAATTAGTAGCTTTTTAGATTTCAATATTACTAATAAAACACAGTTTGCATTGTAATTGACTGCGATATAAGGTTATTTTAAATTGTAGTGGATTGCAGTGGACTGGGGAGGAGGGACAATGTCAGTACCAAGGTTGAATAGACTGTGTGTACTGCAAGACATCGAAGAATCCACATCTGGATGAACTCATTACCAAGGCAGAGCCAAGACTCTGTCTATATCACCAGGTGAAGAGCAGTCTCAAGAAGGCCTGACTACATGATCTTTTCATCTGCAGAAACAGATAAATTATTAGTTCTTTGAGTCACATGAGAACAAAATAAACTTTTGCTATATTTCATTCTTAATGAGTTCAGTTTCAAATAAGAGTTTAAAAGCCTAAATGGAAAAATCTCAAAAATGACAGGAAAAAAATCCACAGACGAATCCCACGCATGGACAGACATATTATTTATATTTTTTAAATAGTCATGTCTTGAAAGTGAATCCTTGAACTAATTAGTAAAAAAATCCTTGAACTAATTAGTAGAAAAAATATGCACTGGAAGTTTGTATGTACTTCGTGCTGATAGCCAGGGGTTTTGTCCTTGAGGATGTTCAGAACTAACAAGAGTGACTAGTAGACACACTCCTAATCAGAGGCCCCTGTCCTTGAAGGTTAAAACATCCTGGAGAGTATGTAAATCATATGTACTAATTGCCAACGGACTTTGAGTCAGCCAAATGCAAAGACAATGGGAAGATCGCGACCACCAACTCGAACCAAAGAAAATTTCCCCCCCACCACCTGTAAGGAGCATGAGTGCTCATTTACAAGGAAACGGAGGCTAATTTAAATATACCTAACCAGTAGTAGAGCAGATACTAATCACTGACTAGCACTTGTAAATTTAGGTGTGTTTATACTAATCAAGCGAGAAGATAAATACGTTGTAATTCCTCGATGCGGTATGCTAGTTTCATCCAAACTTGCACAACTTTGTTAATAAACCAATATCTCTCCTGTGTGGGGGGTGTGTTGGCTTACTGCACACCCAGTAAAGGATCTGCTTTCCGAACAACAGTCTGAAATGTCAGTTTTATTCCCTGACAGCTGAAAAGCTGGCAACTAGGACACAGAGAAAGGCATGATCTGATCCTTCTTTTTCAAGGGAGAAACAGCAAAGCTCTCCAAAGCGGTGCCATGAGGCAGCTAAAACATCAGGTAGAAATGTACTGGGCTGGTGGACATAAACCAGTAAACACTGAACAAGAGAAAAATAAAGCCTCCTCAGGAGGATACACAGCTTAAGGGTTGTCCCAGCTCATGTGACCTTAATGCAACTTAAGTAAATCCGGTCTGCACTACTCAAAGTTCAGAAATCAAAACAGCTGTTCGCTGTTCTGCCCGAGAACGCACAAATAGGCAGCATCCAGCCCAGCAAAGCAACTGGACCAAACCTCCTGCGTGCTGGGGGGGAGCACTAGATCTCTACATCAACGCCAAAGGGGAAAGTAGGTTTCTGCCTCAATCCGTGGCACGAACAAGGTCTGTGGGTAGAAATAATGGTGAGATACACTAATATTTCTGCCTCTCCTCGTGGCCGTCCCTCAAAAGTAAACCACAACCGTATCCTGTTCCACCCGTTGACTCGCTGGGGAGTGGCTGGCAGCAAGGGCAGAGCTGGGAGAGGAGGAACTGGGGTCAGATGCTGTTCCTGAGGACAGGCTGGGTTTGTTAACAGCGTGGAGAACACCCTCTCTTCTTTACAGGAAAAAGGTGAGATGCAAGTTGTGCCCAGGAACCACGTAGCTTATTTAAATTGTTGCTTGGGGCCGCTGCTGGCAGATCTGACAGTTCGAAGTTGTTGCACTTGGTTGGAAACTTGGGTTTTGGTTCCTGTGGTTTTCCGTGCATTTGAAATTAATGTAGATATTTGAATCCTCACTGTATTTTTTTTGTGTATTTTTGCGAGTCTGCTTCTAGGAACAGAGACAAGCGTTTTATAAAACTGCAGGTTAGTGAACTGCGTTGAAAGAGGGATAAAAGCTTCCTTTGTACCTTATTTTTAATTAACTGAATTTTGACACAGTTAAGAGAGCAGAAGCATCTGCTGTTACAGGGTGATATCTGATGGGCTTCCCATTAATTTTTTGTGCTAAATCAGACATATTTTGTAGGACTAGATTAAAGGGTTCAACTGAAAAAAGCCCGCAACAAAATGAACAGACAGCCAGCCTAGGAAAGAAAAGCCTTTAAGCTACATTTTATACAAATAATTGTAAGTGTTTATTCACCGTAAAATAGCCATAGAGCTCCACCCCATGGGGATTTACATTCCTGGGGTTTTAAGGTGTTTTATCATTCCTCATTTGCAGTCCTGGAACAAATAAAAAAGTAGAGTCTTAGCTTTTCCCGTTCAGATATCATAAAGCAAGTGATTTTTAAGAGGGGGCATGGTGGTCTGTCCCACAGTGCGTAAACGGAAGAGACTCTGGCTTGCAGCCCAGCCTGCACACGTCTTTGGGCAGCAGCTCTGCACTGCATTCAGGGTAGTACCAACTCTCAGCAAGTAACACGATCATTCCCATCGTGATTCCCTCTTCTTCTCACCTCGTTCCACCCAGCACCCAGGGGGCAGAGGGAAGACTGCTCCGGATTTGGTTTTGCCAGGCGGGAGGAGATTTGATATCTCAGCCCATCTCAGTAGCTGCTGGTGCCAAAACAGAGGAACCGTGTCTGAGGAGTTACATGGAAGACTCCTGCAGCAGTGAGACCCTCTACCAGAGGAAATCAGGCAAACAGGAGCCACTTGACAAGGCAAGGGAAATAAATAGGAATTTTTAAAACCATTTATTATCTTTCATTAGTGCTAGATCACCATTGTGCCATTGAGTATCTTCAGGTTGTCATCTATTGAGTGAATCATAGAGCAGCACTTAGATGATTTTAGATCTGTCAAATAAAAGCTCTTTCTGCTGAAGGCTTTTAAATCCCATTTTTGTCCACTATTTTAAGGGCCTGTGTCCTTTAGTCAGTTGAGCACTGGGGCCCTAATCGTGCAGGAAGTCAAGAGCAAAAGATGTCGTTTTCATTTGTGTTATATTTTACAGGTACTGTGGGTGGGTGGTCAGCGCTACACACAGCTCTGCCTTGATGCAAAGTGATCTTCATGGTTTGCCAGATGGATTTTGCAGCAATATGTTGCGTCCCAATGTTAATTTATTTCATTGCACTGTAACTCCTCAGCTTTCTCTGGCAGCCCTTCCCTTCTGCCTTTGAACTGGATCACAGCTCAAAGCATTGTCCATCTGCAGAGGGGAGTCAGTGGAGCTGTGGTTACTCATAGGTGTGCCTGCATTCATACTGGCTTCTTTTGTTTTGTTTTTGTTTTGGGGTTGGGTTTTTTTTCAGAGACAAATGTTGGCAGCCTATTTTGATTGCCCAGGAGGTCCAGAAAACCTCTATGTGAAAAAAGTGATGAAACCATCTCCAGGAGAAGGAGAAGTTCTCCTGAAGGTCTCTGCCAGTGCTCTGAATAGGGCTGATTTACTCCAGGTATGTGTATGTTAAGCAGATCTACGTACCTAAAAACACCACCAATTTTTCAAGCTCCTGTCTGAAGTCTTGACAAATCTGAAGAGTTAAAAGAGGTTGGGCCTGATGAGCATTTGGATGGGAGAGTTCATTGCACTGAAAGAAGAGCTGTCTGTTGATTCGGCAAATAAGTGTTTTTATCTGGGTCACTGCAATGCTGGGATGGCATGAAAAGGCAGCTACTTTTCAATAAAAGATGTAAAACGAAAGCTCCTGTGTTTCTAGATGCTTAGACCATTCTGTGGTCATTTGAGATGAACATGAAATGTACCACTGGCCCAATTCCAGCAGGGGAAAAAATCGTGTTGAAAATGTTAAGTTTGAGCAGCTTTAATTTGAGCTGAAAGCCATGCTCTGCAACTAGAGACCATAGTACCTCCCCAGCGTGGATTGGCCTGGACAAAGGGGGCTTGCAACAAATTGAATTTGCACACAGAGTTTTAAGAGTAAAACATACTTAAGAAACCAGAAGTGTTGCCAGAAGATAGAAGATCCTCAAATTACTGGAACATTTGCACGGTGCAAAATCAGGATATGAATTTAGGTTGGAGGCATGTGAACAAAGTATCGCAGGTAATAACACTCATTGATGTGTGGGTTTTCCTTTCTTGCTCTCTCTTTTCTTTTGTTTTAGAGGAAAGGGAAGTACCCTCCCCCCAAAGGAGCAAGTGATATTTTAGGCTTAGAAGCATCTGGGAGCGTGGCTGGGCTCGGACCTGGCTGCAAGGGCCGATGGAAGATCGGTGATTCAGTGATGGCTCTGCTCTCCGGAGGTGGCCAGGCAGAATACGTTGCGGTGCCCGAAGGCTTTCTGATGCCAATTCCCAATGATATGACTTTTATTCAGGCTGCAGCCATTCCTGAAGCCTGGTTAACAGCTTTTCAGCTGCTGCATTTTGTAGGTGAGGCCTATTTGCAAATTTATCCCACCGAAACAGCTTGTCTTCCTTTCTGTTATGAAATCCTCTCTTTTTTGCTTCCCTCTGAATGTTCTTTGCCTTTTAAGAATCTTTTTCTGTGTCACTCCACTCACATAGGTCAGAATCTGGTGTGCCAGACCCAAATCCTGAAATCTGGACCACATGTCCCCAGTCACAACTTACTCTGAGTGCATATTTCCAAGGAAGGATATGGAAAGATGGGCAATTTTTCTTTTCATCTGTATTTCTCAACTTGAATGGCAATTTCCATTAAGACTAAACCCTGAAATAACATGTTCTCCAAACAACTGAAAATGCATGCTGCTTCTAAGGATTTGACTCTGCTGCAAGCATGACCAGATCGTAAACTTTCTCACTAACTGCCTGTGGATCTACAGTAGACAACATCTTTTCATACCATGTTTCATAGAGACATTGTAGGTAAAATCTCCTCTGAGCTGACTTAAAACATATGTAAGCTCATGTTCTTCATTTTAAAAACACGCTACCAAGGAACTAACAGTATCCCTGGCCAGGGTTTTCCTTAGTTGACCAATACCTTTCTTATACACTCTCCAGCAGTAGCACCTAAAAGCTCCAATGAAGTGCTGACAAACAAGTAACTTTCCTCAATACAGGAAAGTTACTTGCTTTGAGCACTGTTGCTTTCTGGAGGGTCTGTAGTCAATAAGGACCATGTCTCCAGGACTACTCAGTGCCTCACTTCAGGTAGCAATCAGTGGAACACAAACAATTGCATTAGGGCAATGGGTAGATGGTAAAATGATGGGTAGAACTGGTCCTTAACATCACCCAGTGCTTCTGGTATTTCTCCATTGCTGAGTGCCTGATTTCTCACTATTAACATCCTCTGAGTGTGCATTCTCTTGATGGCAGTGGATGGTCCTGATACTCACCTCAGCAGCTTGGTCACAGATGCACAGAACCGGACAGGGCTAAGCTCAAGTCATTCCACTGAAGTCAGCAAAAGGGAGTTCTGCTGGTGCACTCTGAGCTGTGTTAGTCCTGGATGTGTGAAGCATATGAAGATGTAAACAAAGCCTACTCAAGAGCATTTCTTTCAGCTTCCTTTTCAGTATTTTCTACCCTGATCACGTTTTCATCCAAAGGTGAAGCCAAAAGCATAACCATTTCCCTTACATCCTCCTTCAGTAAAAGTACAGAAAGGTGAGAGCGTGCTGATCCACGCTGGAGCTAGCGGCGTCGGTATGGCAGCCGTCCAGCTGGTGAGACTGGCAGAGGCTGTTCCCATCGTGACAGCGGGGACCCAAGAGAAACTGAAAGCAACAGCAAACGCCGGAGCAGCTGCAGGATTCAATTACAAGACTGAAGATTTTAGTGAAAAGGTCTTGGAGTTCACTCAAGGTAAGAACCTCTCTGTGAAAGATGCTGTTAGAGTTGAGGAGCGTGTATCTCCTGATGTATGTGCTCAATTCCAACTGTCACCTTAGCTGGTGAAGGAGCAGACAGTAATGACCCTGTTGGCACAACCTAACATCCTGTCCAGCCCAGGAATCTTTCCTTACTTTGATTGTGCTCTATTTTCTTCATGAACTTTTTTGGCTTTGTGTTCATTTGGGGCATAAATACTGTGCCTGTGTTATTGTCGCCTCCACAAGGAACCATGGGACCAGATCCTCCTACCTGTCTCTGTAAGTGTTTGAATACAGGAACAAAAGTTAGTTCTCTGTTAGAAAAAGTTCCCTTTTCTAAGCGTTTGGGGTGGTTTATGACAGAGTCTGTATCTGCATATCTATAATGATTCTTTTTTTTTGTGCCCAATTCTTGAATTCCTTACAAATCATCGTGACAATTCCTGATTTCAGTAGAAAGATTTAAATAAAAATTACAGGATTGTTTCCATACCTATGAAGAACAAGGTTTTAGTTTTGCCTGAAATTCTTCTGCTTTTAATGCAGCTCGACTACATTGCTGAAATCTTTTCTCTTTCTCCTTGAGGTTCCGGAGTAGATATTATTTTAGATTGTGTCGGTGGCTCATATTGGGAGAAGAATCTCAATTGTCTGAGGACTGATGGCCGGTGGATTATTTATGGACTACTGAGTGGAGGCGAAGTACATGGAGATTTGCTTTCCAAGCTGCTTTCTAAAAGAGCGAGCATCCATACAAGTCTATTAAGATCACGAGACAAGGAGGCAAGTACTGGCTCTCAACAGTGTATACAGCTTGATCTTAAAATTGGTTGTATTTTTTGAGAGTTTTATTCTGATACCGGTGCTAAAGCAGAATCGGACACATTATTACCAACAAAGAACCACCTTGAACTGCTACTACATACTTTGGAAAACATAGCAAAATTAAATTTTAATTCCCCTTTTCTATTTTTGCAAATGCCTCGCTTTTACAGCTACTGAATCAGAGAAATAATACCCAGGACTACCCAGTGCCATAATCTAAAGATTTGGCCTAAGGAAAAACAAAACTTGGGGCAGACGATGTAGGGGAGAAAGGAAAAAACCCTATATTAGATAATTTTTCAAAGTAGAGACCAAGGCCCCTTGATGCCAAGAAATTACCATGAAAAAAATCACTTTATGTGGAAAATTATCAGATATTACAGTAAAAGAGAGCCGTGCAGAGCCCTAGGATATATATTTTTTCTGTGATTCTGCAATTCTGTGATATGTTCTGTCCATGGTCCTAATGCATAATATTCGCAAGAATTTTATTAGTTTGAGTTTAAATGGTTCTGCACTGACCTTATACCACTTTTTTTGAAAAATTCATTCAATTAAAATACAATTAATCTAAAAGTTTTCTTCTTGTTTTTGACACCTGTTGGATGTTTACATGTCTGTCTCATTATGCCAATGTCAGAAAGGGTCTCTGAGAACTGTGTACATTTTGTATGCTATGCCTAGAGATACCTCTGTGAATGAAATGGTTGAAGATAATCATCAAAATGCTTTGTTTTTCTCTTCAGTATAAGGAACGGCTGGTAAAAGCCTTCACAGAAGATGTGTTACCGTATTTTTCTGAAGGAGCCTCCCCCCATCTCCAACCATTTGTTGATAGCGTTTATCCTCTACACGAGATTGCAGAGGCACACAGGATCATGGAAGAAAACAAAAATATTGGCAAAATTGTCGTCGAAATACCTGCTTCATCTTAAAGAGAGGCCTACTGCTGTAGTTGTTTCAGGAATGGAGTTGTTACAGATGTTTAACAAGTAGAGAATCTGCCATTTCTGCTTCCAAATCGGGAATGAGTTAATTGTGGGAGGATGCCAAAGAGGAGGGGTGAAGCAAAGCCTTGCAGGACACCAATAATAAAAAGATAAATGTTGCAGCTACAGCATCATGTCTTGAGTAAGTGAACAAAATGCCGGTGAGTGCTCCTGGATGTGGAGAAGGCTGCCAGGCACCCACTGCACCCACCCCAAGTTCCTTTACTGTCTGCTTTCTCACCCTGCCCTTGAAAACTAAGTAAAATCATATATTTGGGTTAATGCTTAGGTTATAGTGACAACACTTCACTTAAGTTTAACTATACTGTGCAGGTCTTCTGAAGAGAATGTTTGCTCAATAGCTTTATTGTGCAAGCACGTTATTTTAGTAGCTCTATTGTGTAAGTATGTTTTGGATGGATGGACGGATGGACTTGGCTTCAACAAGGCCAAGTGCCAGGTCTTGCTCCTGAGCCACAGCAACCCCCTGCGACGCTACAGGCTTGGGGAAGTGTGGCTGGAAAGTTGTCAGGCAGAGAGGGTCCTGGGGATTCTAATAGACAAGCATCTGACCATGAGCCAGCAGTGTGCCCAGGTGGCCAAGAAGGCCAATGGCATCCTGGCCTGGATCAGGAACAGGGTGCCCAGCAGGAGCAGGGAGGGGATTGTCCCCCTGTACTCAGCACTGGTGAGGCCTCAGCTTGAGTGTTGTGTCCAGTTTGGGGCACCTCAATACAAGAGGGATATCGAGGTGCTGGAGCGAGTACAGAGGAGGGCGACAAAACTGGTGAAGGGTCTAGAAAAAAAATCTTATGAAAAACGATTGAAAGAGCTGGGGCTGATTAGTTTGAGGAAGAGGAGGCTGAGGGGAGACCTCCTGGCTCTCTACAACTGCTTGAAAGGACGTTGCAGAGAAGTTGGTGCTGGTCTCTTCTCACAGGTAACTGACAGTAGAACTAGAGGGAACGGCCACAAGGTGCAGCAGGGTAGGTTTAGGCTGGGTGTTAGGAAAAAAAAATTCGCAGAAAGAGTAGTCAGACACTGGAACAGGCTGCCCAGGGAGGTGGTTGAGTCACCTTCCCTGGAGGTGTTTAAAGGCCGTTAGATGTGGTGCTGGGGGCTATGCTTTAGGGGTGGACTCTGCAGAGCAGGGTTAGGGGTTGGACTGGATGCTCCCAAGGGTCTTCTCCAACCTGAGTGTTTCTGTGATTCTATGATTTGTATGAACCTGTGCCTTGCTTGCGCCTCTACCCTCGAAGAAGGACTACAAGGAACTGCTCAGGAGGAAGGATCCAGCTCCAGGGAGCGCGGACACCGCCCGGCAGCCCCAAAGGACTCCAAGCCCGCGGGGGGGCGGGGCCGGGGGCCGGGGGGCGGGGCCTGGGTGGTACCGGGGAGTGTGACGTCACGCTCTTCGCTTCCCGCTCGCCGAGGGGATCATAGAGACGGGCGGTCTGTCCGTTTCCGGCGCGGGGCACGCTGGGATAGCATCCGGGGCCCCCGCTGAGGCGAGTGGCGGAGGCGCTGCGTTCCGCGCCGGTGTTTCTCTCCCGGGTTCGGCTCCCTCCCTCCCGCCGGCGCCATGGCGATGCAAGCGGCCAAGCGAGCCAACGTGAGTGCTTCCCCCCTGTCCCTTCCATGGCCCGCCTCGCCCTCCGGGACGGTGAGGAGGGGTCCGCCCGCTCGGGGCTGGGAGCAGGCCTTCCCGCCCGGGCTGGGCTCCGTGCCCGTCCCGCTGTGGGCAGGCCCGGTGTTTGGCACAGACGCGTCGCGTTTGTGGCTGTAGAGAGTTAGAAGCGCACCCGTGAAGCACACGGCCTCTCCCAGTGGTTTTAGCCCCGAAGTTTAGCACGTAGGCCGCTGCTTTCCGGGTTTGAAGCGAGCGCCTCGGAGCTAACGCGCCCTGTGATGTTTCTGCGTTCAGATTCGGCTGCCGCCGGAGGTGAATCGGATCCTGTATATCAGGAACCTGCCCTATAAGATCACAGCGGAGGAGATGTATGACATTTTTGGGAAGTACGGGCCTATTCGACAGATCAGAGTGTGAGTATTTTAGTGTTCTGCGAAGGGGATTTTCTGTGCTGTGGTTTGTCGGTTATATGTCAGTAGTCCTGCTGCAGTAGGTAGCAACTGCATTTCGCAGCTCAAAGTGCACTTAAGCAGTGTCCCTCTGTGCTTCTTGCATGTCTGAATCTGTTAGAAAATAATGTTGTTGATAGGTAGGGTAAAAAAAGCTTAAATTTGATGTCAGCTTAGATAAACTGGTAAAAATGAGAGACTATTTTAAGTAAATCGTAAGTACATTTGAACTATTAAGTAAAGGGGAAAATAACAAAGGCTAAAGTTTAATACAACCTGTTTTCATAGTTAATGAGTATTAGATAGCTAACGGGAAGATAGAGATGTGGCTGTTGTTCCTGGATACATTGCCCAGAAACAAATACCAGAAAAACCTCCCTGTGTGTCAGATACAGGTTGTCCCTGAGCCACACAGTCCATGGATAATGGAAATCTGACTGTAATTTTGTTTGAAGATGCCTTGAGCAAATCTGAGGTGGTTCTCTTAGTTACTTCAAACACTGAAGACTTGAGCTCTGATGGTCCTGAGTACTGGCTGAATGCTGCGATTAAACTACAACTTCATCTTGTTGGTATTACGTTTTGCTAAAATTTGAGTGTGAAGAGTTGACTGAAGCTTGAATTCAGGAAGAGCTTTTCAGACCTGTAGTAAGGCTGGCTGGAGTATTGACACTCGCACAAAATGGTTCTTTCCCCCCTTACGGAAAGTATTTAGGTAGAAACAAAGTTTGGTGCTTAATACTTAAAAAGAAAACATTGTAAAAGTCACCTTTCAATGGATGTGCAAACAGAAGGGAAATGTAGTTTGTATTTGATACGGGGCTTTTGATAACTGCTTTTATCCAGATTGTGGTAAAATAACCTGCAGCATCTGAGTTGCTGACTAGGTTGCTGATTGGATTAGAGCGGGATGTATCCTTGTCAATTATATCCCTCTCCATCTGCACATGCTCCGAGACTAAAGTGGGTCATCAATCCACAATATGTTTGATTGTTTTGACTATTCAGAATGTAAATAAGTAAACAGTTACACAGACCAGACTTTACCACCTCAAATAGAAGTGCTCATTCCAGAGCTGTAGTGATAGAAAATTACTGTGCAGTGTGTAGAATACAATGAGTTTTATGTGTAGAATTGCCCTCAGTGAACAACCAAGGACAGGGAGGAGAAGGGGAGCGGAACGCATGTGCTGCTGAGACCGTGTTGGAATATGTGGCTGGAGAGATCATTCTCATGCAGGGAAGTGCAGCAGAAGTGCCTGGGGAAGTGGCTAAAGGAGCAAGGGACAGCGTAAACTTACTGCGTGGCTAAGTAGGTGGAATTCTTCACTAATAAACATAAAGGAGAACTAGTTTTTAGGGTTTCAAAAGTGTGTGGTTTGGAACAGTGGGACATAAAGAAGGAAGACTCTCAGGGGAGCTTTCCAGCAGGGCAGCGTGCTGGGGCATGTGTCTGACGGGGGACTGTGGGCAGCCTCCCTGCTGATCGTTCAGGACTACTGATTTCTGTTTTCCATAGAAATCCTGACATCATCACAAACTCCATTTGTAATGACTTTTTGTGCTGGTTTTATCCCATTCTCCTCTTCGTTTCTGTACTCATCCTGGTGTGGATATGTGTAATGTTGTTTGTCCTCGGGAATTCTGTCTTTAGAAGCAAGGACAGTAGAGTTCTGACTATTAAGTTCGCTGCAGCTGTCTTTTATCGAAGATATTTTGGATTTCTGAGCTCTGCAGTCTCTCCGGGCTCATTAGCGTGATGTGCCCAGACGTGTCTCCTGTCCCTCAGACCAAGGACATGGAATCGATGGCCCGATAGGTGATGGCTGCGCGTCTGAAGTGGTCTTGCACCAGCGGGGCTGTTTAGACTCTCTTAAATTGACTTTGTGATGTGCCGAGAGCAGTATTCCATCCCTGGGAGACATCTGATCCAGACAGTCATTAACTGACAGCCTGGTCTTGAAATATTAAATAAAACAAGTTAATTGCTGTAATAAAAACTTAAAAGTATTTCCAGAAATAGGACAACCTCTGACAGCAAGAGCTTCTGGTAGTTGTTGTGGAGAAGTGAATTCCCTTTGGAGCGTAATGCAGCACGTGCCTCTGTCACGTTTTCTTATCGTCTCGGACTTCAATCTGTGAGCAGAGATCTGTGTGGAGAGAAGGGGTGTATTTTAATATCTAGAAAAAAACTAACAATACGTTGTTTTTTAATGAAGTTGCATTAGTTGATCCAATCTCAGTCTAAAGACTAATAGAGCTATTTCCTGTTCGTTTTGTTCAACATTAAAACGAATCTTGCTTTGCAGCGGAAACACTCCTGAAACGAGAGGAACAGCCTATGTGGTCTACGAAGACATCTTTGATGCCAAAAACGCTTGTGATCACCTGTCGGGGTTCAATGTCTGTAACAGATACCTCGTCGTTTTGTACTATAATGCAAACAGGGTAGGTACACTTTGGTTTAGTTGTTGGTGGTTTTTTTAAGTTACCTGTGAACATAGCTAGCACAAACAAAAATTTACTTCGAAGACAGTTGCTTGGATATTTTGAAGAAATAAATCCAAACTGGTGGAGGGAATGGGTTGGATAAATTGTCAGGGTTTGATCTTTATGTGGTGATTTGTGTGCAAAAAAAGCACCTTTGGATGAAGCGTGGGAAAAACTTGTTCCTGGTGAGTGCGCTTTGGACAAGAAGCAGCAGGGGCATTAAAACTGTACGGTTGCAACAGAACGTGAGATCTTGTTTATAGGCAAATTGTCTCTAGTTCTTGCTGTTCTGCCGGTTCCTGGCGGTGTCCAGGGGGCTGTGGTGTTCAAGAATTGAGCAATGTCATTTGTGTGTGATGCTGATGTAGTTTGTAGTGGGCTTATTTGTGGTTACAGGGAAATAAGATGTCATGAGGTATTTTTTCCTTTTTTTTTTTTTTAACCTTCTCACATTTTATTTTCCTAATTACAGGCATTCCAAAAGATGGACACAAAGAAGAAAGAGGAACAGCTTAAGCTTCTCAAGGAAAAATATGGAATTAATACAGACCCACCAAAATAAATTGATCTTTGGAAAACTCTTTTCAAACCCTGCCATTGAGTTCTTGAACTAAACATAGGAATTCTCAATGAAGTACAACTTTTTTTTTTTTTTTTCCTTAAGAAAAGTTTTATAAGCTGTAATTTAAATCTTTAGAGCTTCACGTTAGAATTAAAGAAGTGTAAAACATCGGGACATCCGCTTTAAGATGAAATCCCCCTAAATGGATGTGGCTTCTCTGTGTTGTGTGGGTGACCCGGTAAACGCTGCACAAACACAGTCCTGCCTCCAGCAGGACCTTTCCAGATGGGACTGAGCAGGTGGAGTGTTTCCACCCCCTGAAGGCAGGTTTTAAACCAAGAACTCGAAGGGTCTGTATGAGCTGCCTGCAGGGAGGCAGATTTCACCTGCTGCTTTCTCAAAGTGGAGGATTGCAACTGGTGTCCTTGCCGTGAAGATTTTTCTGCCTTTTTTTTTTTTTGAAGACGAGAAGTCTGATTTGATACTTCGCCATACCTGTATATCGCATGCAAATTATTGCGCCTTTCTCCCTCTAGGAATGTTCCAAGGAGCCAAACTCCATTCCATGATCATTAGGCTACCACTTACTAGAAAGCAAGCAAGCCCAATTCTGTTTGTAATCGAGTTTCTTTTGCAAAGTGTAGAAGATGAGTGACCTTTTAAAAGAATCCAACTGCTTAGGGGTGACTTCAGTCAAAATATCTTGTACTTGGTGGTTGAGACAAAACCGCTGAGCTGCAGCAAAACAGTCTTGCTCTAACAGTGCGTTGCTGCCGGGCTGATTTAGGGGTATCCGAGTTTGTTATCACGTTCATACTGAGGTTGGTGGGAGAACCAGGAGCACGCTTCCCGCCTTTTAGCGTGAAGTTGAGAACATCTGGCCAAAACAAGACGGGAGGTGATGATGATATTTGTATGTACCTGTAGTGCAGTTGTTTTATACTCTTGTGTGTTTCTGATGGAAGAGAAAATAGATTTAAATTTTCAGTCTTTTTTTTTTCAGTATTTCTGTCTTATGAATAAAAATTTAGTGTGATATGGAGTATGCAAAACCAGTGTATTTTGGGAGTGGAAAAGAAGAACCTCTATTCGAAACCAGCTGGAAGTTTTGTGAGCCTTGGTAGTGTCCTGCCTCTTGTCAGGGTTTATTTGCCTGGATGCAGTGTTTAAGCGCTGACCAGAGAGTTTCCAACCAGTGCAGAACAGGGGCAGATGCAAACAGATCTTGCTTGAGGATTTGTAATTTAAATTATTTTTTTTCAGTGCATTATAATGTCATAAAGGAACACTTCTATTTTCTTATCCTTAGATTTTTGTTGAAATCTGTCACTTAAAGAACCGAGCTGTTCTTGTGTCCGCTTAGTAAAAAATATAAATATGTGTCTAGTTTTGCTTTTTTTTTTTTTTCCTCCTTCAAAGCTTGCTTTATACTTCTGCAGGGAAGCTCTCCTGTTAGAAAGGAAGTCACTCGTTACCAGAACGTTTGTGATAACAGGTCTGGGTTTGTAGAACTTCTGTCCCTAGACATACGTGAGTGCTCCTGGGTGCTCAGCACCTTCGTGGTGGGGACGGATGCCCAGCTGTGGGTACCAGCCTGTTTTGCAAACGGAGGAGGAGGTCCCGTGCGGTCGCCATGTGCTGTGCATTTCTCAGCCGTGAGGAGCGCGGTGGTTGGCAGCGACGCTCTGAGCCGGCTGCTTCACCTCAGAGCAGCGGGGAGGAGGCAGCTGAAATGGGTGGGGGCTCAAAATTCCCATCTTGTGCCTGACCGGGGAGTGTTGTTCCCCTGGGACGGGTCTCCCTTCTCTGCTGTTGCACACGGGGATAGGAGCAAGAGCTGTGCTTTGCAGAACGCCTTGTCTTTACGCTGTGCCTCTCCCGTGCCTGCGTCCTTCCCTTAAAACTGAAGCTGCTTTTTGCAGTGCTGAGCCTTGCAGGCCTCAGCAAGCTGAGCCAGCCCTCGCGTCAGGAACAGGCCGTGGGAGACTTGGAGCCCGTTGGCGGCAGAGGTTCGTTCTCTGAAAGCCATGGGCTGGGATTAATGCAAACCTAAGTCTGCTCGTGTTGAAAAAAGTTTTAAGTGGATGAAATGCTGTTGGAGGGCTCGCTTCTTTGTGAACAGCCATAGCTTTTTAAAGGTTACAGCCCTTCCACCCCCACATATCCATGCCATATATATTATGCACACACGCACACACCAAACAATGCTAACAATGCTGCATTATATTGTTTTGTTTGCCTCAGCATCCTCCTGGAAAAGCTGGCAGCCCACAGGCTTGGACTGGTGCACCCTTCACTGGGGGAAAAACTGGCTGGATGACTGGGCCCAGAGAGTGGTGGGGAATGGTGTTGCATCCAGCTGGCGTCCGGTGACCAGTGGTGTCCCCCAGGGATCAGTGCTGGGCCCAGTCCTGTTCAACCTGACAACCTCGATGAGAGGATTGAGTCCACCTTCAGTAAATTTGCAGATGACACCAAGCTGCGGGGAGTGTCGATCTGCCGGAGGGTAGGAAGGCACTGCAGAGGGACCTGGACAGGCTGGGTCCATGGGCCGAGGCCAATGGGATGAAGTTCAACAAGACCAAGTGCAGGGTCCTACACTTTGGCCACAATAACCCCCTGCAGCGCTACCGACTGGGGGAGGAGTGGCTGGAGAGTGTCCCAGCAGAGAGGGACCTGGGAGTGCTGGGTGACAACTGGTTGGACATGAGCCAGCAGTGTGCCCAGATGGCCTGGAAGGCCAATGGCGTCCTGGCTTGTGTCAGGAACAGTGTGGGCAGCAGGAGCAGGGCTGTGATTCTGCCCCTGTGCTCAGCCCTGGGGAGGCCTCCCCTCGAGCCCTGTGTGCAGGTCTGGGCCCCTCACTGCAAGAGGGACCTTGAGGGGCTGGAGCGGGTCCAGAGGAGAGCAACGAGGCTGGGGAAGGGACTGGAGGGAAAGTCCTGTGAGGAGAGGCTGAGGGAGCTGGGGGTGTTCAGCCTGGAGGAGAGGAGACTCAGGGGGGACCTTCTCACTCTCTACAACTCCCTGAAGGGACGGTGTAGTCAGGTGGGGGTTGGGCTCTTCTCCCGGGCAACGAGTGACGGGACGAGAGGGCACGGCCTGAAACTGCATCAGGGGAGGTTTAGGTTGGATCTCAGGAGGCAATTCCTCACGGAGAGGGTGCTCAGGCACTGGGATGCACTGCCCAGGGAAGGGGTGGAGTCACCGTCCCTGGAGGTGTCTAAGGAAAGACTGGATGTGGCACTTAGTGCCCTGGTCTGGCTGATGTGGTGGTGTTGGGACATTGGCTGGACTGATGACCTCAACAATTTTCCAGCCTCAACAATTCTGTGATTCTGTGAACTGGAGCCGTTTGCAGCAGTTGCTGAGCTTTTGAGAGGCCCCTCGCTGTAATAGGAACCGGAGGTGCTCGTTACGATGCTGGATTTATGCTTCTGATAAATAATAATAAAGACCAATAATAAAATATCAAAGTGCTAATAATGGTGCCGCACGCTGCCAGCCGTGTTTAAAATCGTGCAAATACCACATTGCTTCTGTCAATAGTGGAGAGTGTGGTGCTTGCACTGCAGTATCTGTTTTGATGGGGATTTGATGCTGTTTGAAAAACATATATAAAAAGCAATTCTTTAGGGTAATAAGATTAATAAAAATTCCCTCAATGAATCCTCAAGATCAGCAGCTTTTGATTTCTCTGAGAGCTCAGCTGCTGCCTCTCATTAAATATTCCATTTCATACTTTTTCTTCTAGTGCCTGTTCAGGGCTTTCAATGTCCCTGCACATGTAAAATGAAATAATAATTTGTACCTGCAAGACAGAGGGAATGGAAATCAAATGCCCAGAGGACTGTTTTGATGAGGTCTGCTCAAGATTTTGTTTGAAATGTAATATCAAAGGACAGGGAAATGAGTTCAGTTGTATGAATGGCAGAGGGGGCAGCAAATAAGGCAGATGTTACCAGCCTCACACTCTGCATCTGTGCTGGTTTTTGTGTGTGCTCACTTCCCATTTAATTTTTCAGGAAGTAGGGCATGAAATTAAGTCTGGAAGGTCACTTTTTTCCATCGACACTGTTTAGAAATAAGTAACAAGAGTGTATCTGATTACACAGGCAACGACAAATTTTTTCCAATCCATTATATAGCGATAATTACATGTACTGTGTTGATCGATGATACAATTAAATAAATTAATGCATTTGCAGTCAAATAAAGAGCCGAAGATTACATTTCCTTGAAGACTTAATTTTCCTAAGTATCGCAAAGCCCAATTAGTTTTCCTTTCAGATTTTTTTTTTTTTTTAAATGAAATTGGCATAAAAAGTGTAATAATCTCTGCACCCAACAATGGTCTCTGCAGAGAAAGGGTGACGAGGGAGAGAGCTTCATCAGGCAAGCTGTAACAAGGATTTTACAGACTCAGTAATGGCTGGGTTGTGCTGCTGAGGGCAAAAGGGAAGTGCGTGCACAGCAGCTCCGTGGACAGAGATGATAAGACTGAATGTAACGAGCTCTTAAAGCCCAGCAGGAACATGGTTTTCAGGATGCCCCACCTGTTGCTTTAGATGAGGCAGGTGCTTGTCAACAGCAGAACCAAGAGATGACGAAGGGAACGTGCGGCCGCTCCAGGTACGCTGAGCCAATCCCTCGCATTGCTGCTCACTTCCAAGGCACTCAAGAAAGGTCCCAAACCAACTTCTTTGTATCTTTCCTCTTTCTTTTTTTTTGTTTGTTTTGTTGGGATTTTTTTTATAATGAGCAACTAACTTAAGCAGGACCATCAGTAGGAAGCAGCTTTAGAGCCATATATTCTATCAAGCTGTGTTGAACAGGTAGGACAGGGCTGCGTCACATTTAACCGAGACACCTTTAGCTTGGAGAAGGGGAGGCTGAGGGGTGACCTCATTAATGTTTATAAATATGTCAAGGGGGAGTGTCAGGAGAACTGAGCCAGGCTCTTTTCAGTGATGTCCAATGACAGGACAAGGGGCAATGGGTTCAATCTGGAACATAGAAGGTTCCATAAAAACATTAGGAAAAACGTTTTCCCTGTGAGGGTGACAGAGCCCTGGCACAGGCTGCCCAGGGAGGTTGTGGAGTCTCCTTCTCTGGAGACATTCAAAACCCGCCTGGACGCGTTCCTGTGCGCTCTGCTGTAGGTGATCCTGCTCTGGCAGGGGGATTGGACTAGATGATCTTTGAGGTCCCTTCCAACCTTCTGTGATTCTGTGATTCTGTGCTGCCATCCAGTGAGACCTGGACACGCTGGAGAGTTGGGCAGGGAATAACTTGATGAAATACAACAAGGGAAAGTGTAGGGTCCTACATCTGGGCAGGAACAACCCCAGGTTCCAGTATAGGTTGGGGAATGACCTGTTAGAGAGCAGTGCAGGGGAAAGGGACCTGGGAGTCTTGGTGGACAGCAGGATGGCCATGAGCCAGCACTGTGACCTTGTGACCAGGAAGGCCAATGGCATCCTGGGGTGTATTAGAAGGGGGGTGGTTAGTAGGTCAAGAGAGGTTCTCCTTCCCCTCTACTCTGCCCTGGTGAGACCCCATCTGGAATACTGTGTCCAGTTCTGGGCCCCTCAGTTCAAGAAGGACAGGGAACTGCTGGAGAGAGTCCAGCACAGGGCAACTAGGATGATTAAGGGAGTGGAGCATCTCCCTTATGAGAAAAGACTGAGGGAGCTGGGGCTCTTTAGTTTGGAGAAGAGGAGGCTGAGGGGTGACCTCATTAATGTTTATAAATATGTCAAGGGGGAGTGTCAGGAGGATGGAGCCAGGCTCTTTTCAGTGATGTCCAATGACAGGACAAGGGGCAATGGATACAAGCTGAAACATAGGAGGTTCCACAAAAACATTAGAAAAAACGTTTTCCCTGTGAGGGTGACAGAGCCCTGGCACAGGCTGCCCAGGGAGGTTGTGGAGTCTCCTTCTCTGGAGACATTCAAAACCCGCCTGGACGCGTTCCTGTGTGACCTGCTGTAGGTGATCCTGCTCTGGCAGGGGGGCTGGACTAGATGGTCTTTTGAGGTCCCTTCTAACCCCTGACATTCTGTGATTCTGTGATCTGCAGGAGCTCCCATCTGCAACTGCTGCAACACAGGCTGGGATCTGTAACCCAGTGCCAAAATCAAAGGAGATCAGTAACTTTTAAAGGAATTTGGGACAGCTAGTGGGCATCAAATTCTGGCAAATGTAATTCCGTTTATTAACGGAAAATCAGTCTACCCTAGCTGAAAGAACTATTAGTGAAATGTGGCTGTGTAACCTAGCTGCTGCAGCAACTCCAGCTTTCCACCAAAAAAAAAAAAAAAAAAAAAAAAAAAAGAGTCCTTTTGTTTCTTTACAGAGAGGGGAGCAAGAAAAACATTTACTCCACCAGACCTCAGCAAATAACAGTCTGTAAGAGATATTGGTTTTATAGGCTTATAAATTAACAAACTCAGATGCAGCTTGGTGGGTCAAATGAACATCTAGAGAAAGAAGAATGTGAGCTGTAGTCATGGGCCAGCTCGTAAGTCCTGCTTTCCTGTGCTCCTTTTCCCTCTCACCTCCAGGTGGTATCACCCGGAGCTGCATATGTCTGTCAGCTCATGCTAGGTGTGCTCTCCTTACACAGGCTCACACAAGGAAATAGCTCACCACCTGCTTGAAATCCATCAAAGAACCCATGAGTTGAAAACTATGCAAATAGTTTACAGTGAAGTTAAATAATAATAACACTGTGACACAACGATGCTCCTTTTTCTTACAGCAGAGGGGAGATATCAAGCTTTGGCAAAGGGGCAGCTTTGCTGATCAGGTCCTGCTCCTAAAAACCGGGTTAATGACAGTCCCCGCATCTTTCTGTCTCCAGGGGAGGAACCAGCATTTCATGAATTCATATAACCATCAGATGAAATGAACAGTGCTTCAACTCAACTGCCTGAAGCCCAGCGTACAAAACAACTTTGCAGGCCACGTAAACAGCACCAGGAGACGCAGCCTAAAAAAGTAACCAACATGCTGTGTTTGGTGGCCGCATGAGCCCATAGTTCAGATTTGTTTTGTAAGTTGGATGCACATAATTCTGCTCTTCTCTAGCCTTTCTCAGCTCCAGGAGAAAATTTTACACTAGTTTCAGCGCCGTGAAGGCACAGAATTGGAGCAGCACTTCGAGCAGCATCACTGTGTTCAGCAGCCAAATTTTGACCAGAGTTTGGGGGCCACCAGCAGGGCAGGGGAGATAGATTCACAGAATCATAGAACTGTCAGGGTTGGAAGGGACCTTAAAGATCATCTAGTTCCAACCCCCCTGCCATGGGCAGGGACATCCCCGACTAGATCAGGCTGCTCAGAGCCCCATCCAGCCTGGCCTTAAAAACTTCCAGGGATGGGGCTTCCACCCCCTCTCTGGGCAACCTGTGCCAGTGTCTCACCACACTCATGGGGAAGAAGTCAGGATAACTTCCAATCTAAACTGATCCCTCTCTAGCTTCAATCCATTAATGGAGATGGAGAGTGAGGAAACCTCTCTGTCCCAGCAGCCTGTACTTGCATGTCCCTGGTACCTCTGGTTCTCCAAAGATCTTCCACTGATCCATCTGTGACGGAAGCAGTTCATGGAATTATATGTATTTCACATAAGGAGAGAAATAATTAACAAAAAATGCACTGATGACTGTTTGAAGGACTTTTTTTTTTTTTTTTTACATCAAAAACAGTTCCAGTGGCCAGAGGAGAAAAACAGGGAACAGAAACTGTAAAGTATCAAGATTTTATTGTTTTATATATATACTTTTAATTCTTAAATGAGACAGCATTCTTTAAAACAGCAGCAAGCAGAACGTACAAGTTGAGAAAAGTGGCAGCGCAGGTAACTTGGTTTGGCTAATGCCCGTTCATGTACAAGGCGTACATTGGATTTTTATTTTTTTTGAGCACCTTTTGTGTTTTTGTTTTTTTTTTTTTCTTCTTGGTTTAAGTGTACAGTAAGGCAGTGGTTTTTCAATAAGGAATATATATATATATTTATACTTATATATATTTCAATCATCACTGTGAATTCTTACATGCAAATTAAATAAAATGTACAACTTGAAAAGGTTATAACGGTTGACATTTTTCCCAAAGCAAAGCTTCTAACAAAAGGCAAATGCGGACACCACAAAGTTAAAAAAGAGGAGGAAGGCATAAGGAACCAAACGGCAGGCGCTATTGACAGGGCAGCTTGAGCAGGGAAGGTTGGGATTCCAGTGAAGATTTCTCCCGCTGCTGGCAAGGCGAGAAAGAACGGATGGTTATTAACAGATGTCTCCAGCCAACTCCTTCAAGAAGATTCACTCTAACCTGAGAAGCTCCACATCAAAGAGGAGAGTAGCATTAGGAGGGATCACCCCGGGGTGGCCTGTGGCTCCGTAAGCCATCTCAGGTGTGCAGGTCAACTTTGCTCTTTGTCCTAAGCTCATCTGGGGTTTTGGATGTTGGAGAAAGGAAAAGAGAAGACAGAAAAACAGTATTAGGAGGAAAACAAGGAACAAATCACTACCTGGCAGATTTAGAGAACTGAGGAGAGTTGGGACCATTGGACTCGAAGCTTCAAGCTGAAGCTGCCACAAACAGCTCAGACACAGGTCTCCTGACTTCTCTGGCCTCTCACAGCAATTATTTAAGTTGCCAGAGCCAGCCTGGGAGTCACACAAAGGCTTTTTAACGCATACTGTGGTCCGTCCTGCCTGCGCTGGAACCAGCTGCAGGTGTGAGCTCCTTCTGGGGAGCGCAGCGTGAACGTAAAACCATCAGCAGGCGTTAGGAGAAAGCTCTCAGTAACAGAGAGGACCAGAGCTTTGTACTGATGAGAGATGGATACAGAAACACAGTGAAGTTCCATCTTCTGAAAAGCACTCAGCAACAGTTTTCCTTCTTTAGCCACCACCAGGGGCTACTTCAAAACCACCGCTTAAACATTAACGCTGTAGGCACCCAACTCCCTGCTGCTGGGCAGGTACAAAGCAAACACTGATGCAATCCTATGGAAAAGAGGTACTTTTATTGCCTAAACTTAGCCCAAGCCTGAGGACAGATGTCTCTCCTCAGGTGCTGCTTATTCTGGCAGAGAGCCCTCACCCTCAATGTTGATTTCTCTCACTTCAGACTAGCTCTGGAGGTAACTGCGCTCACCAAGGTTTGGAATATCAAGGTTCAAATCCCTTCTCTTCCAACAAACTATTTTGAGGTGCAGCGCTCTCAGACAACTATTCATGCACCATGCACTGGTGACTGAATATTCATTAACAGAGAAACAATCCCTGATTTGAAGCAGTGATTTTTACCTCTGACTTCTGTCCCAAAATTGGGCAATTCAGTGGCTGATGAGGCCACATCTGGAATATTGTGTCAAGTTCTGCGCCCCTCAGCTCGAGAGAGACAGGGAACTGCTGGAGAGAGTCCAGCGCAGAGCCACAAAGATGATGAAGGGAGTGGAACATCTCCATTATGAGGAAAGGCTGAAGGAGCTGGGTCTCTTTAGCTTGGAGAAGAGGAGGCTGAGGGGTGACCTCATTAATGTTTATAAATATGTCAAGGGGGTGTGTCAGGAGAACGGATCCAGGCTCTTTTCAGTGATGTTCAATGACAGGACATTAGCAATGGATACAAGCTGGAACATAGGAAGTTCCACAAAAACGTTAGAAAAAACTTTTTTCCCTGTGAGGGTGCCAGAGCCCTGGCACAGGCTGCCCAGGGAGGTTGTGGAGTCTCCTTCTCTGGAGACATTCAAAACCCACCTGGACACCTTCCTGTGTGACCTACTGTAGGTGATCCTGCTCTGGCAGGGGGGGCTGGACTAGATGATCTTTTGAGGTCCTTTCCAACCCCAAACATTCAGTGATTCTATGACTACAGATAACACAACATTTTCAGTTAATTTTTTTTTTCAGGTCCTATAAAATATGCCAAATCTAGAGCTTTCCTCACTTTAGGAATAAGGAAAATGTGAATATGAATTTTCCAACATTCAGGGGGTATTCATTCCATGAGGCTGGGGGTATAAGAGCAGATGACCTCCCATGGTCCCTGCAGGGGTTTGTGTGGGGCACGCTGGCTGCTCTTCTGATGGGTTGCTCCAAGCCAGACAGCTGGTAAGTCAGGCACCGGCTTTAGGCATGGGGCACCCTTGAACTGTCAGAAGTTGAGCAGAGAAATGCTGACACTGCTGACATCTGACAGTCATTAAACCAAGGTTTGAAAAAAATCTACATGCTAGGCACAGCGAACTGACTTTTTCCAAGTGCTTTGTGCCAATTACACTCCTCAAATCCCTCAAGAGCCTGGTGAGCAAGGAGACAGCCACAAACTTCACTTCAGAGAGCGATCCACGAGGTGGAGCAGGAGGGCAGCGTGTTGCCACTGGAGTGGCTTTCGGCCACCTAGTAATTAAGGGCCAGGAGTCAGAACAAGAGTAGCCAAGGAAGGGATAAAACTGATTCACCCAGCACTTGTTGCCACGCCTTTACCTGCAGTGGAGTCCTGAGATCCTCTCAGGCCTTATTGCAAAGCAAATTTACCTTTGCCTTCGAGTAATTGAGGCTCTACAATGGAAATATGTTCGTATTATTCTTAGTGCAATAGGTTGTAACTCAAATGCTTGAGAGAAAGGTGGATGTTTTTCAGAGACTCTAGGATCCCTCCAACTGACTTCTCTGTCTCTGGCTGCAGAGAAGGGAGTGCTCGTATGGCTTTTTCCAGGGCTGGAAATAATTTTCTCTTCCATCCCTCTCTGGCAAAGCATGGTTGCATCACTCCTCAGTGGATTGTTTCTCATTTTGCACTCTTCCTTTCTCTCTATTTAAGCATATGAAATTCTTCCTGTTGTAGTTGTTCCAGTAATAATGGTTGAGCAGCTTTCTCCTACTCTGAGCTCCACAACCCTGAAATGGGGAGTCATGAGGAATCTGCACCCTGACCTCATTCACTCTTGTACTTGAGCAGCCTGGTCGCACTCCTCACACATTGGGCCCTCCCAACACTGCAGACAAAAAGCAAGAGCTGGCAATAAATTGCATAGTGAGGCTCTTTCAGGGTTTTACTGTGTTGGCACTCCAGCTGTAATTAATGGAGGGCAGTTTCCTTTTTCTCAGCGTAGGGTTGGTCAGCAAATGTTAAGTTTTGTAGCTGGGAGCTTGAAGTCATAAAAATTTAACAGTGCAGTTTGGTACCTTATTCAGTGAGGGTCAAAATCTGTAGCTTGGTCATGGACGCCACCAAAACCAGCAGACTGGACATTTATGGAGTAGCTGAATGAATAGAGGCCGCTCCATAAAGCGCTGCTACCTGGAAGATTTTAGAGGCCACCGTGGTCTATTTGTGGAAAGGGATGGGGCTTATGTGGCATATTTACACCTGGGAAGGGGACTTCACCTCTCCCCTCCCACAGGCACACCACCTGCAAAATCTCATGGGTAGGGGATGTCCCTGGATGGACAGAGGAGAACTACAGGAAATATTGTGCTCGAATGGACCACGCTTTCAGAAAACCACTCTGTATTCTACACTGTGCTTTCCACTTGATCTTGTCACCACTGCACCGGACATTGCTGTGCTCACACCCCCTTCAGCCAGCTTGAAGTTCAGCCAGAATCATTTCTTTGTACCTGTGTAACACCTTCTTCAAAGCCTTTAATGACTTCTTGCCTGCCGATCTTGAACCTGAAAGGTTTGTTTCTGTCTCGGGAGGAATCAAACTTCTTTCCATTCTGCAGCATTCCTGCCAAAACAAGACACACAGTTTCAATCTGAGCTACAGCTAAATGTAAGTGCTGGGGGGGGAGGGAAGCAGTGAAAAATTAATGTCTTGGTCACATCAGCTTCTCATTTCCATTTTCACTTTGAAGCCTCATCCAAAACGGACAAGGCAGGAGAGTCAAATGCAATGGTACCATCTTGTTACCTTTGCCTTCTAGTAATTTTGGTTCTACAACAGAAACACATGCTTCTTATTATTCTTAATGCAGTAGGTTATAACTCGCATCATACCAAACATTGCATAGACATACAGAAGAGCTGTTGCTCACAGTGGAGCTTCCCAGATACGTAGATAAAAAGCAGACAAGGAACAAGTGGGAAGCAGCAAAAGAAAGAATCTCAATGCAGGTGCCTGATCCAGGTCTGCTCCTACAAAAACCAACTCCCTAAAATAAGCCTACAGACAAACAAACCATATTTAACCTGAATTTGGCTAGGTTTACTTATCATTAAATACTTAACATTTGTTTTAAAGTATTATTCTAAGTGTAACCAGGGGGTTCTTGCTACGTGTGGCTCCAAGCTCACCACAGTCAGCAGGAGCTTTCCACCCAAAGAGTGGGGATGTAGATTCAGGTTTGGGAGCTCCTGAGCCAAATTTGCTGCCAGTTAAACATCTGCAAGCACAGAACAGCTCCTTTGACTTGTTCTTGAAGAATTATACCTGAACACCTGGAAGGAATATTTGATACCTTGGACCATTTGCCTTCCCTGCTTGATTTACCAAGGAGTACTAGAATGACGTGCATTACACAAACACGGCCATTCCACGCCATTCAGGTGAAACTTCTGCACTACGCTACAACTGGTGTTGCATTTATTTTCACTCAGCCACACGAGACAGTCCCAGGAACACCTCACTCATTCCTTTTGATGGGCACAACACTGTTTCAACCTATATATTAGTAACACATGCCCAGATTCTACAGCAAATGGATAAACCTTCACAGAGCGCTGTTTGATTAGATATTCTCATTCCCTGTTCAAATGGTGGATAATTATGGTAGCTTTCAACTTAAAAGTACCTTAATTGCTCTTCCAAAATGCTATACACTTCAGATATTTCAAGATTGGGTTGATATTTATATATTAGAATCAATTCTTTCTTTGTAATGCTGTAGTGCCAGTGTTCTGGGCAAATACCACAATTCTCCTGTGCAAGGTGCTATACAAAGAAAAGTTCATTAATAAGCACGTATCTGAGAAAGTTTCTGGTTGAAAACAACATTATCAAGCACAGCTTTGACAGAAAATACTGATAAATGCTGCCTTTATGATCCAAAATGAAAAGTACAGTCTTCCTATATTTTTTTTCATTAAGGCAGTTATATTAATAGACTAGATTAATGCACAAGTTTTAGTTTTCAGTGAAAACCATCAGTTATTGCCCAAGCAACAAGAAAGTCATATTTTGCTTGCCTAAAAAATCTGTTATGAATCAAAGGTAAACATAAAGAGATGTGCCAGAATGAAAAACAAAAAGGGTAGGATCCATCTTACTAACCTTTATGCTTCTAAGATGTGGCCAGATACTTTTGAGCTAATTACTCTGCTTCCCTCTATAATCAAGTCACAGAAAAATGCACTTACAGGGGGTGATTCAACTACACAAATCAAGGAATCTACTTTAGGACATAATGAATTGCAGCCCAGCAGTGCCTATTTCTTTGCAACGAATGTCAGGGAAGTCCAAACAACCAGACATAGCTGTCAGACATAAGCTCAGACATAGCTGTCTCCAAATCCATCAGTAGTTAAATCAGTGGTGATGGCATTCTGGACTTGCAGTAATGGGTACATGGTATTTGGTTGTTCCAGTGGGGTTCTGTGTCTAGATATTTTATCTATCAGTATCAAAACCAAATGTCATATTAAGGCGAATTAGCTATCGATCGAGTCCAACATTTGTCAAAGTGGATACTTCAGACACACATGTGCCTATGTCTAAGGCCTTAGGAGGAAAATTATGGAATAACCTGCCCATAAGGTGTGTTTCATAACTGTCACCATTAACGCTTGCCATGTTCCTTAAGTTTTTCATAGTGTAATACTCTACTCTTGTTGTGGGACCGCACCTCAAATACTGTGTCCAGTCCTGGTGTCCCCGCTGTGAGAGGGACACAGATCTGTTGGAGTGTGTTCAGAAGAGGCCACAAAGATGATCCAGGGGTTGGAGCACCTCTGCTATGAGGACAGGTTGAAGGAGCTGGGATTGTTCAGTCCTGAAAAGAGAGACTTCGGGGGCACCTAATAGCTGCCTTCCAATACCTGAAGGGAACCCACAGGAAGGCTGGGGAGGGACTTTTTACAAGAGTGTCCACCGATAGGACAAGGGGAAATGGGTTTAAGATGAAGGAGAATAGATTTAGATTAGATCTTAGGAAGAAATTCTTCAGTACGAGGGTGGCAAGACTTTGGAATAAATTGCCCAGAGATGTTGTGGCTGCCCCCTCCCTGGAGGTGTTCAAGGCCAGGCTGGACAGAGCCTTGAGTAACCTGATCTAGTTGAGAGGCGTCCCTGCCCATGGCAGGGAGGTTGGATTAGATGATCTCTAAGGTCCCTTCCAACCTAGGCCATTCTATGATTCTACGGTAACAGTTGAAGCATTTTATGTATGCTCCGATGTGAGTACATACCCATATTATGCAATATACAGGCTCAGTGTTATGCCTGAACCTTCTCCGTGCAGGTTGGGAAGTCGCACCGGCTGCCTGCACGAGGCTTTCCAGTTGCAGACAAACCTGGGTTCATTTGTAATGTAGAAAACCAGCCTGCAGGTGGAGGGGGGCAGGCAGGGAGAGGCAGCCTGGGGAGAACTCTCAGGCATATCATATAATCCTTTTTGAAGTATTTGATCTTAAATTTAAATGACAGTCCTTCCTCACAGCAATTTTATTTTTAAACACATCATAAAACCTTATGACTCTGTGAAATGGAAGGAGACTATTACAGAATCCCAATATTTAATAGTTTTTATATTAAAACTTAGTACTGTCATTACAGTCTGCACGTTCAAAGCAGTATGCAAACATTAATTATTCTTCACAGCAGCCCAAGGAGGTAGAATAAGATAAAATAGCCTCAGTTTGGGAGTTCAGATTCAGATGCAAAGTTCCACAGCACTTTAGCATGCTTTCACTTCATTTTGTAACTAAATCCTATTAAAACACTTAGCTTAAAGGTCTGATGGTTTACTAAATGCACACATCAAACCGGCAGCAGAACCAGAATTAACTCTTCTATTAATAAAGCTACTGGACAATGTTTCCCATTTAAAACAATGTTTCTATCTGCCCAGGAGCTTGTTAATCAAATATATATCACATAATAACTGACTCCCATTTCACCATCGAAAGCCTGTAGAAGATGTGTTAGGCTGTATAAGAAGAAAAACGGTTCCTTCTCTGTCTATAGCAATATCTTGTTTTCAGCAACGGCTGAAAATTCATCAGGTGATGAATTCAGAAGAGTGACCTCCTCTGTCATCTCCCCACCTTATTGCTTCTGGATTCAAAGAGTCAGATGTGTCCATCTTTACCAAAGCTTGGGCAGAAGGGTCAGTTTTTATATGACTGCCCTTTAAACGCACAAGCAGTTTAGAAATGAGTCAGAGTCCCCACGTGCCCTGGAGAAGTTCCGATCCGGATTTAGATCTGAACTTTAGACCCTTTTTATCTCTCTATTTCTGAAAGTTAGAGTTGACTATTCAGGCTCCTGGGAGCTAAGACACCATAATGTTTTATTATCTCTCTTGCTAATGTATCAATTGATTTTCTTTTTGTTAAAAAAAATATTTGGTTAATATTCTTCAACAAGGACGGATGCCAATTTTTGGCCTGCTAGCACCTTTATTTATCTAGCTAACAAGGAGAAAAAAACCCACAATCCGGAACTCAGCAACGGCATTATTCGACAAAGTCAGAACAATCAATACGAGTTTTGACCGAGCAAGGACATCTAGATGCTTAAATCCTTACTTCTTGTAATAACCTTACATTTGATCCTAGAAGGTAACAATCACTGTATTGAAATATTTAATTGTACAAACTCAGTTAGCAGAATATTGTGTGGATTTGAAAACTTTCTGAAGGGCCCTAACCGATAACTAGATTTTAAAAGTCAGGTGGCAGTAGAAAAGGAGAATTTTCAGATCATGAGTCCTGCTGAATCACTGAAGTTCAGCTATTTGAAGCTTAAGATAGAAGAGTGGACAAACCATTTTGTTGAGAAATGTGGCTAGGATCCTCCTAAACTGCCAAAAATACAACTTCATTTGGGCAGTGAAAACAAAACTTCAGTCTAGATTTAACACAAGCTATTATTTCTTGCTAAAATACAGGTGTGTCTGCACTACTCTTTTAACATGAATTAAGTAACTGAGGTCAGTCAATCTCAGCTAGGATCACATCATTTAAGTCTGTTTCCTCAGGGGAGAAGGCTAATGACGCTGTCTGAACTTGCCTAATAACTTTTGAATCTTTTAGCCAATTTCAACCAAGTTTGACAGAGGAGTAGGGTTCATACTGACATAACGATCCTGTGCGTGTAAGGAATCTGCATAGGAAGAAGATCCTGTAAGTGCTTCTACCAAGAGAAAGGCTCAGTCTGTACGGGAGATTATTATCATCCCTATTATTTTATTGAGGATATATTGTATTATTGAGGAGAGGTCAGGAACGTAAAGTTCACAGTCTAAGATTCTTTTTACCAGAGGGTCCTTTCATCTGAGAATGACTCACTTGGGAATTCAACCAACCACATAACACAGCGCCAGCTCAGCTATTTAGACACCTCACTTGTACCTGTGGTCCCATCAAAACCTATAACCTCAGGGAATTGTTTATCTTTCTCAGTCAACTAACTTACAAAAGTGTAAAAACAAGATCAATTTTAAACGTTAGCCTACCAGCTTTTCGTAGGGCCCTAATGAGGAGGTATTAACTCATGCACCCATATCTAAATGAAGTAGAAATCGCATCCCAGGTTTCACTGGCTGCAGTGAATATTTATCTTTGCAGTGTTGACACATTCTGGGAGTCAGAAGACAGAGATCCCAACCCAGAACAAATCCCTGGATTTCACTAGTTTTTTTTCTCCTTTCATGTTGTACAATGGGATTCACTTACCTCACAAGTATTTAGGGGATAAATTGAATAGGTGACTTTCAAATAGCAACATTCATCCACCAAGTATTCCATTACCTTATTTTTTCAAGCTGTAGCTGCCTACAGAATGTAAGGCAATACACACACTTGAAGACAGCTAATTTCGAACATAACTTGGCAGCAGAAATAGGGGCAGATATTCACAGGGTGTTTCTAGGACACTACCCAGTTTCATTTTATGTAGGTTCTTCAGGATAGAGACTACATTCTGATGCTCTTTAATGTAATCGCCTTTCCAATTATGCCTTGTAATAAATCTGTGCTGTTATCAACTTGTTGCTTGGTTAGGTTCCCAGGAATTTTGGAGGCAGCATTTGCCACAGCCAGTGTTGGTATGGGTTGAGAATATTTAATCTCAAGTGATTCTTTTTTTCATTAAAAGATATTGTTTCTATGTCACAATAAGACTGGAAATTCTGTTTTCCCTCCTATTTACAACCTGTAACTCACACACACTTTTAGTCTGGAAAATATATTACTGGGAAGTTTCTAGAGGCTGTGTAACAGCCTTTGTGTCAACACCTTCGCAGTGTATAGGGGAAGACAGTTGAACAAAGCAGAGGAGTTCAGCACAATCACACAGCACTGGTGGGAGAAACACATTCATAAAGTCACAAATCACATCCCAGGTTGGTTTATACTATCAGAACTCTCCTGATTTCAGCAGTGTTATTCACATTTCACATTAAAATAGATCTGTTCTCTTTAGGACTCAGTTCTGACACACCACGGTAAAGCAGGACAACTCCTCTGCGGTCAGTGGGGTTCCTCCCTAGCTTGTGGCCGAGTCTCATGCTAACACACCTGAAAAACCTGTGGTTTCTCATCAGGAACAAGAACAGTTCTCGTGCATCTCAGTGTTAAATGGAGAGATCTGGGCAACACTTTTCCAGATAAATATAGCCAGTGCCTTGCGTTTCTGCTTCCCAGGGAAATGCCTAGAGGACCTAACATGTCTCAGCTCTCCAGTTTATTCCATCAGAACTCAGATCTGCCAAGGCTGGATACTTCACACCTCTTACATATTCATTTGACAATTCATTATTACCTCAAAATGCAGTTCACTATATTATACCTTTTCCTCGTAACAGCACCTCCCAGTAAGCTGTAGTTCTACCCGGCTCTGAGCCTCCTTCCAACCAATCCCACAGCAAGGGTATACCTCTGACTTCCTTGATTTGACTTCCAAAGCAAACTCTTGCCTGGACAAATTTGGCTTCTCATCATTTTTTTCTGATGAAAAAAGTTTTAATCAGAAATTATGATTGTTGTAATGGAAATAAAGGAAAAGTGTTGAGTGTGAGCCGATGCTTACATTTCTTACACGGTTTGAACAGGGGGTCAATTACATTGTCCTGTATGGGGCCTTTGGCAATGGAACCAAGAAGAGAAGTGTGGCTTTTCAGGGAAAGGTTCAACTACAGAGTTTAAGTACCACACAAACCCAGTTTTTCCCTGCTAACATTTCCTCTGCTTAATATAAACAAAGCCTTATGGGGGAAAAAGGGATTTGCTGGTTTAGACTGCATTTTTCTGACAGTTTACAGCCACTCAAGAAAAAAAAAAGATTAATCTTTTTAAGGGAATTTTCAGTCTAGGGGGATAACAGACTGGGGAGTGCATCTCTGCAGCATATCAACTCTTTACCACAATTTTCTTTGGTGGCTGTTTAAAAAGGCAACAGCAACGGTTTGAATGTGCCATTTGTTGCCATGACAAACAATCAGTGACTCAAAGTAGAGAGATGGGAAATGGAGAGCGGTGGTGGTCACTTCTTAGTTCCTGTTACCTCAGTGCA
The DNA here is from genome assembly GCA_020746105.1 of Trogon surrucura. Classification (NCBI taxonomy): domain Eukaryota; kingdom Metazoa; phylum Chordata; class Aves; order Trogoniformes; family Trogonidae; genus Trogon; species Trogon surrucura. The sequence continues at coordinate 8,646,380 of CM036618.1, forward strand.
CTTCAGTAACGGTTGATTTTTTTTTCACGTAGGCAGCCTTGCTGCTTCATTTTCTTCATGTATTATATACTCATATATCTTTAATGTGGAGTAAGAGCAACACAATCAATTATTTATTACACAGCTGACAGTGTGCAATGAAGACACAACAGACAACTATTCAATAATGCATTACCGCGCACTATATATCAGTGTTGCGTACAACTACAAGACAATATGAAAGAGCCTTGCACTCAGCTTGACTTCACAGCCAAGAAAATTACATGCAATTGTCTAGTTCACTCTACTGAAAGGCATGATTCTGTCCTAACGGCTTTAGAGATTTGCATATTTTTAAAAGAGAAGAAAAAGTAGATTTACCCTCGAGGCAGATATGAAGCTCAATAAGCATATTCTACATGAAATGTTAGGAGACTGAAACAATCCCTCTGGTGTCCTGTTGCCTTAAAATAGTCATTTTATTTTAGGGTTTGATTCTGTCACCATTACAAAGTTCAGCTGTAAAATATACATGTTCTGCAGCATAAGGCAAATTTCATTTGAATAAGCATGGCAGAATCAGGTCAATCTGGGTATGCTAATGAATAGGACAATAGCTGTCTAAAGCAACATTTTAGAGAGAATATAAGCAACATTTTAGAGTGAATATATTACTACAGAAATACTTTGCATCTCTACGTCTAAATACCACGTCCTGCAATGCAGGTTCTGGAGAGAGAGGGAATGTTCCTGACTGCAACCGGTCTTTCTGTCCCTGGCCCTTGCTACCAGCCAAGAAGCACAAAGAGCAGTTCAAGAGCACAGCTGTAACACAAAGAAGACATTTGGCAAGATTTCCCACCAGAACACATGCAGCAGAACTTGGCCAAAGAATTCTGGCCATCTAGTGTGCCAGAGTAGTAGGGCAACACAATCAATCTCTTTCTTTTCTTCTTGGTTTCATTCTCAGGCTCATATGATGCCACAACATGCACACTTCATAGAACGGCCTGGGCTGGAAGGGACCTTAGAGATCATTTTAATCCAACCTCCCTGTTGCGAGCAGGGACGCCACCTCTCGACTAGGTCAGGTAACACATGAGAACCGAACGGGAATCGAACCCGCAACCTTTGGTGTTAAAAGCACCACACTCAACCCGCTGAGCTAAACCAGCCCTCAACTTATTTCCTCCTCCTCAATTTTTGTTTGATGATTGCCTATGCAGTGCTGGTACAGATTTGACATTTCAGCCTGTAGCACATATACCAATGTGCAGGTGACCGTTCACTGGGAAGTTATGAACTTCAATATGGGGTTAAACCTCGCTGAAATATGTGAACATAATAAACACTTGTCTCTTGGCGTATGGCACAAGCTAGGTCATCCAAGCTTCTGAATACCAACCTGGATGCAGGGAACATGGGAAAACACCACAGAAAGCAGAAAAATTATCTTCAGACATGTCTTGGGAAGCTCTGAGCATGGCTCTGAGATCACAAGAGAAATGGGTTTGGAGAGAGAAGAACCAGCTTTCCTACTAGTTAATTCCTCCTCTGCTCAGGGAAAGCGGATGTTGAATAATCTGCCAGAAGAAACACATTCCCAACCCAACCCAACAATACTGCACCCGTAGTTAGGTGTGCTTCAATGATGAGCTACTCCCAGATTGGGCAGTCTCCCTTTTTCAACTCTCTAGGCTTCCAGTATGTGTCTCCATTTCCTTCTGAATAAAATCCGTGCCGAAATATTAATTTATCAGTGCAACATTTCAAATTCCCTTGGCTAGAGCTAGAAACAGCCTAGTGAAAAATCTGCCCATCTCTAGTAGGGCACTGGATTAAGAGGCTGTGCCGTACCCAAAGGCAAGAAATTTGAACATGGAAAAAGCATATTCTTAATGTGTTACTACTTAACACCAAGATCCTAAACAGTATACTGGCTTTTGGGGCATCCGGAACTGAAAAATAACATTTCTCCCCTCATCCGTTGTGAATGAGTGCTCTTTCTCTCCCCCAGGCCTCCCTTTACCCGGTTCTATGTCACACTCGACTTTCTTAACGCCCAGCATGGCCATATCTCAGTCACAGAGGAGTGTTTCACTGAAACTCATCTTGATAAACACAGCAACTGTGTAACTTGGTGCAAAGGACTCAGCAACTACTCTGTTCTCAAATAATAATAAGAAGAAACACATTCCTGGAAAAAGAGAGACACACAAGGTGCAACCAGAGACGAAAACACAGTTTATAAAAATGAGTGTTGACAGCGGCACAGTCAATATGCCAAGATTACATATACTCTAAATAAGCCAGAGGCAGACACTGCTGTTCCATCATGATCTCATATGTACATATAACATATATAAAGCAGAATTCAGATGCTATTTATGCAGGGTATCCATTTTTTTTTTTTGATCCAGACTAGTCAGACATTCCTGTAATGTGTCTTATTTTAGAGACGTGGTATAACCTTCCTGCCTGACATTATGCAATATCCCCTCCCTTCACAAGTGTTTGGAGAATTCCTGGGGAATTGTCTCTTCCCGCCTATGATTCCACGTGGGAAAATGAGACATGACTTCACTGGCACCGATGTGGAGCCACCATGGGACCTCACTTCAACGTAACACACACAGCTTCTGCCGTAACCAGGTGAAACATCCTGCTCTTCCACTCAAGGAACGAATCGAATCCCTTGCTCAAGAGCGCAGAAGGACAGGTATGCAGATGCTGCACTCTCTCCACTGACATGGACAGACCATAGACTTTGAGGTAGCCAAGGACAGTTGAGATTAATTCCACTTCAAATGACTTGGCCACAGTCAATATTAAGGATAAAATGCAGTTTAAACCCAAATTCATTTTGATTTCTGTACTAAACACCTTCCTGTGGATTATGTTGCCTCAGGTCCTTTAGACTCGGTGACCGCAGATCTACCCAGATCTTCCTAGTCACCTACTGTATGGTAATTCATGCAGTAAATGTGCTGTAAAAATAACAGGAGATAAAAGCCTCTTCTAGACTTTGAATGAACTCTGGGAGGAGTTTATTAACAAGTTATGGATTTGGTAGCCCTCATTACATTGTCCAAAGTTCAGCCTAACATTAAGACCAGCTAAAACCAGCATCTTGCTAGATAGTTTTTGTAATTTGCTGCAGCATTGCAGTGGAAGGATGTCATAATTTTTCCAGGCTGTCTTTTTAAAAAGAATATGAAGTACACTCATCAAGGAACAAATATTTCCATATATTTATATTTTTTTCCTCCCACTTACTAGGAATGCACCTGCTTTCACAAAAAAAAAGAGTATTTTTCCAGTATTATTTTCAATGTAAACAGTGTTTTATGTGCTCCAAGGCAGACTCTAGCAGTGTCATAAATATCACTCTCTGCCTGTAAACTCTGAAAGTATGTTCCGAAATAATATTGGCTATGAAACTCTTCTTTTGCCACATTGTTTCCTGTTTTTGTTCATTGTTCTTGGTGTAAACTGGCACAGTTCCCCTGATATTAGTGAAAGTATAAAAATGTATGTAGCAGTTTAAGACCTGCATCACGGTAATTTAAATCTAAGTTGAATGACGCACTTGGGGACTATTCTCCAGAGCAGAATCCTGCAAGAATACAGAAAGTGTAGATTTGTGATCAGAGCAAAAAGCCAGATGTCAAAAAGAACAGGTTCTGTTACCAGACGGCTGTGGAATTACAACTCACCTTCATTTTATTCCCTGTGAAACGAAGACTGTAGTATCACCAAGGTCAGAAAGAGAGTCACTAGTACATCCAGCAATAATATGATTAATTAATATACTTTGCCTTAGGTATCTTGAAAGGCTTAATTCAGTAAACTTTTAAAGTATCTTCAGAGCCACAGTGGAAAGGAGCTATTAACAGCACAGTTTGTTATTATAAATAGGTCTTTTCCATCTCTAAGTTTTGATCTCAGTGATCTTATAAACGAACTATGGAAAAAGCAGCAGCTGTTATCTTGACAGATGGGTCTCAGGCATTGCTCTGCTGGACATTAGACAGTCGTCTCTCTGGAGAACAATAGGAATTTCCAAGTGCCTGCATCTATTTTCATCTACTTAACAAGCCACTCATGTCTTGGACCAGTGAAGGGAAGAAGCAAGGAGAATGCAAAATAAATGCTTTAGGGGAAACATCTCAGAGAAAGGGGTGAGAATCAGGTGTGTATCACCTATTAGTGGCTTCCCCTTGAGTTATGCTGAAGTGACAGACAGAAGAAGAATCAGAAGTTTCTTAGGGAGTCAATGGAGACAAACAGGTGCTTTCAGAAGGTGAGACAGAGAAAGCCCTGAGTGAAGTGCATAGTCAGCTAGCAAGGCGTGCAAGGATGCACCTCGATATTCAGCTCTTCCTAGAATTTAGCATCATCATCCATTTGGGATGTAGAGCTTTGAATACAATTTTAAGGATATATACAAGCCTGAGAAAGGTTCATCCTTTTCAAAGGGTGCTTGGTAGAGAGGGTGCTGCTGCCCCCCCTTTTACACCATAGACATTTGTCAGGAGCACCACGAGTTCAATTCCACCTCAAGCCTGAATTTAAACCCATGTCCTTCACCTTTTCTGATGGCAACCAAAACACCATCAGGCAACCAAACACTCAATGGGGATCACCCTCTACATTTCCCCTCTGAACCTGTACGGTAGCTCCAAATGCAGAATGATGAAGTTAGGAGAAACCTAAGGAAGTAGTAATTGGTCAGTGGGATGGGCAGAGACCTGGATCCCAATCTTTGCTCCCAGAACTTGTCAGATCAGCTGGGCCTGATGTTGTGCAGGGTTTGTCTCTGCATTTTCCTCATTGACTTTAGCCAAAGTTTGAGGACGGACTACAGAGACCATAACTTTTTTTGCAAAAGCAAAAGTATTTTCATACTCAGGACTGCTGCAAACGAAAGACATTGTAAATTAAGCCAGTTGAGATACTTACAAATAGAAACAGTACTCTGCCCATAGACACGAACAATAAAGATAAACATTGCCAAAAATACCTCAATAGCACAAGAGAGTGGAAAATAATACAAGCTGAGAGTTGACCAAACAGTGAAACATTACATAAGCAGATGTATTATTACACCAGCAACAAGAAGCCAAAAGACTTCAGACTCTACAGTGAAATACGTAATATTATAATCCATAAAAGCAGAGACAGAGATGGCGAATACATTGTGTAACTCACAAGAACTGCTGTAGACCAAACAGCTCTCTACCACAGGTCACACTATCTTTCATCATCCCCGTAAGAGTAAGTGAAAAAGCACCATCCTGTATGAGTAACTTAATACATAAAGTCAGTAAAAATCTGTTCCTACCAATGAAATTGCAAAACCATGGAAATCATAGCAACGAAGGATGTTTTTCTGCAGAAAGATAATGGATGTATTGTTCAATTTTATCCAAAACTCCAAAGAAAATACAATTCAGAGCTGAATAGAATGAAACATTTTGCTTTAAGACAAGAAAAAAAACAAGCACAGCCTTATGTTCATTTGAAATGTTTCACTGTAGTGAAAAAGCAATCTGCTTTGTTTTTCAGATTACTAATATGAACTATTTAAATTCAGCTTTGATGAGGTCTAGGGAGTTCTTGAACATCACCACCTTTCCAATTATTTAACATCAAGTATTGTTTAGCTACATCCAAGTTAAAAAACACTGGAGCTATTATGGAGAAAACATAAAAGGAAAAGAGAAAAGTTAAAATTCAGAGGGAGCATGCTGAAGGGGCGGCATATCAGAGAAAACTCAAGTATCCAGACAGCCAAGCCAGACAAAAGAAACGCAGAACTGACCTAAAATTTGGATGAAAGAAGCTGAGATTTATGTGAGAGGGATACAGTCATCTGGTCCAAAACAACCATTCAGCCAGACACTCTGAGGTATTCTACATCACTTTTAAAAATCAATGAACAGATCTTCCCTGACCAGGTAACAGGGCTTACTCTGTAATCCATAATATGCAATGTTATGGAATGTGTAAAAACTCAACTAATTTAGGCTGCTGCTTCCACTTTCCCATTTTGCACCACAAGGAAAAAGCTCTGGGATTTAATTTATGTCAGTTTTGTGCGTACCATTTTAATGCTTAAGCACGTATCTGCAGATTTACTGGCTGCCTGCATAGGGAGTTTCAGTGATCCCACTCACAAGGGCAGCAATAACCCAGGCTACTGAGTCTTTGCAAATCAGTCATCAGAATTGCAAGCGTTCTGGCTGGTTTTGTTATCAAACAGTTGCCAAGAAAAAAGGGAAATAAAACAGAAAATTACATAAAACCAATGAACATAAGTAAGTTTCAAATAAATTTAAAAACCTTACTGATTTGGCTCAAAACTGACATGGGTACAAATCTCTCTCCTAGGAAAACAAGTTTATTCACGGCTTTTTCAAGGAAAAGGATGCAGAGAATTTAAATTTCTTGGTATATCTAATCTGTGTTCTCTAACACAACCAAGTATCTGTGAGCTTCTGCCTGCTCACATGTCCAAAGATCGCTAAGGACCCAGCCAGGCACGCTTAAGCCATAACTCTATTTTAACAGGAACAAACCACAGGAAAGCATGTTCTGCATCTCATTTCACATCTCACGTGTTCAGCACAGTCTGTGGGCTCAGGCGGTATCCTAGAGACACAAAGCACCATATATTGCATTCATATATCCACTGAGCACAATAAATATCACTGCATAGTAAAACCAACCATTTTCACCAAATCCGCCTACCATTTTTGGCACCATTTTATGGCTTTGAACTTATTCCTGCCCTAAAGACAGGATACTGATTCACAAAAACTCTCGTCTTTACCCGTATGTAATTTGGATGAAGACTTCGCCTGCATGTCCATGACCTTGGCTAATGCTTCAAAGAAACCTGTGCTTGGTAGCTTATGATGTGCTCCCAAATGATGGCCTTCAAGTCTTTTTTTGCTACTGGAATCTCTGCAGAGGCCATTCATCAGCTGTATTTTCTTGTTCACAAGCTGAAAGGCTTAGCTGAGTTCTGGTTTTGTCTTGTTTCGTATCAGTGGTTCCTTTCTCTCGTAGACATCATGGTCTGGCAAGGGTGCTCAAGGCAATACCTGTGGCTTTTCCTGACCACGGGCTTTGCAACACCACCACACCAACAGCAAGCAGTCTCTCTGCTGCCTTGCACAGCTACTTCACTCTGCATCACACCCCATATGTTGAGGAAAACTCCATTTCTGCTATGAGCAAGGTTTCCAGTTCTGAAAATGCTCAGCGGAAAACTTCACGTCAGGCAAGTTGTGGTGTGTAATCATGACTTCTGCTTCTGAGCTCTTTCTGCCCTACCCTACAGGTTTCCCGGATGGAGCACAAGACCACTGTTCTCTGCAGGCTCACAATACCAGTAGTCTCTTCTCTGCCTTCAGTGAAGTGTGGTAAATCACTAATGGAGGGTACCTCAGCTTATAACTAGGGCACTGCTGCTTGCACCCCATCCTGAATGTCAACCTGAACACTTGGTGAAGGAACGACATCTAAGGTGATGATATTATTTGCTGGATCAAAAGTCTAAGCCAGCCATGACAATTCAGGTAATTCAATTCTTGATCTCGGCGTATTTCTGTAATTTTTGTGTGCTTTGCCTTTTTAAGTCAAAACATCATCCGCCTCGCTTGTGCAGTGTGCCCTAGTGCTCAGCTTCTAGCAAGAGGATTATATACTGCTTCTGTCCTGAAGGAACTTTGCATTTCCCTTGCTGTTCATGGCCCTCTTAGGTGGCTGCATGTTTCAAAGCCCAGTATGGTTGGTATTTAGTAGCCAGTCCTCCCAGTAAAAAACCTGCATATAATGTTTTGCACAGCCTGCGAGTGAACCGGCGAGCCCTTCTGTGATCTCCCCTTAGTACTAAGGTGGCTTCCATTAGGTAAACAGCCTTTTCTGCACAGCTCTGAACATCTTGACTCTGGCACACTCAACTCGTAGGCAGCAAATCTCAAAGTAACGTTTTGCTGAACAGTTTCAGAAACACGTCTTTCATCAGCGCTTTCCCAAGGGTTTGAAAGAAAGTAGTGCAATTTTTAAAAAAAAAAAAAAAAGGAAAAGAGGTATTTATAAGCCAGCTGCATTTGGATTGCAACATTACCTTAAGCAGAGAACTAATTTTTGAAGCAAAGTATATTTTTTACTTCGATTGCACCAAATTATGTGGATAACACAGACACAGTGCACGTTGCAAGGAACCAGAACTCTAACAGTGTTTAGTTGCATCTCTTTGAATGGAACTGCTTTACAGGACCATGAATCCAAGTACTGGTGCATTGCAGATTGTCATTTTTAGCTGCTGCAATACCACGTCTTGTTTTGGTGCCTACTGCCAGATTACATCATCTTGTAGCAACTCTTTCAGTGGAGCAGCCAAAGCTGCTCCTCTCTGGACGTCGTTCACTAGAAATCCAACAATGCCACATTTTCTTAATTTTATTTTATTTTTGTTTAGTCTTCCTGCTGCAAGTAAGACTGGAAGGACGGGAAGGAAGAGGAAATTATAGAATCGTATCAGCAAGGAAGATCACAGATGGCCCTGGGAAAGGCAGTGATGCAGAAACTGTTGTAATACAGCCTAAAGGTGGATCATATCTACACCAAATAAACACACAAGCAACATCAGTTCTTCAGAACTGGTGCATACAATTCTATTTTCTCACAGTAGCTTGAGCTTTGTGTCAGGTTCTCTACCTACTAATCTAATAACGGTTAGAAGGGACGCCCTAGGAGTGAAAAAAAAACCACAAAAAAGGTCTTGTTTGCTATGGTACAAGGGTGATTTCTGCTACAAACGCTTCACAGGCTGAGTGTGACATCAGGTTGTCACGTAACATGGACAGCAGGTCCAGGCTGCGTGTCTGAGTATAGTTGTCTTGACCTCCACGTCAAGTTTGAATTTTAGAGATGCACTGTGCACGTTCAAATGGAATACCAAACTTCTTCCGGGTAAGCTCCAAGAACTGTTTTAACTCTTGGTCTTGATTTAAACTACTGTCTGATTTAAACTACCTATTTTTGTCTTTTTTTTTTTTTTTGGATGATCTAATGCTTTGCGCAGCCATGAAAACAGTATGGACTCTCACACATGACATGAAGTTGACAGCGAGCATTTCTAGCTGTGGCACAATGTCCGTTTTTACTCTAAGGCAGACAGACTTTGTCCCAGTGACCGAGAGAACATGTTATCAGATCCCTAATTTGTTTAACAGCTCATAGAACCTTTTTAGGTTGGTGCCCATATACGATCTTTATGGTGACAGTGCCACCAGACTAAGCGCATAGGGCCACGTGTCAGTGTGGCTGCTTATATCTCAATCATTTAAGCTCTCAGAAGAGAACACAAATCAGCACCACCTGTAGTTTTAAGGTTACAATAACTTCTAAACCTTGTTCTGATCTCATTCGGAGCAACTTTTAAAATCCTGCTTGCTCTGCTGGAGTGTTAAGGAATGTAAAGCAGAAGTGCTAACTTTTATCTGCTTCAGAAGCCTTCCTGGAGATTAGGAAGTGTTGCTCTGATCTCTCCCAGTTCTATGCCACCTTGCTATCTGGACACAAAAGGTCAGATTTTAAGCTAGGTTAAATCAGTTGAACCTCAAAAAGGTCAATAGAGCAACGCTAGCTTGTCCCAGGCGCAGAGAAATTCTCACTGAGCCATTCCAGAGATATGAGACTTGGGATTCAGAGCATTTTCCAGCACACACGTTCCTATAACCATCTTCTGCTCTCATAAGCACAGTTTCCTGAGGTCCCTAGATATTCTGCTCAATTTCTTGCTATGTTTCCCCCCCCCCCCCCCCCTCACTCACTGTATTTAAAGACCATTTGCCTTCCTGGAAGCCAGAAAATTAATATGTTCTAATCCTTGCACCAGTCACTTTTTCTATTATTGATCTATTCTGCTGAACCCAGGAGTAATAATCCTTGGTGAGATCACAAAAGGTCCAGTGAGAATATCTACTCACAACTTCTTATTCTTAACAGCAATAAACATCACAGCTGGATCCACGCTCTTTCTTTATTTGTCCTTGCATCAAGAGCCTTCTGAGAGTGTAGGAAGAAGAAATTATAAAGCCTCTCTCATATAGACTTTGAAAGGACAAGAATTCTAGAGAGGTCTTCGTGGTTTAATTTGTGTGAACACAAGAAAAAAGACCTGGGTGAGACACAAAAATAGGTTTCAACACTTTTCACTGCAAAAGCAGAATATCTGATGCTAGACAGTCATATCAGTCAGGGATTTCAAGAATAAGGAGGACCTTGTCCAAAATTTCCCACCTCAGACATAAAGACCAGTGTGTTGGCTAAGCACAGAAGAAAATGAGTAAGTATCACTACCTTAAGATAATGATTGTGGGGGGGGGTGGGGGGGTGTGTGGCTGGGTTTTTTTGTTTTTTTTTTTTTGGTTCACACAAATTCAAAGCAAATTAAGTCACATTTAGTTTGGCTGGTTTTGTTGCATTGGTGTGACTTGGCTAAAAATAGGCAAGTCAAACCAGAGCTCTCTGCTCAAATTTGACCCTATATTAATAGAAGCATACATGACCCTGAGACACTCCTACATCGACCAGTCTGAGTCAGGGCAGACTCCCTGACTCATCCAAACTGCGATTCTCATTTTGGGTAACTTGGAAATAACAGTGGTATAGACATAGCAGGAGGGTTAGTAAGTGATACTTGTATTAACACCTTCATTTTTGGAAATTCGGTGTGCCTGCTACAGACAGCTAGAGGAAGGCAGGCAGAAAATAAATAAATCAAACTCTGGCTTGTATACAGAGAGAGCCATCCACCCCTATGAGTGGGGAAATTGCCAAGGAACAAATTGAGTAGAGTGTACAAAGGGAAGAGAAAACCCTCTGTCCTGCTGTTTCCTTGCTATTGAACGCGTATGCCTTGGGGGAGTGCCAGCCTAACCTCAGGAAATTCCGGCCCATCTTGAAGAAAGTCATCATTTACTACAGGAAAAAAAAAAAGAATTAGCAGGGGCAGTAAGAGGCTAAGACGATCGGGTTTAACTTTCGCTGGCCCCAAGCCAAATATGTAAGCAAAGGCTTAAAGGAACTTTCTTCTAATGCTTCTGTGCCAACAATAGATGTGGACAGGACAAATATTTACAGACCTAAAGTGGAAGGAGACTAAATGAGGGGAGCCAGACTCTGCCTGAAGTGCTTATTATAACGATTAGCCCGCGACGACTTTTCGGCCCTTGAGTGACTGCTCCCCAAAGCTGCAGACAGGATGGAATGACTCAACGGCGATGCCGCCAGCACAAGACGTCTTTTCACAGATACTGTACCTCACCGTCCTCCCTTTCCCTGGGGGTGTATTAATAGCAGCGTAATCATACTGTACATACTACAGTATAACCACCTCTCTCTGAAGTGAGCACAGGCAAGGCTGCCAGTGGGCTAAAACACGTTCAAAACAAACAAAATGGTCTTGAAGACCTGGAGAAGATGTTGACTCCTGCGCTCCAGGCTCTGAATGCTCTCTTTCTCTCTAAGCATCTCTCTGAGGCCACCTCCCTCCATAAGTGTCTCTTCTCAACATCCCAACTTGTCCTAACATTGCAGAAAAACAAGTTATTAAATGGATTATTTGGCAGAGAGATGTCTCTTACTTTACTCACCTTTGAAAACAGGAAGTTTATACAACAGCAACATGTCTGTGTGTATCTGAACATGTCCCTTCCTCCTCTGTTCTTTGCTATTCACCTTCCTTAGCTGTTGGGCAACGAGATCTTCTCTTAATCTGTTTTTTTTGCACAGTTAAGCACAATGGAGCTCCTGAATGATGCTACGATACAAACACAATCAAATTCTCTTTTCTCTGTTCCCAGACACAATGACAATGCTATAAAAAAAATAATGGTGGGAACATGTATAGTAGGGGCGAGTGTTTGAGAGCAGAACTTTGTCCAAAAACACCTGCACTGAAAGCAACCAAAGGATGATTAAAATCATTGTTTAGTTCATTTCTTACTTTTCCAGAGCTGAACTTGTCGCTCCACCATTAAAACTGCCGTGGATAAATTCGATCTTAAGATTTCTCCAGCTTTGCCTTCCAGAACATTTATGTCTGAAGCCCAAGAACTGCCACTGGTTGATCACTGCAGGATAGATCTTTAGCAAAAAGGACCTTGAAACAAATAGCCACATCCTGTAGCATCTGTTACAGGGGTTTAATTGCATGATTTTCAACCACTTAAAAAGCAATTATTCCCCTTTTTCCTACACACCCATGTTTACCAGGATAACTGGAAACAGTCAGAGGTGCATGGAAAAGTACAGAAATTTTCTGGAAAAGCAGTTATGTAATACAGAATTAAACACATCTCTTCAGTGGGAGGTTAAATAATGAAACATCTTGTGTTTCTCAGTCACCTTGAGCTTTAATACACGAGTCCTCATGTCCAATGCCTGTCAGGGCGTGCAAATGAATAATTTTCTATTTACCTTTTCTCCTAAGAAAATAAAATCAATCATGTAACCCCACAAACCTCACAAACTGCAGCAACGTGCAGCCTTCAAGAGGTAGAGAAACATTCTTCCTGCATAGCCCGAAGGAGACCCATAAAGCAAACACAACCGTGTGTCTCCATAGATAAACCACTGTTTACCCCTTGTGACTCTTACCTGACGCTGCAGAGTACCAGGAGGGTGCTCCTCCTGACTACCGTGCCCGTTAAATTCCTTGCTTTCCCTCCCTCTGGCCCCTACATGCAAGAAATTAGACGGGCATGTCCTGACCATCTGCAGGAGTTAAATCGTGCCTTGGACATTCTCATAATCAGGTTCTCTGTCTCCCCAAAGGAAGAATAAAAAACCAAAGGAAGCAATAAGCTGCCCAGTGAGGCCAGTAGCAAGCTCTGTGGTTGGCTCCAGAGCTCAGATTTGTGAGTGAATGCTCTGATACCCAGCCCGGATGCTGCTCCACGAGCGGTTTAGGTGATGCCATCAGGAAGCAGCTCCCAAACGCTGCATTCGTGTGTGGCATTACTACTGCCAAGACAAATGTAATTGTTCTCAGTCTAATCCTGAAACTTTTCACTCTTTTCCTTCTGTTTTGAGCTCTGTCTCTGCTCCCCAGTCTCTTAAGCAAGAGCTGACCTGTCTGATCCCAGCTGGGGTCTGAGCCAACATGGATTATCACCAGTGGAGAGCTACAAAATCATGGCTGGGGCATGTCGAGGTCATGGATGTTTCCTTGGCTGAAATTGCTCTCTCTCTCTTTTGTAGCTGTGCATCTTCGACCTAACTTTCCAGCTCAGAGAGCTGGCTCTGCTCTGAGACCACGGGTATTTCCACATCGCATGCCGGGGTCATCCTAAGGCTGCCCTCTGGATCAGACGTGCTCTCTATTCAGACAGCGAAAATACAAGTGCAACCCCAGGCGCAGCCCAAGGGACTCTTACAGCTCAGCCTGTCTGGCAGTTTAATATTCTGCCGGGCACCTCAGCACACCCGGACGGGCAGTCTGCAGAGTGCCTGCGGGGCGAGCCTGTGATCGGAAGCGGTGGCTCACACAAGCGTCCTGCTCCCAGCCCTTGTCAGCCCTCATGTAGACACAGCCCAGGGTGGTCTTTAACAGCAAGAATGTGCTCGTCTCCAACCCTGCAGATCCTCTCGGGCTGGAGGCTGAACATGCCGTGTCTCCTAAGCCTGTGAGTCACGTGCATGTACATAATGAAAGGTGGTCAAAATCATTATTAAATAAACTGATAAGTACTTAAAATTGCAAGCTAAATGGGACCAATCTTCATTTAATGTGGACAGAAATGTTTTACACTCTCCTGTCTCTATGACTCATAACATTAAAAGCCCACTAAAAGCCAAGAAACACTTAGTGCCTGCTATAGAGCAGCACACAATCTTCTTTTAAATGCAAATACATACAAAATGCAGTTTGTGTTAATCAGATTAAAAATGTCACACCTACCAGGACAGAAGAATGCAATATACGCCCTCCCACATATTTTCTATCATATAAAAATGTTGGTTGAAGATGGAAGTTTCTTTCAATACCTCTGCAATGTTCACATCATCTGTATCGACATATTCATGCCAGAAAACACAACAATAACTACAAATGGTATGTTTTATTGCATGTTAATCCAGCATGAAGGGCAGGTATTTGAAGACAATGAGGTGTCTGAAGACGCAGCGGTCATACTGTGGGCATTTCAAATGTATCTGGGCGTCTAACTCCTTTGACTTCAACTGAATTATTTTTAAAACTTTTCAACTATTTTCTTTACCCAGGCATAACGCGTACTATCATGAAGTTACAGCAATTACCATCACTCCAAAGCCTAAGCATCTCATTTAAAAAGTTCAACTTTCTCAGCTGCAATGCTGTGTGAAACCATGTTATGACATTTATCACTTATAAACCCCCAACTCTTAAAAGTGAGGAAATGGACAGGCAAGAACACTGCAAAGTTTATCATGTCCACAGAGTATTTACTATTTGCATGAAGAACGTGAAGTGAATCACATCAGGCAGCCATAATTCTGATCTCATGATATTTAAAGTATTGTTCTTCTCAACTTTGGTGCATAGGTATTTTGAGAAGTAGTGGGTAGGGGAAAGTATCAGTTAATATGTGTATTAATAAATCAGTTATTATTCATGCTTACATTTTGATAGAGTATTCATAAATACTAATTCTGAGTCAGCTTTGACCTGGCAATTCCCATGGAACAGACCGAGGCCCTACTTGGCTGAACTTGCTCACAAGGCACATCCATCGTTTCAAACCTAAATTTATTTCTGCCCTTGTCAACCTGCTACCTCATTATCTCACTAGTCACTGACAAAAGAAATGATGAATCATGAACATTGGGGTACAGAGAATCAAATACGCTCAATAAAATTAACCTCATTATGTCAGTTGCGCGCAGCATGATGAAACCCTCTGGCGGGACCTCTAGGGGTTACCGTAACACAAGCGAAGAATAGTTGTGTTGTCTCAAAAATAATGAGGAACACATACATCAGGAATGAAATTCATCTCATGGCTGGTCCATGGCACAATCAGGGCTACAGGTGGATTTGCATTTGGGAGTTATTGCTGCGTGACATTCAGAGCGAAGAGAATTTTAATGTCTTTCACAAAGGTCTTGTTGTGTATTTGATTTGATCCCTCTAAAAAATACACAAAGCGGGCAACATTTTCTACTTTAAACAGAACAAAACTACAGGAAAAACTACAGAAGAGTCTTACAGCCAAACCAGTTAAGGTATCTTACCAAAAAATAGGCTGCGAGGCTACCCCTGCATCTACAACGTCGTACAAAAGCTGTGCCATGGGCCTGCGTTGGGGAAGACATCACAGGGCTCAGTACGGCCACGCACAGATGGCGCCGCTGCCACTCGCGCTGCCTGGGGACACACAGGCATTCCTGGGCTCCTGGTGTGTCCCCTCCTCAGGGCTTCATCTACCCCTGCCCACACCTTACCTTTCAGTGGAGTCAGACCACGAGTCCTCCGAGGGCCCCAGAATTTGTCCTCAAACCACCTCCAGCATTAGCAGGACTTGAAAAATCAAGGTGAATTTCTGTGCTAGTTACACACCGCATTTTTAGATGGGATCATTTTATTTTACAGTCACTCCCTAGAGAATTTTTCTGCCTGCTTTCTGGCGTGGCTATTTTTGTTTTTACCATACACAGATGCCCTTGAGTTATGCTTGAAGCACAAACTGTGAGCGCCGTTTGCCGACGTAGGGTTTTCTTGTAACGCGATGAGGTTCCGACATGGGTGCACCGCACAGCCACGCGCCCAGCAAGCGGGAGCACGGAGCACAGCGAGAGTCCGGGGGTCCTGCTGCAGCACAGGGACGAGTTGAAGGTGGGACAGGGCTTCAAATTGCCAGCCTTGGCTCCTGAAAATAGCTCCTTGCTTTGCCTGTGCTAAACTGATAACGTAGGGTTTTCCAGAATACTCAGTCAAATAAAGTTTTTAGAGAAAAGCAAAGTAGTGGGATGTCAATTAAATGAAACACGATGACTTGCAAGGGGGATTTATGCAAACAACGTTTTGTTACCCTAAACATCATGCTGGCTTGTCAATCTTTCTGAGCTGCAAATACTTCTGTGCATTGCAGACCACGATGGAAAGCCTCCCTCCTCATAGATACTGCTGTCTTCTGCTACGGATTTCTGTCACCTACTTTAATACATACCTCTGGTCAGATTCACATCACAGTTCAAAGGTTTCTGCTCAGTAATCCCCACAACGAAGACATACTGTGAAGTCAAATACCCATTTGTTTCAATGGAACTATTTTACTTTTCATATAAAAAAGCACTATCCAATAAAAATCATATTAAACAAAGTAGTGGAACAAAAGTGGATCTCTAGCTAAGTACAGAAAATGACTTTGAGTGAACTGTGATACTACATTTTATCACAGATTAGTCATTTTGTTAATCACCTTTTAATATGCTCCAATTACTTTCTAGTAAGGATGCCCAACGGAGGCTGGGAATCAGAATGCAAGGTTGATATAAACGGTTCTAGAGCTCGGTACCTGGTAATTTTTCACAATGTGGAACATCTCCTATAAAATGCTGACTGTCCTCTGATGTCAGTGAATTCCACCCATGGCAAAAGGTTTACTTGACCACCATAAAATCAAAAAGTTGACAAAGCAATTAACATTTTGCTCTACTCCATTTTGTAGTTTTCATCCACATCTATACAGGACAACACATCAAAAAACCAGACATACAAAAGGTGAAATTCAGGAGAAGGAAAATAAACCAACATGATCAAACCTAAGGAAGCAAATGAGTTCAAGTTCAAACGCTGGTGCTCGCAGAGTCAGAATAATTGCCATCCCAGTCCTAAAAGCTACGAATCCAAGAGAGATCTCAGGCCCCCAGGACTAATCTGCATGAGGATAAGATCATCGAATGAGAATGCAACCAAAGCTTTCAAAACACATGACACAACTATTAATTAATGCACTTACAAGCCAGAAATGATCCTTGCAATCTCTTCATCTGACTTCCTACTTTAATGCAGGCTGTAGGATTTGCACTAAATAATTCCTGTTTGAACTAGAGCTGATTTAAAGATTTCTTGGAGCGATGAACTGACTGCAATTATTGATTGGTGTTCAATTATAAATCAGTATTTTCAATTCAAATGTATTCTATAATTTAAGGTGAACTTGCAAAATTTCCCTTCCCAGCTACGATATCTTAATGTATCTTTGTGGACTAATAGGACAATTCAGTTGTCCTATCAATTTTTTGTTCCCCGTGTAAGTAACAAATTATCCCTTAATCTCTTCCGAATAAATTAAGCATTTTATGTTCAAGAAGGTTTTCCAGCACTTCTGCCACCCTCATGTCTCTTTCCAGCATTGTAAACAAAACTGAGCACATTATCTTTCAGACAGCCATGGTAGTGTGAGACCTCTGGATATTCTGTTTTCCTCAGTGCTCCTGTTCATATATTCATGGATTGCAGTCAGCATTTTGGCTGAAGAATGGCTCCGGAGGTTGTGTTCAGTGGATAAACAGCCACCACTCCCCAAGTCTTTCAAAGTCACTGCTTCACATGACAAAGTCCTCTTATCCATAAGCACAGGCTGCATTCTTTGATCTTCCACCTATGACTTTGTAAAGGCTTTTATAGAAATGGAAATGTATGATTGACTCGTGACCATTTTACATAGTGATCTCCATTACTCTGCGTCAATGACCTATGGAATGAAATCCTTTATTTAAGAAATTTATGAATTTTTATCACCTTGATATTGCTCTCCATTGATAAAAATGTCACTTGCAGTGAGGCTAACATCTGTCCATTTCAGGGCCTACTAGAAAGTCTTCCACTCAAAAAGGCAGTTTTACATCCACTGGTATGTTTATTTGTGTCTTCTTAAATTTCCTATTCAAAGCACCACAAATTCCTTGTGGATCACGATGAGAAACGTTACAATCCTCTAGAAACGTTGTCCAGACATCCCTGTACCTACTCCTGGAGAGCCAGTTTGACAACATTTGCTATCCATAACTCTAAAATTGCCTGTCAGTGTTCAAGAGGCGTTTGGACAATGCCCTTAATAACACGCTTCAACTTTTGGTCAGCCCTGACATGGCCAGGCAGTTAGAGTAGATGTCCTTGTAGGTCCCTTCCACCCAAAATAGACTATTCTATTTCCATTCTATCTTTATCCCATCCTAAAACAGAATTTTGCCATTATTACTGACAAAAAAGGACAGATGAGAAAGATTGGCTGAACAAGGTACATAATAAATCTAGAACTCCAATACTGAGTAGAAACAAGAATCAAAATTATTTTAAAATGCTCTGAATAATAAAAAATCTCCCCTAACTTTGACTTTATGATGTAAGATCTTTATACTTCAAGACTATACACACACATATACACCTCTATTAGAGGCATCTTCATAAAATCTGGTTCTGGTGTTGGTTTGGGACACCACCCTGTGGCTTCAGCTATCACAGAATCATAGAGCTGTTTGGGTTGCAAAGGACCTTAAAGACCATTTAGTTCCAAACCCCCTGACATGGGCAGGAACACCTTCTGCTAGGTCTGGTTGCTCAAAGCCCTGTCCAACCTGGCCTTGAACACTTCAGGGAGGGGGCTTCCACAACTCCTCTGAGAAATGTATTCCAGCACCTCACCACCCTCACAGAGACGAAGTTCTTCCTGACACCTAATCTAAATCTGCCCCCTTTCAGTTTAAAGCCGTCACCCCTCATTCTATCCCCACACTCCCTGACAAGGTGTCCCTTCCCATCTTTCCTGTAGCCCCTTCACGTACTGGAAGGCCACTATAAGGTCTCCCCAGAGCCTTCTCTTCTCCGGGCTGAACAACCCCAACTCTCCCAGCCTGTCCTTGTAGGGGAGGTGCTTCAACCTCCTGATCATTTCTGTGGCCCTCCTCTGCACCCGCTTGAGCAGCTCCATGTCTTTCTTACGTTGGGGGCCCCAGAGCTGGACAGAGAACTACAGGCAGGGTCTTACCAGAGCAGAGGGGGAGAATCACCTCCCTCAGCCTGCTGGCCACACTGCCTTGGATGCAGCCCAAGGTATGAGTGGCTTTCTGGGCTGTGAGAACACATTGCTGGCTCATGTTCAGCTTTTCATTACTTTTTCTTACTCAAGTAAATCCAGAGCAGGAAAAGAAAATATAAAAACCTCCACTAATCCACCTTAAATATAGAAATGCTTATCCCATATTTAAGCTAATAAAATATTCTGTTGTATAGGATACACACCACAGTTCAAAAATATTTGGTATGCTGACTTCATTTTTTTCTAAGTTGCTTCCCCAGCTCTTTGGCAAACAGTGGGTAGAAGACCATGCATGAGTTGTGGCTTCTCATTATATAATGGTCCTAATGATCTTCCTCATATGCAGGGGCAATCATCAAGTTAATCCTCACTTGGCTCAGTAAAAAGAAGCATTTCTAAACCGGCAAATGCCGCTTCACAAGGAGCAGTAAAAGAAAGGTTCAGCAAAGCAGTTTCTTGAATTTTAAATCCAAGAGCCATGACTCTTTTGTGGAGGGAAGATAGTAGGCACATCATCTTATGCAGCATTGCTTCTATTTCAGGATAAGACAGGGGTCTTGAAATATTTCACCCTAGCAGGGCTTGCCACATCCAAGTTGTTACGGTTCCACATTCAGGAATAAACGCAGTTCCTTGAATCCTGCTCAGTAACAGGTTTATGCAAGTCATGTTCAGAAATTACCTTGGCTCGCAACATTGATTTATTTTCTAATAAGAACCTAATAATAAAGGCTTGAAATCTGCATTCAGTAGAAAGGCAACAATACTTCTTTTAAACAAAGTCATGTACACTGCATAAATAAACATATTAATAATTCTTTCCCCAGGTACAGACAACTTGTCTGCCTACTATAAGGTCTCCAGGGGGACCTTATAACTGCCTTCCAATACCTGAAGGGATCCTACAGGAAGGCTGGGGAGCGACTTTTCACAGGAGTGTCCAATGACAGGACAAGGGGAAATGGGTTTAAACTGACGGAGAATAGGTTTAGATTAGATCTTAGGAAGAAATTTTTCAGTATGAGGGTGGCAAGACTCTGGAATAGATTGCCCAGAGAGGTTGTGGATGCCCCCTCCCTGGAGGTGTTCAAGGCCAGGCTGGGTGAGGCCTTGAGTAACCTGGTCTAGTTGAGAGGCGTCCCTGCCCATGGCAGGGAGGTTGGATTAGATGATCTCTAAGGTCCCTTCCAACCTAGGTCATTCTGTGATTCCATCATTCTATTCATGGTAAAATGGTCTCATTGTGAACTATAATTTCAGCCCCAAAATCATTGTCCATCCAGCCACTATGTAACTGTGCACCAAAAATGTGCTTTTGTCTGAGGCTCCAGAATGAAATCTTTCGTTTTCTTTTTTTTTGAGGGGAAAAAAGAGACAAATTTATTCTGAGATCACTTACCTAAACAAATAACAGCACCACTAGACAGTCCCCAAGCATGCTAAAAAGATAGATTTGTCCGAGTACATTACCGCAATACAGAGATTAAGACCGTGCTATGGGACAGTCCCCAAACTGTACACTGCTGGGAAGTCTCACAGCTCAAAAATGTGAGAAAGAAACAGAAATATGGCCTGTCATTCCCACAGGCAAGCTGCCTTCTCTTTCCTCTGCAACCACCCTAGCACCTTGAATCTCCATACATGGACCTCCAGGGCTGTATTACAAGGAATTGCTGTTGCTCTTTCCATTACCCTGCATTTCCATCCTGTTGTCCTGCTGTCCTCCACAACCACTTCATCCCTCCTTCCCCAACTTGTTTTTTGTTTCTGTCAGATTTGCAGCCCAGTTCACAGTGCAGCCACCACAACATTTTTATGCACAGGAGCGAGTGGTACAAAGGCAGAAGGAAACAGCTGGGGATGTTCATGCACCCCATTTCAGCCCTACCTATTCACATCATAGCACCTTCGTTATCTTGCAGAACAAGAAACATTCTTAAATGCAGACTGCACCCACTGTTTTCTTTTGGATATGTTAAAACTATTCACTGCTTCGTTCTCTGAGGGTGCAAGCAGAAAGCAAGTCCCATTGCTTAATATAATGCTAGAACGTGCTTAGAAACTGCATGACAAGTAACACTGACAACTATAATAAAACTTGCATATGACCAAACAGACTAGAATTTTTTTCTGAGTCTATTACAACTTGTTGAAAAATTAAAGAAGGCGGCTGTAGTAAGGGAGTAACAAGAGGGTGCAGGGGAAGGCCACATTGGAGATACTCATTCATTCATTCATTCATTCATTCATTCATTCATTCATGGTGCTGCTGGAGAATGTCTGGTTCCTCTCGGATGGCAGGCTCCTTGACACCAAATCCTGAGAACACTTCACATTTGTCTGGCTGTTATCAGCTGACACCCTCTTGGCCTGCATTTTGCATCAGTTTCTCAAGGGAAAAAGAGGAGAGCTAAGATAACTATTGCCCTAGTACCCCCTGCTTTTTCAACGCAATGACTTGTCCACAAAATGTACAGAAGTGTCTGAAATCTAAAGTAAATGTGGCAAGCACTGACGACTGGGAGCTATTCTTATCTTGCTGCCCTCTATAAACACAATGGCTGACCATGTCCCTTACTGCCTAATACAGCTGTCATCATTTAAATGCTTTGTAGTCTACAAATGGGCCAGTCCTATGGTGACAGCCTGAATAATAGAAAGATTACAGGTTGTATAACTCCATTACAGTAGGAGGGAATTTTGCAGTCAGACAACATTTCCTCCCATGTTCAAGCAGGGAAAAATCCCAGCCCAAGATTTCACTGCTCAGGCAAATAATTTCTCAGCTCTCCATCACCTTTGAAACCTGTGTTTATAGCTACAAGCTCTCTCGGGTCCAGCCTACTTTGTTTGAAATCGACTTCCCAAACACTTCAGAAACTTTTGCATCTGAGGATGAGCCTTGAATGTGTTATGGTAGCAAGCCTTAGGAAATCACTTCAGAAGTGTCTCTGCAGTTTTAGTGAATCGATGCGCTGCAAGCTTTAGTTACTTCATGGAAATAAAGTAAATCATTACAATCAAATCCCCTATTATTATTTACAGCAGGGAAGGATTGAGCCCTTAATCTGCTTACATGCTTATATAACCAATCAAACCAGGATCGCTTAGAGAAAGGCAGAAAACCTAATAAAAACTAAAGCATTTTGTAATTGTCTACAATTCATCTTAATTTAAATAGTTTGCTCTCAAAAGTTAAACACATCTGAAGTCTGGAAAAAAAGAAATAGCTCTTCCACAGACTTGATACAGCCTATATATATAGGCAGGTAAGATAATAGATAAATACGTAGGTAAATATAACAGACAAGGACTTCAAAAGCACATGAATTTCTACCGCAACTTTATCAAAGGTTTGCTGTGTTCCCAAGACAAATAATTTCCCTTCTGAATTTTCTTGTCTTTTAAAGAGGAGTAAACAATGCTCTTTCCAAAGGGATTTATGAATTAAAGGTGTAGCACTTTGATCAGATTCAACTTTTCAAGTTGTCCACAGGGGATTAATGATGGTAGTGCTTCAAGATTGTATCAACTCTGAATTTGCATTTGACTCACGAGCATTTAGAACTCCCACACTCCCAGCCCGGAATTGAAATAAATGTTGAAAAGGAGATGAGGTATATAAATGGTTTCACATACAACAATTCTTAATGGCACAAGTAAAGATCATTTTTTAATGAGGCATTCTGATCACGTTCCAATGCCTTTTCAACACCTCTCCTTATAGTTACAGGCTCTAGAAGTCCGCACCGTTCAGAAATAAAAGGTCATGACTTTTGAGTTCCAGCCAGGAAAAGGTAGGTAGGACATGACAAAAAAAGGACTCAACCCATGTTAGATGATAGCCTTCAGCTGTGCTGCGCAGCAGCACTGCCCACTGACCTAAGGAAGAGCTGTGAACCTGTCCCTGCTACTTACTTGACTGAAGACAGGGTGCGAACGAAAGCAGAAGAAAATTCAAAGGATGGCCTAAACCAAAAGCCATTGGTGGGTATGTCTGTGCACTCCGGAATCTCCACTGGCAGGGTGGGAAAACACAGCCATAGCGTTTCCACAGTTGTTGCAAACTGGCCACGGCGGGACACGGAGGGTGTGGGGAGCTGATCACACAGGCAGTGTGGCAGGAGAATGTCCTGCTCTCATCAGTGGAGAGAGACACTTCCAGAGAGTGGTCTCACACCCCAGGCAAGGTCAGGTGTTTCAGCACAACACTGCAGAAAAGATCATTCCTCTCCACGAATGACAAGAACAACTGAAGAAGACTTCTCCCCCATGGTTCAAGTTAGTCTTTGTGACTACTGCCCAAGCTTCTTCCAGAAAAAAAGAACAGTTTCAGAATGAGAGAAGATTACAAGTAATTCTGCTTTTCCTCTGTAATTTGTGTGTGGACAGTGGTCTGGTCTAATAGAGGTACTGCAAACTATGGCTGGATGCTACTAATGTGGCTACACGTGTGTCACAGGGTGACCACTGTGTGGGATAACCTTCAAGCAAGAAAGGGTTAGAGCAGGGTCAGACAGAATAATTTCCTAATAAGTAAAAATAATTTTGCATTATAAAGAAAACGGGCAAAAATCATGTAGGACTAATTCGGATTACAACTCAAGAGAAGCCCAAGCTTTGAAATTCAGATTCAAAGCTTTAAATACTGCCACAAAATTTGGTTAATATACAACACTTTAGCTGAGACCAATACAATAATCTGATGGCCTTTTATGATAGAATGACCGCACTGATAGATAAAGGAAGAGCAACTCATGTCATCTATCTTGACATCTGTAAGGCCTTTGACACAATCCCACACAACATCCTTGTCACTAAATTGGAGGGGTATGGATTTGATGGATGGACTGTCTGATGGACAAGGAATTGGCTGAATCCAGATGGTCAAAATCAAAGAAATGCAATCAAAGGTTTGATGTCCAAATGTAGATCAGTAACAAGTGGTGTCCCTCAGTGGTCCACAGGGGGACGGGCACTGTTTAATAAATTTATTAATGTCATAGACAGTGGGATTGAGTGCTCCCTCAGCAAGTTTGCAGATGACATCAAGCTGAGTAGGGCATTTCATTCACTTGAGGGAAGGGATGCCATCCAGAGGGAGCTTGACAGGCTTGAGGAGTGGGCCCATGCCAACTTCATGAAGTTCAACAAGGCCAAATGCAAGGTCCTTCACCGGGATCAGGGCAAGCCCCAATATCAATAGACTGGGGATTGACTGGAGAGAGTAGCCCTGTGGAGAAGGGCTTGGGGATACTGGTGGATGAAAAATTGGAAGCAAGCAACATGCATTTGCAGCCCAGAAAGCCGATCGCATCCTGGGCTGCACCACAAGAAGTGTGGCCAGCAGGCTGAGGAAGGTGATTCTCCTTCTCCCTCTCATGACATCCCCATCTGGATGGAGTACTGCATTCAGTTATGGGGTCCCCAGTACAGAGAAGACATGGACCTGTTAGAGCAGGTCCAGAGAAGGGTCATGAGGATGGTCAGGGGGCTGGAACACCTCTCCTATGTGGACAGGTTGAAAGAGTTGGGGTTGTTCAGCCTGGAGAAGAGAAGGTTCCAGGGAGATCTTATTGTGGAGTTTCAACACTTAAAAGGGGGCTTATAAGAAAAAGGGAGAGAGACTTTTTACCAAGGCTTGTAATGACAAGGGGAAAGAGTTTTAAATCAAAAGAGGGTAGGTTTAGGTTAGATATAAGGAAGAAATTCTTTGCAGTGAGAGTGGTGAGACACTGAACAGGTTGCCCAGAGAAGTTTTGGGTGCCCCATATAGGAAGTTTTCAAGATCTGGTTGGACAGGGTTTTGAGCACTGGTCTAGTGGAAGATGTCCCAGTCCATGGCAGTGGGATGGACCAGATCTTTAAAGGTCCTTTCCAAGCCAAACCAAACTGTTCTGCGATTCTGTGATACAGAGTTGGCAGGTAGCCTATGAGTTTCAGTCTCAGATCCTCAATCCCCAAAATAAAATGTGTGGGAAAGGCTTTTCCACCACAATTACAGCTTTCACAATAACAAAAATTTACTTCAGTTCTTCAGGCTGAAAATTGTACATTCCAGTCTGTTGGTGCCTCAGAAACTTGCCCACTGTGTGACTCATCTTCTCCTTCTTTTCTGTGTCCTAGATGTGGCAAGAATTCACCCCCTAAAGCATGAGGCCCTCCACTCCTCCTGGAAATCCCTGCTTAAAGCATAAACAGAAACCTACCCACAGAGGAAAAGGCAAATAAAGTTTCCCCAACTACAATCCCTATATAGTATTATAACGTCATCTTCAAACAATCACGTGTTTGTTTTGTGTCTTGGTTTGGGGTTTTGTTTTTTTTCTTCCTAACACAGGGTAAAGAATTTCAACAGAAAGCTGCTACTTTTAATGTTTCAACAGTAGCAGCTTCAATGGGTTAGGAAGTAACACAACAGCCTTATACCCAGGTCCCCATGTGTTGCCTGATCTAGTTGTGAGGCGTCCCTGCCCATGACAGGGAGGTTGGATTAAATGATCTCTAAGGTCCCTTCCAGCTTAGGCCATTCTATGATCCCTCTGGTCATTTAAAACTAGATAGAACAGCAGCAGGGAGAGTATCATTTGTAGCAATGAGAGATTGGAAAATGAACTAATTAAGTGTTAGGTCTATTCTTCTGTCCAGAAGGAAACCACCCTTACCAAATCAAAAGTCTTCAGTTTCTCACTGAGACCTGAATAAAAGAAGACAAACTTGCTAAATCAAGGTCCAATGTCCAATGACAGGACAAAGGGCAATGGATACAAGCTGGAACATAGAAGGTTCCACAAAAATATTAGGAAAAACTTTTTCACTGTAAGGGTGACAGAACCCTGGCCCTGGGGGGCATGGAGACATTCAAAACCCATCTGGATGTGTTCCTGTGTGACCTACTGTAGGTGATCCTGCTCTGGCAAGGGGCTGGACTAGATGATCTTTCAAGGTCCATTCCAGCCCCTGACATTCTGTGATTCTGTGATTAAATGTACAAAGGGAAGTGATTTAGCACAGCAAGAAACAACCAAGAATCAAAAACTATGCAGGATTAAACAGGAAAAGTATGGAAGAGGAAAACAGACTTGGGATATCATAAGCAGAGACAAAGGAGAGCTACAAATCAAACGTGCCTCACAACCACTGCTGTAACACTGAGTTTTAGGAGACCCAAAGATGTCAGGTAGGAGATAAAGAACTATGCTGCGCGACTGCATGGACCTGCTACAAGGATCCTCTGGCTCTGCCAGATGGCACCATGGCCCAATGGCACCGAGGCCACCCGTTCAGTTGCTGACTGGCACCAAAAGATGGGCACTGAACGAGCTCCTCGGCAATGGTCCTCCCTGGGGATCTCCCACGCGCATCGCTGCAGCACTAGGACCAACCCGCCGAGCTCTGAAGATCACAAGACCGCAGAGATCTCTGGCCATACAGCAACTGCTTGGGTAACACACCTGAAACGTGGCTGACACGTATCCACTGCAGCGAGATGACACGGCACGCTCTCTAATTAGGAGAACACTACCCCTTCCACAAACCCTGCCTAGCTGAGCTGCCCGACTTAGGAACCGCATTAAGCTCTTTATCTAATCAACAGAGAGAGGCATGTCCAAAGGCTAACTATTTAGGTAGCCTAAGGTAACTAAGCTCTCAATTTAGACTTCTTAATTAGGTAAAAACGGTGATGTCAGTTCTATTTAGTCAATAAAGGGAGACAGGCTTATTACTGGTGCCAGCTGATAGAGTTTCTCATTTAGCTGATGTAGTAGCCATTTATACATTTTACACTAACAAATACTATTCACTGCACAGTTGTTTCAGCAATTGTTTGGTTTTGGGGGCAGAAATTATTTAAAAATTATGTCATTCTTGTGAGGACCTGGAATTCTAATGATCAAGAATTGATGCAAACCTTTCATGTCCTGATCCTTGAATACACATATGAGCTATTTGTAGGCAGAGTGGCACACTGAGATTGCTGAAATTAAGTGCAAAGAGGACCCAGGAAACATATTTTGGATGAAAGCAGCAATCTAATTTTCTAAAAGATGGCACTGGTATGGATCAGTTCTGAGCTTTTAAAAACTTGATGAACAGAGGATATTAGTTCTTTGCTACTTTACATAATCTGCTTTGCGAACTTTTTTTTTAATATATTGCAATCCACTTCTTCAAGGCTTTTGTGAGGCAGGAGTAGGAGGTTTAATTATTTGCTAGCAGTTTCATTTCTATGCACAATAGGAAGGGAGCAGGACGCTACAATCCCTCCGTGAAAGGAAATCCCATAGAGGTTAGGAGGTGCTCCAAAATCGGAGCTAGCAGTCACCAAATCATTCAGCGTGTTTCATGCTGACAGAGAAGCCTCCGACGGGAGAGAAAGTGCTCGTGTGTGTTATCTTGAAGAAATCTCTTTACAATCTTCTTTACCCTGCAAGAAAGAAACTCATCCTGTCTTTTTCCTAAATGGAAGTGTTCACCAGTAATCCTGAAGTCTTCCCTTTCTTTGCACAAGGCACGTTAGCAGCTGTCCAAATAACCTGTCAGTGCCATGGGGACCACCCTTAAGGGGAGAGACTTCCAAGTCTTGGTCAAACCATCACTTCTCAGCTGAGGTTGCCAGTAAGAATACTGCTGGATAATTTCAAGCTCCTTTTCTCTTTCACTTACCCACATTAAATAGCATCTAATAACGCAAGTAATTTAAATGAAACCAATGGGCACAGTACACAGCAACACAGCCTTCAGTGCAAAGGAGGAGCAACTGGGAAACCTGAGGCTACAGCTTATTACGCTGATCCTTTTCCATCAGGCAACAATCTGGTATGTTCAATTCAAACTCACTAATTCAGCTGCCGAAGCTGCTACATTTCTCCTTACTCCGAACCTTTTTTATTCATCAAATCATTTTTTCACGTCAATAGCCTTTTCCTACAGCGAGTCTCACAGTACATGCAAACATCATTTCATGACAATCTTGAGAGGCACTGCCCTCTTTTCTGTCAAATTCAGAAAATGAAAGAGCAAGTAATATCCCTGAAATCAATCACTATGCTGGCAGCGAAATGCGTAGGAGAAATCTTTTCTCCTCAAACTTGTGCTACTGGACTCCGATCACTATCAGGCTAAAATATTGCTGCTAAAATATTTCCAGAGGTAAACAAACTACGTTAAACAAATTTACTCCTTTTACTGAGATAGTTTCTGAGAGGTAGCATAAGACCACACTTTTCACTGAGAACTAAAACTATTTTTTTGCATTTATGATTCGCCAGAGAAAAAGGATGCTTCTAAGTGCTCAGCTGCCACCAAGTTCCCTGCAGAAGTAAAAAACTCTCCTCCTTTCAAACCAGGGCAATCTAAAACTATTACTTGAAGTAAAAAAAAAAAATACAGAAAATTGGCAGGCCCCAAAAGATGGACAGACATCACACTCTCCTGGTATAATATATCTTGGGAACAATTAAGTTCTTTCTGGGTAAGCAGGATTTACCTGTCTGTAATTCAAGGCTCAGTTATAATCTCTGATACAATACAATTCTTACTAATGATAACTCTAATTGCAGTGTTCACTATCCTCTTTCAAACCCAGCTAGACAGCTTCCTGGAAACAAAGAATTTTGATTAAATTCCTTACTTAGTGAAATTTTCCTCTCAGATATACACACACAGCTCTCACTGAAGTGGTACAGATGTTTCTGAAAGCAGGACCAGAGAAATAACAAAGTCCTGTACTCACCTGGCACAAAGTGCTTTCACGTGAAGCTCATGTACATCCAGTCATGCAAATACTGAGGCTCACAGACAAATATATGAGAGTCTGCAAAGTTCTTCTGAATTTACTTTAGCCTTTCTGAGAGTATGTCAATATAGACCAATTTATGGCTATTACTACACATACATAAGAGTGGGTTGATTTCGATCAAAGGAAAACAGGAAGAACTCTTTTTGGCAAGAGTTATTTGAAGGAAATTGCACTCTATTGCATTGTGTTAAATGGAAAATGTATTTTTAAATTATGATAAATCAAACATATTCTATAAATTACTGTTGACCTGCATCTATGCAATGTGCTTTTGCTATTAAGAAAAGGATAAAAAAAAAAAAGGCTTTCAACTTCACAGACATAATCATAACTTTCAAGGCTACAGCACTGCCAAAGCTAAAGAAACAATAAAAAGTAATTTTGGTAATATACGTGAACAGAAGATGATAAGAGTTTGTCCTCAGATAACTAAGAAAAGAACAATTAATCATTTGTTCTGCTTTATTTAAAGGCCTGCTTCCTGAAACAGAATGAATTTGTATAGCTCATCTAAAATAAATGGAGTAGTATTCATTTATTTCAATAGGGAATTTCACTTTTTGTGGGTTTTTTTTTAACTAAAAATTAATTTCTCAGTGGAGAGGGAGGTACTGAGCTCTTCTCACTGGGATCCAGTGACAGGATGCCTGGGAATTGTTCAACGCTGTGCCAGGGGAGGTTCAAACTGGACATTAGGATGCATTTTCTCACCGAGAGAGTGGCCAAACACTGGAACAGGCTTCCTAGAGAGATGGGCGATGCCTCAAGCCTGTCAGGGTTTAAGAGGCATTTGGACAATGCCCTTAACAGTATGTTTTAACTTCTAGTCAGCCCTGAATTGCTCAGGCA
Organism: Trogon surrucura; assembly: GCA_020746105.1. Classification (NCBI taxonomy): domain Eukaryota; kingdom Metazoa; phylum Chordata; class Aves; order Trogoniformes; family Trogonidae; genus Trogon; species Trogon surrucura. The sequence goes on from CM036618.1 coordinate 8,676,113, forward strand.
GTTGGACTAGGTGATCATTGTAGGTCCCTTCCAACTGAAACAGTCCTATTCTATTCAGAATGTATTTGGTGCAATTTTGTGGCCATTAGCCTACCCTAAAAAGTCTGTGGAAAACCTTCTCTGATGGAGTTTCAGTTTAATAAGTGATTAATGATTTAACGTGCCTTTATAGCCTCACTCAAACAAGTCTGTCTCGGCACATTACAAATACTGAACATCATCAGTTCTCTGTATTATTATCACAGATTTACAGGTGGTCAAGGAAAAAGATGAAGAGGTTGAGAATTCAGCTCTCTCAGAAGCTACTTGGAAAAACACAAGAGGATGGCAGGTCCGAATAACTTGGAGAAAAAGCTGCCCTCTCACTCTTAAAAGCAGACTTGGGACCAGGATACACAAAGCTTGTTTGAGGGCACGCCACCACCCAGCAAGAGGACCAGGAATGGGACTCAGCTTCCCGGAGCGCAGGTTTTACCACACAATTTCTAGACAGAGCATCCACACCCTCAGCAAAGACTTTGTTTAGGGGCATTTCTAACTGAAAGTCACGTTTCATATCACCTTCATAAATCTCTGACAAACCTGCACTGTTAATTCCCATTGCTAAAGTCAACAAATTTAAAATCACAGGCAACAAAACAGCAGAAAATGCCTCATTTCTGTTGATGCACTCCAGGACTAACACCACTGTAACTTGTTCCCTTGTATTACTATCAGTACTACAATGTAACCTGAAGACCCAATCAAGATCAGGACGCCATTATGTTAGGCAAGGAGAAGGAGGCAGTTCGTATCCCAAATTGCTTGCAATCCATCTACACGAGGCAGACAAAGTACAACTATCGTTCTGCAGATGGAAAACAGAAGGAGTAAGCAGATTGCCAAAGGCTCTCAGAAGCATACTCAATGAAATCTCTGACAAAAACATGACACAAACCATTGCTGCTGGAAATGCGTTTCAGTGCCAAGGCACTACCTTATCTAATAATCCCATTACTTTCATATTGTGCCAGGTAACTTTTGAGACATAGCATAGATGCTGCATGATAAGATAATATTTGTTGTATTTCTTAATAAAGATAAAACATACGGGAATCTGACCACATTCTTCCATCATATACAAAGACTGGGACTCGGTTTCACGTTCTGTTATAGTCCTGTCTAATCTTCTGCAATGATCTGGAGCATCTATTTGTGTACTTCACTCAGGCTGTGCAAAGCTGAAAAATTAGCAGGTGATTTACAGTACCAAAGTTAGGCACTAAGGCATCTTACATAGTCAGAAAGGGCAATTAGGTACTTCTGAAGGGTAATCCAAAAATCCTGTTCTAATTGTAAAGCAGCCAAGAACTACTCCTTAGGAGGAAAGTAAAAAAAATAAAGAAGAGAAAAAATATTTGCTTAAATTAAAAGGTTCCTTCTACAGTGTTCCCCAGTAAGGTTGCACCTTAACTCCTGCTGCCACTGGAACTCAGGTCTGTCCATTAAGGCAGGCAACACAAGGTATTTGGGAATCAGACCACAGAGTGTGCTACCCAGATTCTGCATCTAATTGAACAAGGAAAGAGGCAAAGCTGCCACATGTAACAGCCTAATAGCTGGAGAGCTGACAGCAGAAGTGTAAAACTCAAACACAGTTCTCCTCCATCTTGAGGAGATTCCAGTTCTCACTTCCCACTTCTCCAGAAGATGTAGGGTCGTCAGACTAGAAACTACCCTGCTGAATCGCTTCCGTGCTGATGAGTGAATCATAAGATCCTGGAGGATGAACAGAGAGGCCTCTAAAGTTCTGCCAAATATCTAGAATACCAGCCTTTGGTCCTCTCAAGACTTTTTCTGCACGGATTGCAGGCAGCCTGCTCCTAAAAACCCTTTTCCCAAAGATGACTGAGAAGTAGGATACAGGCTTTTAACTTGGGTAGTGCCAGCAGTTCCCTCCCATCCATTCTCTCTGCCAGCACTCCCCATCACATGGTAAATGCACATCTAGGAGTCTCCTGGATATGGAAGACAAGATGGGGAAGTAAAACACAATAGAGCCCACAGCCCACTCCTCTTCTGAGTCTCCTTAAAATTTTGTAACTTGCTCTGGCAGGAGCAAGCCCTTCCTAGCTTCTTCTTCCTCCTCACTTGAAACTCTTGAGAGATGAAGAATTAGCGGCCAGGCAATGGTTTTTTTTCTATAAATGTGTAAAAAACTCCTAGCCCCTCAGGGAATCGTGGAACCAGCCACATTTGTACTAAGGAGCTCTTATTTCACCACATAGTGTGTGTATTGGTACGAGAGCAGAAGGGCCACCGCAAGAAGCTACATGGCCTACCAAGCCTGGGCACCACTCTATGAAAAAATCACCGGATTAAAAGAAAAAAAAAAAGTACAAAACTAATCCCTGAAGGCAGGGACTGGAATACAACTCCTCCAATAACCTTGCAAGAGTGCCTGAACCAATTACTCACCCTCTTGCCTGCTCCTCTTCTTGCCCACGGCTGTTGCATTCCTCACTGCTGAATGTCCCAAGCTAAACTGGATGGAGCAGGAAATTTCACTTCTCTCCTCCCCAAAAGAAGTAATGGTTAAGGGCGTGGCAAATAGAGCTATGACCCTCTTCTGTTGGAAAAGGCAACCGAGCATAGGTTTGTCACGTCTGAACCTGGCTGTTACAGATGAAGTGGGCTCCCGCCGGCCATGTTTTTGACTGAAAGCGGCTACCTCTGCTGTGCTTTGTGTTGGATTCAGAGCTGGGCTCAGAGCACTCCAGTGAGGTCAGGCTTCCCTGGGGATCCAAATGAGCTCCAGATCTTGGAGGAGTGCACGGTTCCCCCACTTCCCAGACTACAACGCCTCCCTACAGGTATCTGTGCCCAGCTCCAGAGTGACACGTGGGCTGAACATGGGGACACAACCTGTCAGCTCTTCATGCTCCCAACATTAAGCAGGATTTCTGCATCATTTCCTTGCACCTACATGTCTTAATTTTTACTAACTCCCATGATATGTGACAAGATAGATGCTCTGGATATCTCTACGGACATTTCTGTAACTTAGCTACCCACTTCCTAAAGCAGGGCTCACAAGAGTGTGGTAAGGAAAAGCATTGAGCACAGTGAGGTCTAATGAGATCATATAAACAAGTCAGAAATAATTTCAAGATGAATCCCAGACATACCCGGAATCAGATCAGTATAAAAATAAGTTACGTTGTATTCAGATAAAATAGTTTTAAACTGAAACTTGACATTCATATGTCATCTTTCCCACAGGTTTTACAGACCACTGGAAGAAAACACTTTATCCACTAACCATGGGCTCCCTTTAAAAATATTACCACCAAAGACTGCTTAGACATTGCAACAGCACTGGAGCTGAGACAATGAGCTTTTTTTGATATATGTTCTAATTAGAGGGGTTGCACAGCACCAATAACAAGATATACAGAGGAAGCACAGCTTATGCTGGAGATTGATTTAACGAGTTTTCATAAAGCCTTTTATGTCTAGGATGGTATCTAATATCAATAAGAATATGCAGGACCTTGTTAGCTTTCCAAATTTACCATTCATACTCTCTCTCAAGTTATCCACCAAAATTATGCTTTGTGGGAACCTCTTTTTTTTTTTTTTTTGCCTATTTCAGTTCTGACATTTAAATTTATCTCAAACTAAGGGTGGGAGGTGACAATTTTATTTCATAAAAACTGTTGACATTTGGACCGGAACAGAAACACATATTTTAGCATCTTCACAAAAATAATTTCAAAACATCCATTTTCTAGTTTTAGTTACAAAGAAGTGTCTGTAGGAGCTGAGACTGACTTCGGAGACCCGTGTGTAACTTCTGATTCAAACTAGAAATCGTCATCAGATCAAAATACTCTAAATACACAAAAGCACAAAAGCTTAAACCCAGACATCCCAAGCCAGTGCACTAACCCACATATAACCTTCTGAAGAGTGATATTATTAAAACTATATAAAAAAGCTTCTTGAAAATACAAATAGGTTTACTTCATTAGTTATATTCCCACCTTGCTCTGGCTATAAGCTACAGAAGGAAGTTCCAAGCTGAAAGAAAGCAACAGTTACCAGTGAGAACTTTCCTATAATACTTAATACTAGAGAAAAAAACATTACCTCACAGATCTAGGCTCAGATCAGCAGCTGTCAATCCCTACATCACCTACGTTTTGCCTTCTTAAGGAAGAGACCACATAAAATGGCAGCTCTTGATGTGAACTTCCCAGCTAGAGACTCAGACTCCAGAGGTCTTTGCGTTCTTTTGACAGTCTGCGTAACCATATACAAAACATAACGTTACAAACTAATATAAAGGACATTTTCCCTCTGTGCAAAGGTGCCGCATAAAAACCTCCACTAAAAAACTCGCCACTTCAGATTCATAGAAGTCCATAAAGCAGGTGTTATACAGGCCTCTTCAATCTGGAATGAATTTTACTGCCAATGCATAGGCACGTGTTTTTAAGATACGTACAATCATGAGTTATCCGTATCAGAAGGTGGAAAAATATGAATCCAGCATTTTCACTGCTTCATGCTTGATTTCTTCAGCTGGTACAATGGCTTAAAGAATCAGGTCCACAGCTTCACCTCTCGCCATTGAACGCCACTCTTGGCAAATCTGCTAGCATGCACATCTACACACTGTAGCCTAAACTGCTCAGCTAGAAGAGAAATACTGAGGAAACCCCCAGAATATAATCAAACGGATTATGACTGACAGGACAAAGCGAGAGGAAAAAAAAAAGCAACGAATGCATTTGAAATGGCAAATTCCTCTTGAACACCAGGCAGTTGGTACTGAGAGAATATTCAGAAGGTGCCTTACCTGTGTAGTGCACCACACACGTCTGACCCTTCTTCGGAAACGTCCGCCCTGTCAGAATTACAGAAGGTTATTCTTTTATTTTCTCCGATTGACCTGTGTGGCTAGGCAGTTTTATCTTTTAAGAGGAAAATGCCAGAGTGTGATTTGTATTGATTATGCTTTATCAAATCACTAAAGGGCAAGACAGGAATGGTAGAAGATCCCAGCTTGGTTCCTATTTAGCTGTTAGACCAAGTAATATTTTCCTTATTCACTTTGCCTATATATGTGGGCATTATATATGCACTTACATTATGAAAGTGCAAAAGGACTGTCAAAACTTCACAGATTATAACCTTAAAATTCTCAAAATGTTCTTGTTAGAATTTTCCAAATAAAGTCTTAGTCTGACATGGTGGAAAAAAAATGCATTTGTATTCACTTTTCTAATGCCTTTCACTCAAGACAGCTCTAACAAGGGCATCTTTAATTAGCCAGGAAGGGTTTTAAAAAAAATTTTCACATACAAAGGCAGTTTAATTTCGTAGCATTGGGCAACAGTAACTGAGTGATATAACAAGGTCTTCTAAGAGCCTCCTAAAATTTTAATACTGAAATAAAAAAAAAAGCTTAAGTTAATTCCTTGCCATTGGAAAATGACATTACCATTCCATTTTACCTGTTCTAGGTACTGCCAAAGGCACTAAAAGCTAGCTGAAGACCTTCCAGGCTCAGTTAGGTGCCAAGGGCATATTAAAACAGCTCACCTTGATTTCTCAAGCAGTGTTGGCCAGGTGAAGACCCAGGCTCAGAAGAACTTAAAAGTACGAATGAGGCCAATTATTAAGGAACATCTTTGCCAGAAAGCTAGAAACTGAGGATTTAAGTAGAAACTGAGGTTCGTATCTCAGTTAGCTTTCTGGCTTTTTTATTCTGAATTAATATGATAACGTACACATTACAGGGTGCATCGCAGGGTATAAAACATCAAGTAACACGTAAGAAAAGCATTTAGGGCTTATATGCCAAAACCACCATGAGCAGTAAATGGCAGCAGGGCAGGCTAATATGATGAACTGAGATTTATAACACGAAATTGAGAAGATGGTGCTCCTACGCATCGTCTGAACGGTCTTGTTCATTAGCTTGTGTATGGCTGCAATATCTCTGCTGTGGGTTGTGCAAAGCGCAGTGCAATGGGTACCCAGTCACGGCACCACTGCAACCCCAAAGCTGGTCTTCATCTCATTTAACTTTAGCCACCTAAACCTCAGGCAACTATCACACGCCAGTCTCCTGGGCTTCAGGGGAGAATTAGCAGTGCTTCGAAAGAAGCCCAGCCTTTCCAGCGAGAGGCAAGATGAATTATTCTCTGAAGACGACTACGGGAAAAAAAAACACCCAGAAGACTGCCTTAGCCTAGCCACCTAACCTGACAAGAGTTATGCAAGACGAATCCTACCCTTGGTAAAACAGGTAATACTCTGTGATGCACTATTATACAGAGACCTGAGAAAAGGAGCATCAGACCTTGCTGACACATATTCTGCTGTGTGAGTATAACTCCAGCAAAGTCAACGAAGCTACATAAATTCACATCAAAGCTGAATTAAAAGCAGAGATTCTCAAGACCACTGACTAGTTGTAGTTTTAAGACAGTGTTTAAAGTCAGCTGATTTTGATTAAGACTTGCAACCAAGAGAACTAATCCATATAACCTTGTCTGGAATAGCATATTGCTTACAAAGACAGCCTTGACATATTTAATAGCTAGAAAGCACTATTGCAAGGTTAAGCGTCACCCCTCTTTCTGATCTCAACCCAGCAACGTTACTTATATATGTAAGTATTCTGGTTTTACACCTGTACAACCAAGGGAAGAATTTGATCCCCAGAGCTAAACAGCACAGAGGGAGACGCCAGTTTAAAAGCGTATGCAAAGAAAGAGGATATACTGGGCCAAAAAAGTTAAGCTGAGATCGACTTGAACAAATAATTCACCGTTGTGTATCAGCCGGAGATGAATCTGGCCTATTATACAGATACACTCGGCTGTATGTTAGCAATTACGTCTTCTTAAAAAAACCCCAACACTCCAAAACCTTACGAAATGATATTTTAACGCCACAGAAGGGTGGAACAGCACGAACCGGCTCTGGGAAAGGGAGCCTGCGCCAAGCAGCGGTGGCTGCCGCTCGGGCTGCACCTCAGCCCTCCCCAGCATCGCCCGCTGAGCCGGGAGGCGGGGGCGGCCCGGCGGGGAGGGATGCGCACACCGCGGGCCGGTGCCCGCCGGCGAGGCCGGGTGAGGGAGCGGGCAAAGTTTGCGGCAGGGCGCGCTCCCCGCCGAGCGCCGCGGCCCCGGGACGACCCGGGCCGGGGCTTGTGCAGCTGTCAGCGCCGGCCGGAGGAAAGAAAAGCCCCGGTCCCCGCGGCGCCGCCGCCGCCAGGAGCGGCGGGGCGCTGCCGCTCGGGGAGCCGCCGGCTTCCCCCGCCGCCGGCACCCGCGGGGCTGCCTCGCCGCGCTCCCCCGCTCCCGCACCAGGGGGCCGTGCCCGCGGGGGCGGAGGGGGTGCGGGGGCGACCGTGCCTCCCCTCCTGCGCTCCGCCGCCGCCCCGCGCTCCCCGCTCCACCCGGCGGCTCCCCCCACCGGCCCCGCAGCCCCCTGCGACACCCGCCCGGTCGGGTCCCCGGTGGGACTGGGTCGCCCCCGCCTCCACGCCGCGGGGCTGCTTCCCCGCACAGTCCCGTACCGTCTCCCGGAGAGATGGTCTCGATCTCCACCCCCATGGCGGCACCGGCGCGGCTCGGCTCGGCTCAGCACCCCTTGGCACGGCTCGGCGCGGCGCGGCCGGACCCCCAGTGCAGGCATGCCCCTCCGCGGCCGGCTGGCAGGGGCCTCCCCGGCTGCCCGTCAGCCGCCCGCAGCCAATGCGGGGCAGGGGCGGGGAGCCCGAGGAGGGGAGGGGAGGGGGCCGCCCGCCCCCGCCCGCAGCGCCGGGGGGGCTGCCGCGCCTCGGGGGCAGCCGGCGGCGGGGGGCGGCCCGTCGGTACCCCCGTCCCCCGCCCTCCCGGGGGTGCGGCTGTCCTCCCCCGGGCAGGGCGCGCTTTAGCGGGGGGCCGCCGCCCGCTCCCCGCGGGGTAGTGCCTGGCGGAGCCCTTCTCCGGGGTCCTCGCCCCCCTTCCCCCGCCCCGTCCGGCCGGAGTCTGAGGTGCGAGAGGGCTCGGGGCGTGTGCGGGGGTCGGGGGTCCCGGCGAGGCGCTCCCGAGCCCGCTGCGGAGCGGACTTCAAAACCATCCGGCCACCAGGACGGGTGTGAATGCGAGGGTCGGCGTGTGTCCCCCCCCCAGTCACAAGCAGACACGGAGGAAGGACCCGCGGCTGCTCGTGGTGTGCGCTGGGCGAAGGGGCGGCTGCCCCGTCCTGCTGGGGGTGAGGAGCAGCAGTCGGGGCGGTGGGACCCATCGGTGGTGCCTCCCAGTTCACGGTCGGGCTGGATGGGGCTCTGGGCAAGCTAGTCTAGTTAAAGGTGTCCTTGCTCACTGCAGGGGGGTTGCACTAGATGGCCTTTAAAGGTCCCTTCCAGCCCAATGCATTCTGTGATTCTGTGATCATCAGCAGCAAGTTTCCGGCAGGCAGTTTTGAGATACCTTGAGGTACTTTGAGGAGGCTGAGAGGTGACCTCATAAGTGTTTATAAATATGTCAAGGATGAGTATTAGGAGGACGGAGCCAGGCTCTTTGCAGGGATGTCCAGTGATAGGACAAGGAGCAACAGATACAAGCTGGAACATAGGAGGTTCCAAAAAACATTCGAAAAAACTTTTTCACTGTGAGGATGATGGAGCATTGGAACACGCTGCCCAGAGAGGTTGTGGAGTCTCCTTCTCTGGAGACTTTCAAAACCCGCCTGGACGTGTTCCTGTGTGGCTGCCCTGGGTGACCCTGCTCTGACAGGGGGGCTGGACTAGATGAGGTCCCTTCCAGCTCCTGGCATTCTGTGTCATTCTGTGTATTTCATCACGTAACACAATGCAGAACTTCCTGTCCTTGACCCGTGTTTTAAATGTATGTGTTGCTCAGATGTTGGCATGATGCAAGATCGCAAATTCAAAAGCCCTGTGTAAGAGCCACAACTACTGATGAATGTAGCAAAAATAGATGAAAACCACTATTTCCTCATAAACGTGTTGTGGACATGAATCTCACAGCCTCCACTGTGTCTAAGGGAATAGTCCTGTTCACAGTTCTGTGTGTTCTGGGTTAAAAATAAAAATGGAACCTCAACATCATCAGTTTTCCACCTGAAAGAGCTGTCTGTATCTATCTAATTTCAGCAGGCACTTCTCTGACATTGCTTTTTCAGGGTTTTTATCTGTTACAAACTGGATTCCATCCACAGAAAAAAAAAAAAAAAAGATCTTCATCCACACAGGGAAGCTGTCATGATGATTGAACTGGGGAATTACTATGTTGTTTTGTAACAGTGATAGTGTGTCCCTTGCAGCTCGGCTCTGGACTGTACTGACCATCTGCATGTGCTTCTTTTCACACTGTTCTGATCAGACTGTCTGTTCACCCACATGCTTTATTGTATGTATGTTTTATTGTGAGACAGACACTCCAAAATTGCTGGGGCTGGCTGGCTGATGTTCCCCCAAAAGAGTGCAAGTGAGGAAAAAGCTTGAGTTCACACGAGTTCAGAAGCAGTAATGAGGGCTGGACAGGGAACTCTTTAGCCTGCCTCTCGTCCTGATTAATTCTGCATCTGTATGTAGCATATATAGAATAAGGAGGCACTTCAGTTCCTCAGAACAGGTCTGTAACTGCAAATTCTGAAAAGGTTGTTTGGGTTTTTTTTAGTGCTCATCTCAGAATGTCATTTGATTTCTGATCAGTAGGAAGATACTAAAAATACATTTGAGAAATAGGGAAATGCCAGGTAGGAGATAAGTGGCACAGAAGTATTAAGAAGACATGAACATTGCTAATTCCAGATGTGCCTCAGAGTCCTTACAGATCAAGGACAGCACAGCAAATGCTGAGCATATAAGAGGGGCTATAAAGCGAAATTCTAGGTACATGGTGTCCTAGTAGAGCCCATCACTACAAGAAAGGGCTGCCTTCATCCAGGATCCAAGCAGATGTCTATGTCCTCTCAGACAATCAGAACATCAGGAGGCATAAGGCTGATGAATAAATGCAATTTATACTTTGCTGGGTTCCCATTAGGCTTTATGCGTATGTGCTTCCTTTAATCAGGACTACACATCTCTTCATGATGGTGGAAGAAAAGCTGTTCCCGAGTTGCATCCTGTGACAGGAGGAGTTTGGACTCAATCACCTAAAATGTATGTTTCGGAAGGGACCACAGCATATCTACGCCAAGAAATAACAGGCCTTAAACTCAGAACCCAGCATCCTCAGGCAGACTTAAAACCATAATAAAAAAGCAAATCTCACCAACAGCAAAATGCACAAGCCACAAGATGGGATTAAAAGGGGCCAAGCAGTGCCCTAGGTCTAAACCCGCTGTATTTATAAGCATCCTATCTCACGGCCTCTGGGTCCCAAAATGCAGACACAGAGCTTCTTTTGGGCATGAGCTAATTGGATCTCCTTAACTCACGCTCCCAAGTACATGGAAAGAAAGGTGAGACCAAATGCCAAGACAGAAAAAAGGATCTGTGGAGGGTATCTCAAAATTGTTGGGTGAATATTTTTAAAGATCTTTGCCACCACAGATGTTGAAGAACAAATTATTTTATTTTTCACCTTGTAGTTCTCACCAGAGGCATCAAGGTCCCCACAGTCACTGTTGTTAACAACTACACAGTGTATGAAGGTCTTGAAAGAGAAGACTGAAGCAAGGAATGTCCCATGCTTCTAGGAACGCCCTTGAAATACAAGGGAAAATGGTTTAAGATTGGCAGAGAATTGGAGGAGAGGCAAAGAGGACAAAGGGGTTAAGAGGGAAAGTCCATGGCCAAGGAAACTGCTAAAACCATATCACTGCAGCAGACCAGGAGATTAGTGTTTTAAAGAATGCTTTTTGAAAGCTATTGCACAATATCTACCTCCACCCACTTTGGGATCCAAGTGTATTTATATCAAGGATAAATTCCATTAGTCTCAGCTTTCAAGGCTCAGCAGAGCTCACCTTCCTGAACAGTGGTTTACCACAAGACCTTCCCACAGCATGTCTTTCTAGCCTGGCAACAAAAACAGCAGCCTGGAAAAGTGGGTGTTCTCTGAACCCTTGTTCCTGAATGTTATGACGGAACCACGTGACTCTAACATCTAAGATTCCTCAGTGGTCACAAAGAGGACAAGTTGATCACAGTCATTATGACGTTCTGCAGAAACCCAAAACCTCAACATTTAATAGCTGAGTATCTTATTTTCTTTAGTGAAAACCCTCACAGCCTGCAGTGTTTACAAAATATTTACGCATTTCCACTTTTAGGAAGACAAACAGTTCTCAAATTTTTAGGGTGTTTTAGTTTAGTTCATACGTCCTATATTGTGAAATCCTGTTCTTCACTGTTTCTACAAAGGATCTGCTAATCATGTGTAATAGATTCCGTATGCACACGAAGAACACCCCTGGAAGGCCAAAGCACTAAATTGCCCATAAAAGGGAAGTACAAATTCTGCAAACATATGAATTCATGGAGGCCACAAACCCCCCCAGACAATTCCATTTCTCTCACCAGCATCCATGGAGAAGGACTTAATGTTACTTTGAAACCCAGCCACTGTTCCATGAACAAATAATGAGAGCAAACTAAAAATGTTTTACCAACACTGACCTTTCCACTCACTGAACCAACATGCACCATCAAGTGATTTTAATCCGAAAGTGTGCAGAACATGAAAAACCAGCACCACACCAGAAAAAAAAAGACCAAAACAAACACCAGCCTGCACAGCTCAGCAGGTCGTGTCACTGCAAATGTTCCTGTGCATCACTAGCCTTGATTAAAAAAAAACAACAGAGTGAGGCCAGAATCAGTGATTTCTCTCAAAGCAGGTGCCTGGCGCAGTTCTGGTAGCATATCCACAGTGATGGCCATTTGATGAACAGACCAAAAGATACCAAAAATCTGAAAGTGCCGGTCAGAGGAGGGCTGTCTTGCTTCTCACCGCTGGTTACCACAGATCTGCAGCGCAGGCACCTCCTCCCCAGCGATATTTGTTTCAAATGCCCCCAAATAGAATAAAGCTTCTTCCTGAAGCAGTTACTCTGAATCCTCATGGTCCTCTTAGAACTCCTCATCCACATCTGTATCCATAGTTTCCCCTCGCAGCTGTGGCTCTTGAGTGCAGAAATGCAGCTGCAATTTTTCAGTAGTGCTAAAACTGACTTGAAAGCCGCCACCGCCCTCTGGCATTCTCTTCTGCCTCACCAGGCTCTTCCCAACTCAGATCTTCACCTATTCTCTATCGCAAAACTCACATGTGTGTCATTACGAAGGCCTTTGTCCTGACCTTCAAAGCCTTTTATGGGACTAGGTGAGGTCACCTCTGGCATGCATGGGGAAGAGCATCAGCTCATCAAGACAGATCACCAGCTGCTAGAGCCATGAAATCAGTAGCTTCTGCTCCAGAATGGAGGCAAAAATTCCACAAGACTTAATGGAGCTCACTTCCAGAGGAGATTAATGCAATTTACCACTTCAAAAAAAAAGTGGGTTTAGATTAATGTCTTCAGAAGGACTCATGCTCTCACAAGCTTCTGCCTAGCCAGTATGAGAAAAGACACTGGCATACTGGAACGAGTCCAACCAGTCTAGTGTGCTTAGTGGCTGGAGAATGTGGAGAGGGAGGGAGAGGGGCGTTTGTTCAGCCTGAAGAAGCAAGGCTAAGGAAGGATCTCAGCTGCTGTCTCCACTTACTTAATAAGTGGTGGAGAGGATGGTACCGCGCTCTCCTCAGAGATGCCCAACAAGAACCAATGGGCACAAGTCACAGTAAGCGACATTTTAACTAAATATAAGGAAAAAAGTCTTCATAAGATGAATTATCAAACAAAGCCTTGAAGAACCTAATCACACTTGGAAATCAGCCCTATTTCAAGCAAGCAGTTGAACCATATGGCCTTCAAAGATCCCTTCCCCTAAATTGCTTTATGACTCTGTAATATTTTTCCTACAGAATGAAGAAGAAATGAAACAAAGAAGCGACAGTGAGTTCTGAAATGAGCGTAAGTTGCTTTGGTTCTGTTTGCAATGCATAATGCTCCAAAGGGGCTAATGCATCTACTGGACACTGCATGACAGCACGCATAAAAACTAGCTAGCACCTCAGCTGCTACATAAATAGGAAATTGCAGCATCCATCCAGGCTAATTAGCACTGATTGCTGCACTGATATTGCTTCACTGCCCACCGTTTCGAAGCCAGCTTGCTCAACTGAAGATACCCTCTGAATTGCTCTGTGCCTCAGTATTTTATTCATATAATGAGAATGATCAGTCTGCCTTGCCTGTTTAGATTGCAAACAATTCAGGGGCAGAGGTCCTCCTTTATTACAAAGAAATGTAACACCTTGGGCCCAGAACCTCATCTCAGGGTGATGCAGTGGCAGTCTTACAAATAAAATTTTCAATAATAACAGTATTATAAGTGTATAGCCCAAGAAGATTAGACTTTCTCTTCCATCCAATCATAGCAAAGAAATGGATTAAAAAAATGTAAGTAAGTCTATCTTTCAAACTGAACAGAACAGTACTGGAATCACATCTATAAACAGTAAATTAATTATTCCCGCTCTGTCTTTTCCTTGAAAGTTACAGAAGGAATTCAGTGACTTTGAGAAACTTTGTGCTTACAGTGCAACACATTTGCTGCCTTCTCCAGTAAAACCCTTTTCTCTATGGTTTTGGTATTTATTTTGCTCGGTGAAGAAATGTCACTGGCAAGACATATTGGAAGCAGTTCAAACAACAGGAGAAAACCAAACAAACCGCAAATATTAGCTACAAGCTGCTGATTAGTCTTTCGATGATTTTGGAAAATGTAACTGTGGAAAAGAAATTAACTGGCATTCTCAATCCTCCAGATAAATGAATCAGGGGAGTTGGGTAATGGATTCAGAAAATTAAGGCCGTATTTGTTTTCCTTCATTCTGCATGTGCAATTATAACACTATTTAATGAGTTTCTAGAAAGCCCTGACCAAACTGATCTGCAGTTACAACTAAAAGATGAGCAGCTGGAGAGGCAGGTTGTACACCTACCAGGACAGCTGTGAGTTAGGGCAGCACAGGAAGACTGTAAAAAGTTGGAGGGTTTTTTGCAAGGGACAGCTTTAACTCTAGATGTCAACAGATTGACAACAGCCACTCAAACTCACAAAGGTTTTACATTCATCCCTAGGACAGATACAAACAGTAATTATTCTGGTATTCAGCTCCTCATCAGGGTTGACCCAGCATTTGGCCTTTAGCTCTCTTAGAGAAAGACAAGGCTGAGTCAGCTTTTCCTGGGGTTGTGCCCAGTTAAAGGTAGCTGAATCCTGGAGAATAGGGATTTAGGCTTAAAAGTGACCCTCAGGTGGAAAAATTTTTAAGCCTTCCTCCTAGTGAGGTAGGACAGCCTTTTTTTTCCCTTCCAGTTTAAGGCCTTGTCTGAGGTAAAACAAGGCCAAGCCAGAACCATTGCAGCCTTTCAGTAAAAATGTGGACACCGCAGGAACTTCAACACAATTCTCCCTAACACTTAAACTAAATCGTCATCCACTGTAGCTGTTTCAGCCTATGCAGAAAGTTAAAGGTGAACTATTGAAAAAAACCAGGTGGATAGCAGCTTCATTTTAAATATCAGGTTTGTGTTACAACACAATCACCAAGATATTTGTCTGTATCATGGAGAGGTAGGGACATCCTGCTAAGTCTAACTAGCAAGAACATTTCTAAGGAAGACCAAGTCAAAGGTGATTTGTTATAAGAGTTTCCAAATACAGCTGGGAGTCAGCTCTCTTCAGATATTTCTGAAATTATCCCATAATCATGCCCAATGTAGAACAACTCTACCAGTGACAGCAACAGCAAAACTGGCCATCAGAAGCGTTATCATCAGACACACTCCATACAGAAAGCAAAATCAGAGTCAGAGACCCCACCCTCTTGCTCAATCAATATTCTCAACATGATTTAACTGCTTGAATAGGTACTAGAACACACATCATTCAGAAGCAACCAATTTTTATATACTTTATTACATTTGCTTTCTAGTGCATCTCTCAAAACAGATGTTGCTAAGAGTTTGACTCTGTCTACACTGTCAACCAACCAATTTCAACACAGGATTATGTCCAGCTCATGTCGTCCTGAGTTCCTTTATAATAATATTTTTTTCCCTCTGTGCAGACAGAGTTTAAGTGACCATTACAAATTATCAAACTGAAATAAATTCTAAAAATATTACTATCCTTTGTTCTTCTTCAAGTCACAATGGGCTTTCAAGAGAGAGTGATCTAATGGAGCAGGGACACTGTAGCAAAGAACTTTTAGCCATGCAAGAAGTTCCTAAGTTATCTGATGTGTTTGATGTAAATAATAAAAACATCACTTCGAAAGTATAGATTTACCTCATAATGTAAAAAAGAAGGTACTAATAAGAGACGTCTTCAAAACCAGATACATTTAATGCTTATGAAAGAACCAGCTGGGACAATTTAAAAGCTGAATTTTGACTTACACATGAAAAGTCCTATTAGATCATTCATTCCATCTCTTTGCCAAGACAGGACTCTGTCCTAAAGAACATTTCATACTCTTCTGCCTGTCTCATTTTTATCACTTTTTCTAAGATTCTATTCCACACAAACCTATGTGAAGTTCAGAAAATACTCATTTTTAAGAACAGTCAAGAATGTGATTGCTTTATAAAGCAGGCAAAAGAGACTTGCATATATATAGGGGAGTACTAAGTACAAAGTAGTGGTTTGAGACAGAGGGCCATTCAGCAGTGGGAAGGATGTGGGTAGGAAGCACGCAGATCTAGAAAGGGCGATCAGTGGGCTGATCACGATAGATGTCCTAGTTATAACAGACACGCAATCGCTCCTTGGCGTTCATCTACCCATAACCATGTCCTAATCGAGTACTTCAGTGAGACTCACCATCTATTTTAGGTACTTCAGGGTGGAATGAATCATGCCCTAAAAGTACCTATTTCTCACCACTGATTTTTAAGCAAATCAGTAGGCAGGGTCACAGAATCACAGAATCATCCAATGTTAAGGGTTGGAAGGGACCTCAAAAGACCATCTAGTCCAGCCAGAGCAGGGTCACCTACAGTAGGTCACACAGGAGTGTGTCCAGACGGGTTTTGAATGTCTCCAGAGAAGGAGACTCCACAACCTCCCTGGGCAGCCTGTGCCAGGGCTCTGGCACCCTCTCAGGGAAAAAAGCTTTTTCTAATATTTTTGTGGAACCTCCTATGTTCCAGCTTGTACCCATTGTGCCTTCTCCTGTCAATAGATGTCGCTGAAAAGAGCCTGGCTCCGTCCTATTGTTGCTCACCCTTGACGTATTTATAAACATGAATGAGGTCACCCCTCAGCCTCCTCTTCTCCAAGCTAAAGAGACCCAGCTCCTTCAGCCTTTCCTCAGAAGAGAGATGTTCCACTCCCTTCATCATCTTTGTGGCTCTGTGCTGGACTCTCTCCAGCAGCTCCCTGTCCTTCTTGAACTGAGGGGCCCAGAACTGGACACAATATTCCAGATGTGGCCTCACCAGGGCAGAGTAGAGGGGCAGGAGGACCTCTCTCGACCTGCTTGCTACTCCCCTTCTAACACACCCCAGGATGCCATTGGCCTTCTTGGCCACAAGGGCACATTGCTGGCTCATGGTCATCCTGCTGTCCACTAGAACCCCCAGGTCCCTTTCCCCTGCGCTGCTCTCCAGCAGGGCAGTCCCCAACCTATATTGGCACATGGGGTTATTCTTTCCCAAGTGCAAGACTCTACACTTGCCCTTGTTGAACTGCATAAGGTTTCTCCCCACCCAGCCCTCCAGCCTGTCCAAGTCTCTCTGAATGGCTGCACAGCCTTCTGGTGTGTCAACCACTCCTCCCAATTTTGTATCATCAGCAAACTTGCTGACAACATTCTCTAATCCCTCGTCCAGGTCATTGGTAAATATATTAAACAGCACCGGCCCGAGCACTGACCCTTGAGGGACCCCACTAGACACAGGCATCCAGCCAGATTCTGCCCCATTGACCACAACTCTCTGGCTTCTTCCCTTCAACCAATTAGCGACCCACCTCACTACTTGCTCATCCAGACCACACTTCCTCAGTTTACCTATGAGGATGCTGTGGGAGACGGTGTCAAATACTTTACTGATATCCAGATAGACCACATCCACTGCACGGCCACCATCCATCCACGTGGTTATGTCTTCATAAAAGGCTATCAGGTTGGTCAAACATGACTTCCCCTTGGCAAAGCCATGCTGACTGCTCCTAATAACCTTCTTATCCTTGATATGCATAGAGGCAGCACTAAGGATAAGTTGTTCCATCACCTTTCCAGGGATGGAGGTGAGGCTGACCGGTCTGTAGTTACCCAGGTCATCCTTTCTGCCCTTCTTGAAGACTGCGGTGACGTTCGCTGTCCTCCAGTCTTCAGGTACCTCATCTGTTGCCCACGACTTACCAAAGATGATGGGGAGTGGCCTAGTAATGACTTCTGCCAGCTCCCTCAGCACCCATGGGTGCATCCCATCAGGGCCCATGGATTTATGGATGTTCAAGTATCCTAATAAATCCCTAACCCATTCCTCCTCAACCAGGGCAAACTCCTTCTGTATCCTGACTTCCTCTGGGGCCTCAGGGGACTGAGGGTCCTGAGACCAGTCTCCAGCAGTGTAGACAGAGGCAAAGAAGGTGTTCAGTAACTCTGCACTCTTTGTATCCTCTGTCTCCAGGGCACCCACCCCATTCAACAGAGGGCCTACATTGCCTCTAGTGTTAGTTTTGTCAGCAATGTATTTGAAGAAGCCCTTTCTGTTGTCCTTGACCTCCCTCGCAAGCTTTAATTCCAAGGAGGCCTTAGCTTTTCTGATTGCCTCCCTACACTCCCTGACAGCTGTCCTATATTCCACCCAAGTGGCCAGCCCTTCCTTCCACAATTTATATACCCTCCCCTTCCACCTGAGTCTGCCCAGCAGATCCCTGGTTAACTATGCAGGTCTCCTGGATCTCTTTCTTGATTTCCTACCTGTTGGGATGCACTGATCCTGAGCATGGAAGAAGTGGTCTTGAATATTGACTCTTGGGCCCCTTTACCTTCTAGTACCCTGTCCCAAGGGGTTTCCCCCAGCAATTGCTTGAAGAGGCCAAAGTTGACCTCGCTGAAGTCCAGAGTTGCGATCCTCCTTGGTATTCTGTTCCTACCACACAAGATCCTGAACTCTACCATCTCATGGTCGCTGCAGCCAAGATTGCCCTCAACTTTCACTGCTTCGACCAGACCTTCCTTGTTGGTGAGCACAAGGTCCAGCAGCGCTCCTCTCCTGGTTGGCTCATCCACCATTTGCATCAAGAAATTATCATCGATGCACTGGAGGAACCTCCTGAACTGAGGATGGCTGGCTGTGTGGGACTTCCAGCAAACATCTGGGTAGTTGAAATCCCCCATGAGAACCAGGGCCTGGGATTGAGAGGCTGTTGTCAGCTGCCTGTAAAAGGCCGCATCAACTTTCTCTTCCTGATCAGGTGGTCTGTAACAGACACCCACCACAGTATCACCTGTGCTAGCCTGCCCCTTCATTCTTACCCACAAACTCTCGACTTCCTTCTCATCCGCGCCTGGATAGATCTCGATACATTCCAGTTGCTCACTCACGTAAAGAGCAACTCCACCACCTCGCCTTGTTGGCCTGTCTTTCCTAAAAAGGACAGAGCCATTGAGGCCCACATTCCAGTTATACGAGTTGTCCCACCACGTCTCTGTAACCGCATTGAGATCGTAGCTCTCCAACTGCACCCAGATTTCCAGTTTCCCCTGCTTATTCCCCATGCTTCTTGCACTGGTATACAGGCACTTAAGAAACTTAATTGAGAAGCATCTGTCACCGTTGCTTGTGCCGTACTTGTTGGAATGGATCCACTTGAGCAGGGTCATTGTTTGGACTTAGACAACTACAGTGTGTATGTCTAGAGATATGTTAGACAGCTGAGACTTAACTCTGCCCTAATGGGAGCTCGGCTACTACTTGCATGTGGGCAGACGAATGTATATACCTCCAGATAGAAATGTTAATTTGTGAGGTGAATGCCACCTCTACAATTAAATGAGAAATGAGTCTCATTCTCTGTGACCATGTTTGCGTAACCACCCTTTGTGTGTTTTCCTTCCTTCCTTCCTCTCTAACTCCTCACCTATTTTGCTTTAGCATTGTGAAAGTCAGAAGAACATTGAGCCCAATGGTCCTGCTGCGAGCAAGAATGAAGCAGCCTACTGAAAAGATTTGCTTCTCTTCTTCCCACCCCGATGAATCAGATGAGTCTTGCTCTCATTCTGTGCCAAAAAAGGCAAGGGAGATGAACAAATGCTCCACCAACTCTACTCCCCCAAACTTGCTGGACTGCTATGTTAGAATTGCACAATATTTGCCTGTTACAGAAGAGAGGGAGTTCCACAAACATCAGAAAGAATTTTGACAACACTCCTGCGAGACTGACAGGATAGCTCAGGTTGTAACAATACGAGGGAGCACCTCTGGTGGCTTCCCTGAGATCCAGGAGGTTTTCAGAGAACTGGAGGTCACACGTCAGAAGACTTCCTGCAGCCAGCCATAGACTTACGACATGGAAAATTGCCGTCTGGCAGTGGATTACTGAGTGTGGAAGCAAGTTCACAGAATCTGTGAACTTCTACAAGATTTTGTCTGTACCCTAGCAGCATGTCCTCCATCATATGCATCCCCATACTAGATGCCTCTACTTATCAAGCTGTCCTCTTATATTTGGCCCAGGCAGTCACTCCAGAAGGGTAAGACCATGGCACTGCAAGTATAAAAGAAACAGTCTTAGAAAGAAACTGCCTGAAGTCTCGTTAGTTTGAATATAGCCTGCAGAGAAAAGATCAGGGCCTTACCTTTACACAATAATTTGCAAAAGTGTTTTTTTTTTTAATTAACCAAACTTAACAGTTTTCTTAAGTACATTTATAAAAACCCACAAATTTCCATTAGATCTTGCCCACTTGACATGACATACATACAAAAATGCGCTAGCTAGTAGGTTAAATCCCATTCTGAGAGCAGTAACAGCACAGACATATCACTGTCAAAAGAATGCTGATTTACATAGTGTGATCAGTAGATTTGCTCTGACAGATTACGTATTTTGTATCTTTATTAACTGTGCATCATTTTTACATTCTGTTCCAGTTAGCTTGTGACAGATAACTATTTTTTAAAATCAGATCTCAAGGCAAAGAAATGTCAACGTGGAAAAGTAAATACATTACTCAAGTTTCTTGAAAGTATTGAACTAAATGACACATCGACTTAAACTGGTGAAGTCATGGTGAGTAGCTTTAAATAGAAATATTTTTGAAGTAAAAATACCACAAAGCATTAGACATTTTATAAAGTTAAATTAGCATCAGAGAAAGTATTACTCCTAAGTTTTAATTACATATTGAGCTATATCTGTCTTCCTCTGAAGTCACCAGGAATATTATCATCCATTTAATTAACTTGAAGCAAGATTTAACCCAGAAAGAGTTATTTTGCCTTGAATAAAGGAGAAAAAGAAGTCTGAGTCTCAGCTTTTCCAGCAAGGCAGTGAACTCAGATCCACAGATATATTTAGACACCACTGGACAAGAAACAGACAGGTAAATATATTTAAGAAGCTGGAACTCACTATCTCTGATCCATATTGAGCACAAAATGTGTTCACCACGTCCCAAGACAGGTGAATAGTAAGTGTAACAATGTGGGAAAACAGCAATATCAAATCAGTATTATAAAAAAGCGTAGCTCAGCCTCTGCAACGATGAGGGCTGGATTAACGTTTCAGCATTCATTAGGAACCGTGGGAACTCATGGCTACTAACAGACAGCTCTGTGAAGCTCAGGGGGTGATGTTCTGTTTTGGACTTTCTATGAAACTTCTCCTCCAAAGCGACAGAGACTGGCTGGCTGGAATCACTCGACAGGACAGAGCCAGCCGAGGTGCCAGCAGCTGATACACTTTGTCTAAACCACGGGTGACATTCTGATCTGAGTTATACAAAAGTTAATCAGAGGCACGGAGATGTTAATAGGATCAGAATCTACCTCAGTACCAGTGTAAAGACTGGAGTGTCTCAGATTACGAACAGATGACTCTTCGCATTGCTTTCCTGGATCTCAAAGGAAAACTGTAGTTTTGCCAGGACAGTTTTTAATTACCAGTTTTCATTTGGAGTGTGTGCATGCAAAGGTGACACAGAACTATTTTTTTTTCCCCAGAAAATACGCTAACTTAATGAGGGGAACTTGTTTTTTTCCCCCTCTATTTTTATCCTATTTTTAAAAAATGAGGCTGTGCCAAATCAAGTTCATTGTCTCTTTTATTCACCTTGTGCCTGTATCTGGAATTTGCTTTGAATTTGAGTATAACTTGTTTAAATTCTGTAATTATGCTATAACTTACGAGGGTTTCCCCCCTTGTTTATTTTACAATTCTCCAATTATTCACATAGTTTTTAAAAGATACACTCTGAAAAGTAATCTTGTCTCAAATTGGTTTTATCTTATTTAGTGTTTACGGAGGTACTAGATGATTCTCTTCACACAGAAGTTTCTTGCCCACGTTACTCTGTCCCACTGAAAAAACTCCACAGAATGAACCATGGGAGGAAATTTTCCTTGAGATCCTCAAATTTTATCCCAAACGGAGCCTGAGGTTCAAACTCAATTGCTACAGAATAGGCCCTGTGGTTTGTCCAAACTCAGCAGATTTCAAGGAACACTGAGCCTTAGAGATTTTTAAAAAGGCCACAGCAAACTCCTCAGTGGTTTTGTGTCTCTCCATGAGTCTGGTTTCTCAGTGGGCCTCACCTCACATTCACTCAAGTTGGATTATAAAGTTTCCTTTAGTCAGAAGTCTCTGAACCCCGTTTGCTTTAAAGGAACTGTGCAGCCCCTTACCTGCTAAGCATCTTTATGGATTGGCTTCAGAATTTCTAGAAAAAATCAACCACAGGATGTAAAACAGGAAGTGAATTATCCCGGTGAACCAGACACTAGAGTTTGGGGAAAAAAGATCTTAACACTGGACAAAGCAGTAATCAGGTGAGAACATATTACACCTCCTTGCCTCACCACCTCACTATCATGGCAGGGGAACTTTACGGATGTTGTCATTTTTATATCTGAATATCTTAGAGAATTAATTAGAAAGAAAACTAAGTACATCAGATGAAGGCCTATTTCCTAATGCTTTCAGAGACAGACGAAAACCTTGCTGTGGCTCTGACACAAATATTTTGCAAGACCTCAGCATCTGTGAGATGTCCTTAATTCCACAATTGAGGATGATTCCTTTACTGGCAAATCTCACAGATTCGGCCTTGTCTTGCCCTCTTCACAGACACTGCTGAAGAGCAAATGCATCCTAGGAGAGATGTTGAAATGAAAAAAACCGGCAGAGAAAGTCCAATCTTCCACTCGAATAGTCCAAGATCTCAAGATGCCTGCAGAGCTGGCAGAACACACGTTGTCGTTAGTGAAACATCTTTTGAGCATTTTAGTCATACTGAGGCAGAAGCTTCTGCATCCAAAACAGATTTTAGGTTGCTAGAATCCAGCTGCAACATAGTTTTGTTACGGTATTTAAAGCACCATGCAGAATGTAAATGAGGTGGCTGTGCTAAAGAATAGCTTTATCAGTCTCAGTAAAGTAGGATTATTTTAAAGAAAAACAAAAACATCTTATACAGACTCTGCAAATTTGTGGAGCTGCTGGGATTGTATTTAAATGTAATCTATTCATATAATAACCACTATGGGTAAAATATATGACACAATAATCGTGCTGCCATGTTGAGGAAGTACAGAACAGTCAGAGCTCCCAGTGACACAGGCACGGCACTACGGCAACTTAAGCGTGGCCTGGGCATCTGTGTCAACAACGGGTAAGGTAAAACCATTAAAAAACACGGTTTTATGGCAAGAACAGACAGGAACGAGAAATTAAGGAGTCTTCCATAAAAAGGTTTCTAGCCTGCATATTTACTTTTTTATTTTTACTTATTCCAGTCACCACCCCTGGCTCTTCCTGGATGAATATCAAAAAGTCTTGATTTTGAATCTAATCTTCATGAAATAATCTACACAAGCCAAGTAGCTGTGAATGAGAATACGATATGATTATTTTACATAAATTTAGGAGTTCTTCAGTGGTCTTCACTATCCTCAGTAAATACACCTGGAGAAAGCATACTAAAAAAAATTTTACGACAGAGGTCCAACTGCCTTCAGCGAGAGGTTTGTTTTTCCCAGGTAGTACTATCAAAATACATAAAGTATAAATCAGCCAAAGATGCAGCAAGAGACACAAGTTACATTAAAGCAGAAAGGAGATGCTGGCAAAACGGGAACTACAAAAAGATGCTGAGGATGGGATTAAATTACCTTCTATATAAGCTTCTAATGCTTCTAAAGACAGTCTGGGGACTATCTGGGGATCACCTCTTTGCTGCCAGCTGCCACTCTGAAAAGGCACTACTCTTTTGTAAGTCCTAGGCCACGTCTGCAAGCCCAGAGTGGCTGTCTCAGATATCCTAGGACATTGAAAATGGTAGCGGTTGGTGATATTTAAGTAATGAATCCCACCCTGACAATTTATGTTCAGCTATTTGCAAGCTCTGTCCAAGCTAAGCCCAGAAAAGGATGCGCTGAGGAGGGAAGAATGGAGACACCCAAGGGAGTTCATCTGAACCAGCTCTGGCCCTGAAACAATGGAGCCAAATCAATCAGAGCTCCACTGTGTTACATTAGTTTATTGGTTGTGTCTTTGTCAACTGGAGCATATTTGCATGATGTTATGTTACATATGATTGAAACTGCAGAGTTTAGAGAGACAGGAGAATTTTGGCTTCCTCTTCACATTTTGGCTATATGACAAGGGAACAGTCCTCAGATACAGGTGGCTGGGAAGACCAAGAAAGAAATGGATATATATTTGTGGCTAGGAAATCTCTCCCAGTAAAATTAACACTCATCTGCTGCCTTTGCTTCTAGACTATTTGGCTTTTTTAAAAATCTCACCTTCCTTCATTCTCTTGTAACTAACAATAGAGCATGATTTCACTTTTCCACTTTCCTTTTACAGCCACTTAGAATCTCGTATCTTTGAAAGATGCTGCCCATCAGAGATTGCAATCTGCCTTGTATCGTTCTTCAGGTATTTTTAAACCTTCTTTTATCCTTCAAAGGCTGGCTGAAAGAAGTGTCAGGTCATTATTTCAGGCTGTAGCTTAATGCTTAGGCTTAACAGTGTATGATCTCTCTCCAGCCTTCACCAAAGACCTTCATTCAGTGAAGGTCAGGTATTAGAGCATTATTTTTAAATATATTCCCAGCAGTGAAGAGTTAAAAATAGACTCCTACGAAAACGTACAGTAATTGGTTAAACCTTGTTAGCCATCACATGAAGATGGTAACTCCTCCCAGGAAAAGACATAGCAAAAGCAGCTTTGACATGGATTTACACTTAGAAGAGCAGCTGCAGGCTTACTGAGAAGGAGTTCACAATATAGGCTCTTGGATTATTAGCAGAAAAACCATCTTGATTCTGGAAAGGAAAGGAAGGAGACACGAGAAAATTTTTTCCTCATCGTGATCTGCAAGTGAATTCCATGGATTCTGTACTTTGGAACAACCACCAGTAAGCAGAAAGCTTAAAAAGATGGAGCTGGGAAAGGCAAAGCTGCTGAGAACCGGCCTCAATGCTTTATATCAGGCCATCCACCCCATGCACGGAATTGCCTGGACAGATGGGAAGCAAGTGATACTGACTGCTTTACACTACCATAGCGGAGAGCTAAAGTTTGGAGACTCAAGTGTTGTTGGTCAGTTTGAACATGTTCATGGGCTTTACTGGGGCCCATGTTTCTCGACAGACACCCCAGCTCTGCTCGCTGTTCAGCATAAAAAGCACGTGAGCGTTTGGCAGCTGGGCCACAGGACTGCAGAGAAGAACAAACCTTTGATTTCTCAGACTTGTGAAGTCGGTGAGCCGTTGCCACTGCTTTCTAAGGGCTGCGTCTGGCATCCGAAGAAGGAGGTCTTGGCTGTGCTTACAAAAAGAGACGCTTCCGTCTTGCACGCTGTTCGTACGGACAATACCAGAGTTAAGGCAGATATCAAAAGCAGTGGGCTTATCCACTGTGCTTGCTGGACTAAGGATGGGAATCGTTTAGTAGTTGCTATAGGCAGTGCCCTGCATTCCTACATATGGGATGATGCTCAGAAAACTCTAAACACTTGTTCCTTTTGCCCAGTCTTTGATGTGGGAGGTTATATCTGTGCAATAGAAGCCACACTGGATTTCCAGATTGCTGTAGCTACTGAGCTTCCTTTAGATAATACCTGTAGTTTGAATGCGGGCATTGCATTTGATACGCCATCTGGTACAGAAACTGGTTCTTTAATCTCACAGTCTGCTCTGGTGCTTGGCGACGAGGAATACTCCATGGACCTGCGAAGAAAATCCACAGATTCAGACAGATCGGGTGTTGATTCACTTGCTTCTTCTTCATCAGGTCCTGTGGATTTAAGCCATATCCTTGCGAATCATCGTCGGTCTGATCCCAGTCCTCTTATTACCCTGAGACGCAAAGACTCAGCAGCAACAAACGGTCAAGATTCTTCTCACTTGATCTTGGTGACTTTTGAGAGGAAGGTAACCACCACCAGAAAAGTCACCATCCCAGGTATCCTGGTTCCTGATATAATGGCTTTTGACTTTAGAGCTCAGATTGTGGCAGTAGCCTCTAACACTTCTAACATTGTTCTGGTGTATTCAGTAACCTCTTCCTGCATGCCTCATATTCAACAAATCCAGCTGGAAAAAAACGAAAGACCAAAGGGCCTTTGCTTTTTGACTGATAAACTCCTATTGATTCTGATTGGCAAGCAGAAGTTCCCTGAGCCCAATCTCGTTCCATCTTCAAGTTCAGACAGGTATGTAATGCGTTTGATGATCAAAGAACTGATGCTGGAAGAAGTTTCTTCAGCATTGCCTGAGACTAAGCAAAACATGTTTTGTAACTTTGAATCCTCTGTTAATATACCTGGAAAAAGGAAGTTCTTTGAAAATCTTGCTACAGATGACCAGCCTCAAAGCAGGGAGCTGTTAGTACCAAGAAACACAATTATTCAGTCTCCTAGTGGCAGGAGAAGACTCATTGAAGAAGTAAAGAGCCCTAGTTATGAGCAGAGCTCGTCATCAAGTGTGAGTGACCTGGAGGAAAAAAGGCTCCCAGGTGACCCCTCGGTGGCTTTGGAAACACTGGATGCTGAACCTACCAATCGTTCTGTGTCTCTTCTTGGTTTTGGAACAACTACCAGGCTTTCCAGCAGACCCACTTCCCCTAAAGTGCAGTTCGGCGTGATCCAAGAAACATCAAGTTCTCCTAAAAACAACAATTTGCCAAGTGAAAGAGGAATGTGTCACATATCTAGAAATCTAGAGAGACTTTGTGGCAGCTTCAACGAGTTACAAGTGAGTCTGTCTGAAATAACGGACTTCGCTAAAAATGGGAGGAGGATATCTCTAGCCTATCCGTGTTCACAAGAACCACCTATCGTTCATATCACTTACCAGGTAACTTTTTTGTCACCTTAAAATTATTGTGATAGGACACTGAATTTTTAAACAGTCTTGCACTAATTTAGCTTTAAATTGAGAGCATGCAGTTTAATTATTTTCAACCCATGAGAAATGTAACCTGAGTTTGGCAGCAAGCTTAATGTAAAATGGTATTGTAATTCGTCACTGAAACAATGACTCAGGGTGATGTGGATAACTCACAGGATACTTCACATGGGAGATTTGTGTCTGTTTGTTCTCCTCTGATCATGCACAATTGTCTTGGATACCAGCTGATTTTGTGTGCATCTGTCAAAGAGAGAGAACAGAGCCAAACTGCTGTTAACGTACAAAAGGTTTATATGTTCAGTGTAGAGATAAGCCTATGAGTACGGTGGTATAAGAGCTCACATGAAACATCATAAATTCAAACCCGAGCTCAGCTATGAAATTTCAAGAAAACTAGACTCTCATGAAGACTGAAACAGAGTATCGAATCTCAACTGACAGAAAAATCAGATGGGCATGACATGAAGTTGGCTTATGTCTTCTTAAATTTCTCACCATTTATCTTCACAGACCTGGACATAGTCGATTTGTAAAACATATTACCACTTCAGATTTTCTGAAAACAGATAGAAAAATCTGTCAACATGTAATTATTTCATTAAATAAACAGACAAATCTCAAATCATCATGTTCCTATCCCACCTGTGTTTTAGCAAAATTCCTACTGGCTTCAGTAAGACTTTCAACTAAGGAATGTAGGTTGAGTAATTATTTCTGGCTATTATTCTTAGCGTTACTCACAGTGATACTTACATACTGATAATATGTTTGGTCATGCCAGTGCTAGTGGTACTGTTGCTAAAACTGGGGTCTCTTCAGGATATAGATGCCAGTATCAAATGCATTCTTATCTAGTGCAACAGAAGCAGCATTATGTCAAAGTAAAACATTAGGTTGTGATGCTGAAGTACGTACTTCTCAAACAAATTTGACTTCCTTTTTCTTTAAAGGAATCCATATAGACATCTAAGTACCCCTGCTTAAACACTCATTGAAGGAACGGTGACTCAGCTCAATCACATTCATTATTTTTTAGCAATCGTTTACTTGGCATTTAAGCAGATTCTAGTATGGTAGATACTCTGGATAAAAGTAAAACTTTCAATCTGAATTACTCAATAATTTAACTTGAATACATTATACAAATTCCAGTGAAGAAAAGCAACTTGTCTATTTTAAATAATCTAGGATTTTATTTGTCAGGAAGCAAGCCCTTCTGTTCTCCAGCATGTTCAAATTAATTCTGATTTCTTCACATAAACCAACTTATTTATTGAGCAAAGCAGCCCTATCTCTTGGATTCATTTGGATTAACCTTTCCAAACAGAAGTTTTCTTTGTGACACATACCATTAATCTGAAGTCACGAGCAGTAAGAATTAATTATCTTCTTTTTTTTTTGGAAGCAAAAAACCCAAATTATTTGTGCTTCTGAAATACTGTTAGACTAACTGCATTTAGAAGAAACGACAGTAACTTATCTGAACAGGCTAGTTTCACACTGAACCAGCAGAAAGCACCACTAGTACCACATTATAATGACTCAGAAAAAACGCCGTTTAGTGTCTTTCCAACACACATCACTTTTCTGTGGAAGTCTCAACTAATGCCTCGTCTAGCTCAGCCCCTCTTCTGAAATCTAACAGGATCACAGCACGCCGCCACAGCATAATGAAAAATAGACTGATGGCGAAAAGGCCTCCAGACAGACAGGGAAATATTTGCTTCATAGGCAGCTAATAATTTTCTCAGAAAATAGTTGTTTTGATTAGTTTGGATTCAGACATCTGAACCTTGTTCCTCCTTCAGGAGTTGATTAGCGCTCTGTGAGCTCAGAGACCAGCTGTGCCGTGGGTTCCAGCCAGGCTCTCTGTTCACAGTGCAAAAAGTCAGGAAATAGCTTTATTGCCTTACGATATAAATATCAGCCAGTGGAAGACATTCTAAGCTTTAGGAACGCTGCAGTCCAGTCAATAATATGGCCATTATCTTTCATTTTCTTCTGCCAAGCGCGTGTCTTCTCAAGTGTTTGTATAATCCCCAGCATGGCAGAGGCTCAGTCTTGATTGAGAAATTTATTGTACTATAAAATAAAATGATCAGTACTGCATAACCATATTTATGCATTAAAAACATGAAAGGAAAGTTTAAAACACCATAGTTAAAAATGTAGCAATAATTAACAGGCAATTACGAACACTATGGTGCAGAAGCATTATTGACATCTTTATGTATGTTTCCAGTTCTGCTTAGAAAACCGTAATATAAACCAGAATGTGCATTACTTAATAATTCATAAAGTCTGCCCACTACACAGTTTTCAAAACCTTTGTTTATTCTGTTAGTGCTAACCTACCTCTA
This sequence comes from Trogon surrucura, assembly GCA_020746105.1. NCBI lineage: Eukaryota > Metazoa > Chordata > Aves > Trogoniformes > Trogonidae > Trogon > Trogon surrucura. The sequence continues at coordinate 8,705,192 of CM036618.1, forward strand.
CCTCCTCTGAAGCCACATGCAGAACTACCAGAATTTGTCTTCTTTGTAGCCCATAGCCACAGAAGAAAAACATGATCACTCACACTTTGGAAATGTCACTGCACTATCACTTGTGTAATAGCATTCAGCCACCAGAGGTGACTTGATCATTCAACCCTGAAAAGCAAATATTATTGCTCTTTCATCACATACAGACTTGTGATTCAGGATAGTGTGGGAGGGCAGACAGACAAATGCAATAAGAGGATGTTATTTAAAAAGGAAAAAAAAAAAAAAAAAGAAATGGCAGATTTTGTTTCTGTTTCATTTTGCGAAAAGATACTTTTATCATCCTTTTCCCCCAGAAAAGAAACAGCTGCAGAATATTTAAACTAGCCTCATTCAAAAGCTAATTACAGTGGAAATAAAGCCAATCTGGATTTGAAATTAATGGCATTTAGGCAAGCCTCTCCAGGAGGAATAAGATTCATCTTAATCTGAAGAACATCTTAAAACTCCGACATTTTGCTCACAACCAGTGTTATGTCAAAAGTGTGTATCACTGAGAGCACATATTGCATAACTAAACAGGAAATAAATATCCTTTCAGCAATTAGTCACAATGATTTCCTTTTCTTAGCACTCACCAATAATTGTAAACAAGTCAGTTTGTACTTTTATAGCATCTTCATACAATTTACTACGGGGAAACTTTATCGCCAAGGTCAGCTGTAAAATAAACATTTTTTTTTCACAGAGAGCTGAGAGATGAATAGAAAAGATCCAAACATATGGCAGTAAAGCTCTTCTGACAGGAACACACGAAGTAAAGAGAAAGAAGGAGCGCGCAAGGGTGGTGCAGTCAAATGAGCAAAGACCAGGCTGCACTGATCAGCTGTAAAGACCGCGAACCTTTCTGAAATCCAAGGGGCAGTTTTGACTCGGATTGAGCAATAGAAAGAAAGTCATGAAAATGATGGACGAGGAGGGCGATATGACTGCTCCCTCGAGTAAGAAACTAGTCAGCCATCCTGAAGTTTAGAAGGAAGAGATTTAGGATGACTGTAAAAGAAAGACCTGCAGTAGTCAAGAGAAGGTGTGATTAATGCCCGGATAACATTTTGAGCAAAGGTTGAGGAATTTGTTAAGAACAGCTTCTGACAACAATGTTCTGAACCCGATCAATAGCAGACAAGCAGGGTTTGTCGAGGAGACACAGTACCTTTTATCTGAGCAGATGATTAGTTTGTTGGGTACACAGACACAAAAGGAAAGGAATGTATACCATCCAAAATGAATCCAAGCCTTTGCACCATGCAAAGAAAATAAAGACCTAAGTTTAAAAAAACCCACAAAACCAAACCCACTCAAAATATAAAGCCCATGGAAGCACAAGCATGAGGACAAAGAGTATATCAGATGACAATATACCTGAAATAGGAGTTGCAGAACTATTAACAGGGAGCCAAGAGTAGAGATATTCTGGCATTATATCGTCTGAAATACTGATGTGCACTGTAAATGCAAACTGCACTGGGATTTAAGCACCCCCGAGTACCTCAGATCTCTTCCAACATAAACATTTTACAGTCTTATGCTTCTCTGCCAGGTTAATTGGGGTTGCAATCGGAATGTCCCACATAAGGGCAAGCAAAGGTATCAAGATCTCCACCAAAATAAAATCGCAATCTGCCAAAAAATCACGGCAACAACAAAACTCCCAGCAGGAAAGGGGAGTGGCGCAGGCTGCCAAACCTAACGAGTACCCCCGGTGGCAACGCTGTACCCGGCTAAATGAGACACAATACTTTGAATGTCAAAACTCATAGCTCTCATTCCTCTTCAGTGCTCTGCCTTAGCCATCTAATCCTCTTCTCACTGTCTTTTGAGCCAGAACCCCCGCATCTATTTAATTTACTAGTTTTTTTCTCAGCCCACGCAATGAATGTGGGGGCAAGGCAAAAGCAAGCTGCCTAATGGGTACTAAGGTACCAAAACCGATATTAGCACTGAAGCACAACACAGAGAGCTAAAATCAAAGGTTTAAGAAAATGAACAACTACAGGACTATTCCTCTCACAGTGCAGAGATGGGACTGACTAACTTGATACCTTTCCTCTATAGAAGGACAGATTACAAACACAAAGGTTACAAAGAATATTTTAAATACCTGTAATTCAGGACAGCACTTGAAATCGTGCCACAGGGGAAATTATTTGTTCAACAGGAGAGAACTAGGATTAATAGAAGAAATTTAAGATGGTTAAGGAATTAGATTGAAGGAAGGTAGCAAACAGTTATAGTAATATCAAAGATAACAGAAGAAATTTACTAGTGGATTTTCTCATGATTGATCTTCAGGCTAATCTAAAAGTATCATTAATGATCTGATGGGATATGCTACTAAAATCTGTGTATGGCATAAAGTCAGTAGCATTTTCAACAGAGGATCAGAATGTTGCACCTGTAATTTGAAGACCTTAGCGTCCAGAATAAAAAAAATAGATTGAAATGAACTAATATGAAGGGCATATTGATGTATTCCAGGATTATTAGAAGGAATTTTGGCTCTAAACTGGATACTTATTTGCTGGAAACAACTGAGGGTGACAAAAACTTGCACGTATTAAGTGACTACAAGATCACTAACCCCATGTTAGCAAAAACATTGCTGATTGGTAGCATATTCTTATTTACCTCACTATTTGATCAGTTACTGAATTTAAGTTCATGAAGATGATCTTCGCGTTTAGGCAAGGCATTAGGAAATACAAGATAAACTGTGAAAAAATGTTGAGGCAGAACTAGCTGACTGCTCTGTGCGGTTCAAAGGAGTGATAAAAGACAGGTTTGTTTCTCGTGCAGACACACGGTTTATAACACTTAATCCAGGAGCCCTTTTTGCTTTAGTATATTATTTTCTTCTCATATATATTTGCATCTCAAAACCCGAGTTTTGAAGGACGGTTTGGCAATGCTGTGGTAGGCAGGCTGCTGCCCAGAAGACCCTCTATAGACTGTAAAATCTAATCAAGGGACAGACTGACACAAATGGAAGAAACCAATTCTTGAACTGATGATTTCTTTCTATGTATTTTTGTTGAGGGAGAGTTGGACTGGACATAATACAGGAAGTTGGCTAAAAACACTTAATCTGAAAATATCCAACGTACATGGAAATATATCTGCGTCTTCTGTGATTAGGATGTTCTCAGTCTACTGATAAATTTAGGTTTAGGATAAAACAACTAACTTAAAGGGATTTTAATCTGAGAATTGAAAGTCCTCTGGCTTTGACTGGGAATAAACAGCAACACAGCAAAAACAGATACATATTTTGGGGAGAGGTGGATTAAATTTAGATTTTAGTAGAAAATTGTCTTTGAGTTAAGGCCGGAAAATGGGAAGTACTAAGGTGAGATTTTACCTGTATTTCTAACTCCATCTAACTTTACTTTCATGACCTTAAGTAAATCTCTCCATTTTTCTGTGTAATGATTTGATCATCCACAGAAAGGAAATGCTAACACTTACCTACTTCTCAACAAGGCATGGGTTTAAATCAATTAATCTATGCTATGACATGTGTGAACAGATTCCTCAAAGAGAAGGCACGTTATCACCACTTAAACTCAACATTAAACAAAAAAGGCTAAACAATTAGAGGATAAAAACAGAGGAAGATTCTTCATCTGACAGAATTTACCAGAGGACAAAAATAAATGTAAAGATGATGGATGTTATCATTATAAACAGGAGTATATGACAAAGGTAGAATAGCTAATATGAATACTCACAAGTGACAGATGACAACTCTGAAACTTGAGCTTTGAGGACTGTACTTGAAAAACTGGTTAGGATAAAAAATACGTGCCATGTATTTCTGTATATACAAAAATGTCTTCTACTTCCAAAGGTTGTTTCAGTAATAAGTTGCCAGGCTAAGTACGAAACACACTAGAATGAATCCATCCGTAGTGTACATTTCCATTCAACTGATTTCAAGTCAACAAAGGCAGAGTTAGACTGTTTTCTGATTACTCTTGAGTTGAAGTGTATCAACATTAAAAAATGAACCCCTCCCATCAAGGCAAAGTGCCTTCTCATTTACAGTCCACCTTTTCCTATAATTTGTTAATTGAAGTGCAAGTTTGAATAGACTCTGCTATTTCAGACCGAATGCAGGAAAATGTAGTAGCTGTTCAACGTGCTAACCCACAACACGGGGCAATGAAAAGCTTTGCACCAACACCTGTGCAGGCAAACAGTGTCTTTGCAATGTAAATGCAAAGCACAAACTCACTGCTGAACATTCAGCCCACTGAGTTCTAAGTGTATTTAGGTTCAATAGGATATAGGAACATATAATTTGAAAGGATGTAAAAATTACAAAGAAGTTCTATCGTTGTAGCTGTAATAAAAAGTTACTATATGTTTACAACTAAGAAAATTGAACTTCTTTGATGCATTCCGTATGTATTTCCCTATTAATTGAACAGTAACAAATTTCTGCCTGTTTTGAATGGAGAAATGAAATGAAGAAAGAGACAAAAAGATAGATTTAGATTAGACATTAGGAAGACTTTCTTTACTATGAGGTTCTTTACTACGAGTTCTCTACTGTGTGGGTGATGAGACACTGGAATAGGTTTCCCAGAGAGGTTGTAGATGCCTCATCCCTGGAAGCGTTGAAGGCCAGATTGGACGGGGCTTTGAGCAACCTGGTCTAGTGGGAGTTGTCCCTGCCCATGGCAGGGGTTTTGGAACTAGACGATCTTTAAGATCCCTTTCAACCCAAAAAGTTCTATAAAAAGACCTTTGAAAGTTGGAAAGCTTACATTTTTAACCAATGTCTTTATGGTTCTTACATCTTCAATCAATCATAATACATCAATAAATAACAATCGGCCATAAACTCTCTGCATGGCCAGTTTATGATAGAGTGGGGAAAAAATACTTCTGCGACAGTTGGCAGATATTCTGATATACAGAATCCCATGTGGTTGCACGGCAGCATACATACTGTGTATGAAAAAATGGAATTAATGGATTTAGAAAGGTTGTTACACAGCAAATAAAGCATGTGCTCACCGAGAGAGTGACTGAGTCAAAAGATAGCACAATTAGAAATTAAGACAAGCATTAAAAGACATTTATTTAGACAAAGGTGAGATTATTATGCACAGGGATAGAAGATGGAGTTGTGGATTCATTCAACTGAAAACTTCATGTTAGCAAGAAAGATCCAAGGCTATTAAGCAGAAACAGACAGGGTAGGACTAGAACAGCGGTTAGGATAGATGACATCTTTTCAACTCATCCTAAAACACTAACTTGGATCCCTTCTGAATGTACAAACCAAAAAGGTCTAGGAAATGGGATAAAAAGACTATTATTCAAATAGCAAATATGTTAAACTTGGGAGTACTGCAAACATAAGGGAGTGCCAAAGGTACAAAAGCCATAAGACATGGGAATTGCACAGGTGGAAAGTATGGAAAGGAAAGAACAACGTGAAATTCACAGGACAAAGCATAGCAAGCTCATTTAGAAGAAAATGTCCAAGTCATATCTATTTTATAATGGCATTGAGTCACCGGAAAATTTTTAACGCTAAAATGACTTCTGAATTATAGCAGAAAGGAAAATGTAAATGCAAATATATGCCCATTCCATCCCCATACTACTCAACTGTTTTGCGGTCCTTGCACTTTGCAGTAATCAGGGCGATGGAACACAAAGGTGTGGACCCTCAAGTCCAGCTAGACTTTGTGAAGCGCCAGTTACGCCACCGCTACATTCAAGTGTGTTTTCTTAGGGAACGTCAGAGGAAATTTCAGGGCTGTAAATCCAGACATTCCCTCTCTCTCAAAGTGACAGGATTCCCAAGCTACCCTGTTATGACAGCTTTTCAGAGAGACTGTTGCTATGTCTGGTCTCTCTGCAATTCTTTCTGTGCCAGAACTGAGGTTATTTTATGAGGGTGGAACAGCTGACCAACGACTATCAAAACCACCCACGCGTACAACCGAAACTGAGCAGACAACTCATTTGCTCCGGTAGCATCTTGGACAACTTTATTCCAGACATGATATATTCCCTTCCACTGAATTGACTCTTCAGGCCGAAGGGCCCGAGGGACACGTATACGCATGACCTAATTCATTATATATATGGGGCTGATGCTCTTTTGAGCTGCGTAAGCACACAAAGCAGAAAGCAAAGAGGCATATTCCTCTTCACAAGGGACTAGGGGATTGTCCTTAGAACTGCGCTGCATGGTGGTTTCATCTGTAAATGGTAGCAAAGACAGGCAAAGAAAAAGCAAAGTTACTAAAGTAGTAAGAGCAGAGGAATTGTTAACTAGGGCACAATGTCTAAGTGTTTAACAAGATCTTTTCTTTTACATGCATGCATTTGAAGAAAAGTTTTGCAAATGGAGCAGTTACTGAAGAAACAAAAGACGTTCTCCTCTGTGATGGCAAGATCCATTTGAATTTAGTCCAGCAGCTGTTTGATCTGCCCGTTATTGAAATGAAACACGGTACGGTCTTTGTGTTTGTGGTGCCTGGTTTCACCTGAGATTTTTAGTATGAAGAGGCATTCATGGTAGAATAATTATCCTGTGCTATAGTAAACTGAGACGGTTAACTTTATTTGGTAAGCATGTGTTCTTTATCTGAAATACGGTAGGGTGTCTCTTGAAATCACTTAAACGCTAAGTAACTGCAGAACTACCTGTTACCAGTGTAGTACGTTAGATGCCACTATAGAGGAAGGCTGAGAAAAGAATTAATAAATTGTTACCTGGAAACAGAAAAGCTTACCTGAGACCTTTTGGCATTTTGTTTTGACTGGCTTTATGAGCATGTCGCAAACCTGGCAGTAGGGAGCAGGTTGAAGAAAAAATCATATATATGTATCATGTAGCATTTGGGATTATTTTAATGTAGAATAAATTATGAAGTTCAATGTTCTAATTAACCAATCTCACATTTCTACCACCCATCATGGATTAATTTGTAAGGACAGAAGCAGTTAGGGAAATCCTACCCCCAGACTGGTCTCTGAATTACCTTGTCCCTCTGTGTTCATGTATGCTACCTTCTCAGCAACGTACACACTATTTTTTAGCCATTTCTCTACAATGCTTCTGATGGCTTTTTCATCACAGTCAAAGTATATTATGATGTCACAGTACACAGTTACTGGCTATAATTGTGATCTCCTTCCATGGCTTCCACACTCAGAGATCCATAAATTGCTCTCTGTCTTACTCCTTAACTCCTGACAGGCTGAGACATATTGGCTTAATAGGTGTGCTCTGTCTTATGAGAAATGAATTCAGCTGTTGGTGAATTCAAAAAGAAAATGATAATATAAGCTATAATTTTCTAAATAATGATGCTTACATACCAAACTGCTATAAAATAGGCTTGCTGATGACAAGGAAACCAGGCCTGGGCTGTTACTGGTGCTGGCATCAAGGACACTGGGGAAAAAGAGTTGTAAAACAGGCACCATTCTGCCATTCATATTCTCCTTATCTCCTTGTTGTTGATGAGACCACGAGAATTAAGGGGCTCCGGACAAAACACAGATCAGGGCAGCTGCCTTTATCCAGGATACATTGAGCCATTTCAGTTTTCCTCTGGCTTACAGCAGTTTCTGAGAGCTGTTCCAGAAGATAAGGACACGCAGGTTTCGTATTTTTGTCAGAAGTCTCCCTGAACTGTACAGTGAAGTGGAGGCATATATGAAAAAATTCTACTTGCGGTTGAGGCGTGAGCTATTTCCCAGCAGGCTTCTGCGGTAACACAATGCAGCTTCACATGGCAAGGAGAGTTTTGGCCTGTGCTTCCAGCTCTCAATTTTGGAAACAAATGGTCATAATGAAAAAAAAAAGGTTTAGAATTCAGTATGAAAATAATAAATAATGGGCCTGAGGAAACCTGTTTTCAGCTCTGTAGAACAGCTGGATGCTTAATCAGCGGAACAGCACTCCTGAATGTCATGCACTAGACTTCAGAGATATCAAAAAGGCAATGTCTTAGAATCATCCTAACGTGTCCCTCTTTCTGTTCAATGTGGTGCTCCACTCTTCTGAAATTGAGTCTGTTGACAGTGAAAAGAACAACTGAAACAAGAATCTTTCTAAAACTCACCACAATCCTGCAAAATACGAGGTTTGGGGCAGAAGTAAGGACGTTGCTCTTGATTCAGTTCTGACCAGCACAGTTTTATATCCCTAAATCTTTATTTTGCCACAAGGCATGAATATTAGAAGTGATCTTTAAAAATATCACTCCCATCTTTTAATAGTATATAATTAAAGGGGATGTAATGAAGAGTGTGCTTGTATTGCAGTGACAGCACGGCATTTTTAACTATGAATAAACACTTAAACTTGAATATATTGGGGGAAAAAAGTTCACAACTGTGGGCCAAATCAGACTCTCCAGAGTCATACGAGCAATGAACTTCGCCTCATTGTTTGCACCTTAAGCTCAGGGCTCTAATACCATTACCTGAACTAAATATATCCTGTCATACAGTGCTCTAGCATCAGCACACAGAAGTTTGTCTTTTCAGCAGGCCACCACTGTAACCATTCTGCACAGCACAGCAAAATTCTGCACCAGGCTTTTCACCACTGAAATATTTTGTGGGATCTACTTCAAAGGGAGCGTTACCAATCACACAGGGGATTTCAAACATTTCGGCGGATGAAAATAACAAGTCCCAAGAGTACGACAAAAGAGTACGCTTTATCACTTTGACCAACAATGTAACTATCAGCTTGGACAGTGGAATTCCCACTTTCAGGTCTGTCGCTTAGAGAATCTGAAGTCTGTCCAGAATTAGAAAGAAAGTATTAAGAGTAGAAGATTAACGACTCATGGTCTGGAATGACAATCTTCTTATGATGTAACAGGTGACACGACAACACGCAATAGTGTGTCAGCCTGGAAAAGTGCTTTGCTAATAGTGTAAGGAGGGGAGATTTGCCTTGTCCAGTTATGACTAACAAAATTTAAGCATCATTCTGGATTTTCTACGCTTCTTTTTTTCACATTCCTTTTCAAAACAGAATTTCATCTGCTAAAATTGAACATTCAACAACAGAACATATCAAGGTTTTCTTTACCTCATAACCCAGTTAATGCCCCTGTTCAGTAAGGAGAGGATCATATGTTCTTGGAAAAATATGGGATAGAAGGGCTCCCACAATGCTTTTCACTTGCCACAGATTTTTTCTTCTCCATAGAATGTCAAACTGAAAAAAAAAGACAAATAGAAAATTCACTATTTTCTATAAGAACTGCAATATCCAGTCCAAAAAGAAACAGACGAATCGCTACCAAAAAATATGTACAGCACATATAGCTTCATTTTCAAGCTGACTTGCAAAGTGAAGTAAAAATCAAAGGGGGGGGGGGTAGGTTTATTTTCTGCTTCTACGCAACACAGAGAATGAACCTGAAGAAATTTGATGTCTCTATTTTTAAATCCTGCCTCTTCTTTTTTTTTTTTTTTTTTTTCAGGAAAAAAGAGGATTAAAAACGTCATTCAGATTTTGTTCATTCTCTTTATGAGAAGATTCAATAAATAATTAAAGGACAAGTAATTTTATTATATAGGCTTTCGTAAATCATAATATCTTTCATAAATCATCTTCAAGGTGTAACTTCCAATTGCCATATGAATTTGAAAAAATACTGAACAATCTTAGCTTGACGGTAAAGGAGAAACCTCTACTTCCTTCTAGAACAAATACAGCACAATCATTTTCTTTGCCAACTTTTTGAGTTTTTATGTTCTCTTCATCATTTGGGTAGAGCAGATGAGCAAAAAGGATAAGCAGAAGTAGATGTCACTAGAACAAAAGTCAGTGTGGAAAGGCTGGCTGGCTTTGCAGAAAATGGAGATACAGCTTATCAGAACTAGCAAAGGTGCACCTTGCTTTTCAACTTAATTTAAGTAAGGGACAGAGTGCCTCAACTCAAAAGACCTTTCATGTAGCCCCCCTTCACATTTGCACAAAGGTGTGTTTAGCGTGGATTGTCAGACCTTAATGTCATTACCGTAATAAGGCTTTAGTGCACGAAAGGAAAGCACGTGCTGCTTGCGTGCTGGCTGACTTTTTAAACCGTGCTTGTACATTTTACGTAACCAGAGCAGCACGCTTATTTTCTTTTTTTTGCTTCATTTTTGTAGGCTCTTCTTGGATTGTGCTGACTGCAGACAAGGACGGCTTTGTGCCATTAATATTCAAAGCAACACAAGAGATAATCATAAGGGACGGAACTGACAGTTCAGAAGTCTGTGGAGGTCATTCCTATAAAAAAACCATTTCAATGCGACCACCAAGCAGAGTGACATAATTTCTGAATAAAAAACGCTAACGACCTTCTTGTCTAATACAACACAGGGACATTCTGCAGTGTCAGAAACTGAGTGACTAGAAAGCTGTCTTCACAACTTCCAATATATTTTTAACCGTAAAATCCATGGCATGGTTACACTAGAGCTAAATCCTAGGGTTGGCTGGACCCTCATGATTCCTTCTGAAGGATCGGACCTGGAGCGAAGTTTATCACAGGTGTCGTTATTGATGGCTGTCAGCAGACAGGAGCAGAGAGACTAGCCTCTACTTCAATTGTGGTTAGAATGTTCTTGGAGAAACAATATTATGCTAAAAATCACGCAGTAACAACAAATCTAGCTAATCCAGGTGTACGGTCCACACTAAAGCTGAAGAAAATACAACTAGAGACCATTTATATTCTTATAAAAACTGGGAAGGGAAACTGCTTCAGGCTCTCTTTGCTGTTCCAGTTGGATCCCATGGAAACCTGCAACGTTTCCAGAAATGCCTAATTTTTATATGAAAATGTTAAAAGGCTGCATTGCTGTCTCCTGTCAGTGTCTTACAGAGCATGTAGATTGATACATGCACACAGAAGAGAAAGAAAGAACCCTGCAAGATAAATTAAGGATCAAAGACATTGAGTGTAAATTCCACTTGGCTAAATGCAGGTGTCTACACTGAACTTGTCAACTAGACTCTTGTATGATCAGGCAAAAAAAAAGTAAAGCACTTCTATAGATTACTCATGCCCTAATACAGATTTCTCAAATCGACTGTGGCGAACCACCCCTACTAAGTAAGTAAGTGCCTATTCTTTTTCATTGACTGCAAAAGCAAGCTAAGATGACTAGCTTAAACACAAACATTTACATGTAGTTGGATAAACTCTACGCTCAGAGACAAGAGGCAACGCAGATACACCTGAAGAGCTTGCAGACAGATTCATGAAAATAAAACTGTCATGATTATGGTGACAGAAATAATAGGCATAAGGGAAGAACTGACTGGACTCCCTACCTTTCTTCCTTTCAATGCAAAGAGATGGGCAAAGCGCAGTGAGCAGCCGTGTGTGTGAGGCCAAGCATTTTGTCCTGCTGAACAGGCCTCAGAAGAAACCATGAAAAGGTGTGTCTGCTTCACCTTGTCCATTCAGGGAAACAAAAAAAGGGATGAGATTTATTTAAGCTTATTAAGCTACCATGACTTATTTTTCATACTGTGCATTTTGAGTCTTGTTAATACTCTTGGAGAGTCTTTTTGCCCTGGCTGGGAACCATAGCAAGCCTGTTTACAGGGCACAGATATGCTTCAATCGAGTTACAATACTTCATCCCACCCCAAGGTTGGATCGAGAAGGTAGATCTATGGTCTGGGGGCACTTAGTGGGTTTGGAGGTTTGGCATTAGTATCATTGCGGTGATGCAGCCCAAATTCTCATGAGGAACAGTTTCAATTCCTGAAATAAAGAAAGAATTTCAATTCATTGAATTAAATAATGTCCTTCTTGTGCAAGTATCCTCCAGAAAACAAAGAAATCATCATTCTGAATCAGCTACAACCAGAGCTCTGCAATGCAGCTGGGTATATTTGTATCACCTTGTTCATAAACAACTTTTTAAGCAGCCTTGAGGAGCATTCCTGTTTGTACAAAAATAAACCACAAACAAAATAAATCTGACCTTTTAACTAATAAACGCATTTAAAGTTATTTGGTTAATTGGATTGTCTACTACTTTGCATTAAAATTGTGTTCAGAAAGGTATTTGTATTACTACTGTTTCAAAAATTTGTGTGAAGCCATCGTTTCCTTCACTGAACTCAGCATAAATCATTGAAATCAAGCACAGAAAAGAAAGATTCACAGATTTAGTGTGGTGAGGGAAGGCACTATCAGATTTCTAAAGGACAGCACATTTCGAAGCAGCATATGCTTGTAATCCTGTAAATACACTTGGACAACATCCTTGTGTCTCACACCAGTATCTGATATTTACAATACTTATGCTACGGTCAATTAAAATAAAACTTAATCACAGCTAACTAGAATGGTGGGAGGATATATTTTCAAGGACTATTTAGGCTCAGCTGGAGGAAGAACTAAAAGACACAACTTTTCTTGCAAATATTATCTTTTACAGGTCATGGCCCCATAGTTTGGTCCACTTGAAACGACACCAATGAAACATAAAGAATGCACGATGTGGAACTGTCCTGCACTCTAAACATATGAACTTGAGGAAGAATGGGTTGATGACACACCAAGATACTTTTGTCTGTACTGTATGGTTTCTTTGAGTTCATTACATACATTATTCATAAGGACTTCCTCACTGCTAGAGCAATAATGTTCCACCTTTTGTCATCTTCATGCCTTAGTGCTATTGCAAAAGCCAAAAGGGGAATTCTTAGAAGATGAAAACCTTAACTAGCAGAGTTTGGCAAGTATCTAGGCATCAGAGATGCCTCATAACTTACAATTATTCCTGTCAGTCTGTCACATTACCATGTTAATTTTTTATGGATCACTCTTTTGGGAAAAAAAATCTGAATGTTTCACAAGTGAAAAGAGTTTCTTTGAACAGCTACCAAAGCTTGGTTTGGTTTGGTTTCGTTTGGACTGGTTTGGTTCAGTTTTGTTTGGTGAAGATAAAAAAAAAGGCAAATAAACTTTATAGATGATAAACCAGTTAGTTTCAGGGAATAACTGGCTGTAAAATGTTAAAAACTTAGTTCTGCAATGCTTAATGAATTTTGGGATTTGTTATAATTTGGTTATCAAACCTAAGTAAGAACGAATCTGGCTGATGTTGCTATGATTATCCAGAACAATTAATCTGGTAATAAATGAGGACCTCAGCTCATCTTGTTGGACATTTACAATTTTAGAGGGAGGCTTAGGAAAAATATGCTATATAGCGATTAAAATTTTATAATGTTAACGAATAGCACTGTCTCCCCCATTTATGAACACACTATTATGTATATATGCTTGAAAATAACTGTTTGAATCATACACATGCACTTAAAAATGGACAACAACTGAACGAAGAAATGTTTGTTTTCAGGTAACAATTTAGGAAAGCAGTGCAGAACTGTCTTGTACAGTGTGTAACACCGAGCTGTAAAGTTAATACTGAAAGTAATAAAAGCTCTGGAAGAAGTGCTGAAGAGATTTATGCAAAGCAGGGGATGAATTTGCAGTTTTGGTTTGGATGGAGAACAGATGGAGAATCAGTGAAGGAGATATGACTGTTCTATTAAGCACAAGCTGTACAGAAGATCTTTTGCACCAACAGTAATAAAGGCATGTGGAAAGATAGGAAAAATTTCTACCAAATGAGTTGAGCAGACAGTAGGTTGTGAAAAGGAGAAAAGCGTAGATTGAGAAGCATTCACCATCCTCCAGAAGTGCTATTTTTTAGGGCAAAACCTGGTCAGTTTAGAAAAGGGGAAACTGTTCAGATCACCTAAATATCATGAATAACTCCCTCCTTCAGGCTCCTCATTTCACCAGCAGAAAGGACAGGCTCCTCCAGAAGAAGAAGGAGACTACCGTTGCTAGGGTCTTGTCCAGAGCCACCCAGAGTCAGTCTTCTGTAATTCAGAGGAAAGCTAGGAAGATGAGGAGCTTAAATCAGAAGTCGAAGAACGACTACACTCTGTGCCACAGCAGTGGCGCTCAGCAGACTAAATGGTGCACCAGCTCCTCCAAAACATTTCCCCTGTGGGGAATAAACAACATACCAGAAAGCCTAAATTTCCATTTTAATTACTCTGCATCTTTATCCAGCAGATTTATGTGCACCCTAGTCTATTTTAAGGCAGTGGTATATCTTTACTTAAAAGAACAATCTGCTTCAAAGTAAAGTTAAAACGTACCTTACATTTGCTACAAACCGCTGCTAAGCGTGCAGCAGTCTGCTTTAGTCTTCATGGTTTCCTGTACTGACCCACTTCTTGTGAAAATGCTTACAACAGGAGTTCTGCATGCCAGACAGACTTTTTCTTTTTTGATCTTGAAAAAAAAATAATTTTGGAAGAACAATAATAAAACAATACAAAAATTAAAGGCAACGAAATCAAAGTCAGCTGAAATTCTGCCGGCCAACCTGTGATGCTGACTTTGCACAATGAAATACTACTTTCATGTTCTTCATAACAGCTAAAAAGTGAGAGATCACTGCAGGAAGTGTCTAAAGTGGGCTCTACATGACCCTCAACTAGTTCTTCCCTTTTTTCCTCTACTATGCCAGAATAGTATTTTCTGTAGTTGTGAAAAATCTTAAGTATTGATTTCCTTTAATACATTTTCAACCACCAAAATAGTATAAAGAGTATAAATCGTATCATCAAAGCTAACTTCCTTTCCCCTGATTCTCATTTTTACCTATGTTTCTGAGCTTGGACAATGAACATATTTTTAGCTATTTTTACTTTGAGGTTTTCCTATCTTAACAGAAAACCACAAGCATTGGACCATTTTCCCCATCCAATATGTAGCCGAAGAGTCCTGCTCTCTAACCCAAGACAGTGTCAATTATTCTGAAGTAATTCCTGACAGACATTTATCTAACTTGTTCTTAAAAAAAAACCAATTTGTAATACCAGATTACAATAAGGAAACCAGTCCTTTAGACCTAGACTCATCTGACCTACCTTTTAAGCATGTGAAATCAGGCAAGGTAGATCCCACGGGTTATACAATTTCACACATGAAAGTCTGAATTTATTTTCCACTGTCCCACACAATAGAAATTAACTTCTGTATTAGTGTTTTATACGTTAATAGCCATTTTATATGTTTATCTATATGAATCAGTCAATATTATGGCTTCATTTTTCTAACAGACTGAGGCAATTTCCCAATCGTTATGCTAAATGCGAGCTCAGTTTGCCGAGATTCAGTACTTCCCTGCTGGTGCTATTATCTAAGGGACAAGTAGAGGACTGCCATTATCTCCCAGCTAATGACATCTGGGTACCTCTCACATGAGTTTCCAAAGCGCTCGGTGCAATTCAGCCTCTGCCTGCAGGGAGCCAACCCTGCCCTTGAACTTTACGCTTCCCTTCCCTCTGTTATCATTTGACACGTACGTGTGAACAGCCAGGTGTGATCAAATGTTTGGAGGCGTGTGGTGCCAAAATTCGGTGCTGGCACGGAAAGACTTCCTGCACAGGAGGTGACATTTGCAGCATTACACAGACGTGCCAGTTCAAACCAGTAGTACTTGACAACCTCTGTCCTTTGGCGAGGGTCCATCCCACTCGTCAGCAGGCACCGCGGCATCTCGACAGACAAAGGAGCGCACAGCCGGGAGAGCAGTACGTCTAAACACCGCAGGGTAACGCTACAGACAAAAATGAACCAAAGCTCCAGAAAAAACAGGCAAGCCATTAGTTCATTTTAGAGGCAACAGTCAATTCCTTCAAAGCAAATGTACTTAATACATTTCAAAAATACAAAAGGCGCTACAGAAAGACACAGTCCGCAAACATGAGTTAAAAAGTTAGTACAAAATTCACAACAAACTACTAATTTGAGCAATCATAAAGTAAACTTCTGGCCTGTAAGAAAAGCTCTAGCGTCCTCATGGAAATTTAGCTGTGGGGTGCCGAGGTGACGTTTCCCAAAGCGATACTGGGGAAAGAACTTCCTCATTCTCCATTGGACTCCCGTTCATTCACCCTGCAATAACCGGATAGAAATGTGTGGACCCCAAAATTTATATGGCTGAAAAGACCTACCAAAACACTTTTAAAGTGGATCGGTTTCTCAATTCAACCCACAGCACAGCTGCAGGGTTGTGTCAGCATAGTGGAGAAGGCATCAACAAATTACTAACGTGCCCACTGCTAATGTATCTCACACCTTTGATCTACCAGTGAATTCTGTGTCCCTGTAACTATCAATAAACTTCTTCTTAAGTTTAAAACTTTTGTACATTTTACAATACAGCTAATTGTATTTCTTTACATTTTACCCTCAGACAGCATAACCAACAACTAACAAACCAGCTACAATTTGATTTGTATGACGCTAATTGATTCCCTTGTTATCCTTCCTTCAGAAACTTAGTTCACCCCAAAATGAGTGAAGTAAGTCAAAAAAAGCATATGTCAAAATACCGGCTCCACTGCAAATTACCATCCCTTGAAATTCAAACAAGTCACAATTTCACACTCAGTTTGTAAATATTCTTATGCTCATGTAACTTGTTTAGAGCTGTCATCTTCTTTTCCATGCCTACCTTTCCTTATTTTATTAAGATATCAATGATATTGTTATCAACACAAAATGTAGCCTCACTGATCTTCATTGATATAGTTATCGCAAAACACTTGTACCTGTTAGCAGCATAAAAGGAAACTGTATGATAATAGTGTGCCTGAAATGCAGGATTAATCTAAGAAGTAGCGGAGATGAAAGTAGCGCTTTTGCAGATCAGTTACATAAAAGAAAGTATCTAGGAGCGAATTGTTTACTGCCACAAGAAAGGGTGCTTGTGGCAAGATTTATAGAGGAGAAGGTGTCTGCATATGGTGGCACAAGGAAAAGGGAACTCCAGGTGCCTATTGGAAAAAATAAGATTTGAACAATCTCCCTTGCATGATAGTGTTAAATATCTGTAAGGATGTGATTTGTATATTAACTTGGTTCAGGACTAATCACAGTTACAAGGATGTGTAATTTAAAAGATATTGTTTGTTCTGAAGAGGTAAGGTCCTCAGAAAGATCATTCCAAAGGAGCACTGTCGTATCATTGACAACATAATTGTTTTACCCAAATCAATTTTAAAACATAAATACCGTCAAAAGGCTATATATCATTTAGGTTTTTCATGTTATTTGTGGTACACAGCAAACTTCGAGACTCTTTAGGAGATTAATTTTTACTTCCTAGCACTTTTACAGTAGTGCAAGCACACTAGTTTAGCATTAAGTTGTATGCTAGTGGACTGGAAGGTCCATTTTCCTGCCCCAAAGCAGAGACTTTGACTATTTACCATTTACGTCCCTTGTGTTTTTCAGCTGCCTATTAAATACTTGAAGACTGTCATGTCCATTATGTCTCCCTTTAGTTTTCTTTTCTCTAAGAAATACCACTCCCTCAGATTCTCTCTCAATCTGACCTCGGTACCAGGGAAGGTCACAGAGCAGATCATCTCGAGTGCTGTGACACGCCATATAGAGGACAACCAGGGGACCAGGGCCAGTCAGCGTGGGTTTATGAAAGGCAGGTCCTGCCTGACAAACCTGACCTCCTTCTATGACAAGATGACCCAACCATTGGACGAGGGAAAGGCTGTGGATACCACCTATCTAGACTTTCGAAAAGCCTTTGACACTGTTCCCCACAGAACTCTCTTGGAAAAACTGGCTGCTCATGGCTTGGATGAGCATATGATCTGCTGAGTAAAGCACTGGCTGGATGGACGGGCCCAAAGAGCGGTGGTCAATGGAGTTAAATCCAGCTGATGGCCGGTCCCAAGCGGTGTTCCGCAGGGCTCAGTGTTGGGACCATTTCTGTTTAACATCTTTATTGATGATCTTGATAAGGACATAGAGTGTAGCATCAGTAAGTTTGCAGACGACACCAAGTTGGGTGGGAGTGTTGATCTGCACGAGGGTAGGGAGGCCCTACAGAGAGAATTCACCACAGATCAGTTCATTTTACTCCTTCTTGGGTTTCACAGTTTTCACGGTGGCCATTGCCACCCTCTCTGCCTCTGCTTTGTACTGAGGCTTCATTGGATAGATTGGATCGATGGGCCAATGTTAATGGTATGAGCTTCAACATGGCCAAATGCCAGGTCCTGCACTTGGGCCACAATAACTCCCTGCAACACTACAGGCTTGGGGAAGTGTGGCTGGAAAGTTGTCAGGCAGAGAGGGACCGGGGGATTCTAATAGACAAGCATCTGACCATGAGCCAGCAGTGTGGCCAGGTGGCCAAGAAGGCCAATGGCATCCTGGCTTGTGTTAGAAACAGTGTGCCCAGCAGGAGTAGGGAGGGGATTGTCCCCCTGTACTTGGCACTGGGGGAGGCCACGTCTTGAGTGTTGTGTCCAGTTTGGTGCAGCTCAATACAAGAGAGATATTGAGGTGCTGGAGAGAGTCCAGAGGTGGGAAATGAAGCTGGTGAAGGGCCTGGAGAATAATTCTTATGAAGAATGATTGAAGGAGCTGGGGTTGATTAGTTTGAGGAAGAGGCTGAGAGGAAACGTCCTGGCTCTCTACAACTACCTGAAATGACGTTGTAGAGAGGTTGATGCTGGTCTCTTCTCACAGGTAATTAGCGATAGAACAAAAGGGAATGGCTTCAAACAGGGTAGATTTAGTCTGGAGGTTAGGAAAAAAATTTTCACAGAAAGAGGAGTCAGACACTGGAACGGGCTGCCCAGGGAGGTGGCTGAGTCACGATCCCTGGATGTGTTTAAAGGTCGTTTAGATGTAATGTTGGGGGATATGTTTTAGGGGTGAGCTTTGTAAAGCAGGGTTAGTGGAAGGACTCAATGATCCCAGGGGTCTTTTCCAAACTGAACGATTCTGGGATTCTATGTTATCCACTCTGGACCATTTGTTATTCTGCCCTATGCTAACACCCAGTATCTCCCTTAAACTGCAGCAGTTAGTAGATTTTAGCTGAAGGCCTGTTAACAGACATAGAAAAAGCACTGGTGTAGGGCTTTGCATACAGAAAAAGGAGGTTGTGACAGTGTTAACAACTGCAAGGGGTGACAAACCACCCCTGTATGAGTTTGCTACATTGCTCATACTTTCCTCCCAGCATAGATTACAATCAGTAATTTGAAAACTAATGTAGACAGCCTGTGTCTCCTTTGTCTCTACAACAACCACCAAAATGTTGAACCTGCTGAAGTCAGGCATGTGTCAGACTTCAGGAGATGTCAAACAGTGGCTGCTTTAGGAGATGAGGTGTGGTAGTTACTGCTGCAGAGAAAAACAGTAATTCCTCACTTTGTCACTGCCCTAATCTCCAAACTCTTTACTGATCCTCTCCATTCTTCAAAGCTTGGAGTCACAAGCAAGACCTTGCACTACAGAGCACAAAACTCAGTTTTACCTACAGTCTGGAAATACTGTCACCCCTTCTGGCTTTACTCAGCCGAGTAGAACAGACAAGATATTCGTGTGTCTCACACACCCCACGACGACATCTGCCTTCTTGTAACAGCACGATACTGACTTGGGTCTAGGTAATTTTCTGCAAAATTATTCATCTTCTGTTATCTTTATTACTAATCAAATTAAGAAGAAATATTTTTAACCTAATAACAAAAAGCACATAAAGCATCTGCACCTTTTAGCTACTGATCTTAGGCTTTCCCACACCATATTTTAGGGATCTAAATTATATGATATTAGGTTTTCCCATTAAGAAACACGATCATATCAACTTGCTTATTCAGTAGTGTCCATAACCTGGATTAAACACAATTTTTAAAAACAATTATGCTTACAAAGTTAACCAGAAGTATCTTCAAATTACTCTTTTCCCTTTTAACACTATGTTCCTTCGATGTGTACTTATTCAACAAGAGCATAGAAAAAAAATCTACAGCATGTCTCCCCATCACATTCATTTCACCTTCTTTCCCTCTAACAGGTATCCATAACTCTTGTTTCTCAGACTGTCCTATATTCTTACTAATGTTGTGGCACAAACTAATTTGAAAAGCAGACGCCCAGATCATACAACAAATTAAATTATGAGCACGCAAATCTGTTCTCAGTGCAGGGACTGAGAACAATTTGTGGGACTGTTTAAGGATAAGCCTGGCTCAATGTAAGCACATATTTTTAAAGACAAACTGTGTGCTTTAAATGAGCATGACTACAGGAAACAAATTCTACAATTTCAGCTTTTAAAACACTTCTCCTTGCATAATTTCACTGCCCCACTTTCTACCTTACATACATCTCCTAAGGGGTTCTGCATCATTTAAATCCCTCAGGTAACAGATGCATCATATATATCATCAGTAAACAGCTTGAAAAGCCTGGGAAAAAAAAAAGAAAGAAAAGAAGAGATGTTTATTTGCAGTACAGCTACTGAGAAATAACTGCTGCAGCTATGTATATCATGGCTCTGTGACTAGCCATGGCTAGTGGCTGCTGGCCAAATAGCCTACAGCAATTTTCATGCTGCTCTACATCACAAAATTACCAGCCTGTGATTAAGCAAGTACAATACACTCTGTTGGGCATGGAAATAAGCACCCAGGTGTAATAATAACCACCTACACACCATCCTGGCACTCTGGTAGTCTGAGGCAGTTCTGTTTCAATCAAAATATTACACAACTGGCCATATTTTACAGATTTTCAAATAACTACTAGTTTTGGTGATTTTCAGTTCATTTGTAGAACTCAATTAGCATTTATATATATAAGAGAATTTACACAATGAAAATAAGTCTTTACAAATACTTACTGGTAACACTATAGGCACAGGAAACAAAAATAAACAATATGAAAATACCTTGTGAGGCATTCTTAAGTCACAGCCTCTCCACCTGATACAACAATTTTTAAATGTTTATTTCTGTGTACTAACATGGATGGTCAATTTAAGTTTATGTGGAAAGAGAAAACTGTGAAATCATTACTGTTAAACAAGATTCTTTGTGAGATTGCAGGAAAAAAATCATACTCAGCCAACTGTTACTGTCTAGCAACGCCCCTGGCAGCTCACGTTCACAGGCACCGAGTAAAAATACTACGTGGCCAATCTCAAACGGGCTGAAACACGTCCCCAGAAGTCTTCTTATTTAGAAATGGCTGGACAGCACTTTCAGACAGCATCACCATCAATCTCAAAAAATCACAGGGCATATCATCAGTGCCTTAAGGGGCATATTTTTCAGTCACTCTTATTTGTTATCCACAGGGATCTGAAAGTCCCCTCTGCAATGCACAGGACCAAGCACCCCAGGCACCTTCTGTGCCACTGCCCGATGTAACACAGTGCGGAGTGTTCAAGCTTGTGCAGTCCTGTAGAGAGGAGGGAGCTGAAGTGGAAAACTGGAAAACAACCCTTCCCAACCCACCAGGTGCAACATGGGCACAGGCAAGACTGCAGAAATTCCTAGTGTTGTTCCAATCTTCTATCCGTGTTAAGCATGTGCTTCCCAGAGGTAAACGAACCAGAGCAAATAAGATGATCGCCGCTGCCATCTCTCAAGCAGGGCTCACCTCAGCTCACCTCTCCGCGAGGCACAATGTACTAGGACCCTAACCCTCAGAGTGTATTAATGTACATTGCAAACATGAGGGTAGATTTCTACAGGGAATTTTTCAGATTTCCTTTCCAATTCTGAGTTAGTTTTGCATTATTCTCTCTGCAGTAGCACCTTGTCTGTTAATGACAGAGAAAAAAGACAATGGAGAGGAGAAACCAAAACCATGTTTGTTTATTTCATGATAAATTTTCATACATGCAAGAGTGTGTATATGTGGAGTAACACAGAAAAGCATGCATTTGGGTCCACTGCTTCTCCTTCTAAACTAAAAATGTAACCTTGGAAATCTATCCATTATCTCAAATCCGGCTTTTATTTATTTATTTATTGCAACTTACAGCACTGTCTGTCTGAAGCTGCCAAAAAAAGTCTTTCATTTCAAAAATACAACAGTTCGAACAAATTCTGTTCTTCACTTCTAGTCATCCCTGTCTCCATAACACGGCCACTTCACCTTTGCTGAAGAAGCTTCTAAAGGAGCCTGGAAATTAATTTCTTTCAATTTGAATGGCAAGAATTCCTCTCCCTAAAAAGAAGAGTTCTTACTCCTTGCTGTCTTCTCTAATACGCCAACCTATCTTCATCATTTTGCAGATGCCCTATCAGGCATAAACCAATCAAATTATGTTCAGCTTTTTGCATATACACAGCACATGGAATTTTACCTCATATCCCTCAGATACACAGACATCCTCATCACATGCGATTGAATTTATTAAGCTCAGAAATTTGTCTGAGGCAGAATCTGGATTTAAATAACAGAGCCCTGAAAGTCACCAGTTTTAGCTTGAAAATAAATGTAAAGGATCTGCTCTACCAGTAGTTTGTTCCAGTGACTGCAAACTCACAGCTGTGTATTACATATTTGAATTCATTCATGCTCTTTTCAAGCCTTCCTTCACTGACTTAAAGAACTTTTTAGTTCTGATTTTTTATTTCTGTGTAAAGCCACTCATGCAATATAGCCAAGTCACCACCTAGTGTTCTTCTTTCGCTGTTTGAGCTACTTACATATTTGACCTTGCAACCACTTCAATCAATTTTTTCACACCTTTGGCAGCTATTCAAGGCACCTTTTCCAGTGTTTCAACACCCTGTCCGAAGTGTGGGTTTCAAAAGCTGTACAATGATGATCAGACTGCTCTGCAGTACTTAGAGGTGAGGAAGTGGCACAGACTTGCAGTGTACTTAAGTCTAAAAAGCCTTAGGGACTTATAACAAGTTATGTCCCATGCAATAATCATAGAACCATACACTGGTTTGGGCTGGAAGGGACCTTTAAAAGTCATCTAGTGCAAACCCCCTGCAGTGAGCAGGGGCACCTTTAACTAGACCAGCTTGCTCAGAGCCCCATCCAGCCTGACCCCGAATGCCTCCAGGGATGGAGCCTCTATCACCTCTCCGGGCAACCTGTGCCAGTGTTTCACCACCCTGATTGTAAACAACTTTTTTCTAACATCTAATCTAAATCCATCCCGCTCTAGCTTAAAACCATTGCTCCTCATCCTGTTCTACATGCCCTTGTAAGCTGTCCCTCCCCAGCTTTCCTGTAGCCCCTTCAGGTACTGGAAGGCCACTATAAGGTCTCCTCGGAGCCTTCTCTTCTCCAGGCTGAACAGCCCCAGCTCTCTCACCCTGTCCTAAGAGGAGAGGTATTCCAGCCCTTTGATCACTCTTGTGGCGCTCCTTTGGACCTGCTCCAACAGGTCCATGTCTTGCTTATGCTGGGGGCCTCAGAGCTCGACAGAGAATTGCAGGTGGGGTCTCACCAGAGCAGAGTAGAGGGACAGAATCGTCTCTCTCAATTTGCTGGCCATGCTTCTTCCGATGCAGCCCAGGATGCGACTGGCTTTCTGGGCTGTGAGCACACTGGTGGCTCAAATCTGGCCTTTCCTCCATCAGTACCCTCTGCAGGGCTGCTCTCAACACACTCAGCCTCCAGCCTGTATTGATACCAGAGTTGCCCTGACCCAGGTGCAGGACCTTGCACTTGGTCTTGTTGAACCTCATGAGGTTCACAGGGACCCCCTCCTCAATCTTGTTCGGGTCTCTCTGGTTGGCATCTCACCCCTCAGTCCACCACACCTCTCAGCTTGGGGTCATCAGCAAACCTGCTGAGGGTGCACTCCATCCCACTGTCTGTTCTTGATGAAGATACTGCAGAGCAGTCTGATCATCAGCATACAGTATTTGAAACCCGCACTTTGGACAGGCTGTTGGAACACTGAATATATATGAATGTATATGAATACGTATGAATATATGATTAAACAGCAGTGGTCCCAGCATGGATGCATCAGGACCACAGAAGTTGTATCAGAGTAGTTCTGTATTGTACTTCTATGCTTTCTTCACCTAAATGTGACCTCCCAAGTGAAAAAAAAAATACAGCCTCGAACAAAACACAGACCAAACACAGAGCAGGCACGTCTCTCACTCTGCATCTCTATCTTGTGCAGAAGCATCCAAACAACTCCTGAAACTCGCAGGCTTCGTGTTCAGGCCGGAGTCACACCTGCCGGGTCGCAGGAGCCACTTATATTACCACCCTCCGACTCCAGCGGGGGGTGAGCCGGCCCCCGGTAGCAAGGCCAGGCTCCCACCCCGCCGGTGCCTGACTCGCCCCCGCCAGGAGGTAACCGCGCACCGGTGACTCCACGCCCCGAGGAGCCTCCTCCCTCCTCAGGCCTCACCGAGCGCCACACGGACGTGGGGCAGGGGTCAGACCTGTCACACGCTGCGTGGGCCCCCCGGGAGCGACGGAGGGAACAAGCTCCGGCACTCCCGCAGCGGCACCGACCGCCGGAGCACCCTGAGCCGACCGCTCGCGCCGCCGGCGGGACCGGAGCAGGGCCCGCGCGCACGCGGGGATGACGTCACCCCCGGCCCATTGCCTCCTGGGAGCTGTAGTCCCGGCACCCGCCCCTTGTAGGCGCCGCCCGCCGGGTCATAGAGCTCAGCCGTGCCTGGTTAGAGCGCCGCTCTCCACCCCCCCCCCCCACCCCTCCCGCGGCCGGGCGGTGCGGGGTTGGGCAGGGCCGGGCCAGAGGAGGCGGTGCCGGGCAGTGGCCGGGCAGATTCGCCTGGGAGGTTCCCGCTGCAACGAAGCGTAGGTCGCTGCCGCGGGGATCGCCTCACTGAAGCCGAGCTGAGCCGCCGGGCCGGGGTGAGGCTGCCGGCCGTGGCTGGGAGGAGACGGAGCGGGAGGTGGGGAATATCGGGGCGGGCGGGCCCGCGCGGGGCGCGGCGCGGCGGCGGGTCGCTGGTGTGGAGGCGCGGGCGGGCGGGTTTGGGCGCTCTGTCCCCTGTCCTCCCCCTTCCTGTGGCCACCCGGTGCCCGCCCCGCCGCGGAGGGTCCCCCCGCAGCGTCTCCTCGGCGCCCACGTGGGCTGGGAACAAGGCGCCGCGTTTTCACCGAGCGCCTCCGCACACCCGCGAGGCTGCGGCGTGACACCTGCCTCAGGGCAGGGGAGGCCCTGAGGCCCGAGGGCGGTTGGCGGGAGCCCGGCCGGGGCCTTCAGGCCTCGACAAAGGCCCCGGCCGGAGGTGGTGGCGGGACGGGTGACAGCGGGGCTTTGGGCACGAGGCTGCCGGGGTGCGATGGCCGGTGGGGAGCCGGGTTGGGTTTGGTTTTCCAGGTCCGCTGGCGACAGCGTCAAGTGTCTCTCTTGTGGCAGGGAACTGGCCAGGTGGCCCAGGAGGCAGAGTTGCTTCTGAGGCACGTTGTCATCTCCTGCCCTTGTGGGTAAGTGTTGCCCAGCGGCGTCCGTGGCAAACAACTAACGTTTGGATTTTCCTGTGAGCAGGGCTTGCTTAACCAGAGCGAGGTGGGTTGTACTGGAGAACAGCCAGGTGGGTGGTGGAAGAGTTGACGGGGAAGTGTCTCGAGTGCTGCCAAACCCTGAGGTGGGATCCAGAGTGCTTAAAGTTATCCCTGACAGACATTTGCTTAATTGGCTCTTGCAGATTATGAAATTCATGGAGAGCCTTCACCCCCTCCCCAAGGTAACCTGCTTCAGTGCTTAGCTATCATTTATAGTCACAATTTTTCCTTAATAGCTGACCTAAATCTCCTTTGTTGAAACTAAGCTGATTATTATCTTGCAATCTTCAGAGTAGACCTGGAGAACAATGGATCCGTGTTCTCTTCTCAGCAGAGCGGGGGGTGTTTGCAAGCTTCCACTCGCAATCTTCTCCAAACTGAGTGAAAGCATTTCTCATGTGTCTCTGCTCCCTGAGCTCTATTAAGCATTTGTGTTATTCTTGGACTGTTAAACTTGTAACTACACACAGTACTCCAGTGGAGATACTCTTAGTTCTGAGAACATGGGGTAATTCTCTTCCTTGGGAATGGCATGTCTCTTAAAAACATTCTAGCATGATACTGTATTATTTGGCAACATTCTCACAGCTCAGAAATACTCATTTTGTGATCCTTTTTCGCTCTACTGCTAACCAGAGAATTAGCCCTAAAGAGGTATCCAGGTTTGGATTTCTTTCTGTTTACCAAGCATATTATTTTGCTCTTGTTAATAGTTTGAGAAGAAGTTATGTTGATCATCATAACCTACCTTCGTCTATTTAATTTTAGTCTCTGAAATCTGCTCTTCCAATTTCCTTCCTCCAAGTGTGCAATCATCCACCAATAGTTTAAGTACCGAGTAGTACCAGGCCCTGTACATTGTGATAAACGCTTCCAGTGTGGCCATTTCACTTTCTCAAATGCTTTTTTTCTCATTTTTCATATTTCCTACTAAAGCTGCAGCTGATTCTGTGCCATGGCTTTGCAGCTGAGCCAAATCCTATGGAAAATCTTACGCGAGGAAACCATCAATTCCTTTGAATTAGCTCCTGTGCACAAAGTAGGGACTGCTCACAGCTCAAAAACTAGAAATATGTGTAAAATCTTGAACCCTTCTGAAGTTTTGGTGTCTTGTGTGTGGCTTCTGGATGTCTCAGACGCCTCATTACAGATTATGGAGAATAATGTTTCCCGTCCTCTGTCTTGAAGCTGTTACGCTCTGTAGAGATAACTGAAAAGGTTTCTCTTGAAACATCAGGCAAATCACGTAACTGTTTTTCAAAAACAATGGAATGAAGGTTTTCTCTGGTCTTATTTCCTACCTATAAAACAGTAATTTGCAGGACACCATGAAAATAAGCGCTCCTAAAACAATATCCAAATAATGTTCCCAGGATTAGTGCAGATTATTATTATTTTTTTTAAAAAAGCATTGGCAAATATATGTATATTTTTGCAAGGATATTCAGGTATGTGGAGATACCAGCCTTGTCAGCTGCCTACCGCTTTCATCCCTTCTACACAACAACCAGTAGTGAGCTACAAGGTGGTTTGCAAACCTTGATAAAAAGGAGCTGAGTCACTTTGGAAAATTAAAAAAAAAATAAAAATCACTGCATTAAAGGATGTTGAAGGTTGTGAATCATTCGTGTGCTATCATGCTATGGCTTGTGGCAAATGGGTCTGTGTTCTAAGTTCTTTTAAAGCCTTTTCTCATTCGTTTCCTTAGAAAAACCTGCTTTGATCCTAACTTTCTTCAAAATTGTGTTTGCTTTCTTGGAGGAGCTTTCTGGAATAACCATACAAAGGCCTTGTTCTGACCCACTTAATACAGGATCGTATTTATAGGTAATACTTTAATGCTTGGTTGTACTTGTAAGGGCTTTGTTTAACTGATCACAAGTGGTCCTTGAAGCTGAGAGTCAGAGGCAATATTTTGAAAATTTTAAATATTGAAGTAATTAAAAAAATATTAGGAGAAGCAGTAACGTGTCGATTAGGATGATAGGACTGGTCTCGTGATGAAAATGCAGCAGGCTAAACCTATGTAAACAGCAAAGTTTCCTTCTCTTAAAATTGCATTTCACTGTGGAAACACCATAAACAAAAAATTCTAGGGTTGGGGATGAAGCACAGGTGAACATTATGTGTATATTGACTTTCCTGAAAGGAAGAGTTCAGCATTGGCAGGGTCATAAGCTAAATAACTGTACAGGTATTGCCCTCTATCCTCGACAATAACTTTTTTTTTTCCCTTCTAATTTGTTTAGATGTCTCACATTAAAAATCATGGAACTAGGAAAGGCGAAGCTGCTGAGAACGGGCCTTAATGCCTTGTACCAAGCGATTCACCCTGTGCATGGTATTGCCTGGACAGATGGGAAACAGGTGATACTAACTTCTTTACACCTCCATAACGGAGAACCAAAATTTGGTGACTCGAGTGTTGTCGGTCAGTTCGAACATGTCCACGGACTCTATTGGGGCCCGTGTCCCCCAGACGCCCCGGCTCTGCTGGCTGTTCAGCACAAAAAGCACATCACCATTTGGCAGCTCTGTTTTAACGACGCAGAAAGAAATAAGCTCTTGGTTTCTCGGATCTGCGACATCAGCGAGCCGTTTCCAGTGCTGCCCCAAGGCTGCGTGTGGCATCCGAAGAAGGAGATCCTGGCCGTGCTGACGACGCGGGATGCCTCTGTCTTGCACTCCGTTCATCTCAACAACTCCAGAATTAAAGCAGATATCAAAGGCAGCGGCCTCATCCACTGCGCTTGTTGGACGAAGGAAGGCAGTCGCTTAGTCGTGGGAGTAGGCAGCGCCCTTCATTCTTACATTTGGGACGACGCTCAGAAAACGCTAAACGCCTGTTCCTTCTGCCCAATCTTTGACGTGGGAGGCTACATCTGTGCTGTGGAAGCTACTCTGAGTTTCCAAATTGCTGTCACCACTGAGCTGCCTCTAGACAAGATCTGCGGCTTGAACGCCGGCGTCGCGTTTGAAGTTCCTGCAAGCGTCGAAACGGAGTCCTTCCTCTCGCAGTCCAGCTTCGGTGGTGAGGAAGAGTATTCCATGGATGGCGGGAAGAAGTCGCTAGACTCTGAGAAGCCCTTGTCTGTTGTTACGTCTCCCGTGGACCTAACGCACCTACTTTCTAGCAAGCAGGGTGCTGATTCCAGTCCTCTTCTTCATCTGAGGCCCAAGGACTACCTGACAGGAAGCGGCCAAGATTCTTCACATCTCATCTTGGTGACTTTTGAAAAAAAGGTTACCTCTACCAAAAAAGTTAGCATCCCAGGCATTCTGGTTCCTGATATAATGGCTTTCGACCCCAAAACTCAAACTGTATCAGTTGCTTCCAACACTTGTAACATCATTTTAGTCTATTCGCTGACTTCATCCAATTTACCCAATATTCAACAAATTCAGCTAGAGAAAAATGAGAAACCAAAGGGTTTGTGCTTCTTGACCAACAAATTGTTACTGATACTAGTTGGAAAACAAAAATTCTCTGACCCTGCGTTTCTTCCCTCCTCGAGATCAGACAAATATATGATCCGATTGATGATTAAGGAACTAATATTTGAAATGGCTCCTTCAACATCTACATTGGTCAGTGGGAGCTCCAATCTGAACCTTTCAAACATACCTCATGATCTCTTTACAGATGTTCGCCCTCTCAGCCGTGGACTCTTGATACCGGATCGTGCTGCCATTCCATCCCCTACTAGCAGAAGGAAACTCATTGAAGAAATTAAGAGTCCAGGTTATGAACAAAGCTTGTTGAATGACATCAAAGACAAAAAGATGTCCATGAATTTTCCTCCGGCTGTTGAGTCTCTCAGTGCCGAACCAGTTAATCAGACTGTGGCGCTCTCTGCCCCATCACTGGTGTTTTCTACCAGGCCAACTTCTCCAAAGAGGCAGGTAGATGCAGCTTCCAAAATACCAAATTCTTACAAGAATAACCTACTCAGTGAAAAGGAGGCGAGTTACCTTTTGAAAAATGCAGAAAAATTGTCCGGTAACTTCACAGAATTACAGCAGCATCTCTGTGAATTAACTGAGCTGTTAAAATTTGGGAAGAGGAATCTTTCAGTGTACCCACCTTCTCAGGAACCCTCGTTTGTTACCATCACCTGCCAGGTAATTTTAGTACCGGAAACCTTAATGGTAAAATCTGTTTACGGATGTGTGGTCTCCGTACGGATTGAAAACCCGAACTCTTGTCAGATTGTGCGTGGGAAGGACGACACCCGACGAATGTTTAGTACGTGCAAATTTGGTACAGAGGAATGATCTCACTGCGTGCAGGTGAATCTGATAGGATTCTTCTTTAGACTTAGATAGGCTTTACATAAGCCTGGCTCGTTGTTGTCATCCTTCGTCCCTACTCTTCCTGTAAATGGATCTCAGACCCTATTTACATTTCTTTTAAAACTCCATACTTCTGTTTTTCTCTGATGTGAGATACAATGAGGGAAACCCTCTAGATAATTTTTTTTAAACTAAACTTCAACTAATGTATCTAAAACCGTTGCCTTTTCAGATGGATGCTGTGGTAGTGCTTTCATTCTGTCTGTACCAGTGGTAAAAGTGGAGTATTTCTGGGGAAGAAAAGACATTATCATTTAACGGGCAATAGGATTAGATTTCCATCCTGTTCCTTCAGGTGGGACTGATGTTACAAGCTCCATTACTCCGCAGGTTTTCGGTGTTTTTAAAGCGATGTAATACTGGGGAGCGTGCAGCCCGCTGTCCCCACCTCACGCCAGGCTGAGCTCGCTGGCTCTGCTCCAGGCAGGCGCTGCCTTCTCCTGCACAGAGGCTGGTGGGACTCCAGAGAAGCCACACGGGACAGTTCAGCTGCGGAATTAAGGACTCGTGTGAAGATCTAGGAGGATAATGTTTTTCCTAGGTGACTTCTAAAGGTTTCTGTTTAGAAATTTAGACAAGTGACAATTTCCGTGCATGGGGATTGGCGTCATTCTCCGGTCCTCCCATGAGAACAACTAAAATAATGGAGACATATGAAAAAGAGAAAAATGCTTTGGCTCTGAAACTGGAATGTTGCTAATTAATATTGAGAGCACCATCTAAGAAGGAAAGAGACCCTCAGGGACACAATAGATAATTCCATTAACAGAGCTTAAGAATGGATTTAAAATCAAATTTCATGTGAAAGACATTTTCCCTGGCTGAAAGAAGGCGCTTCGAAATCTCATGCTAGAAAGCCTAAGTTACCCGATTACCAAAATATGGCACAAATCTGCTTGGTCTTCTCTAGAATTCGGATTAATAAAGCTCAGTCAATATTCAAAGTAATTTAAACTGCAATTTCCCTTTCAATAAGCTCTCACTTTTCAGCTTTATTATTGCAAAAAATTATTCTCAACTTCAGTAGCATTGAACTCTTAGGTCCTAGATAATAGTCCCTCACTTTCTTCGCTGTTTCCTATCATAAACATGTAATAAGTCTATTTTTTTCTAGCTCTCTTAAATCTTAGTTATATGTGGGGCATTACTCTGAAAAGTGAAAGTTTCCCTCAGCAAGTCTGGTGTTCTCATTTATCGGAGGTTTTTGTTTAGAAGCCTGCTTTAATTTGAGGTAGCACAAATGTTTGTTAAGGTTTGATATTGAGATCTCTCTTTACATAGAGTTTGAAACCGTGTTACGTATCGGCTTGTCTTGGTGTTCCAAGAGCTAGAAAAGCGACGCTTGCGTGAGGGGTGCTTCACGAATTAAAGTAATGCCATAATTTTACCTCCGTATTTTGATGAGTGATGATTAGTGGCAAGAAAAAGCATTTATATTGTGAATTCTGAGTGATATGGGAAAGTCTGGCAGAAAATGCTGCATTTTAACTTTAGTCAGAGGTTATTTGATTCAGAAATCATTAATGGGCGAACTGGGATCCTCACCTGGTGTGCTGAGCCCAAGTTATTTGCTGCATTTTACAAAAAAGTACTGAGGAAACCCAAAACGTTTCCGAAAAGCAGTGTCTTTGGGAGTTTATTGGTGCAGGGAGGCAAAGAGCGTCAGCGTGCCTCCAGCCTGCCTTCTGCCACACGCCCTCCTTGCGCATGGATGGGTCCCTCCACAGCACAGAAAAGGAGTTGAGATCTACTTGATGGTGTTTTTGTCGTGACCCAGAGGTGTTATCAGGGCTTCCCTGGGAAGTGGTGTGGTGTGGTTCTGAGAATTTTATCCTACGCGAAGACGGAGAGGGTGGTTTTGTTTCTTCACAGAGTTTCGTCAATGCTGTGTTCTGCCCCGTGGGGGATGTTCCTCAGAGACACCTTTTGGATTTTAAGGCTTTGGGGCAGTGACGATCGAAGGTGAGACACACGAGCCTTGCTGATTTGTTAGTCCCTTCCTCATCCCAACCGTTCATGGGCAGGGAGTTCTCATCTCTTCTGAAGCTGTCGATCAGGGATGGGGAAGGATGGAAAACCTGCAGCTTTACAGACTCCGCAGGACAACGTCCCTCACAGGTGGCAGGATGAGAGTCAGGGCTGTGCTGTGGGTGAGGATCGTGGTTTCTTCACCAGCAGCGTGCGATTTCCTCTCCTGTCGTTGTGACACGTGCTGAATGGGCGCCGTTACTCGCTGCTGTCGCTCACCGATCAGCCCTTTGAGAGCAGAGACTTAAAAATATAAATCTTGCAAATGGTTCTGATTGAATGTAGCATTTGCCTTTCTGCAAGAGCTGTCGTTGAATGTCTGTGATCCTGTTTTGATTAATACCGTTTTGACATCTCTGCTTAAATATACACCACGGCGTCTAATGATTCTTTTCTTCAATTTACAGAAGCAGCTTTCCAGAAGTGATTCAGATGAAAGACGAGCTGTTATTCTTTGTGGTGGTAAACTCCGTCTAAATATAGTGCAGCAGATATTCAATCTCTCTCTTGTGGAAATGCAGCACGGTATGTTGTCATTATCCAATAATACAAACACTTTTGCGACATTCTCAGTGAGCAACAGCAACGTATCTAATCCCATCTGCAAAACAACCCAACAAAGAATAAATAATGAAATATTATTAATAAAAGTTTGCTCATTTGTTTTATAACGTAAAGATTCTTCTCTGGGCTTTTACTGAGAAGAATCTTTATGTTGCTCTTTTTTATTCCTTTTTTTTTTTTGCCAACTTTTACAAGTTAATACCCCCTTACCAAGGAGCTAGTTTTACAGGGAAATTACTGTCACCCATTATGTTATTTATGTTTTCAGCTATTCTAAATAGAGAAATGTGAGTAGTGAGGAGGTTAGGGTTGACTGCTGGGTTTGGAATACAGTTTTTTGTATTTTAATTTGTAGTTCCAGCATCTGGTCTCCTTCAAGAAAAGTAGCTCTATAAATTTTAGCAGTGCGTTTCCCTTCTGGTTTTGCGGTGAACGATACCTTTCATAAGAAAGGGGAATTCTCGGCTGTGTCCCGTTCGTCCTTATTTGTCACCTGCAAGTGTCTTATTTTTGGCAAAGGTAGAAAACATACATTTGGAATACGGCTCCCTCACTACTACAGATACTCTCTTTACTCTGTTCCAGCTACTAGCCTGCCGTGTCTGCTGCCTCCCTCCTTGCAGATTACTGAGCAGCCATTCCAAAGCCTTAAGGCTGTTTTTACCTTTGTGCAAGTATTTTCTTTAATTAGCTGTTGGAATATGTTTAGTGTTGCACTTTTTACAAAAGCGCCCACTGATGGGACAAGGGGAAATGGATTTAACTTAAAGGAAAACAGATTTAGATTGGATCTTAGGAGAAAATTTGCACGAGGGTAGCAAGACTGGAATAAATTGTCCAGAGAAGTTGTGGCTGCCCCCTCCCTGGAGGTGTTCAAGGCCAGGTTGGACAGAGCCTTGAGTAGCCTGATCTAGTAGAGAGGCGTCCCTGCCCGTGACAGGGAGGTTGGATTAGATGATCTCTAAGGTCCCTTCCAACCTAGGCCATTCTATAATTTCAATACGTGGATAAAACCACAGTCAGGTAATTCACTAGCGATTGAATCTTGAAAAGGTTCTTACCACTATTCTGTGGTACTTTGGCAGTTGTCCTGTTGCAGGAGCAGTTACCTGTGCTGGAACACACAAAAACTATTTTAATAATGTTGTGGCACAACCCGGAAACGCGTGAGGTAGCCAGCAGTAACAGTAGGCTGGTTTGTAGACACCCATCTCTTTAATTTTTTAGACTGGAATTTTATTTTGAGCTACGTCGTGAACAATATCTGGCAAGAAATATGCCCCCGTTACCTGTGTTAGTTTCGACTTCTCATAAACTTAACAGAATTGGTTGCTCAGGAGTGAGTAGTCATCATAAAATTGTAGAATCATTAAGGTCGGAAAAGACTTCTAAGATCAAGACCAACTGTCAGTATCATGCATGTGACTACCCTTACTAGATAACTTTTAAAAGCAAACAGTGTCGCAGTAGGTTTCTTTATTACTTTTACAAATAGTACTCGGTAAAAGAGCAAAGTAGGAATGGTATTCACAAGTTCCTGAATTGCATTGGTTTTAAAGTTTTGTCCAAGTGACACATGAAGCCAAGAGATGAAAGGGTTGCCTGCTTTTAAGCTACAGTCTTCTCATGACCTTACTTGTTACGTGAAGTTACATAATGTAAATTTACAAACAGATGGAAATGTTTCTCTGAATTCCCTCAACCCCCACAAGCTCTGTTTTATTTCTTCAACTCAATGGATACAAGTATGAAAAACTTCTGGTTTATATGAATGGGTGGAAGTCATTGTTTTGGATTTGGTAAATGATTTCAAATTGTAAAAATAATACTAATGATGATGTGAAGTCAAATTTATTTGAATTAGTTATATTGAAATTACAGATTAGAAGCAGTTTCGAAATTGCTTTTATGATTTTGTCATTTAATTTAATAAATCTTTTTACAGTGTCTGCACAACTTAATCACTGTGATATAGCTTACAAACACCTAATTAAAACCAAGTCTGGATGCTTATGAATTCTGTTCAGAATTTCATTCCTCCTCCTCGTTTGAGGCGTGCATTTATTATGGTCTTGTCTCTTGGTCGCAAAACTGGTCAGGAAGCTGTTTCACATAGTTGTTAACTGTCTTTTTGAGATTATACAACCTGTATCTCCCCAAACTTTTTGTTTCTAGAAGAACTACATAAACATACAGAAGTTTATTTTTGATAAGATGAATTTTAGAAGAAATAAGTTTTGTGCCTTAAACGTTCCTAATGAGGGGAAAATTTACAAACAGGCATTTCTGTGTCGTCACAGGTTCGTCCTGGATTGTTCTCACGGCCGACAGCGAGGGCTTCGTTCCGTTACTGTTCACACCCGCGCAGGAGATCGTCGTCAGAGATGCCAGCACAAAAGGCTACGGCGCCCGTTCTTCCAAAACTTTGGACATCATCAGTTCTACAGAAGGGTGTAGACCCGCTTCTTCCGAAAGTTTGGATATCACGAGTTCTTTGGAAGTCCTCAGAGACTGCTCCTCCAAGGCTTTAGACAGCAGCAGTCCTTCAGAACAGCCCAGCAGTGAAATGTAGGTTTTGTAATGCCCGTCTTACAGTGGGAGACTTTTAAATTGACTGTGTAAGACTGCAAATTCCAAACAACAGTCTGTCTCAAATCTCTGTTGGGTTTCCATATTTTTTTGTTGCATATCACTGTAAATTATTTATTTGATTCTTGGAAACATTAACTTTTTTTTATACTGAGCAATGTTTTTTAAATATACCTCTTGCAGTACAGACCAGGTCTTCATCAGTGGCTGAAAACACACGTTTTTACAAGCTTCCGAGCTGAGGTTTCCACCTTGGTCTTTGATATGTTGGTGGTTTTAGGTGATAGTAAACTTGCATAATAGAGAAATCTGTGTAAACGCTGTGTTGTTTCCTTACTTCTGTCAAAGCCTGAAATCTTACACTGTCATTATTTAGGAATAGTGTAGTAGAAGTAGATGTGGTTTCACACTGGTGTTACTAAGGGTGTAGTTTAGGTGGAGGGAGTTTGGGAGAAAGTATGCCCGTGTGGAATATCCGTGGTGTGTAGAAACAAGACCCTTTTGCCCTCCTGTGCCCACTGATAACACCTCTCTGTGCTTGCTTCTCTGGGGGGTGTTGGGGAAGTGGCTCTCACATGTGTCAGCTCTTGTGGAGGGTTGAGCCCCTGCCCAGCTGCTCGTGCACTGCCCTGTGCAGGACCACAGAGAGAGTTGGAAGGGTGAAAGCAAGAATCACAGAATGTTAGAGGTTGGAAGGGACCTCAAAGATCATCTAGTCCAACCCCCCTGCCAGAGCAGGAACACCTACAGCAGAGTGCACAGGAACGTGTCCAAGCAGGTTTTGAATGTCTCCAGAGAAGGAGACTCCACAACCTCCCTGGGCAGCCTGTGCCAGGGCTCTGTCACCCTCACAGGGAAAAAAGCTTTTTCTAATATTTTTGTGGAATCTCCTATGTTCCAGCTTGTACCCATTGCGCCTTCTCCTGTCAATGGACGTCGCTGAAAAGAGCCTGGCTCCGTCCTCTTGTTGCTCACCCTTGACATATTTATAAACATTAATGAGGTCACCCCTCAGCCTCCTCTTCTCCAAGCTAAAGAGACCCAGCTCCTTCAGCCTTTCCTCAGAAGGGAGATGTTCCACTCCCTTCATCATCTGTGGCTCTGCGCTGGACTCTCTCCAGCAGCTCCCTGTCCTTCTTGAGCTGAGGGGCCCAGAACTGGACACAATATTCCAGATGTGGCCTCACCAGGGCAGAGTAGAGGGGCAGGAGGACCTCTCTCGACCTACTTGCTACTCCCTTTCTAACACACCCCAGGATGCCATTGGCCTTCTTGGCCACGAGGGCACACTGCTGGCTCATGGTCATCCTGCTGTCCACCAGAACCCCCAGGTCCCTTTCCCCTGCGCTGCTCTCCAGCAGGGCAGTCCCCAGAAGAAGGAGTCCCCAGAAGAAGGATTCATGAGTTGAGTTAAAGACAGTGTGGTAGGTAAAACAGAAGCAAAAACAGTGAAGTGAAATGAGTTTAGTCCGTACATCCTGGAGAAGAGGAGGCTGAGAGGAGACCTTACTGCTGTCGATAAGTAGCTAAAGGGTGGGTGCAGGGAGGATGAAACTGGACTTTTGCCAGCAGTGCCCAGTGAGAGGACAAGAGGCAATGGGCACAAACTGGAATACAGAGACTTCCTTTTAAATAAGAGGAAAAACTTCATTGTGAGGGTGACAGAGCACTGGAACAGGCTGCCCAGGGGAGGTTGTGGAGTCTCTGGAGGCTTTCAAAACCCACCTGGATGCAATCCTGTGTGATGTGGTCTAGGCGATCCTGCTTTAGCAGGGTGGTTGGACGAGATGATCTCTAGAGAGCCCTTCCAACTCCAGCAACTCTGATTCTGTCCTTTCAGCAGGCACATGTTCAGTGGCTAGTGAGAAAGCAAGGCTTCATCGTGAGACAGGGACCTACTGGAGCGGGTCCAATGGAGATGATTAAGGGACTTGAACATCTCACCTATGAAGAGAGACTGAGAGAACTGGGGCTGTTCAGCCTTGGAAGGAGACGGCTGAGAGGGGATCTTATTAATGTATAGAAATATCTGAGGGGTGGGTGTCAAGAGGAAGGAGACAATCTCTTCTCGGTGGAGCCCACCAATAGAACAAGAAATAATGGGTTTAAGTTAGAACATAGGAATTTCCACCTCAACATGAGGAGAAACTTCTTCACTGTGAGGGTGCCGGAGCCCTGGCACAGGCTGCCCAGAGAGGGTGTGGAGTCTCCTTCTCTGGAGACTTTCAAAACCCACCTGGACGCGTTCCTGTGTGGCTGCCCTGGGGGATCCTGCTCTGGCAGGGGGTTGGACTAGATGATCTCTAGAGGTCCCTTCCAACCTTGAACGTTCAATTTGTCTTCAGGACAACGTCAGGCTCACTGCTGCTGTGTGAAAACATGAGTTCTGGGAGTTGCATTTGAAGTGGAATTCGTAATTTACCTGGTTTTAAGTCTTTTTCTGAGCTTTGTTGTCATCGTGGCCAATTTCCCTGTGTCCACAGTTGTAGACGCTACAAGTTGATACCATGACCATGAGGAACGGTGTGTCTGATGTATGTAATCTTGGGGTGGGGACCTGTATGCATCAGGACATAAAATAACCCTTGCTGAGATTGCCCTCAATTTTGAAGAAAGAGGTGTTGTTATGCTCAGATTTATGCCCAGAAATGTACATCTAATATTTTTCAAAATCACTCTGATGAAATGTTGTTAAAAGTCTTACTTTCATATACTGACTTTTCATTTCATTTTCCTTTACTGAAACTTCTGATGGTTCGTGAGTGGCTGTGGATTTTGATCAAGTCTGTACAAAGAAAGCCTGTGCTCTTGGTGCCTTTGAAAAAGATAAAACCTGAAATTAGAATCATAGAATCACAGAATCACAGGCCTCTCGTTATATCTTCCCTCTCCCCTGTCCATCTAAAAAAAAGTGGAGCGATAGAGCGGCTTTGGTGAGCTCCTGGCCTCCAGTCAGGGCCAAACCACCACAGTTGCACAGAGGTTTTCCTTCAGTTTTAAAAAACCCACTTTTTTTTTGGTTTTCAGGAAAACACCCTTTCTCAGGTGTTCTGAAATTCATCTTGGATATTTTTATATACTTACTGTCAGCACTTCTTATTTTCTTTTTCACCCTATTTTTTTGCAGTCTTATTAGCAAGGGGTAAGGAAAGGGCAGAAAGGTAAAGCCACAAAGCCCAGTGGCAACTGCTTTGCAAACCAGTAGGTGACACATCATCTCCTCCAGAGATCTTTGGCTCTTCTGCTCTGCAGAAGGCAAGCACACAACACTAAGCAAATGGCTTCTAACAACCAGGCATCAAAGACAGAAAAAAAATATCAAAGCTTCTTGAAGCCAGAAACCTTAAAAATCAAGTAGAGCTTCTGCTGCCAAAGTCCCATCATGTTTCATTGCCTCATCCCCAGCGGGAGTATTACACTTCAGGAGCAAATTAAATCGTTCATCCTCAGCTACCAGCTGTGAGTTGCAGAGAGGTACAGGAGCAAGCTGGAAAGTGAGGGGTTTTTTTTTCCCCTCTGTCTTATTTCTTCTCATGTGGACAGGTGCTGTGTTTCCTTTATCTTATCCTTTTTTCATGCAGTGGGATTCCAGCCCTAGCTGGTGGTGGGAAGAATTATCTTCCAGCAGCAGTCGATGCCCAAC
This sequence comes from Trogon surrucura, assembly GCA_020746105.1. NCBI lineage: Eukaryota > Metazoa > Chordata > Aves > Trogoniformes > Trogonidae > Trogon > Trogon surrucura. The sequence continues at coordinate 8,743,808 of CM036618.1, forward strand.
ACAAAGTGGCTTTGATGGACTAAACCTGTTGCCTGCTCTGTCCCTGGTTTATATTGTGAGATCCAAGTCCCTTTTACCTATTAGTCTTTATTACTTCTCCAGGGATATCCGGCACTCGGAGGACCGTGAGCAACCACATGAGTGGGGGCCACAGGCACACCGGTGTTCACCCTGTGCCACCACTGACTACTCTGAAATTACATCCAGTTTCAATTAATTTCTGGATTAACTCAGCCTGCCCTGCAGTATGTCTCAGTCCGGGCTTTATCGTGCAGTTCCTTTTACTCGGGTAGGCAACAAGTACACCACTGTCTGCTGGCAACCAGGGAGTACACAGTGGGGTCTGAAAAGAAAGGTGACGGAAAACAAAGGCTGAACTCTGGTTCTCTTTGTGTTTCCAGGACAAGAGGAAATGGCCTGAAGTTGCACCAGGGGAAGTTAAAATGGATATCAGGAAAAATTGTTTCACAGAAGGGGTTGTCAAGCGTGGGAACAGGCTGCCCAGGGAAGTGGTGGAGTCGCCATTCCTGGAGGTGTTTAAAAGACGTGTAGATGTGGTGACATGGTTTAGTGGTGGACCAGGCAGTGCCAGGTTAATGGATAGACGAGATGATAGAAACAATTCTATGATTCTTCTGTGAGATCCTTGTGCATTACACCCCACACTCACCTACGGGTTCTCATTTAGAGTGGCTCTGTCAGGCACTTCCTAACTGGCTCGTTACTGTCTGCAGACACCAAGCCTGCCACCAGTGCTCACAGCAGCGGGACCAAAACACGTTCCCTTCTGTGCTGTGACATGGAGAAGGCCAACATCCCAGCATGTTTTCTGACTGGGCTCTCTACTAAGCTCCTCATTATTTCAGTTGCACAGCCAGAATAATTGAGATACATATTTCTTGGCTTTTATAGCATTGCTCCTCCAACCATCCTTTTTCCGGAGAATCCTCCAGCACTGAAATTCCACCTTCTTTCCTCTAGTCCCTGGTCATCTCTTGAGCCAAATTGCTGCTTTTTTCATTGATCTGCTTTTATATGAACAGTGGCTCAGGGAGGGAATCAGACAGGGACAAAACAGGCGTGGGAGTATGTGGTTACCAGAAAGTATTAACTGGTCCTCTGAGTCCCCTCTGCTCTGCATGTGGCATTGGGGTCTCCACATCCAACATCTTTCCACCCAGCCATCGATGTCCAAGAGCCCTCGGGAGAGGATTGCAGGGTCTTTGCTTGTCTTACAGCTCTTTTTTCACCCCAGCGGGTCACTTAGGGAATTCTGGGGTTTCCCATTCTCTCTGCCCAGCCAGCTCGGCACAGCTGAGGCTTTGCCAGGAGCCTGGAGGTAGCTGCAGTTCTGCGTTCCTCCCACACTGATGGCAGCAGGTACTTCTGTGCACTGAGACTCACTGTCTGACACGCCTGGCTGCTGGATGTGGCAAATGTGCAGATTCTTAAAGACTTAGAGGCCAAAGGGTGAGTTGATGTTGGAAACACGAGGTTAATACTTCCTCATGGGCTGCAACTGATTTGGACAGAAACTTCGCAGTCCTTATAAATCTGCTTCCATCATCTTGATGACAAGCTGGAGGCCTGAACGCCAACTTAGAAAGACAATGTGAAGCAAGTACACATACCATTTAAATTTAAACACAAAAAATTAAAAAAATTAGTTTCTAGTTTTTCACTTTTTCATGTTATACGGAAGTTGTTGCTAAGAAACATATATACTGAAAAAATAGGTGAAAAAAATCCTCTAGGTAAGTCCTCAGAGATGAAAGTTCATGATAGAGGGCACTAAGGTGTGAAGAAAATCCTGCTGATCCTTTGCAGAATATGGATGATTCCACGTACATCAGCAAAGACGAACCGGCAGGGGATGGGTGCAGGGCCGTGGAAGTGCACCTCCACTGCGTGAAGCTGAAATGACAGTTCCACAAGGCCTCACCATCTCCAGCAGAGTGCAGCGAAATTGAGGACAGAAAGCTGCAGGGCACAGCTGAAATTCAGTCTTGTCTAACCTCATTTAGGACAAGAAACAGATCAGAAATAAGATTTATTTCTGCTTCCACACTTCCAGAGCAAGCATTCACATTTTCTTAGCATCCAACAGCACTGCTCCTCTCCAGTTGGGGTTAGAGACACAACTGTGCTGCAAAGCACCACAGCTCTAGGACCATTCTCCATCTGTTCTTTGTCCAACTCTGTGTCGTACCTGTTTGTGCCTTCAGAGACTACAATTCTCAGGTGCAACACAGCAAAATGCCTCCAACCTCCTCTGCCTCAGGGACAGAGACAGACACATGATGCTGCTTTGTCTTTCAAATGAAGCTCCCTGGTGCGTTAGCATCTGTTTTATGCAGCAGATTTAGTGCCTAATGTTGTGCAACCTATCTGATTTCATACTTTAAGCCCATAACATATACACATTTTTGTAATTGTAATACTTAGCACTCCTGCTAAGTATCTGCACTGTGGTCTTGTAGAGAGTTAAGTAGAAAAAAAAAAAGAAAAAAAAGGAAAAGCATTTAGTGCAGCATGAGAAACCTGTGATCTCAAAAATCGCAGGAAAACAAAACTCCCCCCCCCTCACTTGCCAGTTGTATGAATCCAACTGTCCTTTCCATCAGTATAGAAGTTTCAGAAGGAAAAGACTCTTCTGTAACACTTTAAGACTGTGATATGAAATTAAAGTGAGGTATGTGATTGACTGCTGTACACTAGACTGCTACTGGCTGTGCCCTACTGCATGAGGCTTTGAGCTAACTTGCTTTCTCTTTCTCATCTTCAAAGAGCTGGACAACAAATAGCAGGTCCTAAAGGACCTGAATTTCCCTTAAGGAATCTCCTCCTCTCAAGAAGACTGATTTAATTTTGCATTTTCTATCTACAGTCCAGAAAGGCAAGTAGAAAAGGAGATGAACAAGTGATATTCAGGAACAAACAACTCAAAAAAAAAAAACCCAGGGTTCAGCTGTAAAACATTGTATACTTCAACTTTTTTGCTTGGAATGAAGAAGGTGAATAGAGACGAGAAGATGCAGCAGGGATTGAATCTAGCAGCCATTCTTGTAAGGTGCAGGAGCGACTTAAGGAATTAGTACTCAAATCTACAGAGCCCTTCCTGAAAAGCCAGTGACCTGGCACCGACGGTCCAAGCCTTCAGGGACTCTCCGGGGACAGATGTCCAAGGTGGTATTCACCTCTTAAAGTGGGGGACTCAGCACACAACTGATCTAATCCACCTAAGCCGTGGCGAGTCAGCAAACGCAGAAGCAGACAGGGTACAGCGAGGCAGGAGAACGTGGCTAGCAGGAGACACGGCTGGTGGCGGTGGCTGACAGCAACCCTCTCCTTCAGTGAGGGGGGACAGCGGCACACTGACACGACCCACAGCGAGACCTATCACCAGCGGTAACGCTCAGGAAGGCAGTATCACCTCGCGAGGTTTCAAAATTATCTTCAGACAAATTACAAGGGAGATGAAACTGGAAGAGAAGACCAGTAACCAGTTCAGCTACTGACTACACCAGCACTCAGCCCATCACAGGAGCTTTGGCTGCCAGCACTAAACTTCAACAAGGGCAAGGAACGGCCATGGTTTGCCTTACGGGCTGCTATTGGGTGACACATAACTCCATTATCCTTTTCTTCCCTGTTTGTGTCAATCCACTTGTTGGAACCCCTTGCGTGCAGGTGGGGAAGTGCTGTCGATGAGGCACCCAGCTGGTTTAATCCCATCTCCCATACTCTTAGGACTCTATTTGGGTATTACTTGAATGAGAGCCCCTGGGGATTGAACCTGGCCCTCATTACTGCCAATCAGTGCAAGGCAGGAGGTTTACATTAGATTAGCCTTTAATCTGAACGGTTGTCAATACAAGAATCTGCTTCTCTCAGTCACATGTTCGGAACATACATGAGGCATATGCATCATTTAAAACTCACAAGAAGATGTACAGAGTTCATTCATTTTATAGCACCAACACTGAGCTCTAAAAAAAGAAAATTACAAAACAAATGTTACCCTGAACTTGCTCCTCCGTTCTTTTTACTTACAAAAATAACATTCATTTTCTTAACAGAAGTACAACTCTGATAATCAAACAAAATAATAAAATAAAAATATAAAAATATAAAAATACTCTGCTACATACATTTCATGTAGAGAAGCTTTCTACTTTATTTTGGCAGTTCCCATTATTGCTACCATATGCAAAGTGAGGACTGAGCACATCTCTGTTAGAGAAATATTGCTGCCTCTCTGGAGAAAACAGTTTACAATCAACCAAGTTTACCTTGCAAGAGACCGAATTCGGATTGGGGGTTGTGCAACTTAGTGACAACTGCACAACTGATCTAGAAATAATATCTTAAGCCACATTCAAATTAATTCCAATCAACCACAGAGAGCAGCTTCTGCAACCCTTGTATCACTGGGCTAAATATTCAGCTTATGTAAACTGACATGGATCCACTGCCTTATAGCTACAGATTGATAGCAACTGAAAACATAACCCATTAAAAAATGTTAACGGCCTTTACTGGCACTTCTGGTTGTTTTTCAAGAAGGCTGTTCAGAAATACACCAATATTACAAAATAAATCTACAAATATTACAGAATAAATCAACCCTCCCAAACTGTTTTCTATGATGTTTTGGAGATACGTGATATTACTACAACACTCACCTACTTCAAAGTGCAGAAAATCTACTACTTCAAATTCCAGAGTCAAAACTGTAAACAAGCTTATGGTTTTTATTGTTGTAAACACATATGCTCCAGGCATACAAATCTTGATTTGTCCAAGAACCGAAACAAAAAAACCCAACAAACAAAACAACAGCCTTTCATGTCAATTCAACAGAAGTCTTAAACATAGTTAACTCTTAAACCCACGCACACCCAAAATATCTTCTTAAAAGCTCACTCATGATTAAGCATTTTGCCGAGTTAGGACCGTTCATTAGGCCTTAGATTTCAAACTCGCCTGAAAACCTTTCAGTATTAGCTCAGGGAGACCCTCGGTGGATGCACTGATGTTACGTCAGTGTCTTTCATCAGAAGCTTTCCCAGCTCCCAGCCCCAGCACCTCGAGTCACTTCCCAGATGGCCCCGAGCAAATAACTTGCGGTCACTGCCTCCAGTGACACCTACTGCAAGTGCTCCCGAACAGCAGCAAGCCAGTCCTCCAAAGGCACTTCTAGTGTAAAAAGAAAAGGCACCTTCCCACTGATCCACACAGCGAAGCCAGAGGGCTGGAAATTTGTGTCCTGTCTTGTGCTAACATCTTCAAGGTAAACAAGTCTTCAGCTCTTGGATTCATCGCTCTCCCCTCTTTGGATACGTCTTCAGAGTTCAGTCATCTCAGCTTGAGCTTGGAGCCAGCCTCTGCGTGTGTCCATTCACTCCAGAAGCAGCCCAGACTGACCAGGTCTGAACTTACAAGTGCCTGAGGTTAGGTGTGTCTTTCATCTACAAAATGTAAATCTATAGTAAACGATAAAGTGTAAATCTATAGTAGAACTGACGTTTCAGTTAATGTATCTAAAGCATGATGATGTCCCTGACTGAAAAAAATCAGCACTTAAAAGTCAGGTGTAGCCCCATTATTATAAAATACTGGGTGCAAGCTGAGATTAACACAAATGTCACGGCGTCTCGTGAGGCAGAGAGCCTGCACCACATGAGAATGCGTGAGCATGGCAATTACTTAAAGGCCAAACTTTACAGAAATTGGAATAGTATAGTCTAATTTTTGGAAGGGGCTATTGATTGTGGGTATCCTGAGGGGAGATGTTGATTCTGAAAATGCTAAGTACTCATTTTCTGACAAAGATCAGTTCAGAGGTTTCAGAAGCAAATAAATCCAGTAATGGGAAGTAGGGTTCTGTTTAATACAAAATTTCTAAAGTTAAATTACATCAAAATCTCTTTCAGAAAAACTTTTTGTGAGAAAGTCCTCAAAAAATATCTGCATCAGTGATTTTCTTCATTTCAAAACAAAGTAAATCCCAACCTCGTATATTGTACTTCAGGGTTCACACGTGCTTTTCAAACTCCCTAGTGTGCAGTTTATAGGTAGAGATTACATTCAAAATCCACTCCAGCCTCTGAGGGTGAAATATATCATGAGTTAAAATTTGGGTGGTGCATCACATTTACCCTTTTTTCGCCCTTGACTTACAAGTCTACAGAATTTCCTGTTGCAATGAGATCACAGCTTTTCATTAATCATTGATAATCAAAAATAACCCAAGCCTTCAATAGCTTATATTCCTGAACATTTGTAATGTCTTTTTTAGCACAGTGCATGGAGTTAGATATCTATTTTGCATGGCGACGTCCTCTCTCGATTCCATTAGTGACTGTTTCAGAATCATCCTTCATCCTTTTTGATAAAACGCGACCAGAGAAATGCACTGGAAGACTCTCACAGAGCTTGTCCACGGGATGTGAGACTGTGTTTGGAACGTCACTGCATTCAGGGCTTTCAGACCGAGGTGTCCTTTTGGTGGTCATCCAGGTTCTCTGTGCTTTGATGGCTCCTTCTGTTGAAAGCAGAACAAATGATACGTGAACGGACTCCTGGCTTTTCTTGCTAACTAAGCAAGTTACAGTTTGGCAGATTCAGACACCTGAGGACCACCAGCGAGGTGTGGTTGTTACGGACAGTGACTGAGGCACCTAAGGAGAGGGACCAGTCTCAGCGCTGCTCAACATCTTTGCCAGTGACGTGGACAACAGCATCAAGTGAACCCTCAGCAAGTTTGGCGATGACACCAAGCTGTGTAGTGCCGTGGACTCACTTGAGGGCAGAGATGCCATCCAGAGGGACCTTGACAGGCTTGAGAAATGGGCCAGTGCAAACTGCATGAGCTTCAGCAAGTTAAAATGCAAGGTCCTTCACCTGGGTCGGGCCAATCTCAGGCACAAACACAAACTGGGCACAGAGTGGGTTGAGAGTAGCCCTGACGAGGAGGATTTGGGGGTGTTGATAGACAAGAAGCTCAACATGAGCCGGCAGGGCGCTCATGCAGCCCAGAAGGCCAACCCTGTCCTGGGATGCATCAAGAGGAGTGTGGCCAGCAGGGCAGGAGAGGTGATTCTCCCCCTTTACTCTGCTCTTGGGAGACCACACCTCGAATACTGTGTCCAGTTCTGGTGTCCCCACTGTGAGAGGGACATAGATCTGTTGGAGCGTGTTCAGAGGAGGCCACAAAGATGATCCAGGGGCTGAAGCACCTCTGCTGGGAGGACAGGTTGAAGGAGCTGGGATTGTCTTGAAAAGAGAAGACTCCAGGGGGACCTTATAACTGCCTTCCAATACTTGAAAGGAACCTACGGAAAGGCTGGGAAGGGACTTTTTACAAGAGTCTCCACTGACAGAACAAGAGGAAATGGGTTTAAGTTGAAGAAGAATAGATTTAGATTGTATCGCAGGAAAAGATTCTTCAGTACAAGGGTGGCAAGACTCTGGAATAAATTACCCAGAGAGACTGTGGCTGCCCCCTACCTGGAGGTGTTCAAGGCCAGGCTGGACAGAGCCCTGAGTAACCTGATCTAGTTGACAGGCGCCCCTGCCAGTGACAGGGAGGTTGGATTAGATGATCTCTATGGTCCCTTCCAACCTAGGCCATTCTATGATTTTGGATTGCTCAGCCTGTCGCCTCCGGTCTGCAGCCGCCACTTGAGACAGCAGCTGGTGCACAGAGGCCTGTGGTGTATCTGCCAAGCCTGTGCAGGCATCTTAGACCCCTCATGGCCATGAAAGGGTCCCAGATACCCATGCTTAGGTCCTGGAATTGATCCTTTGACAGGAAAATCAGTTTCTAACTCCAGTAACTTGGGATAAAAACAAGACAGCGTAACAACTTATTTTGCCATTTAATCCATCAATCTGTTAGGATAGACTGTTCCTTTGTATGCCCTCAGTATACCAAGGGCTCATCTGACAGAGGTGGATGATACTGAGTCAGGCAAGATTTTCTTTGGAGAGGGAGGAGAGAGGAGAAGGGAGAATGACAGAGTGAAAAAAGACGTCCTTTCTTTTTCTCCCACGATCTTTCTTGCCTACGCCTCTAAATGGTTTGGACGTTTCTTATATGCCATAAACACCAAGAATGCAGTCAAGAATCCCATTTTCTTCTATATACAAGTAAATTGTAACTATTTGCATTCTCTCCAGAAATGTAATCTATACAGAATGTTCTTAATTTCTGGGTTGAAGCACCGTACCACAATAGCGTTTTGTGTGCCACCCCAGAGAAAAAGTAAAATACAGCAGCTGATGTATCTGATAAATGGTCCTCTAAGCACATAGCACTACAAAAATAAGACAGTGGAATACGTGATAGTACCATTCAGTTAATAATTCAATTAATAGAGTGTCATTTTCTTTTATTGTAGGGAATATAGAGGTGTGTGTTGGTAGCTAATAATTTTTTTCCCAGTACAACTAAGAGCTTTTGCAGTGATGTTACAGCTGTTTGTTGCCAGTTCAAACCTACCTTAAAACATCGAGTGCAAGCTTTGTTTCTTTCCGACTTTCTTCAGTGATGGGGTAGAAAAGAAGTACAAATAAACCTGCAAGGATGAGGATGGCAGGGACTGCGCCAATGAGCATTTTCAGCGTGAGGATCACATTGTCGGATTGCCGGCATGTCCCTGCCTTGTATCCAGCAAACCTAAACAAATGGAAATAACAGTGGTGGGTGCGTGTGCACAGCTAAAAGGCAGTTGTTCACTTGAAGGCTCCCCAACACTCTTCAGGACATCTGTCCCATTTTTCCTACACCTCTCTTTTCCCTTCCCTCCACTGCATGTTTCAGGTCTTGTTTTTCAAATCTCATTTTTGTGGTCAATTTCAGGTAACTGCATTAACTCTGTATTTTCTCATTATTGTATAACATTTAACTACTCAGAGGAGCACGGAATCCTGTGTAAGGAAACTGATCTGTTACATGTTTCCTGTTCAGCAAAGTATTTAGGCTCCACTTTAAAAGTATGCAATAATTAACCTTAATTTAAACGCCCACTTAAGAACTCTTCTTAAGATACACAAATTTACTCAAGTGCTTGTAGTTACACACTTACAGTTCATTGATTCAGGGCTTCCATGCAGCCCTATAACTGCTGATATACTGAAATTCCCATTCCCAATTTGTGGAATGAGTTTATTTTCGTCTGAACACGCACCTATGAAAGCTACAGCTCATTTGGCATCACTTTGTCTTCTGTGCTCTCCCACAAACATCTGCCTTGGCAAACTGCTGGAAGCTAACTGGGATGCAATTGAAAAGGGGCTAATTGGTGAACAGCAATTTGTTTGACGGTGTTAGCAGTAAGCATATAAAATTCCTACACCCAAAATGTTCAGCCAAGCACTGCCTGTTATTTAGCAGTTTCAGCTGAAGGCCCTGGAGCAAAACATTTTGGCTACCAAGACCTAATTTGAAGCCAAAGGCTAGATAGTATTTCAGACAAATTCCCTTCAAAGTATTTACCACATCCTTGTGTGCTCTAGCAGCTACAGGCAAAGGCCCTTTCTGCTTGGTCGTGCACAAAAGCAGGGAGGGAGGTGTCTGACCACGTTCTCAACCTGTCTAGTCAGAACAGACATGGCGTAAGTGGAAGGAGAACACAAAACATCTTCCAAGCTGACACGGTCTAGGCGGTGGGCAGAGCTGTGAGAAAGATGCTGGTTCCTGACTCAGATCAGTGTCCAGTTCCCTAAAACCACGCAGGAATCTGTGATCCTTTTATGCTGAACAAGCCACTAGGCACCACTGAAAGCATTCTGACAGTGTAAAGAATTCCAAGCTCGTGTACGTACTCCAAACCAGATGCAATAGGGAATACACAAAGCTGCTGTATCACTTGTGAGAGACCTTCATCTGCTGAGTTTTCATGTTTAGTTCTTTGTTCATATAAATCACTAACATTTACATGAGTAATTTGGAAGAAAATCTAAAGCCAAGTCAGGCCTTTCTGAACTGAAACATGTTAGGGCAGGCAACTTAATGCTCAGTGGTCTGGCCTAGATGCTAACAATCCTGTCCTTAGTGGGTAGACATCTGGAGCTACTGGCACTTTCACGCTTCGAGCAAAAAGGTAATTAACTGCACAGGTAAAGGTGGAGCAACCTGAGAATGCTTTCAGAGTAGATCCACCAAGTGGAAACATGGTGTTACTTACTCCAGACCTGCTGCAGAAATTCCTAAGCCAATTCCTGCTGACATCTTGGTAAAGAAAACATAAGAGGAATAGAAAATGGTTTCATGTCCTTTCCCATGCGGATTCTGCAGGCGAAAGTTATCAACAACATCAGGCAGCATTGACCTAGAGATGAGCAACATAAAAAAACAACTCAAGCCAAAATCTCTTCTCGAAGTCCAAACTTACTGAAAGAGTACACCCCTCCCTCCTTTTAAAGATCTGATTGATGTAGTCACACACATGCAAGAATCCAGTTCAAACAGCCCTACTGCTGGACAGGTGGGCAAAAATCCGTGTAAGAAACGCATGGCCATGTGTTACAAAGTAGAAAATCATCTGAAAAACTCAGACACTTGCTGGGAGGTGACAGAATTCTATAGACTGACTGCCATTCCAATCAGAAGTTGTGATATTAAAACAACAACAACAAAAAACTACCTTTCTTAAGATTTCAAGGGACTCTGAGTCCCTTGTTTTGCTCTGAAATAATTATTTTGAGATGCTAAGAAAATTTTCAGAAACCAGTGAGGCCTATTCTCTCCCTTCTTCAAAGAGATCAGATTTAGTAATGGAGAATCAGAATGGAACCTGCTCAAACGTCAATTGTGAATTGACATTTTATTTCCAATATATGTCATGATTTACTGTTGGCAAAAAGGGCTTCTCACCCTCTGGACAGAAAAGCTTATGTAGTCTGACAGCTTATTTCAAACTATGTTTCCATGATCTCTTGGAGTTTTCAGGGCATTGTGCAACTGAGTAATGCAAAACAGCTCCCTCAGCAATGGTCTTGCTTTCTGGTCAGTTTGACCTGAATTATTCCATCTGGAGAGGAAATACCCCACCCAGCTCAACCTTCAGTAGTTTTTTCCCCACATATTTTCAGTCCTCAAGAGCAAAGGACCTTGAATTCTCAGTTTCTTTTAATCACGTCCTTGTGTTATTTGATCTGTACCAGAGGACTGCTTAAGCAGAGATACAGAGCTTGGCTTATGTTTTCTCTGCTATGTTCTTAATTGCCTGGCATTAATTGATTTATCTAACATCATCATTCCTGTCGTTATGTTAGAAACCAAACTTAAGCAACTGATTTACTGTTATCACATGTTCTGTAACTACTTAGATTATTGATTCATCTACATACTCGTATACAAAGAGCAGCGACGGTTACAGTGGACGTAATCTGTTAACAACAAGGCAACCAAAGTCACGTCATTGCAAACGGCCTCTATTACAGAAGCAGAAAAAGATTCTTGGAAGTGACTCTTGGCAAATTCTGCCTCCTTCAGAGGCAAATTCCATGCAGTAGTACATATATGTAACGTACACGTTTTCCCCTTCCCCACCTCAAATGTAAAATTCTCCTACCATGGCAACAGAAGAGATGCTGCAATGCTCAGACCAGAGATGAAGGCCACAAAGTATGCCAGGATCACGTTTGGAATGGTCACCAGCATGACTGCAAAGGGAATCATCCACTGAAGAAGAAGAAAAACAGTACATCTAACTTAGGAGTACACACTGCATTTCAAAGGGAGAGGCAGGGCTTCAAGGCTCATTTTAAACTCTGAATATCCCATTTCACAGACGAGTCTTGAATGAAGAAGAGTATGACCATTTCAAAGCAATTCAGATATTCGGCAATAACTAAAACCGGAAAGGCAGGGAGGTTTATTGCTACTCCATGCAGACAGATATGCTCGTGATGTTGTACAAGTCACCAAGGCTACCCTGAAAACCAAACTAATTTGGGATGCTCAGGATTTGTTTTCTGGCAGTACTTAAAGCCATCAGATTTCCTCAACTTCAAGTTGAGGCAATGAACGTACAGGATTGAAAATCCACTATTTGAAATGCTGATTGACTGCGTACAGCCCAGCTGTCCTGTACTCATCACATGCTCCATCTCCCACGCCTGTGAATCACGGGCACAGCACATGTAGAATCCCGAACCAGGGGCTTATCTACGGGGCTTTTTAATGATGGGGGATTAGTTTAACATTAAGTGTTTCAATCCTCTATACTTGCAGCTTGGGAGCCGAGGGTATGAGAAAAGCTTTCACAGAGAGTGATTCCTCTAAACACTGCTATTTACAGTTCAGTATGATAAGTGATTCTGGGAGTCCTGGAGTCTAATCCATTATGTTTATGTTTTAAATGCATTTCCCATCTAAAGCATTTGCTCACAAGATAAGAAGGCAGAAAATAACCTCTCCTGACTGTCAGTTCCCAGAGCAACCTTGCATTAGCCCAACGTTGTCGCAAAATCGTTATTTCACCACAAGAGAGCACTCCAGCAATACAAGATTTTATGCTGCCTATAAGCAATTTTATGACTGCCTTATGCTCCACATGGGGCACCCACTCAGAAATCAAAGCACTTAAACAAAATTCTAGATCAATAATAATAATCATTGTAACTGTAATTTTCTACGGAAAGCAAAGCACGGCCCGCAGGACTGAGGCTGCAATGCCCTAAAGTCTCACTCAGGCAATGGTAGTGCAATCAGGGGGCCAGTGTTCCTGCTGCAATAAACAGCTAATGCATCTCCTTCTTTCCTACTTGTAAAGCAAAAACTCTTGTTACTGGCATCCTGCCTCCAAGCCACAGGGCTGCTGCCCTCCAAGTTGTAAACGATATCCTACGGTCATCATGTGTCTCCCATTCATTCCCCGGCAGCACTATGGAAGGCGACCCTAAGGGGATGCTAAAGGTTGTACCGGCCTGTGCAGCAACACATTATGAAGGGCAAATTAGGAAAAGGTGCAGCTAGAATGTGAGTGGAAATGGGGAAGTGGAAGAGGGGCTGCAACAGCCACGATTCGTCCAGGGGCGTGCCTCCGTGCTGCATGGTGCTGAGAGATGGCAAAGAAACGATTGTGTGTATGTGGGGAGGTGAAAAGATTGGGGGTATTTTGGGATTTACTTTTCAGTAAGTCCTCCAAAACCCGCAGCCAAAAGCTATTAGTGGCTAGGATGGAAGCTAGAGTTGTGAGAGAGTGTGGTCTTCCACTTCTGGACATCTTGCCAAAATTGTGAACCAAGAAGCTGCCACACTAAAGTTTCTCACACAGCTTCACCTCCAGTCACCAGCTGATTGTAAATTCAACGTTTGCCCCATGAGGGCAGAGTGGACAATCTAAAAGAACACAGCACGTGGAAGCAGAAGGAAATAAACAGAAGAGAATAATTTCTAGACTGTGCACCAACTCAACCATGGGAAGAATGCCTCCAAGCATATCATACTTCAAACTTCACAGAAGTTTAGATACTTAGTCAGTACTTAGACTGTTGGTCATCTCTTGTGGAGGAATGAGTAAAGAGGGAGCAATATCAGTGGAAGGGAGCCAAGTTCTTGTTGCTTACCTACCTACCCTGCCCTTGAAACTCTTCTGGGGTCTCTTCAACTTAGAACTACTTTAAAAGAAAAACTTAGTCTGGAGCAGCATAAATTTTTTTTCCAGGAAACTAAATTTCAAATTACATCTTTGCCCTGATAGCTCAGTAAGGTTTTGGAGCAAACTTTTCTCCCCTTTCTCCTTCCCTTCCAGAAGAACGTTCTCTAGTGACAAACATAGGAGCCTTAAATGATGTGATTTTATTTTGCAGTGAGAGAGAACAGATCAGTTGTACAGATCACACAAGGTGGTAGTATGGGAAGCCCCTGTGATGTGCTGCCAGACACAAAATCCATCACTGAGCACATGCTGAGTCCCTTGAGAACTATCTACAAGGTGAAATAGAGAGGTGACTTTTTTTTCAGTGCAGCCCCCACTTAGACTATAATACAGTCAAGCAACTGAACTGTAAAATTAAGTTAAACCATGTTTACAGAGGTGCTGACAGGCTTTCCAGTCATGTTAAACTAAATTTATAGAGCCAATTTGGTGGAAGAAAGCGTTTTTTTGTAGCCAAGCAGACAGAGAAGGAGATTTCCTAAGGAGGAAATGTGCATTCCCTGGTCCAGTCAATGGTCCAGCACTGCTTTTGGCAATTCTCTTTGCTCAAGTGGTAAAAGGAAATGAGGATGGGACTTGGATTCCAGATGCCTACTTCAAAACATATAACGATGTGGCATGTTTGGAACTTGTTTTCTTAAAGTTACTTCTGATTCTTTGGAAGTCATTCCAACACACAGATCTTAATTCCAAAAATTATAACTGTTCAGTTATGTTCAACAATTGTCACCAGACCTAAATTTTTCAGCTTTGTTCAGATTTTGAACAAGCTTCAGGCTGGATTTTCCAAGTCCTCATGCTCTGGTGTGCATGAGGCAAAAATTTTTTCTTTCTTCTTTTGTAAGTAATTGAAGGTAAACAGGGGGAAAATAGGGAAGAACAAGCCTATACAACTCACTGAAGATGACAGAAAATTGCTGCTGTCTGCACTATGTGAAGGACTTAAAATAGGCCATCAGACACAAGGGCAGGCTTGCTAAGCTGGCTTTGCAGAGCTGTGTTAAAGTTAAACTAGGCTTCTTTCCTCAGGTAGCTCACCTATTTCTTTATTTCACTAATAACTGCATCTCCATTCAGAGGGATGTGGGCACCCCTGCTGCCTTCGGTTTCCAGAGAAGGATGTCTAACAGACCTCAGCTTCCTCCTCTGTGAATTACAGAAGTGTTCAACTCAGCACCATATAGAAAGACGAAACAAGCCTTGTATGACACATATCTTGTCAACCTGAGGCAACAGAGATCTGAATTTATAAAACCTCACTGGTGTTCACTTCTGAACGCAGTCAAATGCAGAGCTTGCGCAGATTCTCAAATAAACTGGGACCTCCCTTTAGCATCAATCCATTTCTCAAAAGCTTCTCTTGGAAACTTGGAGTCTGTCTGCAGTTTGGAAAAATGATTTAAAACAAACTGAAACTGAGCAAATTTCATGTAGCCCGAGGTTATAAGCACTTGAAAGAGCTCCCGAAGTGACTCCAGTTGTCAAACGAAGTGAGCACAAGCACATTTTTTTCTCAAAGGATTTGCTTACCGAAACCCCACATGCTGCACACTTCTTGCCAAATCGCTGCAGAAACTTCTGCCAGAAGGGAATGCTCACAGCTGCTGATACCTACAAGTGACAAAAACCCACGTCTGTATTGCGCTTACTGCCACTGTCGTCCTCAGCTGTAGAGCTCACAATTTTTTTTCCAGTACGTTACGGTCTGAAAGGAAGGTGAACTTGCAGATTTCTGGTTCTCCTCATCCTTTGAGTGACTTTTTTTTGGTAATATTATTCACTATTATATATTACAAACAAAAGCTATCCATGCGAGGGCTTTCCACAGCCAAATATCAGAAGGCAGTGTTTTAAAATTTTCTTTTCTTAATGTAAGCCACAGCAGTTAGAGCTATAGTTAATACAGTCATTGAAGTTTAAACATATTGCAAACAGTCATACTTTGTGCTAACGCCTTTTGCCTCATTATCTGAAGCTGACCAACAAGTGAATCAAGCTCTATGCCAGTGTACAGGAAGAGAGCTCGAGTGCAAGATACCTTAAAACATAGTTGGAGTACAGATCTCAGACTGTACATTTGTTCTTAGGAACAACCTGTAGGAGAAATAGTCGCTTAGAGTCAGCATTGTTTCATAAGCTGTAACGCTTGCCTGGGTGCAGCAACAACTACAAGCAACATAGTACTGAGGCACTGAAATATTGCTACAAATGACAGTCCTGCAACTGATCTAAATTCAAACTTCATCTCATTGTTACAGTTATATTCTAACTCTTTACTGATAACAGTCATCCCCCGTTCTCCGACATTTGGGTTTTAATCACTGGAAAAGATCTGTCTTATAACATGGGAAAGGAAAAATCAAAAAGGAGTAGAAAGGATGGGAGGCTAGGATCAAGAAGTGGAAATTAAGTTCCCTCAGATGGTACCACAAAATCTCTGTGCTGAATGGGTCAGAAATCATGAAATAACTTCGCTGAAAATGCTGCGGTATTCTGTATCATAGAAAAATTCTCTGCAAAATATTTCAAAAGTGCAGTGCATGCACATCCTACTAATTATTTAACATTAAATGTTCTACTTGTGTTAAAAGGACTTCAGTCAAAAGGATAAAAATGACAGTTTTCAACTAATACTACTTGTAATCATAAAGTAAATCATGCAGTATAAGAGCAGTGTGTAACTGAGTTATAAGTATCACCTAAGCAAGCAGAATTCTACCTCCGCATGTCAAGAAAAAAAGCTCAGTAAAAGCATCTTTTTCTCACACTGCCAATTGCTCTGGAGAGGAATCCTCATATCTCTGGATATTTTAAGTATTTATCCTTGCAAGTTGCCTAGCCCAGGCGGCTCATGTGTATGAATACACAAATTAAAGTTGTTTAATTTTCAGCGTATCAGACTGGAAAGGGAAAAAGAAGCTAAAATTCCAGACCTCCTTTCTGGCAGTAGCTTTTTTCCTTTATAGGAGCAGCAAGGAATGAATTAAAAGCTGCAAAGCATTAATTTTTGAGAAGTACAGCAAGGAACACCAGCTTTATTTCAAACAGGCAACACAAAAGACGGTTTTTCTTCTTAAGAGCTCTCTCTAGACACAAAATACCTCATCTTCTGTTATTTTTGCCACAGAAAATCAAGAGCCAGATATCAAATAAGAGGAGAGAAGAGCAACTCACCAAGATGGTCACCACCAAATACTGGAAGTGATTGCGAAGACCAGCAGCATGAGTGCAGAATAGAACAAAGTTGCTCTGCTCCAGCTGTTGAATTTAAGACATTTAGTGACCACCAAAGAAGAAAGAAAAATTTAAAAAGGCACAAGCAACATCACGCTCCATAGTAGCCAAACATAGCTGGTGACTGATTTGTTAAATGTACAATTTGGGAATCTCTTTCTTCCTTTACTTGCAACAACCTAAAGAAGCAATAACTCTCCTGCTGTCACTGGAGTGACATGTCAACAATGCCGGGGCAAGCGAGAGGTAAACCACACACCTGATACAGCATAAAAATGACCACGACAAGAACTGCCTTAAGAGAGGATTCTGTCTTACGGCTTTATCCCCCATGTTGCAATTGCCTGGTGTGTTTTCACAGCTGCAGGCTACTGCAAGAAATTGCCCTTTTCCATAGCAATGCCATAAATCTTTCACCAGAAGCTCTGACCCTCAAACAAGTTACTCTTCAGCTGCAATTACGCTCACACCAACTTCCTCCAGCAAAGCAGCCAACTGCTGGTTTTGCACATGGCCCTGGCTACGGAGTGTAGCTTTGGGCCAGATATGCCCAGAAGTTTGAGTACTCATTAGATGGGAGGATCTAGCTGCACTGTGTTGTAATGAGAGATGAAGCCACTGCCACCAGGCTTCTGCAGAACTCAGCGGGGTTCTGAACACCTGAATATGGTTCAGGGCCAGCTCTAGCAATTCTGCAGAAGTGGAATGACAGAGAGGGATTTAATACTCGTGCCACAGCAGTATCATCAACTCTTGCTCCTTTGTGCGTTTGCAAATTACAAGTGGCCATCATTTGTATAAAAATTAGGATAAAAGCTATACCCCTTCTCCATTGCCACCAAAGCCTTTCCCTAACTCGTGTTCCAGTTTACGCTGCCTTCATTTTAGATGTAGAATATCACACTCTGGGATTATGGCCAATGAATAATTACCTGCCTATTCCTTTGCTCACCAATAATCCCCTGACTAAACTCCACAGTGTCCCTCCCTTCAATAACAATAGTGAGGGTTGCTCAGGCTGGCTGAACCGGAGCAATACAGCTTCTACCTTCTGCCTCCTCTCACACCTTCCCTTCAGTCTGCACAAACAGAAAAATAAAAAGACATAAACTGACAGAAGATCTTTTCATCTCCGAGTGTTGTCAGCAAGTAGTTGGCTGCAGCAATCTGACGTGTGCTGTACCCTTACTGACTGAAAGGATGCTCGAAGGATCTGGACCATAAGGGACCTTTCATCTTTCATCTTCTCCCTGTCTCTACTGTTGCTCACAGCGCTTGCAGCTCCCAGACGTAAGCAGAAAGCTTCTGCTACCGCTTCTCACCCTTGGGCCTTCCAGTGAGGACTGAGGAATGCTGCAAAGGACAGCCTACTAACCGTGCCCAAATCCAGGCCCCCGGCGCTTCAATGCTTCTTTGGCAAACAGACTTCTAAGCAGCCTTGCCAAGGAATTCACCACGACTGCTGGTGAACACAGCACTGCTCTCTTACCTGCCCTGTTCTTGCCCTCTGTCCTGATACTTGATCAATGGCTCATGTGACTAAGAGCCTGCTGACAAAAATATTATTTGCTTTTCAAAATAAAACCAACTTCAACTGACATGTACATGGTCACATTAAAATAATATATCTACTGAGGTGAATATAGCTCAAAAATCAAGCTTTAAAAAGATTGCTGGACAATGAGGAGTAAGGGTGTCTTACTGATTGGCTTTCAGTTTTTCTACAGTTTCTCCCTATGGGAGCACGTATCGCATCTTTTTGCGAGAGCCAGATTCAACTGCAGGTTCTCATTTGAAAATTAGCTCTATCTAGCTCTGAGACAGCTAAGACCTCCTGCCTCTGAATGTCTTCTTACTCTGACCTAAGGCCTTCTATCACAAAAGGCTCCAAAAGAACCACTTCAGCCACTATCCGAGAACAGCCACCTATACAAAGGAAAGGGGCAATGGTTTAAAGCAGAACACACTATAGAGAAGAACAGAGAGAAGAGAAAAAACATTCTCTAAGCAACTGAAACCACAGGACACTGTAGATGGGTAACTTACAATGACCCAGTCTGGGTCACTAGGACTAGTTCCTCAGCTTTCATGAAGAAAAAAAAAAAAAAAAAAGAAGCCACCTTTAAATGGTCAGGACTTTGGTTTCTCGTTTGAAAGAATCATCTCCAGCTGTAGACGATGCCAGGTGCCAAAAAAGGACTCTGGTTCCATACTGATTTGTCAGGGAAGTCACCACCCCCTAGATCACCACCTCCAGCCACCAGCCAAAAGTTATCTGCATTTTAGCTGCCACAAACTCTCCCGTGCTGGGACTGGAATGAGACCAACACACAAGACTTGCAGAGTCTGAAGTTACCTGAACTGCTGTCGAGATGAGCAGAAACGAAGCTGTAAGCTTCACATATGGACCATGCTTCATGGTGAGTCCAAGCCCCTTACAGAAAGGAATTGCTCTGTCTGAATTTAAGGCATAAGGATCTAAGAGGAGCAGAACACATAAAATAACAATCTTTTCCAGAGATGAATGTGAAATAATTGTTATTAAATCTAGGCACATTTAAATATATCTTACCGTCTTTTTCCTTTACTCCAAGAAAAAGAATGACAATCCCCAGAAGATACACACCTCCTATGACCCCTGCTGCAATCATATAAACTTTTGCCTTTGAAAAGAAAAAAAAGACATATTTGAAATTGTGACAGGAGAATGACAAGTCATTATGAAAATTTCAATCTGTTTCCAGTGAGTCATCTGCAAATGAAGAAAAGCCCGTCTACATACAGCCAACTGTCTGTCTTTTACCTTTCTGAAAAATGTTCACTTCGAAAGTTCATTTATAAACAACGCCTACTTTAGGATTAATCCAGGGCACATAAGTCTGTATTTCTTTGGAAAAAAAAAAAATCCAATAAAAAATCCCCCAGCTGTGAACAAAAGAGCTACCATGTTGGCAACGTGAATGTCTTAAAAATTTGCTCATGTTGAGACTGGCTACAGACATACACAGTCACCTATCAAAAACATGAAGCATCTGTAGGGTGATTCTAATTTTCAGTAAATCTATCTGATCCAGTTACACAGACTGCAATCTGTATCTTCATGCTGGGTGGGAAAGGCCTCAGTACTGATGTAAACCAGTACATAATTACTACAGTAACTGCGTTTATGCATAATGATAACAAAAACTTCCTTTAGGCTCCAATGAATTTTAGAAATCACACTTTAAAGCCAATGTTTTGAGAATACGGTAGTTTGCACGCTCGCTTTCCTAGTTACTTAGTGAAACAGTCAAACGAATTCAGAAATCTTTGCTTTCTGTTAGCTAGGGGAACAAAACCTCCAAGGATACCTCCCACACCACCAGATCACATTTACTGTTTCTAACTCTCACCACACTGACTTTGGAATAAAGCTTAAAAAATTATTTTGCTTTAGTATTCTGTAATAATTTATTTAATACTGTGTTATTAAAGATAAAATAAGTGCTAGTTATAGAGCTTTATGACATGATGATTATTTGATAGGAAAGTCAAATTCCAAATTATCAATTATATACTGAAAATGAAATTATTATAAATCTAGGAAGCAGTCAGTAAATAAGCATGCAATTTTAAGCAGGTACTCCCAAATACAAAGTCGCTTAGTATAGATGCAACTATGGTCAGATGAGCCATATAAATACAGACTCTCTTCAAGATCACACTTTCGTTAATATATTTACATTTCAGAAAAGGACATGGTGAAATAAAGGAATGAAGGACTATTCTTCGTTTGGGATAAAGGTTTGGTTTGCTATATACCAGAGCTATAAATTTAGTCACAGAGTACTTTTATGCCATTGGACATGGCTTGCACAGACTACAGACTGCAGTATTGTAGATACCTGAATTCACTTAAACGAGGTAACTTCAGCCTCAAAAACAGCCTAGCCAGGAGAGGAGGGGCTGAAAAAAGGGACAGTAACAGGATTCCATTACGAATCTTATATTTCAGGCCTATTTATTTGTTAATTCGCTTGAAGCAACTGAATTAAATGCTTTCTTTCACAGGTCACTGTTAAATGTAATTTGAGCTTAAACTATCAAGGATATTTCTGGTAGGCCAAAGAAGATTCTCCGACCCTAAACAGAACTCAGTAGTCCATCTACAAACTATATCAATATCTGTGCTTCATTTACAGTAGGAAAGATCCTCTCCTAAGCTTATAGTAACAACTTCAGGAGAGCTTAGAAATAACCATTTACTCCACTTCCTTTCTTTAATAATGAGCACAATAATATCAGTCATTCACTAGGTCTTCTTTTAAACTAGATGTGCTCTTAAGCAGGTAAGAACTAGTGCATGTGACAAATAAGGTCAGGGTCATACTCCTAAATAGCACTAAAAGAAACAGTCAAGTTTTGGCCTCTTCTTTTCAGACTGATGGAGGTACTGCAGGTTCACAGACCTCAACTCACAGTCCTCCCTCAATTTATAACTCGATGCACATCAGTCATACAACTCAAATTCAAGACCCAGCATCTGTTGATCACGCAGTCAGATACACAATCCGTTATGCACAGCGTGAACAAGGCAAGTGCGCTGCCAAGTGACACAAGCAGCTCCCCCACACGGTTTGGGGGCTGTACATGCTCCTACAATCCAACCAAATTGATGCCAAGTTCTGTGAACGGCAAAAAAATCTGGTCCTCACAAGGCAGTGCAGCAAGGAGTGAGATGGATTGCCAGAGCAGCTGATCGAGACCATGGCCTCTGCCCAGGCTCAAGGGCTCTTTAGGAAAAAGTGCAGGAAAGAAGGAGTAAACGGAATCTTACCCATGGAAAATAGCTGGACACCATAATCCAGACCGATCTCAACCATGGGATACTACTCATCTACAAAACCTGAGAAGGTGACACACAAAACAGTGGAAGCAGGAATAAAAACGAAGACCAAAACAAATAAATGGGAAAGCCTCACCAAAACATTAACACATGGCTGCTTGTAAATGCAGAAGTAAAATATTTTTAATTAAATCAATCTATAGAGCTGAAAAAAAAAAGACAAGTTTCCAGTCACACTGTGGCTTCCTCAGGTCTGAAAAATGTGTGTTCAAAGCCTCTTCCACTGTTTCCCAGTGTTGGTAGCTAGTTTAATGAAAGATATTACTTCTACCTGCAAAATCTACTTTAGGTTATGTATCTCTGCTATTTTTCCAAAACAAATACTACTTTACATTCAGGTCATTGTGAAGTTTCTTTCTCCATCTCCCTCCTATCACAAAAAGGACAGGAAAGCACATGCAGTTAGACTAAACTAAAATAAATCAAGATAATGTGTTTTTTTCCCTTGAAAGCCATTTAGGAGATTTGAAAGTGGAAGTTGGTGATTATGGCATAAAGCAGATGCCAACAGGGAATTTGCTGTGCAAGGAAATTCAGCTTGCTCCACGATTTCTCAAGCTACACCTCTTGATAATTTATAGAGCTGTAATAGCACAGTACATGTCTACATCAGGCCATTGTCCTAGAAGTTAAAAAGGACGACAGGATGATGTTCTGTTTCTTGTTAAAATATACACTAGAAGCTACCTAATAAGCAGCTTCAAAAATGCTTTTATCAGCTATAAAATGGCCTGGCCACTTAGAGAAGCAGCCCAGCTCTCCCCAGGCAGTTTCTCAGATCAGCAGCCTGTGAAGCCTTACAACGACCTGTGCCAAACTCTGAGGATCTGGTAGCACAGAGGAAGAAAATAATGTCTGGGAGCTGGGGGAGGCAAGGGCTATCTCCTTCCCGGACTACCAGTGCTGGTCCCAGGGTATGCAAATTCAAAGCATGAATGAAAACACGCCTTAGCTGGAGATTTTACTGCTGTTGAAGAATGGCAATAGGAGCTATTCGACTAAAATAAGCAGAGCACAAACATGTACATCCTGATTTGCACCAAGCACATGAGATTAGACTCAAGTCAAGGAATCTTCTTCATGGGGAATTTTATGTATCAGTAAGTATGTGCACTGACAGAGAAATAGATGAAAATATAAAAAAGAAAGACTGAGTCTGGCAATTGGTAAAATGGAACCAACAAACTGCTGATTTCACAAGTGACATAGAAAAAAAAAAACCACTACACAAGATAATTGGTTGATTCAGGGCCTGTTTCAAGACCACTGGAAACAACAGAAGATTATTAAATTGTGTTCACTGAGGTTTGGATCAGGTTTTAGGATTTCTTCCTAGATATAAATGGCCTCTGTTTCTCAAAAAAAAATGGCAAACTGAAGCATGAAGAGATTAAATTACTTGTGCAGGATTACAAGAAGAATCTACTGTGGAAAATGAAATAAACAAGCATGGACCTCTAGGTTCATTCCACGTGTTAACCACGAACCATGCTCCCACTAATTGCCTGCTACCAACCATTTTCTTTCAACAGTGCTTTGTATCTTCAAAAAATACAGATTCCAAGTAGGACTTTGAGTTCTCTTCACATAACAGCCATTAATCTTTACAGGAGATCCCTAGTGATAACTACTTTGAAAAGCAGTGTTGCTGAACTGAAAAATCCTGCTATAGTCACCATTTTCTCATAGAATCACAGAATTATTTGGGTTGGAAAGGACCTTAAGGATCATCTAGTCTAATCCTGCCGCCATGTGAAGGGGCACCTCCCACCAGACCAGGTTGCTCAAAACTCCGTCCAGTCCAGCCTTGAACACTTCCAGAGAGGGGGTTTCCACAACTTCTCTGAGCAACCTGTCCCAGTGCTTCACCATCCTCAAATTTCTTCCTTATATCTAATCTAAAGCTACCCTCTTTCAGTTTAAAACCATTGCCCCTTGTCCTGTCACTACAGGCCCTGGTAAAAAGTCTTTTTCCATCTTGCTCATAAACCTCCTTTATATCATGAAAGGTGACAACAAGGTCTCCTTGGAGCTTTCTATTCTCTAGGCCTAACAACCCCAACTCTCTCAGCCATTCTTCACAGGAGAGGTATTCCAGCCCTCTGACCACTTTTGTGGCCCCCTGGGCACACTCTAACAGGTCCAGGTCTTTCTTATGCTGGGGTCTCCAGAACTGGATGCCTGGTGGGATAAAGTAAGCTTTTCTTACTAAGCTTCTCTTTTAAAATCAGCCCCTAGTGAAAACAAAGGATGGCCATATGCCTCCCCGCTACTTCACAGTTTGGCATCTTCAGCAAAGCTCCTCAGTGTAATTCTGCTGTCACGCTGAGAAGGGGGTGCAAAGACAACAGACAGGAAGCCTTGTTTGCAACGAGGTCGCCGTCTCGGCTCCGGCGCTAGTGCTTTCAAGGAAGTCATGTTCACGCTCATCCAGCTGGATGATATAACACGGTGTTGCAGAAACATCCCTCTCCCTAAGAGTTTTTAGTGTACTCCCGTAAACACTTACTTGATGAGACAGGGGATCTGAAGGGTCTGGGAAGCTGAGAGTGTCGTGCCAGGAGTCAGTTGTGTTTACTGGGGGATTCACGGTGCAGTGATGAGAGACATGAGCACTGGCCACAATCTGCCCCTGAAGTGCAGCTCCAATCAAGGTCCCAAGCACTTCCATGGTCATTCCTAAAGAAAGAAGCACAGATGGGCACTGAGGATAAGAGCTTGATTTCACCACCATCTGCAAGCTTGCTCATTTGTTTCACTGAAGGGACACCTCATCAAACCATTTTCTTTTACAAGTAGCAAGCAGAAAAAGCAATACCAAGAAGAGCAAAACTGCAAGGTCAGTAACAGAACAGTTTTAAAGAAAGAGAATTTGTCATCTATTTTCCAAACAGCTTGGTAGATGCCTCCGTGGAAGACCCCCTTTTATGCAAGCTGTGTGACGGATGAAGGTGAGATTAAGAGCCACAAGGGGATAACATAGAAACCTTTCATCTCAAGGACCAGAGCAGAACTACAGTTTAGATGTTGAATTATATTCTTCCAAAGCAAGACTAGTAGCCATAATATCTGACTTTTCATCTCAACCACGACAGTAACTTGTGAAACATTTTTCAAGCCACTTATCTGATCAGACCTCTAGGTTCTCCAACTGTAAAATAAAATTATATTTACCTCAGGCTTATGCTAGAAATAACACAGCTGCAAAGCTCTTAGAAACAGCGGGTGTTATTCTTAACTACCTAAAGCTAGAGTCAGGCAGAACTAGCTACCTCAACCTCAGAGAATGAGTCAGATCACTAACACTGCAAGTACCATCAGAACAAGGGATCAGCTGAAAAAAAACCCAAACACCAAAGAATCCATTTGGAGAAGCAAAGACCACAGAATCATAGAAATGGAAAAGACTCTTAGGATCATCGACTTCAACCATTAATGTAGCAATGCCAGGTCCACCACTAAACCATGTCACTAAGCACCTCATCTACACATTTTTTAAACACTGCCAGGGTTGGTGACTCCACCACTCCCCTGGGCAGCCTGTTCCAATGCTTGACAACTCCTTCGGTGAAGAAATTTTTCCTAATATCCAATCTGAACCTACCCTTGTGCAGCTTGACGCCATTTCCTCTTGTTACTTGTTATATTTCCTATCACTTGTTACTTGGGAGAAGAGACCAACCACCACCTCGCTACAACCTCCTTTCAGGTAGTTGTAAAGAGCAATAACACCTCCCCTCAGTCTCCTTTTCACCAGGTTTAACAAACTCAGTTCTCTCAGCCACTCCTCATAAGACTTGTGCTCGAGACCCTTCAGCACTTTCGCTGCCCTTCTTTGGACACTTTCCAGCACCTCAGTGTCTTTCTTGTAGTGAGAGGCGCAAAACTGAACACAGGATTCGAGGTGTGGCCTCACCAGTGCTGTGTACAGGGGACAATCACTGCCCTGGTCCTTCTGTCAACACTCTTTCTGATAGAGGCCAGGATGCCATCGGCCTTCTTGGCCACCTGGGCACACTGCTGGCTCACGTTCAGACGGCTGTTGACAAACACCCCCAAGTCCTTTTCTGCTGGGCAGTTTTCCAAACACTCTTCTCCAAGCCTGTAGCATTGCAGGAGGCTGTTGTGACCCAAGTGTAGGAGCTGGCACTTAGTCTTGTTGAACCTCACGTAACTGGTCTCAGCCCGTCAATCCGGCCTGTGCAGATCCCTCTGTAGAACCTTTCTACCTTCAAGCAGATCAACACTCCTGCCCAACTCAAGTGTCATCTGCAATCTTACTGAGGATGCACTCGATCCCCTCATCCAGATTATTAATAAAGATATTAAACAGAACTGGACCCAATGCTGAGCCCTGAAGAATATCATCAAAGATCTTAACATGGGCACCCAGCTCATGCTTCACATACTCAAAATCAGTCAACAAGGCAGCCAGTTGTTACAGCTCCATTGCAGGCAAGTGATTCTGTGATTCTGTGAAGTGGTAAGTAATCTGAGTTCTAGGCCCTTCTCACCCTGAGGGATTTCAAGCTGACCACTCCTGCTTCCCCACAATATGGCCATAAGCAGCATCCCCATGGCAGGGAGATAAACTGAATTCCTGTCCTAGATCCAGAGACTATTTACACATTTTGCATAAAGATGCATAGGGTTGAATCATAGAATGGCCTAAATTGGAAGAGACCTTAGAGATCATCTAATCCAACCTCCCTGTCATGGGCAGGGACACCTCTCAACTAGACCAACCTAGCCTTGAACACCTCCAGGGAGGGGGCATCCACAACTTCTCTGGACAAATTATTCCAGAGTCTTGCCACCCTCGTACTGAAGAATTTCTTCCTGAGATCCAATCTAAATCTATTTTCCTTTAACTTAAACCCATTTCCCCTTGTCCTATCAGTGGACGCTCTTGTAACAAGTCCCTCCCCAGCCTTCCTGTGGGTTTCCCTTCAGGTACTGAAAGACAGCTATTAGGTCCCCCCAAAGTCTTCTCTTTTCAAGACTGAACAATCCCACCTCCTGCAGCCTGTCCTCATAGCAGAGGTGCTCCAGCCCCTGGATCATCCTTGTGGCCTCCTCTGGACTTGTTCCAACAGATCCTTATCCCTCTCACAGTGGGGACACCAGAACTGGACGCAGTATTCGAGGTGGGGTCTCCCAAGAGCAGAGTTTACTCCCTTTAGGGGGAGAATCACCTCTCCTGACCTGCTGGCCACACTCCTCTTGAGGCATCCCAGGACAGGGTTGGCCTTCTGGGCTGCATGAGCGCCCTGCCGGCTCATGTTGAGCTTCTTGTCTATCAACACCCCCAAGGCCTTCTCCTCAGGGCTACTCTCAACCCACTCTGTGCTCAGTTTGTATTTGTGCCTGGGATTGGCCTGACCCAAGTAAAGGACCTTGCATTTTGACTTGTTGAAGCTCATGCACTGGCCCATTTCTCAAGCCTGTCAAGGTCCCTCTGGATGGCATCTCTGCCCTCAAGAGAGTCCACGGCACCACACAGCTTGGTGTCATCGGCAAACTTGCTGAGGGTGCGCTCGTTGCTGTTGTCCATGTCACTGACAAAGATGTTGAACAGCACTGTACCCAGAACAGACCCCGAGGGACTCCGCTTGTCACTGGTGTCCACGTGGACACTGAGCCGTTGACAACAACTCTTTGAGTGCGACCTTCCAGCCAGTTCTTTACCCACCGAGTCGTCCATCCGTCAAGTCACTGTCTCTCCATCTTAGAGACAAGGATGTCATGTGGGACAGTGTCAAACGCCTTGCACAAGTCCAGGTAGATGACATCCATCGCTTTTCCCATTTCAATCAGCGCTGTAGCTTTGTCATACAAGGCCACTAAATTAGTCAGGCACGACTTGCCCCTAGTGAAGCCATGCTGGCTGTCACCAACGACATCATTGTTTTTCATGATCAGGTTAGGAACAGGGACCAAAACTCTCAGTTTATGAGGGAATGATCTTCTCATGACGCATCAGGCTTTTTTCTATTTATTCTCTCTCAGTGGCTCCAGCCATCCACTGTTCCTTTCTCAGAAGCACCATGGGGGATTTTGAAGGGCTGCTTCCAGAGCGGGTTGTGTCCTTGTGGTTATCATACGTTCCCTGGGAAGTAACAGGTGTTTCAAAAGCTTCCAGGTTCAGGTTTATTCAAGTTTCCTGCTCAGTAACAGCCTTCTTAGGTGACCTTTGACACACGCCATTTGTGCATCCCTCCAGAGGAATAAAAACACTTTTCTACCTAACAGAACAGCAATGCACACAGACTGTGAGGTGTTCAGGCAGTGCAGTAATGAGGGCTAGAGTAGCTCTGGAAGATCGAGTAGGGAAAAGGAAAGGGGCTCCCCAGGAGACTTGGATCGTGTTAGCCATTGCTAGTACGTTCCCAGACAATGCTTCTGAATGGAAAACATGAAGCTTCACATAACATTAATTTAAACCAATGGGAAGTAAAAAAAAAAAAACCCAACAAAAAACAACAAAACAACAAAAACCCAGAAAGTTCCTTCCCCAACTTCACATCCAAACTTACTAATGATTTTCAGACCATACACACAAAAATGCTGGCAAATGGTGAAAATACTAACCTCAGCCTCATCTGAAGAGTTTGGACACAAACTAGTCTCAGCTGAGCCTCGCGAAGCTTTCAAACTGTTGACTACTCAGTGTGCAGGCAATGCACCTGAGTCACACCTTTTATTTGAAACACCATCTTCACATTTATAACTTTATCTACAGCTCTACATCTGCATTTTACCAAGCACTTGCATAGAACAGAACTTAGAAGCATCATTAGAGGCAGAAATACAATCATTATGAAAAGTTATTTTCTAAGAAGTAACAAGAGCTGAGAAACAGGTGTATTACAAATACCTTATGTGCTCCGAATTTCATAGAATCCTAGAATGGCCTAGGCTGTATTACTTTCCCTATCAGCCAAGAAACCTGATCTTTCAGAAAGCAGATCATACCTTGAATTAAGCTATATTTTGCCCAGAATGTAAGTAGTATTTAGTAACTTTGGAATCCAGTATTTCTACCTTATATTCATAGTAAGGAGCAGAACAAAATTTATTATGAACAGTTATGCTTGTCTCTAGTAGAGGGTAATGAATCTTCTGATCCAAACCTTTTCTAAAAGCACACTTCACATTATACAGCTGTTTTTCTTTAAGAGTTGAAAAAATGCCCGAACAACTGCCTGATCCAACAAGAAGAATTCTCTATGAAACCCAGAGAGGTAAAAGTGTTTAAGTAAAACACTTGTTAAAAAAAAAATTTAAAAATCTCACATAATCATAACGATTACAAGAAAACTTGGCTCCAGAAAAAAATATAATTTCAAAATATACAAAGATACCAACATTTGAAAAGTCAAAACTGTGGTTCATCCCACCACCCTGACTTGGCTTAGGTGAACAGCTGCACACTCAAAAGTTAAACCCTTTCTGCACAATCAAACAGCGCTGTAGATGTGTAACAGCCATCTATAAGCACAGATGTCACATGTCCTGCATGGGACTAGCAGATAGGAAAACATATTTATTTGGATCCCAGCCTCTGAAGACACAAAACCAGACAATAGAAAACACTAGGTACATGGATTTAGTTAGAATTTAGGCCAGATGACTCAGAATACAGTCAGTGCCAAAGAATATAACACAACTGGAATCTCCCGCTGTTTAGTCCCGTCCTATGACTGCTAGCCCAGAGTTTCTCTTGAGATAGTTGATGATAATGCAAATTACAACTGTTCCATGTGGCAGGAAAGGGTTTGGGTTGCTCAGGGGACACTGTATCTAGAATTTCTGACATAATTTTTGTTAGCATTTCTAGCCATTTCATTGTGCTTCTATGGTCTAGTTTTCAATATACTCAAGCAAGTATGTTGAGGGTTAGAAGAGCTAATGGAAGAGAAAAGGGCTCTTGCCAGGAAGAGAAAACAGATGCAAGAAAAATTTACAAGTTATTCTGGAAATTTGTTTTTCAGAGAAAACAGGCTTGAAAACAGGATGTGAATTTACAACATGAAACACAAAAACCTAAGAAAATCTGAACTAAAAAATAAAGAAAGAATACTCAAAATTACTTTCAGTCTTTCTTTAATTCAATCTTAAAGAACATCAGCACTTTGTCTTTTTGCCTACAAATCACCTTTAAATGAAATCATTATTCCCCACCCTGGCTTGGGGAAGAGTAATTTTTATTGTTTTGTCTGACTGGCAGTAAACCAGAAAGAATTTATAGCTAATCAGACAATTTGAGACAATAAAACATTAATGTCTCCTATTTAGTTAGAGAAATGGAAGCATTTGCAAGACAAAATATTTTTCATCAGATATTAAAAATCTCATATTAAAGACCAGTTTAGGGATACAAACCATTAGGAACTTCCTATAGATAAAGAATTATTTTAAATAAAACTCAGCCCTAATCCACATGAGAAAGCCCAGATCACACTCACGGTATGCTGTTGCAGAATCTCTCTCCTTCTGGTCTGTGCTGAGAAACATGGTGAGGGCAGAGTACGGCACTTGGAATAACTACGCAAAGAAAGAACGGAACTCAATAAATGTCAGGATAAATGTGAGACTCCTTTGCTATCCAGGAAAATGGTTTAACGTGACTTTGGAATTCACTTCTTTAGAACACTGTACTTTTTAGCTCAAAGGCCTGCTTTTTCTTTCTTATTTGTAAAGCATCTAAAAGGAGAAAAGTATCTTTTGTAATACAAATAATAAATAATAAATTACCAATAGGATTTACCTTAATGCTGTGCTCCTTCAGCTTCCCGGGGAAAGTATCTTGCATAGCTATGCTATAAAGCACCCAGTTTTCCTTGCACAACCATATTATCAAGTCCCTAGTTTGAGCTAACTAACAGGAAGCAAAGCCATAAGAAAACAATACATTTTCCCACTTTATTCAAGCCAGAAGACTGTATAAATTCCAAAATATTTCAAATATCTGTCCCACTATGAAATTCTAGGAGAAAACTTTGTGAAAACAACTTTGTTTTCAGCACCGTTTTGCCACACACTCCTTAATTTGAGTTAAGAATAGGTAGAAACACCCACATCCATGCACTGACAAAAGGCGAAATAAGCAGTGGGTTTTGGTTGTTTTTACAGCACTGTATCTAGCACGCACTTGATACCTTGCTGTAAAATCTTGGTGGAAACAATGCACTGATAATATTGATTGCAATGCTGGCTGAATTACTTTAAGCCACTATGAACATCTTCTGGACCGTATTTCTATGGAGGAAACAAAGGACCTAGGGAAACACTCCAGCTTAACACGGGAATGTAGAATTCCCAGGTCCAACAGATCTGTAAGCAGGAGAAAAGCCAAAGGCAAACAAGCAACACAAACATTTTAAACGTTTGGGAACCACTTTTTCAAAACATGATCCAGTAACATTCAATCAGCCAGGATACACCCTACCAAACCGAGATGCAGTTGTCTTCCAGTTCTTGTGTGCTGCGTGATACTGCTCTACGCGGAAGATGCCTTGTTTCACCTTGGCATTGACTATAAGGAAAACCAGGGTGATGCAACCCCTACGTGTAGGGTATGGAACATGTCAGAGTTCTTTGGGATCCACTAAATTGATGGCTTGCACATCCTGGCTGTATTAAAAAATTCATGTGCTCAAACTTTTCTATCCAGACATAAATACCATAATGACTATTATCAGTACTATTCCAGCTCTGGTTCCCTGACTATTCGTTGCCTTCTAGCTTGAGGCAAAACCCAGAACTAGAGCCACTGAATGCGATAACACAGAAAATAAGCCAGTTATTGATGAGAATATCCTGACCTGTATACTACTTACTGTGGTCAGTGCTTGGAAAAGGCAGTAGAAAGTCAGGTACCATGCAACTCTTCCCGATACAAAAGGAGGTAGGTACCACATAAAAAAATAGGACACTACTGTGAAGGGTGTACATGCCAGCATCCTGCAAAGAAGAGTAACACATCAACAATCTCAGCATAATGATAGCAAAGCACATTAAATTTTCCTGTTAATAATCAATATCATGCTATTTATTTTAGTAACTACAATAACGCCATGTTTTTAATTATTAAATGTTAGTGTGCATTAAACACTGATTAATGTAAACCATATACAAGTACTTCCATAAAATGGAAAAAACCCACAGCAGATATGAAGGAAATGAGCTATTCTTAAGTTAAACCTTACTCAGAAGAGACACAATTTCCTTGTACATGTACTGTAACTGCATACCTATACTGCCACTCCTCAGTACACGTCTCAGTCTGCACATTTATTATAAAGTACTACCGAAAGCTAAGCTCTATTGTCACATCTCCTTATACTTCAGCAGTTTTTATCTGATCCACTTTTTACCAAGGACTCTATCTTCCAGTTTTAATGCCTTCAGTTTTCTCCTCAACCTAGCCTCTTCACTGCTCTTCAAGCGAGTGCAAATATGTTAATACATTTCAAAATGCTGAAAACAGCACAAAAGATAATGGGCAGCCCACTGAAAAAGTTCCTACAATCCGTACCTACTTGGCTATGTGATAATTTGTTCCATTTAACTCAACAGCAAAACTCCTAATCACTTCAAACACAAAAGGATCATCTTCTGGTGAGGAAGGGAGCTTCACAAAAAAGAACCACAGAAACTTAAATTCCAGACATCGCCATTAACCAGTAATTAATTACATTAGTCTAAAAATTATTTCAGGCAAATGACACTTGTCAGACTCCATGATACAGAAGAAGTGGTCAGATGTTATTATTTCCTAAAACTCTTGAGCTGCAGCAGCACCAGGGCTCTCCTGTATTCTTGTAAATCAGACATTAAACAATGTAATTAGATGACCAAGATCCCAACAAAAAATATCTAAACATGTCAAAGAGAAAACAGACTAATCCCTTCACAACAGCACTACTGACATTGGGGGTCAGCTGATTATTTTGCAATCGTGAACTGAAAAACAGGAATACAAAAGAGTAATGTGCCTAAATAGTTCAGTAAAACAATGGCTTTCCCACACTGCTCTTTGGGACGGACAGCATCACTGGGAGCTGAGCATTTGCAAGGAAAGCGCCAGGTTCTGGCATTCTCTGTCCCTTCAGTCCCCAGTCCCCAGTTCATCCATGGCTGGTCAGCAATGGAAAACACAAATAAGGGTAAAAATCCCAACACATCTCAGGGAATCTACCTCCCTCTCCAAAAGAGCGAGCTCTTTCAGACTGGTGTCCAGACCGACTATTGACTATTTTCATAGTAATTTTTTCATGCAGTTTTTCAGCAAAAGCCCTCTCAGTATTCTTTCCCCCTTTCATCCTCTTTCCACATTTTCCTTTCCTCATTAATGTTGGTGAGATTTCAGAGCCTTGCTGAAGTTGCTGAATACCTGATTGTCTGCTATGATCTCCTCTGACAAAGCATTTGACCGGGTTTGTGTATTTCAAGTGGATGTCTGCTTATGTCTTTTAAAGACATTACATAAAAGAGAGGAACAGAGATTGATGCCTTATTTTACTGAGTACATCATTGAGACATAATTAAACGTTCACCTTCTTTACTAATGTTGTTGCTTTGCTGGCAAGCTTTTCTGACTGAGCCAATTCCACTGCTTCACTCTAGATACTTAAGAAGTCAGAATAACTTCAAAATACTAAAGTATTCTGAAGCTAATGGAAGAACCATTCTTTGTTTTGTATAAATATAGTCTGGCTTCCAAAGTGAAGGAACAAAATTTCCACAAGAAAAATTACCAATACCAAAAAAACCAGACAAAATCCTTCTGGAAAGAAAGTAGCTGTTTGATAAACACATCTTAAAGGCCGGGTTAGATAAGCATGCTTCCTGTGAGAGGGGCAAGTTGGACAGTAGTTGGTTTACAGTGGGAAGGGCTGATAAGTTCATACTTGTGCTAGGATGGGAATGATTCTAACTTCCATTTAACACTAACACTAACCGCATATTTGCAATATTTTCAGAATACTGAAGAAAAGGAATCGGAATGCATCTAGTCACATTTGTACAAAAAAACCAATTATTTTTTTAAATACCTCAGTTACTTGGTTAATTCAGTGTTCATTAAAAAGCACTCCACTGATCTGGCCGCAGACCAAATCCTGAAAACAGAAACAGCAGCAGGCTCCTCTTTTCCCATGGGGCTCTTGACAAAAAGCTTAACTTTGACCTGAAGGCCCTGTTCCTGCTGGGACCAAGAGCAGCTGATCTCAGCCTTCTTCCAACATGTACTTGCTTTCTATTCTTTGTCAAACATAAGCTGTCCATGGACAAGTTGCTGTAGGCCTAAACCCAAAAGACAGTAGGAGAATCACCAGCTAAAAAAATGGGATTATTTCTTTGAAAATTCAACTTCTTTGCTTAGGATGCCACAACTGCTCTTGGACTTTTATTGTGAATCAAGTTTGGAGTTACATTAAAACAAATTTCATAATCAATTAAATATATCTTACAATAAATCCTTATGAGATAGGGAGTCTTTCATCACTGCTCTATTTCACAAACTACTCAGTCTCCCCTTGACTTCCAAAATATAAAAAGCCCAAATGAATAAGATGAACTTGGGTTCCTCTAACACAAAGCAATCCTTTCCAATCTTTTTCTTTCCAGACCTTTCCAATTTTCGACACCTGCCAATCTCCTTCCTATATAAGTAACGTTCCTTTTTCTAACCCTTCCTTACAGCACACGGACAGACGTGCTAGCTAGAGTGCATACACGGGAAAAGAATGTCACAGCGAAGCATCACACTGTCCCTTTAGAAATGCTGATCAAAATCTTACATCTCATTCATTATAAAAGTCATGGTGATTTTTTAATTAAGTATTTTGATTATGGGGATATAGGAGAAGTAAGACCAGAATGACTGCTTTGAGGAGGAATGTAACACGGTGGCAGGGCAGTGTGGGTTGCTGAGCCCTTCAACACCACAGTGTCACATCCGTTCCATATTTATGCACACATCCTTCACTGAACTGAAAAGCCTGGAGAATTAAAGTTAGCAGAGTTCCTGGAAGGGTGATGTGAGAAGTGAAGGCCCACTATGACACCAGCAGAAACAAGTTCCAACTTTGTGGAGGAGTGAAGCCAAAATAAAGGGATCCAAACAAAGAAGAAAAGTCAATCACAAATTCAAGAAAATTTTACATCTGAGCTTCCAGTTTTCTTAACAACGCAGTGTCTTGGCTTTATTTGTTTGTATCTCCAGGGGTAGAATATTTGTTCTCTGTTTTCACGGATGAACAAGCTAAAGAGAAATAGATGTTATGACAATTTTTCTTTTTGATTTTGTATAAGTAGAATGAATTCAATCACTGTTGTCTGGGAAACAGGCAGAGAAAAATGAGTCTAATTCAATGAGGTGACTGTGTGATCACAACACACATATACACATATACATGAATATTGTGTACGTAAATACATGTACACATTTATGCTTACCAAGGCATGAGCCGGCCAATTTTTGTCCACCTACTTTTGCTAATAAAAAAGCCAGCAACAGGATCAGTAACTGCACCTGAGGCTTTACCGATGAACAGCACCAGAGAGGCATGAAACGGAGTAATCTGAAAGTACAGGGAGAATACTGTAAACAAGAGCCATTGTTTCACAACACAATGAAACAGCATAAAGCAACTTTCCAGAAAAAAACTCAGTGTTTTAAAGAATAATGATAGTTCATTTACAAAACATGTTTGCTGCTGTCATAGAAATTACTATTGGTTACCCACAGCAAACAAATGAGACACTGACACAGGCACCATGCAAGAAGGGATTAGAGGGGAAAAGTGCAAGGAACGAAAGATTATGAATGTGTTTCGAACTAGGAAACTAGGTCAGATAGTCAAATAATAGACCAAAGTCCTTGTTTTAATCACAAAACCTAACAGAGTTCCCTCTGTAATTATCCCCTCACTTTGTTTCCCACACAGTTCCATTTCCCTGTATCTTTATCTTGACTCAATTAAAAAAAAAGGTAAAGGGAGCTGTTCACATGTATTCATGTTTTTTCATCTCCTGATATTAGTAACAAAGCTTCCAGCTGGTGGCATTTGGCTGTGGAAGAGTTTGTAGCACGGCAGACTTTACTCAGAACTGAACTGTGACAACTGAACTGCGTAAGGCACATCTGTTCAAATCAAAGTTGCCAACACATGTCCAAGAGATCTCACTTGAACAATGTTCACAGGTTACATAAGAATTAAATGGCCAAGTAGAAAAAACTTTGGAGTTAACCCACGAGGACCATACTTCAGTGCCTATACAGAAATACAGTCACAGGCAACAGTTATTTTTCACGTATCTGTACAGAGCTTAAGAATTCATATCACACAACGGTTAGAAGAGGTGGGTTCTCTTCCACGTGCCACTGAAACCACAGGTCTGGAAAAAAAAAAAAAAAGCTGAAATTTATATAAACATCAACCTTCCTCAAATCAATTTTCGAGAGAGACTGCTGAAACAGCCTATGCAGCTTAAACAGAGACAGAGGTGAAAGAAGGAAGCAATAATCTCTGCCTGTCCTGGATGAACTTTGTAAAAGACAGATGCTGTGCACTTCACTTTTGTAATCACACAATTTTAGCCCAAATTAGGTGAAATTGCAGGGGCAGCCAATCTTCCTCACATCACCTGCTCCAGGACACATACTCTGCCCTAGAAAGCTTATGAAGAGGGCAGGACTGGGAATAGTAACGCCCAGCAGGCAGTGGCAGTGGTTTTCCAAGCATCCTTCTGCTGCACTGTAAGACGAGGCTGGGACGAGCACTGGGCTGTGGCCCACAGTTTGTTGTTGTTCACCTCACCCACGTTTGCTGCCTTGCACCCTCCCACAGCCAGGGTGGCAAGTAGCCCACCAACCGCGAGGCAGACTTGCCATGGGGGTTGCACTGGAACTGCTCAGAAGTCACTTCTGCTTCTGAAGAGACAGGTCAGCAAAAACAAGAACAAAACAGCAGTCGGAAAGATGCAGGGGTTGAAATACTGCAGTTGTGAGGGACTCGGGGACAGAAAACCTCATACTAGGTGGGTTTTGTGTTGGTATTTTGTTCAGATAATTTAATAGGCAGAAAGGAAGTGGCTATTAGATAAACAGAAGCAGAAGAGTCTTGAGGAAAATTAAAATCTCTCTTATGTCAGGAGTGGAGTCTGTGTGGTCACCCCGTCGTTATGGTTGGTATGGGTTTATATATCCCTTGGATGCGTTTTCTTATCCCCTATATCTGGACAGTGTCTGTCAGCATCAATGCCAGAAACTTCTCAGTTTGCTAAATTCACTCATCTCCAAAGGAATAAAGACCAGGAACCTATTATCAGAGGTTTCGGTGTTTTCTGTTAATTTGACTCAAGGATCCTGCATGGTTTGGAGTCACATGTGGGTGTCTGTAGTTTATACAGGTAAATTAGGTGGAACATGGAAGTCAAATGGAAAAACTGTAGCTACAGGAAGTGAATACAAATGTAATTTTCCAAGAAAGATTACACCTAGTGGGTTGCACAATCTCTCAAAGAGCTAAAGCTGTTCTGTCCTCTAAGTGGGCAGAACTTAAATCCAGGTAGTGACAATAAAACGACATGCTTTGCTCCGAAAATGTGTGGGAAAACCCTACAGGATTTCAGAGTTGTTTATTAGGCCTTGAAATAAATTCTGTTCCTGAAGGATTACTTCAGAGAACAAACTAAACCCTCAAGGAACAAATAATTAAGCCCCTTAATGAAGTAGTAAGTCTATCATTACAAACATTAAGTAAAATGACTGGGTTTCAGTAGGAGATCATAAACAAAATAATTATTATGTCATTTATTTAGGTAGTGTCCAAAGATGCAAGAATGGGACCCCAGCTTTCTGGACACTGTACACCAACACATAAAGAAATAAACAGTTCCTTGCTTCAAGAATTTTTAATTTCTGTGATAAGCAGAGTGGAGAAAACGCCACATTTATTAGTGTCTTTCTCATTCAGTTCATTCTTCATCATCTCCAAAGGCTTGTATTACCACCCCTGATGTAAGTGTGAAACAGCAGTAGTCAGAGCTGCGTCCACCTCCTGCTGCATGTCCAAGTTCCACCTTCAACTCCTCAGACTCCAAACGATCCACTTTACAACTGGCCCCGTTTCCAGATCTTGTGACTTTGATCTCCACAAGACACTAAGATCTCAGTTTCACATGTCACTCCTACTGTGTCGTCAATTCTATCAGCTAAGACACACCTCAGCTTCTGATATTAGACTTCTAGATGAAAACCATAAACTCAGTCTTTTGGACACCTCTACTACCCAAGCCACGGTATCTCGTCTTTCTATATCTTAAACAGCAGATGGATAACAATACCTGATCCAGAGCCTCCTGTTCTTTCCAGCAAATAAAAACAGTCATCAGTGCTGAAAGCCACTCATGTACTTTCAGCAACATCTGTTCTCAGAGTCCCTGCAATTTGGCCTCATCTTTCTAAAATCCTTTTTTCTATTCTGTAATACTTTGTCCCACCGAGTTATCACACAGTCATACAAGACAGTCCAAAACAATAAAAAATGCTTATGGATTATTTTCTTTGTTTCTCTGCTGTCCTGAAATCTAGCTGGAGCAGCTGAAAGTCAGATGAATGGGATGACTCCTACTGCTTTGTTTTATCAGGTCTGCTTCTGCACCAGAAAGCCACAGACTGGAAGCAAAGAACCTTCAGGAAGGATAATTCAGTTTTCTTTGCAAAGAAATTATCATAGACAAACCAAATAAAATTTTACATGAAATTACGTTGACTACTGGATGCAACTGCAGTGATTTTTAACTAAATCAAAGGAACAAAACTTCACAGTCTCAACATGGTGCTATCAATGTTTCAGATGTCTCATACCTTACGCTTTCTGACTCTCGACACAGAGAACTGCTTTTTTTTGTGTCTGCAAGTGTGTGAACTCTGCAGTGCTTAAAGCTCTGTTAATGATCCCAAACTAAAAGAAAACAATGGCCACTCCAAGACACAAAGGAAACTAGTAAAAAAGGAAAAAAATATTTCTGGACAACTTTATGCAGCTTCCAGTACGTTGAACAGATAGAGGCAATGCTAACAAGACAATTTAAAAGCTTTATTAGATAATTCACCTTTTATTATTCCAGGGACATTGTTGACAACATCAGAGTTGAGGTAAGTCTACAATCATAAAGGTTTCTTGTGCTACTTACATGGGCTATATCGAGCAGGTAGATCTGCAAGAAGAAAGCAGCAGCGCTCCCTGCCACTTGATTTGGAGCACCTCCTATTGCATAGCATAGTTTGCCACAAATCGAGAGCCTGTAATCCTGTTCAAGACGAAGCAGAACAAATGATGAGAAGAACAAGGTACACACATTAAAAGCTACAGAAGTCATAAAGCTAAAATCTAACACCAAATTCAGGTTTTTGCTTCACAGATATCCCACTAATAAATCACATGCCCTCAACTCCTACTATAAACAGGCATTTGGATGCTCATTGCTTTGATTTTTAACAGTTTTGTTCCTTAATTCAGACCCTAAAAACAGATTACAGTGTTTCTACAAGGGAATCTAGACTCACCTGCCTGCTTCTTGCAAGCTATTAGAAAAGAGTAAGTCTATAAACAAGTAAGAAGCAGCAAAGAAGTGCAAATATTGTTACACTATTTTCTGAGCTCCGTTTTGTCTTTTGAATGTTTAATTCAGATTTTTTTAAAGGTGATTTTTTTTTTACTTTCTTAGAAAAACAATTTCTTATATTAATCTTTCAGGCTATAATAATTCGTGTATACTTTTATACCATAGCAATTAAACATTCATAGAAGTAAAGTTCCACAGTCAAACGCAGACCAAATAGATCTCAAAGACTTGTGCTCTGTTCCTTCCTTTCCTTAGTTGCAAAATACTGCTGTGACCCTGGCGAAGTCACTTGACTTTGTACATCTTCCTTTTGACTTGACTTTTCTGTTATCTTTTGTGAAAGCTGCCATAATAGGGAAAGTGATTTGGGGGTCCAAGCCCTCTTCAGGAGGACTCTAAGTCATTCTAGGTGTGTGCAAAAAATGTTGCAAAACAGAATTGCCAAGTAAGAGTAAGATAAAAGCTGAAAATAAGGTTTTGTAACAGTAATTAAAAGACGAAAAGAAAAAAAATGCACAGAGTCTAACAGAAATTCTGATGAAGGACACGGAGTTTTTCAATAGCAGAAGTTCCAGAATATTGTAAAGCCTTTAAAAAAAATTATTTTAAGACTTAATTTCATGCCATAAAATTCAAAATACGGGAAGAAAGTGATTCTTCACTAATCTTGTATTCCTTTCAATGGGACAACATATCCAACCTAAATTTAGACTTTTAGACTTTAAATCCCTCTATAAAGATTGCAGTCAGCAGGAACCAGGAAACATGAAGAGGAGCAGCAATATTAACCCTGTGTCTGCCTTCTCCCTGAACTGACTACACAAGCCCTTAATTCTCACATTAGATCAGAATAAAAATAGAGACATGGTAACAATATCCACCACAAGGACAATATTCTGATACATTACCTAATTTCAAAATATTTTTAAATTTACTGAGTGCCATTATCTTTACTACCTAACAGTTTCCCTAAGTTTTAGACTTCTAAACAGAGTCTTTCATCATCTAATCATTTTCCTTTGAACTGTTTTAGCCAATTGGATGTGAACAAGCAAGCACAGTTATCAGGACTCAAATTTCCTTTTTGTGTTTCCCCAGAGAAAGCCATGGTGGCAAGTAAAGTGGGCAGTCTCAGGATATGAGTTGCAAAATGGTATTGCCAGAGCCGGCCTCACTTCTACTCCGCATCAGCAATTTTCTTCTTTCCAGAAAAAAAAAGAAAAGAGTGGTAGCCAGTCACAAGGCAAATTTCATCAGAACAATATACTATTTAATTTGTTAAGAGATTCTAAACACAACAAACACACTACACACACATTTGCTGTACAAAGTAACTCACAGAATCACAGACCGGTTTGAGTTGAGAGGGACCTTTAAAGATCACCCAGGCCAACCCCGCTGCCATGGGCAGGGACACCTCCCACTAGACCTGGTTACTCAAAGCCCGGTCCAAGGAACCCCTGAACTCCTCCAGGGAGGGGGCATCCACAACTTTTCTGGGCAACCTGTCCCAGTGCGTCACCACCCTCATCGTAAAAATTTCTTCGTCGCGCCCTCTTTCAATTTAAAACCATTTCCCTTTGTCCTTTCAATAGCTATGCTTGTGATAGCACAGGAAAAGTAAATGTCTCTACATAATACATGATTCAAAGTATCTTTATAACACAAAGAATGTTAAGTTCTTAAGAACTAATCTAATTAAAATTGTGTACAAGCAATAGCCAACTAAGATCTAAGCTTACAGTCTGTAGGTAGTATTCCTGTCTTTACATCAATGTCACGGTCAGAAAATTTACGATTTTAATACTTTTTTTTAAAAAAAAAAAAGTATGTCTGGGTTTCCACACACCCTCGGGATGCTCTCAGCTACTTTCTGAACCATGCTCCCAGATCACCTCAAAGCAAAGTTAATACTTCAGTTGTAGCAGTAGTTTAGTCTTCCCTAAATTTTGCTTAAGAATGTTACTTTCAGAATGAAATAAACGATCAGATAGACATAGCATAAAGAGGGGTACTGTTCAGTCGGCCACAGAAATGCAGGGAATCAGCAGCTCATGAATGTCATGAAATGGAGGTTACATCCTGATCACTGTTCAATACACGGTTTCTTTTATTTTGCCCAGTTACTTTTGGAACTCATTCAGCCATTAAGGCATAAT
This sequence comes from Trogon surrucura, assembly GCA_020746105.1. Lineage (NCBI taxonomy): Eukaryota > Metazoa > Chordata > Aves > Trogoniformes > Trogonidae > Trogon > Trogon surrucura. The sequence continues at coordinate 8,785,399 of CM036618.1, forward strand.
ACACCACAGCAGTTCTACACGTGAATGACAAATACTGTGAAAGGAAATGCCACTGTGTGCGTTGCAGATCTGTTGCCTGATAATTTGTGTGCCCCCGAGTTTCTACCTGCTGAGAAATAATCATTCAGACTCCACATTCTCGTGCCTCTTTCCAAAAGCAGCAGCCCATAACCTATTTTGACTCTTCATATTGAAGTTATATGGCAATGACTATATTTTGTATTTCAGTTTCCTATGAAACAGTGGTAGAAATGAAGGTAGGGCTCTGCACCAGTAAAGCTGAAACATTTCCTTCTAAGTTACTGAACTTACAGTCAAGAGCAGAAAAGACACATGTGGCAACTGTCCATTACTGGATCTAGAGGAGTAAGTCCCCAGCCTTAGTTGTGTTTACACCACAGTGCTAATAAACGACACCAGAAACGGTCTTGAGAAGGAAAACCTCACATTTGCGCAGAGCAGCGTAATTATCAGCAGCACATTGGCCACGAACAACTAAGAGGGTTTTTAAAGCTGAATTTTCCTGCTGCACTGCTTCCTCAAGCAACAGAAATTGCTTGATTTCTGTGAAATCCGGTGAAAGCTTTTCCACCTGTATAAGTCTGTAAGCAAGCTTAAAGTACTCCCTGGAGATTTAAATGCATAGGTAGTGGTCAAATATGGAACAAAATACAAAGCATTAATAACGAAAATTTTGTTTCAAGACCTCTGTGGTGTAGTTAAATGTCAACATCAAATTGCTTCTACAAGCTTTAGAAGAAATGTGAGAGGATGGGGTGGGAGGTCTGAAAAAGGAAGGTCAGATGAAGTTATCTTTTTTTATTCTTAGATTTACTTGACCATTTCGTTCTTAGACAAATTTAATTGTGTTTCAACATAAAACAAGAAAACATAATAGCTGAGAGATTTGATTTTGCACCTTAAATAGAAAGTTTAAACATTGTTATAGAAAATTAATGCATCTCATACATTCTAGTTCCTTTATTTTTAAATTATTTTGTAAGTTAAACCCGTACTTTTCATGGCTTGTACATCTTCCCTTCCCTAAACAGAACAGAAACTGAATACAACGTTTGCAACAGATCATCTTATTTGGAAAGAAAGTACTGAAAACAACTCTTTGCATGTGTGAAGACACTGCATGAACATTATGGGCACAGGGAGCAGCCACATTTTGTCCTAAGTTATCCTTTATCAGTCAAGTCCAGAACTGAACCAACAAGTAATTTAAAAGCAGTAAGAAGAAAGAGCAAAACCTGTGACTCAAAGATAAAACACTAGCCTAGGTTTATCTGAGAAACAATGAAAACGTAACTAACGAGAAGCAGCTTTTTGAGTCAGCTTTTCTCTCAACATGGAATTAATACTGGCAATGTTGGCTTCTGTCATGTGAATGATCACACAACCGTCTCTTAAAAGCATGAGCGTAACAGTCACAGGTGGCATCCCAGATCCCTCATCCCAAGTATCTTGGGGAACGGTTTCAGGTGTTTTAGCAACATCAGCCCACCCCTGAGTGGAAGAAATAACAGGAGCAGGGCTTGGGTAGAAACACCCACAAAAGGCGTAAGAACGAGGCAGGACCCAGCAGTGCTTTCCTGGGATACTCTTCCAGCTGCTGCTAATGTAGCTCTGAGGAGCTCTGTGAGCCAAAGATGGCGTATCTCTGTTTAAAATCTTCAGATTTCTCCCATGAATTCACCCAGATGCTTTTTGAATCCAAAAATCCAGCATGTGCCCACAGTGTCCGATGAACTCCATGGCTCAAACGCCCTCCCACATTGCGAGAGGTTACCTTGGCCCCTCCGGTTCGAAGCTGCCCCTTCCCAGTTTTACTTGGTGCCCCCTCAAGAGCCATGGAGCGAGGGGCGTCCTCACTCACCTCTCACCTGCCTCTCCACTTGGATCTCTGCAAGCACCCAGTCTAAAGAGGAACCATTTAGATACTCTCTCACTCGCAAACTCTCCTCTGAAAACTTGGAGTCGATGAAGCTTCCTGAGGAGAGCTAAACCCCCCTCCCAGGGCTAACCCCGTTCAGGGCTAAGCCCCTCCAGAGCTAACCCCCCCCCCTCCTGCCACCAGTACCCCCCACCTGCCGTGAGCCGAGAGTCAGCCCTCGGAGGGAGGAGAGGAAAGCAAAAAAGCTTTTTCGTGCCGCCGAAGTGGACGGTAGATACCGAGGGGAAATATCAGTTACACGGTTTCCAGGTGAGAGAGAGGAGGGTGGTGTTGGCGGTAGGGATTTAACAGCTATTTAGGGTACCTCGCCGAGATAGGCACAACGCGAAACACGGCATCAGTAAGCTGAGGATGTCCCAAACCTTCCCGAGAGTGTTCAACCTCCCTTTCCCGTAACCTACTGGCAATCAAATTACAAAAAGTAAAAATATCGCGCCGGAGAGGGAGGGCGCGGGCGGGACCCCAACCCCGCTCCCACCGCGGGGCTCCGGCCGAGCCCCCCGACGGCCGCCTCCCCCTGCCCAGCCCCTTACCTCCTCCTTCTCCGCTGGGCGCTCCGGGGGTTCCTTTGCGGCCCCCGCCATGGTCAGACGGACGGCCCGGCCCCGTCCGACACCTGCGCGCCGAGGCGGAGGGAAAGGAGAGAGCGAGCGGGCGGCGTCCTGCTCCCACCCTCACGCAGCGGCCTGGAGGGGCGAAGGCGCTATCGCTGCCCTCCAGCCTCGGGGGAGGGCATTCCCCGCGGAGAGGAGCCCTCTCCCCGCCTCGGCAGAAGCATCCTTAGCCGAACCCGCCGGGTTTCCCGCGGGCGGCTGGAACACCGCTCATCCTCCGTCCCTTCATCTCACTCCCACCGCGGATACGAGCGGGGCAGCCGCGGGGGCCGCCCGGAGGTACGAGCCGGGCCGGTCACCGAGCGGCCGCCTCAGAGGCAGCGCGCGCCGTTCCCGCCTCGCCCCCCTCGAAGGGCTTCACCGTCCGGGGGTGCCGGGCGGCGGAGGAGTCTGGGGCCGTTTTCATCCTAAATCTAAAAATACCGGCTTCTGAAGAGAGGCAGCTGATTTATACGAGGAATATTGTCATCTGCCGAGTGGACACGAGATCCAGCAAAAAAAACCAAACGGGAAAGCGGCTGGGTGCAGAGCTGCTGCCCTCAGAGGCCCTGGAGCTCATTCACGCTGTCGCACAAGTTCACCACCACCCCTCTGCCCTCAAGAAAATGGGTCTTGTAAGCGTGGGAAAAAAAAAAAAAACCAAATAAATTGCATTTTGAAGTATGAGTTCGTGTGAAGAGCGAGACAGGCTGTGAGGACACCACCACTTGGTGGGGCCCGGAGAGCCCCCGCGCGCTGCGCCTGCAGTGCTGCTGTGAAATGCTGCACAATCTCATTTGACAGGAATAATTGCAGCAAACATACGAAGTGCTGAAAGACGAAGGCATTATTTTTTTTTCCTTACAAACTGATCTGCAACGGCAAAACTGAAATTGTGGCCTCAATATGCCTTGCTGAAAACTCCCTCAAGCTTTTAGGCTCCAAGCGGTCCCTAAAGGCTGAGGCCGGACGGGCTTTGAAACAGCAGTGGACTGCTCAGTCCCTTTGCCCATATACGTATTTTGCCCTAAAATACAAAGCTAGATACAAGCTACGCATGTAACATTCAAATTCAGCCTTGTTTTCTCTTCACACAATGTCCTTGTAACACGTTAAATCTTTGTCACCACCGTTTGCATGTTTCTACGAAGGAAAAAACTACAGAAAAGGCTTGCTTTCTTTGTTCTTCTCTAGGCTGTTTCAATATCGCTGTAAATTATGTTAATGCATAGGCTTTACTCACACAGGTGAAGGCCTGTGAAGAAACAATGAATAACTGATAGTATTTGAGTGTTTTCCCAACTCAAGCATTGATCAAGCTAGTTTTACTGTTGTTTGACCAATGCACAATAGCTGTCTACAGCACTGAGCAAGAGATTAGGCCGTCCAGACACTACACGTGGCTAATCAGTCTTTACAAATTGACCAAAACCAATTAGATTTAGGAAAGCCCGGTATTCATTCCAAAGATTTTGTCCAAATTAGGAAATAAGTTACCCAATCAGAGTCCCTTGGCTTTTCTTAAAGGCACTTCCTAGTCTAATGTGGGATTAGTGCAGTCAGCATCATTCTTGATTTTTTAAAGACTTGCTTTCATTTTGTAATTAGGATCATGACACTTTCAAACTGCAAATACACACTCAAGCACACCAAAGCTGTAGGCACAAACAGTTGATTTCAGTAAAGCACAGTGTATAGCAAAACAGAATCAAGCTATCTGGTCTCTTAAAATGCTGGCAGCAGACACGAATCAACACTAGAATACTAAGTATACACTGCTCCTTTCCAAAACCATGATATTTCAATAGCAAGCAAAATGGATTTACTTACCTTAAAATTTGACACCCCTCCTTCAATTTCAATCAGTATTACACCAATTATTTCTTTCAATTTCTGTGTTGCAAATGCAGAAATATTACAGTGCTACTTGGACATTTCAAGCACCTTTTAGTTAAGAACAACTGAGCTTACAATTAAGCATGTGTGGTTTTCTAATGCCTAGTTCTACATTAAGACAAATTCGAAAGCACTGATTAATAAAATCAACTGTTCAGGAAGCTCTGCAAACTGAGGGTTGGATCTGTGTCTGCAGGTGTTTTGTCTCCCATTTTACTTGTGGATTTGTCTGCATATTTCCTACTGGTAGAAACCTGTTAGGCTTTTCATACAGTAGAGGAATCAGTGCAGGAGCAAAGAAAATTTCATTGTATTATTTGCTACATAAACCTGAATGACACAGTAGCACATGAAGTTTATAGTTAACTGCGTAGTTCAGAGATTTGCTTTCTGAATACATTGAATAGGTATTTGTGCAGTTGACTTTTATTTCACAGCCTTAAAACACACCAGGAGAGATGCTGAAGCAAAACAGTTTTGCATCCCTGGGAACGAAGCAAGTGCATCTCTCATTTGAAGTAACACAACTTTTAGATAGGATTCAAGTCTCTCCAATTAAGTAATTTTCTATTTAGAACAAAACCAAGAAATTCCAAACCCATCTTTCCAAACCCATCTTTTGTCCACACAAAAATAGTAAAACCCCAACAATCATCTGTTTGCATACGTAGCACAAACTAGTCAACATTCACTGAAGACCCCAGGAGAAGACTTACCTAGAGACCCTAGTTCCATTCCCAAACCCACACGCTACTTAGCAGACACAGTACAAAATATTTAGTCTTTATGTTGATTTCTCCTTTAGCAAAACATGAAATTGTTGGCTACACATTTTATGCCCCCAGTACATGAACAGCAAAATAAAAGCTCTGCATGGAAATGAGGCAGAGTGGGTGGAAGAAACTTCAGTTTTCCAATAAGAATTTTCAACATCTTTGAAACTCGGCCACATGCAATTAGTGTTTCAATCAGCCAACCAGTTTAGGACAGAGGCAGATATATAGTATAAAACAAACTGTGTCCCTCTAAGCCGTTATTCCTGTATGGCAATCAAAAAAAAAGCTGAAGTTTGTGTGTGACAAGGCTAAAAGTGGATCTCTATCCTAAAGAGCTAGGTAGTTTAACATCATGTATTTGTAAGACACCTGTAGCAGCACAAGAGACACAGAAACCACTTCAACCATTGGTAGTACCAATTTCCTCAGAGCTAGCATTGAGGCACTTCATATGCATAATGCACCAGACTACCTCATTTCTATCTTCTCACACGTGCGCCTACCACCCTGTGAATACCCATGTGAGGAAAACATTACACTGCAGATCTTGTGATAAAAGTTAAATCCTGAAGACACTGATATTGCAGCATCTTGCCTAAAAGTTATTGTGAGAAGAATGCAAACTGCAGCAGCTTACACCAAAATGTAAGTGAAACCAACCAGTCCAGTTTCACTTTAGTCCAAAGTGCAAAAATAAATACTATTTTTCCTTAAAAGGTGCTATCAGTAGTAATTAAGTCTCGGAAAACTGTTCCGCTTAAATACACTCACTAGAGTACTAAGAAGCTTTCTACCTAAGGAAATTCTAAGGATGACCTGATGTACAGTAATCTCTGCTACATTACATAGCTAGGCTCTGGTCATCAAATTCAGTTGCAAATAGTTCTATTCTAGCAGATGATAGCACAGCACACCTTCTGCTCTCTAAGAGCACAGTACATGAGGATAAGAGTGCATCCAGATATTGCTGGTTACATTTTTGGTTTTGTCTAGTTCCACCTATACATAGTTTTTTGGCCAGTTAAAAGCTAATTTGATCTTGTACTTTTGATAGTGTTCTTTTGCTCATTCTTAGGTTGATCGTTAGGCGTAGCAGCAGTTTTACAGTCATTGTCGGGTGCTTTCATCACTAAGAGCCTGAAAGGTTCAGTTGTTTTCCGAAGTCTCTGAACGACAACAGCATTTTGCAACTTTGCTTCCTCTAGCGTGAGCGTCTCGTCTTGCAGCTCTTGAAAAGGCAGCGAAGTAGTCAGTGTGAAGGGAACGTTTCCCTCTGATCCTTGGTACTTTGTTATGAAGTCTCTGATGTGACTTATTCTGAGAAGAAAAAAAAACAGCATTAGAGCACTCCAGCCTCAACACAGACCGTACACACAACACACGAAGCCACCACAAGAACAGAGAACGAGACACGTGCTCCACAGAGTCATAGAATCGTTCAGGATGGAAAAGACCTCTAAGATCGAGGCCAACCGTGAACCCAGCAATGCCAAGTCCACCACTAAACCATGACACCAAGTACCACATCTACAGGGCTTTTGCACAGAAATGGAGGAACGTAGATGGGGCAACATCCTGAAGTGCCAGATCCAATTGGGAGGCAAGGAGCAAAGTTTGCATGGTCTGGAAGCCGTCCCAGTTGGATCAGGATGACACTCTTACTCTGAGCACTCAAACACTTCACTACGGCTCAGACAGTTCCACAAGCCTGCCATTTCTAAACCAGCTGGTGGAGCTCTTACCTGAGGTTTCTGTAGCTAAAAGACAGAATCAAGATGCCTCCAGTGTGTGGTATACATAGCAAAACCATAATAATAGCAGTAGTAATAACAATAATAAAGAAAAAGGGTTTGCTAAAATTGTCTGGATAGTTTATGAGTTAACTAGGTCTAAACATGGTCTCCTTCTACCAAAGCAGTAGTGAATTCATCACACATCTGAGCTGCCTGTTAAGGTGAGATGAACCCTGCTACAAGTGAGCAAGACAGAGGTTTTGCTGTGGAAGAATCAGGATTGGCCAATTTAATCGGAAAATGAAGATGACAAGATACATCCATACCAGTAAAATACAGTCTCTTAGTGCCTATTCTCTATTCCTGAGGTCAACTGGTAGACCCTGGCTATGGGCAAATTACTAAATTCTTCTCCATACACAGCAGTAGCCCGTGGGGTTTACTGCCTCCTGGGAATGGTCCGTGACCTCAGCTAACATCTGAACCGAGCCTAGATATTGTTTGAGAAGTGCTAGCTGGCTTGGGGGAGAGCCATCCTAACCATTGAGCAGCACAGATGACCAAGTTTTCATCCCCTAGCCTTACTTACTAAGACAGATATAGCCAGCATCTAACTTCTGTGCACACAAGCCTCAATGAAATGGTAGTGCTTGGTTTTACAAGCCTGGTGCCTGAAAAACCTCAAGCAGGAATAAACCTCGGGTCAGACACTTACAGGCGTCTACATGCACTGTAGTTCCTTGAATCCCAGGAGCAGCTCAGGCAGTTTGCCACCAGCTGCATGCTTTAGGATGAACAAGTTTCTTTCGAGGCTCCACTCGTGATGCTCTGGGGTCACACTTAGTGACTGCTCAAGAAGGGACATGACTCAACTCGACACAGTTACGTGTGCTTTTCCTAGAGCACTGCTCTGCTAGTGGCTTCACTCCCATGTCTCATCAATTCCCTGTGTCTCTACTTTTGCTCCAATGCTGCAACTTCAATCTTTCATCAGTAATCAAGTCATATCTAAAGTATTAGCTACTATGACACATGCACGTTCTATCTGCAAAAGGGTAATCAATTTAACCAGGACTCTTTTCTGATTCTCCGCTGAAAGGAATCATAATGCTTAAATATATGTACTCCAAAAGGACTTCCCCTATTTCTTATTAGGTCATACACAAATACTGTGTACAGCACTAAGACATTAGTCTTGTGGTAGTGATATGCTATGATGGAATATTTACTGCAAACTACTTCGAAAAGAGCATCGCACAAGGCTGCTGTTCTGCTTATCTCAGACTTTTTTTTCCCCTCCTAAAGCAATTAGCTGGTGTTCAAACTGCTATTTACCATAAAGACAAAAAGCTTCTAAATATACCTGAATGTGTGAAACCTGGAATAATTAAGATATTAAGCCATCCAATGAAGTGTTTGTAATTCAAATAGCAATACATCGTATCAGCGTTTCAGTTCATAGCTCAGGCCACTAACAGTAATAAATTAGTACAAGTTAAAGAAAAAGTTAGAGTCATTAACCTTCAATTGCTGAGCTTTTTTTCTGACCAGCTACAAAGACAACCACAGTTTATCTTGACAGCAGCCTGGGTAGGATTAAATCTATGATCACTTTAAATTGCTTCATAGAGAAGCACAAGCAACATATCCCTTCCATATCACGTGACTGCACAGAACTGAAGTAATTTATGAAATTGCAAATTTAAGAAAGGTCTCCAAAGACAGTAGTTCTACAATTTAAAAAGCTAATCCTACTTTATCAAAGCTCCTGCATATATATGCTGTGCTGACATCTTTGACATTATCCCCATTTATAAGCCTCTTTAGGAATCAGAAATTTTACTAATTAGGAATTAAACCCACTGGATGCATTCTACTCTGTCCACGTCAACACGTCCAGGTGATGACTCTGGCCCTCCCGAGAGGTTTCTCTGGCTCAACTCTAAGTTCCGTCCTCCATCTCCCAGCTGTGGTGCCGTCTATGCTCAATGATTTCTCAGCAGTTTGCTCCAGATGTAGTCATTCTGTGAGAGAGCTGTCCTCTTAAAAGCTGTTTCCTCTAGTAAGGAGCAATATACACCCTTTAACTTCCACTAACCTACAAGGAACTCCTACAGATTTTCTTGGATTTGTATTTATGCTCAGTTATGTGCTGACTAGTAACATCAGTCCACATTCCTCTTACGCTGCTCTCTTGTCAGACAGAAGATTCTTCAAAATTTGAAAAGTTTTCTAGATACAGCTGAACAGCAGCCCAATGTTAAGTGAACTGAAGAGGTAGATTACCCACAGAAATTAGAGACTTATCATGCATACAGGCACAGGACAAGTAGTTCAGATGCAAGCACACATGACAGTGATAAAATAAATCTTACCTGTGAGAAACATTGAATTTCTGAATTATCCTTTCCCCATCAGCTAACCAGATCTGGATGTTAGTGATAGGCTCCAAATCATTTAAGGATACTAATGGCAGGTGTCTTTTGTTGTCGGGTCCTTGATGTTCATCTCTTCCTTTAGATATTATCCTTGGAGTAGCACTGAAAAGAAAAGCCACATGAAGTTATGCCTTCTGTTTACACGTGTAAGCTTAAAGCTCCTTCCAGACCTCTGCTTCTGGAGCTTTCTGTCCTGCATCACAGTGTATCAATGACTTTTTTGGTTGTTGTTTTAACAAACACAGTAATACTAACACAAACGTCAGCTTTTCATTTTTTTTTAACGGTGCCAATACTTTCTCTTGAAGACTTCAGCATGCTAAAGAATTTCATTTTGCTCATATTAAACATTTTTACAAGATGGAAGGGAACTTAATGTCAAAGAATTAAATATGAGTACACAGGAGATGAAATAGTCTGAAGAATCTTCGTTCATTTTTTGCACTCTAATCACACAAGTGAAACTTTAAGGGGTTTGAGTATTGAATTTGCATACTCAAAGTTAATTTTCACCATAATATTATTACAGTAATTCAATTTAACTGAATGTTGTTAGCCTTGATGTAGACCTCAGCATCATCTATTCCATCTTAGAAGCATTACTCATCTATGAGAGAAATTGACTTAATGTGAAAATCCAGATTGATGCATGCAGCACTTGGATTTTATTTTTTTTGAAGGCACTTTTGACAGCTGATTCTACTGTAAGGACAAAGATCCATAAAATGATGTGACACATTAGAGAGACCTCAGTCTAAGTGTGCCATCTTAAAAAACACACAAAGAACCGCAGCTTTCTTTTTTTTTTTTTCTGAAGAAATAAACAAACAAACCCTAGTGGCATTTTTTTTTTCCTGAAGAAATGTGTAGAGCTTAGTGCCTCTTTAAGGACTAGGCTTGCTCAGCACCTACTGTTTAAGTCATCATAAGTCCTGATCCAATGGGCACATCCTTAGCTTCTGTAAGTTTAACCAGATGTTTGCTTGTAAAGCAATAGCAATGATTTAAGGAGTTACAATTTCTTCCCTGAGCTCTGCTGTGGTCGCTGACTACATGAACACTTCATGGTGGTTTGCGGAGAAGCTTTCTCTTTGCACAGAAAATCAATGAGTTACTGTCTGAGAGAGAGGTTGGTAACCCACAGCCATGGGTAACAATCTGCTTCAAAGACAAACTCCATCCTTGCATCCTGATGTTCTTGCACCTGTCTTAGTTTCACCATAAAGCAGAAAAGTGACAGCCAATTTATTATTAAAACAAAGACTGCTAATAGGTCAATATATACATGGTACTAAAGTTAGAGTCTTGGGCTCAAGTCCTTCTCAGTCTGAGGTATTTCAAAAACTCTTGTCACCCACTGCCTAGTTAAATGCCCTAACATCTAGGCTATCAGCCAGTAGAGGCACTTTTTATTTCTTCCATTGAAACTCTGCAAAAATAATGAGAATCAAGGAACCTCATTCCCAAAAGGGTGGTAAAAGATGCTGACTGCAACTGGAGGCAGAGAGACACAGAACTGATTGTTTTACATTACACAGAAATCAGCTGGGGCATGAGAACTGGGCACTAAGAGATTCCAAGACTCACATCTGTAAAACATTTTGGTACCCTTAAGTACAGGTCACTTGTTATCACCCATCTGCTTCTACCAATTTACTTATCTCACACCCAGCGTTTGTTCATGCTTGACTTCAACACAAAATAAAACCTCAGTTACCCTTTAGATCTGGAAAAAAAGCATGAGCACCAGCAAGATAATGTTAAACAGTCTTGAGAGCAGAGTTAAAAAAAAAGAAGAAAAAAAACCAACACGAAAATAAAAGCTCAAGACATACTTTGGTCCAGTAATGATCAGTTTTCGCCGTCTACTTGCTTGGTGGCGTTCAGTTCCAGGTTGAGACAGTGAAGTAGGAGCGCTCACGTGTGAGACAGCTGTCTCCAGGGCAGCAGAGGCAGTCAGCCACACAGCTGCCAAGCCTCTGGTTTGGCCTGGGCTAAACTACATTTTAGCCTGTCAGTCACAGCTGTACTTCAGACAACTGTCTCAAACGGATACAGATTTTGGTGCCACTCTCACATCAGCTTCCTTCATAGTCACATCTCAGAATTTGTGGTTGGAACTGAAGATAATTCTTTCCATAGAAAGTATGTACGAAATCGAAGCCAACATATTAAGCTAAGCTGCAAGAGAAAGTCAGATCTATATTCACCAAGGTTTAAAGCATTTCTATGCTTAATAACTCTGCTCTCGTAGAACTGACAGATAAAGCCATCTAGTGGTGGGAGCTTTGACTAAAGCCACAAACCAAGAATCTAAGTCTCTTATTAGCCTGAGATCAAAGCATTATCAGTACTTTTAAAGGCTTACTCCTTTTATAAGATTATCAAAAGAAGACATAAACTAAAGATTGAAGAGGAATAAGAGCCTCCTGTCAATTTTCTGAAATGAAAAAGCCCAAGAATTAGGTATCATGCCTTACTCTGACTAGAGGTCAAGTTTGACACAGTGTTTTACCCTAACAACCTTTCAGAGCAAGCCCCCTTTGCTACAAGTAATTTCAGTCAATAGTTTAATTTGCCTGCTTTTCAGGCAGTCTTTAAAATGCATGGATATGTTTAATAGAAAATTGCACTTGTAAATCTTGTTATAGTCCCTAACTTTAAAATGCAGCTAAACGGCGACAGAATAAATGGAATATACTCATTAGTTACGTAGCTTAATAAGGTGTATTCTAAAAGTTTGGTAAGTCTTATTTGTTCCTCATGTCCAACAAAAAGGGAGAGAATCAAGCTCATCTAAGTTGTATCAACAAATAAATTTCTAGTTCCTCCCTTTTTCCTCTAACAGGAGTTTTCATGAGCCAGTCAACAGACCAATTCATAATGGTTCATCTACCACATAATCCACCCATATGGAAACACTGGCAGAAAATCCATAGTCTATTAAAAAACTGTTTAGTTGATAAGCAGAAACTTAGCTAGGTCATAAGCTGAAGTAAACTGTTCAGTTCACTGGCCTCTCATTTCTAACTAAGCACACAAATGCATCTGTGGAAAGGGAGTTCTATTGCTTAAAACTTGTTACACACCTCAGACAGCACTACTGTTTCCCCACAAAGCTTTTCCGCTGAAAGAGCGGCATATGTAGTCAAAGAACATTTATTAAAATCAGGAAGTGAGCACTAGTTTATGGAATAAGAGTACTTATGGCTCATGTTTCTAACACCAGCAAAGAAAAGACTGATAGCATAGCACTGGATAGACTGGTAAGAATCGGGGGGTGAACAAGACATTTTATCCAGTCTGTACAGGAAAAAATATGCTGAGCAAGTTGTGGGTTGTCTCAGTGTACAAGACCAGTCAACTGCAATTCACAGAACTGTGTGTTTCCAGACCTAACTCGCCTCCTGGGAAGCAAGATCATTACTTCCTGTGGGCATGACAGAGCACAACAAGCAACTGAACAGCCTACCCTTGAGCACTGGTTAGCAGCACACTAAAGATCTTTTTACTTTTGATACACGCAGGTCTACTTGTAGATAAAACGAGGTTAAGTTCTTGATCCTTGTCTGCTCAGGCTTTCAGCGCTACCAAAAGCAACTCTTGCAGCATCTCATCCATGTCTCAAGGGAAGACCGTATCTACTCAAGCATGTAGCAACCGAATGGACTGTGCTACAGAAACAGATGAAACCGATAAAACAGATACTTGCTTCTCTGTGGCAGCCTGGAATCACTCACCCTTTACTGTTATCAGTGTCTCTCTCTGCACATTATTATCTTCTTGCCCTGCCTCATCTGTTCCTACCCAGGTCAGCACAAGCACTGAGCCTTAGCAACAAGCCCTTTCCACTTCATGAAAACAAGCTTTTCACCCAAGGTTTCACCACAGTCTACTAACCCCAGAGGGCAGGTCACTAAACAGTTCCACTTGTGAAGTCTTCCTGGGGGCTCCTGGTCACTGAATTCGTTCTGTTCCCTCAGCTGAAGTCTGCTTTTACAGGCACCTAAGTCTCACACAGTGGGGATATGCGAGGCAGACAATTTGGCTGGAGTAAGCAAAAGTCATAGCGATCAAATATGTGAATTCCTGGCCTGTCCCTCTACCACAGCCTCCCAAAATCCAGTACTGTTTATAATCATCAAATCCAGTTTTAGCACTGGCACTAGTGGTTGACACTCTCCAACCACAAGGGAGTCATGAGGTAAAGGAAAGAGGATCACCGTAATACGCTAAAACATCTTACTGCAATAAATGCATGGTTAGATACCGAGAAATTTTAAGACCATGCGAAATAACCTCTTCTTCAGTTCCCTTTATGGGATTGTTTTACTCCCCTCTTCTCACACTAAGTATTGCACATACGGCTTTAAAAGTGATCCTTTTCTCTTAAATCACTGAATAGAAGAGTGACAGCCTTTCAGCTGGGAACAGTTCTGCTCACGTTGAGACCTTGAACAAAGAAAACCAACAGCACCCTGGCTGTATTAAGAGGAACACAGCCAGCAGATTGGGGGAGCACTCATCAGACACACCTCAATACTGCATTTGGATTTGGTACCCAAAACAGAGATGTCGATAAACTGGACCAAGTTCTACTGAGGGTGATCAAGACTGCCACAGGCTTCGGCATTTGCCCTGTGAGGAGAGGGATTCCTTCAGCCTGTGGAAGAGATGGTGTGGGAGGGTGGCGGGAGGCCACAACACACCTACCAGCAGCCTCCCAGGGTCTACAGGAAATGACTAGGAGGGAGCCAGGTTCTTCATAGAGGACAGAAATTGAAACAACAGATGTTCAGACTGTATATAAGGGAAAAAAAAAGAAGGAGAACAGCCCAGCACCGAAGCAGGCTGCCACTCTTGCAGGGTATCAAGGTCCAAGGGGCTAAAAGCCTGAGCAATCTCATCTGTCTCATGGCTGGCCCTGCTTTGAGCAGGAGCTTGGATGAGAGAGCTCCAGAGGTCATTTCCAACCTGAATTATGAGGCCCTTTACTTTAGGTATAGTTCTCTTTAGCTTCTGAGTCACGGATCACATGCGATTACTCACCTTCCTAATCTGTAACCGTGTCCAGAAAAGGGATGAAACACTGGCTTTTTCGATGACAAATATACCTTATCTTTTTTATCTTCTACTTTCACATCTACCTCCTCCCGATCAAAAACTTTTCGTAGTTCAAAAGGCAGTTCCCTTAAGGGAAAAAAAAAAAACAAACCACGTCTGAAAAAGAGCTACTATACTGTTTCCAATATACACAATATTCATGACTAATACCTGTTCTATGCTTATCCTTTCAAGGATGATGCTTTAAAGAAAAACAAACCCACAAAGCACAAGTATTTAACAAGTTAACTGCACAACATAAAATTTCAAGTTCCCGAACTGCAAATTAACTAGAAAGTAAAAAATAAAAATACATCATCATGCAAATTGTTGAAGGACATTCAAATTTAACTCAGCAGTTACCACTCCAAAGTACACGCCGCGTAAGAAGTTCGGTATTGCCATATGTTTCTGTGAAAGGTTCAATTATTTTATCCCCGCAGAAAAACAAGAAGAAAAAAAAAAGGCTTTTAAAGAACTGAGTTTAGACACAATGTGTTTAATTATGAATACACACAAATCTCAGCTTTTAAAAATTAGATCCCCACTAATAGCTACGCTCTTTAGTGCAGTAACACCACGCCCATAATGCTTTATTTGCATTAAGCAGAACACAACAATGCTTTTGTCTATGAGCTCTGATGCAGATACTACATTTTCGGGCTCAGCTGGCACATGTAAGTGCTTCTCTACCATCAATAATTATGCAGGAACCATCTTGTAATTAGCATCTTCACAAGCAAACAGTGAATGCAAGGTGGCAAACTTTTGATGCACACACACAAAGAAAGCAAAGGGCTTTAAACAGTACAGTTAATTGCTGTTACAACTAACACAGGTGACAGCCATAGAGGAGAAATACAAATGTAAAATCAGTATTTTGGGGGGACTAGCAAAATATGGAAAAGACAAAAAATACAATGGCTTAGTAATTTCACATACTCAAAAAGGAGTTGTTACATTCCCCATAAAATTATATTCTCCTCTCCATTTGTATGAGGTTGAGGAAACAGACCACAAGTTAAAAGCTTAAGATTACATTGGTTTGTATGGTAAACCTGCTTTTTTAAAGGAACACTAGCAGAAATCAGGAGAGAATGCTAATTTTTAGCATGAGGATAAAAATAAGAATTCTACATACACACAAATGACTGAAAAAGCAAGTTTTTACTAAGAAAAATGTCTGAAATCTAAGACTAATCGGGGTTACGTGCCATTACATGGAACAACTCTGCCCATTCAAGGCTTTTCATCAATAAAAAAGAAAACAAAGACTATAAAACCAGAAATACCCAACCACTTGTGCATTGAGTTCATTAGACAAAGTATCATTTGATCAGTAGCTCTTACTGAGCACTCTGATTTATTCTTTATTTCATTCTGCACCTGCTGTGCCCCCTACCAACACTCACTTTTATCTCTTTCAGCAGCAGCTCTACGACTACGGCAACTGAAAGCTGTATTAAACCTGTTGATGTTAAAATAGCCATTAGCACTGCAGGAACTGAGACAGGCAGTGGCCTACGCTCCAAGAGGGATACTGCACTGCAGCAAATCCAAGCAGCTATATAAAAAATTTAGAGCATAAGCTAAGTGCTATCCGAAGCACATTAACTCAGGTTGATTAAGAACACAAAACTCACCCTTTTTTAACAGAGTCCAAGAACTGCTGGTTAGCAACATCAGTGTAGCTTCTAAGTTCGCTGTCATTTACTGTAAACCCATTTTTCCAAAGTTTAATGATTACATCAACCTATAAATTAAGAACAGTTCTCATTATAACACTAATGCAAAAACAAATCAGTATATCCACAGTACCCTATAACTGTAAATCATCCACTGCACGGACTAAAAATACTGAGTGAAGGTTCACTATAACTTGTTTCAGCCCTGTGCCAACAGGCAGAGCAACCGCAAGGGCTAAGTGACATTTCAAAGTATCTTGTGTCAATCAGAGTTAGAAGCAAACCTTCCCTCAGCCATTCTGCTTTTCCCGGGTCAAGATCACTCCTTCAATTCAGCAGCAAAAAAAAAGAGAGAGCTGGAAGATCCCAGCCAGCTGCAACTCTTCAAGAGCTAATTTGAGAGTGCACATGCTTGGTGTTGGAACACCAACTACCAGAATAGTTCAGCTGGGGATTTATGAGGGTAAAGCCTTGTTCTGATCATCCAGGGGGATTTTCTGAAAGTAAGGCATTGAGATAACGCACGCAGAAGCCTTTCACTCAGGAAAGGCTGCACGTATCAGAAAAATGTGTGACTGCCTGAAAGTAAATTACGTTTACCCTGGAATTCCTGGGTATATTGAAAACCTTGATGTTAGGGAAATGAAAAAATAAATTCTCAGTCATTCATTAACTTTTCAAAGAACACCCACTATTTCGACTTGTAGCGCTCACACTGTTCACTGAAATCTCTCAAACCTGACCATGATTATATTTGGTATTGCATTGTCATAGTTATGCATCATGACATTTAAGGAAGCGCTTGATGATTCAGGTCTGATCCCTGAAATAACACTATCCTGAAAGATACTTGGCCACATGCGAGGTATATGCAGCGTGTAAAAATGCAGAATTAACCTCAGTTGGAAATTAGCTTGAACTAAGGCTTGATAGTACCTGACAATTTTATGTTGGGTTTTTTGTTCTTTTTTTGGCAGTCTAACTTGTTAGATGATTGTTACATAAATACACAGCATGTATCACTGAGAGACAAACCCATACTAAACATCCCACAACTATACAAATGAGAGAAAACGAAAAGAATCTGAGCTATGCCTCTGCCGAAAAAGGCTGCAACTCGTTTGAACAGTTTCTTATGTAACGCTAGTTGTCCTTCCTTGCACCCTCACAAACAGCTCAGTCTCTTTACTAAAACCAAAGCGTGTTAGCCAATGCCACCGTAAGTACTAGAACAACACCAAAATCACTATAAAATACTAAGATCCAGAAGCACAGAAGCGTAGGCCTGGCTGACTAAGAGATGGGAAACTCTTCCTCCTGCTGCCTGACTTCTGTGTGCCTTTATTTACAGATTTACTGGGTAAGACTGCTGGACTTCTAGCATTTGTTTTCCAGAGTGCTCCCGGGGTGCTATTATGTTAAACATAGGTGTATTTTTCCTTCACCACCTACCTGGTTCTTGACTGTAGTTGGGGGCACACATATAGCACCAACCTTCTGAGCTTCTTCAAAAAGGTTATCTACAAAGTAGTCACAGTTTTGTTCTGTTCCATTCAAAATCTGATCATCGGTTCCCGATTTACACATCCTGCAGAGCAAGGGCGTAAGTAAAAATAATACCTCTGAGAACACATTAGAAGACAAGCAGTTACCCTAAAAGTTCAGTACCAAGAGGTGTGAAAGGCTCCCCTGCACCCAACTTCCTTGGCTGTTACAAAACATCAGGTCAGCTTTGCATTGTGCCTCTTCCAGAAACTGCTTAGGAATCTCTGATTTCTCCTATTTGCACTTCAGAAGCCAAAGTTAAAGAATGACTATCGAAAAGGTGAATTCATCCACGCAGAAGCTTCTAAACTTGGTATCAGAGTGAGGAATGCAAGTGTCAGATGATTCATGCTTCTAATTCAGACCATCAAACACTTAACTGCACACCAGTGAAAGGCCCTCCCTCAGAGCATTTTCAGGATGTAGGCTTGGGTGACTTCCTCTGCCATGAGTTTTAAAAACCACGTCCAAGCAAGCTGCACTAGGATTTATTCTCCCACCCCTACTCAAACCTCCCCATTGCCAGCACCATCACAGAACTCCAGAACAAACAACTCGACACCACTGGAGCACACTGAAGGAATACAATAGAAGCCTTCAATACTGTTGAGATTGCCAGAATACTAAAATAGATGCATCAACCACATCTTTTTATAGCATATTGTATAGGTGACAGCTGTTTCTGCTAGATTTTCGCCAACCAAAATGCAGAAATATGCAACCTGAATGAATGATTATTTTTTCAGTTTAGGTTCTTTGCGTAGTAAGAGGATTATGCAGCTTTTGGTAAACATTGCAGGAGTTATTCCTATTGGAGATTCAGAAAAGTCTATTTTAAGCAATTCAGAAAAAAAAAAAAATCCCAGCTCTTGAAAAACATCCGGTTTTACATAAAACTCTGCACTGAATTCAAAAGCAGAGCTGCTTACTTGAATGGTAATTAGATGTATCTGTATAAAAAGGAGTTGTTTGCAGTCCATCTATGCAATACTAAGAATCCCTACAGATTAACACCTTTAAACAAAAGCTCAACACCATTAAAAAAAGATATTTCAAAATTATGCTGTCCCCATTTCAGTTTTCTAACAGAACAAAAGAAGCTTGAAGCCTTAATCTAGGCATTCACCGTGCTTTACCTCGGAAACATAACTTGAAACCCAAACATTTCCATATCAAATGTAGAGGTGCGCAGCAAGTTAGCAATTTGCAATGCTGTCTTTCTATTTTAAATTAAAATATTTATGCAGCTTCTTGTATCTAGGAAAAATTCCAGGTATGTGAAAAATCTTTTACAAAAACATTGTTTAAAGAAAAAAACACTTCAGTATACATGGAGCTGGTAGATACATTAAAAATAATAAAACTTTAAAAATTAATATAAAGTTTCAGAAGTCACAACATGACATACAAAGAGCAAGCGAAAAAGGAAGAAGAAAAAGGAGGAGGAAGCGGCACCTACCATTCTTTCTTTACAGTTTTGATATTGTCCATGTCTTTCATTCTGGTGCTACACCTAATGATGAAAAAGAGATGCTTTAAAAAAACAAAACCGAGTAAACCCAAACCAACCAACCAGACAAAATGCCCCGCACACTTTGCCTCCTTTTGTAGTTGAAACACTCTTAATGTTTTTTTTTTCTCCTGTGTAAATAGTATATTTAAACAGAAACCTCAACCTCCTCCCCACCAAGTCTCCAGATGGTTCTTTGTTTTCCTGCAGCTCCTGATTTAATGACACACGAACCGTGTATCAGTTTCAGACTTCTTTTAAAAGGAAGATTACTTTTTCACAGAAGGACAAAAGAAATTCCACAACTATCACGTGAATTGAAAATATATGCCCATACTCATGCTGAGCGAGGAAAAAACACCACATTTTCTTTTTCAGAGTGGCAGGATTTACACCCCCCTGATTTTTCACAACACTGAGACAGTTGCAGAAAAACTGCACTGCCACTGCAGGCATCCTTGATGACCTTCACCTCAGCAGCACGCATTACTGAAAGGTGCAAGATTTGTCAGGTTCCCGTTCCTACAAGTCCTCAACGTATTAGTGCAGCATCCCAGAAACTGTGAATTATCATTTCTGGTCTACCGTTTAGCTGGAAAGAAAATCCTGGATTTGCAAGTACTAAATATATTACAGGATTAGCCTGCCGAGTCAGAAGAAGTGAAGAATGCCACGCTGATCTCATTACACTGACTTCTGAGCTCTCTGAAAAAAGTTACAGGAAGCCACAAAAAGCCAAAGACTCCCCAAAACACCCAAATAAAATTACTCCAAAATTAGACGAGCCCCCAGGAGAACAGAAATGTTAAGTTACCACAGTGTTTAAAGACTTATTGCTGAAGACCACTGGGTACAGGTTACACAGATTATTTTCTGCTCCTGGTAGGTTTGGGACTCAAGTTACAATATTGTACACAGCTTTTAGAGAGGATCAAATGGAGTAATGACAGCCATCACACTCCTGAAAAAGTAGCACGTAGAGCAAGACTAAAATAAATTTTAAATGGTTTTGACATCTAACTTAACAAGATGGAGAGGTTAGGGGGAAACAACATTCACTGCATCACTAACAAAAAAAAATAAATCGGTTATTCAGTACTAATTCATGATCCTCAGGAGGCTGACAGTGGTATTCTTTCATCTGGAAAGTTAAATACTCACGAGACACATTCTGTAGAAATATATATCAGCCTTCAGAAAGCCTCCGTAATGACCGAAAAGATTCTGTCAATATGTCCATGCAGGTTTTATAGTTTAGGTAGCCTTCACTTTAACCGCAGCTGTTAGGCATTAGGTCAAAACACTGTACTTAGCACACCTTAGACATGTCACACAAGATGTGGTACAATCTCTTCCTTCACACCCCCCCAGACACTCTGCCAGGGCGTTATATGTTTCAGGCAAGCCTGCGTTGGTACATTATGACCTTAAAAGCATATCTCACTGCTGCACTCAGAACTTTGTGCCCGCACTTGGGAAAAACCCAAACAAACCCAAGAAAACTTTCATTATCAGGTAAGTATAGCGAGTGTAAGAGTGCTTAAAAACTGTAATTTTTCAAACTTCGCCCAAATAAAGTCTTAACACACTTCAGCACAAGACAAAAAAACTACTTTGTGCTGACGTGCTTATCTTCTAACCTTTCACTATTCACCAGACCACTCCCCAAGGCAACAAGAGCCACCTCCAGCCATCTGCTTCTGTTGATTCTATGTGACTTGTCATCAGAGCTATTAAAAAGAAACAAACACAATGAAACAGTTCTTCAGATTAATTCTTTGGCTACATTAGGCTGGCCTCAAACATGCAGGAATAGCATTCAAAACTGGTCAGCTGTGAAAGGCGCTGTTTCTTCTGAAGTACAGCAGCAATTAGACTTAGAAGAAACGTTTGTGCTGCTGTATCAAGGTAAAGGAATCAGTCTATACAGCATACTGACGTCTGCTATGACCAAAAAGCATCACGAGAGAGTGGTCAGGCTGCGCTCCGAGCGCTTCATCTCAGCAAGACAACCCAACGCGCACGACCAACCTCTCCCACCAATTTCAGACAAGCATCCCCAGATGTGACGTAAAACACCAAAAACTTTTTTCTTTCCAGGCGTCTGTGATAAAAAGCATCACAGAACCGAACTTCCGCCCCCGGAATTTAAATTTAAAACACGGAAAGAAGCCGAAGCTGCCAGCAGCCCACCACAGGCACATTTGGTGGCTGCAGTAGGATCCTCCCGGCTCTCCCCAACACAGATTCCCTTCTCCTGCCTCAGGGACTCTCCACCCCTGCAACTGGCTCCGGAGGACACGGGCCACTGGCCCAGTCGTGGCCTTTTGCAGCCAGACCTTAGAAACAAGCAGCTCTTACCTACACAGATACAGACCTATTAGTTTCAGCAGATCTTTTTGTGCTCAATACTATCAACCCCACACTTCCAGCTACTTTAATGCGAGGAACCCAAAAGAGAGATGAGCTTTGATGCTCTCCTTGCTCGGAAGGGCAGAAATACTCAAGCAGGCACAGGCAGCCCCCCCCGCCTGTCTCACTAGCTCGGGCAGAAAGTTGACTTATCAAGTTGAAAACTGTTCGCAGCTACCTCACACAGAAATTACGACTGAAAACTACACTGTATCGTGCGACAAAACCAGAAACTCAACCAAGCAGCCACAAAGAAACGGCCAGCGCAAATTACAAGTGAGACGCGCATCCAAGCTAATGGCCTGAACGTGACTGATGGGCTCTGGTAAGAACCTCGGCGTGAAGGTCTCCTCTCCAGCTGCCCACCAAGGCTGTGCGTTTTGGAAAGAAGCCTGATCTTCCCCCCTCCCCCCACCCTACACACACACCGCGGGCTGCCAGTACCTGAGCTGAGCTGCTCCAACTCCCCCAGCCGGGCCGGGCTCTGCCCGCCGAGCGCACGCAGCGGAACTCCCGCGCCTCCTGCCAAAGCTGTTGCCCAAAATAAGCGCTGCCTGAGCGGCCGCCCACGCCAACGCCCCGGCGCAGGGGACACAGCCAGGGAGGTATTTTTAGAGGCGATGAGGCAATAACGTGGTAGCAACGCGGCGCAGGAACGCTCCGGGCTGCCCGAGAAAGGGGCCGGGCCGGGCCAGGCCACGACCCCCCGCCCCGCGCCCCACCGACAGCCCTCGGTTCCCGCTCCCGTCCCGCGTGGAGTGGGGCGAAGCCACCAGGCGGAGGCAGCGGGAAGGCACAGCCCGCCCGCCCCAGGCAAAGTTCGAGCTCCGACGGAGCGCCCGCTCGGCTCAACGCGTCCCCCTCCCGGCCCGGCCTCCGCCCTCGGCAACTCACCCGGCAGCGCCCAGCCCGGCGCCGGGACCGGCCCTCCCCGCCGTCAGGGTCCCGCGTCCCGTCGCGCACGCGCGGCCGCCAACGGCCGGAGCACCCGCGGCTGCTCCCGCCCGGGCCGGGAGGGGCGGGGCGGCGGGCAGGGCTCCGGCGCGGAGGGGAGGGGCTTTGGCCGCCATGTCGCGGCGGGGGGTGTGTGCTGTCACGAGTGGGGCTCCGTGCCCGCCGAGGGGGGCGGGAGGGAAACGCAGCTTTCCCCGGGCTGCGCTGCCCTGCCGGGGAGAGGCGGGGCTCGGCGCTGCGCTACCGAACGGGCCGGCCCTAGCTCCGCTGCCGCGTGTCCTCAGGGCCGGGGCAGAGATGTGCGGGCGGGGCTCGGGGCCGCACCGCGAGTGCTGTCGCCCTTCGAAGGGCAAATAAAGCTCTGGCTGGCAGCCCGTGTGCCCCCTGCAGAGGGTGATGTGCCCTCCCGACCGAAGGACAAAAGATTCACGTGTCAGAGAGTTTGCGTGTCCGTGCGCGCACGGGCGAGGGACAGAGAGCGGCGCTCGGGGAGCGCCCGCGGTGGCGAAGCAGGGGCCCGGAGCAGGGGCCCAGCGTTGCGACCGGACGGCTGCGCCCGCGCCCCCGCCCCGGCGCGGAGCTGCCCCCGGGTCTTTTGTCTTTCGAGCCCCGCGTAGACGGCAGGAAGAGCCGCACGCTGAACCCTGTGGAGCCGAGGAATGCCTCATTATGCCGGAAGGGCTAATTAAGGGCGAGTGTTGACATCCTTGAGAAGGAGCTCTGCCGAGGCCTTGCGCCGAGGACAAAAGAGCGGCGCGGCGGGTGGGGAGCGGAGCCCCCGAGCTCCGCCGGGTACATGAGAGAGGAGACGAGGGGACGGGGATCCGCAGGGAGGGGACACGCGTTGCGCGGGGTCTCCCCGCTCGGTGCCGAGCCGCGACCTGGCGCCGCGTCGGGCCCTTGCCCGGGGGCCGCTCGGCGGTGGCCGCAGCGATCGGCGGTGGCCGGAGCTCTCCAAAGCAAACACGGCACAGGCAGAGCGAAAGCAGCGATTCCCTCCAACTCACAGCTTCCACCTGCATGTTTTTCAATAAGCTGTGTTTGTTAGGTTTGGTTTTGTTTCGGTTTTTGTCCCCCCCAATAATAAGTGATGCACCGTAAAACATTTAGCATTAAACTAAGTTGAACAGCCACAACTAGCGAGTCACGTTAATTAACGGGAAATTCACTGTGGAGCGGCATGTGTGATCAAAGATGATTCTAAAAGCAAAGTTAATACTTTATTGAATCTCGTCTTCATGTGGGACCTGTTTCTGGAATCCCGTAATTGGGAGAATTAAAATCATATTCTCCAAAAACTTTGACTTAAGGTGCTTAGTCTGACAGTTCAGTGAAGGTGAGTAAAAGAAGTAAAATCTATCCCTTGACAGTACTAATTTCTTCCTCTTTAAAATGGACATCACAATACACTAAACCTTTTGAAAGCAGTTTGAATTAATCGTTCAGTTTTACCTGAATGAGATCCAAGTAGAGCTCCTGCATATGAATCTTCAGGAGAAATAGTAAGAAATTTGCCTTTTGTTTTGGTGGAGTTGTATTTCAGAATACAGATCTCTGAGATTCTCTTCTCCATGGTTTTGTTTAATGTTTTGAATAACTTTGAATTTTTTGGGTAGAAGGCACTTGTTTTTTACAAGGGTTACCTATTCTGTTAAATGAGGTTTTATACAACTTAGAACAAGAACATGGTACCACTGTTGAAAAGTTCAAGGAATTTACAAAGCTCTAAGGAGGACTTCAGAAGTTGTTTTGCAGTGCTGGACTGTTTTAGATTTTCTTTCACTTTTCATTAAACACAGAAATTTATTAATATGCTTCGGGGGCCCTTTCTGCAAAAATGTTACAGACCCAAAGGAAAGCACAGAAGGAGGCAAGATTCGACCTACCTGGTGTAATGATGCAGTCTTTCTAACTGCAATCACGTATTGATTTAGAAGATTAGGTCTATTACTGGAAATCAGAGTACAGCTGGAGACATGCTGACCTACTACAATAGGAATCGGTATCCTAGTGAATTTAGTGGTTTCTTAAAAGCTCATCTAAGTACAGCTGTTCTCCCTCAGGACTGGAGCTATTGACAAAGCATAGGGGTAAGAAAAAATCTTCGCGAAGATATGACTGCGTCTTCAACTCCAGTATAACGTAAAAAGTCAGTTTTTCTTAAAAGCTGGAAAATTTTTCAAGCGCAAGTGTTGTTACAATCAAGACGTCACTAAAATCCTTTTAGGTGCTGTGCATTTCATACGGCTCATTCTCTGGCAAGAAATAGTACCCGAGATGAACAGAAGCAAATGGTCCTTTTCTTACTGTGTGGTGAATAGAAGCAAACAGCCCAGACTGAGTTTGCTGAAAAAACCTCTTACCAGGGGTATTCATGAGATGAATACAACCGTCTTATGCCCCCTTTGTCAGGAGAGATCAGACGCACTGGGGTGGAAGACGGTAACAACCCCTGAACTTGTTTCATAATGTAGGAGTGAATCTCAGTGTTGACAAAGTAAAGCAGTGTTTCAGCTGTCACCACCCATCCCGTCAAGGTCACAGGGCACGTAGCCTAGCTAAAAAACAAGCAGAAAATCAAGTCTGAAGGGATATTTTTGAACCATGTATTTAACAAGGTTATCCCATGCCAGCAGAAACCATCATCTACCTATAAGTAAGCATCAGCGCATCAGCTATATTGATTGACCTTAACTCGAGATAGCAGTTCTTGCCTGAAGCCTTTTGTAAGGGTACACACTGGAATGGAATGGCAGCGAGATGGGACTGTAAAATAGGAGAAGAGTGGTTGTTCTGTGCTTGACAATTTTATTGCCAAAGCGAGTGCTTTCCTCTGTGCAGTGTCCTTCTCCCACCTGCTCCTTGCAGGAACATTGAACCTCGGAGGCTGCCACACAGGGAGCAATAGCTGAAGGAACCGATGTTTCTGGGAAGTGGGCTGTGTAATGGAAAAGTGAGTTAAGGTGTTGGGTGAATCAGCATTCATGAAGAGGGTGTTATCCCTGTACAGTGAACATCTGCATGTGCTGCTGGACTCTTAAACTGTAAATCCACAAGAAAAGTGAATATAACTTCCAGTTCTAAATGTAGCATGGAATGCATTACATAAAAAAAAGAAGAAAAACTCAAGACAGCGCAAGCAACGGTTTGCACCAGATAACACACATTTGGAAATAACATATGATGTGAATTCTCAAAGACACTCTTAAGTGAAATTACGGTGATGATGCGGTGGTGTCGTTTATGAGATCATTCTTGGATTCATAAGAAGAAAATACACTTCTAAAGCTCCGATTGTGTGTGAGGACTAGGGAGATTTATGAGCAAATATTGTTTCTGGTGGGCTTCCCAGGCGAGCTTAAGCAAGCCATTCTGCATTCGTATGCTCCTAAAGCTTACCTACAAATGTGTTAAAAAATGACTGGTTTTATTGTAAGCATCTTAGGACAGAGTCTGTTTTTTACTACAAAGCTATACATCACCCAGCATAGTAACAGCCTGGCGGTGCTACTTTCACATGATTAATGATCACAAACACCAAAGTGAGATGATTTGCCGCTTTTGTCCAAGATGGAAGCGATTTACAGCCTGAATGATAGTGAAAAACAGACCCTGCAGATTCGTGGCTTACGGTATCATCACCCCGTGAGTTTCACACAATTACTAGTATTAGAAAAACTATCTACTGTAACCTTAGCTCAATGGGGAAAATGTTATGGAAGCTGATGTCTAGATGTGACGGGAAGACAATTTTGCAATGTGAGAAGCCTTACCACTCCCATTTAATGTCATCTAAGAAATCTATTCTCTGATCCCGCTTCAAGTTTCAGTGATGTTATCTATTGTGGTGTGGAAAACAGTCTCCAGATAGCTGTGCTGATAACGACACTGAACGTTAACTGTTTAATTGTAAACCATAACTCTTATACTTTTGGAAATGATAATGGTAGTCTTCAAATAATGAGCCATCTTTAATAACATTGCTGGCAGTGTGGAGTGACTGTGTCACCTCATACAAGCCATCCTGGCTTGTGTCAGGAACAGTGTGGGCAGCAGGAGCAGGGCTGTGATTCTGCCCCTGTGCTCAGCCCTGGGGAGGCCTCCCCTCGAGCCCTGTGTGCAGGTCTGGGCCCCTCACTGCAAGAGAGACCTTGAGGGGCTGGAACGGGTCCAGAGGAGAGCAACGAGGCTGGGGAAGGGACTAGAGGGAAAGTCCTGTGAGGAGAGGCTGAGGGAGCTGGGGGTGTTCAGCCTGGAGAAGAGGAGACTCGGGGGGGACCTTCTCACTCTCTACAACTCCCTGAAGGGAGGGTGCAGTCAGGTGGGGGTCGGGCTCTTCTCCCGGGCAACGAGTGACAGGACGAGAGGGCACGGCCTGAAACTGTGTCAGGGGAGGTTCAGGTTGGATCTCAGGCAGCCCTTCCTCACGGAGAGGGTGCTCAGGCACTGGGATGCACTGCCCAGGGAAGTGGGGGAGTCACCGTCCCTGGAGGTGTTTAAGGAGAGGCTGGATGTGGCACTAAGTGCCCTGGTCTGGCCGAAGTGGTGGTGTTGGGACATCGGCTGGACTGATGACCTGAGAGATTTTCTCCAGCCTCAACAATTCTGTGGTTCTGTGATTTGTTTAAGTTCAAGGTAGTACCAATCCTGACTACTACTTGTTTGATGTTTCCCAACTTGTACCCCATGGGAATATCTTCATAATGGACAATTCTCAAAGGAGAAACCATGCAATTTTAATTTCCTAAGAACTCCTTGGGAAAGGATTTAGGGCAGGTTTACATAAGCAAGATCTCTCGTGAATCTTTTTTATTTTGAGATTCAACTGAAAGCAGGAAGAGTTGATGGCATGGCAGAGAGGAGCACGCAAGAGCTTATAAATAGAGACCTGAAAAGATGATTTGATTTCCATTCTTTGGAATGTTAGAGCTATTCAGAGATACTGCAAAGTAATCTCTGGTAAATTGCCCATGATTGAAGCAGATGATAACTCGGTGAATAGAGCCCTCTGGTCCTTACTAGGTTGAAACTCTCTACAAAAGTTCTGAGTAAGGGATGAAGGACTTTTATTGTAACACATTCCTAATTTCCTTGTAAAATAGAGAGGGGTAGCAACAAGATCTTCCATCTTCGAATACATTTTGTGCCATTGAATGCTACTCACAGTGCAAACACGGCTTCCCATCCTGGGTAATTTTTTTAATGGCATTTTACATCAGTAACTCCCAATAAGACTTTATTCGCCAAGTCTTGTTTAATGGAAAAGGATTCTTTTGCTCAAGTACTTTTTCATGTTTTTCCAATTTCCCAGTAGTGTACCTGCCACAACGCATGTGGTTTCTTCTTAATACATATTTCAGATACCTGCATCTTCTTTTCTGAACAACTGGAGATAAAAGAATGTTGAACACTGCTGTAGGCTTCAGCATTTGTTGTAAATTGGTTCCATTTGAAATACAGTCCTTCCCACTGCCTTTTATTTTGGGAAACATTGAGACATCTGTGTGTAAGACCAATCTACAAATCTTGAATCTTACTGGGAATGAGCACTACAAAATCTTTGCGTAACGCTTGTGCAGTGTGGCTCCAGTCCTTCTCCCCTTACTTTCTTCTTTGTCTTTCGCTACTCAGAGTTCTTACGTTATTTTTCCCACAAAGCTTTTCTTGCATACAGAGTGCTGAAGAGCATCAAAATAATTTTATTCTGTTCTGTCTTCATATGACACTTGAAACAAACAACATATATAAAAAATGGGAATAAGTAGATTGTTGGATTAGTGAAATTAACTGCATTTCTACAGTAACTCTTTCATTGTTAAAGCACATTTACATCTCTAAGTATGTGTGATATACAATATTAATCCTACGTTAACATGTTCTCTGTATTACAAACAAAAATTCCAAACAAAAATAACAAGCAAACCTTGTAATTCATGTTTTATTCATTCACATTGTCAGTACTAAAAATGGCGATAGAGCTCACATAGAAGCTATAAAGCTTGAGACCAAGTAACTAGCCCCACCTCATAAGAGGAACAAGACAACTAAGAAACCTGAAAATAAAACCATCTGTGAAAAACAATCTATGGGGGTAAACATCCAAAATGAGGCATGTCTTTACATGTTCCCTACTATGCGAACATAATGAGAATAAAGCACTAAAAGTGTTCAAAGCAGTGAGCAGGGATTTTGAACTACATCAATCCCTCTACAAGAGTAGTCCCTCTGGCGTCATAAAGAGTGCTTACTCGAGTACGGCTCACAAGAATGAGATCAGAACATTAAAACAAGAAAAAAAGGACACAGCTATGGTAAAATATTTTGTAAATATAACCTAAATAGCTTTGAAGTTGTGGGTTTTCTGCTGCTTCAAACAGATCTGGGTAGGCACCCAGGAAAACCAATTGGCTTGCATAACAACCAAGTTTATTTTACTTTTTTTAAAAGTCATCAGCGTTCACGAGAGGAGGAGTGCTGTTTTGAATCAGGCATGTTGCAAACAGATGTTATGCAAGCTTCTCCAAAGAGTCCTGCCAACGCGCTGCAATCCTGAGTTACGACATTCGCTGTAACTGCTGCAGTCTGGGCCTTTTTTGAGCCATGGATTGATCTGTTGGTTTTCCCCAAATGGGGCTGATATTTCTGTGATGCATATGAACACTTGAAAAAGGGCAATGTGTTGTTTTCTCGCTTTCAGACCAACAGAATTTGGACACCGTGTCTGACTGACATGGCCTATGAGTAGTATGGGGCAGAGGCGGAAAAATACATGATCGGTCATCATATGATTGTGATAGTAACTCTCAGCAAACGTATCTCCTGGTTCATTCCCACCATGTGTTTGGTAAGGGGCAGCCTCTTGCACTTTCCTTCGGTTCCAACTTTTAACAGATAAAAGGAAGCAATTTCCAAATACCATTTTCAAAAACGGGCATAGGTTTTTAATTAAAATACTCCTTTAGACTACAAGGCTATGAAATGGCTACATCCTTTCATAATCTTTAAACAGATAAATGAAGAAACAAAGGCTATGAAAAATAACAAAACCAATCTCACAACTATACTTTTGAGAGCCCCTGCAGATTCTTGAAAAGGAGATGAAGTACTGTTGCCAATACCTATTAAAAGCTCCAAACAAGAGAATGACAGATGAAAAAAGACCATAATTCCTACTCGAAAACACTGTATTTTGGAGTATCTCATAAAAATAGAAATTTGTCACTGCTCGCAGCAAGAAAATTTTTGTTTGGAAATCTAAATGGCCCATTTTTCTTATTATATATCCTGATCTCGTTGTTACATATTTTATATTTTTAAGTACGTGCTCCACCATACTTTCTCAGACTTTAATCTTGAAAGATGTGGTAGTCTGCAGGAAAAGCAGAATAAGTTTTTACAGTTACTGTTGTTTAGTAAAACATTATTGCACTTTCCATCTTTAAACAAGAACACTTTGATAAAGCTTGCTTGAGCCTAACAATCTGAGCCACGTAATCAGTAATTTTATACTATTCTTTTCTGTTGAAAAAGCAGAAAGCACTGAAGTAACTTGCATAGCAGTGCCAAACAAGTCAGTGTGAAAATTAAAAGGTTGAGGCTTTGTCACTTACAGCTCTATGCTTGTACTACTCGGCTCTATTTCTTTTACAAAGCTTTTGGGGCTTACATGCAAGTACTGTCACTAAAAGGCAACAAGTTGCGGTGGGAGAGGAGCGATTCTTAGTGCCTATCAGGGAGAAGGCTATATAATTTGGATTATAGTTTGTGAGTTGTCTGAAAAGCATTTAAACATCCAATGCACTATAACACATACTATCTTCTTCCCTCTAAACCGCGGTTGTTGGATCTGCGACAGAGGGAGGCGAGAGAAAAATGAGCTTCCCAACGACCGAGCAAAGACCGTCAAACACAAGTCGAGGCCACCCGGCAAAATACAGTTGGCGGTGACTTGCACGGAAGGCGAAGCAAGGGCGCGTTCCTGCCAGCCCGGCTATCAAGAGCCTTTCTTCAGAGCGAGAGTCACCAGGCCGTGAAATAGTTTTCCAGGGAAAACAATGGAGATCCTGTCCTTGGGGGATCTGTTCGCCTCAGCTGTCGTGTCAGTGAGTGGAAAGAGCCCACCTGGGCGAGCAGAGCCGGAGTCCCCCCGCTCCCGGGGCACAGCACCCTGCCGGGCTCTAACGGCGCCACCTCTCAAGCCCCCCCGCCCCACGCCCCCCGCCCCGCCCCGGGGCAGCCGCTGCTTCCCGGCCCCTGAACTCCTCACCTCAACGCACCCTCATCCCGCGGCTTAACCCCTCAGCAGGCGGCGGTTCCAGCTCCCCCGCCCCGGCGGTGGCCGGGAGCGCCGGGCCAGGCCCGTCCAGCGACTCGCCAGCTCCTGACAGGCTTCGGGCAGGCCACGGCCCGGACCCCGGGCCTCAGCGACCGCCCGGGCCCCGCCGCTCCCCTCAGCGCTGACAGGACGGCGCGCCCCGCGCCCCGGCTCCCCTGGAAGCCGCCCCGCCTGCTGTGAAGCCGGCCGCCGCCGTCCCCCTGGTTGCGCCGGGCGCCGCTAGCCGCCCTCTCCCCCGGGCGCGGCGCGGGTAGCGCGGCCGGACACCCCACGGCCGCCCCGCTCCCGGAGGACTCCGCCGGGGGCCGCCGGCCGCCACCTCCCCCCGCGGCGGGCAGCGCCAGGCCCATAGAGCGCGCCGGCGCCGCGCCTAGAACGTACGCAGCGGGGGCCGCGTCGCCTGCGCGCGGCGGCGGCGGCGGCGTCGCAGCGCCCCCTGGCGGCGGTTAACGGCCTCGCCGCGGACCGAGGAGAGAAAGGGAGAAGGGACAGTAATGGCGGCCAGTTAGTGGAGACTGAGCCGAGGAGGCGGCGGCGGCAGCGACGGGAGGAGCCGGCGCGGCTCCGTCTCTGGCCCTGCCCGGCGGACCGGCTTCCCCAGAGGACTTTTTCTGCTTCCTCCCCCTCCCCCCTTCCCCCTCTCCCTCCCCTTCCCCTCCCTACCCGAGCCCCCGCCTGTCCGCCCTCCCTCCTCCCTCCGCGCCGGCGGCGGCAGCGGCGGCGGCGGCGGCGGCAGCGGCGGCGGCCCCCCGTGTCCCCCCTCCCCGGGGCCATGGTGAACACCAGGAAGAGCTCCTTGCGCCCCCTGGGCAAAGCGGCGGCCGCTGCGGCCGGAGCCGGCAGCCATTTCATCTCGTCCCGGACCCGCTCGTCCAAACGGGGCACCAAGGCAGATGCGGCCGGGCTGGAAGAGACGGCGGCAGCGCGGGTGAGGACCGGGGAGGTGGGTCACGGCGGACGGGGCGGCAGGGAGCCGGGGGTGACGGCGGCGGCGGCGGCCAGGGCCTTGGCCGGAGAGTCGCTGGGGACAGCGCCGCTGCTGCCGGCGGAGGGGGGGGCCGCGGGTACGGGCGCGGGGGGGGGTATGGGTTGCCGAGACGGCTGTCGGCTTGAGGGAAGCAGGAGGAGCGGCGGAGCCGGCACGGAGCCCGGCGTGAGGAGAGACCGTGGAGCCGGCGGGGAGCCCGGGGGCGCGCAGCGGGGTGTGTGTGTGTGTGTGTGCGCGGCTGCGGAGAGAGCGCCCGCCGCGTCCCGACTGCGTTCCTCGCTCGGCGCCGGGAGCTGGGTCTCTGCCGGGGCCGGCGAGAGGCCGCTCACGGGGGCGCCGGGGCCGCGGGAGGCGGACTTGCCGCCGGTGTCGGCGCCGGACCGGGGCGGGCAGGGCCGGGGCAGGCAGGGCCGGCGGGGGTCCGGCCCGGCGGGGGCTCCCCCTGCGGCCGCGCCCGGCGCTGCGCCGGCTGCCAGACAAAAGTTGGGAGCTGCGCCTGCAGCAACTTCGCAATCCCCGGCCCTTGTTTGCGTGCGGCGTTTTTTGTTTCTTTTTTTTCCCTTCCCCGAAGTGACCTCTGCCACGGCTGAAGCGGGTGTTGGGCCGGAGGAAGCTGCTGTTGCAGAGGCCCCCCCGGCTTTGCGACCCCCGCGCCCCGAGCCGGGCGTTGTAATTTCTTTGCCGTGAGGCTCAAGTGTCGAACGCTTTCCCGACGTAACCTGGTGAAATACTTTTGGTTGTACGGTCTAATGGCAAGCGAATTCTACAGCATTGTTTGGAAAGTTACCATACGGTGAATTCTGCTTGGAAGAAAGAATTCGGGAGCCTCCTTTTTTTTTTTTTTTCCGTGTTGCCTCAGAATTGTTGACAACAACTGCATTTGTTTAAATTAAGGGCAGGCCTGTCTTTTCCTGGTTACAAATGTATTGCTTTGCAGATTTAAACTAGTGGTTATCGTTGCCGGCTCTGCATAAGTCTTTTAAAAGCAATGTAAATATGGAAGCGAAAATTGGGGGTCAAAGCGTCTGACGGTCACGCCTCAGCCCCTGCGAAGGAGGAAGTTAATGAGACAGGGAGAAGAACAGCGATGGCAGGTGGGGAGGATGACACCTGCAGTTGTCAAAAAACCTCTTGCCCCGTCCTTTTAGTTTTCAAATACTAAAAAAAATAACCCCTGCTGACTATACTCTATACTCTCTGTGCTTCTCTTTCAGTTCTTTCATGCTTCACAGTTCCTCCCTTCCCCCATCTTACTTTTCCTCGTTGTTGCCTGTTTCTTCCTTGTTTAATTTCATTAGACCCATGGGGATGCAGCGCCATAGCTGTAAAAAGCCGTTCTGCTTGTTCTACTATGCAGCTTCTATTTATTCATATCATGAGTCTTGTGGTTTATGAGGCAAAGTTTGGGGTAAGTCTTACTGGCTTACTTTGCAGGGAGTTTACTGCTACTAAAAAAAAGTAAGTTGGGCTTCTTTCCAAGATTTTTTCATCTGTGAATAGCATTTTTATACCACAAATCATTAAAATGTTTAAATTACGTTGTTGTCATGGTGTAAGGAAAGGACATGGTGCAAAATATTGTCACAAAATCTGTAAATACATCCTGGGTTATTGCCCACGCTTCTAAAAAAGCCTTTCTTCTGAAGTTAAGAGTCTATTTTGGTGTATGGGAATGGACTTGTTTCACTTCACAGCAAATCTCATTTGAGGTAGATTTTTTTTTTTAAAGATGTGATTGCCAAAGATGAACAGAAGTTATCGAGGAAGGATTATTTTTTTCTTTTTCCTGGTAAATTTTGTTACATTTGTGTGTGTGTGTGTGTATGTCACACTGTACTGTAAAGTTGGTTTTGTACAACTGTTCTTGTTCTTCAGTTGTAAGTATTTGTCAGTGATACAGCATCTTTCTGAGCTCCGGAGTCGTCTTGAAGTAGTGCCAGAGGAGGATTTCAGTGACTAGAACGTGAGTAAGTATAGCAGTGGGAAGACAAAGCCTTTGCTTTTGGAAGTGACTGTCAGGAGACAGATACTGAGGCTGTGTTTTGTGCAGAAAGCCCGCTGGGATCATTTTCATGCACTTATATGTATTTTTTTTTTCCCCCGAAGTTGACTGGAACAGTGTGTCCTTTTGAAATCTTTCGTGTGTCACATCAGGAAACCAGCCTTACTACCAGCAGTTAATCGGGTTAATGGGCAGCCAGGGCTGGGAGCCCTGGCGGAGATGGCACGCTGCTTATTTGCGCTCTGTGACTTTATTTTCTTCCGTGGAGGTTCTGGCTTGGACTCCCAGAGAAATGCTCTTCAGTAATTACCTTTCAGAATGTATTTTAAAAGGCCATCTATTTGTTTCCTATTAGCAACAAAAACTGAGTTAGTTATCTAATGGCATCCTGTAAGATGCTGATTAGACCAGATGAGAGGTTAGAGTTGCCTGCCACCTCTTTTATATCAATTTCCTTTTTCCTCCTTCTTCTTCTTCCTCTTGACTTTTTCTGGTATACTTTTTTTTAATATATTTACAAGATAGGCTTGAATACCTCCTCTCCCAAGAATGTAAGTTAAGTTTCTAGCCTTCCAGTTCAATCTTATGTTGAGTTACTTATTAATAGTGTCTGTTTTTGTTTGATCTGAGTCTGGAAGCACCAGACATTCTGTGGAAATGGGCTATAATAGTCTGAATGCCTTTATTGCTTTCTCTGAATTCCCTCTAGTACTTGCTCATCTCAGAGAAAGCAATGACGTCAGTCTCTGAAAAGTAAGCTGTTCTGAATTATTGACTGGCGACCACGCATTCAGCGATTGAGATGAATGCATGTGTGTCCACTGAGCAGAAGCCAGATTAAAATGAACGAAATCCCTCACTAAATGGATCAAGGAGCCAAGAAGTTTATTCTCTGAGATGATGTCATGGCAGAGTGCATAGAGAGGGTACGGAGAGAAAAAACAGGGCTGTGTTTTCTTCCTGTGTCCAGGATTGGTTTACACGGTATTTAATAGAAATTGAAGCTATCCTCACACAAATTTGTATTTTATATATCATATGTGTTTTCTTCTTTCTAGCATTAAATCTTGGGACGTATTAACGGCTTTATTTTCAGAACCATAGAGTTGTAACACAAGGCTTAGTATAAATCCAGTGGACTTCATTCAAGAAACGAAAGACTTGAGGATACCGTGACCATAACCGGTTAAATTTGTGCTCTAGATTTAATTATGTCTGATGTTTTCAGATACTGGGTTGTGATTGTTGGCAACACTTGCTTGGCAATTGAAATTATTTTTCACAGTCGTCTCCAAACACGATTCAAAAACGTTGATCAGGAAAACTAATGAATTTATTGCAAAATCAACACTCTTAAACCATGTCGGCGTGTTAGTTAGACATTTTAGAAATGTATACCAGATTAGCTTAATTTAATTAGCCAAGAAAGCATTAGCAGTGCCTTAAGAGCTACTTGAGGGCACTGTGATAATTGTAACACGCGATCCCGGCTAAAAGTAGCGCTGCCAACGCCGCGGAGCTCGCTCGGTGGCAACCTAGAGCTCTCCATTGTACTTAATTGCTAATAGGAGCAAACACAGACCTGGGGATTGACATCGAGTGCTGTGGTGTGGGAAGGTATAAAGCTAAGCAGCGTTTCTGTGCTCTCGAATACCTATATATTTCAGTGTCTCTTCCTGTAATTTCTCAGCCTGTAACAATAAGTGTTTTCCTTGATTTCTGGTTCCTAATGCAGCTTTTGTAGTGTAGCTCCTTGGTATGTTTTGCTGCTTCAGAAGCCCTTAATGGTCACTATTGAAAACATAGGAAATGGACTTTTAAAAAGAATATTATTTATCTTAAAATACTGGCTTAAAACATACCCCTCGGAGCTTTCTAAAAATTAACTTTATGAAAGAGCCTAATTCAGATTAGCCTGTTTTCTTTGTCTTCTTGCAAAGCGTCTCACAGCGTTCTGGATGTTCTGTGGTTTAGAATAAGACTGTAGAAAAGCTAGAGTTTCCTCCTTGTGCTGGAAAAATTACACTTAGTGGCCACCCGCGTGTAAAGCTCTTCAGGGGAAAAAAAAATAGCTCCTCTCAAATATGTACGTTTTTGAAAAACTGTGTTGTTTTACTGTTTGAGTTTACAGCCACATCAGTAAAGGTGCTGAGGCTACCACTTCTGCATTTCTTTGAAATACATCCTGAAATATAGAGCCTTGTGAAGTTATTCCAAACAATTTAATTTAAAGGGAGCTTCCCAAGAAAGCTCGGCTTTTCAGCGTGTAATAAAATGTCGGGTTCTTTCTGGTTTAGTGGTTTGCTGCTCTTTTGGGACTTAGCAGGAGAAAATCAGTGATCTAAAACGAATTGTGCAGTCTGTTCCTTGGTAGCGTGGTATTAATACGTCTGCGAACAGTGGGAAATTGAGCAATTGTTGGAAGCAATCTACGCCCAAGTTTCTGTCAAAATACTGTGCGGTCAGCATTTGCAATCCCTCCACGTTTCCGGGGGGGTGTCCCGGGTGGGAATTCTTCGTGTGTGTGTTGCCAAATCGGTCGGGGCTGCTCTTGGACATCGGGACACCTCTGAAGCACATGTGATTTGTTTTGAGAGGAGGGCCTGAAAAGGAAACAATCAACGGACTCGTCCCGTGGGGGAGTAAGACCTCCAAAGAATACTCAGGAAATGGTGTTGATGTTTGGGGCGCTGCATTGCTTCCTCTGCATATTTGGCTTATCCCAAAGTAATATTAATAAAAGCTGCTTCTCCAAGGGCTGTCTCTCAGTTTAAACTTGGAGCACAAGGCTTAACCCGTTGCCGTGAGAGATCCCATGACACCGTTCCACGAGTGGCATACAGCTTGGGGTGATGCAAGATAATTAGCTCAGGTAATTACATTCTCATCGCCTCCGTCCCCCTGCAGTTTCAGCTGGATGAGGTATAGTTTTGCGCATCCTGCCCTAAATTGCCGAGGATTTGCTGTGCTGCGCAAAAGTTTTCATTCCAAGCCGGTGATGCTTTTAACAACTTCTGTGTACGAGTTTCTAAAACCTGTCTCGAACCAAAGCGTCTGGCAAGCAGGCAGCGGTGAGCTGAAGCTCTCGGTGCCCTTGTTTTGTAGCTGTGACCATTTTAAAGTTTGCCGGTCGTTGATTAGATGTTCTAGTTCTGATGGGTTACTTTGTGTGTGGGTAATACCACTCCTGAACCTACTTATTGCAAAGGGAGCTGACAGTACTTTTTCAGCCCTTTTCGTACTGTGTTTTATTTTTTGTACTCTTCACGCTGTGCTGTTTTTTCTGAACAACTTTTCTGTCTCCGAGTTTACTCTTGAAATAGCATCTTTATTACCTTTGATGGGATTTTCCTGGTTTATTTTAACCATTAAGTTTGCTTTAAATTGTTCAGGTGTTGTTTTGCGTATCTACTTGCTTGGAGTCTTTCCCTGAATAAATTTGATTTCTTCTTTCTTGGTAGCTATTGAAACAGGCTGCTTTTCAACCAATTTTAAGATTAATGTGTTACCCTCTGTAAGATTTTTCATTTTGCACTGTTGAGTGTGTGTGTGCTGTAATAGCTTCGACTGCAGTAGAACGAGGTATAAAGGAGGTAGCTTTAGTACTCCTACCAGAAATGCAGAATTTACGAGCTCGTTCAAGTTCTGTGGTTGTTGTAACCTGTTCTGAGTTTTGTGGTTTTATCTTTGTGCTTCTAGCAGGGTGTGCTGATGACTGAACTAATGTACAACTTTGGTGGAAAGCTTGTGTCCAGTTGCAGTTGGAGCAGATGCTTCAGTTCGGACGTTTTCATAATTTGACAAATCCACTTTTTGCTCTTCTTCAACCTCCAGTCAGTTGCTTCATTTTAAATGGATAAGTAGTTGAGCTGAGCTACTTAAATAACCTGAAATGAAGAAGCTGCTCTTTCTGTACGTGTGGAAGAGATTACTTGCATTGAAATTTGTTGTCGTGCTTCAGCAATCCCTCATATCTAATAATTACATTCTGTTATTTCTCTGATTTATCTTTCAGACCTCGAAAGTTGCTTTTGTTATGATTTAAATTTAAACACATTAATCTGAAGATTTCATAGTACAATTTTATACAATTTAATGTTTTTTTTTTCTTTTGAAATCCTGCCTTCAAGTGGGTTGCGGTGAGGGATATAGAGGTGTTTCTAATGTCATGGTTTTTTCACACAAAGCCACCTTCCTGTAGCTTCACTTGCTACAGACCCTTTCTTGCTTAGTTTGCCAAGGCAAGTGCCTGGCCTTGTCTAAACCTTGGCAAACTCTCTGGTCCAAGGTTCTCTCTGTTCCTCTGCTTGCTATCCTTATTCAGATAATTCTGCTTCTTTATTTAGCTCTATAGTAGTACTAAAAGGAAGCTGTGTCCTCCAGACTTTCTTTGGGATGGAACTGTTCAGCAGAAACGAGATGGAATTTTGAGGGCTGAGAGTAGGAAAAAAAAAAAGTTGTTTTTAGAATGTTACAATTTTTTCCACTTCTGAATTGCAATAATTATTGAACGTTTACGTAAATACATTCTTTGCTTTAAAAGTATGCATTAGCAGAATCTGGAAACTAATAAAAATCTAGAAACTAATAAATAACACAGTTCTGTCTGAAAATGTCCTGCTTTTAGTATTCCTTCAGTGCTAACTTAGGAAGGCTAATGGTCTTAAAAAGTCCCAATCCTTCTAGAAAACCTTCTGAGCAAACAGGGATCTCTTCTCGATAGACTTACTCTTCGGGAGGTGTGTGATTTCACACGTGCTGCAAGCTGGTAACTGTGGTTGTGAAAACGAAGAGACTTGCCAGGGTTAATGCGTGCCTGGCCCTTGGATCAGCTGCGCCAGGAGCAGCTCACAGGTCCAGATGGAACTAACCCTCCTCCCACATCCTCCTGCTTCCCCCTCCACCGCTCCGATTTGACGATCAGCCGACAGTTCAGAGGGTCGCCCGAATTTCCGTGAAGGTGCAAAGGAGGAGAGAGGAGCGCTCCTCATGGAAATGCTTGGAGCAGGATGATGATGGGAGGAGGACAAACCTCAGCCCGCTCTTTGTGGGCTCTGTTGGAGCTTGGCAGAGGCTGCTCTGCAGCTCACTCTCCCTTTCTTTCACGAATCCACAAGTAGCGCGTAGATCGTGAGAGTTTTTTGGATGCCAGATTAAAAGCCGTTGAAAGCTTCTCATCCCGGGTGCAAACAGGTGTCTTTTTCTACTACAGACAAGGGTAATGGTCACAAGTGTGAAAATACGCGATAAACAGTCCTTCCCCTCTACTCTGCCCTGGTGAGAGGCTGAGGGGTGACCTCATTCATGTTTACAAATATATCAAGGGTGAGTGTCACGAGGATGGAGCCAGGCTCTTCTCGGTGACAACCAGTGATAGGACAAGGGGTAATGGGCTGAAACTGGAACATAAGAGGTTCCGCTTAAACTCGAGAAGAAACTTCTTCTCAGTGAGGGTGACGGAGCCCTGGAACAGGCTGCCCAGAGAGGCTGTGGAGTCTCCTTCTCTGGAGACATTCAAGACCTGCCTGGACACGTTCCTATGTAGCATAATCTAGGCGTTCCTGCTCTGGCAGGGGGATTGGACTTGATGATCTTTCGAGGTCCCTTCCAATCCCTAACATTCTGTGATTCTGTGACTTTTAACTTTTGTCAAAAGCTTTCACATTTATTAAGTAACCTGCATTCCAGAATTGAAGAGTTCCAATATATAAATAAATATAAATAAATAAATAAAATGGGTATCTATGGAAAAAATGAAGTAGGTCTTCTCATGCAAAAAATATGGGTTTTTTTTGATTGAATTGGGAAGAATTTATTCTTCTGAAAAAGTCTAGATGATGGTATTTTTTATACTCTTAATGGCTATTATTGATGTAAGCATAGTCTACTGAAAAAAAAAAAAAAAGTTACCCAGAAGTTGAATGTTAAAAAGAATATAGATCATCCTGCAGTTGAGGCATTCTTTGCTATCGTTATCACCAATGAAATACAGCATTAATACTTCTTTATTCTAAGATCATCAAGCACTTAAGCGTGAGTCTTGGTGTTTTTCTGTGACATCTGTGGAGAGCCAGTGTCTGGTAAATGACTGTGTGCAAACAAGTGGAAATTAGAGAATTGCAGTGAGACAATGGATTCTTTTAAGCCAACTTTGTCTCTCTTCAAGCTGTTGGCAAGTTTCACACACAAGGTCTTTACTGAAACTCAATTTCTTTGTAAGGTAGTTAACGTGCTTTCATCCAAATACTTTTATTTTTCCCAGCTGCTTGTCATTCGAAGGCCCAGGCGGGACACTTGTGCTGGATTTGAAGGACACGGAGGCAGGTGTTGAGCACACGTGGTGTGCTGACATGAGTCATAGACTCGTAGAATGTTCAGGGTTGGAAGGGACCTCTAGAGATCATCTAGTCCAACTCCCCGACCAGAGCAGGATCACCCAGAGTAGGTCACACAGGAACGCATTCAGGTGGGTTTTGAAAGTCTCCAGAGAAGGAGACTCCACAGCCTCTCTGGGCAGCCTGTGCCAGGGCTCTGTCACCCTCCAGTAAAGAAGTTTCTCCTCACATTGAGATGGAACTGCCTGTATCCTAAATACGGTTGGCTGCGTTACGCTACAACCTGGAGTTGAGTCACATCGCCTTCCTCGCGTATCAGGTCTTCCCTCTTGCCGGGGGGCAGGGAGTGAGTCCGACCACGGCCGAGGGGCTCGGTGCACTTGCCAGGAGAATGTGGGGCGGGGTGGGGAAGGGAAGGTTGCGAAGATGCGTTGATGCTGGAGAGAGTGGGCAGTGGGGTGCGTCAGCCTGGAATTAGGGCATCGCGTGAGTGCGCAAGGCGAGGTGTGGTCCCTCTTCTGAGGACGCTGCCAGGAGCGTTGCAGCTCCTGAAAATTTGCACCGAGCATAAGGACTGTTGTAGTTTATTCGTTGTTTTGTTTCGAGGAAAACGCTATAAAGCAAAGTGGTGATTTTTTTTTAAAATTGAAATAGGATTTGAAGGGATTTACTAGGTTCTGGTCAGATGACATTACTGCAGTCGTGGTAGAACATTTCTTTGATCTAGTTACTGGAACTTGGAACCAAATGAGAGAAAAACTAAAAATATTTCAAAGACATTGTGAAGCCTTTTGATTTTTTTTAATTGCTCAGTATGCTCAGCCCAAAAATGCATTAGGAAGGATACCTAGCTCTTTCCCAGCTCTCATCAATAGATCTTATAGCAGATCTTTAGTGCAATAAATTTGTAGAAGTTGATATTTTAATCCATACTTTTTACCTTTGTAGAAACTGATACACAGGGGAGCAAGTGGCTTATCCAGAATCACTGAACAGACAGTGTTTTTTAATATGTTTTTTTGGTATGTTTGAAATGATGTTATTGTTTAAACACAGAAAAACCAAGTTATTTGTTAACTGAATAGTTATCTGAGGGCAAAGATGAGTGATCAGCTTAACTAATTGATACAGTGGGGGGACAATCACATTTTTTTCATAAATGCAAGTTTTATTTTGGAAAGACATCTCTTAGTTTTTTTATATCATTTATTAAATGCATTAAATATCCCCAAGTATGTGTTTTATTTCTTTTAACGTGTAACCTGTTTCCACGGGAACTTTGCATGATCTGAAAGGTTTCACAAATACTTTTAAAATATTAATCCAGATTATTAATATTCTGGGACACCTGAGAAGATGTGTTGTTTTTCAGAAGATACATTTTAAGTTATGTTAGAAATAACTGGAAGACCTGGATTCATCTTCTCCAAAGCTGGTAAAAATAGGATCGAGAGATGTCTTGAAGTCACTGTTGTCTTTTCAGAGAGTCAAATGGAGAGGAAAAAGTTACTTTTAGCTGTCAGAAGCTGAGGATTAAGTAAAGTTAGAAAAGGTTTTTGAACACCTGTATCTGAAACAGATCACTTGAAAATGTTTATTGTTATTAATGAGACAAAAGCAAATTTCAGAGTGTTTTCTTCTTGTTCAATGGGGCAAAAAGAAAAAGTGCTTAAAACAGTTTGGGCT
Organism: Trogon surrucura; assembly: GCA_020746105.1. NCBI lineage: Eukaryota > Metazoa > Chordata > Aves > Trogoniformes > Trogonidae > Trogon > Trogon surrucura. Next base: position 8,827,350 of record CM036618.1, read on the forward strand.
TTTAACAAAATGTGGAGGAGTAGGGTGGATCAGTTGAAGATGGAATGTCACTGCGCCTTACTTTGATGCCTTGCATGTGGGAAGAGGTCATAGGAAAGGGAAAAACATAGATGCTGAAAGGTTGAGGACTGTAGGCTGAAAACTGTCATGTCTGACTTGTGCAGTTGCACGAGCGAGCGTGCTGACTTGCTGGGTGTGGCAGAGTTAGTCCACAGAAGGGCGTAACCCACAAAACCTATGGCAAGGAGAGCAAGTTTAACCACGGTGGAAAACTCAAGTATTCGTGTCTGCATTCCTGCGTTTTAGTACGGCTGAACCTGGGGCAAAGCAGATGGAGTCCTTTTCAGAAATTGCAAGGTGTGCTCGTGGTTTGAATGTTACATCATGCAAAAACTCCATCAATTTGGGCATGGCAGTGGCAGAGGGGTGCTTCGTACTCATCCTGTGCTACCAAGACTGCTGGGTTATGGTCATCTTGGGGTGTTCACACCGTCGGAACAGCGGGGAGTCCTTCAGATATTCTCTTGGCCACGGAGATTCAACTTAAAAAATAGAAGTAACAACCTCCCCACACCTTTTCCCCTTTAATGTGCTGGAAGTAGTCTTTGTGTTCTAACTTGGAAATGAATCCAGCTTTAGCTCGTTGGTGGCTGTGACAACCCGGAAGGCAGACCCCTATCGGTGAGGGGATCCCTTGGTACCTGGGTCCTCAGGTCGTGGTGCAAGACTGTTGGTGGTGTCACTTTTTCTCCAAGAGCACGGATTGAGGAGGAGGTCCTCAGTTTTGTTAATTGATTGCTACTTTGTGTTCTTTCAGAACTTCAGGACTTGTCTCTAAGTGTTACGAGTAAAGCTCTGTTAGTATCCAGTTATTGTTTCGAAATTTAGGGACGGATGTGGAAGAGGCTACAGGCACTATTGTAGCTTATTCTCGAATCTATGTATTGTCATAAACATTATTTCCATCTTTCTCCTTTTCATACATTGCAGAGAAATCACAGAGATAAGTATGTACCTGTATCTAATTTATTGCTTTATTTAGTCACTCATTTTAGATTTTGTTTATAGATTTATCACTACCATCGTTCATGTGCTTTCAGGGAAGGTGTCTTACCAGAGTTTGCCTCCCTACCTCTGCAGGACTCCAGCTGTTGAATCTTAGCTCAGCAGCTCATTTGTGGTACTTGTTTGGCTGTCACGTTCCGTTTCACTCACTGTGTTTTGCCAGGCGAGGCCGTGGGTGGTATTCTGGTGACTCCAGTTATTTCTTTGCTTGGTCTTAGCAAGAGCGCTCTCCGTAAGAAGCTGTGCTGAGTTCTGGTGAACTTGGATACCAGCTGGAGTTTGGTGGGTCTCTCGTTCCTGTTGGGTCAATCCAGTTGCACTAAATTTCGGTTACCTCTTTGTACTTCTGACGCCTTGTGAACTCGGTTCTTCTGTGCTCGCTTTTTCTTTGTGGCTTTGCTACGCTTTTCAGGGAGTTTCTGACATGATTAAGATTTAATAATTTGTATTCTCTCAGCATGCGAGTGAGTTTGCTTCAGTGCCAGTGTTTCATTAGGAGCTCTGAGTTCAGTGCATTGGTTCCTACTTCTGCAATTGCGTTATTAATTTCTTAATTTTTAGGTTTGACGCTTGTATCGTACGTTTCTTTTTCTAGTCCCAGAGCATTTTCGTGATTAGTACTATTAAGTAATAAGTTTCTGGGTTGAAACTGAAGTGCTATTTTTAATTGTTGAAGGTATAAATGGTTTGAGACCCAGCTACTTGAGGGAGCAAGTAGAGAGCGGTGGAATTGTTAGACTTCCTTTGCTATAAATGGGAGGAAGCGGTGGATAGACTGCTCTCTGTAAGGGCTTCTCAAATTGAAATTAATTTCTTTTCTTGTTCTAGCATATCCCAGTTTGGCTAATCTCTTGAGTGTAGTGAGAGCTCAATCTCCATATTTTGCAGTAGGTAGGTGCTAAAGTTCTGGATGGCAGTCTAGCTGTGATTTGATTCCCTACAGCTTGATTTTTTGACTGGAAAATGGAACTTGGACGCTTGTTACTCTATTTAAAATTTCAGTGATTTCTCCTCATAGTAGCTTTGTCACTGTCCTACCTTAAGTTTTTATTTGGGCTTGACTATCTTAAAATCTAGACTGGCTTTGTACTTGCTAAATTACTGTGTAGAGTTAATATGCAGGCAAATGAGGCTCAACTGAAGATAATATCCTAGGCAAAGAATAACCAGAAATCATTGCCTCTGTTCAGTAAAACCCCTTCATTGCTAGTCTAGTCCTTAGGCAGTTGCCCTGATGGGGTGAGGATTAGCCTGCCCTTCCAGTTTTTTGAAACTATTGGCCAGTAGCTGTTCATTTGATAGTATGAGAGATCTCAAAGATACTCTGCTTTTACAAATTTTGTGAGTGTTGGTAACTCAGTAGCAGAGGGAGACTCGCAGTAGCAGGTTTTTGTCTCCAGGTTAATCTCTAATACGTTGTTCTGCCTGCCAGCGGACCGCTTGTATTGCCTTTGACTAGTAAATAGGCAGGACAGATGAGGAATACTTGTTCATTTTGGGACTTGGGAACTGGAGGAAATGGCAAAAAAGGTGGTCGCAGGAGAGCCGAAAGGAATTAGGATTTTTGCATGGGAAAGCGATAGAGATGAAGTCTAGGAACCTATGCCTCACCGATTTCACTGCTTGCAAATAAGGTTAGCCCCCATAAAGCTTCGTTACGTGCTTGTTCACCTTTCTCAGTTTCATTTTCCCTGTCTCGCCCAGCCGGTTTAAAACTGGTTCCGTGGCTTACCTTGAAACTCTGCTTCTCTCCTGCGCCGGGTGGCTCTTCCAGTTTCAGAAAGTCGTTCCTCAAATTGCCTTGGCAGGGACGGGTTTCTCCAAGCCCGCAAATAAACTCCTGGCCGACGAAAGCAAAAAGCACATCCACAAGTGCTTAACAGCATTCAGAAGCCAATAGGCACGCTGGTAAAATTTTGGGAAAACGTGGTATTTTGTAGCTGCAGAGCGTTGGAGAAGACAGCTGGGTGGCTGCACACGTGGTTTGCGGTGCTGTGTGAGGTGTTCTGTATTTGGGAGTGGTGGAAGTGACCTCCGCTACCGCTTTGACCAAGTCTGAGATAGCGAATTCTGCTTCATCTGGTTTAAAGTTTCAGTAATGATCTTCTAGTACAGATATAATTTTGAGATACATTGCTGTATTTCCTGAAGAAGTGAAACAAGAGGAAGAAAAAAGTGTGAGGTTGGTGTTTGTTTTTTTTTTTCCCACTAGGGTTAAATGAGTCCTGAGATTGGATCTTCATACAGACCACTTTCTTTCCCTGGGTTTGCCTTGACGCCTAAAAATTACCAAAGTTAAAACTACTCCTAGAATGAGAACATGAACTGCTTAACATTTAATACTAATTTTTAGTTTTTAGTGTATTTTAGTCTTCTCAAAAGTATTTACAAGGAGTTATAAGTAAAAATAATATATAACATTGACTAAATATGTCATAATGACTACTGTATTAATGTATTCGTGGAATTGTAAGTAGTTAATATTAGTTAAAGATCTAATTTGGGGGGCAGAATGTTATGGCGGGATGCAGCCAGCCTAATTTTTCTTGCAGTTATCTTCTGTACTTGTGTTATCCCTCACTGGAATGCTGCAGCTCACTGACCAGGTAGGAAGCTAATCCAACAGAAGCGAAGTGAACTTTTGAAGGTTTGGCGAGCCGAATTGGCTCACACGTGGGTCGGTGGTGAAACATGGGAAGAAGCTCGAGGGAAGTTGGACTGAGGCTCTGGGGACAAGCAAGGGGAGCGCGGGGGCCGGTGGCCCAGGTTCGGTGGTGCTGAACTGTCTTGTTGAGTCGTACTGGGACATTTGGATTTCTTTAGGCTTTGCCACTTTCTAAATACTGTGCTCTGATGGTCTTGTCTTCCTCTCTTAAGCAAAAGACTTCTTTTTTCTTTTTTTTAACTTTCTGGACTACATGACACATCATCATGTTGAAATATCTGGAGTAAGGTCAGACCGCTGTTGTTGCTGAGCATGGTGAGCAGATGGGACTTCCGTGATCATCTTCTTGCATATAAGTAAAATTATCTTTTGCTTTTAGTTTAAGTTCTTACTGACCATTCCTGGACCTTATATTTGGATATTGGTTACTCTGTTGTTGCAGCAGAAGATATTTAGTTTTTTTAAATCAAGACTGTTTCCGGGAGCTAAAACTTGTGGTTTATAGAATCTTGATTTTTTTTTTTTAATAGTTCACCTTAACAGGCGCAGATCCTCTGCGGTTTACTGGTTGTCCACTTCTTAAGGAGCACTCTGAAGTCATCCCTTGCTACTGCCTTTGAGTTTCTGTTTACCTTATCTCTGATAAGCGCAACAAAAACCTCTGGTAGTGTTTAGGTGCTTGTTAAAGGTGTCAAAAGTAATGTTTTAAGTGTGTATAATGTGGTTAATGAACCCATTAGACCACAAGTGCTGTAAAAGTGTAAAGTCTGCTTTCAGTTACTCCTAGCTCTGTGTTTGACGACGTAGAGAGAACAAGGTATTGCAAAATTCTTACGAGAGGGAAGAGCATAATGTGACCGTTTAAGCATTTGAAAGTCAAAGATAATGTCGAGCAAGACAAAGAATAATCTTATGCTGTGTTTCCAAGTGTCTTAAATTTCCTCGGTCCTTTTTTCGCTTTATTGCGCTCTTAGTTCTTTTGCACCTCGGATAAGAGTAGCAGTGCCATCTATGTTTTACAAAATCCAGTGGGTTAGGGAGACAGAATGCCTGTTTAGAAATAAATGTAAAATATTATAGAAAAGTTTAATATTAAAAATGGATTTTTTTTTTTGTAGCTTCCAGTGATGTTTTCACAATAAACGCTTTTAATATTTCACACAAGCTGCCTTCTAAGAGTTCGATAGATGTTTCCCTTTTACTAAACTTAAGTTTCCTCTTTTTCTGTGAGGATATGTACAAATGAGCCAATTAGTTATGGTCTGATGTTCTTCTTTCTTTTCAGAAAGATGAAGGTAGTGATGCTAGTTTGAGTGATAGCCACATATCTCCTCCCGCCAAACGTACCTCAAAACATGCTGATCCTGTGTGCAAAGACAAATCAAAATCGCGCAGTACTGGGCAGCGAGAGGAATGGAGCATCTCAGCTGGACAGTCCAGGTAACTCGGTGCCAAGAGTAAAATTAAGCCGTAACCAATTTTTCCTGTGTTTTTAGCCTGCTTCCGTTATTTCTGCAGCGAGCTGCAGCTCGTGCCCCAGAGTGCACTTTGGAGGCATGTTATTTTCATACGGTTTTCTGCATTTCCTGGCTTCAGGAACAGGGGTTGCATCAGTTCTCTTATTTCTGTTTCCAATGGAAATTTATCTAAGATGCCATCCGAACTCTAGATTCTTGCTACATCTGAATGTAGTGACTTAATGGGTGTTTTATTGTGCTCCAGCTATAAGAAGACCGGACATTTTAATTAGGAAATCGGTGTTATCATCTGTTGGGAGTGAATAATGATCAAGTTTCTTTCCATTGTTGCTTTCAGCCTCTTGTCTTTGACTTTAAGGACTCAAGTAAATTACTGTATTTTATTAAATACAGCCTCAATCCTGCTACATTTTTATAACTCAAAAGAGAAGTAATTTGTTGCATTTTACAACTCTGATTAATAATATTGTACAAAGCATTCTTATGTTCTTAAGTTTCTTCAGATGATTACAAGTAATTATTGGAGAGTGTAGGCAGTCTGCTCCTCAGTCCTGAACTTTCAGTTAATACTGATTCTTTTGTAGATCCGTATTTCGTATTTATGAACAAATCAAAATTGTTCTTACAACACTCTCCATGTAAGAATTACTGTAATTTACTACTGGACTGTTGTCTGCTAGGATTGAGTATATTTAAATATACTTTCTATATATATTAAAGATATATAATTTAAGTATGTTTAGAGTAGATGTAAATCTTAATAGTTCTTTTTCTTTGTTTATTTTTTCCTTTCTAAACCAGGTTAAATGTAGCATATTATGCGCCATGGTCATCTGAGAATGTATTGAAACTCATGCATCTTCTGTGTCTTTTGTTAGAAAGACACTTATTAGAAATGCAAAGAAATAAAAAAAAAAAGTCTAATGTGGCTGGGAGAATTTAGATCAGAGTGTCAAATGAAATGTAGCCAGGATACTGAAGCTCAGGTTGTTGCTCGTGTAGAACCCACCACGACGTGTCTTTCCGTCTGAAGTTATTTTAGTTTTTCCTGCCAAAATCCAAAGCGCTGCGCCTCAGAGTTATCTTGAGTCGCTAAGAGTTTTCCCAAAAGTTTGGTTGCTTCCACTGGTTTATCCAAACTTCAAGGGAGAGTTAATAGCAGGACACGGCATGAGGGAATGTTGGAGGGGTTGATAAAAGAGATGTTTAGATGGCTGGGGGGATTCATCTAATTAGTGTTTGGCAGTTTTGTCCTCATTACCTAGTGCTGGGCACACAGCAGGCTCCTCGGAGGCTGCACGTCACAAAGGTTTTGAAGTCATAGCCTAGAACGTAAGGTTCCATGTTTCAAGTTCTATTTGCACAGTGCAACTTTCTCTTGGCTGCAGTGTTAACGTGATCTGTGTGTCTGATGTAATTGTTTCCTAGGTTAACTTCTCAGCCTGGTGCTACACTACCAAATGGACGTAGCTTATGTAAGTGTGTTCCAGCGAACCTTTTTGTATCTGCTTTTACATTTAACAGTTGTATGTTGCATATACTTCTGATGACTTTGCTGATTACTCTGACCATTTTGACCAGAAAAGTTACTGTTTTGGCTCAGCTTTCTTCTGTCAACATCTTGGATGCTCTCTGTGGACGTAGGGAACATCCTTAAACAAAATTTTGTTGCTCTTCTCAATTGAGACCTCTTGGCCATGACCTCGTGTTTTCCTTAATTCCCAAATTTACTCTTACAAACTAATTTTGGCCTTCCTCTCCCAGCTGGTCTCTTTAATTTACTTACTCTCTTTGATCATTTCAAATTTGGCCTTCTGTGGTTCTCACCATCACTTTACTATTGCTTTGGAGAGACCTGCCTTGTCTGCAGCTCCTGCTACCCTGAACAATTTTCCCATGTGCTTGTACCTCACAGACTCGCCCTCTCCTTGCATCTCAGCTAAAACCACTTTGTCATTTGTGTCCCTTTTTCATCAGTTCTGTCTCACTCAGTTCTGTGTCGACTCTACGTACGCGTTAATCCATTAAGCATATTTGGTGTTTTTATCGTTTATTGTGGTGCCTAAGGAGCAGTCAGGGGTGGGATCTCTTTGTATTTGACACAGCACAGAGTAGCCGATATAGATTTGCTTGTGAAATCAATATGTTGTATCTGACCTTTTCATACTGTGTTTGCAAGACTAAGAACTGAAACTGTGGGTCAAGTGTGCGTTTCAGTATTGATGTTAACTTGAAAATATTGAATGGATATTTGGATGCCAAATTTTCGTTGTAAAATGAGATTATTATAGAAGGAAACAAACTCAGGTCTGAAGAAATAGCTTGTAAAACAACTTTGATAGGAACTAAAAAAAGTATTTCTTTAGTGAATGTTTATTTTCCTTGCATAGTATTCTCTTATTAATTCTTGTTTGTGAAAATGTTGTTTCCTGCATTTTGAAGTAGTAATACAAATTTCTCTTAGCTCTCAAAAGCCATCCCCTTCGAGGGGAAAAAAAGGCAGATGGGGACCATGCTTGCATAAACGGAGATATAGAAGTCAGAAAAAGTTGTCGGTCCAGGAAAAACAGATTTGAAACTTTGAATCAGAGTTTATTGTTTGATCAGCTAGTAAACAGGTATGTGCGGATACTTCACTTGTGTTCACAAAGCATCTTAATGATTTTTTTTTTTTCTTTCAAAAGTTAGAAACCCCTGTCTTCCAGTGCCATCTCAGTGTTTTACAGCGGGAATATATCAGCATTGAAGCGACCTAGGTTGTGGTTTGAGTTACGGACTGGGTCCTGTGCGGTAACTGCTCGTTTTAGCCGTGCTCTAACTGCAGAGCAGCTTGCCAGACTTTCCCTGAGGAGTAAGCTACTCGGTGTTTACACCTGGATAAAAGTGTATGTTGGCGGTTATTGCAGAGGGACTGTCCTGCTGTAAACCCACGCCCTAGTTTGTTTCTAAGGACTCTAAATGTGATGTAAACTGACGATTAGCAACAGTGTTTGGAAGCTTTCAAGATTTTACTGGTATGATTTTGATCATAAAATATCAAACGTTTGTAGTGCCTTTTTTTTTTTTTACACCATTTGTTAGTAGTTCACGTGGGGTGGACGACACTTTTTGACATTTACTATACACACAAAGTAGGCCAGAGAGGGAGGCACGATCTGGTCTGAGCACAGGAATGAGAGCCAGAAACACTTTTTGTGAAATATTATTTCTCTGTGGCCCTGGGCAGGTCACTTCAAATGTCTCAATTATCCCGCCTGTAAAACGGGTTTTAATAGTCACATCTGTGAGAGACTGCTTGCTCTTGTGCTTGGAAGATGATTTAAACATAAACATTTAATTGCCAAGTATGATTTTTATTGTTAAATGCATTCTGTTGAATCTCCTATTATTTTAAATTTCCTTTTCAATTTGCTCAGTAACTACTTGGTATCAGTTTGCAAATTTATGTTGAGTTACATTTATTTTTCTAGTTGCAGTTGAACCTCCCTCTCCTCATCAACAATAGAAAAAGTCTACCATGAAGATTGTAATTTGATAAGATCATGGTACTGAAGTCTATATATGAACTTGCAGTGATAACATTGTGTCCCATAATCACTGGAGGTTTTTAAGAACAGGTTAGACAAGTATCTGTCAGGTATGATTTAGGAATTGTGTAGTTTGTTCGTGCCTGGCAGAGCAGGTGGACTTTTCCAGGTCGCCTCCAAGGTTGTTTTCTGTAGCAAACCAAAGCATAACATGATTTTACTCTTGAAGTAGTTATGCCACACATCACAGATATTTTAGAAGAATTGTTGAAAACTGAGAGGCATGCTCATAATGAAATCTTGACTTTATTGACTTCTGTCACCAGAACTTCCATTGACTTCTTTCCAAGCAAACTTTCACCCTTTTTATTTACTTCTAAAGAGCTTGAAAGAAAGGAAGTGGGATTTTCTGCCTTTTTACAATTATTGTACAATTATAGTAGAATACTGGTGGAAATCTACTATTATCACCATAGAGAGCAGTATCTTGGTGTTCAGGACAGGTGGCCAAATAATTGACTTGGCCTGGCTGATACTCTGTTGTTTTCTTTGCTAGCAATGAAGCAACTTGGCCAAGGTTATTGTTTATACACCACCTTTGTTTTGGCAGCTGTTTACAAGTACTTCAGCTAATGGAAATGTAGACTAATTAAATAGTAGATGAGAAATGGCAGAGTAGTAAGGTCAAATAATGAATGATGCAATTCTAGGTGTTACTGCTTTAACATTAAAAAAGAATTAAAATCCTTTATGTATTCGTGTCTTTCTGAGGCCGGGCTAAGAAGCTGTAAACCTCAGGAGGTGGAGGCATTAATTGCTTTCCCAATATTATATAGCTAAAAAAATTTACTTCCTTGTTCTGAAAGTTTAATCTTATCTGACACCTAATCTGACCTTTAAGTAGCATTCCGACATTTAAATGCTGCAATTTACACTGAGCACGAAATGTTTCACAAAATGTTTTTAAAAGGCTACACTCTAATTTGAACCCCAATTTTTAACAGCGTCAGCATTTTCTTCTTTTGCACACTCCTCGTTTATGTTCTTTAGGTTCATCTTTCAGTTTTTGTCATTATGGTTGGTTTTGTAGTTAATTGGTAGATTATCTAGTAGCTATCCTAAAATGTTCAAATTTGAATTCATTTTTATATTTAGTTGACTTGTAGACCACAGAGTTGGATGTTAGGTTGTTGGATGCTATGTAGAAAGTTCTGCATGTCTGCTATTTTATGACTGACTTTTTTTTGTGTGTGTGTGTGTTACCTGTATTTTAGTACCGCTGAAGCTGTCCTACAGGAAATGGATAATATTAACAGCAGGAGGAACAGGCGGTCTGGGGAAGTGGAACGGCTGCGCATGTGGACAGATACAGAATTTGTAAGTGCGGAGTGTCTCAGATCTTGGATAAAAGTAACACCAAGGGGAAACGCGCTTGTTTTTGCAATCCCCACACATTTCTCTGTAACTCTGTCAAAAGGTTTTAGATCCTCTTCAGTGGATAACATAAAATAACTTGATAAATTGGGAATAAAATTCACCGATACGTACTAAATCATGTTTTCTTTACTGACTGCCATGCTCTCAAAATGTACTGTGGTGGTTCTCCTTTGGTTTGAAGCACACTCTGGTAGCGTGAAAACAGGGGCTGTCATCTGCTTTGTTCCTTAAACCAACCCGATACTGCTGTTAAATATGTATCATGTTAGATGGACTTGGTACTACCTGAGAGACTTATTTCGCCAGCTGTTAAATACAGCTGCTTTTAGAGTCTGCCTGTGGAGAGCTCCGCTGGAAAAAGACTTGGGGGAAAGGAGATTGTGTGGAGTATTACTGAACTGTGGGCTAACACTGTGAGTGCCGTTGGGTACGGTACCGATGGGAGCATATGTGAACTTTATTCCAGGAAAACATGGATATGTACTCTCGAGTGAAAAGAAGAAGGAAATCGCTGAGGAGGAATAGCTATGGGATTCAGAACCACCATGAAGTGTCCACAGAAGGGGAAGAAGAAGGTATGGGTTGTAAAGGGTTGTAAGAGTTTGTCTGAAATACTTCTAAAACAAAGCTCTCCTCAACGTAAGCGCCTTATTTGACACTGCAGAAAGTGATTTGCTTTTGGTCTGGATTTGGAGTTATTAAATAGACCGGTAACAAGACTATTGCAGTCGGTAAGCACCGAATGATTCGTCCTCTTTAGGAGGAGAAGTTTTAGGGATCTCTACATAATTTTCGACAAAGAAAAGCAAGTTTATCTGAAAGTAGCAGAACAAAGCCTGGTTTCTAAATGCTTATATACTATGTTCCCTTACTCGGGTTTTCCATACCACTAAGTAATTGGAACTTTCTTTACACGCCCTGTAACAGTCCTCTGGTGGAAGCCAGGATGTGCTGCACGTAGTGCACAGCTACGCATGTTCCGACTCGCTATTTCTCATAAACTGGGTGGCAATTACCAGAAGAAATGTGTAATAGTCAGTTCTATATCCTTCCTTCTGGGAAGTGTATTAATTAAAGTGTTTTTCTACCCAGCCACTGAATCTTAGAAGGCTCGTAGACACGCAGCTGCGTTTGAAATCTTACCTGTAAAAATTTGGATGAAACTGGTCAATGGGTTCAAAAAGTATTGAGAAGGAAGGGGCTTACAGCTAACTTTGATACCTGATGGCATGATTAACGGCATGCTTGGCTTCCTTAAGAAATCAGAGTCAAACTTCAGGGATCTGTACAGTGTTCAACGTAATGTGTCTTGATTTTCAGCTGAAACTGCTGTAAGAGGTACGGTCTGTCCCACTTAATAAGAATGCAGTCTTGCTTCTGATAAAATTCTGTTAATAGATGGACCTCGGTGGTACTTTTATGCAGTGTGCTTATTTGCTGTGTGTACAAATGCTGTTGTGAATTACAAAGTTGTGCGTATTTTCATGCTGTGTCGAGTGTTTGGTTTGCTGAGGCTGCTATGGGAAAAGAGAAAGAAAGGCAGTATTTTTTGATGGAAGAATAATTATTGAAGGAAAAAGATAGAAGTGATTTTGTAAGTGTTCTTCAACTAAAACTAACTTGCTGTCATTTACTTTTCTTCCTGTTGCTTTTCCAGAAGCTTCTCTGAGAAGCTGTAAGGAAGTTTAACAATATGCTGTAGATTTATCTTGCTCTTCAAATTTCCAGTGATTTGCCAAGTAGTGTTAATTAGTAAGAGGGGAATGATTCTCAGTAACCATTAAAATGTTAATTTTTAGGCTGATGATAGCTCTGGCATCAAGTAGAAGTGTTCTGAAAATATTTCCCTTCCCCAAAACAGAGTCTCAGGAAGAAGATGGAGATATAGAAGTAGAAGAAGCCGAGGGAGAAGAAAATGATCGGCCATATAATCTCCGACAGAGAAAAACTGTTGAAAGATATCAGGCCCCTCCAATAGGTGAGGAACTAGCCAGTCCTCGTGCACTTCTGCTCTGCTGAACTCCAGGACCACAACGAGTGTAGGAAGGGAAAAGTTGGCTGAGTACCCCTCATCCCTCACAGAGTTCCCTTGCAGCACTTCATGACTTTCATCTTGCCTCTGTTTTTGTTCACCACGTGAATAGGACAACTTCAGACGTAAGGGTTGGACTCGATGATCTGAGAGGTCTTTTCCAACCTTAATGATTCTGTGATTCTGTAATTTATCTGTTTCCCCACAGTGGTGGCATTGCTGGTGCGTGCTGCCCAGCTGAACTTTGCACAGACTGCTGTGTGTGGGGCTCAGGGTTGGAGAACAGGTTTTAGGTCAAGAAATAGTTGACAGAAGTTGACTTCAGAAAGCAGCCTAATAAATCAGGTAATTACATAGAAAAAGTAGTTACTATTACACCCGCTTCTCCTCTTGCGTGGTAAGCCTAATTCGTAACTGTAGATAAATTGATTGGCAGTAATTACTACATTTTGCCTAGATCATGAATTTAGGATAGAATAGTTCAGTTGGAAGGGTCCTGTGATGATGACCTAGTCCAACTGCCTGACTACTTGAGGGCTGACCAAAAGTTAAAGCATGTTATTAAGGTCATTGTTCAAGCACTGACAGGCTTGGGGCATCGACCATCTCTTTAGGAAGCCTGGTCTAATGTTTTTACCTGCTCAGTAAAAAATATTTCCTGATGTTCACTCTGAATTTGCCCTGATGTAGCTTTGAACCATTTCCACACATCCTGTTGCTGGATCCCAAGGAGAAGAGCTCAGCATCTCCCTCCACTTCTCCTCCTCAGGAAGCTGCAGAGATCAGTGAGGTTGTCCCTCAACCTCCTTTTCTTCAAACTAGACAAACCCGGTGTCCTCAGCTGTTCCTCACAGGACAGACCATCAGGGATCCATAGAGGGTTCAGTGTAGTGTCTTTTGATTTTCAAGATTTTAATACAACTGTTTAAAATACTGTTTTCTGTGCATATTTGGTTTAGATGAGAGTGGTGTATGCAGCGTGCTGTATCTTAAGGCAACTTGGAAATTAAGACTGATAGAGAAATGCTGTGGTTTGTTTGTTTCTTCAGAGAAATTTCAAGATATCCCATATTATCAGCTCTGAAGAGATTTTTCTGTGGGTTTTCATGTCCTGCAAATTAAAAATGCTTGTACCCTGGATGAATTACATTCTGTGCCACGATAGCCGTAGCTGTGACGATTTGAGGAGGCCGAGGGTGGAATTCCCGTGATTGTGTGAAGCCAAGTATGGTGACAGCGAAATAGAGCTTAAGACATCATCCTGGTTTGAGAATACCGGGATAGAAGTTCTGATTTCGTTCCACCTCCCCAGTTCTTTTCTTAATTTGAGCTTTTGGAGAGACCTTTGATGACATTATTGATAATGCAATAATCTAGCACTTCTGCGCTGCATTTAGATTAGTTTATTATTCCAGTCTAATTGTTGTTACAAACCCGTATCTTCTCTTACTCAGTGCCAGCTCATCAAAAAAAGAGGGAAAACACGCTGTTTGATATTCACAGATCTCCTGCAAGAAGAAGCCATATCAGGTCAGTGCCCATCTTTTGGTACGTAGCTGGTTGCTTCCCCTCAGTACATTTGTGTTCTTTTGATTTTTCAGAAGATTCTTCAGTGAGTTGGACAGTTCATTGATGTGTGTGTGTGGGTCTTGAATTGTGTTTGAGGTTCAGATCCTGATCAGCTTACAAAAAGAATTTCGTAGCACTTTGTGATGTGAGTAGAAGCTTTGTGATAAGTAGATCGGAGAGAGGTGTGCTCTGAGTACTGGAAAGAGTTGAACGTTGCACCCTGTAGCTTTTTCTGTAAGGGCATATATTGCCATCAGTTTAACAAATACCCTCTTCCTGTTCTACAAAAATATATCAGGGTAATGTTTTAAGGTTTTTTCCAATTCAAATTTCATCCAAGTAATATTAACAATTTAATAAAATATTTACCAGTCATCATTTCTGACTTATTTTGTCAAAGGAGTCTGGAATATACCACGTTATCTTGGAAACTGATGATAGACTTTATTTAACAAAATAGATGAGATCAGAGCTTAACACATTTAAAAAAAAAAAAAAGCATTCTCAAAACTTCAGAAAGATGACTCTGTCCATGAACAGAATCCAAGTAAATTAATGTTACTCTCCGCTGTTGTACTACTCAATTTAATGGCATAGTGAAAATATGAAAAATAAATAAAATAATAAAAATTTGTGATTCTACAAGTTTCTTTGTAATATAAGTAATATGTACTTTTGAAGGGTTTTTTTTTTTTTTTGCTAAATTCAGATGACATTTTGTTGGATAATCTCAGGACTTGTACTTGCCAGTAAGATATAAAGAGTGTGAAAGCTGTTATCCCTTCAGCTTTACCATGCTTATTGCTCCACTCTCATTTTATCCCTTCTCGTCAGGACACTGTCATAAAAATTCTTCCTAATTGCATGATATTCTCTTTGTTAATTTTTTAAAAGGTAGCTGTTTTTTGGTCATTGAACAGTAAAAGTGACTGACCATGTTACCCTTTGGCAAAAACCAGCTAGCCACTATATTATCACGTTCATACAAATGATGCAGCTCACTATGTCCACTAAAAATATGTGTATTTTTACTGGTAGCCAACTTTTTCATTCAAAAAAGTGCCGACTGATATCAAATTGAACACCTTTCTGTACAGAAGATGTAAGGAACATTCTCTGAAATAACCGGTTTTCTGAGATACTGCGTACTCAAATAACACACAGACTTTGAATAGGAATTTTACATAGATTCGGAACAGAAGTTAAACTGCAGTACAGATGAAACTCTTCTGCAGCTCAGAGTTAATGACCTCATAAGAAGAGCTGATACGCTTTAGGAAGTACAGCATTTTCTTCAAATTAAAAAGGGAAGCCTCCATCTGAGTAAGCAGATGCTGCTGGTGCTGTTACATCAGAGGTGGCTTAAAGTGGTTGGAAGCTTTCCTGAGTGTAGTTGCTGCCTGATGAACTTCAGCAGCTCATTGATGGAGTACTCGGTCACACTTGCTGAGATAATGTGGACTGGACCACATATCTTACAGCGATCTGACGGTCTTGTTGAAATCATACGTGTGTGTGACAGCAGGAGATGTTCTCCTCCCGGATAATTTTGATAATTAGTCAATAAAACGAAAATTTGCATTCATCTTCAATGTGAACAGTGCTGTATGTGCTGTTTCAATTTTGTTTTTATTGGGGGGCCCCTCAGTTCAAGAGAGACAGGGAACTGCTGGAGAGAGTCCAGCACAGGGCAACTAGGATGATTAAGGGAGTGGAGCATCTCCCTTATGAGAAAAGACTGAGGGAGCTGGGGCTCTTTAGTTTGGAGAAGAGGAGACTGAGGGGTGACCTCATTAATGTTTACAAATATATCAAGGGTGAGTGTCACGAGGATGGAGCCAGGCTCTTCTCGGTGACAACCACTGATAGGACAAGGGGTAATGGGCTGAAACTGGAACATAAGAGGTTCCGCTTAAACTCGAGAAGAAACTTCTTCTCAGTGAGGGTGACGGAGCCCTGGCACAGGCTGCCCAGAGAGGCTGTGGAGTCTCCTTCTCTGGAGACATTCAAGACCTGCCTGGACACGTTCCTGTGGGGCATAGTCTAGGCGTTCCTGCTCTGGCAGGGAGATTGGACTTGATGATCTTTCGAGGTCCCTTCCAATCCCTAACATTCTATGATTCTATGAAAGTATCCAACCGTGACATTCTGCTGCAAAAAAGGGCTGAGTTTTATGTTTGTTTATGTTTGTTTTTAAAATTTTGTTGATCAACAGGAGAAAGAAGCATGCCATTCACAGCAGTGATACCACCTCTTCAGATGAAGAACGCTTTGAAAGAAGAAAATCTAAAAGCATGGCCAGAGCAAGAAATAGGTACCAGATCATCCTTGGTCTTTAGGAGAGTTTGATTTTTGTTATTAATCAGAAAACAAGCAGAACTGGTTTGTAATATTCTATCAGTTCTGTGGTCTTTTTGATTCTTCCTGTGATTAATTACCCGCTCACAGAGTTTAGGAGGATTGCTGGTTATGTATTAACTTAGATTTTGAAGTTGTGTGAGTAGATAATTAACGATAGTGATAAAAAGATAGAAAGGTAAGAGTGTCTGTTTGATTCAGGTGGGTCATAACTGTTGGTTAAGGTAGTTCTTTGTTTTTTTTTTTTCTTGGTGTTACTCGGTCCCAGTTAGTTCAGTTGCACTCCCAATACTAGCTTTTATTCTTCTCTCTTCCTGCTGTGTAATATGTGTATTCTACACACCCAATGCATTGTTTTTTTCACCTTAGAGTTATTCACCAGTTACCTGAAAGTAGAAGATCTGTCATATATGTGAATAAATATACTTGGTGTCACAGATAGGTTAACTGGAAAACCGAAGAGTGTTCCCTGATCTTTTTTCTATCTCTTACTGTCTGCCACACTCTTCCCTTTTCTATTCTGCAGAATTTCAGTGATGTAGAGCTACCAAAAATGTAGTTCTAAGTGTAAGCTCTGTCTTACTGGTACTTTTCTTTCTTTCCATATCTGTGTATTTGACCTGTATTTAAGCCTCCCTTTAAGGGCTTAAAACTTCTTTGTCTACGCTAAAAAGCTGAAACATGTGGATGTGAGTTATGGCTGATCCGCAAGAAATATTTTTATTTCCATTCTTTGGACTCCAGTGAGCTACATTTTTTGAAAACCTGTTTCCCTTGTCCTGTTAATCCTTCTCTTACCTGACGGAACTCACGCACTTCATCACTGCCAGTGGAAAGCGTCCTGTTCTTATGGTCATTGGAGTTTCTTCTGTGTTTAATCAAAATAGTCTGTCCAACCTAGTTCTCCAGACTGAAATATATGTTTACATTTAAGGAACTTCCAGATATTCAAGAATAACTACCACCCAAAAAAAGTTAGTTTTGATTACCTCAATAATCAAGGAAGGTTATCTATTTAGGTAGTAGAAGGCATTTAATCACTTGGTTTTTCCCAGCAAAATGGTCAAAACAGAGCAATATTTATCTGGTGTTTTTTGTGTTGTTGGTCAGGTGCCTGCCTTTAAACTTCAGAGCAGAAGACTTGGCTAGTGGAATCCTGCGAGAACGTGTGAAAGTTGGAGCAAGTCTGGCTGATGTTGACCCTATGATTGTTGATAAATCGGTAGGTCTTGTTAGAATTTTTTATTTTCCTTCCCCCAATTATGCAGAAGCAGAATTCACCACAGCCTCTCATTAGAGCTGAAGTAAATTCATAATAAACTCACTGAGTGTTTCTTGATGTTTTTCCAAAGCCATTGTCTGTCTATTCCTTTGGCCTACGAAACACTTGCTTTTGTCATGTAGGTAATCAACAGGCTGCATACATATTGTAAAGAAGCCAAAATATCAGTTGCCTGATTATAGTTGTTTACAATCAGTTTGCAATTACTGGTAGTGGTAGGACCAGGGATGTGTTGAGCGGTGCTGAAAACAGAAGTACTGACTGCCTCGGCTGGTTAACTCGCTGTCTGTTCAGGAAGGATGATGTGCGTTAGCCTGTCGTGTTGGGCAGAAGCTGCTGAATCATCGCTAGGACTGAACCACTTGTTGTCTAGAAGTACTTTTGACTTTCATTCATGTTTTGTTGTGCCTGAGCTTAAAAACTCTCAGACTTCGGCTGGATCTCAGCAGGTGACCTGGTGTTCCTCACCTGGTTAACTCGCGAACCGGATAAACCTCACGTGGGCAACCCAGAGTTGACTTGCTCAAATTCTTACGCTTTCAAAATTCAGGGAACTCCTCTTGATCAGTATTGTTTGTAATTCGGTTTCAGAGATGTTATTTTATAAGTAAAGGCACTTTTGTGGAAAGCTGTTACAATATATGCTTTGTGTGCTGTGTTTTTTTTCCCTAAGGTGCGTTTTGATAGTGTAGGGGGCTTGAGCCATCATATCCTTGCACTTAAGGAAATGGTAGTGTTTCCTCTTCTCTATCCAGAAATATTTGAAAAATTCAAAATTCAGCCACCAAGGTAGGTGTATTTGCTCTTATTCTTGTATTTTATTTTATTAAGCTCTGAAGAATGCTTCACTTGAAAACACATAGCAGATTTATTCTTTCCCTGAAGTGTTTACAGTTCAAGTAGACTTACATGTTTGCTCCCTCACTTGTTTATCAGAATGTAATAAGTGGGATGAAAAACTACAAAAATCTAGTTTATTTTTCTTGCGATTGGAAGGCAAACTTGTGATTTGGTCAAAGAAAGAATTCTCCGATGTTCTCTTTAGTAGTACCTTGCCTTTTCTTCTGTTACGTTACCAAGTATTTCTAAATGAAGCTAAACGCTGATGTTTCTGTTATAGATGTAATCTCAATGAAATTGTAGTATGAGTTTAATATTTATTAATCAGGCATCTTGTCTTGTGATTTAAATGGGTACACATAACCCAAGTAAATTGAAAACGTTGGGTTATTTCTGTCATGTAAAGGAAGTACATCTCCTCAAAGCAGCAGCAAACACTGATTCAGGCATTAACCTAAGATTTAGTATTTGAGGAGATATTTCAGTAGCGTAAACCAATCCTTTGGAAGCTTACTATGTGTTTGATTAAATCTTTGCTTTGTAGAGAACATTAACTGATTTGAAAGCTTAAACCAAACTTAGTCATGTTGAATACACTAAATAATCGTACTAGAACCTCAAGTCTTTCTTCTCCAGGCTCCCTGTCTTCATTATTAAATTTGACTTGGAGTTTTTCAGGAGACGTAAAATAAGTTTGTGACTGTGTTGATCCATTTATCTTCAGGGGCTGTTTATTCTATGGTCCTCCTGGAACAGGTAAAACCTTGGTAGCTAGAGCTCTAGCTAATGAATGCAGTCAAGGAGACAAAAAGGTGGCTTTCTTTATGAGGAAAGGAGCAGACTGTCTCAGTAAGTGGGTTGGTGAATCTGAACGTCAGCTTCGACTCCTTTTTGATCAGGTTAGAAGAAAATACGTGTTTTTCATATCATTTCTCTGTGTGTCGTCTTTCTGTGTTTTAGACAGCCAAAGTTATTTGCAATTGAAACTAAATAACTGTAAAATTTCATAGATTGGGCAGGATTTGTCCAAATTATATATTTAGATGAAGAAAACAGAGCAATACTGACAGCAGTTTTTCTTGCTCTGAAAACTGGGAGGAAGAAGTCTCTTGTCTTGTCCATTAGTGAAACAGATAAAGTAGTTTGGGTAAAAATTGAAAAAAAAATGTAAATCAATGAGTTTGAGTTTGACTGGCCTGTTCAGGGTAAAAACTACATAGAGGGCAAAGCAGAATTGCCTTGGTTGTGTGGATGTTGTAGTGACCTTATTTGCCTTGGAAGTTGATGGACAGAAGAGGGAGTCACATAAGACAATGAAATGCAGTTGCTCAACCAAAAGCTGTTTTCAGACACAGATGTCTGACAGATTATAAGCAGATAAGGTACTGTTTTCTGTAACTGAGTATCAGGTGTCTCAGTTTGTCTTTAATCTCTCCAACAGACAGTAAAACTGATACACTGGTGCCATCTTGCTTATTCAAAGGAGAATGCAGTCTTTGCTCGGTCCTGTAGTTGAAAATTCCGATTTATTTTCAGACTGTACGCTTTTTAACAAAGGTGTCTTGATGTATGTGTTAGTTTAGCATGATAATGCTTTGTTGTAGGAGCAAACTGCTTTCGGTGTTGACAGATAAATTATGAATTGACAGTGATTTTTTTTTTTTTTTTTGCACACCAGGCATACTTGATGAGACCATCTATAATCTTTTTTGATGAAATAGATGGCTTGGCTCCAGTTCGTTCTAGTAGGCAAGACCAGATTCACAGGTAATATTTCTCATATACCGCCCGTGCCTTGGTATATGCTACATTATCTTGGTAAGCTCTTAAGTGTAATTTCACTCAGTTCCCAAGAAAGGTTTTCATTTTTGCTGAAGACCACTTATACTGGAAAGAACAGATCGTTGTCTTTTTTTGGTGTTGAACGTCATCTTTTCAGTTCTTCAGGCAGACTGTAATTTGTTGGGAACCAAATTGTACTGGAGGTACCCTTCAGCCACATTATTAACTTCAAGATTTGCACAGCCTTTCTTTTGATTGCTGGTTTTGCACTGTAAACAGTTTGTCTTTTGCCAACCCAATAGAATAACAAGTTGAAAAAAAAAATGTTCTAAAATGATGAAGTGCAGTGTTCTATGATTAAGCTGGACACCCCTATCATTTTGTTTGCTGATGGCACGATGTGCAGACTCAACTTGAGTTGCTATTGTGTCATTTTTTAAAACATATTTTAAGACAGTTTACTGCCGGCTGATTTTTTTTCCTGGCTGCCTTCAGTCTCAGTTTGCTTTTTATGCCAATTCCCTTGTAGCTTTAATTCTATAGGTGGTGGCATTTGCGTGCACATCTCCCTCCACTTAACTGAAGCGGACAGGCAGGAAATTTTGGGGCCAGCAGGCTGGGAGGTTATGGGGACATGGGGCTTTGTCTTCATGCATTTTTGTTCTACCTGTTGATGTAATTGCTGTAAACAGGGCAATGCGTACACTGGCAATGGAAAAGAGCTCTTTGGAGCTGTAATAAATGGCTTCCAGAGCTCACATGCCCCCAAAACTTTAAAAGAAGAAGTTTGAATTTCATGAAATCCTTACTGGAGTAATAATGCTGTATATAATACAGATTATATCAAAAGGTTCCTTCTTGCTTTGAGACTTGAAACAGTTATAGAACTTTTTTTTTTTTTAAACATAGCTTTTCTTTGAAATTTTGAATGTTGCAGTTGAAAAAGTAAGAATTCTTGCAGTGTCTACACTTTTTTTTTAAAAAACTCTCTTTTAGCTCTATAGTGTCTACTCTTCTTGCCCTCATGGATGGACTGGATAATAGAGGTGAAATTGTTGTAATTGGTGCTACAAACAGACTGGATTCTATAGATCCTGCACTCAGGAGACCTGGTCGTTTTGACAGGGAATTTCTTTTCAACTTGCCCGATCAAAAGGTAAAACATCGAATAGAGGTTTATTAATAACCTTTGTTAGTATATTAAATGTTTAACTTCCTGACAGCTTACCAAATAAAACTACATGTTCTTACTTGTAAGAATGTATAATTTTAGGAAGATGTTTTTGGTACAAAGACATTGTATACATCAGCTTGTATCGAACTTGAGATCTTCAGAATGTAGTTAAAACTGAACAGAGGCAAATTGCCTTAAACTGAACTGCTGATCTAAAAACTGTGGTTTTGTATGGATTTGTATAATGTGCCCCAACTACTGGAGTTTTGAAGTTATGGTAAGAGAAAATAGTTTTATTATCATGTAGAGCGCTAAGCGCAGAAAAATTGTACATGCAAAGCCAGACATCATTATCATAGAATCATAGAATGGCCTAGGTTGGAAGGGACCATAGAGATCATTTAATCCAACCTCCCTGTCATGGGCAGGGACGCCTCTCGACTAGATCAGGCTACTCAAGGCTCTGTCCAACCTGGCCTTGAACATCTCCAGGGAGGGGGCAGCCACAACATCTCTGGGCAATTTATTCCAAAGTCTTGCCACCCTCGTACTGAAGAATTTCTTCCTAACATCCAATCTAAACCTGTATTCTTTCAGTTTAAAATCATTTCCCCGTGTCCTGTTGCTGGACACTCCTGTGAAAAGTCCCTCCCCAGCCTTCCTGTGGGCTCCCTTCAGGTATTGGAAGGCAGCTATTAGGTCCCCCTGAAGTCTTCTCTTTTCAAGACTGAACAATCCTAGCTCCCGCAGCCTGTCCTCATAGCAGAGGTGCTCCAGCCCCTGGATCATCCTTGTGGCCTCCTCTGGACTTGTTCCAACAGATCTATGTCCCTCTTATGGTGGGGACACCGGAACTGGACGCAGTATTCGAGGTGGAGTCTCCCAAGAGCAGAGTAAAGGGGGAGAATCACCTCTCCTGACCTACTGGCCACACTCCTCTTGATACATCCCAGGACAGGGTTGGCCTTCTGGGCTCCATGAGCGCCCTGCCGGCTCACGGTGAGCTTCTCGTCTATCAACATCCCCAAATCCTTCTCTTCAGGGCTACTCTCAACCCACTCTGTGCCCAGTTTGTATTTGTGTCTGGGATTGGCCCGACCCAGGTGCAGGACCTTGCATTTTGACTTGTTGAAGCTCCTGCAGTTCGCACCGGCCCATTTCTCAAGCCTGTCAAGGTCCCTCTGGATGGCATCTCTGCCCTCAGGTTAGTCCAGGGCACCACACAGCTTGGTGTCATTGGCAAACTTGCTGAGGGTTCACTCAGTGCCATTGCCCACGTCACGGACAACAGGAACATTTCAGTTCCTTCTTCTAGACTTCTGTAAACTCAGCCATAGTATTTCATGAATTTATACTTCAATTTAGACTTTAAACTTATCTCACATATTGGTAGGTGTATTTGGATTCTCTAGATGTTCAAAACAAAAACATTTTGGAATTTGGAGAATCGCAGAATGATTTGAGGTGGAAGGGACCTTGAAGATCATCGAGTTCCAACCCCCTGCCATGGGCAGGGACACCTCCCACCAGACCGGGTTGCTCAAAGCCTTGTCCAGCCTGGCCTCGCAAAGTACATACATGAGGCATTTGACAGTAGATGTTGTTAATCATAGGTGTAGCAAATAAAAACTAAGCTACAAGATTATGGTAATTCCTAATAGAACATGAGTTTTGATCGGCTCCTGTGTAATGTTGTTGAGTGAACAGCAATTAAAGTTAACTGGTATACTGAAAAAAATACTGCTTATATGTGAAGTTAAAGGAGAAGGGAAAACTTTTGCTTTTGAGAGACTTTTCAGTGCCAAGTTCTATTTTATGCATTTCAGTGATATGTGAAAAATAGGTAAAAAAACCTTTATATTCACATGAATACATATTTTTGTCTAAAATACTATGTACGTGGATTTGGCTTGCTAATTTTGATCTCTTTATTTTTTCTTTCTTTTTTCCTTTAAAAAAAAAAAAACCCCAGGCACGAAAGCACATTTTACAAATTCATACCAGGGATTGGAACCCCAAGTTGTCAGATCCTTTCCTAGGAGAACTGGCTGAAAAATGTGTTGGTGAGTGTTAAGATGGTAACACTTTTACTGTAGATACTGCTGTGTAAAACTTGGAAGGTATGTTAAATGTGTCAAGGTATTTCATTATTTTTACCATTCTAAACTTCTGCACTTCCAACAGCACTCTCTTTTTGGTAATAACAAAATAGGTTTCCGTACTACTAAAATCACAAAAAGTAGCGAGTAGTCATTTGAAAATGCGGTCGTGTTTCCTTTCTGTAACATCACTGTCCTTACACAGGATACATACTCTCAAAGAGAAACAAAACGAAGTGGGAATTGGAATTAGTATAATTAAAGTAGTATAATACAGAAGAGATAGGCAGACTTGTTTTTTTTCGTTTCTGCGGTTTTTTTTCTTGTGTCTGTTTATGGAGGGAATAAAAATCAGTACTCGTGTGGGATGTTTTCGTTTTGTTTTTACCGACTGGCGTGCTCTCCTCCGACAGAAATCCAACAAACTAACAGCCTTTCTAAAGATGAGTCTTTTCCCAGATTGCTAGCACAAGCAACCTCAAAGTGTAGATACAGGCAGGGAAGAAAAAAAAAGCACCACACCAGGGGTACCTTAAATATACCTTTGGAGCACGCAGAGACCTGCTGTACTGAATGGAGTGTGGTTGTTCAAGATAAACCTGCTGCTTAAAAGCCAATCAGAAATAAACCCAAATATTTTTATAGTGGATATAACAGAGGAAATGACCCTAAAACACGCTCCACAATCTCTTCTCAACAATTTGTCGTGCAAAGATACATCCTCTGGCAGTCGTCTGCATGGACAAGCACTGAAGTTCTCAGAGAAAGGACAGTCTCAAATATCTGAGCATTGGAATCCCTCATCAAAGAAATCAGAACTTTAAATTGAACATCAGTCCATTCAGTCAGCTACAGTACATCCGAATTATCCTCTTCATCCACAGGGACATCTGTCATCGATGCAGCACCCCCTCCGCTTTTGATGCACAAAGACCTCAACATCTGGTGAGGAGCAAACATAACTGTCCAGCAAACTCCAGTTTAAGCTTGACCGGGTATAAGACAGCATGTGCCAAACCCATTTCATGTAAATTCTGCTTGATTTGTGCAAAGACGTGGTGCTGCTTAGTGGGAGAGAGGGGAATAGATGGGATAAAACCCAATCGTTTCTTGGAAAATTCACCGTGTTTTTGCGTTGGGACCACAGTTACATGTATTTCACAATTTCAGGCTGTAGGGAAAACCGTTTGTAGGTTTGATTGGAAGACGTTTTTTGTGCCCGGTAAAGCCTGTCAGTTCTGTGGAAAAAACAACTAACAAAAAGAAATACCCTTTTCTGTTTTCTTTGGCTTTCCTGCTGTCCCACTGCTGTGCACTTGTCTCCATTCTGTATCTTGGAATTCAAACGTTTCCATACATCCGAGATTGAAACCTTTTGACTTCTATGAGGATTTTTTAAACCAGCTGAAGTAAGAGTGGTTTATCTTTGTCGTCTTGAGATTGCCTCATCGTTTTCATAAGTGAAATCTGCAGCAACTAAGTATTTAAGCAGACTTTCCGTGCTCTTTGTGGCTGCTGCAAATAGAACTTGTCGGCACACCTGTCGTTGATCCAGTATATACTGGTCTTCTCTTTCCTCCTGTGCAGGTTTTCTTTAAAACCAGCCCCTTGCCCCCTGAAACGACACCCCCTCTTCCCCAAGTAAAAGCTGCCTAGGCTCGACAGCCTTTTTGCACGTAAAAATACGTGCCTCTCTCCAGTTCAGCCAACTTGGCAACACTTAACTGCAAGCATATGGATCATGATGGAGAACACCGCTGAAATACTACCAAGTAAATGACTTTGGGGAAGCAAGTGTATGCGCGACTCAGAACTTCTTAAGATCCGGAGGTGTAATTATAAAGAAATTAGAAGGGAAAAGCCTCAGGACCTGCAAAAATTAGGTTATTTCCTGAGGGTTGATTTTTGTCCCAGGTCTTATGGATTGCATACCTTTTAAGAGGTTTTTATGTATGTGAGAGTTAAAGAACCCACTTCGCTGAGTGGCCGTGACTGCCGTGTGCAGTGAAGCACTGTGGGGAGAGCGTAGAATTGCTCAGAAGGCTGCACACTGATGTCTTATTTGTACCTTCAGTAAACACAAGTAATTTGTTTTTTCTTCTTGCTGGAGATGGGCCCCAGGTACCCTGAACTTCTGTAAATCCTTTCTTATCTCCTGCACCTTACTTCATTGTTGTGAAGGACAACTTTCCGTAGGTAGGCTGTTCCCTATTAGCTCAGTCTTGTAGGAAACAAAACATATTAGCAAGTGAAAAAGTGTGAGTTCCTCCATCTGTCATCCTGCAGATGAGTCTTTTTACAGTGTAATAAGGGCTATTTAAATAATGCTAAATTGAATTGTAAAGAAGCAAACCGTCACGCTCAAGATGCTTGTTAAGAACACTTTATTCTGTGCTGATTAGTGCAGGAGCATTTGGTGGCAAAATGATGTCTTGTTAGATTTTTCTTCCCCATCCTAATGTAACGATGGAGGGGGAAGTTTTGACATTACTGTTCAAGTTTTTCACAATTTTTTTAAAAAACCAACTTAATAGCTATTTTTCATTTCTGTCGTCAGGCTGAGCTGTTTGCTGACTGTCTTTCCCTGCAGTTTGTTGTAGGATTTGTAGAAGGTTGCACAACATAAAGTGGACGACGCAGTCAAAATTGTTTCAGCTGGTTCAGTAGCAGCTTGTTGTAGGTTTTTGGGGTGGATATTAGGTAGAAGAAATTTTAAGAGGCCATAATTTCTTCACAGTAGAGGTAGAAGAATATACCTTTAAAATTGCGGTAATCAAAGCGCTTTCTTTGGAAATCTACATGGGAATCGCCTTGTTTCCTGTCCTGCTCTTTGAACGTGATGCCCAGAAATGTTTAACAGAGTGTGGTGGTGATGAGCGGAACAAAATGCGCTACTTGACAGGAATACTTGTTTTGTCCTAAGTTAAGGTGTGCCAGTACATTTGGCCTGCCAGATTCAGCATCCTTTGAGAGATGCTTCGAAAACGGAAGCAAATAAACTGAATCTTGGGCAAAAACAAATTCAGGTTATTTAGTGTTAACACAGAATTGCAGAATGTTTGGGATTGGAAGGGACCTCTGGACATGATCTAGTCTGACCCCCCTGCCAGAGCAGGTTCACCTAGAGCAGGTGGAAACTATTGACATGATAGATTTTGTTTTGCTTTGACAAGACTTTACTCAGATTTTTCTTCCTCCTAATCAGTGTGCATTTACTTTTTCGAAGTGAAAAGCTCTCTAATGTTTCACAAGATGCAGGAGTTCTGCGGTTGTCCTGTCGCTGCGATGGATGTACAGTATGCACGAGAGAGTCCCTCCAAGAGAGCCACCAGTTATTAGTCTTCAAGTGTAATTGCTCCTGAGAAATGAAAAGTAGAAATGGAGACTAATTGCGTATCTGATCACCTGAGAATTTAATTTTAAAAATAGGCTGCAGGCTATTATTTCCTAATTTTGCAATTCTTTGGAGATGTACAAGCAGTGATTAAAATGACTGTTAGAAAGTGATATTACAGCATTTATTAATAGAAAAATTGGAAAGTGTCTAGCTCCTGAGCTGCTGAATCTTTTGTCACAAAAATACTAAACTAGTTTTTAAGGTGACAGGCATTCAGGGAACTATATATCTTGAGCACATCTTTTGATTTAAGCTTTGGTTTAGTGCCCCTTCCTGATTTTTGTTTAAGCCAGTGTGCGATACTGAAAGAACAGAGCAGAATTTAGAGGAAAACCCTTGGTTTTCATTTCTCTGATGCACCTAAAGCTACTCTCTAGTGGGTTTGTTTGATTGACGGATTGTGCCTGCATGGTTTTGGTTTCGTGGTGGGGGTTAGTTTAAAAAAAAAATACAAAAAACAACTTCAGTGCTGAACATACGTAATTGCCCGTTGATTAATGGAGTGGATGTGTTTGAACATATTTCATATGTCACATATTTATTTCAAGGTAACTTGTGAATGTGAATTGCTACATAATTTTGAGGTAACAGTCACAGTGTATGTTCATCAAGTTACAGCTACTAACCCTTTTATAAAATTGGAAAGCTTAGTTTAAAGCTTGCAGCAAGAGTCTGATCTTTATGGTGATCTATCTGGGTATTTATTTGCTTTAAAATTATTTTCAAGTATGTGTGAGAAACTCAGGTGGAATTTGAAGTCTCAGCTGATTTAAGTCATCTTTAGAGCTGAAAAGTTGGTACCTTTTATTATGATCCCCGAAATCTATATACCTGAAAGATGGAGGGTGGAAAATTGTCTGTCTTCGGCGTTAATTGCTCACTTTTTATTTGTCAGCCTTTGTGAACCAGCTTTGTTTCTTGGTGCTGTGTGGATGTTGTAAAGTTGTCTGCGCCAGCAGCACTGAAGGAACATCAGAGGATAAAGAGGGGGAAACAAGGCAGCATCCAAAATTTGAAATCTAATTTTTAGCTCGGGAGGGAAAAAACCTCCCAACCATTAGTACTGCAAAAGACACAGAGGTATTAAGTCTCAGTATTTCATAATTACCAGATCAGTGTTTTTCAGTAACGATGATTAAGCAATTATAGGTAGCCACCTGTAGATACTTATGAAGCTAGGCTGAATTAAAATGCTCATGCTTTTTAATAATTTTTCTACTCTCATGTTTATATTAGTAAAATGATGAAACTGTAAAAGGGCCGAAACATTTTTCTTGATGGTAAAAGTTCACATTTTTCCAAGAGCTCCCAGTATGCTTTTATAACAAGAAATTTCATCTTGTCTGTATTCCACTCATGAAACTGTCTTCTTTATACTGCTCATTTTCTCACTCTGTAAAAGATTAAAGTCGGTGATGTTCATCCACTATAAAAAAAATTACTATTAAAAATATATATTAATGTAGAGATATTAAAGGAAAAAAGGAGGAAGGGGGACAACCTGTTAAAATTACACACATCCTTCTGACAATATTAAGGAAGAAGAAAGAGTGATGACAGACCTATAACCCTGGACTGAAACTACACGGGATATCACACTGTATAGTGAAAACCAAGGTCATTTTAACCTCAATATGGAATTTGTTTCTTACTATATTTCAGTATACCTGTGTGTAAGTTCTTAGTACACAACAGTGCTGCTGCATTATGACCTGATACCTTTTGACGGATACTTTGTGGACCTTGATGATTAAATATTGCTGATTGTTTTCAGCTTTAGGCATGTTTGAAATATATGTAGCACAGCAATGCTCTTTCATGGAGGATATTTTTTTGTGTGTGTGCACTAGGGTACTGTGGAGCTGACATAAAAGCACTTTGCACGGAGGCTGCCTTGATTGCCCTGAGACGACGCTACCCCCAGATTTACGTGAGCAGTCAGAAACTACAGCTCGATGTTTCTTCAGTAGTTCTCAGTGCACAGGATTTTTATCATGCAATGCAGAATATTGTGCCTGCTTCCCAACGTGCTGTGACATCTTCAGGACACGCATTATCTCCTGTGATCAGACCACTGTTGGAACGAACCTTCACTAACCTTCTTGCCGTCTTACAGAAGGTGTTTCCTCATGCAGAATTTAGCCAGGGTGACAAAAGTGAAGGTATGTGGTTTGTTGTGTTTCTTTTTGGTTTTTTTTCAAATACTGTTTCAATTTGGAAATCTCTCCACTGTTTTTCTTGTATTAGTAGCCCTGAATGTGATGTGGGTTTGGTTCAGTGTTGTTAATACGGAAATACAATTTGCTTGGAAGTTGCGTCTGGGGTGCTGGTGGGCAGCCGGCTGAGCATGAGCCAGCAGTGTGCCCTGGTGGCCCAGAAGGCCAAGGGCATCCTGGCTTGTATCAGGAGCAGTGTGGCCAGCAGGAGCAGGGAAGCAAGCGATCATCCCCCTGAACTCACCACTGGTGAGGCCACAGCTGGAGTCGTGTGTTCAGTTTTGGGCACCACAGTGTAAGAAAGGACAGTGAGATGCTGGAGCCCAGAGAAGGGCAACAAAGCTGGTGAGGGCTCTAGAGCACAAGTCTTACGAAGAGCAGCTGAGGGAACTGGTGTTATTTAGCCTGGAGAAGAGGAGACTGAGAGGAGAACTTACTGCTCTGTACAACTACCTTGAAAGTAGGTTGCAGTGAGATGGGTGCTGGTCTCTTCTCCCAAGTAACTAATGATAGGTCAAGAGGTAATGACCTGAAGTTGCACCAGGTGAGGTTTAGATTAGATATTAAGAAAAACTTCTTTACTGAAAGAGTGGTGAGGCACTGGCACGGGCTGCCCAGGGAAGTAGTGAAGTTGTCATCCCTGGAGGTGTTCAAAACCGTGTACATGTGGCACTTCAGGACGTGGTTTAGTGGTCATGGTACTGTTGGGTAGATGGCTGGACCAGATGATCTTAAAGGTCTTTTCCAACCTTAATGATTCTATGATTCTATGATAATTTTTTTGCCAATTCCAAGTTGATGTAGAATTTAATGAACTGACCTATGTAGACCAAGATCCTGTAGGTGTGAGCATCACCTGAAAAAGAACCCCTGAGTAATTTGCAGTTTAAATATGAGAAATAAAGGGGCATAATCGGATTGCAGAACAGAAGAAAATAGTGAGCTAATGGTGCTCAGCGTGTCAGGATCCGAAGTGGATGCTCCTGTCCAGCGTGTCAGTTAGCTGTCCCCAGCCCTTTGCCTGTTGATGGTGCAGAATCAGGCTGCGAGAGAGGAGAGCTGGGGGGAGCTCAGCCCAGCCCGTGGGGCTGTGATCAGCCGCGATGCCTGAGCCCTCGTAATGGTCATCCACTGGTTAAGGAGAAAGCCCTGAGGCTTCCCTCTCCTTGACCTGGCCTGAGGCACTCCTTGACCCCTGAGCTGATTCTACCAGCTGCGTGACTGGAGAGCTATTGGCCGTTTTGTCAGGTTAGCTTTTTGCCAAATTAGTGAGTAAAATCAACTCACTGAGGGGTCAGCTGCGTGCCAGAACCCCGCCACTATGGGAGCGGTCTGAGTGCACGGAGGAAGCAGGGAATAAGAAGGAATGCAATTGACTGTTTTGACTGGCAGCGAGTCAATAGGTTCTGTTTTTTTTTTACCCAGCTCTTCTCTGACACGTACTGTAATAGTTACTCTGGTTGTTTCTTCGAAGTTAAAATGTCGAACAAGTTATCCCAGTTTTGAGACCTACTTCTTCTGACCTTCTTTTCTGACTTATATTCTCCTATTCTTATATGGGATCACCCCCCCCCACCTTGGACTGGGTAAACAATACTTGTGGTTGTGTGCGATTAACTTGAAAATAAGCCCAGTTATAAAGCAAATCTGTGACAGCTGTGACTTTCTCTTCATTCCTATTCCCGAGCAAGTGTTCGGACTGCAGCCCAGGCAGCTTAAGCTGATCCTTGCACTGGCTGCCGCAGTTCCTCCAGCCCAGCTGTGCATTTTTGCTCTAGCCCTTCCACTTATTTTGTTACGTCGAGCCCTTTGTTAAACCATTTTAGCTGGCAAACTCATCCAAAAATTATGTGGTTTTGTCGGGTTCGTTTTCCGATGACTGCGGGATAGCTGGAGGTTTCAAGAAGTGTTGGAGCTGGCACGGAGCGAGGTGCAGGAGCCTGTGGTGGTGGGGCAAGGGAAGGGAGCTGGCTTGCAGCTGCGGTTTGATCGCATTAGGCTCCCTTGATCATATTAGGTTCCTGTAACCAAAGTTAAGATGCTTAAGTCTGTACTCTTAAGCTGTTGGTAACACCCATTTTGGAGAGAGTTGTTGTTGAAGAATTGAATCAGGTGTCCCTGTCTTTGTTGTGAATCATAGAATCATAGAATCATAGAATGTTACGGATTGGAAGGGACCTCGAAAGATCATCAAGTCCAATCCCCCTGCCAGAACAGGAACGCCTAGATTATGCTACATAGGAACGTGTCCAGGCAGGTCTTGAATGTCTCCAGAGAAGGAGACTCCACAACCTCTCTGGGCAGCCTGTTCCAGGGCTCCGTCACCCTCACTGAGAAGAAGTTTCTTCTTGAGTTTAAGCAGAACCTCTTATGTTCCAGTTTCAGCCCAGTTCTAGTTCAGAGTATTTTCTTTAGTTATGTTCTTTACATTCCTGTTTTACTTCTGATATTTTCTAACAAAGTGAGTCTGGAAGCATTCATTGATTTAAGTAGTAGTTTTACTAGATAATTCTGCTGTTATGGCTACTTATCAATGTTTGTAGGTAATCAATTTTGATGATACATGAACTAAGGTTTCAGATGTTTCCTCTGTACCTTAGTTTTTCTTCTTACCGCCTTAAATCCGACAAAATACTGAATAATGAGCTTAATCAGTGTTAAAACCAGCAAAATCCACTTTCGTGTACAATAATTTTAAATGTAAATGCAGATTACACAGCAGGGCTTCAGTTTTTCTTTAATTCAGAGCCAGGTATGCAGCAGATGCTTACTGGTGTGCTTGCAGCCTGCAAGTCTAGTTTTCTACGTGTCTTGCAGTTCAGTAATGATTCCTGTTTTTTTTTTAATTCAGTGTGTCAGACACTCCAGCAAAGGATGTCACAGAAGCATGATGGTTGAGATTAAAAGATGGGCTGCTTTTTTTTTTCATAATTATATATTTTAGGAAGCGAAAGCTGTGTCCAGTGTATGAGCATAAGACATTTTTACCCTATGGTCTACGTTTGGTATAGCAAAAATTCAGCCTGTTTGGGGACTGCAGTGGGCCAGTGGTGAGGAGGTCTACGTCCGATTGATTCGAAGGCCTCTGTTCTTGCCCTGAGCTAAATGTGCAGCAGGTTCTGAACTGCTTTTTCTTGCTGTGAACCAGCATCTGGCCACTGGTTGGGGCCTGCAAGCCTTTTCTATCTTTGCCCTCTGAGGAATGATTGTCGGGTGTGTGTCTGCATCGTGCCTTGCCAAAGGAGGTGACAGATTACCACCCCGTAGCAGCAGAATATTACTCTTGCACAGCCTACTCGGCATCTGGTTCCTTACATCACACGGCCGACTAAAGGGGCCTTTGTTGTCTCTCAGAATTTCTTCCTAGGACCATGTGTCTAGATGCAAAGCTCTTAGGTGGCATCTCCATTCAACTCTTAATGCTGCCTTGAAGTTGATTCCTGTGTCCCGTGGTGGTGGTTTGATCAGTGGAGCAGGACCCGTTCCATGGCTTCGTGTCAGGCAAATCACGCCACGAGCTGTATATTTGAGAAGAACTCTTAGATCTCTCTGGATTTCAGACTTGGATTTCCCCAGCAGTCCATTTTTCGGAGTGCCTGTGGACAGCTGGAGCTGCCGTTAAGATATCCAGGGGTTGCCCTGAACGAAGAGCGTGCTGCGAGGGCTCGGTGCCGCTCTCAGAAATGCTGCTCAGCCATCGCAGAGCCTTTTGTTCCTCAACAGACCTGACTTCTTACTGTACAGTTGGTTGTCTGGGACCATTTTCATCCCATTGTTGCAGACTGGTTTCTCCATGGGAGTGAGAATGGGTGGCTTGCTTTGGGATAACATCAGCCAAACTCCTTTCCTCAGGCAAATAAAGATCTTGGAGCAGTCTGGGTTTATTTTTTTCCCCATTATCAAACCGCAGCAGTCTGCTCTTAATCCCTTGGCAACTCTGGTAGCTAATTAGTTGTACCTGATTTTCAGCTCTCAGCTGCTTGTTTCAGTTTAGTGCCATATTTGGGTTTTTTTGGGAATTATTTGTCCCTGCCCTCCGTCTTTTGAGTGTAATTGGTCTTTGAGCTTTTTGTTTCAGAAGGTGTATATAGAAAGTGCTTCAGTTCATTATACTGCTGAATTAGCAAAGGAGTAGAGATGAGTTAAGGTGTAGTATATGAACATGCAATGAACTGAGCTCATTTTGACAAGATGCAATTTAATATTCTTTGGCAGATTATCAGAGGGTGGAACACAATTCTTTATAAAAATACATTGTCTAGGTTGTCATGCTGAGAATAATTTTAGAAGTGCACTTGTAAAAATGTGGGCACTTAATTAAGTGCAACATTCTATACAATCTGAGGAAATACAGATTTTATAACTTTATCCTTGAAAAACCTCTACCTGTGAAATAAAACCAAAGCATTTCTTAACAAGTTGAACATTTGTTGTATTTGTAAAGTTGTTCTGCTAGACGATTAAAAAAATAAATGTAATTATGATGAGACTTTACAGTATTTGTTCTGGTTTTTGAAGTAATAAGTACTTATTATTCTGTGTTCTGATATTTAGACAGGTTTTCACTCCTTTTTTTCTACATTTGAAAATATAATTTAGATGAAGCAAACTGTAATGTCTTATCTTGTTTGTTGTGCGTGCACTTGAAAGTGGTAAGATTCTAATGAATATATTTTTTTGGAACAGATGTACCAAGTCTAATATTAGATGATAGTGAAGATGAGAACGCTTCATCGATTTTTGAGACGAGCTGTCACTCGGGATCACCAAAGAAACAGTCATCAGCTGCTATACATAAACCCTACCTTCATTTTACAATGTGAGTGTTTCTCTTGGTGGGTATAACCAGACAGATAAAGCCAGGAAATTCTTACACCAGGAGGGATAAACAAAGATGATCTTTCCCTTTGTGGTGGCAGTGGTGTTCTGTGTTAGTAACGTATCCAAGGGTACAGACGAGAGTTTTGCAGCTGTGAATGGTCTTGGGAAAGGCCCCACCCTCGACACAGAGATCAGAAAAATTGTGCCTGAGGCAAATGCTGCTTAGAAGTAAGGACTTTAACAGCAGTTCTTAATTGTACCATGCTGGTTTGATTGGAAAGGTTAAGAACTGGTCAGAGAGGTATATAGGAATACTTTGAAGGGATTAGTTGCTTTTTCTTGGTATAAAGTATTGTTCAGCGTATGCAGGTGTTTGGATGCGTTATAGAATTAATGCATTCGGCGTTTCTGACTTCTTTTCCTAAAATGCTTTTCATGGCAAGTTTTGGGAAAATGGCAATTTAGAAAGTGTGTGTGAAATTTGGATGAGTCTTTTCTGCATAAGTTGGACTGGCTGCGGTAATTAACAGTAATAGAGTAAAATTTCTTTGGTTTGTTTTAAGAATTGTTCTAGGCTACTTTGTGTGGTGGGTTCTGCAGGGAGTTTGCTGACTAAAGAAAATGAGGTTAGGAGGACTCTCAGTAGTTTTGTTATTTAGTAGAGCCATCTTGTGGAAAACTGCTAAATTTTTTTGTGCTAAAGTGTAATGCCAGAACAGTGTTTATGGAAATCTAAGCTTGAAAATAAGGATTTAAGTTCAAATAGTTTGAAGTACGTAGTCAAATATTTTAATGCAACATCTAAGTGTTTGCTGTGAGCTCAGGAGGGAGGAACCCGAACCCAAAACTGTGATACATATTTGTGTGGATGTGTGTCTAAATAAAATAATCTCGAAGAGTATGTGTATTTTTGTAAAGTATGTGAGCTTCCCTTAATCTGCCTTTCTGAGCATTTTTGAGTGCTATCTCTGTACATAACCACCACCAGAACTGCAAAGCCAAAGGTCAACAATGTTCATAACTGTTACAAAAGATTTAAGCTGAAATAAAACCAGCCAGTCTTGTTTCACTGGCTGAGCTAATTGATTTGCAGATAAAAATGCTTTAATGAGAATAAATGCAAATTAATTTAAAAAATCTTATTTTTCATAATCAATTTTCTATAAATGGAAAAGACTTTTAATGGAAAAAACCCAAATGCTTCTCTCTTCATGTCTCACTTGACCCCAAAAGAGGGCAAAACCCCCCACAAAACCCACAAAAATGCAGAACTCCTTGTATGGACTCCTTCGGGTTTCTTCTCAACAGCAAAAATAAAAATAAGTTTACCTTTGCAATTTTTCCTCTAAAATCTTCGTTCTGTCTGGAAATCTCTGGAATAGAAGCGAATGAATATTCTATAATAGGAAAAGAATAGTGATTTTTTTCAATCCTACTTCAGGATTCTATTTCTTAAATAAACAAAGCATTAAAATGTTCAGTGGTTCTTGGAGCTCTTGGGTGGCGCTTCAGGGACGAATGGATTGACCTGGGATTCCTGAGGCTGCTGAAGAGATGCTTTAGTAGTTAGGATGAAACTAGAGATGATTAAACAAGTATCTTCACTGGCACTCCATTACGTCTTCTTATACTATCAAGGAATTAGTTTTAAATAAACTGGTTAGCATCAACATTTTAATGAATTTCAGATGTGCATTTATGCTATTGAGAGCTATTGAGACTTAGAGTAATGTTGAGATGCAGTGAAGTTAGTTGGACTTTTGTTTTTGGCTGTCGCAGGAAACTATTACCCATTAGTGAATATCTGTTGGATGCCAGAAGACCTTATTTTATATTTCCTTCCATTGATAACATTGGCATGATAATTATATTTTGTAACTGCTGTTCTCTTGCAGGTCAGCTTATCACCAGCCAACCTCTTACAGACCAAGATTACTGCTGTCTGGAGAGAGAGGTTCGGGTCAGACTTCGCACCTTGCTCCAGCGCTGTTGCACACTCTGGAAAAATTCTCTGTACACAGACTAGATCTGCCAGCACTTTATTCAGTCAGTGCCAAAACGCCTGAAGAATCATGTGCACAGGTGACTTGTCAGATTCTCTTGTCATGAATCAGTGACGTAATTCTGGAACGGAGGCATCGGTATAAAGGCAGCTAACTGGAATGTGACTGAAAAGCCAGGTTTTTATAGGCTACTTGTATTTTTAAAAGAACGGGGTCTCTAGAGGGTGATTGAGATCTCTCTGCTGCCCAGTGAGACTAATTACATTTTTAACTTGCCCCCTCAGTCACATACCTAATGTCAAGTAAGTTTAATCCGGGCATTCAGTTCCTGATTTTCTTCTTATTGGCATGTCTAGGAATTGGCATGCTGGGGTTCTAGATTCATTTACTTGGTTTTGAATGTATTAGGTTTCAAATCAGTTTGGTGGTGGATTTTGCATGAATTGCAAACCAGTTTTATTTCTATCTTGATTGTTCAGTCCAGCAAGCTTTTAAAACGTTTGACAAATAGTTGATTTGTAGGTTGAACAAAAAATATTATAAACCTCACAGTCACAAACACTTGCTTAGAAAGCCTTTATCAGTAGATAACTTGATTTTACTGGAACATTTGTATATAAAAGACCACGGTCGTTTCCTGGTCCACGTGAATTTTACTACTCGCAAGCGATAACAACAATTAGTTCCGTAGTTTAAATACTGCTGTGTCTTTTAATTAGATCTTTCGTGAAGCTCGAAGAACAGTACCAAGTATTGTTTACATGCCTCATATTGGTGATTGGTGGGAAGCCGTCAGTGAAACTGTGAGAGCTACTTTTCTAACTTTGCTGCAAGATATACCATCTTTCTCCCCTATATTTCTACTGTCTACCTCCGAGTCCATGTACAGTGAATTGCCTGAAGAGGTAAGTTTATTGCGGGAGGAGGCTTTGCGAGGGAAGTGTGGGTCCTTCGGCTTGTTTTGATCATGTGAAAACATTCTGTTTTGCGATGGTTTTCCATTTAAAATATTTCAAACTGACAATGTGGTATGGGTTGTTGGCAGTTTTCTTTAATGAGGGCTGTACATCCATATTACTGATTTTCATAATCTCCATACGACTTTGCTGAGAAGACAAAATTGTCCATTTTGCCCGTCGTTCATTTTGACAAATTACTCCGGTATAATTAAATGCAGATTTAGTCTAAAGGCTTAACCTTCAGCTTCATGTCTTCTGAGGCTCAGGATGGAGGAGGGGAGTTCCTGTTTTTTTCCTTAACATTTGCTTTGATTTTTATTTTTTTTTCTGCCCTTTCTCTTCTTTTCATTGCAGAAGTGACTATTGTTAGGATCAGGGGACGCTGCAAGTTTAGTTACTGTAGAAAATTCAGCGAGAATTACAAGTCTTTGTTTTCCCTAGGCTGTGTATGCAGCTTTGGGTAGAGTTTACTGTCTTCTCTCCTGTGGCTAATTTTGAAGTTTGTGACTAGTGCTTTAATATGGTCATTAAAAATATATTTTTGAGTAGGGGCTCAATATGGCTTCTTTTTTTTTAGGTGAAATGTATTTTCAGAATCCAGTATGAAGAGGTTTTTTATATTCAGAGACCGAGCAAAGAAGACAGATGGCGATTTTTCAAAGGGTTAATTCTTGATGAGGCAGCAATGCCCCCACCAAGAAGGAAACAGGCTGGTAAACTAAGATACAGTATAACCAATAATAATGCGATCTGAATGTTTCATTTTGTGTTATTTTCCTTTTTCAAAAGATGTGGATAAATGACAGTGTAATTAACATTTAACAGTGTTCGCCAGTGCCTAGAATAAACTGTGTGTGTTACAGTCACCAGTTTTGGCAAACGGAGAGCTGGGGGTAAAGGATGCGGTGATCGTTAGAATCGTGAATATGAGAGAGATATATATAATATATAGAACTTGGAATGAGATTTGGAGTCGTGTAGTCCCGAGAGCCACCGTGTTATTAATATTTCCGTTGTCTGACTTGTTTTTTTCCCTAGCTCTTCGTGCTCTGGAAGTTCTTCCCCTTGCACTGCCCTGTCCTGCCCGGGAACTGTCAGAAGCAGAAAAAGAGCGAATGGAGGACCAGGAAGAGAACACGTTGAGAGAGCTGCGGTTGTTTCTCAGGGATGTTACCAAGAGGCTGGCCACAGACAAACGCTTTAGCATCTTCAGCAAACCGGTGGATATTGAAGAGGTCTTGTTTCAGTAATGCGCAAACAATGAAACTACCAGAAAAAGAATAGAAATTAAAAAAAAAAGAAACGGATAAGTTAGCAAGAAAAATAGATGCTTGATTTGGTTCCACAAAAGTATCAGAAAAAGCTTTTTCCCTGTGAGGGTGGCCGAGCCCTGGCACAGGCTGCCCAGGGAGGTTGTGGAGTCTCCTTCTCCGGAGACATTCAGAACTCACCTGGATGTGTTCCTGTGTGACCTACTGTAGGTGATCCTGCTCTGGTAGGGGGACTGGACTAGATGATCTTCCGAGGTCCCTTCCAACTCCTGATATTGTGTGATGCTGTGATTTTTAGCTGGTGAGGTAGTCACAGCCACGTCATCTCTGATGCAAGGGGCTGGAGCACGTTCTTTGGCTGTACCAGTGACCTATTTGCAAAACCTTCTGTATTCCTGTCAATTTTATAACTGAAATCAGCATTTAAACATGCCATCACTCCTCTCCCTACCAGTGCTTCTGGAAATTTGAAACCATAAATATAATTCTTTAATAAAAGCTTTTACGACATTGTAATCATAGACATGGTAATATTGGGAAAATGATCTGTGTTCTCTAATGTGTTCAGCATTAATAGTATTGTTGAGTAATTTCAGCAGTAATGCTTGTAGATGCCGTTAATCACAGATGGTGGCACATTCTAAGGCATTAACTGGTCGATTATGGAGTGTGCACATGTAACTGATGAGACAGTTTGATCTGCAAATCTATTTTCAGGTGCTGCTGTATGATTAGGATTGCCTTTGGTCTGGCTCTGAGATCAGATGCTGGCCCTCTGCAAGCTTGTGGGTTTAAAAAAAAAGAAAAGTTTTAATTGCTTCTGAAGAGAAGCATCTGATCTCTTTTGGAAGACGTTGAGATGAACATGAGACTTTAAAAACAGAGCATTGTAATAAAAACAGATTTCATGCAGGATGGAACAGACATCTCTTATGGGCCCATGCAGTCCTCTCTTAATTTCAGCTTTCCATAGTGTTTGCTAGCTGGCTAGTTTTGAGACTAACAAGAACTCTTTAATGTGGCCACTGAATTTTTGGTTCATTTTAATTACAAAACTGCTTGGGAGGCCCATTATTGTAGGAAACTCTTCATACTCAGAGTAAGGCAGTTTGTTTCACCAAAGAACTTGAGGTCTAAAGTTACATGAATAAGTATATGTGAAGAAAGAACAAATTACTGCCCTTTGTTTGTAGGTGGAGAGAATCATAAAATGAATTTATTTAGAGACTTGCCCAAACCCCTGCTAATATGTCACAGCGCTTGAAATCAATTCTAATCGTTTTTTTTGTCCCACCTGGTGCATTTAAGTGCAGGACTGTCCTTTTCTACAGCATCCAAGGCGGTGGCTGCGCTCTTAGGGCAGTCTTAGAAGAGACTTAGCTGGAAAGTAAGATCACTGGACAGAATTGGTTCTGCTCTAGCTCAGACCAAGGCAGCCTGACTTTCTTAGAAAATGAGTTAAGTTTGTTCCACTCCTACTTGTGTGGCAGAGAGCGCTGCCATGTGACCTGTCAAGGATTTTCCTGACGAATTCAGCAGCAATGCTGCCGGTGTCTGCGGAAAGTTCTTTCTGATGATTTGCCGACAGGACCAAGAATCCCGTGGCTTGGCTTTCCAGGCACTGAACCAGTTATCGTCGTCTTTCCATAGAAGGAGACAAAAAGATAACTTTAGTAGTTTCAGTGTGTGTATTTAAGGAATTAGGTGATAGGCTGCTGTCCACTGCAGTAATGCATTAATGTTAGCTTATGTTGTAATGTATTTTTGTATGAGCGTCCACAGATACTTTATTAAAAAAGTATCTTATGGAGCTGTTATGGCTTGATCTGAATATGCATTTAACTCTTCAGTGATTCGACAGTCATGTGGGTGATTTCAAAAGCAAAAAATGCAGTACTATTTCTGAGGCTGGGATTATTTTTAACTGATTGTAATCTTAATCACACTTAAATATAGTTTTGGTTTTTTTTTTGCCTTGAAGTAAATAACACTTGTGCTGATGCATTTCACTATGAAACTTGAGACCCTTATGGTATCATTAAATACATTAAATACTTTTTATTGTATGCTGGTGGTTGCTAAATCTCTAGTTAGGAGCTAAGCTCATAGTAAGCTGTGAGCTATGACACAAGGCTTTCTCTTTAGACTGCCCTTCAGTAGTCAGGCTAATGTCTTCATTTGATAAAACCTGACATTTTTTGTTGGATGAGAGATTGAGGGAACTGTTCAACAGATATTTAAAAACTGATATTTTGACTTGAATTTAATGAAAACTTTACCTACAAGATGAACAAAAATACAACTTCCCTTGCTTTTCCTAGGGTTTTGAGTTAGGCTGATTGGTTTTATCTTTCTAAGCCAAGACAATGTTGCATAACACTATAAAAAAAAGACAGATCAGTCTAAACAAAAAAATACATTGATGTTAAAATGTTTTGCCTCAAAAATACTATTAAATTCATTTTGAAAGATAAATTGCTGAGCTACTGAAGAAGTAGCAGCTTTGAAGTCCTGTGTCTGATAAAACTTCTGATTTCGACATCAAGTTGTTTAGAAATCACAATGTTTAGTTAATCTATTAGAGCTAAGCACGTGGAATGAGTAAGAGTGTAAAGATGTCACACTGGCAGTGTTCAAATGGAATGCATATGGTCCTGTCTCATTCCTGTGTGCTGTTTGTTTTTACAGGTTTCTGATTACCTTGAAGTTATCAAAGAGCCAATGGACCTATCAACAGTACTAACCAAAATCGATAAACACAGCTACTTAACAGCCAAGGATTTCCTAGCAGATGTTGACCTGATCTGCAACAATGCATTGGAGTACAATCCAGACAAAGATCCTGGAGGTAAAGACCTACTTTGTTTTGGCCTACCTAAACCTTGGTATTTAACCATCTTTTTGGTTACTATTCAGGTATTTAAATAAACCCCACACTACATGATAATCAGAGTAAGTCCTAAGGGTCTGTGCTTTTACTCTTCTGGGGCATGTGGTGCACTGAGGGATGTTAGAAGAACAGGAGAACTACAGCATTCAGAGGTGTTTTGGAGTTCCTTGTCAAATTTGAGAGCTCCTTCTCAGACTTGAAATATACAAGAAAACCCCAGTGCCATTTGGAGAGCTCTGTGGAGGGCCCTGCACGCAGGCAGTGTCCGTCTTTATCATAGAACCATAGAACAATTCAGGTTGGAAAAGACCCTTGGGATCATCGAGTCCAAACATTAACGTTACACTACAAGTTCGCCCCTAAACCATATCACCCAACACTTTATTCTCACATTGACTTAGGACGTGAAATTCACACACAGAAATTAAGAACTGTGTGTTTGGGGATAGAAATAAAACAGGATAAATCACCAGACAAGGAAGTCAGTTGCAAGAGATTAGGAGAGATTAGAAGGTATTGTCTCGACAAAGTGTGATGGGATGCTTTCAATTAAAATGGAATTTGTAGACTGAAATGCATGTAAAAGCTGTTCGTTCTCAAAACTAAAGGAAAGAACATCTTGCCTGATTTTCGCTAGGGCCGCCTTACGGTGTACATTGCCAGTAGGAAGCCTTTCAGTTGGCAGCTTCAAGGGTCATCAACAAATAAACAACAACAAAGCACCCTTTTAATGTAGCTGCATTTAATATGTGATACTTGGAAATCTGGGTCCATCTACAAATGTAGTCCAAGATGGTAAAAAGTTTTTCATTAAATCTTGTGACAGCATTTTACCAGGTTAAAGCCTGATTTTTTTATTTTTATTTTTTCCTTGCATCTCAAATTTCTCATTTTCTGAGGCATTTGCAAATGTCTCATGTATGGACTAGATACAGCGTGGTTGGTCGAGTTACACTTGTTTTTCACATTTGCCTTTTGAAGCCCGGTGCTAGTTCATATCTGCGAAAAAGAAACTCTGTTTCTTCAATCTGCGGTGCGTTTCATTCTGCGACTAAAAAACCACAGCGATAAAATACAGCCAAAGGTTTTTATGTCTGCGTAGAGGGCTTCTGGTGTGTAATTGATGTGAACTAATCAAAGCCTTGATGGACACTCGGCCTTCTGAGCATCTCCGAGGAGCAGCACGTGTTTAGAAGTTGAGGACTGTGAGACGTAACTCCTGCACGCGACAGATGGGTGTTTGTGACTCAGTGATGGGCTTTGGAAAGATTGGCATTAATGTGCACCCTTTGTTCTCATTTTTAGACTATTTGGATCTGTGGGCTTGGTTATTTAATTCTAGGAAACGTAGTATGAAGGGGTTTTTGAAGTTTTAGAGCAGGCATCATGGGACTTCAGACTTTTAAGGTCAGATTTGCTCAGGATCATAAAGCTGAATGTGGCAGAACCGTAAAATAGCAAAGAGAGCTTGGGGAACGCTTAGTGGGCAGAGTTTTCATTGAGCTTGTCTGAAGAGAAAGAGTTGTAAGAAATGTATTTAGGGGACCAGAAAGAACAGAGCTGTTTTTTGGTTTTCCTTGCCATCAGCACCGAGCTGGGAGAAGTGGATCTGTCCCTTTCGGGTTTACGTTTTGGACTGCAGTTTCCCATCAGTAAGTGGGTAACGAGAGACGGTTCTGTCCTCTGCGATGTCAACAACCCACCGTGTGTAATGCTCTTGAGGCACGCAAGACACCTTGAGCCGGTGCATGAGTACGCTGCTGAAGGAGCACATCCTGTCTGTTTTGAATAAGCATTACATGCGTTGAGGTTTATTAACTGAATATTAACCTATAAATGCTCACGTTCTTTAAAGCTGGCTGGATGTCCTTGCCTCTGCTTCATCCTCAGATTTGCAGAATTGCACTGCACCCGCCTCTGTCCTGCCATCCAGTTGTAAAGGCGATAGGAGCACCGGGCTAGTTGGTAGATGTTTATAGCCAGTACAGATATTTCTAAACTGGCTTCTTTTGTTGGTGTGCTCTTCTTGGTTCTTCTTTTCCTCCTGCTACCTTGCTGTAAAATTTCAGATAAGTTGTGTTGCCTGATCTAGTTGAGAGGCATCCCTGCCCATGACAGGAGGTTGGATTAAATGATCTCGAAGGTCCCTTCCAGCCTAGGCCATTCTATGATATGATATGATATAGTAGATTTTTTTTTTCCTTCCCCTCTGTTATTGTTTGACCAGGAAATGTTCTTAAAGGCACAGGAACGTAGCCATCGTGTGTTACACAAGATAGCATGTGCCTCTTTGACACACTGTCTGTGGGCAACTTTTACCCATCACAAAATATGAGGAACATAATAATTCAATCAAATAATCTTGATTTTAATTTTTGTTTGGGTGTTTTTTCCCTTCTTTCTGTCTTTTCCCTTTCCCCATCTTTGTTTCTTTTATAATGGCGCCTTAATAAATTTTATTATCCGACCAATTTATTGATGTCTGATATTGCAAAATCACATCTGTAAAGAAGGCAGTGTATTTTTTTGTGATCATAAAAAATAATGCTTCACAAATACACGTATTTCTAGTTTCCAGTTGATTTAAGTGATGGTACATTTCCCCGGAAAACACGTGTGGAGCTCATTTGGGCTGGATACTGGATATTCTTTTGTACTCATCTGTAAAATGTGCTGTTCCTAAAATTATAAACCTTGTTTAATAAATGTTCACTGATATTCTTAATTGTTGTCTTTAGTGATTATTAAAACAGATTAAATTTGGAAATTATCTGTAATATGTTGTAGGCATTAATGTTGATGTTTGCTGTTGAAGTACCTCCATCAGCTGGAAAAAGTAATTCAATGTGGATGAATTGACAAGTTAAATATGTTTGTACCAAAAGCAAACAATGAGTGTTGTAGGTTTCATTGAAAAACAGCCTCCTAGATATCCCTTTTTTCCACATATGGGCTTACCTAGTAAGTTACACTTACTTTTCAAATTTCAACAGCGTTGGAATAATTTCTTTTATGTATTTCAAAGGTACGGGAACCGG
The DNA here is from genome assembly GCA_020746105.1 of Trogon surrucura. Lineage (NCBI taxonomy): Eukaryota > Metazoa > Chordata > Aves > Trogoniformes > Trogonidae > Trogon > Trogon surrucura. The sequence continues at coordinate 8,871,253 of CM036618.1, forward strand.
TCTTCTCTGAACAAAATGTTTTTTCATGAGCTACATTTAGGCTCCCAGTGTGGGCAGTATTTTTTGTCCTGTTCCTCAAATAGAGATTAAAATGTAGCAGATTCAGGGCTTGTTTCTTGCTCTTTTTTCTCAGTGGATTAAAATGAGAAATAGCTATTCCATAGAAGCAACAAAGGAGAAATCTATTTTAGCACAATTTTGATTCTTCTAGCAGTTGCCAAATAAAAATTAAGCGATAATTTGAGGTTAAAAAAAAACAACACAGAGGAGGTATATAAGCAGACCAAGCCCATCTTAGGGATTCGGAAGATGTCCAGTATGATTTTGTGGGCAGTGTAATTGTATGAATGTTCCTAGACTCCAGTGGGTAAATTAATTCCTGGACAAGTCTCTTGTTACTTTTGGGACTGTCAGCCCCGTGCTCCATTCCCTGCATAGATCTGCCGGGAGAAACTGGCACACTTGCTGATTCTAGCAAGTTTCTAAGGATTGCAAGTTGATTTAGGGGTGTTCATCATTCACTGTTTGCATTTGGTTATAAATGCCAATATTGATTAAAGTAACTACTTGTCCTTCTGAAATCTCCTATATCTCTTAAGTAGCCGGGTAGTGATTTTTGAGCATCCTGTGGTATCGATCCGGCTGCATTTTCATGCATTTGTAATATTTACCAGTTACTTCTGTCTGTATCAATGTTGTGTAGTGTACAGTGCAAACCAATGTAAAATGGTAAAGATTTTACATAATTGTGATAAAATTAACAAGTGTGCTCTCTTGTTTTCTAGATAAAATAATTAGACATAGAGCTTGTACTTTGAAGGACACCGCTCATGCTATCATTGCTGCTGAAATGGATCCGGAATTTGATAAGATGTGTGAAGAAGTCAAGGAAGCGAGAAGAAAAAGAGGTATGTTTAACTTCATTTATTGTAACACAACATAGATGGGGTAGAAAACAATTTACACATGTTCATACAAAAATTTAAATTTAAGATGAAGCGTGGAACGCATGTCAGACTCAAGCAGTGTGCGTTAAAGGATGACGGAGCTTGAAATTTCTCGACTTTTTCCAACTGTGTAAGCTGGTCCCTAAAGGCACGAAAGAAGGATGTGTTGCCTGTTGGTACAAAATGTACCGTAGGACGTCGTGAGCAGAAAAATGCAGGGTTTGCTGTGCTCACTGAAGATGTGGTGGAACTAGAAGTGTATTTTTAAAATGCCATATAATGCAGTGTAATACCATGACGTTTAAGAAGAAGGGCATTTAAAGCAGTGGATTTTCAGTTCACCCTGGCATGTGCAGACACGTACTTCTGGTGATAATTGGTTAAGAGAAGACTAATTTGTCTTCATTGAGGGGAGCATGAGGTTGACATTCTGATAGTCTGTAATCAGGAAATAGCCCCCAGTATTGGAGAACATCACTGGCTTAGTTCTTTTTAAATTAGTACAGTTATTTGCAATTTGTAGTCCATAGACCTCCAAGTCTGGACAGCTTCTGAAGTGACCAGAAAAGGTAGTCAAAACCCCAAACATATTCCCAATATGGGAACAGGGATCTGTTTACATGAAAGGTTCTGTAGTTCTTTGGAAAATTTTTCAAGTTCTGAAAATTAAAAAGCTTAAAAATCACTGAACTCTAACATTGTAACAAAATTTCATGCTGCTTTAGGGATTACTAATTTCAGTAATTCTAGCTTTGCCTTGGCAAATTGGCTCCTGCTTTGGTAAAAAACTGTGTTACTTGATTTCTAGGTTGAATTTGTCTGACCTTAACTTATATCTGCTGGTTCTTGAAATACTTCTGTCGGTAGATTGAAGACCCTTTATTAATACATTCTTTGAACTATGCAAGTATCTGTAGGCTTTCTCTTCTTCAGATTTAAATGGATACAGTTCCTTTTATTTTCCCATTCAGCCATGTATTTTTTTTTTTGTGGAATTTTGTACAAGCTTCCAATGTGTGTCTTGAATTGTGGATAAGAGACCCAATTGTAATTCACTACGGTTTTAAAATAGAACTGATATAATGCCTTCATTTCTCCTCTATACTTTTCTATTAGAACTATAAGAATATTCACAATTCTGGCCTTAGTGTCACGCTGTGAGCTGTGCTCAGTTAATTATCTGTTATGAGTCCCCTGTGATTGTTAGAGGTTATTGCTTCCGAGGTTAAAGTAACCCTTTGTAAGAGCTCTTTGTTACCGAGAGGGACTGGGCAGCTTCTAAGTCCCTCCTTGCACGTCTCCCAAGACCTCAGTGGAATGCTGCCCTTTTTTTGTGTGACAGTGACCAAGTTATATATACATATGTATTTCTAAGGGCAAAACTTGCAGGCCCTGCTGAAAGAGGTGGGTTTTTGGAAGTCGTAATTAAGGCTTATGGTGTCGTGCAATAACTTGTTAGAGGAGATGATAACTGTCGGTGGCAGATGCTGGTTAGTGGTAGGTAGGTGACCACCGATACTGATTTTTTTGTAACAACGGCTCACACACAACACTGGGCAAGTTTCAAAGTGCGTTCTGCACTGTTACGGCCTCACAAATAGCCAGAGGGAAAAAAATAGTCACAAAAACGTCGTGTTTGAAGGATACTCATGCTTTTGGGCCACGTTGTGGTGATTTCGAGAACAAATGAGCTCTACAGCTGGTCCAGCTGCAGAGTGTGGAGGCTAAAATCCCGGGATTAGTAAGGATGGAAGATTTGGAGTGCCTGGAAGAAGCTGAGTTAAATTAACTTGTTAGGAATGAAGGAAAATATATCAAGCTCTTGAATTCTGAGGAAACCTCGTGCTGTTAAGGCGAGCACAAGAGATTGTCCTATCCCTGGATCTGGAGTTGTGTCAGAGATTGTGACGGAGATGTGCGAGATGAAGCACTTCAGGCACGTAGTCCCAGCAGTGGTCGTCATAGTGGCTGGAAGGACTGCGAATGCTGGTCAGCCTTGCCATGGCTCCTGTTTTGCTCTACAGAATACACTCAGCAAGACAGCACATCAGGAAAATCACAGTGCTGGTCTAGACTTTGCCATGTACTCTGCTTTGGAACATCTCGGACAAGGGACGACAAAGGCATATACTTGCAATTTCTTCTTTTGATTGGCTGTCCATAAGGTTATTAAGGGATTTCTGGTTTCTTCTCTGAATTTATTAGCAGACGGCCCAGTATAGAAGTAATCCTCAGATCCTCCTTCTTTCCCTCTGCTTTGTAGTAAGAGTATATTTTGAAATAATGTAGTGGTTCAGTGAGAAAATACTTGAGGAAGCAGTGGAAGCAGTGCAGACTATGCCTTTTGCTCTCTGAAAGCTTTGTGCAACTGGTCACTTAAAAGCTGTTTGCCCGATAAAAATCACGCTGAATCGGGCCGCCAGCCTGGTTGCCTGACCAGCGTATGAGACAGTGGTGGGGAATTAAACCCTTAACTACTTCTTTTTAATATCAACAAGAGATGTCCAAGCAAAGCCTTTAACGAATGTTGAAACTAAAGTCACAATGAGCGTGCTTTGCTGTATGATGCAGGGATTTTTTTGGCTCAGAGTACCCTAAGCTTCTCTTCTCATCTTTGTTTAAAAAGTGCCAAGCTGATACGGATACAATCTGTTGGGGGGGAAGAAAAAAAAGATCATTCAGTGTCTAGATTTCTCTGCATATATTTCTGGACTCATCTTGATAAAGGATCCTACCTTCAAGCCTTACTGGAGTTGCAGTTCCTAAATTCCCAGCAGGAATCTTGTGAAAGGACAATAATGCAAACAGTGGATTACGGGGAGAAATAAGTCCAGGACTATCATGAGAATCTACTACCGGTTCTTGGATTGAATATAAAATTTGTATTAATACCTCCTCAGGAGAATTCAGTGTAGTGATGCAGTCACAGATCGAGGCAGAGCAGGTGACTGTGGCCACCAGAAAGGAAATTTGTCTTCTGACAAAAAGAACGTGCCCTGTACTCAGTTTGATCTTGGCCAACATTTTCATGGCTGCGTTTGGAAAGACTTTAGCACTGAACGTGAGGTTTAGGTGAAGTTGAGCGAGCTGATCTGCATGAGACTTCTAACAGATTCTCTGGAAATGTTATCATGCGTTTCTGTCTGGAATCACAGAGGAGTTGGGAAGGCAAGCGACACATACTGCTGGCTTTTTAATCTTCACCCAGTTAAAAAGCCATTGATTTTCTGAATTGTGCTACGTATTAGCTCTTAATTTATTTCCTTCATACTGAAGATGAGGGTTAAGGCTAAAAAGCTTCATAGCCATTTTCTTCACAATTCTCTTGGCGAGCTATTCAACGATCTTATGTAGTTTTAAAATTGAAGGTATTTTTTACATCACTTTCTTTTTCCACAACTTTTCTGTTTTTCTGTTTTTTTTCTGTTCTATTTAGTACCGAGACTGATGACTGGTGTCGTAAGAAGTACTGCAGTGTCACAGGATCCTAAACTGCATAGTAAAATTAGTATCTAGAAGTTAAAGTAGAATTCCTTGTTCTTACATTACTGAAATGATGTTATTAAAAGACTACAGATATAACAAGTTCTAACATGGTAAATTTTAAAAAACCAAAAGTAGATTACTGGTATTTGCAGCTTCTTGTTGAAACCAGCGGATAACAAGGTGGAAGTGAGGGATGTTTTGACTAATGAAATATGCCCCATCTGCAGTTGAAAATACTTGTACCCAGAAACTTGGGCTGTAGTTGTTAACTGTGAGGTGAGAGCCCCTTTGTGAATCTCTTCATTTCTGCTTCCACCAGCCTTAGAGTTTCTTGTCAGCTCTCGATGGCTTGGGTCTGGTTACTTACTGGAGACATGGTGTGGCGTTTTGAAGACTATTTCAGTGGATGGGTACGAAGTTCTGGTTCGCAAATAGGAAGCTTAAGAGATCCGTGTATGTTTTTAAGATGTCCCCAACTAACATGAAAGTTAGTATTTTTAGAGTTTATTAAGAACCTTTTGAGATTGTAGAAGCTCTGAGATTGGAACTTAATTACAGAAAGCAAACCAGACCTTGTTAGAAGCAGAATCACATTTTTCCTAAATCTAAGTGCTCATACTGACTCTGGAACCATTTTGCATAACACAGATCATGATGACAGTACAAGATTTTTATTCAGATACTCTTTTTGATATGGCACACAAAGCCATTATGAATTGTCGCTTACTTTAAATCATCTGCTGAAAATCAGGAAAAATTGCAACTGTCAATAAGAATTTGCTTTATAGAGGAAATACGGATAGAAACAGGCAGTCTTTGGGGACTCAAGTGTGAGAGACTGTTGTATTTCTCTGAGCTGTCAGAGCTGATGGTTTTAAGACCATGCAGCCAGTAAGTTATTTTTGTCAGTAGGAAACAAATATTCTTGATTCTAATCTTTGTTTTGAATGTCCAGCTAAATATTAATTGACGTGTTCTTAGTGCAGCATGGAATTCCAAGTTTGTTTTTTGTTAAATTCATTAGTTTTATGCAGCTTGGTTTATTTAGATAGGTATGGTTATCTTCTCTATGCAGGCTTACCAGTAACAGCAGAACAAATAAATCCTCACGGTTCTGCTGTACGGAAAACAGAAGCTAGAGTTGAAGACGCTTTTCGGAACAAACAAAAACCCACGATGGCGGTGTGGCCCAACTCTGCAAATAAATGTCCATGTGAGTACCTTGGGTGAAAATTGTGCAAAATTGGAGGTACTTCCAGGGGCAAACATTTCAAATAGGTCTCTACTACTGTTTACTGATTATTTCCTGAAGTGATTTTTAGGCATGAAACACACGGTACTCTTTTTCTGACTATGTGAATCTATGCCAAAGAAGTTGTAAAGAAGTAGGATTTTTGGTTTTGTTACAAGGAATAACTATTTCTAATGTAATCAAGCATTACATTTTTCTTTGTTTTCAATATAAGACAAGTCCGATCCCATGAGAAGATCACTTTTATCTGTTTGATGAGTGTTGGGATTTATTTTACTCTGTGTATTCACAGGTACATACCTACAGGCTGCTTCAGATGCGCTCACGTGCACTCTAGTTACTCACTTCCTATGTGCAGTATGCACAGTATCATGTTAAGAGTTAGAAAAGAGTTTACAAATTGAACTGTGTTTTCCGTATGGCCCCCGATTTCCCATGATCAGTACCCATTATTGGAGGATATACTCTTGCTGCAGCCTGCTGGATTAGTCCCATTAAGTGATCAAAATCTCTAGAATTGTGAGGAGTGACTGAGGTACAGGTCACTCTACAGAGGCACCGCTAATTATTTTCAAAAGGTAAGTTCATTACAACAGGTACATACGTGAAATGCTTTTCTTATAAACGAAGACTATAAGAAAAAGTGAACACGAGGAATATACTGCTGGTTGTGCATGGCTTTCCCACTGAAGGTGTGGGATCTGTTGTTAATACATTATTAATAACATTATCAATTGCTGCTTAATAGGCAAACAGGTCGATTGAAGCTGACAAATTGTCATTGGTCTTTTGTGTTCTTTTTCATGGTGCTCTTCCTTGATGAGAGTTTTCCAGGCACGGTGCTAACTGCCCAGAGACGAATGTTGTTTATATATGGACGATAGTGTTGATGTCAAATAGTTTAATTAATTAGAAGTGTATGGTTTTATTTCCTGGAGCTGTAATTTCTTCCGTTAAAGGGATTAAAGTCAATCGTACAGAGTTATAGCTTGAATATATTGTTATATAAGAAATTGATGATGTAGATCCGAGCTGTTCTTTATTCAAAGCTTGTGCAAAAATGAAGAAGGGAAGGGATTCTCAAATTTCTTTTTTTTTCTTTTTTTTTTTTCCCAAGTTTCCTATGAAATCCAAGGTGGAGATTCTCACTCTGGCTGATGTGCAGAGTGCTCCCCCGGCTCTGCATGCCGTGCAGCAGGCGCTAGGGTTTGTAGACCTCCAAGCCAGACATCTCTTGGGAAGGCAAGGAGCAGCTGTTTCTGGTAACCCAGAGAAAAAGCAGCTCTGGGACCTCTGCTCTCTTCTCCACGTAGTGTTGTGGAGGCAGTGACAGTCACTTGAAGACTGGAACTGCTGACTGAAGGAAACTGCTAGTGTTTCTGTATGTAAAGAAGTTAGTGTTAGGGCACTGTTCCTGCTAGTGTTCTGGTGGTTTAGGTTAGGAGGTGAGAAAATAGGAGACTTAGTCGTGTCTGGAACTATGATCAAATGAAAATCTGCCTTTTAAGGTGGAGTCTGGGAAAGGTAACCAGTCCAGGAGGGATGAGATGCATCTAGTAATCAAGAGAGAGAACCAGGAATTGATGAGCAATCAGAAATCTGCGGAAGGGATTCAAGTAGTACATGTGCAAACTGTAAAGATGGATGCAGTAAGCTGGGTAGAGGCTAGAAACTAGGAAGAGAAATGGATTTGAAAGGGTCTTTGGGGGAAGGAGCTAGAGGAAGGTGAGTGCAGAACTTGAGCAGATTGTAGGGAGCTTAAATAGCAGCCCAGTTGTGTGGTGGGTTGGGATTGTTGAAATGGAAGAAACAAGTTTAGAGAAGAGATTTCTGAACAGAGATAATTTTAGAGGTAGAGTGGAAATTTTGTTCTGATCAAGAACTAAGATTTATTTGTTTTTTAAGACTAAAATAGGCAGAGTAACAAGGACTATGATTCATGTATTTCAGTTACACAAGATAAAATCTGTACTTTCCAATTAATAGCTCTGAAAAATCTTCCATTTTTTTTCTGCTATTGAACTTGAATTAGTTTTTTTTCCTTAGATAAATCTAGGGGAGCAAAATCACCAATCCTAAGATTACTTTCGTGATTAATTTTTTAGGAGCTATGTTTACAACAGTTTAGAAAATAGCTGCAGAAGGGTCAGTTCAGATAAAACACTTGCGAACCCTAAAGGAGATTATTGCCAAGCATCTTCTCTTAAACCAGGATGGACTATGGACTGTGCTCAATTTAAAGCCATGTTTACTGTTCAGGGCTAATACAACAGAGGAGAAGAGTTTCTCATGTTTTGATTGGTTTCCTGAGGTGTTATGTATTTTGTATGAATCTGTAATTCTTTAGGTACCTATTCTTTTGTGATTTATTTAATTTTTCTAATGTATTTTAGACTTTTTTCTCCCCCTAATTTTTATTAGACCAGATGAGCTATCAGAAATGTAGCAAAAGAAGTAGTTGTTCTGCTTGAAGGCATGGTGGTACACATCCCTAGGTTAGATTTAATCTGCAGCTTCCATTTCCCGTGTTGAAGGTGCAACTGTCGTGGATTGTGTGGGATGAGTTTTAAAAGTATTGCGGTACTAGAAGTTGCTGAAAATCCATTTGGGAGAGTTCCACCACAGCTAACTTAGAATCTTTCCATGTTGCGTGTGTATTTTGAGAAAAGTGCCAGAGTACTGGTGGGAACTTGGAATGGGACATAGCTCAAAAGCCTGATGTACATAATTGTACCATCACAGAGACACAAAATCGCTGTGGTTGGAAAGAACGTCTGGAGATCATCTTGTCGAACTCACCTGCTCGGAGCGGGTTCCTCAAGGCTGTGCCCAGTTGTGTTCTGAATTTCTCCAAGAACGGGAGCTCTGCGCGTGCCTGGGAAACATCTTGTAGTGCTTGGCCGCTCTCACGATAATTTCTTTTGCTCAATTTTGAGTTTAGTGTCTTGTGTGTTTCAATCTGTGCCCATTACCTCTTGTCAGTGGGCGCTGATGAGAACGGTCTTGTTTCACCTTTGTTTGTGTGGGAAAGGGAAACTTCCAGCAATGTGCCCTTCCGTGTGTCTGGTAACTTAATCAGTGCTAAGTGGTTTCCATTAGCATTTTCTCTAATTACTGGGGTGCTGTAGAGTAAAACTCGGTCTTACTGCTCTCTTTTGCCAGTAGATGGAGCATGCTGCATATTATTTTACTGTCTTGCAGTTGCTTCCTTTAGTGTGACATAGAAATAAACTGTATGGGGAAGATTTGGCTTTACGATCTTATCTTCTCTTGCAGTATTTAACGATAATATATTGTGGTGGTAGACTGTGGATTTCATGTCTTTTATACCATATGATAAGTCTGATGGCTGCGAAAATGGCATTTGGCGCAAATAAAAAATTTAAATATTCTGTGTTATGTGTAGGATGAAAAATACAAGTTTTAAATAAGAAATTTTTTCGTGAAATATGAAGTAAACACACTGCTAACTTTTTTCCAATAATTGAAGTGATTATTGGTCTCTAGAAAGAATTGTAGGGAGATCAAGCAAGAATAGAAAAAAAAAACTGCTGCAGAAAATCTACTTCCTAAGTAAGTAATATTTTGGTTTGGTTTTGTTTGTTTTTTTTTTTTGTAAATGACAATCTTTGCTGTCACACAAAACTAGGTGTTTCTGCTTTATAATGGAATTTTTTTAATGTTCTAATCGACAGCCGGCTGAATATGAGCCAGCAGTGTGCCCAGGTGGCCGAGAAAGCCAACAGCATCCTGGCTTGTGTTAGAAATTGTGTGACCAGCAGGAGTAGGGAGGTGATTGTCCCCCTGTACTCAGCACTGGTGAGGCCACACCTTGAGTGTTGTGTCCAGTTTGGGGCACCTCAGTATAGGAGAGATCTCGAGGTGTTGGAGCGAGTGCAGAAAAGGGCGACAAAGCTGGTGAAGGGCCTGGAGAATAGATCTTACGAGGAGTGATTGAGGGAGCTGGGACTGTTCAGTTTGAGGAAGAGGAGGCTGAGGGGGGACCTCATCATGCTCTACAGTTACTTGAAAGGACATTGTAGAGAGGTTGGTGCTGGTCTCTTCTCACAGGTCATTAGGGACAGAACCAGGGGGAATGGGTTCAAGTTGCAACAGGGTAGGTTTAGGCTGGACATTAGGAAGAAATTCTTCACGGAAAGAGTGGTCAGACACTGGAACAGACTGCCTAGGGAGGTGGTTGAGTTGCCATCCCTGGATGTGTTTAAGTGTCGCTTAGATGTGGTGTTGGGTGACACGGTTTAGGGGTGAACTTGTAGTGTAGGGTTAATGGTTGTAGTGTAGGGTTAATGGTTGGGCTCGATGATCCCAAGGGTCTTTTCCAACCTGAACTGTTCTGTGATTCTGTGAGATTTTGGTTTGGCAGGAGTATTTAAAAAAAAAAGGATTAAAAAAAAGTGAAAAGGTCTTTTCTTTATAATCTTTCTCAGAAAAGGTTTTATTTTCAGTCTTTGTTGGATTTTCTTCTCTTTAGTCTCTTTTCTTTGACCTCCCTGCTGCAGCAGTGTCAGCGATCGCTGCACTTGAGGCATTCGTATGACTGCGGTAACGCCTTATCAAAGGACATGGCAGACCAGATTCCATACGGTTTATATTATTTTGGCTATTTTCTGCCTTTTGGACTAGTTCTGAATTTGGATTCAGAATTTGGATACTGGCATGCTAACAGTCATCCAGATGCTGACATCAAAATCCTAGTAACTGCTGCTGTTTTGTCACAAATCCTGCACTTGCTACTGTTTTCTTGTCTCCTCCTGCTCTCCAGAAAAGGGATTTGACTCGGATTAATTCTCATTTGAGAGAGAGGCAAGTACTGTAACTTGACAAACACCATTAAAAACGATTTTCTGGAATTTGAGGACATCTTTACTCCAAGCTGAGACAACTGTCTCTTTTTGTTTCTTTATCATTTTGTTCCTGGTAGTGTAGGAGTTGGCATTCTGGCTGAGACTAGTTTGATCTCCTGTATCTGATGCTGGCTTCAACCAGATGCTTGAAAAGGAAGTTGCAAACATTTGAGGAATAAAAATGATTATGTTTTCGTGCCTGAGTTTGAAGAAAATAATAACTTAGCTGAATCTGAGTCAACAGGTTTTTATAACCCATAGGCTTTGTAATTTTTCTTATTTAAAATGCCGTCTAGTGAATTTGTGAGAGTTCTAATAAATCCTGACAGCCTGTTCTTTTTTGGGATCCTGTCAAACTTTTGGATTTGGTGATATCTAGTGGCAAAGAAAATTTCATTCATCCTTATTAAATACCTGCCTCTTAAATTAATCAAATGTCTTTTTTTCTCTTGACAGAGGGCAGAGAGGGTCATAAAATTTACCTGATCAATGACATTTTTATATTCTCTTGTTACTCGTGTGTTTTCTAACTCAGTAATGCAGAATGGCTCAACCTCTCTTAAGGAGGTTTTCCTGAAAGCATTGTCACCACCTTTCTTAGGAACATGGTAAAAAGAGAGAGTTTTCAGAAAAAGATTTTTTTTAATGAGTTCTTCTAAGCTTATTTTTTTTTTTCCCTTTAAGTAGTACTCACAAGTGATGTAATAAAAAGAGTTTTAAGACCTTCTAGATATACCTTACTCCTTCCTCCATTCAGTGTTCACTTTAAATCGTTTTTAAAGACTTGGTGTAAAGTTTCTGTCTGCAGAACTTGTTGGTTTTCTTGTGATTATTGTGCATGTCTTCAGTTTTCTTTGTGTTTTGTTTTTCTGTCTTTTTTTTTTTGCCTCCTTGACACAGGACCCAACAGGGAGCCATGAGCCTTTCACATCTGTGACATAGATGAATGCTGTAAACTCTGCAGAACTGTAGTTTTAATTAGAGTGGGAGCCTCTTCTCTGCTTGTGAAGTTGTGGGAGAGCCTTGTGTTTGTTCATGGCTCTCGTGCAGCGGGGAAGGTGTCATTCAGTAGCCCTTAAGAGCCAATTGAATGTACCCAAAATTTATATAGTTGTGATAGTTGTTACTGTACAGAGCTACTCAGCAGAGGGAAAATGAGCAGATCTGTAGATGGGGAGAACCTAAAAATGATCTCCACGGGTGATAATCTGATGGTCTCTTCTCTCTCGACTCCATTTTTCTCTTTCATTTTCCTGCATGACTGTCTTGTCGTGTACTTTATTAACATAATAATGTAGAGTCTTGCATCTGGGTAGGAACAACCCCAGGTTCCAGTATAAGTTGGGGAATGACTTATTAGAGAGCAGTGTAGGGGAAAGGGACCTGGGAGTCTTGGTGGACAGCAGGATGACCATGAGCCAGCAGTGTGCCCTTGTGGCCAGGAAGGCCAATGGCATCCTGGGGTGTATTAGAAGGGGGGTGGTTAGTAGGTCGAGAGAGGTTCTCCTTCCCCTCTACTCTGCCCTGGTGAGACCCCATCTGGAATACTGTGTCCAGTTCTGGGCCCCTCAGTTCAAGAAAGACAGGGAACTGCTGGAGAGAGTCCAGCACAGGGCAACTAGGATGATTAAGGGAGTGGAGCATCTCCCTTCTGAGGAAAGGCTGAGGGAGCTGGCGCTCTTTAGTTTGGAGAAGAGGAGGCTGAGGGGTGACCTCATTAATGTTTACAAATATATCAAGGGGGAGTGTCACAAGGATGGAGCCAGGCTCTTCTCGGTGACAACCACTGATAGGACAAGGGGTAATGGGCTGAAACTGGAACATAAGAGGTTCCGCTTAAACTCGAGAAGAAACTTCTTCTCAGTGAGGGTGACGGAGCCCTGGAACAGGCTGCCCAGAGAGGCTGTGGAGTCTCCTTCTCTGGAGACATTCAAGACCTGCCTGGACACGTTCCTGTGTGGCATAGTCTAGGCATTCCTGCTCTGGCAGGGGGATTGGACTTGATGATCTTTCGAGGTCCCTTCCAATCCCTGACATTCTGTGATTCTGTGTGATTCTGTGATTCTGTAATTACTCCGGTTTCATGTAAATGATATTTTTAGCTTGGTTTCCCGGGAAAATAAGGCCTGTGCTCTCTGTCCATCTCTGCTCCCCTAATAACTTCTGAATCATTTAGCTGCGTTCAGACAGGTTTAAATGGAGTTGAGGGCTGAAAGATTAGATTCCTGCAGGTTTTGTGAAAATTGATAGCTGGGCAAACCCACGCATCTACTGAAGGAAAAGGCTGAGAGTTAAAACATTGTTTTGGCTGGGCCTGGAGTACAGGGCTCGGATGTAGAACGTCTTGTACCCTGTTCAGCTGGTGTGAGGAGAAACAGAAGATAGTAGGAGAGTTTTGTGAGAAGTATTGGGAGGAGCTTGAGTGGAGAGCATTATAGAGGGTGGTAAGGGAAAGCAGTTGAACAGGGCGAGAAAATGCTGGGATACTCCTGCCAAGCTGTGATGGGGTTTTTTTTTGGTGGATTTTTTTTTTTTAATATATGCTTCATTTCCTTCTTATGGAACATGATTCTTTGTGGTGAGGTAGAAGTGCCCAGGTTCTTCAGGTATTTGTTTATGTACCACAAACTATTATATCTACTGATAAAGATAATAAATAAATTGTTACGTACAGTTTTTTAATGGTGCCTTTCATCCAGGTGAAGCAAATGACACATCTTGCAGGAATTAGTCCCGCAGTCACTTCAAGCTGATCAAGCTGCAGGTTACTACTAAAGGTGTTGTCTTTTCCCTGGTTGCATATTCCCACCATCTCCCCTGTGCCAGGACCATCATGGATGTGTTGGAAAGCTCAACTGAAGATGTTGAAAACTAATCCAGAGAAAAAACCACCAACGCACCCATAATGCTTCCGACAGATTTAGCTCCCTTATCTGTTTTACTGCAGGAACAGTGGTGCCAGCGCAGATGAGGTAGTGGAAGTGCCGTAGCTGGCTTTGGAGGGAGAAATGGTTTTGTCTGTTAGTGGAAGCTGGCACCTCATTTTGCTTTTTAAGCCATTGTGGAATTGCGCTCTGTTCTTTCTTGCTGCTTATCTCTGACTGCAGTTTGGGACTTCGTGACTAGAAACTCCAGAGACTTTTGAGGGGTCTGTTCAGTGCCCCTTGCTGCGGCAGATATGTAGGTATCCTGGATGCTGCATAAGAGAGCGTAAATTGGTGGTAATAAGTGCTTTTGCAAGGCTTTGAGTTCCTTTACACACAAGACATCAGAAAGTAGTTTAGGGTTTTGATCATGGAAGAAGAACTTAAAACACGTGCATTGCTTCAAGTGGTTCTTGATGATACTGCAGACACAAAATCTAGATCCGTGGTGATCTTGCTTGCCATGAGAAGCTCCTTTGGGTTTAATCCCCAGGAATTCGTCATGAAATAAAGGTAACAGAGAATCTACTGTTTGATGGATGTGAGTTTTGTCATTTAATGACAGAGGATTCACATTCTCTGATGGACTTTTAAGCAGTGCAGAGGCACATAAGGGTCTTTTCTGCGGCGTGAAGTGCAGTTGTTAGCCTCACTAATACTGTACTACCCTCGATACACCGTAGTAGTCAAACTGCAGAAATTTCAAGAGAAACAGATCTGCTTTGACTGCTACATCTTCTCATTAGAGTTCATCCACATTAAGGCAAGCAGACTTGCTTGTTAGTGATTGACAGTCTTTGGATCTTCTAATTATATCTGCTTCCTCTTCCAACTGTTGGCTTTATTTTTGTATCGTCTGCAGCTCTGTCACTGAGCTGCGCGATCTGGAGGGCAGCAGCCGTGGGTGCCTCAGCTCTGACGCTTCTGTACCATTCGCTTCGTGTTTTCGAGGTCTGTTTTCCTGAGACCGTACAAAACATAAAAGTCACCTCTAGGTCTTGCAGAAGTACTTTAGGAATGTGGGAAATACTCGGATTTTCTTTTTGCTCACACTGTTTTGGGTTTGTGGGTTTGGTTTTTTTTTTGACCATCGCTGTTCTTTAGTATCCAAGGACTGTGCTGTGCTGTGGACAGGCTCGGTGCGCACACCTAGGTAAGGGTGCTTTTTTCACCAGATGTTGTCATTACTTGGTGTGTCTGACTTGAGAATCTCCAGAATATGTCAGCTGGCAAGAATTCAGACTTTTTGAAAGTCTGCTACAGGTTTCATTTTACTTAATTAACGCTTAGAGGACTAGTCCTTCTGAAGTAAGTACAGAATTTCTTATTTTTAATCATTGGAGGCCACCTCTGGGCAAAATGCTGTCTGCCATAAGATTTGGGATTTTTCAGCCATCTCGTAAAGTGTCTCAATGTAGGAACGGAAGAATTGAGAAAACTTACTGGTGAAAGAAATACAGAGAAGAGTTGTATTATATTGCACTTTTTAAAAATGATCTCTGTGTAGACTGTGCAGCTTAGGGGGAAAAAAAATTGGGAAAGGTTTGTTTTTGATAGCAACTTCATGTGAACCTGAGTGAGGTGTTACGTGCAACTTGTGGTCAAACGGGTATTTATTGTCGTTAAAAATTCTGAATAGCGATTTACAAAAAAAGCAAACCAGAAGGAAGCTAGAGCTGAAGTGCAGATCCCCTTGGCAAATCTATAGAGGTTATGTGAAGATTATAGAAAGAAGCGTTCAGCAATTCAGAAGGCAAGAGAATGTATTCATGTGTGAATAATTGGTATGATGATAGTTTGAGTTGTAGAAAGTCAGTTCTGTAACGCAGAATTCCTCTGACTATAGTATTTCGCTGCCTCTGGCACAAATGCTGCCAAAAGAGTGAGTATCGATGGGTAGATTTCAAGTATGCAGTTTTGAAAGGAATAATTGAAAAGACATTAACTTACAAGTGTATATACTCTGTTAATATCTTTTTAGAAAAATTAACTTGATGTTTTTCTTTTGTAAATAGCTATCCCATTGTGTTACTTACTGAAAACTTCAATGTGTCATGAATCATACTGACCACAAAGTAAAAACTGAGATTCTGCTCTTGATAGTTTACAGTCATAAGATATCAACATTAAGGTAGAAAAGAAGAGGTGCCAGGTTAGGTTTATTTTTTAGCAGCAGTTCACTAATCCATTAGTTCCTGCCCATTAGCCCTTTAGTTTTCCATCAGTTTTACCCTGGGGTAGCTCCTTCTTCCTTTTTGGATCGTATTCAGCTATCTTGCAGGTTTCAGAGATAAATTCCACTTTCTCCTGCCTTATGTGACAGCTTCTCAGATCCATGTTATTCTTGCAGGAGGGCTTTTTTTTCTTCCCAGTAAATATAACAGGAATCAATCTAGGTGATGAAATCTGGTGGCAGTGTCTACGTTTGGTCACGTGGTTCCCTGCTCCGTTAAACACTCCTGCTTGTTCCACTCGCTAAGCTTTGCTGGGCAAAGTGGACAGGACAGCAAGACAGACTGGTGGTGGGTTTTGGTTTTGAATGTTGTGTTCCTTGCTCACCTTTTCACTCTTCCTAGAGGCTTGGCTGTCTTTGTAATAGAAAAATCCTTGTACTGAGGTTATGGGTGCTAAGGATCTGGAACCAAAATGTCTTCTTGTAGCCCAAAAGACATTCCTGCGCACGGAGCAGTACAGCCTAGATGAGAACATTTTTGTTTTGAAGGGGCAGATTAAATGTGAGGACTAGAAGTCGTCTTTTGATACAATCAGGAAGGTGACCAGTGGAAAACGGCCTCAGAGATGTATTAGGTAGGGGACTAAGAATCTCCCTGAGGTCATGGAAATGATGTGGGCAGTTTTCTGGTAAATAAATTCACCTTCACCAACATCTGACTCTTACAAGAAGGTCATCCTGAAAAGCCAAAATCAGGATATCTTTAAAATTTGCAGCTTCTTATTAATTTGCACACTTGAGATCATATTAAATTTCCTTCAAAAGACTTTAACTCCCCTTCTGTGTTTTATTTACCCATCTTTGGAATTGACCTGATGCTGCACCCATTGCCTAGTAGAGGATTTTTTTTTTTTGTCTGTAGGTTTACATCTCGCTGCATCCCTTTCAGATTTGCTGCTTCTGTTCTTAGTGAAAATCTCTTGTACAATCTAGGGAAAGATTACATGAGCTTCTGCAAAGTGGTGTGAATAGAGGACAAACTACTACTACAAGCAGATTGTAGTTTGTCATCAGTAAAACAGTGACACTGACTGTAGAAGCCACTATCAGATTGACAGAATAGCTGAAAGAAAGAAGATTTTTTTCCTCGAATCTGACAGTTCTCCATAACGATTATTTGTAACAATGAAAACACATTCCAAGCAAAACTATGTTTTTATTGCAGTGTGATTGTACCTTTAGATAGCTTTAAAGTGAAAAGGTTAAGATTTATTCCTAATGTAGTGGCTAAACTACCTGCTTGCGTGCACCACTCACGGGGAGGAAATTCTGAAGTGCAGCTGTGCTTCTCTGAGCTCCTGTGAATTAATTCTCCAGACTTGTACCTGCACGGTGCTTGTATCTTCAAAGCAAGATCTTTGTAACTCAGTGTGAGGTAGGCAGACACAGATCTAGCACTTAATACTCCATAAATCAAAGCAACCTACAAATGCCAAGAACATTGTGGAAGTGCTCAACATACGAGTTCATTTTGAAATGGAAGAAAATTTGTTAATCTCTGGTAACTATTGGCTGCGATCTTCAGTTATAATCACTTGGCTGCAACTTCAGTAATTTTTGCAAAATATGAGCAGTCTGTATCGTTACTTGAATTTGAATGTAGAAGCTTCATAATTTCCCCAAGTCTCTTCCTTAGTCCTCTGAGCTGTGCCTTGTTAGTGCTCTTACAGAGGATGCTGACAGCAGCGCTAGGTTTGAACAGTCGTCCTTCTGGATTTGCTGCTCCTATTGCAAATGTGCCCCACAGTCTTTTATAGATTGGCACCTTAGTTGTGTGTCACTGCAAAGAGGTTAGTAAAAAAAAAAAAAAAAAAAGCCTTTCTGAAGGAAAGTTTATGGTGTAATTTTTTTCAAATGAAAGAAAAATGAACGAGTAAGGATGCAGTAGTGGTGAAAAAAGGATCCCGTGCTCAGCGTTGCTTCGAGTTGAGTTGCATAATACGGAGGGAAGGCGTTGGTGCTTCCCCTTCTGCTTACAGACCGACTGCAGAAATGCAGATATTTGTGCAGTCTGGCTGGACCAAGAGTCTTGCTAAATAGTCCAGGTCTAAACCACAGATCCTCATTTTTTAAACCCACATTTTGTCAGTGCAGTGAACTTGAGTGCGGGGGTGGGAATGAGCGAAGGGTTGAGATTCGGCTGATCTAACCAGCGACGACGTCTTTGAATTGATGATGGCCATAAACTGAAATGAGAGGTGTTGGCTGCACTTAGGGCAGAAAGCCTTTTCATTGTCAGGACAACGATGCGTTGGTACGGGATGCCCATGTCTAGACCCGTAGAATTTCTCAGTATTTCTCAATATTTCTCAATACTGGACACCGGTCCAGTCTACACCCGTCGAATTTCTCAATATGTGGCTGGTTAAAGGCCTGAGCAACCTGCTCTGCCCTCCTAGCTAATCCTGTTTTGAGTAGTAGGTTGGACTACACGTGTCCTGATGTCACTTCCAACCTAGATTATTCTATGAATCTGTGGACTGCGCTTCCATTTGTTTCATTGTACAGATGAATTTCAGATGGCTCAGGTTCTAAAAAAGGGAAAATGGGTAACTGTCTTTAGAGACTGCATTACCCAAATGAGAGTGGCTGACTGAGCTCTACATCATCTACATCATTGCTCAGCTGTTTTCTTTCAGTATTTTGCCTACAAATGAATGTGTGTGTATATATATATATATAAAATATGCTAAATAGGAAAGGGTAGCAAGTCTATCTTGTTTCTATAGTTAGAGTATAGAAATTGTGTATACAACTGAGTGTTAAAAGGCCTCAATACCTGTAATTTTTTCACATTGAAATCAACAGACAGCTTTTTCCTGGAAACGTGAACATGTTTGATTGCCTCACACATACTACAGCATATTCTAATATCCTGGTCTGTTTACTGTGTACCTGTGCATCTAAGAGTTTCTTTTTTTTTCATTATAATTCAGTTGGAATAAGGAGAAAATCAAGACGGCGTTCACAGTGGGGCAAAGGCATTATTAAGAAGAGGAAAGTCAATAATTTAAAGAAAGATGACGATGATGCAAAGTTTGCTGATGATGAAACTCATGGAGAAGACAGTAAATTGCTGGAAAATGGAAAGCTGGAGATCAGCGCTGACTACATGGAGGAGAATGGGGAGGAAACAGGAGATCTCTCTATGACAAACGATGAATCTTCTTGCGATATTATGGATATAGATGCAGAGCAGAGGCTCAACAACGGCACAGGGAAGGAGAACAATTTTGCATCCACAGAAGAAGAGAGCTCGAACGAGTCTCTGTTAATAACTGACAGCGTTACCCTGAGTGCTGAAAAGGAATTAAGGAAGGGCTCTACGTCGAAAGGAGACTGTGTGAACGGGGAGACGTCTGTACACAGCGCGGAGGGTTTGCCTGGTCCACCGTGTCATAACGGTAAAGTGGAATCTGTGGATGCTGTTTCGCCCTGTGACAACAACGATGGGTCTAGTAACAGGCAAAAATCTTCACCTGAAGATCAGCCAAAGGAGAAGATGGAAGCGTCCAGTGAAAGTCAAGGAGCTGAGTTACCACATTGCAGCAATAATGAAAAAACACTACAGAGCACAGACATTGAAACTAAAGATGCCGAAGCAGATAAAGAAGGTATAGCTCATTTTCAGTGTTTCTGTCCTTACCTTAGTGTTCAAGCTAATATGTCTATATTTTTAATTGTAATACGTTACGCTTATTCTATGATAATATTTTATGAACTGCTCTCTGTTTATTTGAAGCTTTCAGTATGCTTGCAACATGAATTCCACAGAGATAGATTAGAAATCCACCCATGACTTGCTGTAATGTTGTCTTAGGCAAGGAAGTTTATCTCCATGCTTACACTATTCTGCTTATTTTTATAGGTTTTATGGGATATATTGTAAATACCGAGACAACGTTTAAGCAATAATTAAAGATTTAGAAGCTATTACCAATGCAAATAAATCTATGATGTATGTCTTGGGCATTACTGTCTGATTTACATTTTGATCTATATGATATGTTTAACTTCTATTAGAGATTTATAATGAAAGTATCACTGACATTGTGTGAAAGACCATAGAAATACAGACTGCATTGCTTTTGCTCATAGGAAAAGTTAAAGCAGTTTAACTCGTAGCAAAAGCCAGATAAACTGTTGTTTATCTATTGAGGAAGGTATCTGGCTTTGGAGTTGCAGTCCACACAGTAACAGTGCAGCAAAAAGATAAGAGAAGGAGAAGGGAAATCCTGGTGGTGCATAAAAGAAGGGGCCACGTCCTTTGAAGGCAAGAGACGTAGTTTCTTCAGGGAATAGAAATAAAAGCCTTATGCATGATTGCCTTTTTAATTAGCTTTTCAGAATTACCTAAAAGAATGAAATCTTAACTTCAAAAGTTAGCGCTGAGATTTTCAAAGTAAAGGAGCTTTAATGACAGATCTGAATTGTGAGAATATCACTGTGTACGTGTTGTCTGTTTGTACGTACATATTTTCTCCAAGGGTAAGGAGTAGAAGAAAGGTCTTAATAATATCAGAAGAGTATGATGTATGTTAAGATCCTTTACGTTTCTAAATTTAGTAGCTGAATTTTGTATACATTAAGGATGGTTTTAATAACAGGGCGTCCTCAGAAAAAAAAGACATTTTAATTAGTTGAGGAGGAGAAAAACAGTGAGTGAGTGTAGGGAGAGAATCAAAAGTATTTTGTTCTCCATAACATGATTGGACAACAGCTTTAATGCAGAGGTGGAAGAAAACCAAAAATGTTTCACAAAAATGTGAAGTTTCAGGAGCAGAGCAGATGCTAGAATTGCTGTGATGATGAAGACATGGGATGCTTTGGTGAGAAAAGTGAGGGTTTGATTCACTTGATCGGAAAGATTTTGAGCATTAGGTTAATATCTGAACTTCCCTTTGAGGCTGTATAATTTGACATCGCAGAGTAGAAATGATACAATGGGAAAACTCAGTGACACTCGATTTTCTCTTGGGTCTTTGGAGTTGAGTTTTAAAGATGACCAGTTGTATATGTGTTTTCTGAACTGTAGTTTTGCACACCTATAAACCTTGAGAATTCTGCAAAGCTGATGAGTAATGTGCATTGCTCGCTTGGTTTAAAAGAAAAACACAGCCAACAAGCAAAATCAAACCAAAGTGAAGAAACAGGCTGTTCGTTTTGGGAGACTGATTGCGCTGGTAATTGTTTTTCCAATTACAGGTGTATTCAAAAGCAAGAAAACACGAAAAGTCGGTATGGAACAGGCAAAGCCCACAAGTTTGGAACAAGTCCCAGAGGAACCATCGGATCCCTTGCCCTCTGTCGTTGTTGACCATGACAGACTAAAGGTAATGGAACCAAAAAGTAGATGGAGCTGTTAACAGACTCCATGAAAAATGCTTTCTTTCTCTGTTTTGAAGCAACATTTCCGTTATTTTCGACTGCAAACAAGTGTTATTGCTGCAGTGGCTTTGGAAGATGATTTGTTGATCAGGTTTTTTTGAGGAGAAGTTAATGTAACTACTGAATCCTAACTCTGCCATCATTATTACCTTTACAAATCCAGTAATGGCACAGCAGTCCGCTATTTTAATTGCAATTTTTGCAGGTACGCATGTGTGTTAATTGGACATGCCAGTTACTGAGGAACTGCTGGGTTCCTAGTAATTAGGAGTTAACATCATCTTTTCCCTTCCTGTGTACATGTACTTGCTGGAAAGAATTGTTAGTGAATTGGAAAGCAAATTGGAATTTGTACTGATGTTTGGGCATCATAGGCTAAACTCCTGCTAGTTAATATTCTTTCGGTTTTGTCTCTTTTTAAGCAAAGTTACAACAGAATATGCTGTCTCCTGTTGTAAAAACGACCTTGATCTACTATGAAGTTTAGATCCCATTTGTTGTGGAGTACAGATGATAACGCTTCCATTGTTTCCAAAGAGTTTGTAAGAGGAGAAAAGAAATTCTTCATTTTCACTCTCTGCTATTCTGTAAAAATACACCCTTTGCCTTTTGTTTTACAGTTTTACATGTGTTGTCCCTGCCCCTTTCTTTTATGGTACCATTTTGCAACATTTGTGAAATTCCAAATGTGTTTCCATTTAGTACTTTTTGGAATTTTGTGCCAATGAAGTTCTTAAAAATGCCTGCTGTAGCTATCAAAGCAGTTTTTATGGTTTGCTTTGTCATAATTATTGACCAAGATAAAATAGGGTATTGACCAAGATAAAATAGGGTGAGGTATCATTCAAACAGAACAAATATTGCCCCAGCTCTAAGTGAGTATAAAATCTAAGACGAGAAAAAGAAGTGTGGCTATAAGCTGAGAAGTGAAAAGAGAAACTTGAGTCGTTTTGGATTTACACAGAAGCAGTGGCCTTACTGATGTCCAGGTGCGGTTCATTATATTTGTAACCCTCCAAAACAAGGCTTTAGAAGGAAATGGCGTTTCTGGTTGGTCCTTTGAAAAAATAAAAATAAAAAAGTGATTATAAACCCCATCTTAAGTTCACCTTTTGTTGTTCCAACAGAAACTGCTTGATTTGGTGGTTAAGAAAAGTGATAACCTGGCTGTTGACCAACTTGAGAGATTGTATTCACTCCTCAGTCAGTGCATCTACAGACATCGTAGAGACTATGACAAATCACAACTTATAGAGGTGATGTTACACAGTTTCTTTTATTCTTGATCTGATTTTTTTGTGACACTAGTTTTTCAAGAATTATGTTGATCTATCAGTTTGCTGTCGTACTAGTGGGCAGGAGCTTTAAACGGACTTTGAGGAAGGTATCTGTAAGGAGAAGAACAGCTTATGGTACTAATGACTTAAAAAAACAGAGGTAGTTTCTGATAACACTTCCCTCAAAAAAGAATTTAGAACCTAAAAAAATGGGGGAAAACGCAGAGAGAATGTAGCAGCATGGAGAAGCACATGGTGGCAGAGTAAAAATGGAGTAGAAGCGCAGCACATCTGTGATATGACAACAGTGGCTACTTGATGGGCCCACTTAGCCAACATTGCTGTGATTGTCCTTACATGAATTTCTCTAACTAGGCCCCAAAAAATTTATGTACCCCTACTCCTGCCGAAAAAAAGGACAACAATTGGTAGTCCCCAATTGGATCACTGAACACTAAATATTTTCCTCCGTTAATATTTTGCAACAAAACCTGGAAAGACTTTACTGTGGGGTATTGTACAGGTCCCGCAAAATAGTTCTCAAACTATTTTCATGCTATTCCTCTGGCATTTTCACCTAAAACCAGGTGGAAAGTCAGTGCCAAATGTTAGGTAGATTAAGAAGGCATTTATCCAGCAGGAGTATGTACAGACCGATCTTTACTTTGATTCTCTAGACTGTGCATATTGGTGTTTACAGCTGGGTCACCAGTAGCCTGAGCGTGTGGTGAGACTTGAATTCCTGCAGTGTGCTCTTGCAGGGAGGGCTTTCTTAATACATACTGAGTACATTAATTACATCAATGACCCTAATGAACTTCGATTTTTCTCATGGACTGTTATAGTGGAGGGCTTTTCTGCACTGACACTTCTTTTAATTAGTCATCTTTTAACATAGTTTCATAGCAGATAATAAACAGAAATGCTTGTTTTCCTATTAATGAATTGTTCAGATTTAAAAAAAAAAAAAAGAAAGAAATAGCCTAGTGAATACGATTATGCAATGTAATATAACTTGATTCTTGTCTCTGTGTATTTACGTGTAATGGATGCTCTTGTGTCTCTTGGCAGGAGATGGAAGGAACAGTTCATGTGTTCGAAACATTCCTGTGAACTCGTCGAGATGGGTGGGTTTATCCTCTTCAGCTGCTCAAGGGAGAGCAGTCCTCTGAGCCATTCAGTTCCCATTTGCACCAAGTATGTGCAGAGCCTTGGTCTTAAGTGCTCTCTCTTTTTCTTTCTGTTGAATTTGGTGCTATTGTCTCAGGTACCTGAAACCAACCAGCCTACAAGAACCAAACGGAACTTCATATAGTTGTTTCTGATATAAATAAAGAATACAATGCCACAGCTTGGAGATTTTTGGTGCTACAGAAACTGTTCTCATTTCTGCTCTTGTTCACTCTACATGCATTGTCTTTGGGGAAACTTCAGGCAAAGTGGAGACCAACACATACAAGAGGACTGGAAAGAGCAGATCTAAGTTGAATATTTTTAAACAGGCAACCTTTTTTTAATTTTTTTTTTTCCAATTTTTCTCTTCTCTGGGGTTATGGACAAAAAAAAGATCTGTTCTAAAGAAGGCAATGATGCATTGTGGTAGGAATCTTGAGTAACTGGATGTACAGTAATTTGAAGATGAGGCTCTCTAGAACTGCCTTTAATGTGCCTTTTAGTCAATTGAGAAAGATAAGGCTAATCATTTGGTTTGGATTATAGCAGATGGCAATGTTAGAAAAGCTGTCTTCAGAGTGAAGATCTCCAAAAGGATGATTTGTATTCTCTTCACTGGATGGCAACCAGTATTACGGTTCTATAATGCCTGTCTTGCTCTACAGAACTAAACTAAGACACACTGAAAAAGCCACACACTTTACCGAAATGGTGAAATTCCTTTTTCATTGGTCTATATTTGTTTTAGAAACAGGTTACACAGTGAAACTCTTCTGTGTTGCTAAAAAATGAAGCATTTTCCCACCGTCTCCGTGTTTTTTCATTGCGAGTTCTTTAAGAAAACCAAGTTTAATACTGGCAGGTTTCTTTCTGAAGTTCCGTGTTTGTAATATAGCTTGGACTGTGCAGTGCAGGTAAGAGGACGCTCTAGTCAGTCGAAAGTCCTGGAGCCCAAGCTCACTTGACAAGAAAACTTAAACTAGGCTTCGCCAGTCGGTCCACGCAACACGTTGTTAATGTTGGGGGGATTGGCGGACAGCCTGTCGGATTGATCCGTTCAGACCAAGGTTTTCTGGGTCTGAAGTGCGTAGTTCAAAACCTTTCCTTTTTGGCAACTGCAGAGAACGCAGTTTCAAGAAAAAGTTTGGTCCCAAGCTCAGTCTTAACGATATTGCCTGGGTCAATTTATTCCAGACCTACGTGGAAAGCGTTTTTAGAGAAGTTGGCCGGTGTTCCTGTCGTTAAACCATTCATTGTGACTGTCCCTACGTAGCTGCGGAAAAGTGTCTTTCCGGAAATATGCAACACAGTGTGATTAGTTTTTAATTAGAGAAACCAGTCTCGGAGTACTGCAGAGACACTGAGCTACCTCAGCTTTTTGTATTTTAGTTACCAACAGTGTTCGTGGAGGACTGTAATCGCTCTGCTCCCATTTATAGACGGAAGCTAAGGTACTTGTCTCCACCTCTCCGGCTCCCGGTAGTCTTGTGCTGCAGAGAAACAAACCGTGGGCCTTGGGCTACTGCAGTAATCCAAAGTGCTTTGTATAGTATGGTTGAACGTAATTCTCTCGCAGATCTTTTTTCTCCCCTGAATGCCGCTGCTTTTCTTCATAGCTAGCAGCAGAAAAAGGTTTTAAGCGTTCGTGTGCGTCTAGTTACACCTTCTCAATGCGACCTGTGCAGAAACACTGTATTTTTTAAGGTGGGAAAGTGCGATTAAAAACGACAAAAACAAGCAGAAAATGCGTTTTCAAGGAGATTCTTTGATCTCGGATTTGATTATGGGATTTTTTTTCCATGTTTCGTTTAGTATTTATTAGCATCATACCTGTTTGAGATATTTTTGTGTCTGGTACATTAACAGCATTTTGTATTTTGATGGAAATTGTTACAAACTTTAAGATTTGATTAAATAAAATGTAGCAGATTTTTTGTAGCAAGTTTCTGATAAAAGGGGTTTTTGCAAGTCTCAGGTTCTTGCTGCAGAATTTTTTAAAAATATTTATTCCAGTTTCACTTACTCAAAGAAGTTTTTGTTCAAGTAACAGCAGCACTTGTGGAAGATAAAACCGCATACCTTTTTAAGAAGATAGTAAATTTATATGAATTCAAACAGTTGAGAATTTTAGTCACCAGTGAGTGTCAGAAGCAAGTTTAAGCTGATGCCTAGCGTTAAAAATGGTTCGAAAAGGTCAAGTTCCTAAAGGAAAATTTCTACTGTCAGTTGTTGATTGGGGAAAAAACCGTAAGAGGCAACTGTACTAATTGAGGAGCTGCCGTGTTGTGGCAGAGAAAACCAGATGATGCCAGATGTTCTAGCGGACGGCTTACCTGAAGTGATGTACTCGCCTTCCTAGCCCAAATAACCACGCTTCAGTTCTTGTTTTCCTTTACAGACGTCTGGTGGTTAGAGCGTTAAAACAGCTGTTCAACCTATCCATGTGGTCTAAACTTGTTTACTCTCTGTACGTCTTCAGTTTTTGTTTTGGGGTTTGGTTTTTTTTTTTCCCGCCGCGTAGCAAATTGTACAAATTGACCTCTCCTCGTTTCTTGTTGTGAAAATTGCAAATCAGCTCCGGCGTGAGTCCTTGTGCTGGGGTCAGTGGACTGGGGCCGCCCAGAAGCAAGGAGGTTCCTCTCTGGGGCTGGTGGGGCTCTCGTGGAGATGATAGGGTTGCTCTTGGGTGAAGTTGATGGCTTATGGAGTTCGTTGTATTTGCAAGCTTGAATCTCGCCTGTGATTAATTTTTTTTTAAATTTCGTTTTGTGTCCTCTGTATCGTTACTTGATTTCTTCATATGCCAATGTATTTATAGGATTACTGTTTTTTGGTAATATCTTGTCTTCCTTTTTTTTTTTTGGTGGGTCAGCTCTGATTTTACCTTCAGTCTCCTGCAGGTCCTGCAGCTGATAGTCATTTATTTTGTTCTTATTTTATTTTGTAATCACAACATAAGCTTGAATTTGGGCTTGTACTTGCATCTTTTGTATCGTGTACATCGGGTTATTTAGACATTGGGGAGTCCTGTTTGGTTTCATTAATGTGTGTCTACTTCGTGGATTAAGTAGACTTCCTTCATCAACTATGGTATATTTTGGATTCTATAGTTTTATTCAGAACTGTGTTTAAATTGATGTTTTGCATTTTGACTTCATTTTACGTTAGTTTGAAGTAAGTTATTTAATTTTTTTGAACTTCTGGAAATTTTGAACATTTTACTGTAATTTGTAATATAACTGCTGTGAAATACTTGAATAAAGATGACAAGAAAACACAGCTTTAGCTCCTTCAGAAATGTATTTGAAAGAAATGGTGCCTCCTAGCTGATTTCGAGTGTGGTGGGTTTTTTCTACCAAACCTGTCACAATTCAGGTGTTTTATTCTGGGATCTTGCTGTTTAGGTATTTTGAGCAGTTCAATCCGTGACTTTTGCTTTTGGTGTTTGTCCATTAAAGAAGAAGAAGCTTCTATTACGAATTTTGACTGAAGAAGTGAAATTAGCCTTGCATGCTGGCGAGTGAATAACGGAATTGTTAGGAAGTTACGCTCTCTGCTTAGAAAATGTTTTATTTTCAGCTGCCAAGTACCACCCAGCACTGCTTTTAGCGCATCAGCGTCCCAGTAATGTCAGAGTTTCTCATTGGAGTTCTTTTTTAAGGAAACCCTCTCTTTCCTATTTATCGTTGTTCTTTTTGTGGTTTGTTTTTTGGGGGTTGGGTTTTATTTGTTTGGTTTTTTTTTTTTTTAAGACGAGCTTCTAAATTATTTCAGAATTTCTTCACTTACCTTCCCCCAATAATTGTTGCATAGGAGAGCAAGCTGCTAGAGGTTGTGCAAGTGAAGAATCAACCCACATCTTACTCCCTGGCAATTTATCTGGCGCTAATAAACTGCGTGTGATGTGTGTAATGTGGAACGGAGTACGAGCAGCTGTTCTGTGCCTCTGCCACAGCCTCTCCCGACGTGCAGCACACAGAAGACACCTGCTTGTTTTCCTCTTTTCCCTTCCGTGTACCTCAAGCTGTAGGGCTCCTGGGCAAAGGGCTAGTTGAGGAAGAAGGTGTAGTAGTAATTTACTTCATGTCTGACTCCAATTCCACTTTTCTATGCAGCTCTGAAAGCACAATTAGATGTGAAATCCAGTATCTGTTATATAAACTATTATATAGATACGGTAATGAAATTGGTCAGTGAGAGCCTCAGCTCATTTTGGATCCACGTGGTCGGGTGGGGTGTTTGGATCCGAATGGCCTTGCAGAGATACCAGCAAGATACTCGTGCTTGACGCCGTCCGAGGGGGTTGCAACCCCTGAGTAAAGAATGTAGGGTGTGAGGTCTTGGGGTATCTCTTGCTGTCTTTGGGAGTGGTGATGGCCATGTCAACAGAAAGAATAATTTCAGACCTGATTTCTGTCAGTAGCTGTAAAAATCAGTGAAAAGGGGGAAAACTGTGCATTATTTGGATGTTGACAGAAGGTTTGTTGTAGAAATACTCAGTGAACATGGAGTGCTTCAGAAGCACCAATTGGTGAGGAATTGTTGGGTTGCATCACATTTTGAAAAGCTGTAACTTCCTTGTTTAAGCACTTTGGTCAAAGTTAATTGAATACATGCAGTTAATAAAACCTTAGTAAAAGGCTTGTGCAACTCTCACATTTGTCAGGTGTTCTCCTCAACACTGCTTGCTTCTGCTGCTGGTTTTGGCTTTGGAAGTATCACAGAATCACAGAATGTCAGGGATTGGAAGGGACCTCAAAAGATCATCTAGTCCAATCCCTCTGCCAGAGCAGGAACGCCTAGATTATGCTACACAGGAACATGTCCAGGCAGGTTTTGAATGTCTCCAGAGAAGGAGACGCCACAACCTCCCTGGGCAGCCTGTGCCAGGGCTCTGTCACCCTCACTGAGAAGAAGTTTCTTCTCAAGTTTAAGTGGAACCTCTTGTGTTCCAACTTGATTCCATTACCCCTTGTCCTATCATAGTTTGCAACCGTGAAGAGCCTGGCTCCATCCTCCTGACACTCCCCCTTTATGTATTTATAAACACTAATAAGGTCACCCCTCAGTCTCCTCTACTCCAAACTAAAGAGCCCCAGCTCCCTCAGTCTTTTCTCATAAGGGAGATGCTCCACTCCCTTAATCATCCTAGTTGCCCTGTGCTGGACTCTCTCCAGCAACTCCCTGTCCTTCTTGAACTGAGGGGCCCAGAACTGGACACAGTATTCCAGATGGGGTCTCACCAGGGCAGAGTAGAGGGGAAGGAGAACCTCTCTTGACCTACTAACCACCCCCCTTCTAATACACCCCAGGATGCCATTGGCCTTCCTGGCCATGAGGGCACACTGCTGGCTCATGGCCGTCCTGTTGTCCACCAGGACCCCCAGGTCCCTTTCCCCTACACTGCTCTCTAACAGGTCGTTCCCCAACCTACACTGGAACCTGGGGTTGTTCCTGCCAAGATGTAGGACCCTACACTTGTTGTATTTCATCAAGTTATTCTCTGCCCAACCCTCCAGCCTGTCCAGGTCTCGCTGGATGGCAGCACAACCTTCTGGTGTGTCAGCCACTCCTCCCAGCTTGGTGTCATCAGCAAACTTCCTGATAGTACACTCAATTCCCTCATGTAGATTTGAAATGCGATTTCCCATATTTCCTTCAATTTGCTGTACTGCACATCCTGTTTCCTCCTTGAAGCTCCTCACATAATTTATTTAAATAAATTAAAAATTAGGTCCTTTTGTTCTGTATCTTAGAATCATAGAATCAGAATTGTCAGGGTTGGAAGGGACCTAAAGATCATCTAGTTCCAACCCCCCCGCCATGGGCAGGGACATCCCCCACCAGATCAGGCTGCTCAGAGACCCATCCAGCCTGACCTTAAAAACTTGGTTGGGATTTGGATTTGGACCTGTAATGCGTGGAGTTTTAAGCTAGCACTGCATGTGAATAAATTCAGCAAGCTAAAGCAGTAAACTTAGGAACTGATTAATGAA
Organism: Trogon surrucura; assembly: GCA_020746105.1. Taxonomy (NCBI): domain Eukaryota; kingdom Metazoa; phylum Chordata; class Aves; order Trogoniformes; family Trogonidae; genus Trogon; species Trogon surrucura. The sequence goes on from CM036618.1 coordinate 8,900,794, forward strand.
GTCAAATACTTCATTTTTTTTTCTCCTGCTTTTATGCATCACTTGTGGTCATGTAACTATTATGTAAAAATGAGGGATTATAAATTTTAACACTAATTAATTCAGCCTCATTCCATTTCTAGGTGAGTAATTTTTTTTTTACAGCATGATCATTTGCATAGGGCATATATTTCAGTTGAACCCACTGCCAGTCTGTGACTGCTACTAAATTCCATTTATTTTAGGAATGCATTTGATTTACACTATATTGGCCTTACTTTAATAGTAGAGAAAATCCTTTTCCTTTAAAAAACAGTATAAGCTGCTAAGGTTTCAAACGGATTCGCCACTTTTATTGGAATGTTGGTGTAAAACCTGGCCATCCAGATTAAGGTGTTTTGTTTCCTCTCCGTGTTTTGTTCTGTGTCCTTCTGTCAGCAGTTGGCAATTTGGGAGGGGACGGGTGAGATGGCTGCTGGGAGGTTCATCCCTTTTTTTTTGTCGTGGAGATGAGTCTGATCGTGATGAAAAACCTTGTTGCGTCAATATAAAAAATTGAGTTGTGCTGTTACCCAGAGATGTTCAACTGTGTCTCTAGGAAAGCAGGAATGCGTAGATGACCTGTCAGCTTTGGGACTCTAGATTGGGTCGAAGAAAAGATTTGGGGAAGTTTCAAAAGGGCTGTCTTTGAAGTATTTATTCAGCAAAGGTGCTAAAAGAGAGACCAAAATAGAGAAGATTAATTCATCCTAGAAAACATGTTAAATTGGGAATAAATTTGCTAAGAAATCAAATAGTTCTGCTGTAGAAGGAAGAGAAAATGATGCCGTTTTAGTTAAGGAACTATTTGTTGTCTCCAGAACTGTAGCTCTGGGTCCGTCATAAAGGTCTTGCCTTCTCTTACCGGTTTTGTTACACGCTGTAGAATCCCTTCTCTGTTTGGAGGCTACCCTGGAAGAACGGCGATACCCAATTTTGGTGATAGCGAAGGACAAATTGCCGATCTTACTTCAAGTTTCAGATGAACATAATTCTGAAATGAGTTTTGAAGAGATGTCCACTGCATTCTCTGTGACGTTACAAAAGGTTTAGTGAGATAAAGGAAATACAATGTGAATAGTCACATTGTATATGATGATTAAAATCAATTTAGTAGTAAATTACTGTTTCATGTAAACATTTTTAAGTATCAGAAATACAGACACATAAGACACTGTTTTCATGAAGTAACTGGTTTAAAATTCATGTCTAGTCTTTACGTTGGGGTTAGATGCTTCGGAGTCTTGCTCTAAAATTTAAAGCATGTTTCAAAGGCAGAAAGCTTTGTTAAAACTAAAAATGTTCCTTTTTCACAGGATTCAGAGGACAGCCATGAAAGCACCAGCCAAGCATAAATTTTAGTGTTAATCTTTTCAGTATGTGAGAGTAAATTTTGGAAATGGAAGTGAGCTGACGCCTAATGAAGATTTAAATGTTTAGGAGTTTGTCACAAAAATTTGGGGTTATTCACAGAGAAATAATGTCAACAGAGAACACTGTTGAATGCTGTGGCACATATAATTTAACCTTGTGTGTGCGCAGGGTCTGCAGCCTTTTCAGGAAGGGCATCTGGTCTTGAGGTGCAGAATTCATACATCTACCCTGCTCTTTGAGCATTTCATCAAGTGGTTAAGCTCGTGGGTACAAACACATGCCTTAGTCCTCATTTGTTTTAGTCCAGCTTCTACTTCCAGGAGCTGCTTCTTGTCTTCTCTTTAATGTTCTGGACTTTTTGCACGTAGATTTTTTTTTCCCCCGCCCTCCATGTAGATACTAATGCACTGTGATCACGCAGCCTCTCAGTCTTCTTTTTTGCTGAGCAGAATGAGCTCTTTATGGCTTTCACTGCATTTTCTCCAGCCTTTAAGTCAATTTTGTGGCTCTTTTCGGCAGTAGGTCAATTTTTCAACATCTTCTAAAACATTTGTTCACAGAGGAAATTGATGTGATATCCCAGCATTGGTCCCACCAGTGCCATAGAGAGAGCTAAAAATCACTGATTCCTGCTCACTGCTCCCCTTTTTACACATCCAAAAATCAATTTATTCCCTTTATGCCATGGAACTGGGCTGGGAGCTCTTGTTGCTTGACTCTTCTCACACTTGCAGCTTTTCACGATGCTGTTCGTCACCCTGAATGTCAGCCTTCCCCATTCCCACCTCTCTGAGGTCCTGCTCAGCTTTAGGAAAAGAAGTTTTGTTCTAGTGGTCCCAGCCAGCCAGAGGAGCCAGCACAGCACGTCTGGCTTGTTTGCTCCTCGCGGCTTTCTGCTTTGCTAATCTCTGTTTCCAGCGGTCTGTGACTAGTGATTTATGTCAATATTTTCCTTCAACAACTGTGGAAGAAGAAGATCCCTCATTAGAAATACTCTGATAATACCAAATTGAGATTAGATATTCCTCAATTAATCTGCCTATTCTTAGCCTGTTTAAATTTGCTGTCTGAATACTGTACCACGAGAGAGTTGAAGTATTTTGTCACATGCTGTTGAAAATCTATTACCTTATCAATCAAACGCGTAATCCTGTCAGAGAATGAGATCAGGTTTGTGTGATACAGCTGATTTTCTAGAAAATCATCATATTCATTCTTATCTCTCTGATTCCTGATCAGTTTAGTTAGATATCATCTTCCCATTTTTACTTGGGATTGATGTCAGGTGAATGCCCTGTAATTACCCTGTCATTTCACGTGCCCTTTTGATAACTGGCACTTTCTGAAATACCCAGGTGTTATTAAAATTTGATGTCAGCAGGGCAGAGACTTCTCGGCTTTTGGAGATGGTTGAGTGTTAGGTTGCCTCCTGAATTTGAAAGACCCTCACCCCCTAAGGGAGAGTCTTAATTCCTTTTCCAGGTAGCGTGCAGTCAGGACATCTTAATCCCCATAGCGGATACCTCTTGCCAAATAGAAAACAGAAATGCAAACCACTCCCGAGCACTCCCTGCCACGTTTCCACTTTGCATTTTCCCTGGCAAGGCTGTGTGTGGCATTTCTGTGTGCAAGGCAGCTTGCAGAAAAGCTGAGCATAAACTGAAGCAGGTAAAATGGAACTTGGTGTTAACAAGTAACGAGGCCCTGAATTCGTAGGACATGAAAGTAAATAACTTCCTAAAAGAGAGTCTCTTTTAATGGAAACAGTGGCTACAGAAATTCCAGTAGGCATGGAAATTTATGTTTGCTTTTTGACTCAAGTGGAGGGACAGTGCGTAAGTAGAGCAAAACACTCAATATACTCTTCAGACTTAAACGTCACCTTCTCAGTTCAGTTCACCGGCCCTTACTCTGATGCTGTCCTCCAGCACAAGGATATTGTATGAGAAATTAGGGACAGCTTTTTTTAAGTTCCCAAGATGTGGAGAAAAATTGTTCCTTTCTAGCTGCAAGAGCTATTACTTTTTTATCTTTTTTTTTTTTTAAATGAGGTGAGAGGACTAAGCTTGTGTAGGAATGTCAGTGGTGACCTTCCTTAGGTGTCTGCTCTTCAGCCACAAAAACATGAGAAAAGGTCACTGATGCTGGATGACAGGGAAAGTGTGTGCATTGCCTGTGGTGTGAGGCACAACTTATCCTGGGTTGTCATCACAACCCCTCATTCTATATTAATTTGCTTACATGATACAAGCTGAAGTTGCCCGTCAAGGTATTAAAAGACCAGTTTTACTCGTGCTGTTCTCTGGACAGGTAGGTCATGGAAGAGTTTGATACCGTTGCCAGTCTGAATCTTGCCGTGTACAGTCTGGGATATGAACTCCAAAGGAAAAGAGAATGCTGCTCAAAAAATAACAGATGACAGAATTAAAACCAGCAGGCAGCCTTTCATTGTGGAGACCACCACTAATGAAAAATTCAGAGGCAGGTTTGGCTTGATGACAGCACTGGAGCTTCTTTCTCCCAGTCAGTAACTGAGCCAAAGCATTTAATTCTGTGTTATGCTGCTACCGATTGAAGTAGAATTTGTTAAGATAAAGAAAATCGAGAAGTGCTACTCTTTAAGAAAGCTGCTAGCTAAACAGGGATTACTGAAAGTGTTAGCAAGGGAAAAAAGACCAGTTGACTGACAGAGGGAGTCGTTTTTCAAGGTAGTCTTCTGCTTTCAGTTTTGGGTGCCTCCCTACAAGAAATACATGGAGGTTCTGGAGCGTGTCCAGAGAAGGGCGACAAAGCTGGTGGAGGATCTCGATAACAAGTCTTACGAGGAGCAACAGAGAGAGCTGGGCTTGTTTAGCCTGGAGAAAAGGAGGCTGAGGGGAGACCTTATTGGTCTCTACAACTACCTGAAAGGAGGTTGTAGTGAGATGGGAGTCCAGCTATTCTGCCAAGTAGCAAATGATGGGATGAGAAGATACAGCCTCAGTTTGTGCCAGGGGAGGTTTAGATTGGATACTGGGGAAAAATTCTTCAATGAAAGGATTGTCAAGCACTGAACAGGCTGCCCAGGGCAGTGGTGGAACCACCATCCCTGGAGAGGTATTTAAAAGATATGTAGATGTGGTCATTAGGGACATGGTTTAGTGGTGGACCTGGCATTGCTAGGTTAACGGTTGGACTTCTTAAATGTCTTTTCCAGCCTAAATGATTTTTATGATTCTTTTTTGTTTCCAGTCTCCAGCAGTTGGAGACCGTGCTGGCCTGATTGTCATGCTTGTGCAGCTTGGCTGAGGAGCCCATGATGGCAGCTCTTGCTTTCATGAATTCTAACCTCAGCGAATGTTTAATCGTGCCTCAAACAGACTGGCTTTTCAGAGGAAAAATGGTGTTTCTGTTCTGGTATCGCTGTCCAGCTTAATGTAATGAGTGATGGAAACACTGTGCCTGAGACACATCCATCTGCTTCCCTCCAGACCATTTTCTTCCTGGCTTTTTCTGCAGTCTAAAGTTATCAACCCAGAACACTCACCGATGATGGGAACTTACTGCTGCTTTTCCGTAAGTGCTGGCATCTCTACTTCAGCCGAAAGCGTGTTTCAGCTCCTGTTTTGGAGCCGGTTTGAAATGGGAAAGAAGGCATTAAGGGGTGAGCTTCAGGGTCTTGTCCAATTTATAAAGCTTGTATTAGCATGACAAGCTGTAGAAATGTCCAAGTTGATACAAAGTCAACTTCTTCCTATGGACCTGGCACAGGTTGCAGCCTGCTGGGACTTTACTCCATGTGCTGTTTGTAGGTTTATCCCCTATCATATTATTTTATGTTATATTACATTCTGTTAAGTCCTTTTTTGGTTGGTGATGAGGAGGCAGTAGGGTTCTGAGACCTTGCCTCTTTATTCAAGACAAGGGAGAAAAGCTTCAGGATTGGTTCTCTTTTTTTTTTCCGAGGAATTCTCCGTGAGAAGCCGGTCGGGTGGGCAAGGACTTGAAGCAGTTTGTGCCTTTGTCCTCTGCTGACTGAACCACAGCGGCACTCGGGAAGTCAGACAGAAGCCGGGGCTGCAGCTCCTCTCCCAGCTGATCCCTGCGGCTGCGGGACGTGGGTGCTCGTGCCGGCGTTCAGCTTGTCTGGGCTCCACCAAGGGCAAGCTGAAGTGTAACGAGCGGTCTAATTAGCTCGCTCCAATTGCGCTGCGCTAAGCTCAGCCTTAACACCTAGCTGCAGTTAATTAAAAGACAGGGCTGCCGAGGTTTTATTAGTACAGTGTTTGCCACTAGATGAGACACCGGGAGAAAAGTGGATGACTTGGGTAAATTGTCAAGGAGAGGTGATTACCTGAACGCAGCGAACGCCCCTGTTTGGAGATCACGCTCCTTCCCAGGTGAGCCAGCGGAGAGTCAAACCAGCCAACAAAAGCGGTTTGGTTGTTGCTGGGCTGCTGAGCCAGCCTGTCCCCAAAATTTCTTAAAGCTTTTAAGAGGAAGAATCTCTGAGCAGATACGTGCACATGATTCGTTTGGCAAAAGCGCTCAGCCAGCTTCCCAGAGGGGAACTAAAATAATTTCCACGTACAAGTAAAGCAAATAGCCTGTGTCTTGCTCATCCTACCACGTATTATTGACTAGTGCTGAGCAAGAGATCTCTGCGGCGCGTTGATGGAAAGGTTGGCAACTCATTCCGCTGGGTCTGGATTATTGCAGCGTGGTTGTGCGATAGTGAATTGCCAGGCTTTTCGTAATCTTCACAGGCTGTTCAACTAAACCTAAACTAAAATGTTTAAAAACTGCTCTTCACACCCTTAAATACCTGTGTAGATGTATTCTCTAAGATCCGGAGGCAATTTCAATGTATGTTAAATTCACCCTGTTAACGAGTAGAACAGAAACACCTCTGAAGATTCAGCTGAAATGTTCCACTGTGGTGGCATTTGAGACTGGTTCTATGTGGCTCATCTTTGTTCCATATCCAGTTTTACAACTACCAGAGGACACCGTCACGAAACATCAAAGAAACCACGCGGTTGCACTGCAGTGCTCTCTGAAAGATGTGCCCAGTGAGGGACAGAGCTCCCGCTCTGGGTCCGAAGGAATTTTGACCGTAGGGCACAAGTGGCTTTCATTTTTAGTGCGGTACAAACCCCAACTTTCATTTAAAACAAAGCGAAAACCAGACAAACAAAAGCTGTTTGTTAGTGTTTTTGTCGCGATAGTTTCCTAAACTATCTTGAGCCCTTTTTATTCTTATAGTAAGTTTGGGAAAATGAAGAAGCAATTTTGCTGAATAAAATCCCCAAATAATTTCTAATAACTTTTTTTTTTTTTTTTTGGAAAGGAGAATAAAAGTCATTTGGGAGCTCCTGCGGATTTAAATATTAGCAATACACCTTTGGGGTGGCAAGAGAAGCTGGCTGGTTGGAATGAACACATTTTCATCCACAGCTGGGATGAACCCTGAGGTCACCATTCATGCGGTGTTGTTTCTTGTTCGGTCGTGACAAAATTAATCCAATCTGGATGCTGGATCTAGATCTATAAATATATTTATTATAATATAACAAGAACTTAACAGTAAACATAAACTATATACAATACCATTACAGATAACCCTGTTTTTAATATTATTCACAGAAATAGCCAGTTTTGTTCCAGTGTGAGAAATGAAGAAATAAGCTAAATTGGAAATGTTGCATGTGTTTAGGTCTTGCTGACAGGTAGCACCTCCTTTGGAGGCAGACACACACCAACACTAAAATTAGTCCTGCCCCAGGCAGTTAGAAACTTGTGCTCCAATCTTTAGGTTCACACTTGCACCCTGTTTGACATAAATAGTTTAAATGACATACTAGTATATAATTTTGTTGTGCTTCTTTTTTTTTTTTTTTCCTTCTTCAAAGAATAAATAAAACAACTGCATAACAAAGGCTGGAACCTCACTGTCTAAATGAGAGACTTGAGTCACCCTATAGCTTGACTCAGCTGACTTGAGCACTTTAAATACTGCAAGATACAAATTTTGTGTTTTTTTTCTTTTATTTTATAAACGATTATTAATAAAATAAGATGATTAGCTAACCATCTGCATTGATTTCCCCAAAGCTGTAGGCAGACCTCCCTCTGTATAAAAAGGCTAGCGTATTTGGTATGAAATTTAACTAGATAATGATGGTAAGATCTCACCCACGCCCTGTCCAGGACCCTCCTTGAATTACTGGCATGGCATTTGGGATGCGAGTCTGCAAAGGCAAGTATGGCAACTTTTTTTTTTTTTTTTTCCCCTCTACTTGGAAAGAAATCAGACAATCCTTAGCTCGGGGTTACTGCCTAGTTGTGAATTTTCCTCTGCCCCCTCCATGTTACCCGGACCATCTCCCACTTGATCCTTTTATGTATAAATTTATAAAGAATTTCCACATCACAATGCTCTCTGGATAGACAATATTTTAATATATATAAAAATATAACCCCTGTGCTGTGCATATACTTACAAGTCTACATAGTAATCATTTTTAAGTCTCTTGTACTGGGCTTAAGTCTATGCGTTTTTTTCTACCATGGGATTTAAACCTGCGTGTTCAAAATCTGTAGAGAAGTATAAGGTTTCCACACTTACGGAGAAACTTGAAAAATAAAATAAAAAAAAACTTCTCAGACTTTACATAAAAGATAGTGGCGTATGTCCCAATGTCAGGAATTTTGGTTGAGAGCCAAAACGGAGCGCGTAGCCACAACAGGAGACACCTTCTCCATTTGACACAGAGGTGGAAATCCCACCCTACGCTGCGTGTTTTAATCTCAGTCGGAAGTGAAACGGGGTTTTATCAGGAGAATGCCTCGGGAATCCAAACCATTTGCCTTTTGTGTTATGGGAATCGAGCACTGCCAAGTTTGCTCATCAGTGGAAAATGGGAGGAAAAGGTTTAGAAGCCCTCCCCCCAAAGGCACGGCCACACGTGCCCACAAAAGTATCACCGGGAGCAGAAACTCATCCAGCCCCACAGACTGTTGTTTTTTCCTCCCCCGCCTTCGTTTCACATGGAATTTATTACCAATTGTTGTTCTCCCCAGTCCCCACCTCACCCCCCTTCTGGGCTCTCCTCTAGAGGACTGAAAGATTTGTTTGATCCGATGGAAGACTGACATCAACGTAAGCCATCTGTCACACAAGATTCCTCTCAGTCATTGGTATTGAAAAGCATGTATTTGTTAAAAACAAATGTAGGAATCAAAGTGGTAAGGACACTTTGACCTTTCAAATAGATTGATGCCTGAAGTGTAACAGTAAAACTAATCTGCATGGTTATTTTAAGAATCAAGCTTGAGCTCTAAAGTAAAATGCAGATTATTTTTTGTTTTTCCTCTCTTCCCCAGCTTAAAAAATATGTGAAATTCTATTGCACCTGGGTTGACCAAAAGCCGACATCCAGAACAAGTGCCACTATAACATCTAGTGACACCCTTGTATTATTAAGTTACAATATCTTACATAGCACGGAGCTCTCTGCTCCTTGTTCACCAAAAGGTGAGGATGATTTTTCTACATTCAATGTAGACACTATTCAAGACTTTAGAGCAATATGTTCACTGGCTGGCTTTGCTGCTTTTGTTTCTTAAGTAGTAGTATTCTTCTTGCCTGCTTTCCACAGGTACAAACAGTTCTCCATCCAACTCCTGGGTAACATCAGCCGCTCTGAATGTACTTCTTGATTACTACACAGCCGTGTCGAAAAACAGGGCAGGGCATATTTGGTAGAAGTGTCCACGTATTTGTCTTAGGGTCGTAGGCTTCCATGTTTCCTAGAGCAGGTCCTTCACTGCTAACGATCCCACCAGTGGCATAAATTTTTCCATCCAGAACCACGGCGCTGTGTTTTTTTTAAAAAAAAAAGAAAAAAGTTTTAGTTAGTGTTCTTAGGCAACGGTTTCCTTTTTAGGCTTAAAACAAACCCAGTCTCCTTCTCTGGAGACAGTCAAAACCCGCCTGGACGCGTTCCTGTGTGACCTACTGTAGGTGATCCTGCTCTGGCAGGGGGGCTGGACTAGATGATCTTTTGAGGTCCCTTCCAACTCCTAACACTCTGTGACTCTGTGGCTGTGCTCTGGTGCAGGAGCCTGGAGGTCCTGCTGGCTTGTCCTCATGCACCAGGAGGGGTGGTGGCGAGGAAGAGCCAACCCCAGGCACATGAATCTGACGGTTGCGGATGTGCAGCTCAGGACAGGCAGGGGAGCTGTATGTTGGCGTCTAAAGAAGACAAAAGTCTTTATTGCCTTTTAAAAATGAAAGTTTCTGACTTCAGACATAGTTGGAGATTAAAACAGTTTACTTGTAGAGTATTAGAATTAATTGTGAGATCACTTAAAATTATGATGAATTGAAATTTGTCTTACGAGGCACATTGCTTAGCATGAGTAGCCGGATTTACTGAAGCCTTAGACCCAGACTGTGGACGTTTACTTAAGCACTGAAGAGCTTAGGCTGAAGAAAGGCCTGGAAACCAATGCTAATTGAGACAGATCAATAGAAACTGCAACCTCGAGATAAAGAATCCACACCTGGAGAGACAGAAAGGATCCAGTGAGGAACAAGAAGACCCCAGACCCAGATATTACTATTGGACGGAACTGTCGTGTGAGGGGAGGTGAACCTGGATTGTAAAGGTATAATTGCAGAAGGATTTCTTTGTTCAGGGTCCCAGCTCAAGCTGAAATAAACCGACTCTATGGCAGAACCTTGGGTCCAAACTCTTCTTTATAGTCGGGATCTAAGACTGGATGCAGCCCCACCAAGACTCCTCTTCATGAGGAAGTTTAGAAAGCAAGGGGGTCCAGTCTGAACCTCACAGCTCAGCACGAGGGGCTTCCTGGACTCTTCTAGAACAGCCAGCTCTTGCACATCAAGGACAATGAGGTTGGGCTAATCCCACGGGCTCTTGATAGGAGGGAAGGTGCACAGATCTAAAGACATTTGAAAGAAGAATTGCCCTTCAGCCTCATCTCTTCCTATGCCTTCCACTTAACCCCTCGGCCTCTCCAGCAGTCGTGCCCCAGGCATGGCACTCATTTTGGGCTACTGAAGATGGAAAATGAGGGGCTCTGGTCTGGGGTGTGTGTCTATTTAGAAACAACCGAGGCAGCTGGGTAGAAGTTTATGCAGGGCTTGCTGTGTTCTCCATGCTGCCTTCCCACTATGTGCAGGGAACCCAAAAGTGGGGGTGTCTTTGTTTTCCATCTGCCAGGAACCCTGAGTTTGCCTCCCAATACTTAAAGATGTTAAGCTGGGTGGGGTTGGTGGTGGCTTTTCTGGTGGTCAGGCCCCTTCCAAGAGCTGCCCGTCAATGGTTGCGTTGGGAAGGAAAATGGGAGATTAGCAGAGCGCGTACGTGCCAGAGGACAGCAGGGAGAAAAAGAGGGGAGGGGAAGAGCAGAAATTAATTGCAGCCAAGACGGTGGCCTAGAAGTAAGAAGGTGGAGAAGGGCAGTAACTCTGTAGGGTCGGTAAAAGCACAGTAAATTTTTTTTGGCTAATTTTGGAGCAACGGAACGAAGAAGGGTAAAAAGTGATAAAGGCAACAGAGAGCGCTGGAAGACCCAGGATGAACCGAGACTAAAATGGCACTGACAAAGCCACATGTTTCTGAAGAACACAAAACTCTGATGTCCTTGCGGAGAAGCAGAGCCCGAGGTTAAAAATAAACCCACAATGACAACAGTGAGGACTTAAATAAGCCTAGTCCCTGGGTACTGCCAGGAAGTAGAAAATAATGAGAATCTTGTCAAAATAACTGTTAATCTGAAAGGAGGAGGAAGGAGAGAGAGACTTGAAACACTTGATTAGAGCCTATCCACAAATCAGCAGGGCTGGATGATACATAGCCCAGGGTCCTGCGGGAGTTTGCTAATGAACTTACTGAACCACTGGTAATTACTTTTGAAACGTCACGGAGAAATGGGGAAGAATGAGGGCCTGAGTAAAGCAAGTGTCATCCTGAAAGATGGCTCTGAAAGACAAAAAGCCCACCTCTGAAGGAGCTGGAGCTGGCAGTGGAGAGGGACTGCCCGGCAGGGCTCAGGTCCCCATGGCCAGGAGGGAGCAGAGGTGGCAGGACCAGAAAACCCCGTAAATCAGACAAATGTGTAAATTAAACCACAGTTTAGGACATCAGGTATTTGTTGGCGAGGTGGGAAACCTACCTCTGTACTGGAACAAGTTGCTATGTAAAAGAAAGGCAGGCTGGACCAGTTTGCAAAATCCAGCCTGAGGTGGGGGGATGATGGAGCCAGCCTGTGCTGAAACAGGATAAGAACTTAGAAATGAGGCCATGGAGTGGTGGTTGCTGCTTGTGTTTCATTTTTTCTTTTTAAACAGTGAGACTGAAGGAGATGGATGCTTATTTGAATTGAGGGTTCAGTGTCAAGAGACTGACTGTGGTACAGAGCAGCTTTGCTGCTTTGGTTCTTTAATAAAATGCTGCTCAGTTATTATAAAGAAAAGCAGAAAGCTTGACCAGAACAAAAAAAAAAAAGAAAAAAGGAGAAAATGGGTTCATTTGCATTCAGCAGTTTTGTCGGGTGAAGTGGGAAAACCCAAACAATCTTCCAAAGAAAAGATCCCCAAGAAAGATCTATCAATAACGGACAATTGAAAGAAACAGTGGTGTGGAGTCAAGGGCTGGTTCCATCAGTGTTGATCATCAAAATCCGGTGGTCGTGAATGGCCTCAGTCAAGTTTTAACTTACTGGTGTGGACACACTGGTGTCGATGACAGCACCTCACAGCAGCCCAGGAGAGGACGTTAGTGGCTGTTGCCACTTAGAGATGGGGCCCGTCCAACACTCAGTGCTTGTTACCTGACGAGACTGCTCTGCACTGAGCTTTTGGTCTGGATGGGAAGAATGGGATAGGCAGAGGGAGGACTCTATGCGGAGCCCTTTCCATCTACGCTGCTGGTGACCCTGGAACAGGGGCCAAGGAACCAGCAGCCCTTCCTAGCTGGCTGCGTGCTGCATAGCTCAAATCTGGCCTGAAGTGCCCAGTATGTCCTTGGGCACCTAGCTTTAGGTCTCTGAACAGGGTCATGGGTGCTTTACAAATTCCTGTGTAGCATTATAGCTGCCCACGTTTCTAGTAAAGTCTCCTCTGTGGCATGTTCAGTGGCAGTTACTCTAACCTAGAGCTGCTGCCACCATAGAGCAGCTAAGCAGCCAAGCACGCCTTCCCAAAATTATTTGGGTCTGGGGTCCTTCCCAGCCCAAGCTCTGGAATGGGAGTTACACTGGATGGGCAAACATTGCTCTTGTTCTCCAGCAGCTGGGATACAAAACTGAAAGAAATTCCTGCTGAGGTGGCAGCTCCCTCATGGTGCTAGTGCCTTGAGGAAGTAATGGATGCCCAATACCACCCTCTGACAGACTGCATGAATTTTAAATGGTGATTAGAGTAGCTTCTTCCCCCTCCCTGTGCAATTCCTGTAGATAAGACTGGCATAAGGCTGAGCTCGTGAGTCATGCCTGAGGTTACGAAAAACAGTGAACTGCTCCTGCTACCGAGAAACAGGCAGATTCTAAGTACGCAGCGGGTACTTACGCGTGCAGGGCACTTTGGAGACATTCAGGCATCTCCAGGGTTCAAGTGGCAGGTAGGTACTTAAGATCAATTAGGAGTTTAGTCCTAGATTGCTGCTACTTGCAGTATTAGTTCAATCACTGCTAATTTCTGGGACTTTAGGGAATAAGAAACTCAAGAGGGCTCTAAAACCTCAAGGAAAGTGAGTGGAGTGGAGTATGCTCATTGCTCTTACTTCCTTACTGTGGCAATATTTCTTTTCTTTTCTGCCCTCCCTTCCATCCCATCAGCTGTAAAACCGTCATTACCAAGGCTGACGTACAAAGAAAGAAATAATTACAATAATTAGGATGCGAGTTTTATTGCTCGGTGCCATTAATCCTGAGAGATAAAATGATTACAGGCTGTCAGGGCCTGGGAAGGAAGGGAGGAAGCCCCGCGGCACGGAGCCTTGCTGCGGGGACCTAAGCCCTCCAGCAGCTTTGTGGGCAGTGACCTCCCCAGCTAAGGAGCAGCCGGACCTCCATCTCTGCAGCAGCGTGCCCAGGGTGAAGGTAATGGGCATCAAAAGGGTGGTTGCTTCATCTGCTCCTTCCAGGAAAATACGTTTCAGCATGTTGCAAAATCATTCCCCGGCAGACTAACGACCCTGCTTTCTCCTCCCTGGGTAACTGCTGCTGTTTGCTAGAGAGGCTTCACCTACAGCTGATTCACTCGAGGTGCCAGGGTGTCCTTCATTGCGCAAACCACGAGCAGCACCAGAGGATCACACTGTGATTATGCCCCAGCACTGCCACTGCTCATCCTGTCCATCTGCTGACCTCCACGAAGCTGTGAATCACACTCCTAAGAAAATCCCAGTGAGGCTGAGGTGCATCAAGGGCTGGTGGGGACCTGACTGTCCGTGATTGGAATGCTTGGGTAATCTAAACACCCTTTAAATCTCTTCTCTGTGTATCCACCTTGCAGTCCTTCCCCAACCTTAGCGAACGGATGGCATGGAAGATTCCTCTCTGACAGCCTTTAAAGGACTTGATGGACAAAGTGAGCCCCTGAATCATAAAACCATAGAACAGCTCAGGTTGGAAGGACCTTGAAACATCACCTGGTCCAACCTTTCATGGAAAAGCAGCGCTAGGTATGATTATCTAGTGTTCTGCCCAACTGCATCCTGAAAACCTCCAGTGATGGGGACTCCAGCACGTCCCTGGGGACCTTTTTCCAGTGGATGATTGTTCTCACTGTAAAAAATCCTATGCTGAGATGAAACTTCTCCTGGTATAGCTTGTACCTGTTACTCCTTGTCTTCTCCATGTGGCATATTGTGACAATAGAGCCTCTGTCCTTCTTGTAGCTGCCTTTTGAGTGCTGGAATACTGTGTGAGATCCCCCCGAGCCTTATCCAGGAAGAAGAGACCTAACGTCTCTTCGTAATGAAGGTTCTTTCCTCGTAATGAAGGTTCTCCAGCCCTTCGATCATTTTTGTGGCTCTCCAATGGACCCTCTCTAGTCTGTCCATCTCTTTTTTGAACTGTGGGGACCAGAAGTGGACACGGTACTCCTGCTGTGCCCTGACAAGTGCCGAGTGGAGTGGGATGACCACATTTCTATCTCTGCTAATAATGTCCATGCAGATGTGGCCCAGGATCTGACTTGCCTTTGTGGTTACATTTGATTTTGCACTTTAATTAACTTTTTAAATCACATGTAAGCAAACCTATCCAGGCTCCAGTTCAGGGGTGGAGCCCCAGGGCTTGGCACACATGAACTGGTCGTGCTTTCAGCTGGGGCCCTGGCAGGCAGCTCAGCTGCCACTTGCTTGGTGGCCACCTTCCCACTAAGAGTGTTATGGACTCCGCACTGATGAGCAGGAATTTAAAAGCAACCCACGACAGAGGTTGTCAGCACCTCTTTTGTGTATTCTTTGAGAGTCAAGTGCCTGGGAGGTCCTGCTTCAACCCTCCCCTCTCTCAGCTGTGATGGCCAGACACAGCACCAAGCAGTGGGACTACCAGCAAAGTTTCTTAATTTTGCTGATTATTATTATTATTCTAAAATTTCCTACTTAGTCCTAAAGATCATATCAGCCTTATCAGGAAATGTTAAAAAAAAAAATCCTGTCTTTTAATGTCTGGAGTTGTAAAAGATTCGAAATGGCTGAACGAGTGTGTTGTTTTGGCTCCCTGAAACTTAATATCTTCTGCGGCCAGAAAGCAAGCTCCTCTCCCTCCTCACTCCTGGCTATCCATGCACACACACTCACTAATTTATTTGGAGTGGTTCCATAAACATTATTAAATACTATCAGTTAGACACAGAATCTGCTTAAAAGGATAAAAGATCCCCACATTTATTAGTGGATGAATTTCCTGCCCTAAGTTTCCAGAAGGGCTTTACTGGAATGGGAACTGAAAGATGCTCATCGACTGGACAAGAGCTACCACCGGGGAAGGAGAAGATCACGGGGCACCAGCTCCCATGGGAAGGGCCTCGGTGCGGTGCCTTGCGGAGCTGCAAATACCCCTTAAGCTTCTGCTCAAACCGGGGGCCTTTCAGCAAAACCCGGAGGGTGGTTTGCAGCACCGAAGGGAACGGCGTTGCTGCCGTGTCCGTGGGTGGTGGTCAGGGTGCCAAAGCATCGTCCTGGCTGTGCTGAAAACCCCCGTGGCTGTTTGTGGCCGGGTTGGCAGCCAGGTTGTTATGTTTGGGAGGCCTCGAGCTCGGGCGGCCGTGCTGTGCTGCCGGAGGTGTCATCTTTACAATGAGATGCATAAATGAGGGTCCAGATTAGTCATGGTCAATTAGGAGGATATCATGGCACTTCTTGGAGCGGGATTATTAGTGTGGGTGTTTCAGCCAAGCTCCAGTTATATTCTCCACTACTCTGTGAGCACTTTCCCATGCTAATGATCCAAAACCATCATGCGGCATCGTTACGTGTTGCGGAAAACCAGCAATGTTCTGTTCCAAAGTCCATTGCACACCAGGAACAGCCCGGGTGCTCTGTCTATATCATTACGCTTTAATGCACACTGAAATCCTTCATGTCATCAACTGCTACAGATATTATTGCTATTAGTCTGGTGTGGCAGATCTCAGCTGCTGTCCATGGAGCGTAGCCCCAGCCACAGGTCTCCTTCCAGATATGCTGGAAGATTTTGGTTTTTCCCTTCTGGACCACAAACATTTCCAGCTGCAAAGGCTGTCTTTACGTCTGCCGGCTCGAGAAGTTAAGGAACCGTGCTCCGTAATAGCTTCACCTGGGAATACCCGTCCAAACAAGCTGTGCTCTAACCCTTTCCAGTGCCTGGAGTTACCGTGAACTTTGCAACGAGGAAAAGAATCAGCTGGGGGAGTCTGCGGCTGGTGCCGCACATTAGCAATGCCTGGTCGTTAAGCACAGGAGTCACCATGCTCCACTGTTCAAGAACAAGGGCTTATTTAAAAAGAAGTGTGTGTGGGGGGAAGAAAAAAATTCCACAGACTGGCCCTGTTTTTGTGCTGTTCAGGCCAAGTCGAAGTTTTATTAAAGATTTCCATTCGGCAGAACCATCTAATAAATCTTACTGGTTAACAACCAGAGGAGGAGGTAGAAAATGCTTTTTTGGTGCCTGTTGGGAATTGCTGGTACTAAATTAGCTGTGCTGGAATTATTGCTGGCACCACCACGCTGCTGCTCGTGGAGGCTCTCTGGAGCACGCGCCTGTTTGCACGCTGCCTGCATCCTAAGCAAGCAGAACATGGAATTTTTAATCGTGCACAGAAATGCATTCGGTATTCTTTTTGCTTGTGGAAAAACAAACCCTTGAAGGGCATAGCGGGAAGGGAGAGCACCTGCCTACAAAGGGAGGGCTGGAGGGGAGGGATGTCTCTGCAAGTCTTTCTGGAGGGAGGTGTCCAGCAGAGCAAGGTGTGAACATCTCGGCGCTTCACCCCCCTTGGCTGCTGGCTGCTGCCTTCGCCTTCAAAAGATCCCACAGACTTGGAGCTGCCAAACCGAGACGGAGCCCATGTGGCAAACAGGACACACTTGCCTGATGTTTGAGAAATGACAAATATTTCCCTCCCCCTCACACATCACGTGGAAGATGTTCAAGACCTGTGCATGAACTCTCAGTGAATTTTACAACGCTTCAGGACTATTATTGCTCTTTTCCCACTTGGCACCATCCCTCCAGGGGTTAATTCTAGGTCAACAGGAGTTTCTTATTGACTTCCATCAAGCCAGGCTTAATCTGAAAATTAGGCTCAATTTGCTCTTCTGCTGATTGTGAGCTGGAGACCTGAACCATTTTTTTTATTTTAAAACTTTTCATTAAAAGTAATTTAACTTGATATTAAAACCATTTGAATGGACCTTTAATTTGTCGCATGCAGGTAATGTCATGCACATTTCTTTTCCCCATGCTCGAACTCATCACGCTCCCTAGTCACTAACACGTAGAAACAGTGCAGATAAAAATAAAAGCAATGTCGTCAAGATTTTTCCCAGCAAATTTGGTATCGAGT
Organism: Trogon surrucura; assembly: GCA_020746105.1. Lineage (NCBI taxonomy): Eukaryota > Metazoa > Chordata > Aves > Trogoniformes > Trogonidae > Trogon > Trogon surrucura. The sequence goes on from CM036618.1 coordinate 8,918,252, forward strand.
GATTCCTGGTGAGAGGAGATCAATAGCATGCAGTTAATTTTTAAGTTGTTTATGTTGCTGCTTTTAAACCCTGGTTTTTGTGATCCATGTTAATGAGCGGAACGAGGAATTTATAGATGCATGGACTAAGGTCAGAAGGGATCTCAGTGCTCAGTTAATCTGAGCTTGTGTATACACAGGCCATGGACTTCTCCCCAGGCAGCATCTCTCTTGGAAACGTATCTAATCTCCTCTTAAAAACACATTGCTGGTGAGTTCTCTCCCTCCCTCGCTGGTTTGCTGTTTAATTATCTCTGCTGTTGGGAAAGTGCCCCACTTCACGGCTGAGACGCGTAACTTGACTTTCTAGCCCTCATAACCCCCTACGCCTTCCTCGGCGAGACTGAAAGCTTTTCCACTTGCTCCCTGTGGTCAAGTCACTTCCCAGCTTTTCTTTGATCAGCTCCTTAAATTTCATGTCAAGGATATTATTTGCAACCTCGAGGTCATTTTTGCAGCTTCCCTTTGAACTTGTGCTGGTATTTACACACGTTGATGCGTGGCCCTGCTCTCTCCTCGCCAACGCCACATGCGGCAGCGCTCTCTCTTCCTGCCTTCGGTTGGTTTTCATTTTGGTGTTAGGACTCATATTATACATCCAACATTGCACTGACCTTTTAGCCACCGCGCTGCAAGGAGAGCTCGCGTTGTGTAGCTCTGAGTGGCCTCCTTCAAGTCCTCCTTTGCCTGCCCGACGTTCTACGGGGAGTGCGACTCCTATGATTGTGCTTCATGTATTACTTTGCATTTAAATGCTGCTGCTAGCTTGAGACCGCCTGACTGAGACATAAAGGTAACTGGCTAAAATAGTTTCTTCTGTAATATTTTTTACCCACCAAGTGTTATGCCATCTGCAGCCTTAACCAGGGGAGATTTTCTGTATTACCTGGATTGTTGGTACATCTATTAAATAGCACTGAAGAAGACTCAATGCCTGCTACTGGTGGCCTTGCTCAATGATATCATTAACAACTACATTTTGAGATCTGTCAGTGAAGCAGATTTAATCTCTCTAATGTGTGCCTTGCTAATTCCATATAATACCAGCCAAATGCCTTGGAGAAATCACAGTATATTATAGCATCACAGTTGTCCTTAGCAGCCAGGCGCATTTTATTAAAAACCAAAACAAAAAATCCAATTTCCCCCCTCCCTCAAAAGCAAAAGACAACAGGTTGGTTTTAAAAAGACCCATTTTCCAGGAAAGCACATCAATAGCTGTTCATTATATTATTACCATCTAGTTATTTGTTGATGAAATCCCGAATTAACCCCTCTGGTATTTTGCAGAGGACCAACATGAGGCTAAGTGAGACCACTTAGCCTGATGTTGGTACTTTGCAAAATTAATTGCTGGCACTAAAATTCTCCTTTTCACCTTTTCAAAATATGGAAACACTTTGGCAGTGCCCTTATCCATCCTGAACCGTAAGAGTTATTGTAAGAGTTATTAAAAATCAACATTAGTGGTTCAATCAGCTTCTCAGCGAATTCTCTGAAGACGCCTGCGTGTGAGACAGCTGGGTTGCCTGATTTGAGAACTTAATTTCTGAGTTCACATCTTTTCTGGCTGCCGACAGTGAATGCTTTTGGTCCCTCACTTCCCAGTACAGATGAGAAATGTCCATCTGATCTGTCTGTGTCACGCTTTGTAACTTAGTATTTCACTGGTTTCCTCAGCCTCCTGCAGCAGCAGCAGCTGGTTTTTAGCCTATTTGTTACCACCAACCTCCCATTTTTCTTATTTCCGTACATACTGATTTGTTTAGTTTTTGTCATAGATTCCAATCTCCTTTTGGCTGATTTTTTTTCCCTGGCTGTTTGCCAGCACATTTTTTTGAAATTTTGTCCTTTTGGCATCCAATTAGGATGCACCGAGTTATTCCTTTTTTTTTGGTGACTATCTCACTACAAATGTAGGTTTCCAGCCCACTATTGCTTCAGGCTTCAGAAGAAACTTCATTTACAAGTTTGAAGTCACTTTTTACTGACGGGTGTCATATCCCACTTAAGCAAAGTGTATTGCAATGCCTAAGCAACAGCTAATATTTCGGTCACCAGTTTCCTCTCCTTGGTCCATCTCAAGGTCTCCCTCTGGACTCTCTTCTGCAGGGTCCAAAGCAGAGCATCCCTTCACATTAGAGAAGCTGCCAGGTGAGATGCTCAGCCAACAGCCCCTGGTGGAAGTCACCCCCGCAACTTCTCTTCTAGTGCATTCCAGATACTTAATAACTGTATTTTTGTTACGTTTTACAAAACAGAGATGTGCAAAGAGCAGCTCAGCCCTCTCTCTGGGAAGACACAGGAATATATCAAACGTACAAATCCCTCCCATTCCATTTTATGGGTTAGGGCTCTAATCCTGAGCTGCATCGTATCCTTTATTTGTGGCTTTCAGGATAAAAGCATCATTATCAGCTGCCTGAGCACTGCAGGCTCCTCCTCCTCATCCTGTTTCACCTCCTGCTAGAGTGAAGGGACGAGGAAGAACCGTCCTTAACACAGGGCACGCATGGCCACAGCCACCCGGGGGCTGCCCGGGCTTCAGCAGCCAAGAGAGGGCACTCCTTAAATGAATAATAGAAAGGGGAAAAACAAGAAGAAACCCAGAAAAAAGCAGCAAAGAGAGAAAAACTGATCAGGCTTTCTTAAAAAGGAATTTTCTCATCTGCACCAAAGCAAAAGGTTAAATGCAACAAGTTAAAACACGGAGGTGTTTTTAACCATAGGCTGAGGGACAGTCCTGGGGCAAGGGGCAGAGCCGGTGGCTGAATGTTTGGGAGATGTGGGTCTGTCGTGGGCCCCGCTGCTGCTGTTCCTCCCACCCCAGCCAGTGTCTTGCCTGGGCACTTGCCCGGCACAACCCCTCTGCCCTGGTTTTGCTCAGTGCCTCAGGATGCTGCTGCACTGAGTATCAGTAACAAACCTCACGCAGTGCCCTGGGCAGCATTCACTGACCAGTGATGGCTTTTCCTCAGCTGGTCTCAGCGTGGGGATCTGGCACTGTATGAAGCCTGAAACAAGCCCACCTTTCTGTAACAGCCACATAATACTTTTTAAAAAGCCTTTAAGTTCTGCCAGTACCCGCGATGGGTGCCAAGTTTTATTTCTGTCAGCCAGTTTGGGAAGTTTGCTAAACCTGTGCCTGCGATTGGAGAAGAGAGCCTAAAACCCAATCACAAGCACATAATAAATAATAATTAGTGTCAGTGTGTGGTGCTTACTCAGTACTTCTTTTTTTCCTTTCAAGGATCTTCTAGCTAGTTAGCGAAAATATGTTTCACATTATGGTGGTCTCTCCTACAGCAGGTATTTATCATCCTGCAGCTACATATGGCAAACGGAGGAAAGCAGTGTTCCTGTAGTCACTGAAGGAGGCCAACACACGTCCCTTCCCCGTGATCCGTCGTGCCTGGACGTGAGGAGACACATGAACCATCGTAGGGTCCTGGATGTGCACTTTGGGAAGTGCTGCGTACCAAAAAGAGATGAGGAACCCCCCCAGATGGTACACACCTCCCTTCCCCTCTCCGCTTCACCGTTAGGTTGTATTAGCTTATGTATCAGCATAAAATGTTAAGGCACCGGTAATTCAGTTTTAATGGTTTTTCTCACCTGCAGAACTGCCTGGAGTGGTTCATGTTGGGACCTGCTTTAATATTGCCTTTCTCTGGGTCATAGATGGTGGTTGCTCGCGCATAAGCTCCTCCAAGAATAAAGATGAACCCATTGAGAGTGACTGCAGGAGCATATTTGTTATCTGTCAATGGAAAGCAACACTGAGATCAGTTTTAGGCTCAGGTTTGGAGACTGGTATTTTATTTATACATTCCCCTTATTTATAGATAACTCACGTTTCTCTAAACCTCCAAGGTTAGGGAAAGAAAAATGAGGAAACCTTTCCCGGTTTTGTTCTCCCCTCTCCAAGTTCTGAAAGGCACTTTTAGAGTTCATCAGTCCTTCATCCCCCAGTACACACCTCCCTCTACACTGGTAAAGTACAATTATCCTCCTCCAAAGCCTAACGGAGTCGCCGTGAAAGCTCCCCTTTTACATAGGAAATTAAGATGTCAAGTTGCCGCAGCTTTCTGAATTGCTGCAAATTTTAACTCAGATGCCTCCCATGCCCGTGTGGCAGCAAAGTACAGAAGAAACCCACAGCACAGAGACCTGCTTAATAATATCCAATAGTTGATTCTCTTCTGCATTCTGCTTTTGCTTGTGGGAAGGTCACCCACATAATCCAGGAGATTTTCTGAGACACGTTTGTTTGGTTTTTTTTTTCCCCCTTCATCTGTCTCATAAATTCACCTGCATTTTTATTTTCAGATGCATGTGTATCTCCAAGCAGTCCTGTATTTTAGCAATGAAGTGTCCGAGGTTGGAGTTTGAAATTAAGCAAGTCCCTTATCCTAAGACAAGTTCAGAGTTTCCAAGGATGCTTTAAAATTCTTGCGTTAGCTGCGGTGTTATTAGAAATATCGGTAAAACTAACCATAAATTATTTAATAAAATAATTCTAATTTAATTAGTGGACTTGTCCTGTATGCTGCTAAAACGCCATATGCACATTATTAAAAAATCTGCTGAAATTTCTCATGATGGTGTCTGTCCTGATGCCATCCATTTTTTTTTTTTAATCAACATTTCAGTGAAACCAATCTGCAGTGCCTGGGAACAAAAGATGGGAAAATGCACTGTTTTATTTGAGTTAAAATGAGCCTCACAACCAGTTCTCTACAAAGCAAGAGCCTAAGCCCTTTGGAGCGAGAAGCAGATGTTTTCTGGGTGGCTACCCTGGTGTGAGGGGTCACTCCTATAAAAATTATCTGCATGTCGCTATATGTTAAAGCCTCTCCAAAATCTGAAAAGGGTGATCCTCTTGCACCTCCAGTGGAGAATGAGCCTGGACATAGTCCTGCTGGCTTCAGCCCCTGCAAGTCTCCTCCCCAGCGCAGGGAGCTGGGGCCAGAACACTGGAGAGGAGCTGCGATATCATCTTCACTGGCCTCTAACACTGAAGGGGTCTGTGTGCTCCTCCCAGATAACTGTTTCCTTTTAGGGACACCCTAAGCCTAAGCCTAAATCTAACTGTGTCTTCTTGAGCACACAGAAAGAGATAGGCTCCAACCAGCCCCAGCAGCTTTACTTTTGGCATTTGCTTACCTCTTGCACGGCTGGCACTGTAGCCCCAAGGTTCTTGCAAAACCACCTTATTCTAGTAGATATTTGACACCAGTTAAGCAAAAGCTGATGAATTTCACCAGAAAATTTCCTTTACTGGGGTTTGAACTGCTTAAACTAGATGGAAAATAATGTGTTTTTTGGGGGGTTTGCACCTGTTCCAGCTTGGCCACGGGGTGGTCTGCCTCAGTTCATCTCACCCCATGTCAGCCCATGCCCAGCGGGATGTACTGGGGTGCAGGACCCAGCAGGAAAACAAACAAAACATGTTTTGGGTTAAAGTTGGCCTCCTATTATGCAGAGTATCTACAGGCATATGTCAAAAAACCACGGATGTATTAGGAAAATGTCACTGATCCTTGGGAACAGATGGGAAGAAACTAATTCATCCAGAAAATAGAACAAGGAGTATTCAATTTCTTTTCAGTGCCACTAAGCCACTATAATTCATCAGGAAGACTTATCTGCCCTAACAACCCGTCTTGCATCCCTTTCCAAATCAGGCTTGCATATGTGACATTTTTTCCACCTAAGACACTCGTCAGAAATTTTCCACATTTAATTATCACATCTTCCTGGGTTTTTTACTTTGACTGGCACAGTTTTGCAGAAGAATGAAACTCTCTCATAAAAAAAAAATAAAAAAATAACCTCAGCTCCCAAATCTCAGTGGGAAATTATTTGGGGCTCCCTCAAGGCAGAAAAGTGAGTTCTCAGGAGACTGAATCACTGACTTCTTTTTGTTAAAGACAGAGAGGGAAATCCCTTGTCTATTTTTATAGCAACTTTGTTTTTTCCTTTCAAATCGGCAGACAGTCCAATATTCTTTTTCTTTTTTTTTTTTTTCAAGAGGCAGTCCTGTTTGATTCACATCAATTTTTCAATACAGCACCTATCTGTTGCCTTTTTACTGCTTTTGGCTTTACCTACAATTTCATAAATTGGTATAAAGTAAGCCTGAGAAGAAACAGAGAAATCTTTGCTGTTTCTCTCAGGAAGGGAGAAGTTCACAGCAAACAATCCCCTGATCCCGATGAAGATACGCAGAAAGACATGAGACACACCCCTCCAGAGACAGGTAGAGAGAAAACAGTGGTGTGGGTTTTTTGGTTTGTTTTTGTTACCATGGAGGCAGAAATTGTTTATGGATACAGGGAGCTTGGAAAAATCAAGCTGTCATTCCTGCTACCTACATATGGATGACCACCTTCAGTCTTTAACCTTACTTCATCCCAGGTGCTATCCACACTCTTCCATTGTCATTGTCCCTTCCAGGGCTCGGTAACCTCATGCAAACACTCAGGATGAGACTCCAACTTCTGTTGCTGCTCTGAGTCCTTAACATGCTCCTAGTGCGAGGTGGGTGGTTGGGGAGCCTGATTTGGCAAAAGCATGTTTTGGTTTGGGCTTTTTGGTCAATACCGGCCATGAACATGAGCTTCTGTGGGGCAGAGGCTTACTGTGGGATGGTTATTTCCAAAGTCTGCTGGAGGGACAGAAGGGAGGGGAGAGGAAGCAGAGAAGCAGACTCCTTCCCTTACAAAACTCAAGTGTTAGGGCTGTCAAATATAGTTATCCATTTCAGACTGGAAAATCTTAAATAGGATTTGTCCAGGACAGCAAGCACGCTTGAGATTAAAAGGCTGAATAAATGTAAAGGAAATAACAGATAAAAGGCACTCTTTTCTTCAAGTGGATAACATCATAACATCACTTTCCTTTGCTGTTGCTATAGAAAAATATGCAAGTATTTCTATTCTAGTGACAGGTCATTGCAGGAAGGGACAGCAACAATCCTTGAGCTGGAGGTGTACTTCACACGGGGGTTGATAATTTAATCTACAGGTGTGCCCCTCAGTAACAGCGGTGTGCTGTCTGCGATGTGTTTCACAGCTCTCGTATCTCTTGGTGTATTATATGGTCAAGTAGCACAGTGCTGCTTTCCCTTCCACGATTGCTTAAAGAGCTTACATTGCCTTCCAGTAAGGAACTCGGTCAGAGACTGGAGTGGCATTATAATGAGTGGCAGCAGCACTTCATATGGAAAAAGGTCATTAAAATCAAGCTAGGCGAACATTTTTATCAGGAGGCAGAAATGCAGGCACGCCGTGGGCCCAGATGTAACGTGTGACACCAGCTGAAGGGTCTCCCTGCAGGCGCGGGCGGCCGGTGGTGGTGGTGGTGGGGTTGATGCACACAGAGAAAGGAGACTAGTTAATAACAACTAAATCTATTTTAATCGTAAGTGCCTCTTCCTATCCCTGAATACTATGCAGACAAGCTCAAGAATGGCATAATAATGGATGAGATATCATCCCTCGGCTGCTGGGAGACTGCGGTCTGATCCTTAGCATAGCTCCTGAGGCCAAAGTGCAGATACCGCAATTAACAGCAGGGTCTCAGATGTCAGCCCGCCTGGCACGATGCTCTCCTGTGAGCTTATTTCTCACAACTACACAACCAGTCGCAGGGCTGTGCATTTTTCCCAAGGACTCCTGAGCAAAACTACCTGAAAGGCAGCTGTAGTGGGACGGGTGTTGGCCTTTTCTCCCTGACGAATAGGGCAAGCGGGAACGGGTTTAAGTTGCACCAGGGGAAGTTTAGATTGGATGTTAGGAGAAACTTCTTCACCAAAGGGGTGGTGAAGCACTGGAATGGGTTGCCGAGGGAGGTGGTGGAGTCACCATCCCTGGACGTGTTTAAAAAACGACTGGATGCAGCACTTCAGGAGATGGTTTAGTGTTCGGGTGGTGTAGGGCTGTAGGTTGGACTCGATGATCTTGAGGTCCTTTCCAACCTTTATTATCCTGTGATTCTATGATTCTATGAAAACCCTCTGTAAAGACTCTGAAGTTGAGCATCCTCACTTGCAAACACCGTGTTCTGTGTACGTGTGGTGGGGATCTGCCAAAGCAGAAGGCTTCGTGTGCTGTTGCAGGACAGTTTCAGCATCAGATTTACAGGAAAGATGTCAGTGAACTGAAGAGAGTTGGACAAAGCACGGCCACAGAGATGAAGTGAAGGTAGGAAGTGAAAGGGAGGACTTCTGCTAAAGGGAAGACAGAAAAATATTGACTTTGTTGGGTGAAGGGCACAGTAAGTATGTGTAGGGGGAAACACAACAAGGCGTGGGAAAGCCATTCTGAGAGAAGAATATGGCATATACAGTGGAGAAATGGGAGAGACAAAGGGAAGTAAAGTTCAAGTGGGAAAACCACTAAGAACTAGTCATGAGAAGAAAAATACGTTGAAGGATGAGATGAAACAATCATTGCTTTGAGACTTCTAGAGGAGAGCTGGCGAAACCCACACATGGATACTGAATTGTTGGCCTTGGGGAGAGAAACAGGTCAAGATGTACATTTGATTACTCCTGTAAAGTCCAAAAACAAACTCATGGGAAAGATTATTAATTTTAACCAAAATAAGCCACGAGAAGATGTGGTAAAAATGCACAGATGCTGCTAACACTGTTTTGGGGATCTTCGCTGCATTCTTAGCCCTGTGATTATCTCACTTTGGTCAGATACATCACTTCAGGTGTAAACACTTTGGTGAGGAACTAGATACTTGGATGAAATACCAGAAAAAATGCTCATAGATCTTTGACCTCTGTGTTCCCATAGTTCTCAGCATATTTTAAAATTTAATAGCAGTGATGATTAAGCACTGGTTTTCTTACAATCCAGAAACATTAATCAAAACTTGTAATTCCACCAGTGCAGACACTAACTGTTCAGGATATCAGAAAAGGTATATTTTAGTGCCCTGGCATGAAGGCACAAAGTGAACTAAAAGGCAGTGACAAGATAATTAACCTTAGTTACAATCACTGACTTCAGCATGTCTATGGCCATCTTGTTAAATAAGACAAACCTTAAGAAGCTGGGCATGAAATACATTTTTAGCAGAGCTATATAGGACAGCCTGGCAAGAAATGGAAAGGTAGGTGCTGCAAGTATGTAGCCTGGGTTCATTTACTGTTGTAGGACTTTGCCTCAACAACAGCCAACTTCTTACAGCTCAAAGCACAAGAAGGGGATGTGCAAGGTGGTTTACCAAAAATATGCACCATAAAAGCCCTGAGTGCCTCCATTACCCCACTAACATCAAGCTGTGGGCTGCAGCTGCAGGGACATCTGCCAACTCTGAGAGTGGGGAGGACAGACACGAGGCAAAAGATGGGGCTCTGAGAAAGACTTTTTTCTCTCCAAACATGGGTGTGTGTAATCAGCACCTACCCAAGGGCTACCAAAGCATCCATGTGCGATGCGTTGGTGTCATGCTAAAGACTAAAGACTAAATGGAAACTGGGAGTGAAGTTGATGCTCATTCCTAGAAAAAAAATCTAGGAAGAAGAGAGCAAGGGCTGAGCTGTGTGCATTGGCAAGATATCAGTATCCAATCTGCTTCACCTCCACTGAAATTAGCCAAAAAAATGATGCTCCCCATTGCCATGGTTGATGCCAGTGTTGCCTTGGGTTACGCTGGCACACAACGCTTTGGAAGAGATGGATCTGTTGGGTTCAACTTGCAGTCGACTTAGCTCGGAGGGACACCTTAAGAATTCAAAAAACAACACAAAAAGGCTCCAAGCCTGTCAAGGGCACCCCAGCAGTGACCATAACAGGGATTATCTCAGCTCCATTTGGTAATAAGCACCCCAAGACTCCTTCTACTCCCCCTTTGTTTTAGACAAATGTTGACTGTAGCACACTTGCCATAACACACAGTTCTTGGGAGTTACTTTACAAATACAGGTGAAAGTACGGTTCTGGTAGAGCTGGAAAAACTGAAGTGCACTTCCAGTATTCCCACTGCCTTTTAGTGAAGGTCAAACATCACATCAGCTCAATTTCCCAGACATCCTCCACCAGGGTGCAAATTTTCAGGCTCTGTGTTATTTCACTTTATTTGCAAATAAATTGATGTGATGTGTTTCACAGAATCACAGAATCACAGAATGTTAGGGATTGGAAGGGACCTCGAAAGATCATCAAGTCCAATCCCCCTGCCAGAGCAGGAACGCCTGGATAATGCTACATAGGAACGTGTCCAGGCGGGTCTAGAATGTGTCCAGAGAAGGAGACTCCACAACCTCCCTGGGCAGCCTGTTCCAGGGCTCTCTCACCCTCACTGAGAAGAAGTTTCTTCTCAACTTTAAGCGGAACCTCTTATGTTCCAGTTTCAGCCCATTACCCCTTGTCCTGTCATTCGTTGTCACCGAGAAGAGCCTGGTTCCATCCTCGTGACACTCACCCTTTATATATTTGTAAACATTAATAAGGTCACCCCTCAGCCTCCTCTTCTCCAAACTAAAGAGCCCCAGCTCCCTCAGCCTTTCCTCAGAAGGGAGATGCTCCACTCCCTTAATCATCCTAGTTGCCCTGTGCTGGACTCTCTCCAGCAGTTCCCTGTCCTTCTTGAACTGAGGGGCCCAGAACTCGACACAATATTCCAGATGGGGTCTCACCAGGGCAGAGTAGAGGGGAAGGAGAACCTCTCTCGACCTACTAACCACCCCCCTTCTAACACACCCCAGAATGCCATTGGCCTTCCTGGCCACAAGGGCACAGTGCTGGCTCATGGCCATCCTGCTGTCCACCAAGACTCCCAGGTCCCTTTCCCCTACACTGCTCTCTAATAAGTCATTCCCCAACTTATACTGGAACCTGGGGTTGTTCCTACCCAGATGCAAGACTCTACACTTACCCTTGTTATATTTCATTAAATTTTTCCCCGCCCAACGCTCCAGCCTGTCCAGGTCTCGCTGAATGGCAGCACAGCCTTCTGGCGTGTCAACCACTCCTCCCAGTTTGGTGTCATCAGCAAACTTCCTGATAGTACTCTCTAGTCCCTCATCCAAGTCATCGATGAATATATTGAATAATACTGGTCCCAGTACCGACCCTTGAGGGACTCCACTGGATACAGGCCTCCAACCAGACTCCGCCCCATTGACCACAACTCTTTGGCTTCTTCCCCTTAGCCAGTTCACAGTCCACCTCACTACCCGAGAGTCTAGACCACACTTCCTCAGTTTAGCAGCAAGGATGCTGTGGGAGACTGTGTCAAATGCTTTACTGTAGTCAAGGTAGACCACATCCACCGCTCGGCCATCATCTATCCACCTTGTTATATCCTCATAAAAGGCTATGAGGTTAGTCAAGCACGACTTCCCCTTGGTGAAGCCATGCTGACTGTCTCTAATGACCCTCTTATCCCTGATATGCCTTGAGGTGGCACCAAGGATAAGTCGTTCCCGGCAAAGACACACAGCAACTCCGCATTTCATCATATATTTTATGCCTTCAACGTCTAATGAACTTTGCGTACACCAAGAAGACCTAAATACCATCTTTTAACTTCACCGGTGTCTTTCATGTATTTTTGTTAGGAAATAACAGTACATGCCCATTAGCACAATGGGTGATGAATCCACCTCTGGACGATTTGGATGATTTTTTTCCAAGCGTGCATGGTGTTGATGCCTGTTAGACAATATAGTAAGCCTGAGGAATGATTTATCAGATTTTGGCAAGGAAAAGGAATACCTCTTTTCATACTACGTTTATTTTTGCAATATGCTGTGAGTACAGGAAAAGCTCTTCCTGTCAGTCACTGGATTAAATGAACGGCAGCAGCTGTAGCCACGTGACGGAAAAAGCCAGGCAATGGGGTTGTTTGCGCTGCCGTGTTACATAAACATGACTTTTGCCGGTTAACGCCCTCCCGCTGGGTGCTTCATGCTGCATCATATGCATGTCATGTTATGTTAGGCTGGACACAAAGAGCAGCAAGGGAGTGGGAAAGCAACAGTGCTGGCTGCACAGGGGAGGCTACAGTCGTGACTGTACCAGCTCCTCACAACCTCATCTACTAGGGAACACAGTGCAGAGCAGGTGGGCCAGATCAGCTGCCACGCTGCAGTAACATCCCCGTGAAGCTGAACACTAAACATCGCTTTCAAAAGCAGCTTAAACAGTCATGATGCAAACTGCCACAGAAAGACAGTAAGTGGGAATCTTCTGAGCACTATCCTAGTTTTGGAAGGAGCTCCGCATCTCTGACGCTGGCTGGTACAGTGGCAAGTCTGGCCTCTCATCTGGTTCCTTGTTCTGTAAAATGTTTGGTGAGCTTGAGAGCATAGCAAGCTACTAACCACAGTTTTAATAACGCACATGTCCCAGTGATTTCAGCCTCTGAAGCACATATGGCTTTGGGCACCACTGACAAATCCCAGTTAAATGATCACCACTTCCCACAGGACAGGCGGCATGTTAACAAACCCATGAGTAATAACCATTAACTGAGCACTTGTAGAACTCCATGGAGCAACAGGATGAAGTTTCACTACATTTTGCAACTTTCTGTGTATAAAATTACTAGTTGTCCATAACTAATAATTGCTTTCCTTTTTCCTCTACTTTGGACTCATCATTTCTAGCTGATAAATACCTGCATTAATGAATGACAATTGATTTCAGTAAAGATCTAGATAATTGCCTCTCTCGTATAATATGCCACAAATTCCTGCCAAACTGTTGTAAAAATATCTCCCCTCAGCCCCCAACTCACTTGCTTTCTGCAAAGGCATTAAAAAACCTGTAGCACAGAGATTTCTGTCGCAATACAGTTTTACTCTGACACCATGCATCCCTTACCGATCATCGGAGACTCTATGAAACTCCACGAGTTAGTCTGAGGGACGTAGGACTGCAAGACCCCGGCGGCTCGACCGGCTTCGTTCACCCCACCGAAGACGTAGATCTTCCCACCGCAAACGGTTGCAGCGGCTGAGTGGACGGCCTTGGGCAGAGGAGCGATGGTCTCCCACTGGTTGGTTATTGTGTCGTACCTAGGGCGACAGCGATCGGAGAGAGCTGAGACAACGCAAGGCTGGGTGAGCAGTAAAGACAGGCTAGACAGGCAGAGAAAGCAGGCTGGGATATAACAGAACGGCAGCTTGACAAGGAGAAGAAAAGCAGAGGTGGAAATGTATTTTTTAACATCCTAAAAATTCAGCTGCTTGGTAAACAGTGTAATTAATGCTTGTTCTGAGCTTTTAAAACATCGAGAAAAGCCCAGAGAAAGAGGGTTTCATTTTCTGTACATGCCTCTCAAATCTCATTATACTCCAAGCTAAAGAAACTCAGGACATCTTTGTTGAGATGTCTTCCACTAATTAATTTCTTTTAATGAGTATACAATGAGATTATTCTTGCAAATCAGTGCAGTGATACCAATAGCAACCGCAGGCAGGCACAACTGTTAATATACTTCAGTCGTTCAGCTTGTGGAACACATCTCACCTGCAACATAATGCAACCCGAAAGGTCTTTTTACTCGAGGTAACTGACCAGTGACACACATTTTGTGCCACAAAAAGCTACTTCCATTTAATTTTCATTGTGCAAACCTAACCACTTCATTGCAGGATGCTGCAAATATGAATGCTGTAATAAGTTTTCATCATTGCTTCCATATCTGACATGAAGCAAACAGAAAAGAGTATGCATGTAAGTGCTAAATTAGTTTAAGGTCATCAGTATCTGATTTAATTAAGCCATTGACCATGAGGGATGTGCTGTTAATAATCCACGGAAAAAGATTCAGTTCAGACAATGTCACAAGTATAGATGTCAATTTTTTAAAAAGATTTTTTGAAGGATTTTTTTTTTCCAAAGATAATGTGGCAGGGATCCAAATAGCTGCTCGAAAATGAGTCTTGGAGACAGTGGAAAATAAGATGATTTTTAGGCTTCTATCTTTCCATGTAATGGCATATTCAGTCAAGTAAGAGTTTCCTGTGATTATTCAGAATCGTTGACTGCAGGAACAGAAGCCCTCATCACCCATTCAGGGTTTTTGCTCTGAATATTAGTGATATGCAATATGCAAACATGAAATGAATCCATGGCGATGAACCCTGTGAAACATGATCTAGCGATGGCGGAATTCTTCCTTTGTAACATGTCCCTCGAATTCTCACTGCCCAAACTTGGCGAAGGAAATGGGAGACCTGGTTACCCAGGATACGGAGAAGGTTGAGGTACTCGACAGGTTTTTTTGCATCAGTCTTCACTGACAAGTGCTTCAGCCACACTGCCCAAGGTGTAGAAGGCGAAGGCAGAGACTGGGAGAATGAAAACTGCTCATTCTAGCAGATCAGCTTTGAGACCACCTAAGGAACCTGGAGGTACAAAAGTCTATGGGACCATGATGAGATGCACCTACAGGTCCTGAGGGAACTGGTGGATGAAGTTGCTAAGCCATGATCCATCAAATTTGAGAAGCCATGGCAGTCCAGAGAACTTGTCTGACTAGAAAAGGGGATATATAACACAGATTTTTTTAAAGGGAAAAAAGGAAAGACCCACGGAACTACAAGCCAGTCAGTCTCCCCTCTGTGCCTGCCAAGATCATGGAGCAGATCCTCCTGGAAACTATGCACTAGGACACATGGAAAATAAGGATTGGTGACAGCCAACATGGCTTCCCTAAGGGCAAATCATGTCTGACAAATCTGGTGGTCTTCTGTGATGGGGCTACAGTTTCTGCGGATAAGGGAAGAGCAGCTGATGTCATATACCTGGACTTGGGCAAAGCATTTTGACACTGTCCTGCACGACATCTCCTCTAAATTGGAGAGACATGGGTTTGATGGATGGATCACAAGGAACTGGCTGGATGGTAGCACTCAAACAGTTGCACACAGTGGGTGGAGATCAGCGACGAGTGGTGTTCCTCAGGGGTCAGTATTGGGACTGGTGCTGTTTAACATCTTCATTGGTGACGTGGACGGTGGACCAAGTGCACTCTCAGAAAGTTTGCCGACAACACCAAACTGTGTGGTGTGGTTGACACACTGGAGGGGAGGGATGACATCCAGAGAGACCTTGACAGGCTTGAGAGGCGGGCTTGTGCAAACCTCATGAAGTTCAACAAGTCCAAGTGCAATGTCCTGCACTTGGGTCACAGCAACCCCAAGCACAAATACAGGCTGGGCAGAGAACAGATTGAGAACAGCCCTGAGGAGAAGGACTTGGGGATATTGGTTAATGGGAAGCTCACCATCATCCAACAATGTGCTCTTGCAGCCCAGAAAGTCAACCGTATCCTGGGTTGCATCAAGAAAAGTGTGGCCAGGAGGTCAAGGGAGGTGATTGTGCCCATCTGCTCCAGTCTTGTGAAACCCCACCTGCAGTGCTGTGTCCAGCTCTCAGGCCCCCAACATAAGAAATACATGGATCTGCTGAAGTGAGTTCAGAGTAGCCCCATGAAGATGATCAGGGGGTTGAAGCACCTCCCTCATGAGGACAGGCTGAGAAAGTTGGGGTTGTTCAACCTGGAGAAGAGAAGGCTTCTGGGAGACCTTATAGCGGCCTCCCAGTACATGAAGGGGCTACAGGAGAGCTGGGGAGGGACTCTTTGTAAGGGAGTGTAGTGACAGGACAAAGGGTAATGGTTCTAAAATGAAAGAGAGTAGGTTTAGATTAGGTATTAGGAAGAAATTCTTCACTCTGAGGGTGGTGAGACACTGGAACAGGTTGCCCAGAAAAGCTGTGGAAGCCCCATCCCTGGAAGTGTTCAAGGCCAGGCTGGATGGGGCTTTGAGCAAGCTGGTCTAGTGGAAGGTGTTAGAACTAGGAGGAGTTTGAACTAGATAATCTCATGTTCCTTCCAACATAACACATCCTATGGAAATAAAAGGGAGAAAT
This sequence comes from Trogon surrucura, assembly GCA_020746105.1. Taxonomy (NCBI): domain Eukaryota; kingdom Metazoa; phylum Chordata; class Aves; order Trogoniformes; family Trogonidae; genus Trogon; species Trogon surrucura. Next base: position 8,934,196 of record CM036618.1, read on the forward strand.
TATATAAGTGGTGGAAACTGCAAAATAATGTGCTTAATGCAAAAGCATTAATGAGGTTTCAAGTAATATAACTGAAAGTAATTAACACACTCATAAAACTGAAGTAAAAGCAAAAGGGAGGCAATCTATAACTAAAAAAAAAATTAGGAAAGTCCATTATAATGAGGATGGAGAACTGCCTCGTACAATGCTCTTAGTGAGAAATTAAATTCCTCTACAAGTGATCAAAGGGGAGAAATATAACAGGATTAAACAACATGGTGCTGTGTCAAGGTGACACACCTATCGGGCTGATTCTTAACATTTGGTACAAAGCATGAGCCTGCAGATGCATTCTGACAGCACAAGCAATTCCTCCAGGTAAGGCACCATATGCTGCATCTCCTGCATTTGCCCACAGCACTCGGGGTAGCGCTTACACCCATCCTAGCAGATATACAAAAACCTTGCATAATATAAACAGTTTCATACAGTGCTCTTGGATTACACTCTGTTAACTACTGGAGTAATCTGGGTTTTGATAATTTAAATCTCGATGTCTTATTAAAAGCTGGTTAAGAAATTGCTTATAATTGTTTAGAAACTACATAAGGCATTACAGCTGAGAAGAACTGACCTGATGTTCCTTTGCAGTTCCTCAGCTTCTAAGATATAAGCTACACCTATCTCCCGATACATATTGTTTCACACCATCCATTCTGACTTAGCACCAGGAACATTTGTGGCCAGTTGAAGTGGTCTGAGACGGGACAGTGAGCAGCCGTGCTGCCTTCCCAGGCGTGGGCAGAAGTACCCCACAGACCACAGTTCCAAAGGCAGATACATTCCTCCCAACAACTTTCTGATCATCCTAACTAACATATCTTTGAGAAAGAGGGGTTATATCCTTCACGTGCTGGAGGCTGGGTGTGGTTGAGTACCACGTCTATAGGAATACTGGAGAAAGGTTCAAATAACAAAAAAACAAATGCCCCTTTTCTGGAGGAATTTCACTCCTGGAACCTCAGGTTCCCTGACCTAATTTTTCATCCACTTTCACTGCTCTCTGTTTATGCAGTGTGACAACAGAACTGACCTTTTTTTTTTTTTTTTTTGCCCTCCTTCCTCTGTCACTGGGAAACCAAAAATGCTCAGTTTTGCTTCATCTGAAAGTCAAAGGCTCAAATCTATTGGATACAGGTACAAGTGAGGCAGCTTAGAAAAACACTCTTTGTTTTGAGGGTCATTTGGTTCCAAAAATCAGTGAACAATAAAGCAGGTGGAAACAAGTCCTTGTCCACCCAACACAGGCATCTGATGTGGGTTTTACACAGGCTGCTCAGTGAAGCAATCCTCTTAAGGCAGTTGCCTAACTCACCCCTGGGCCTGAAGAAGAGAAGCTGGTACCTTCGAGGCTTCCTGATACCTGTCCATCAAGTACCTTCACCCCCTGGGAACTTAATTCTTCCAGTTCGTTCCCTCCTAGCAAAACTGTACACCTGATGTCTAGTGTCTGTTTTGCTTCAGCTCCCATCCACCAGAAAGGAAGTTTCTCTTTTCCTGTTCGATTATAAAGCTGTCTGCTAGCAAATCTCTTTCATGTATGGACTTGAAGAAAATAATAAAGTCACCTCTTCATCTTCTATGGGATAAACTAAGCAGTCTAAGCTCCTTAAATCTCTGCAAGGCAGGTTTCCATCATTTTGGTCTATCTCAAGGCAGCTCCTACCGTGTTCACACAAGGATTTGCACCAGATTAACTAAATTGGTTTAAAAATGAATGAAGTTAAATCCTGTCCTTCCAGGACAGGAAATAATGTCACCTGCTTTACCTCTCTACCCTAGGGCCTTTCCACCAGTCATGTCATCTCTGGTGTTGCCATCACTCCACTGACACTAGTGCTAGTGGGGCTCCTTGGCTGCCTTGAACAGTGGCTTTGCTCAGGGGCCAGCAGGGAGGGAGCTGATTTAAAGAATCATCACTTTGATCTCTTTCCATTAGTCAAGCTTTGCATTTGATTCCCCTGTTTGAAGCCCTAGATGGAGACTTAATGGGAGCTGGCTTCAAGCCAAGCAAAGGTTTTTCTTCCCTCTCCTCCACTGCTCCCTCCAGTCCTGGTGTGTCCATGCTTGTCCTTGGCTATGGGCCTGCCACGCCGATCCAATTTGCTGAACTTGAAACTTCAAGGACATCTCCTTTCCCTTGACTGCTGGTTTTGCAGTCCTTGCACGCTACAGATTCATGTCTGTTTTTACACAAATGACCTCGCACGCCTTCCTCTGCCCCCAGAGCAGTCCCTGCAACCCCACGGTCCACGGCCCTGCTGTGCTCAGGGCATCAGGGTTTCCATCTCTGCAGGACATGTGTCCCCATCTGTCACTTCAGGTGCACCAAGCACTATCATCTCACCTGACCCTTGTGCAGTCACTATATCTCTGCTTTATGTTTTATTTATACACCCATGATATGGCAAATGATCTGAACCCAGCAGACAATACAGTCCAGGCTTGAAGAGAGCACACGCAAAAATAACCTGGTTGGTTTCCACAACTCGCCACACTTTGGATTTCACCTCTGGGCCACATCTTCTTCTTGCTTCATTCAATGTCTCCTTTCTTGCTCTTTCCTTACTACTTGAGTACTAACAGCAGAAACCCCTTCATTTCAAGCTGTGCTGTTTGCTTTTCTTCCTTTTTGAATTTTGATCTCTTCAGTATCTGAAAACAGCTGTGTTTTTTTCTCCTAAATCTCTTAATTTCCGTCCTTCCAGGTTAAACAACCACGTATCTTCAGTTATTCACATTACAAGGTCCTTACATCACAGTCAGTCTCTTACAGGCATGCATCTTCCAGTTTCTTATATACTGTTGAATTCTGTTTGCAGCAAAGCTGCTATTTAAAATAAAGCTGTACAGTGTCGAACTGATCTGCTCTTCAGGGAATTCACGTGTTGTTTAAAATCACATTAATGGATCATTATTTTTGCCTTTTTAATTTTCTTCTGACTGTTCTGAGGGGCTTAAGAAACAATACTTGGACAAGGCTATATATCTAATTTTCTTAAGACATCATAAAATCATAGGTTGGAAAAGACCATTAAGATCATTGAGTCCAACCTTACTGATCCACCAATAAACCTTGTCCCTATGCACCACATCTATACGTTTTTAAATACCTCTAGGGATGGTGAAGTCCACCACTTCCCTGAGCAGCCTGTTTCAATGTTTGACAACCCTTTTGGTGAAGAATTTTCTCCTAATATCCAATCTAAACCTCCCCTGGCACAACTTAAGGCCATTTTCTCTTGTCCTGTCACTTGTTACTTGACCCACCACACTACAACCTCCTTTCAGGTACCTGTAGAGAGCAAGAAGGTCTCTCTTGAACCTCCTTTTCTCCAGATTTAACAACCCCAGTACCCTCAGCTGCTTGGGACCCTTCGCCACCTTCATCGTCCTTCTTTGGACACGCTCCAGCACCTCGATGTATTTCTTGTAGTGAGGAGCCCAAAACCGAACACAGGATTCAAGGTGTGGCCTCACCAGTGCCAAGTACAGGGGGATAATCCTTTCTCTGGTCCCTCTGGCCACATTATTCCTGATGCATGTCAGGATGCCATTGGCCTTCTTGGCCATGCGGGCACAATGATAGTTCAGCTACTGTCGTCCCCCAGTTCCTCTTCCACCAGGCAGCTTTCCAGCCACTCCTCCCCAAGCCTGCGGCATCGCATTGGGTTGTTGTGACCCTCCAGAAGTGCCTCTCAAGGGATTCTGTCAACCAGGCTCCCAGACAGGCCAAAGTCTGCCCTCCAGAAGTCCGAGGCACCAGGTCAACCGACGCCCTTTCCTACTTCTCCAAGAATCAAACTATTATTTTGTGATCGCTGTGCCCAAGGCAGCCTCCAACCATCACATCACCCATGAGTGCCTCTGTTCACAAACTGCAGGCCCAGGGGGGCACTGGTCCTCATTGGTTCCCTCACCAGCTGTGTCAGGGAGTATCTTCCACACACTCTGGGAACCTCCTGGACTGTCTCCTCTCTGCTGTGTTGTATTGCCAGCAGACATCTGCTAAGTTGAAGTCCCTCACGAGAACAAAGGCTAGTGATTGTGAGACCTCTAGTTACTTCTAGAATATTTTGTCTGCCTCTTCATCCCGGTTGGGTGGTCTATCATGGACTCCCACCATGATATCTGCCTTGTTGGCCTTTTGCCTGATTCTTACCCATAGACACTCAAACCTACGGTCACGGTCACTAAGCTCTCAACCAGCAAAACACAACCTCATGCACAGGGCTACCCCAGCACCTCCCCTTCCTCCCCTATCCTTTCTGAAGAGTTTATTGCCATCCAGTGCAGCGCTCCAGTTGTGTGGGTCATCCCACCACCTTTCCGTGATGGCAACCACATCACAGCTTTCCTGCTGCACAGTGGCTTCCAGCTCCTCCTGCTCGCTGCCTGTGCTGCGTGCATTGATGTAGATGCACTTTAGTCAGGCTATCAATCCTGCCAGCTTTTTTGGGGGAGAAGCCCTAATTCCATCGTGATCATGTCTCAATAAAACAGTAGGTTCTGAAGCAGTTTGTAAAGCTTATAAAGCTTCTTCTTTACACTGAATTTTTTAGACTGTCTTTCAAGCACACACTGCCAAACAAGGCAATCTCCCAATTTTAGACAACCCTATTGTAAAAGTGCTGTCAGGTCAAGGGGATTCATCTTCTTCTGTCCTTCAAACAGATAATAACCACAAAGCACCCACATTTCCACACCTTTAGTCACATATATTGTCTTGTCAGCATATGCAGTTTTCTCGGCTCTCAAATTGCATATATTAAAGGGCCCATCCATTATCTAAAAGCCTAGTTTGTTGATCCACTTCATTTCGCTGCCTCCCAACCCAACTCATATCTCAGAAGAAGACAGAAAGTGTAATACCCTCTCGCCTAACACCTAATGACTCGCTCCCTGTCACACAGAAACTTGCCGGAGGGGCTTGATGGAGAACTGCAGCCACGCTGTTATTTCCCTAAACACTCATTTCAAAAACATAACTCTCCCTGAACATCTACCCATGTACAGCCACAAAAATGGGACTTATAACTCAGCCCCTCTGGCACATGCATATTGTTTTAAGATGAGTAACGAATGACTCCGACTCGTCTGTTTGTGATAGTCCCGAAATATTATCAATCAAGCTGGAATTTTTACTGCCTCCTTACAGACAAATGGCAGATAAAGGGTAAAAAAACCTCAGCCCTGTTGAAGTTGATGGGAAAACACTGACTGATTTAAGTGGCACCAGAATTTTCGACTGAGGCTGCACCCTTCAGCATCAATGACACAACCAAAAGCAAGATGAGAGGAGAACAGGAGCTGATGCCATAAATCATTAGGAGTCCAGTGGTTCCTATTTGCTTTAATCCTTTCTAATGGTGCAGCAGATGTATTAGGTACAGTCAGATGGCAGCATGTACAGCTAAGGTGGTCTGACATTTGTTTTTAAAAAACAAAATGCAGTAAACTGAACTTTGTAAGCTTTTAACCATGTAGCATGAAATATCACAAGAATTCCGGGAAAAATTGGTGGGGAACAAGAAGCAAATGGAGAGAAAAATGTTATTTTCTCCATCTTCAAAGACCCGCTGTGATGAGACGCCCTGTAGACTCCATGCTTTGGGGTTGCTAACTGGTGAGGTCAGGGTAGGTCACTTTGGACCGGAGACATTCCCTCCACCATGCCAGTGAATATGCATCAAAACCTGGCCGAGGCTGGACATGGTCATGCTTGAGCTCACTGAGCAAGCAGAAAGCAAAATGTGGTTGGAAAAGATAAAGCTGCATGTGCACAAGGGGAGACGGTAGGTGGCCTAGCAAGGGAGGGTGTCCACCACCTTGCCCTTCACAAGGGTGGCACAGCCCAGGACCGCATTCTGTGTCAGGCCTGGATATGTCCCTGCACCCCCGTCTGGTTGGATGACAGGGCTATAATCCAGGATGCCTCCATTGAGGTGAAAAACTAAAACCCAAGAGAGCGTGACCCTGAAATTCAACACCAAGGAGAACAGTGTTAACCTCAGAGGTAAGTGTAATTTTGGCCTCATGTCACCTTAGTATTTGAATACGGTGCTTTTCTTGGGACCAGTTGGAATGATAGAGAGGTTTCCACTCTCCTGAGAGATGATATCTCAGTGGCCCATCCAAAGCAACGCAATATTTGAAGAGGAATGTGCAGCCCACACAGAAATTATGGTGGGAGAAGGTTGGTTGCCTGTAGCTCTTGGAGGGGGAGAAAGAGAAGGTAGAGTCAAGAAGTGGTCATTAACTGCATAAGACAGCAGACAACTGAGCAATTAAAGTGACTTCATTAATTTGCCTTTTTTAAAAGCTACAACCCAAATTCAGAAAGGCTCGTTGCTTCCAAAAGTGGGTACAGTGATTTAAATTTCAGAACACAAATTAGCTGCCTGGTCCAAATGGGGAACACTTTTGTCTGAAAAGTCCTGACTTTGCTCAGCACAGCTACAGGGCTCAGCTTTTTCTCACCTGCATTTCTAACAGCAGACCCTGAAACATCCTTTCCAAAATGCACAGCTTTCAGCCATGCTATGCCTTGCTTCTGCCATCTCCTCTGTCATTTTATTGCAAAGAATAAATAAGGAAGCATCCCCAAACCTCCCTTGTTTCTTGGCATAACCCTAAGGAGACCATGTTGCACTTTTTCCACGGCTTTGTCTCACAAGCCACTTTCTAGACAATAGCAGATTAATTATAACTACGGGTTTAGCAAATCCCCATGACAAGACATCCTCATTGTGGTTGAGACAGTGTGTGCTGAAATGATAGGGAGGAAATCTGCTCCTTTCCCACATACAGGTCTCTTGGTGGACTTGGTACAACTGAAAACCAGCACAGCTGCTCTCGCTGAGCCATGAAGGATACGCCGAGGGCCTGAGCGTGACTTTGCAGGCTGCAATGTCATTTGTGGTAAGGGCTTAGGTGACTGAGATGGGAAGGAAGGAGAAGGGGTGACTTTGCTTGAGTTGAGGTTCATTCAGCTGACAAACATTTTGGATATTTTGTTAAAGAGACCATGAGAATCAGAGCATACGGAAATGAAACCCTGGGAAAAATAAAAAGAGATAATTTAATCAATGACATCTATCAAAACACCTATCCGTAACGGCATTATTTTGATGTTCATCTTTATCAAGAGACAGAATGAAAGGAAGAAATTTTTTACTGTGACGGTAGTGAAACGCTGGACCAGGTTGCTCAGAGAGGTGGTAGAAGCCTCATCCCTGGAAACATTCCAGGTCAGGTTGGACGGGGCTCTAAGCAACCTGATCTAGTTAAAGATATCCCTGCTCACTAGATGAGGTTGGACTAGATGACTTGTAAAAGTCTCTTCCATCCTAACCCATATTATGATTCTACGATCTCTTTCTGACTTAATTTTCTGGACAAATACCTTCAGAAGTCAGAAATAAATCTGCATAAACCAGTGAGATTTCTCTCAAAGTAAGTCCCGACGGAAGTGCCCACCTTAAGCTCAGGGTTAAGGTGGGAAGCAATGCTCATACGTTGCTTTCACTGTTATGACTTTTCATTCATTCTTTGCTGTCTGCATTTCCCTGACTTGCTGAGGGCATCATCACCAACATCGGTTCCTCAGCCCGTGCCCAGGCTGGGAGGGAAGACCTTGTCCCACAGCACACATCCTTTCCATTCTGTCACATCCTTGTACCCTAGGCAAAATAGGGCCAAATTTGTGAAGACAGAGGAACGCAAAACTAGAGCCATATGTGAATGCTGATCAGTCAGTACCAGCTGGGATCTCCCTGGCCATACGTACAGGCAACTGGTCTGTCCCATGCACTGAGCTAGGCAGAAATCCTTTGGGAAAAAAGAAGTCATCACACAATTAAAGATTATACCAAAAGTAGTTCTGCAGAAGGAAACTTTACTTTTAGCATTTCCTAATTGCCTGTCTGTTTGACTTTGAAACATTAATAAAGGTTTAATTCAGGTTTTGGTATTCAGTATTTACGGTATCTACGTAAATGAAAAAATAACACCCCCTGCATAAGCAGAATGTAAATGCTGCAGCACCAAAATCCAGAAATAATAGATTGAAAGCACCTTTAACGCTAATCTTTTGAAAAATATTCATTTTCTTTTTGCAAATCTTTCTTAATGACCTATGCATTCTTGGTTCACCTGTTAAGGCAACTTTTACTGGCAAAAGCCCGCTTCAAAATGTTGCTGAAGAAGTATTCAAATTCAGCACTTAACACTGACAAAAAGAGAAAAAACTTGGTCTTTTTGGTTGCCAGATCTCCTAAGGAAACACATTTCACAAAAATGTGTGCTTAATCCATTGTCACAATGCATTTTTAAGTGTTTAGGCAAGGCTAGGGCTGTATTGATCATTTTGGAATGGAATATTCTTATACAATGCATTTCTATTTTTTAATGAAACATTGACATGCATATAAAATTTCTGCTTTTACTGAATGTTATAGTTGGTTCCGGAATTCTACTTCGTGAAATATTTCTTTGTGCTTTTGTTCCTTCCTTTTTTTTTTTTTTTTAAATTCCATGTAAGAAAAGGAATTTTTTTTTCATCTGTAGTCCTCTTGAATAGAGAAATTTCCATTCTCTTGCATCTCTATTCAGCTCCTCTCGGCCAGGAATTCAAAACTGTTTCCATTTATTGTCTGTTTTACTCAGGGCTTGGCAGGTCCCAGCCCCAGGCCAAGACCACCAAGGGGAGAATCTTCCTTCCAACCAGGTCGAGGCTGAGGTGCTTTACCAGGAAAGTACACGCAACAAACCTACTTTGATGCTGCCTTTTTTTTAAAAAAAAAGGATTATTGTGGTCTGTAAAGACTTTCATCAGTGCTAAACTCAAAGGAAGTTTATTAGTTCATTGTATAATCTGTGTAAAGTGTGCAAAGAAGCTTAATTCCTCTCTTGCCTCCCCCGAGCAAACCGACAAACAAACTGGCAACTTTCGTCTTTGGTTTTGAAACAATGCTTTCCACTGAAGCTTTAAAAAGAAATCTAATCCTGCATAGTTTCCTCCTTTCTTAGCTGTTATAAAAGCATATTTTAACACGTACAGCCCATTTGATGTGTCCTTTAAAAGGGAAACGGTCCTTTAGAATAGCACGAAGAAAAAGCTCCAGCAAACAGCATGGTTTGGGGATTTTTGTGGGTGGTTTTTTTTTTTTTTTTACCTTTCCACATGGTCAACGTTGCCTGCCACACCGACCCCTCCAATGGTATAAATTTTCCCATCGTACACCAGACTGTTATGTCGACACCTTGGGACTGTCATGCGGGACACGAGGTTCCAGTTATCGAGCAAGGACATGTAACACCAGACATCAGCGAGCGTGACACCCGACTCCATGCCGCCTGGCACCGACGGGCGGGTGAGGGAAAGAAAAGGGGAGAATTACGTGAGATCCTGGAACGGCAGCAGCTTTGCACACAGCAATCAAAGCCAGTTACAAAGTAAAAACTCTTCAAATGACATTTGACTAATTAAAATAAATCACCCTCAATACTGAGCATCTGTTCCGATGATGCATATCTATGTCATTTATTCATGCGCCCTAAAGGCTGTTTTTTTAAATAATATGACATGAAGAAATCAAGATGTCAGGCTACGAGGGACATATACATAAAGGGATAGACCCTTTGCAGTGTTCATAAATAGCTTCCAGGCTATAAAAGCACTGCGATACTTGCAATAAGGTGTCAGGAGCCAGAGCCTATCTCAGCTTGCGAGACACAGGCTAGTCTGGAATCTAAAAAACACAGTGATGGACTGAAGTAACACATACATGGGCAGAATAAAGTCAGTGTTTGCATTGTAGGCTTAAAGTTTAATTTTCAGGGACAAATTTCTTATTCATTTTCAATTGCGGATAAAGGAAAGAAGCAACTGGACCCCTCCTGTAAAACTGTTCAAGATATTCCAGTGAAATATTTATATTGGTCATTTTTAAACTTCTGACTGAAGCTTCCAAGGTAGCCACTTAGTGAGTGTCTTACTATCCCCACTTTGAAGCACAAAGAAGTGAACTGATTTATTTGAGACCACACTAGGAGTCAGTGGTCGAGCCAGGAAAAGAAACTAGAATCAGTCCTGTGGTTTAATGAGAAAACCAGGCTTCCCCCTTGGTATTTTGTTCTCCAACCCTATGCTATGCTGCGTGCGGTCCAGTACTTGGAGCTTGCAGAGGTTCATTCCCAGTTCTGTTGGTCCCCCCTCCCTTTTTCCTGGGTCTTGTAAGTTTGAGCAAAACAAAATATCAGCCAGCACTCAGCTCGGTTTCCAGCCATGCGGGACTTTCAACTTTCCTATTGCAGCCACCAAATACCACCAGATCATTCATCCAGATTCAAGGGAAAGAGCTGAAATAATCTTTGAATTTAAGATTCAGCAGCTTTTGTTAGCAGGTGTGGCACAGCCTAAACCAGCTCTACATACTGGAAAGTACCTCAGCTAAGAATTACTAAAAGTCAACATCTAACAAAAGTCTCCGCAGAAGGCAAAATGAGCATGGGCAAAAAAGTCAAGAAATTTCCCATCAATCCTTAGGGTGTCTGTGCAGTATTAATGGAATTTAACACCACAGGCAGCAGTTTACTGTGGAAAATGCTGTGAGGGAACTCGGCAAAGGAAAGGCAACAGCTGTAACTCCTTACTGGTACTGCCTGGTGCATCTGCGCTCTCAACCACATCCTCAGAGCGCACACATCCGCCCCTCTCTCCCAGGTTCAAACCTCCACTCAGCTGCCATCTGAGCATCCTTGCATCACCTGGTGGGAATTGCTTTTCCCCCTCCAGCCAAGCAGAGGTACCACCAGACTGCAAAAAACCAGACACCGTGATGCTGCGGGCGCAGTGTAGACAGCTACTTGGGGAGTTAAAGCTTTTTAAGGAGCGTGGTCTCAGTTTCAGTGAAACTAAGAAGATTATAGGGCTAGTGACTACTGTCAGAAGAGAGGTCTCAACAACAAGTAAAAAATATGAATGCTCCTGTAAGCAAATCCTGTAAGTGTAGGTCACATATTCAGTAGTTCAGCCTGTCTGTCTCAAATTCCATAACCCACCATTTAGACTCAACTACAGCCAGTATTTTAAATTGTGTTTCTATGGCAGTGAAACCTCTTTGCATGTTTGATGGTTGTCAGACCTATTTTCTCCACGTTGTGACTGTAAACATTGCTGTTGACTACTCTGAGAGAACATTACCACCACACAGAAATGGAGAACGCTAAAAGCAGGAAAATCCCTTTCTCTCAACCTCCCTTCCATTTGTCTTCTTTTTTTCCCCAGGAGCAGCTGGGTAAAACTCTTGTGTGTCCTTCTTTGCGTTGTCTGTGTTGTATGGAGGAAACTCCCTAAAACATTGTTAGGAGGAAACTCCCAGCTTGGTAAATCTGGGGGATGAATGGATTGAGAGCAGCCCCGTGGAGAAGGGGGATACTGGTGGATAAAAAATTGGAAATGAGCTGGCAATATGTATTCACAGCACAGAAAGCCAAATGCACCCCAGGCTGCCTCAAGAGAGCGTGGTCAGCAGGTCTGTTGTGGTCAGCAGCTGTCGTGCCAGCTCTGGGGTCCCCTGTGTAAGAAAGATGTGGAGCTGTTGGAGCATGTCCCGAGGAAGGCCACGAAAATGGTCAGAGGACTGGAACACCTCCTCTATGAGGACAGACTGAGACAGTTAGGATTGCTCAGCCTGAAGAAGAGAAGGTTCCAGGAAACACCTTACAGTGGCCTTCCAGTACTTAAAGGGGGCTTACAAGAAAGATGGAAGGAGACTTTCTGCCAAGGCCTGTAGTGAGAGGACCAGAGGTAACAGCTTTAAACCGAAACAGGGTAGGCAGATTTAGATGGGCCATAAGAAAGAAATTTACTACAATGAGGGCAGTGAGACACTGGAGCAAGTTGCCTAGAGAAGCTGTGGATGTCCCATCATTGGAAGTGTCCAAGGCCGGGTTGGATGGGGCTTTGAGCAACCTTGTCTAGTGGAAGGCGTCCCTGCGCACGGCTGGGGGATTTGACTAGATGATCATTAAGGTCCCTTCCAACCCAAATCATTCTGTGATTCTGTGTTTCTATGAAATCTGCTGCTTACCTGAGAGATAGATGTTGTCCCCAGCGCTGACCACGCTGAAAAACTCTCTATCATAGAAGGGCAGGCTGGCCAATGGATACCACTTGTTGTTTTGAGGATTTAAGCAAGTGACGGCTGTTAAAGCGCGTTGATTCATGCCAATCATCTGACGACCCCCAACTAAGACTATTACCTCGGCTACACCTAGGATTCAAGTAAGAAAATAATATTATAATAAAGTTTCATCTGTTGACCAGGCAGGAGCCTATCAAAAAATACGCATTAGTCAGGGCAATTTTAATATGTCGTATATAGATCTGTTTTAGACTGTGCAATCAAACCAAGAAGGGTGAGAAAAGAGAGCATGTATGTGTGTGAGTGCTGGGTGAGGAATGACACTAAGAACATGCCTGGGAGAACTTGGGAGGGAGCATGCTCTAGGCAAATCTTGAAGGGGAAAGAAAGAAAAAGGCAGTTCCATGTAAAGATACCCATTGACTTCAACAGTGCTCGGGTGAGACCTCCATGTATCAAATTCCTGTTTTACTGAAGAAAATGGGAATTTTGTCAAGGATAGCTTTGGAGCTTGGCAGTTATCCAGGGAAAGTGTGTTTGGAGTTAAAGAATGTGTTATCACATGAGAAGTTAATGTCTGGAGATTTAGACTATGGTTATGATTCTTCATCCTGATTCCTCTGCGTGTACTCTATTAATATATTATTGTGTGGTGGCTGTATTTTTTTTTTCATGCTTTTCCCAGAGAAAGCAGGTTTTCCAGATGTGGACAACATGTGCTCAAGCCATGAATCAGGGTCTTAGTGTAAAAGTTTGTAGGAAATGTGGTGGAGATAGCCCCTGCCCTAACACAATTATTAACTGAGATTTATCTGTGCTTGAACAGCTTCCCCAAGCTCAGAACAAGCAGGGTGTACAGCAAGCCAAAGTCTCTGTACGTGCAAATGGACAAAACTTTTGCGATCTACATCTCAGAGTTTTTATTCCCACTTCACAGTGAGAGGTGAGTCAAATCTGATCTGAGCGCTGCTCCAGACTCATCCCTGCAGTGACGGGTCACAGTTTAACCCTGGGATGTTTTCTGTCTCCAAGCCCAAGAACCAAGTGCTGGTGACAGTTTAGATTTAGCATTTAGTAGAAGTCTTAAAAATCTCTCTGCAGCAATTGTAAGCCTCAGTGCAATCTGTTGCCAGGAGAAGCAGGCTCAGAAGCAGGAGCACTAGGCCATGAACTGGAAGGAATCACCATTTGAAGGAGCTGTGCTTGTGTCTGGACGTGTTGCTGTGATGTGTTACGGTGCTCAGCTTCGATATTATGCGCTTAGGTAGGGGGTCAGAAGCACATAAGTGAGATTGCCAGCAAGAGAGATTTGGAACTGCAGCAGAGAGAAACGAGGCTTCGGAGTAATGGATTATCGTCATTCTTCATTAGAGTTTTTTAAAAAAATATTTGTGTCATTCAAGCAAGGTTACTCTCTTAAAAGTTATTGAGTTAAAGTGCTGTACAGTTTTAAATAAATACTTCTCAGTAGCATGAGATCATTATTTTTGCGCCACAGCAGAAAATCTAATCACCTGTGCAAGACATAACTTGATTATAATCAATGACCCTGAGAGGGCATGTGACATGCTGCAGCGAGTCCACAAAGGGTGTTCAGAGATCCTTTGTGCCTACATGAATGCCGTTGATATGCAAAATAACGTGACTCCATATAATTAGGCTCTGACCTAAAAAACTATAATCACCCTCTCTTACCCTGAGAGAATCACTTTTCCCTCATCAACAAGCTTCTGGAAATGGATCACATTACACCTACAATTTTATATACATAAAATAAGCACTTTTCAAAAATCCCTTCAAACATCACACCATTAGTTGTCTTCAGTGAAAGACTTTTTAGGGTAGATTGTTATTGAAAGTCCTCTACACTTCATCGTTCTGAAAGGTGCCTTGATGAGGCAGTCTCCAGAAGCTGCAAATGCCGTGGTTTGATGCGCCATCTCCGTGACACATTAGCATTAGTGGCAGTGATGGGAAGTTTTGCCTGGCTTTGTGATTGCACTTACGGGAGCCAGAAGTACAGGCAGCATGTTAAAACAATTCTCCAGTTTCATCTGACTCCCTCTCGGATGCAGGTTTCCTACATGATTTGCACCACTCTTTGTTCAGCAAGTATTCAGCAAGGATAGTTCTCTCACTACCGTGCTATGGGCTCTGCTGGCAGGTTGGGCATTTGTTTTTTTTTCATGTACTTTTGAAAAAAGAAAACGCATTCGTTCCTCAGGTCAGACTCTTCTTGAAGAGAAGTTCTCCATGGCTGCTGGGTTTTTAAAAAGAAGTCTCCTTCTCTGGAGACATTCAAAACCCATCTGGACACGTTCCTGTGTGACCTACTGTAGGTGATCCTGCTCTGGCAGGGGGGCTGGACTAGATGATCTTTTGAGGTCCCTTCCAATCCCTGACATTCTGTGATTCTGTGAATATATCATGTGTGATCCATTTGTTTTGAAGGCAGCAAACAGCCTGAATTGGTACTGTAAAATTCACCATATGAAAATAATATATTTACACAGGGCAGTGAAAGTGAAGCTGTTTTATGAATATTTGCCACATCCTCCCCACAAAAGGCTGAATGCCAAAGCAGCATGTTATTAACCTATTTTTGCATTTAGAGAAACTGAGGCACAGAGGACAATGGGCTCATTTTTAAGACAATGGGGGAACATCACTGTCTCTGCCAAAGATAAGAATTCCTAAAAATCAGGCTCCTTTTAGATCTTGTTTCAGGAATGTACATCTAAACACCCACATCCGACCATTGGGAGAGGCTCCTCAACGCGTGAGAAAAGTAGAAACGGAAAACTGAGCTTGAAATATTGTCAGGCTCCAAGAAGGAGCCAAGGGAAGGAGATGACCTCCGCGCCCCATCTCAGGGCACGTCCTGGCTGTGCCCAGGAACCACCGGACCAGGGAGCTCGTGTCGTTCAAAGAAGTTTTGCTTTACCTGCAGAGAGCCTGGGCCGGGTCCTCGGTGTCTGCATCTCTTGTCGGGCATGCGGCAGCATGTGATAACGTTTGGCTTCGTTCACTAGATCCCGGCAAGCCTCCGAAGACTTTATCAACTCCTCGTTGTCAACAACATTTAGCAGATAGCTGGGATGGATGAAGGGGAGGCGCACCACTGCCAGCAACTCCGCAGCGTACTGTGAGGGGGGGAAAAAAACAACACACTGTAGCCTTCACACCGGAGTTCAGCCGCTCGGCATCTCCGCCTCCTTCCCTGCAAACCGTACCCTGTCACCCAATCTGGAAAGATGCTTGTCATGGACACTGTGTACCGGCCCTGCCCAGTGACTGGGGCGACTGCGACAATGCAGCCCCCAGTGCTCCCCAACCAGGGCTGGTTTTAGTCCTGGGAAACTGGAAATAATCTTCAAAAGGTGGCAACTCTAGTTATATAGCCCTGTATGGAGGGATTTTTTGAAAGAAAAGCTCATTCCGAACTCAGGCTGGGTATAACACCTTGTGTACTAGAGACATGGAGCAAGCTTTAGAGTTTTCTGAATTAACCTTGAAACCTAAGCGTGGTTGTTGCAGTGCAAAAAAAAAACCCAAACAAGTAATTTCTGGCACTATAAATATGAAACAAGCCAGTAAATAGAGCAGATTTCAACAACTTCTATGGCAGAAACTGAATAATATCATCCAATTTAGTAAAAATCTTTTAATTAATAGGGTTTACTTGTCAGTGAAACAAATCATGTAGTTCTAGATTTTGGGGAAGTCAGACTCCAGAGGGTGCTATACAAATACTGACAGTAAGTTTCATCTTCTAAATAAATACATTAAACCTCGTAGGGCAAAGAACACCCGAGCAAATGAAGCTGTCTGTCACTGAACACAGCTTAAAGGAGAACAAAACCCCAAGAGAGAAAACTGCAATCGAAAAACCAGGAGTCCATCCCTAGATTATTCTTTTTATATATAATTAGTTATATTACAACACAGCACAAGAGTACAGTGAAAAGCAGAGTAATAAGAAAATGTGGTTCTCGAGAAGCAGCACACACAAACAGGCTGCGAACTAAGGGTGCGCAGCAAGAAAAGATAATCATCTTTTGTAATAAATATTCATATAGTGGCAGCATCCAAAGATCCCAACTGGGATTGAGGCCAGGATGCAAATAAATATTTCTGAGGTCCATGTGACTGGTCCTGAGAAACGCTGGTCGCCAGCAGCATCTGCTGCCCTGCAGATGCCTCCGGTCTTCCAGAAGCTACTTGGCTCTCGCTTTCTTTGTCAGCAGTGTGCCTGTCCCTGCAGCGCTGGCTGTGAGAGCCAAGTCACAGCAGGAGCAGGAGCACGAGCAGGGATGGGAATGGGGTAGGGGCACAATGAGAGGAGGGAAGGGACAGAACCTGAGCCAGCGAATGGGCTGGCCAGGGAGGTGAGGACACAGTGACACCCAGGACTGCTTCCAGGGCTTCCCTTTTTTTCAACCAAATTGAAGAAACGGTCTTCACTGAGGAGGAAAACAGAGGTTTTCTCCTCCTGACAGCAATTTATACTGGAAAGCCATGTCAGCCCGGTGCAAGTAAGTCAAAGTGAGGCTGCGACTACCCGTGGGGAGGTGAACTCCACAGAGCAGCAAGGAGATGGCCATGGTCTCAGGCTGAGTCCCAGCCCCTTGCTCACCAGCCCTCCTCAACACCGGTGCCAGCAATTTTAGGTACAGCACAGTGTTCAGGTCTGGGCACCCTGAGGTTATTTGCAGATGGGAAAGAGAAGTGACGCAAAAGGCACAAAACAATGACAGCACTCATCTTCTGGAAAAAATCCCATGTGAGCGGCGAGTCTGTGGCTCCTCACTATTACCTCTGGTGTGGCACAGGGCTCAGTAGAGCTTGAGATCACTTCATCAGCCTCCAAACCAGAAAAAAAGACACTCTTCTCTTTTCCCTTGTTGAAATCCATTTCTAAGTTGCTTTCTAGGAGGTAAAAAGACTTTTCCCCTTTCCTGGAGTCACAAATGTCAGGCACTTGGCTGCAGATATCTTAATGTCATTAAACGGTACCTTGTAGGAGAAGGAGCAGTGGACATATGGCAGTGGGTGGCAAAGCTCGGATTTCAGGAAGTGCTTTTTTTAAGAAGGTTGGAGGCGTTTAACCTTACACGGGAGCCAAGATGAAACGTGGCATCGGGACACAGGAATAATGCAGACAGCGGGTGTACTGGGGACAAGCCAGACAACTCCCATGGTGGAAGTTAATCCCCACTACGGACTGCTCAGGAAGCTGTACGAGTCACTAAAGGGCAGTTTAAATAAGGTTCTAAATTATATGGAGGGTACAGAGCAGAGTCAGCACCTTCCTTTGGTGCGGTGGGACACACCAGAGCTGCCCCCGCTGTTCCTGATGTAATTCTGCGCTGGAAACACCCATAACATGAAGCAATGCAAAAACCAGGCACAAACAGTTGTGCCACTAAATTAGGACAGGCACTATAATGTCCCAAAGTGGAGTGGGAATTAGCAGTGGGAAGAGAGCTTCTCTCCGCCAGGGGCAGGCAATTCCCACAGGCACGGCGGAGCGACCACCTCCATCTCCCACCTTTCCCAGAATAAATGGGGCAGCGCCGCTGCCTGAGCACGGCGAGCTCTACCTCTCACTCACCCACCTTGCTTTAATTAGATAAGTGAGAAAATGTGAGTCTGTTTCCTTCCTGGATTTTCTTTTTCCGCTCTTTCCTCTTTTGTCTGAGCTCGTGGCTTATTTTGAAAGGGGAATAATAATTAGAACACGTGGCTCCCTTTCATCAGCTTGAAAGTTAATGTCACATATCAAAACCGATGTCACTTTTCACTCTTTTTCTTCCCTTTGCTCTCCTTGCTAGAAAAAGCCGTCTCTGTGTGTGTGTGTGCGTGCGTACAACCACGCGCAGTCGCGACTTGGGCTCATCGCTGAGAGCATTAAGGGTACATATAATCGCAGTGTTTTTCACCAGGGGATTTGAAGAGTATGTACCATCACAGTGTCTCTAGAAGACAGGAGAGGCTTTTATGAACCAATGCCTTTTCACACCAGCTCTTTTAAGCACTATAGTCAAGGGTGAATTTCATTTAGCCTCACTGATTTAAGAATATTCAAGTGATTTAGGCAATCAGCAGCCTTTTTCTTTTGGATTCTCCCTTACGAAGGCTTCCTAGCTCTGTTAGCTATGATTGTACTAAATATCCTGTTACTATTATCCTTTTCATTTAAGACTGGAATAAGCACCGTAAAGCATTTCAACCTCCTTACCATCTGTTATTTGCTCTCCATTCTCTCTTGTCTTTCCGTTGTTCCTTATACAGCTATGAAATATCGACTGCACCTACCAGTGTTACCTTTTTTTTATTAAAACAGCAGAATACGTGCACAGGCACACAGCCAAATTTAGCAGACAACCTCGGGTCCCTGGAGTTGCAGTTTGTGCCTGTAACTCTGAGGATGTTTGTTTCCTTCTCACTACTTGGCTGCAGGTGCTGGCTGGACAAATAGAAATATTTCTCAGGTCTTTGCTGGGAATCACGACTACTCTACAACCTGTATCACATGCCAGGGTGAAACAGAGAATATTAATGACCCTTCTGGCCTAAAATTAGGAGTTATCAACTCATAAACATGGGAGACCACGCCTCAGCTCCTTGGAAATGGACACCACTATGCAAAAATCGAACAAATTTACTGTTTAAAATGCTAGGAAAGGTTCTGAACACCATCAGGACTGTTTTTTTTCAGGTGTTGAGAACCTCAGCATAGCTCCTGTTGGATCAAGGGAGCTGCTCAGGTTTCGCACCAACAGAGGATCTAGTCCCTAAACTCCTTGCTCCAGACCTAGTCCAGAAACTCTGGTGATGCTGCTGGACATCCTCGTGGTGCCGTGCATGTCTGGGGTGATCCTGCAGGAGCCAGGGCACCAGCACCACATGAATAAAGGGTTTTGGACAGTCACTGGGGACACAGTACAGTAGCAACTTTTGAGAGCTGCTACCCGGCCTGCTTCAAGGCATCTATTTCACCAAGCCTGATTTCAGTGGCTGAATTGAAAGCAGAGTCTTCAACCAGCCTGTAATCACAGGCGTGTTTCATAAAAAAGAGGGAAAGAAAAATCTTAGCTTTACTTAATTACTTAAATGTTTTTGGGGGAGAGACTCAGCTCTAGGTTCAGACACCTAAATAGGTACATACAAGCAAGTATTTACTTGTCAGCTAGACATGTGTAAACTCATGTTATAATTAATAGAGATTTAGTCAATGCACTTGACACAGTCCCCAGAGCAACCTGAGCTGAGCGGATGCATCATGCATCAGAGGAAGCAGAGGGTTTCAATGTCCCCTTCTGGCTTAAAACCGTGATCCACCAGCTCCTGGGAAAGGGACTGTGCTCCTCAGACCACGCCACAGAGATGTCTACAAGCAGACGTCAGCCCAGACTGGAGGATGATGAATTCTCCCCTCTGGTGGGAATTTTCGCATCCATCCACCCTGGGTGCTCTGCTCAGAAGTTTGCGATTGTATTATGAAGAAGCCTAAATGTTATCTTGGGACAGTGTTGACTCAGAGGAATATTTGATCAGCTCGCTCCACTATACCTTGAAGTTGACCCTTTTAAGCCTTTTCCTAATAATCTGTTCAAATACAAGTTACTCCCATCTCGGTAGGCAGGCCAGAGCTTGAGGAGATGAGGAGACTAGATTACAAAACAGTTGAATTTGCTTTTTATTTTTTTGTTCCTGGCTGGTAGTTTGAGTGGGAATATTTACTTTGCTAAACTTTTTGTGACATTTCTTCTATTAATTATATTGGTATTATGAATGCTTGCTTGCAAGTGGGCTTTGTTCTGGTATCTTCTAAGTCTCAGTTACAAAACCCTCTTCAGTATTGCATTAAAAATAATCTTTTTATTCTCAAATCTCTAATCCAGTCAAATCCTCACAGGTATTCTCCAAAAGGACTCTCGGTGTGCTCCTGCATAGACTTGGGCTACAATAGTACACAGTTAGTTTTAAAAGGAAATATGTTTACTGCTTCAGAGTCAAATTTCCTTCTCCTTAAATGTTACACTGCAAGGCTCTGAAGATTTTTAACATTTTTGAAGTAATGCCCAGAGAGGTTAAAATAATGTTTCCCTTATGCCTTATAACTCATCTGTCTCTCTCGTTTACTGTTCTTCCTAGAAAGAACTCTTTGTGCTATCTGCCTAAAGAAACAGGATTCAGCTAGAAATACAAATACAGAAGTTAGATCACCTACATTATGATAGGGTTTTGCTCCAAAAAACCTGCTGTTTCAGCTCTTTAAGCATAATTCTAACAGAGTTTGGAAAACATTATGAAGTAGGGAGATATTCAATTCATCCGAGAGCATCAGAGGAGATTTATGTTGTCTCCCACAAACCCCTTCAGACTTGCCCCAGGTCTTGCATCAGCCTGATCTGAGAGCTGCAGCATGGACCCCTTGGACAGAGGAAGCCATGGGGGACAGGTCTGAAGCAGGAGCAATTCCCAGCTGCATAAAACTTTCAAATGAGAAGCGGACACTGATTTAAAAAAAAAAAAAAAAAAAGCCCTTAAAACCCCCAAAGGGCGGATGCTAGCCTTTGATGCCTTCCCTGCGACCCGGTAACAAACGGCTCAGTGAGCTGTGCGGGTGGTGGTGGCTGTGGCCGGTGTGTGGTGGCCACGCAAGAAGGTGTAAGGGGGTGGTGATGTGAGTGTGCAGCCATCCCCAGCCCAGGCTTCCCCAGCAGGTTACCCAACCTGATACTCAGATTATTGCTGACTCCAAGTTTCCAGGTACAAGCCCAGCAGGGAACCGGCTGATTTGGGGAAGCCAAAGTTGTTGGTGCACTGCTTTGTCGTTCTCGGAAATATGCCTTCTTCAGTCAGATTTTCACAGCACTGCCCCACTACTCCGTAAGGAGGGTACTTGCTTTGATACATCTAATCCCTGGATATTACAAAGAGACACTGTGTTTCCAGTAACCTCCTGTGCATTCCTACACCCAAGGTCACATCCAAACCCAACCTAAGCTCTCTGGTGTGCTCAGTATATTTATTAATCACGTGTATTGACTGCTTGGAATTGCAATGTGGCCTTCAGATTAAACCAAAAGGCTTGGTAGCATGTCAGCTGACAGCCTCATAATATCATGATAAACATGTGTCAGAAAATCTGGTTCACAGGCGCCGGGTTCAGCTGGTGGCTCAGTGGCGGGATGCCACGTGCATAAATCTCATGCCTAGCAAGAAGGAAAGAGCAGCCCCTCTGTCTTCCTGAAATAAGGTTTCAACGTGACATCTTTATGGCAGCACAGCTGACTACACACTGTAATGTCATCAGCGCCGCATAAAGAGAACTGCTGTCCTCTTCTCCGAACTGTTTGCAAAGCAGCACACAGCTCGCTATTCCTAGCACTAATACGACGAGAGTTTTTTAAACATGCAGGAAGATGTATCATCGATCCATCATACTGGGAATTCACCTGACACTAAGGCTTAATAAAACTTCACTCTTACCACACACTATCAAATAAACCCCCCAAGCTCGCCTGAAGGTTATTGTAGTGGTGAGTGGGGATCTGTTTATGGGCAGTCTCCTACTCAAACACCCGTACGCACACAGATGCACCACAAAAGCACGCTGCCAACAACGCAACGGCTGAAGCTTCCAAGACACTTCACAGAACCGAGTAAACTCCTGATACATCCATCCGCACAACACGCTGACACATGAATCTGTGCGCAATAATTCTCCAAAATGCTTCTTGCCTATGGTGTAAAATGATTTTGTTTCTGGGAGTCGGTCCTGACTTGTGCTGCCAGGTGCAGCACAAGACAACACAACCGAGCACATATGAGATGCTGCTTGTGGATGTCTGTGTCTACTGTAAGGTCATTGCTTCAGCAACAGCAGAGGAATATTTTGTAACAAATAGCACAATATGCTGGAAAAGCCACAGATGAAGAGATTGAGAAGACCGGGAGACAAGGGAGCTCCTCAAGCCTATTTAAACTTCAAAGAAATAATTCAGTAGATTTTCAGTCGAGGGTATCCCTTTACAAAAACTTAAAAGTTTAGTACGGGTGGAATTTAAGGAACTGCTAATGTCACCTGCATCCTCTTTTCTTTTTGTTTAATGCAGTTTCTTCCTCCAATATATAGCTAAGGGCATGTTCCTGCACTGATTCTGTTCCTGCTGTGGCCTTTTCTTCTCCCTCTGTAAGCCTGTGCAGGCTCTGAGTGTGTCTGCAAAAGCCTCATTTAAATCTGAGCTCTTTGAGCTGCCCGTCCCTGGGAAATCACAGGGGTTACTGCTCATCCCTTGCTTTTTTCACTTTCAGAGAAATTGGAGCTTCTTGCACTTTCATTATGGCATCTTTTTGAATTTGTCTGCTCTTCCCACAAATGGATTTCAAAGCATCAGGGTAGCCTGGGCTTTTCAAAGAAGCCTAATTGAACCGTAATGGAGTGTTAGTGCCTAATTCACATAGGCTCCCTTGGAAGCTTCCCTTTCATACTTATTCCAACACCACTTTCCTGAAGCGTAATGCCCTTAAGTACATTGATTGATCAATTAATTTCCTTTTATGATGAACTTAAGTAATTTGGACAGGCTAGTATTGTGTATCAGCCTCTGAATATATCATCACCCTCTTGTCATCGCAGAGCAGAGTTGGGAATGTGCTTGTTCCCTGTCAGATTCTCCATTTTCTTGGGAGCCAGCCACTCTTCTGCAACTTTGGAGACTCTTTACAACATGCTAGAGAAATCATGCTACCATTTCAACAGCCTAAAACCATAAGCCAGGGATCTTCCATCTGCTCTCTCATGGCTACCAACCCCTTCTCCTCTGTAGAATCTTGCATCCATATTGCCATTCTCCGTCACGGTTAAAATGTAGCTCATGGGCATTTGCACCATTTCTGACATAAATCCTCTTTTTCTATCACCTTTCTTTAGCTCCACTGACAGATACAGGGCTTTCAGGTGGGCTTTGTGCTTCCTTAGACTAATTTGCCAAGTCTCAAATTCGTCCCTGTGGTCCTTACTGCTGTTATACCACTTGTATCCTTCCAGGCACCTCCTCTCCTTGGGGCTTCAAACACTCGTAGACGTTTATCCCTCTTTAACTGTCATTAGGCCAAGTCATGCATATTCACATCTTTTAATCTTTTTTTTTTCTCACATCAGTTCCTTCAGTTGTTTAATCATTTGTGTTGCTCTTCCCTAAATTACCTTCAATTTGTCTACGCATCTCTGGTTCTCAGGCACCATGAAGACGCTGTTTAGACAAATCTGCCTCTGAGGACACAAGTTCGTAGAAAGCTTGTTAATGCCTTTATGGTGGAGATATTTCATTTTGCTGCTGGACACGACGATTTTAAACAGGGTTTGAAAAAAGAGCACACAACAACATCCTCGCAGAGTGCAGCAAAAGGTGACTGCCATTCAGCTGAGCCTCTCGTCTGTTACTCATGCTGCGGTATCTGCCTCTCTTCCAGCACTACTCTGGGCAACTTGTTGAAATGTTTGTCCTCTCCTCACTTCTTATGTTTCCTCACGTGGAGATGGAAGCTTCCTGCCTGTTTTCCCAGGCTTTCTGTTGTGAGACCCCCACCTTGAATACTGCGTCCAGTTCTGGTGCCCCCATCATAAGAGGGACATAGAACTGTTGGAGTGTGTTCAGAGGAGGTCACAAAGATGATCCAGGGGCTTGAGCACCTCTGCTACGAGGACAGGCTGAGGGAGCTGGGATTGTTCAGTCTTGAAAAGAGAAGACTTCAGGGGGACCTAATAGGTGCCTTCCAATACCTGAGGGGATCCTACAGGAAGGCTGGGGAGGGACTTTTTACAAGAGCCTTCACTGATCAGACAAGGGGAAATGGATTTAAGTTGAAGGAGAATAGATTTAGATTAGATCTTAGGAAGAAATTCTTCAGTACGAGGGTGGCAAGACTTTGGAATAAATTGCCCAGAGACGTTGTGGTTGCCCCCTCCCTGGAGGTGTTCAAGGCCAAGCTGGACAGAGCCTTGAGCAGCCTGGTCTAGTTGAGAGGTGTCCCTGCCCGTGACAGGGAGATTGGATTAGATGATCTCTAAGGTCCCTTTCAGCCTAGGCCATTCTATGATATTACTACGTTTTTCATGTCAGAGAAAACAGATACAAGTTCAGACTTGGAGCGCAAGGTGGGAAAGTTTCCAATGAGCTTGGGTATGTGCATGCTCCGCGCAGGCAGCAAATTTCCGCACGTACAGCAACTTCACATCTTCCCCATCCCGCACCGATGCTGGGCACGACTGCAGCTCTGCGCAGCTCCGGCAGTTGTTAGTGCAAGTGGCAAATATAGCTCGTTATCCACCGGATCCTCCCGACAGCCCATGTGGGAGGCACCACTTCCCTCCAGCTTATCATGCAAGAAATGGGGGCAAAAACGTGAAATGACCTGCCCAAGGCCAGGCAGAAAACTGGGGGATAAGCTCAGGTGAAGACTGCTTGGAGCCTGGCAGAGATCTTTGCTTATTCAGACGGCTCAGTCCGTGCTGGTTTCCAGACAGTAAAGCCACCATTATAAAATATATTTTTTGCATGAGTTCACCAGACTTGTAATAAGCTTATCAAGGGGATAACTGTTAGGATAAAGCCTCCAATCTTGTCCATCAGTCAGGAAGAGAAATAAATGGAAAAAAACCTAGTAGATTCAGCTTTTCCAGATGTGTCAGTCGGCTGCAGGCTTTCCACTGCGTGACAAGCAATCAAGAGAACTCCTATAACCAGTGCTCTGCGTCCGCTGGTACAGGAAATTACCTACCTAGTCCAGACCTCACTCATATCACAGGTTGCTTCTTTTGGTTAGACCGATTCTACACGACTGCACTACTCGGCAGGACTAAAATAGCTCCACAAACATTACCATATGAGCTGGTGTGCTGCTCCGATGCGCTAGATACAGTTATTTACCAAATCCTATCTTAAGACATATGTCATTATCTGAACCGCCTTTCTGTCTTACGTAGATGGATCAGTAACCTTTAAAGCACTGTTATTCCCTCTTTATAACAAGGCTTGGATGCTGTTTTTTTGTAATGTCATGGAGCTTTTATAAGCACCGTAAGACTCCCTATAAACACAATTTGCAAAATTAAAAGTCAGCCAGAGCGCAGCTTTTCAACTTGCCTTGCAAACAAATCCTGGCTCCCTCCCTGCCACTGCGGTGAAGGAAACACAAGGGCTGAGATTTACTGTCCCCAGGTGCAAGCTTGCACTCCAGAGTGACACAAAGCCATTAAAGCCCAAGGAATTTTGGAGGGCTGCAGCTGCCCTGGGGGCAGAGCGTGCTGATTTAGAAAGAAGGCTCCTTCAAAGCTCCTCTGCGGGGATGTCTCTGCTGAGAGAGCCCCTGCCAGGCTTTGCCAGGGAAGATGGACACGCAGGTGAGATGAAGAGCATAGACCTTTCCCTGTTTCTGCCAGATATCCACCTTTGTGGGAATCACCAATTCAGTGCTTGGAAGAAGCTGCCAAAGAGGCATTTTAATCACTTGCCGTCAGAGCTATTGAAAATAAAAATAGGGCAATAGAGCCTGGCTTGTCAGGCAAAGAGATGTGGGAAGAGGGGAGATAGCAAATAAAGTGTGAGCCCTAGAAATCCAGGCCCTCAAAGATTTAACTGCCAGGACTGCCTTTGAGAGAAGGAAATAAAACCCAACCAGTCACCTGAGTGCAGTAGAGAAGCACTGATGTCTTGGAGCTGTTGCAACTCATAGCTAAAACCTCTTCAGCAACCTTCTAAACAGATCCCACCAGCTGGGTGCAGAAGCAACAATTTTGTTGCTGCGTTGGTGTCCTCTGTGTGCTGGTTCCTCACCCCAAAGAATCTAGAAACAGCTGAGCGAATCCATCTCAACGTACTCTGAATAAAGTGAAAATATGCATGCACAGCTTCTGCAAGAAGGTCCATCCCACATTCGGTATTGCCATGGTCGCCCAGTACTGCAAAGCTCTGAGCAGCCTGTGCATCTCACAAGAACTCGGGCAATTCTTGACATGATGGGCCACGATGCACACCAAGCACAAATTTTCACTCATCATCTTTATCAGAAATAAGATTATTTAGGTCTATCTTCTTTCCTATCCACCATCAGAGCTATTTCCTCCTGGGCTCTGAAAATGCCGAAGTCATTATTTTAAAGATGGTACTTTTCATGGCAAGTACGAGTTCCTACTTTGAGAAAGTAAGTGCCTATTTAACTAAGGGATTTATAATAGATCAAGCAGTGCACAGAGTACAAAAAAAAGTGAGAGCTACGATCCACAGAAATTAGTATAGTGGTAGGACTGGACAGGAAAATAGTTATCTGCTTGGTATCTTTAATATTAATTTATTCAGGACCCTCATCTCTGGATAAATACAAATTAAAAATTAAAAGCCCTTGTAAAGTAATGCATGAAACCAAAGCACCACAGAGAAATTTGGAGAAGCAAATAAAACTGCCATCGTAAACTACAAGGCACTGCAGAAGCAGGGCAGAAGGGAAGGCAAGTTGGAAATAAAAAAACCCAGAAAACCAAGCCAACCGCAACACGAAAGGAAGGGAGGAGGAGATGGTGGCGGTGGCAGCAACGAGAGGGGGCAAGAGAAATCACCACTTAAAAAAATAACATCACCGCAGCAGGGCACAGAAGAAAATATTTAAACTAGCAATTTTGAAAACGTAACCTGGGCTGCCCGGTGAGTGACACCTTCTGTTTGCAGCAGACAAAGAGGCTCCTGCCGCAGGGCTCCTACTCTGGCCCCTGGGAACAACCCCTGAGGTTGCGTTGGGTTCAGAGCTCAGCGCTGCACAGAGCTGCCTCCTGTCATCAAACTTCCGGCAAGCAGGGAAATACTCTGTAAAACAGTGTGTTTTTCAAGGCCAGCGAGAGCCATAAAGAGGTCCATATCAATACATCAATGATATTGTGTACATGTTTTAGGCAATAATAATATTGGGCAATACTAAATGGCACCGTCAGCACAGGGAGGAGGTGGTCAGAGAGAGTGGCAGGTCCCCAGCCCAGGATTGTCCTGCTGAGCTACATCAGCTGCTCACAGAGGGCAGGACGAGTTTGAAGAAAGGCCCTGGGGGCTGCTGGCACGGGCTGAGCTGGCAGCGGCAGCAAGGCTTGGCCTGGCATGGAGTGTTCCACCATCCTTAATGCCCTTGTCCTCATCCAGCAGCCCACTGAGGTCAGAAAATGCTACTTCTTCCACTTGCCAGGCGAATGACAGAACTGCAACTGCTCTGGGTCACATCCAGTGATGTACTTAATATCCCACTGCACATTCAGGTGCTTGAATTCCCATTTAAATCAAGAAGGTAGAGCCTTTCGTGATGTGGGATGGCACCAACGACGTGTGGCCAAGTGCTTCCCTGCATCCCAGTCTGGTCCATAAGCAACTGGACTACCTCCCTAAGCCACCCAAAACTTTGTCTGGAGATCAACAGCTGGCCTTGCCAGGGACAGGACAGCAACTTTGGTCTTCAAGGAAGTGGAAAGGGAGAAAATAACTCTCCCCTTCTGGGGTCTGTGGGAAAAACTGGCCTTCAAATGGAGAGGTCTGGGGCTCAGACCACCACAATTCACTACCAACAAAAGCCAACTTGCAAGAGCTGCACTGAAGGCAAGTGGCAGGTTTTAAAATATCACCAGGGACATCTTCTGGTCCCAAGGACAATCATCAGCCTCCAAATAGCCATTGCTTCTAGCTTTTATCTGTAGACAGTGCTCAGCAAAGTAATACACTCATTTTTTTTAGTCAAGAGCAGACTGCATAGCTCAGACGGTTAAGGAAAGGCCAGCTCTAATACATATACAATACCCAAGGGGTTATCTAAGCAGCCAGTAAACATATAGAATCATTTTTTTATGTACTAAGTTCTACTCATTTAGTACATGACATCAAAAGAAATACAGATTTTCTGACAGATTTTTGTTTCCCACTGTTACTAAAACACATCCCCTTCTAAAAGCAGGATCTCATACAACTGTGATCCTTCCCCATTTATCTCTGACTACGCCTGCAGCCAACAACTCGAGGCCCTAGCTTTGTACCATGCATGCCACAAACAAAATTTTGCTTCTAAACAGTCAGACACGGGGATCAGATTTTCAAAGTACATATTTTTTGTGCATAGGCTGCATTCCCTTTCTCTCCTTCTGTCTGAACTGCCCATCCCATCTCCTACACACCCTCATGTTTAAAATTGTGTGAGGATGGTTTCTATTTTAAAAGAGGCATTCCCGGGAATGGAGCAGTGAGGCTGCTGAGATTATTTTTACCTGAGCTCTGATTGCAGCGTCCTTCTTAATCCACTTTATCACTGTTTCATACACCAGCTCCTCTGCTTTGGTGTTCAGGCTGTCATTGGACATGTAGGAAATGAAGTCGTCTTTTGAGATATTGAGAATCTCTTCTTGGTTTGCCACTTCTGGGAAAATTTGCAGGGCGTATGCTTTGGCCATGTTGTATAGTTCAGTGCACTGCATGGCTTCAGCCATGGCTAATATTCCTAAGCAGTTGCTGGCAGTCAGCTGTTTTTCTAAAAGAAGCAAAGAGGGGGAAAAAAGAAAAAAAGCCAGTGAGATTTATGAAAAGTAGGATTCACATTTTTACCGACATCGTGAAAAAAGTAAGTACCATGGACAAGCCTCCAACCCTAATTAAATTCCAGGGAGTTAATCAGAAGCGGCACCCTGGGTTTCTTTAGGATTGGGGTTTAATGTACAAAAAAGCGACGTCTGTCTAACAACTGAGCTGGGGATAAGGAGAGAAATGCACTTTCCGAGTTTGCTTTCTGTGTGAGCCTTCACAAGGCGCTGGGGAAACCCACTGACATAACAGTATCTGGGGCTTCCCAAGGGATGGAAACCCAGCCAAGAGGCTGCTGCTGTTTCTACCGCCTACAATGTTGCTTTAAGAAACAGCAAAGACGTAAACGCCAGTGCAGACACTTAAGAATAAATGCAAACAGCACTAAGGACATTTCTGAGGATGCTGCAGTTGCTTTATGATAATTTTTGCCCTGTTCAGCTACTAAGCTACTTCAAATAATAAAAAAAAACCTCCCCCCGCTTTCCTTTTCAAAGGAACTTTGTTGCTGCTGAATGTGATGACATCCCTTATGCAAAACACAGATTATACTAACGCCTTCTGTTATATGTTGTGTAGTGGGTTTCAAAGAAAATCATGCACAGAGGAGACAGCATTATCTCCTACCCAGCAACCAGAAGTAACAGCACAGTGTGTAGCTTTGCGTTAAAAGTGTGCTACACCATCCATTTGGCTGTACTTTTTTCCCTTTCTGCTCTTCTGAAGAGGAAAAACTCACCAATTCCAGACATGTATAAGAAGAACTCTCAGATTCTCCTCAGCTTTTGTTAACCAAGCCACTACTAATACGCAGAATATATTCTTTTAAGATGTAGGACCAAGATGAAAAAAATAAAAGAGGCAGACTGCGACAGATCACAAGAACATCGGTACCAATGGCAGGCTTCTGTGCTGTCAGAGAAGTATATCACATTTGGGCAGTGTCACATCCTATTTCAGAGCGCTGGACAGGAATGTGCGATAGCCTCACATCTCTTCAAACAAAACTCTCATCAGATTGCTTCTGCTGGAAATGCTCAGGGATTTTTGCCTACACCCGGCCTGTGCCTTCATCACATTTAAAACCTGCACACTATCTCTAGGCGGCCTTTATTAAAATGAGATTATAACTTACTGTGTTTTTTTTTTTTTTTTTGTAACCTGGTATACAAGTAGGAGTTTTGTGGCTGGGGTTTTTTTTAATTTTTTTTTTTCCCCTAACTCTTTTTATTTTCTTTTACAGATCCAGCAATCTTGGAACTAGGTTATCTCATTTTGCATCAGTTGATCGTACTGACTCCATTTCCTCAAGCAAACTAGAGTAGTGGCACTGTTTGCTGTCAGTAGATTTTGTCATTCAAAGACTGCCCAGAACAGGCTGAAAACTGGTAGCTGGGAAGCACAAAGCTCCCAAATCTTTTTCTTGTCCAGGTTTTTCGGTTCTGTCTGCTGGCACAGTTCCATGTATGCATACAGCTGGGGGTAAAATAATCATCTAACAGAGCCCAAAACTCTCATCGTCATCTGGCAAGGTCTCAAGTCAAAGAAA
The DNA here is from genome assembly GCA_020746105.1 of Trogon surrucura. Lineage (NCBI taxonomy): Eukaryota > Metazoa > Chordata > Aves > Trogoniformes > Trogonidae > Trogon > Trogon surrucura. The sequence goes on from CM036618.1 coordinate 8,964,552, forward strand.
AATCTGACACTGCTCCTTCTCACTAAGTAGCCATTTACTAGCACACAATGGAAAAGACTTCCAAGAATGAGTCTTTATCTTCAGTGGGCTGGGTCTGCCTCTATCAGGAGAGATACTCACACCATCCCCAGCTGACTCTCTGGCACGGGGCAGAAAAAAACACTGGTCACGACTGGTTTCTTCTGATCTGGATAGGTTTTTCTACCTCTAACAGTGTCAGGTGACTGATGCAGCCTGGTACACCGTGACCAAGCAGCTCTACCTTGTCCCTTTGAACTTTGCTTCTTTCTCTTCCCCCAGAAACCACTCGGTGGCAGACCCAAATGACGTTATCCCGGTTACTCTTCTCTGCCTAAAAAGGGAACCTACATGTCTACTTAGATAGTGGCTTCTGGTATATACTTAATGTAACGTATCTCATCGATGTAGCCCATCCTGAGCGACTGCAATCTGGGGGCACTTCTGGATGCTGAAATGACAAAGACACCCAAGGACCAGTTTTGCTCCATCTGCTCCTAAGCCATTTTCCTTCAGACACTGATGTCCTTACAATAATTGCTGGTTTTGCCACAGTGACACCAGACTTGTAACAACTCGTTTTTGTGGAGTTTCACCTTGAGTCCATTCAGAACACAGCTGCTCATTGCTAAGCTATTCCCAACTCTCAAGGACAGTTCAGGAGCGGACTTCAAGGACATCAGGTTTAATCTAGTAGGTTCTCACTGGTTTGAGACATTGCTGGCTGGCATATTTGCTTCTATGCATGTCACAATATTGCAGATCAGCAGCCAGTATTCTCCACTTAAGTTAGATACGACTTTGGAACAGGATCCTGTGCAGAGTCATCATGAGATAATCAGCCAGGCAGACTGCTAAGACTACACTTCTGGGAGTGGGATGACTCCAGATAAAGTCAGAGATAGACAGTCTGTAGGAAGAATTACTCAGCAAGATTGTGGTAACAGTAGGTGGAAACTCAGTGGTTGATGTAAGCTCCCTCTGTGTGCATTAAGTACTGTATTTTTCACTTAGAGATACTTTCTAGATGATGACTTGGATATCACAAAAATTAGCACAAAATGTGCATTTCCTCATCATACTCTATGTACATCCTGATATGGATATTATTCCCAAGGTGTTCCTACTAGTGTCAAAAGCATGTGAAGATGGAAGACAGGTGGCAGACTTTTGGATGCATTCATCATCTAAAAGATTTCATTTCCCCTTTGAGAGTGTTCCTCATTGCTCTGATCTCCAGATACAGTTCATGCTTCAGTTTCTCCAGTGCTGGGCAGAACGGTTGTCCAGCTGCCTCAAAAATCTTTCATCTTGGATAAACAAAACATTACCCATAATACTTTCTCCTGAATTCATAAGGACCATAAAGGCTTCTTCTTCCCTCAGGTGCATATGCCTATTCATGCGCATCTCACCACTTGTTGCTCAATTTTTCTCATAGCTTCCCCTCACACTCTCTGCAAACTTTGTCTTTGTGCCTTTTACCCAGGAGAATAAGAAAATTCAGAGTTCCTGCTCTTTCCTATTCTGCTCCATGAATCCAATAGATTCCACCAGCTTCTTCAGACTTACAGAAGAATACTTTCATTTATCGGCAGCAGGTTGAAGTACAAGCTCAGAATTTGTTCACTCCTGTGAACACACAAACCATGATACTGATGAATCACCTGAAATCCGATTTGAGCCATGACTGCGACGACAGTGTAAAACAAGTAGGAAAATAAAATAAAATAAAATAAAATAACATAAAATAAAATAAAATAAAATACCCCCAAACTCTCAAGTCTTCAGCCATATGGATAGAGGAAATACCTATGATGTCCTGACCAGTTTGCAAACATTTGCCCAGTTATCATATGGTGCCTGTACGAACTTGTCGGCATCGTTGCCTCAGTCGGCACAAAACTGTTGTCATTTCTCATGGTCTAGACAAAAGCAGAGGAGACAGCATGTGGGGGAGAGAGAATGTTGCTATAATTAGCCCAGTGAAGCTTGTTAGGAAATCTCCCGTTGAAATGAAATGATTTTCCTGACACATTTGCAGCATGTTTCCACCAGAAAGTGCAAGCAGATTTGACATTCCTCTGTCCAGTGCTGCCGAGAGGCCCAGGACAGAGACACAAGAGCTGCCTGGACATCAACCAGCCAGGATGCTGCTGGAGCTTTGTGGCTAAAAAAGGATGACCTGAATTTCCCCTGAGATGTGCTGTGCTCAACAGACCTATTGATTTAGGCTTTTTACTTCTTTGGGCCTCTTTGGACTTCCCTCCACTTCTCTCACTATTTAGACATGGCCACTGATGGGAAAGAATCACTGTTTACACTCGTGAATCCTCCAGAGACCTTGGAAAAAAACCCTGATTTTTACCATATTTCTGCTTTGTGGGGAGCAGAAGTGGCTGGGATGAAAAGAAAAAATACAGCCATAGAGAAGAAAAAATGCTTTTCCCTTAACTTCTTAGATGGAAAATGCTCTACTATCTCTGTGGAGCAACCCAGTCACAGCTATAAATAAAAATAAGCAATTACACTCCATGAATTCTCCAAATGAGAATACAAAATTCCAGCAACCCCCATACATCACTGAACTTACAACCAACTCTACTATTTCATACCATAACACGGTTCACTGATTTAAAATATTAACTATCGGAAAAGAGAAATCTCACATTGATTTAGTGAAATAAATGTATTTTGGTTTTGTGCCTGAATCTTTAGAGATAGCACAACTTAAACACAGCTCCTGTTCCTGGAAAGGCTGTTTGATCTCTAATCACTTCAAAAGGTGACGAAGGGAAGCTGGGGGAAAGTGATGCCAGAGCCCTCACTCAAGCTACCCAACCAAGAGAGTGGATTGCCAAGCATAGGTTTCCCTTCCCCATTACCAACTCATTTCAGAACAGGCTTTTTTAAAAGTGACACATAAGAAGTGGTAAAGAACAGAAGAATACAATACCACAGATTCTTTACTGACGTCTGCATTGTACCAGCCTAGTCACACCACTTATCTTGCCAGAGTCAGCTTAGCAGTGAAAATCAACACAGCAGTAAACTAGATTCATTCGAGGTCTGGTCTTCTTTGTTTTTAATTTATTTTTTAATGAGGGCAACATTTTCTAAACTCTCATCTTCCACACTTTGTAATTCTAGCCGCCGATTTTAAATGAGAACTGCCCAAGAAGAACCTATAGTTCATGTGGGTTGAAGGGGTGCAGAAAGAATGACATCTCCCATACCAAGTTCAGGGAGTATGAATAGAAATCAGATGTTCAAAAAAGGTATTTGGAACTTGGAAACGGGAAGCAAGTCATATAAGAACAAGGTGACACTTTTTGTATTGATAATTTTGTGCTAATAATCTAAATATTACTACTGGCTCATTAACTGATATGAGAACAAGTAGTATGTGGTGAAGGTAGGAATTTAAACCCATGTTTTTCATTTGACATCCAGTTCTGACTCTCCTACTGCCATGATAGAAATGAGGCTGGATGGTTCCAGTTCAGACCAGTAAAGCAAAGTTAACTGAGCAGGTCACTTTGGACTGTTCTGAAATAAGCTATATTGGAAAATATGCAGAAAATACAATGAGCAGGATGACACAGTGCTCCAGACAAGAAGAATGGGCTTCTCAAGTGGACGGAGGCACCGGTGATGATCTTGAACTGAACACTCTCACTGGGACAAACACTCCCCAGGCACGCAGGGCACACCAGCTCCCAGGGGAGGACACAGCCACCTTTCATTCCCATCCACCACTCGTGATGACACACCAGCCATCAGACTGTAACTCCTTAAGAAAGAACAAACCTCGTGAACATTCAACCTGGAGTAGTACAGCCAGATCTGGTTTTACAAGAACACTGAGCATGTGAAAGATTTTCTCAGGGATACAAGAAAATTGCAGATCCTGCTCTTTCAGTGCTTGACCAAGCTGGCCTTGTGCAGCACCGAACAGTCGCTGTCGCAGTTATAAGGGACCTGTGTGTCACAGCCCAGTTCCTGTGCAGTCATCAGTCTCTGGGAAACAAAATGTCATCACAAGTACGAACCAAGATGTGAAAGCACTTGTCACTCAAACAACAGGCTACACTTCTCTAGGAGATCGTTTTCCACCGGCCACAGTGTCAGCATTTTAAATTTAAATCTCAACCCAAATAAATACCATGTTCTATTTTATTACATTTAATCTTGGTCTTCCTAATTGTCTTTTAAGTGTTGTTAGAAGAAAGGTTTACAAACCTTAAACCGAGCTCTTAAAACCTCACTAGATGGAGTGATTCTTACCTAGAAACGAAACGCAGACTTTACAGAAAGTATGAAACTGGAACTTGCTGGCAGCTTCCAGTAGGGTTTTTGCATTTGCTGAATCTATGATCAAAGAACCTGTATAAACAAACTCCAGGAGTAATTCCAGGACATCCGCAGTCAGGTTGGACATGGCCAATTCCAGCTTCTCGCCGCTTCTGCTACTGTCTCGTGGTGACCTGGTAACAGCAGACAATTAAATTATGGACATTACACCATCCCCATTTTGCTGGCATTTACTGATTAGTGAGGGCTAGAAAATCGCTTTGCACCTCATCATATTTCTCCGTTATTTTTGTTTACGGAACTGAAGAATATGAGTTTTAAAACAATTGAACTTAAAAACTTTAACTGGATCTGAAAGAGAAGAGTCTTAAAGCAAGTCTTACGAAAAAACTGTTCATTGCTACTCTGCATTTTCATGCAAAAACAGTTGCAAAAGAAAAGGAAAGGAAAGAAAGAAAAAGAAAAATGAATGAGCCAACATTAATGAAAATGAGGAATGGGATTAGCTTTCAAAGGGAAACAATACATTTTAACATCTTGGTTAACATCTCATCTTCTGCATATAATGTAACTGTTAAGAAAAACATTTTCCAATTTCAAGAGAAAAGGTCATCTACTTTTTCAGGAATCCAGCACTGGAATAATTTTAAATGTCATGTGCATTGAAGGATACATTTAAAGACCTTTTCATAAAAAATAACAATAATAAATATTAATTTCTGTTTAGCTTGAACTTCTCAGGATGTTATATTGAAGTATAGATATGATAGATATGATATGCATATACAGACACATAAAAAATATATATATATGCTTATTCTAAAAATCTATTGTTCCCTTTTAGGCACTAAAAAAAGAAAGCCCTTCATGGCAATTGCTTTGAAAACTGAATACAAGACAAGATAGACAGACAAAATGGTTAGAGCAAAGAAGGGAGAGGGGGGAAAACAACAACCAGCTCTGCCACAGGAAGCCAGCAGCCATCCTCTAGGAGTTTCATGACCGTGGCCTACGGTTTATCCCGCATGAAGTGCTGAACAATTTGGGGATCAAAGTATCTCCTGCATTTGAAGTGTGGATTAGTGCTTGTGAAATTATTGGACAAAAAGAAAATTATACTGAATTAAAGTAAGGGCCGAGTTCTTAATGCATAGTTGGCTGATGTGTCTGCAACACTAAAGGCGGGTTACACCTGAAAGACAAAAGTGATGATAAATTTGGTAACATCAAGGAGGGGAGGGGAAATCTGTTGGAGTAAGAAAATAAACTCTTTTAATGGTTAGGACCAGCCAGCACCTTCTCAAAGAAACATGAACTTCTCCTAGTCACTGGACAGTCAACGTCTGCTGGCTCCAATTCTGCTGGAGTACTTGCAAAAGCCATTGCACGATGGACACAAAACCGGCACACAAAGCTGCGTGACTTCTATGGACTGGCCAAAGCATCGCTATTCGCAGGCAATGCCAGCTTTAAGCATGAGCAAGAGCGCTACCAACCTCTTGGATTCACAAAGCTGTCTAGAAAGCTGATGGTCAGACCTCTACTACAATAATGGTGGAAAAATAAACGACGTATGAGGTTCAGTTCTCTTCTCTCATCACACCCCACCCACCACACCCACACCAATAAACCCTAAAGCCGTTTGGGGAAATGGATGAAACTTCCAGTGGATGCTTTGATACTGGTCTTCCACTGACTAGTCCTGTTCAAGTCAAAGGCACAGCTTTAATCCAAACGAATCTTTGGAGAATCAAAGCTTTCAAGAGGTTTCATTTTTCAGCTGAAAGTACTTTGATGGTGCCATTACCATAATGGAGGACCAGCTGGCAGTCCTTCATTTAATCTGCTGCTCTAAGGTAGTGAACAACAGTCACTCCCATTCACAAAAGGAAACTGAGGCACAGGGAGACAAAATCACTTGCCTGAGACCATACAGAAAGTCACGGGCAAAGCAAGGAACTAAACCTCATTTTTCAATTCTAAATATTGGACTATCCCTTTGTATGGGAACTCAGGTAGGTTAGATCATATTCCACAAGCAGATGGGTGAGAATACATACTGATCACGATAGCCATGGTAGCCCTGTCTGCCCAGATGTGTACACTATCCTGAATCTTTATGCTTTATCACACTTCAATACTCTTTCTGAACTCCTGCATATGCACTCAAGGAGGTGTCAAAACAGAAGAGCTGCCATTTGCTAGATTCCCAAGAGGATGTCACAAAATTATATATATATATTTTTTCCTTCTCTCGTCCCAATAATCGCACTTCCCACTCACATCCCAATAACATACCCCAGATCTGATTTATCTCCAGTTGTGCACACATCTGTGGTTGCACCCTGAGCTCTCAAAATGCCTCCTGGCACTGATCTAATTCTTACTGAGTGGCTTCCAGAAGTGGTTTGTACCTGACAGTGAGTTCATATTCACGTGAGCTGGTTAATAAGGGCATTGTCTAAAATTTAAGTGAGATTTGGAGGTACCCAGCAAGCAACAGAATTGGGCTCTTTGCACTGCAAGAAGCCCCACTGTAAGCAATTATTTATTTAGTGCCACTAATTGCACTGTGCTGGTGACGGCTGTGGGGACGACTGTATGCGACCCATGGGGAATTGCACGCTCACACCCAGTGCAGAGACCAGGAGGCACGAAGAATGACATGACACACCCATGTTAGCAACAACTGCAAGCTGCTATTTTTCAGAATAATTAAGTAATAATCTCTTTTACTTTGTAATACACCAAGCAATAAACTGCTGCTGCAATTGATTAAACGCCGAAGAAAAGCTAAGGTGTTTAATCAATCATTAGAGCCACTTACGGCAAGTATAATACAAAGCTACAGAGATTATTGATATTGCACAATGAGGTAGAAATGGGAAAAAAAGTTATCCCTGTTCCTTCCTCTGAGATGTGTTGTGCTGTTTTGCTTGTGCTTTCTGAGCGGCAAGCACTTTGGTTTCATGTTTAGCTGGACCAAATGTTGAGCGCAGGCTTGGTTCAGCCTGCACGGGGAAATCACGGCCACTCTGGTTTCCATGCTGGGGATCTGGCTTCGTACAGGCTGCAGAACGGACAGGGAATTGGTTGAAGCAGGTCCTAACTGATCAAAAATGTCTGCTTGAAAGGAGAGAAGAAAATAATGTGGGGAAGCAGACTGATGTGCCTGAAGTGGGAAAGTCCACAGATTTCTCCTTGAAAAGATTTCAGTGAATCAGGTTGTGGCATCCCCCTCCACGCCTGACTAAAGCTTTCTGTGTTCCTTGTGTTCACATGTATTAGAATATCAATATGCTCTGTGCAGTTATACTTCATCTGCCTGGGATGGAGTCTTCGCTCAGCTACTCTAGGGGAAGTGCAATGAAGTAGCTAAAGCTGCATTACATGAATAGAATTTAGTCCTGTAAATGCATATGTGATGGATTGGGGAAAATCTGTATGAATGTACACAGCTGTGCCCCAAACAGCTTGTCCTGCATCACATCAGGAGGAGTTTTGTCACTGGCATCAGTAGATGCAAACATGCAGAAACGTCTGCCCTCACAAAAGCACCGACTTCTTGCCTGAAGAGCTGGGAAGACACAGCTCTACCAGGTACATGCACTCCTGTTCCTCCTCTCCTGGCACAAACACGGGATATTTTGGAGATGGAGAGCCTGCCTGCGTCATGTTTCAGGCTCACTTGAAGCCTGGCAATGTACACTTATCGTCCATGGACATCATTAAATGTGGCACATTCTGCTATTTGCCCTGCGAACTCTAAAGTTTAAACAGAATGATGTCATTTTATTGGCTTTGTAATCATTGCTCATATTATAAAGGTCACACATTTCACATTGTGGCAGAAAATCAATAGCTCTCCCAACAGCCTCTGGGGGAAAAAGTTTTGCTTCTGAAGAATAATATATAACAAACAATTTTAGTCCTTACTTTATCACGGCTGTAATCTTGCAGAATAGCTACAGTAAAAATCTGGCAAAAGCTGATATATAAACTCATTAAAATCGGGAAGTGATTTAGAACAGGACTTTTAAAAAGATTTATCTTGAGCTAAACAGCAAAGAGGTTTGTTTAGGTCTACATTTAAACAAGCTCCAAGAGCTCTTTAACAGCTTAATTTTACGGTAGCTGTTGGGGAATTCTTTCAGATTTACAAATCATGTATTTCACCGGCAAGGTGACAGAACTGAGCAACGTGCAAGCAGAACTGAACCCACAGATAAGCAGGAAGCATGGATAGACTCTGAATGGGTAAGAGGGGAGTTACTGAAAAATATTTTCCATTGTCTGCAATAAATAGGTCTAAGAAAATAAAGCCCAGCCATTTGAATGTACTGTGGCTACTTATCCTTCAACTTAATTAGTTAAACTAGAGAAGACAAAGGCACAGGGAACCTTCTAAAGCAGACGTTACAAAAACCTCCAGTCTCAAACAAATCAAAATTGGTGTCCCTTTCTGTTAACTAATATGTAGAAAAGAGCTAAACCACTTAAACAGTGATAGCAGGAAAAATAACCCTAAAACCTCATCTGCACTATTTAGGAGTGGAACTGACAAAAGAAGAAGTAGAGAACTTTACATTTTTGGAATTAATTTGTCCTTGAAAATCATTTCCGTACATGCAATAAACACAGAGAAGAATCAGCACTGGTGTTTTCATCCTTAACAGCGATGCAACCAGCTTTCTGCATCTTGAGCTATAAATACGTGTATATCTATGCATTTTCCCTGTGTTATTCGTATCAACACGTTCACGTAACAGAACGTCTGCGTGATTCAGTTCATAACAGTTAATAGTGAGCTGCCTTGATTTGCAAAGCCACATTCGGAGTAGCTGTGTAAGTGAAACCCTGCTAGCGCATCAATTTGTCAGTTTACGGACAGCGCTACCGCCTCTAATTCAGGCTTCCCTCATGGTTTGGCTATGCTGCCTTTAACCGGCTTGCAACATTATTTCGAGTGACTAATGGTTTGGCTACAGCCTCACTCAATTTTAGATCAAATACGAAAAACTACCTATAGCTGGTGCAGATGCCAGCCTACTCTCTGTTTACAAGCTACAGTCACAAAGTCAAAACAAATTCTGGATGTTCAAAATGGAGCCATCTGCATGGAATAAACATGAAAAATGTGAAACATTTTATGTAAATGTACATTACTGCCTAGGAACAGTTGGTTCAGCTTCCTCCCAGGCTGCCTGGCTGGGAACAGGAGGACTGACAGAGTTTGTGACACCTATTTACATTCAAAGCCATATGACTCACTGTGCTGTAGACTCAAAGCTATGACGTACATTTAAGCTTTGTGCTCGAAAGAGGCACTGAAATAAATGATTACCTTTTAAAATAAAGACACATTCAGAATCATCATTTGTCATTTTTGCCTGGACACATGGGACTCGGTGTGTGTCTTTTCCTTTCTGCCTTTCCAAGATCCATCACTCCTGTGTGTGAACAGCGAACCTACCACCATTACCTGCTACTCCCAAGAGGAGACAACAGCAAAGAGTTAGCTCCATAATAGAGCCTCAGTTTTGCTCATTTTACACTCAGAATTTGGAAACTCAGAAATATGAAAACACATGGATTCTGGCAGTGTAACAAAAAAATAAAATTGCTATCTTTGCTTACCTACTGCTCAGAGCCTCGTACAACTCGGGAATCTGAATTATCCTCCACTAAAAGCACGTTTCAGCTAATGGGAGGCTACTGCCAGCATGCAGGCAGGAACTTCAGCTCCACCTTGGCCTGAGGCATCTGAAGCCCGTATTTTGGGATTGGTGCCTCCCTGTATAGATCAAAGCAACAGCCTGTCCCACCGGCCAGCTGCCTGCTGGCCTCTGTACCTTGCACCCTCCCAGGATCTGCCCCGTCAGCTCGACATGCTGATCTTGTTGCCTTGCTTTCATAATTAGGAACACAAATGTTTACCCTACATTAATTGTGCTCCCATGTGACTACAGCAAAATATTTGCTACCAAGATAGCTAGGACCAAAAAAAAAAACAAACCTCAAATCAAACGGCTTTGTTCCCTGGACAGCCTTTTGGTCTGCAGAAAACAGGAAATCCAAGATTTTTATGCAAGATGAAGCACTTAAATGAAGAGAAGCTACTTTTTTTCTCTCTCTCTGTCAAATTATTTTGATTACCAAAAGACTGGGACAGGCAGCTTGTCATGAGGCTTAAGAGTCTGTTATCTATGTGCTCATTAAAAACTCCTGCTCAAGTCTATACAATTTAGACTGAACATCTTGTTTACTGTAGAGCATAATACTTAAAGCGTTAAAACTCCAGGCAAAGAAGAGAGTGCAATGTTGCTGCCTCTTAACTGTCCACTATTTGACTTTTCATCATCTTCAGAGTTATTAATGGTTCAAAATCCACATGCCTATTTATCTTGGGAGAAGCAACAAAGAAATTTTGTTATATTACAGCCAACCTTCAGCTATGGACAGAACAGGCAAGGCACTCTACATGGAAAGTCATTATTTTGTAACGAAGAGCTTGATTTATCGTAACTACATGCTCATGAGATAGAAAAGCATAGATGCCCAAACATACCAACATACATTTCCACGACACACGCACCAAGATGCATGTACGTACTGAGGTAACAGGTTATTTAGTGAGTTATTCAAGTTTATGCAGCTGCAAGGTAATCAATCATGTAAATGATGACAGGAGGGGACATTTATGAGCAACATCATTGCAATATGTATGTCATAAGGCACCGAATGTTCTATTAAATACGATTTCTTAAAAAACAAATTACACCCTAGCATCGCTTCTCCTTTGGAATTATTTTATCAGCTCAAAATGTATTAACTTGCAAATCTCTGCCTTCGTTATACTATCTTGTAGATAAATATTATCTTTGAGCCTCAGCCACTATCCATCTGTCTCATGAGAGAAGAAAACATATAGTGTAATGGTGCTATTGTATGATTACGATAAAGAACTAGTAAATTCACAAGATTAAATAAACTACTCTGTTTAAACACAGGCTTGCAAATTTGTCATGAAAATTTACTTGACCAACAAATCCATTTGCTCACTTTTAACCAGGATGTTGATGCAAATACTGTTCCTTGTTCCAGGCAAACAAAATCTGGCAAGTCTAGTGTAACTTATTAGGGTCAAATGCTGCCAGTTTGCACCTGCTCTATCAGAATAAAATCAGGAAAATTGATGGCTGCGAGCGTGGGCATGCACTAGCAGCTCCTGCTAATTCACCAGCACAGAAATGATCATTACAAACCAAGACGAGCAATGGGATTAACAGCAAATGCTTTTGTTCATGGACAACACGGCCAGAATGAAATAAAACAAACAAAAGAGCCACGTCTCCTATATACCCTTAATGCTATTCACCGACAGAATGCAATCCAACTGCTCAGTCAAGACTATTTCTAAAGGCGTGGGAGCAGCGGCAGCCTGTAACGCTATAGTGTCGGAGATCAGTCGGAGGCACAAATCTGCCTCCCTGCTGCGATTTAAGAAAGAAGATGACGAGTTTGAAGATTCTGGCTTAAATGACGAGCAAGTGAATGCAGAAGTGAATAGCGAGTGCCCTTGGAAGAACAGCATTTCATGACCCAGACTTTTGCTAGGGACTGAGGATAAACTGGATCTCACAAGGTACTAGTGGAGCAGTGAAAAAACTGGGCCAACTTATTAACAGCATGGGAGCTAATTTGTTTGCAAGTGTCTCTGGCAGCCTAATTCAGCAAATATGAGGCAAAAGAGTCTGGGGTGAGACCTACTCTTTGTCATAGGTAAATAAAAGATGTGAGCAGGTTTTGGTGGATTATATGGGAAGAAGACTAAAAATAAAATGACAGAATACAAAAATTATTCCCATCAAGCTTAAAGCTCACCCAGTTAACCAACTATACTGTCTGATTTGTTTTAATGATATTTATTACCCCATCAAAAACCAGCTTAGCACAGAGCTGGCATTATGCAGCTAATAAATCTGTTTCTTAGGAATGTGGTGAAATTTATACAAGTAATTATCTAGGTAAGTCTATCCAAGCCTCTTTCTCATCATTGCAATGTCTAGAGGGAAAATAATAATAAAATAATGATAACCACAATTATTATTTATTGCTACTACTATGATTATGGTAGCGCCCAAAGATCCCAATCAGCATTTCAGTAATTAGAATTAATTCTGTCAGGCACTGGTTCTTTTTCACTCAGCTACAGGGTGTTGCTAATGCTTTTCTACGGTATTCGTAGAGCCACCTTGCACTCTGGACATGAGTGAAAGGTAACATACTGCATCTCCGGTGGCCACAGTGTATGAAAAAAGGGCAAGTAGCTCTTCTCACCCCATCAACCTCTACCCACCCTACTCCACAGAACTGCGATAGTTTAGTGCTACGCAAGCAAAAAGAGGGGGTTGTGATCTGATATGATCATAACCTGGCCACATTAAGTCAAATTCATTATCCCAATCCAGCAGTGGCTAATCCTTGATGATTTAAATGAAAGGAAGTGAACTGTTGAACCCTGCAGCTACCTGCAAGCGTGCTGGAGTCGGAGATTAGATTACCCTTGTTTTAAGGCACAACTGGCTTTTGGAAGTGGCCCAAAAATAACAGCTTTCAAGAACACAGCTCCAGTTTTTATGCCATGGAAGCTTTTTTGGTTGTCTTTGATCCGTCTAGCTTGAACTGCACCTCATTAGATAACTGTTTCTTTTCACCCCAAAATTTCAATGCAGTCAAGCCGAGACAGGGCTGTGAGATATAAGTAAATATAGGTAGGTCACCGCACTGGTATCTTATGAGTGGTTGGATGACAGCTGCATGGCTTGCACATAGGTCTAGCCAGAGCAAGAGAGGTGATTAGTCTGTCATTTCTTGGATAAGATTTGCAGGATTTGTAGTTGTGTCTAGAAATTATGTGAGTGAGAAGCCCAAACTACAGTAAATAGAGATTCTGTCAATGAGGGAGAGGAGTGAGAGGTTAAGTGATTCTGCTCGGTGCTTCTGCGAGCTGCAGCCATTACAAGGCAGAAGCTTAATTTCTGTGCTGCATCTCAAGGCTTGAAAAGGAACCTTTCTGGCCTCCTTGCCACGCTTTCTCTTCAGAACAGGACACACTGATCTGTCCCTCCTTTCAGAACAGCGTTCAGCCCAAGCCACTCACCCTCTTAATCGATGGTCAGGCCCGCCCGGTCGGTAATAGTCGGGCTGCGACGCCTGCTATGGGTTTTGTGGTAGTTCCTTAGCCTGGCAGCCTAGTAACACCCACTGAATATTTGTTAAACTGAAATTCATTTATGTAGAAGACCATACATTCTTGCTTGGTGAAAACATGTTTTCCAGGGCCTGGCAGCTGCAAAATTTAAAACCCAGCAGGCAGCTCCAGCATCAGGGCGGGAGTGCGGCTGCTCGGCCAGGCAGAGCGAGCGAAGCGCCGCTCCCTGAAAGGAGCCGCAGAGAGCAGAAAGCTGCTGCCCGTGCCAAGGTTTTGCGCCCAACACACAGCAATTATCAGTCCCTCGTTTAAGACAAAAATAGTGTTCATCACATAATTTACACCTGCACCCTGGCAGTAACGCGTGAAGAATATTTTGTACCCCCACAAACATTCCATTCTCGTAGATTCCTTTAAATGGTTTAACAAAAACCACTGGTGCTGTACGTCTAGGCACAATATACCTCTCCTGGCACCTGAAACAAACATTGTATTTTTAACTCCCTATTTCTCTGTTTTCAAAGAAAGGTTATAATTTACTTCCACATTCATTCTGTTCTACAGTGGAGCTGAAGCTTCCAGATGTAGAAATACTGCCTGCTCCTCTCTTTGAGTTAAAAGCAACGTTCTCAATAAGCAGGAAAACACGAAGGGGTCACTAAGAGTAGATTTTTCTTTCATCTGCTATTTCTCATTTTGGGCTTTTTACAACGTAAACACAAACCAGACAGTCTGTTTTCCAGACACCTAAATGCTTTTGCAGTTTTGTCAGACTGTTTCAGATGGATAGTGGCAGGTTTCTCTGTCTTGCATCCAAATGCCGCCTTTCCACACAATGGTGTAAAACACAGAATGACATCTCTGTCTTCAGCATAGGTGTAAAGCAAAAGGAATTTGGTCCTTTCACCCTAAATGTTTTACTTCTCCCGCCCTCCTGCCCTGCCTTCAAGCCATCAGAGAGTATATACAACCCTATTTTAGAAAAAAAGAATACAAAAAAAATACCTGAACACTTACAAAAAGTTATTGTGGAAAAGCAATTTGGCCATGAAGTCACTGGCTCTGCGCCTTAGGAAAAGAAGGATGAACATAGTGTTTCCAGATTACACTGCATCAACAATGCTTGCTTCTTGTGATCAAATCTCTCTGTGCATGTGATTTACTGCTCTGTGCTAGTGAAATCAGGTAGCCAGGATGACTTCAAGATTAGAAAGCATCACTAAAATCAAAGCTTGAAAAGATGAAGCTTGTAGGACAGGATCTGCACATCTTTAGCACCTGACCACAGAGTAATAAAACTAAAGTCTGCTTATAAAAGCCAGCATTTCAGCCAAGACAGGACTTTTATGTAAAGTGCTTCCTATTATTAATGTCATATTTGGTAGAGATTCCAGCACTTTGAGCTGGGTTAAGAAGAAGAAAGCAGCAAATTAAAATATTCCGGTGAAACTCTCTGTTACGGAAATATCAGACATTCTATTTATCCAGCAGCTGTATTTGTCTATCCCAAATGCAGCTGGAAAAAAAATATGCTCTTCATGGGATTTTCCATTCCTTCCTTCCAGAACACACACATCTTGGACCATTTTTTCTCGGGCCGATACAAAGACACAGAGCCCATTTCTCTCTCCGCCCAAATCAAGAATGGTTTAAATAAGAAAATCTGTGCTCTGCAAGAAGGGCATTTTGGCCGTATTTTTTTTTTTTTGGTAGATCCTAATCTATTCCTTTCTTTCTGCGTACATAATAAGCATATGTATGTTGACATTCGGACAAACATTAGTTTCCGGAAAGAATCATTCATGTACTTCTAGTCAGCTATGGTTCATGCTGGGTGACTGGCCTTTGCCTCTGGTCAATAAAAAATGAGCACTTTGGAAGGCCATTCATACTATTTATCATAAGGTGAGATTTACCATAAGGATGAACATTCCCTCATGATTTGAGAGGAAACCTAGATAACCAGCTTAGGCTGGACTCCTGAAAGGAAGCAATGTAACACCCATCCGAACTTCATAGTCTAAGCAAATCACCTAATAATTCTTAATAGTGAAGCAGAATGGCTTCCTCCTTCACCTTGTATCTTAGACACCTACTTTAGAGGACTTGCCTCCTGGTGATATCTGTCTCCCTCCCTGCAGACTATAGCAGTAGTCTAGAAGCCAAGGTTAGCCTAAACCTGCCTTAGACACCAACTTTGGGCCTAAATGTCGGTTTACTAACAGTGAGAGACAAGCACTCCTCATTGATCCAGAGGGATCTCCGACCTGCCTGCACACAGGTACCTGAATTAGGAGAAAAGGCTCCTTTCGGAAACCTTCAAGGTGTTTCTCTTTGCTGCCTGTACCATAAATTAGGCCCTTGCTCTGGGAAGGCTCTTATCTTAAGTACCTAAAATATAGATACAAATTAGAGGCCCAAGTCAGGCAGACTGGAAGCAACTGTGGTTGGCGGTGCACTCAAAAAATATAGGATGGCATTTAGGGGAAAGAACCCTATTCCATCTGCCATTTATCATCCATTTTCTCCTGAAGTCCTATACTGCAGTAATCTTGTACGGGTCACAGTTTGAAGAAGCTGACTAACCACATGATTTCCCTAAGCAGAGATAAAGTCTGTCAACTCCTCTCTATACTCTTTGCCTGAAGGAGCAAGCAGTAAGTCCAAGTACTCAACCTCATACGTGTCATAAAGTAGGCTCAAATATTGACCTGAAAAATGACACACTTTAAAAAGAACTTATGAAGAGAACTTACGGAAACCTAGCTCTCCCCAAATATCTTTAATATTGTATAAAATTGTTCCTGAGGTTGTTAGCGATAGCCCCACAGCCCCTGAGGTTTTTGCAGTACATCCATCTGAAGGACCAGCCATGGGCAAAAACCCATCTTCACGCATCCCTGTCCCTCCACTGCACCTCGCTTTTGTCCCTTCCTGGGTGCAATGAAGTGGAACAGATGTCAGGAACATTTCAGACCTGCTGTTCCTAACACACGTAATCCTCTTCAGATGATTTTGCACTGAAAAGGACTGTTTTTTACCGTCAGCTGCTGTTGGCAGGGAGATGAACGTCGAGTCCTGGCTTAAGCTAAAACGCTGCGCAGATCCTGATGGGGACTGGTTAACCCGTTTCCATGAGCACGGTGCTTGGTATGGTTAAGCTTAAGCTCAGGACTGGACTAACCCCATCTCAAAAGGGCCATGCTCATATATTTAGAAGACAAATCACAGGAACAAGAACTTTTCTGGATGAAGACCAGAATGCTCAGCACACTGCAGGATTAACCGTTTTCTGAGAAACTAAGGGGGTTTCAAAATGCGCTCTCATTACCGAATTTGTTTCATAAATAATGAATAACCTTAGAATTGTTTTGATCAATCAAACCTGGTTATCATCTTCTCTCTACAATGTAAAAAAAATAGCATTTTTTTTCCCTGCTGTAACTAATTCTCATCAAATAGCCTTCCTCAAGATGGGCAATAACTCTAGATCTACTATGCTTTTTGCTTATTTCTTTTTTTGGTTTGAGAAGGGGATGATTGATCTTTTTTTGGTTTTAAACATTTCTTTTCTATTCTTTTGAGACACTACTTGCTTTTCTACCATCAGATACCAACTACAACACACAGTGGACTCGATGGCAGAACAGGAGGTTAACGATAATTAGCCTGTGGCAAAAAACAGGCGAAGTAAATACTTGGAAAGACATCATTTTTCTGAATCTTTGCATGGATGCACATAGCACCTTCATTAATAGATTATCTTCTCATTGACATTTCTGGTGACCCAACAGTGCCTTCATCTGGAATGGTGTTAGAGTTTAAGCCTAGCATGCACTGATCAAGATAGCCTTTATATTATATTTAATATAAAGAGATCTTTTCTTTTTCTTTAAGAAAAACTGCCAGTTCTTGTTTTGCCTTCTATAATAACACAAAAAATGCAATATAAATCACGTAAAGCTTTAAGTACTATCTCAAAGGAGCTGCTAACAAAAATCAGGAGAGGATTCGAGACGTATTACATTTATAAACATACTGACTCTGTGAACTATAATGATTCTGTATTATTAAGGGCATGATCCTACAAAGTACTGAGTGCCTCTTGCAGCTTGAGTCCTTGACTTTCATTGACTTCATGGGGTTTCTAAAGGGACTAGGCTTTACCCTGCAAATATTCTCTAAAAAACAAGTCTTTAGGAATTCCACCCACAGCCCGAAGTTTATTGCCTCCCAAAGACACAATTGCTCATTTTACAGGTGAATATTTATTTTTCTCACCTGACAGTTTTGCAAACTCAACTAGACATCAAGCTGGATTTTTCCTTATTCAAGCATCATCATCAGTAATAGAAGTATTTTTGCCTTGGATACACCTGTGCAACTCCATTAGCCTTCACCAAGGTTACATGTGTGAGACTGAGGTTATATACGGAAGACAGCTGGGATGGAGACACCTGACTGTGGACACAAATTGACCTCTGGAATACTTATTGCTGATGATGATGTGAAAGAAGGCAAAAAGTGGTGAGGTCGGCAAACGGGCTAAACCTTGCACTACTTTTTTCTTGTAACGCATGTGAGCTTTTTGTGAGCAGCTGAAAGACAACAAATGCTGAAAATTAGGGTTTTCCTTTCACAGTCTTTTTTTTCAGAGCAAATAAAAAGGTTTGGGTTTTTTTTTGTTTGTTTTAAATGAGTTCATATTGGAGCAGTGTTCAATCTAAAGTGTATCTCCATTTGATAACTAAATAATAAAGCAGTAAGATTCCTCAGTGTGCTTCTAGAAAAAAGATGCTGCCCGACGACTTCTGTGCACAAACAAATGATAGTCTTTGGATAGTCAGTTATTGATTTCTGTAAGTTGATTCTAAGACTTTTCATTCCCTACGGACTACTTATCACCCTAAAAAAGAATATACTGTTGCCTTAACAATTAAATGGTAATGAGCAGGCAGAAGAGAAAGGACAGGAGAGATCTGGCATAGCTACAGTTGGCAGTCATCAGATTTACAGAGGGGAAAAGACGTGCTTCCTAGGCCAACATATTTTTTATGAATAATTGATACGGCAGTCAGCACAGTTATATCATAGAAATGTAATATATATCCATAATTATAAAACCAGCTTTGTGCAAAAGGACATAATACACTGAAAGGAGATACCAGCCAATATGCCATCCTGAAATAAAATACAGTCACTATTGTGTTAGTTGGCAAAATTTAAATACAGGATTTGAAGCAAGCAAAATGTTCTTTAATCCCATTTTTTAGCACAGTCCAGGCTCAGTCTGCTCAGGAAAATACTGCAAGGCAAAATCAGCAGCTGCATTAATTTGCTGATGATTGAGAGAAAAATGAAAGTTATCCTCATGTTTTTTTTTTTCTCCCTACTTGCTACTCTAACTTACTAATAATACGAGAGTACCAATTTATTCCTATGCGAATATATGAAGCATACAAATTGAAAAATCAATGTAATGGAAAAAAAAGATTATCATGCACTGTTTAGAATCAATCAGCTAGAAACAGAGGGGGGAAAATGCGAAGGCGGAGACATGATGTTTAGAAAATGTACATATCGTACCTACGCTAAGCTAGAACGTTTGTAGGAAAAAAACTACCCTTAGTCTAACATGCAGACTGAACTACATTTTTCCCAGAAAAAGCATCTTATTTCCAGTCTTTTCTAGAGAAATTAATCAGCTGCCTTTTCGTCTTTCAGAAGTCCCCGAATAATAAAAATATCAATCCCTTTGCCCGTAAAAGCCACACAAAACCAAGACTTCAGGGTGAAGGGATTCTGATACTCAAAATGGTTTATTAGCACGATGTCTCGGCATCGCTCATCAGAATGCTGATGGCTTCGTGTAGCCTGAAGGACAGACTTCTGTCGCGTGTGACAGAGTCCCTTGAAGACATCGACAGCAATAGTTTTTGGTTGTGGTTGGTCTGAATCACCATTAGCAGTTGAGTTTGAATCTCAGATCTCGCAGTGGTGGAACACTTTCTTCAGCCAAAAGCGGCCTCTACTCATCAGAAATAATTACACTGCACGAGTCAGATGCGTAACAAATGGGTCTGAGTCTCAGTTTGGAAATACATTCAGAGGAGGTGGAAAGAATGGCTACTGGCTCTGTGACAGGAGATTCAATCTTCATAAACCTGCAAGAGAGGGGAGGAAAAAAAAAGCGACACAAATGCGCCCTACAAAAGAACAGAGCAGATCACAGCTGGAAGGAAGGCAAACCTTTTAATCAGGTCCTTGAAATACAAGCTGCAGGAAGCTAGAACATTTTGGTGGACTTCAAACTCTTTGCCTTCAACAATAATTTTCAGGTCTGTAAACTCTTTCGCTCTGCGTTGCTGGTTCAACTCCTTCAACATTTCTGCAGAACAGAGAAGACAGACAGTGCCAGGGTTCCCATTAAGAGTTTTTTATTTTTACTTTTTACTTTTCATTTTTTTTGTAAAGAAGTAGAGAAACAGGAAACAAATGATATTTTTGTTGGTAAGATTGGCTCAACACAGACAGTCAGAAGTTACGAACATAACATATTAAAGAAAAAGAAAAAAGCAGGAACCAGTAGGTCCAAACAACTGAAATACATGTACAGAAAAAAAAAGCAAAAACAATTCCAAATTTGGAGGGGTTAAAATGAAAACAAAATATTTCAGCATCAGCAAATCAGAAACACAGAGAATGCATTATCACAGAAAAGATAAAATAGTTTGTTATAATAAAAATCAAGAGCTAATGAATTTCTATCCAAATGCAAATAAGTTTTGAACATACTAGAGTAATATTAGTAAAAGTATGGTATTATGATGCAATATGAACTGGATATGGATCAAAATAATAAAACCACAAGACCTGCAAAAATAACTTATCCTTAACATAGTAAAAACGTGTTAAGCCTCTCAGTTAACAGAATAAAATAGTACTTCTAAATAACACATAAATTGCAAGCATAAAAAATTAGCCAAATTATCAATGCATCTTGAAATATACCTTAGCTATATAACTACAATTGTATATGTTTCAGAATTAGCTTAAAAGCATCCTTACGATAAAAAATAATCTCACGCAGAGAATAAATTACTGGCTTTTATAGCAATTCCCATTTTTTGCACTCGAAGGATTTTTACCATCGCAGCATTTTTATTTTTTAGCCTTCAATGGCTTCATTTACAGCAACAATCAACTTTCACACATCATGAAAGAATCGTAATGATTAAAATAACCTATGAAAGTGTTTCCATCCTGCAATAAAGCACCTACCTTGCGGGATGCCTCCTTTTATAATGCCTATTGGTACCAACAGGATGATATAATAGCATGCCACGTCTTCAGGTGTGGATGTGAACTACTAAGCAACCTACATGTTTTATATGCTGGCTGGACTTCTAATGGGAAGACTTCCCTCCAACTTTGCAGACCAAAGTGGCTATCAAGATGAATAATATACTTTTCACCTGGGCAATAGTCTGGCAGTTCAGATGCCAGTCATCAAGATGATAAAAGAGTTGATTTTAAATACTAAAGGATTTTGGTTTTATTTTATGTTTGCAATAGGTCAAGGTTCTCATTTTCTCAGTGTAACATGCTTTCCTCCCCAGACAGATCTGTAAATCAACAACAGTTCTTTACACGGAGTCCCTCCTTACACGAAGTAAAAGCAACCTCAAGAGCGTGTTAACTATAACGGTGTTTAATGGCACTGTGGGGCTCGAGCACTGGGCTGCCAAGGCAGTGCCAACAGGCCTTACGGTGAAATGAAGACCCAGATAATCTTTGTGTTCTCCTGTTTGCCCAACGAGACTCAACGGGCATCATTTCAGCGAAGCACTAGTGGTTAAAGACCAGAAAAGTATGCAAATACACAACCGCTGCGTGAAAAGAAACTGAAGTTCTCCCAAGCCCCAACATCTGTGGTGCACATTTTTCAGGCCTAAGTAAATAAAATGTCACCTTGCACATTTATGTCTATTTAATGGAAACACAGTAGTGTCTGAAAGGCTAATTATTCTGTGCTGAAATGGGTCAGTGCTCTCCAGAGAGCAAGCAGATCATTAGAGAGGGCACAGAAATAACAGCAGGCTTGTGTCAGATCTATAATAGGGGAAAATAAACCACTCTGTCCTGTGGGTGCTATAGCAGGGGCTATTTTTAACAAATTCATCTGAGCTAAAGTACAATGATACATTTAGAGAAAAACTTAAAACAGGAACCAAATGTGCACTCTTCTGCAAGAAAATTTCAGGCTTTTGCTGGAGGTGTGGTGCTTTAAGTCTGACTTAACCAGGAATGCTTAGGGCCTCAGTTAAAGATCAAGGGCGCTAGGGACCCAAGGGGTGTTCTACCTGATTTAGGGTTAAAGTGACTAAGGTCCCTGGTTTCACAGGAACAGCACGAGGTGCCTTCTTAGCTGCATATTATTTGAGGCGATTTTTCTGTCCCTTTTCACGTATGAATGACTTTTTTTTTTTTTCCTGTCTTGGTCCATTTTCCCAACTACAGCAACTACATTTTCCTCCTGAACAACCTTCTGTCATTTCATGCCTTGAAGACAGTTGCTTTTCCCTCTAAGCTTTCTGATACTCTCTTATCCCTTGCTTAATTTCACTTTTGTTTTCTGTCATTCCCCTTTCCAAATTTGCCCAACTACTGTCCTCCATCCCCATCTGCACTTCCCCTGAGTTCCTATTCAAGATCCTTTTCTCTAGTACCTGTGGCAGCCCTTTATAATCTTCCTTGCAGAAGCCTTTCAAGACAAGGGCTCCAACCAAGACTAAGTCATACGAGTTTATGATTGCACTTGCACATGGGGTCAATCTCCATCACAGCTCATTCCATTTCCTCCTTTTAAAGCTCATGATCAATTATTCTTAGTGCTCAAAGAGTGCAACGATATGAAAAGCAACTGTATAGATGGATCCTGTGCTCTAGGAGAGGAGAGGAGAGGAAATAAAGTTTAGCTCTAGGCTGAATGGGTCGAGATCTTTTGGAGGTGAGTTCAGCATAAGCAGGACAAGAGACACCATCCTTACCTTCATGACTGTGCAAGGCCAAGATTGCTGAATAATAAGACACAAAGTTCAGCCACCGCATCTATCAATTTGGTGGTCTCTGCGCTATCTCCAGTACTGTGAGAGCTGGTTTGAGCATCTAAGTCCCTAAACGGCTCCTCCAGGTAATGGGCTGATTAGTTGGACTTTACTGAGCACCCTTTAATTACATCCAGTCCTGCAGTTCTGGGCACAGTTTCTATCTATGCTCTTTACACACTTCAGTGTGCTTTATATTGCATGCATTCATTAAGGGATGCAAACCAAGAAACACAGGTCTGGAGCCGTGGTGCGATTTGGCTCATAAAAAACCCAGGAATTACAACAAGCCCTAATCAGAAACTGAAGCTCCTCTTTTTCCCATACACATTTGGCGGCCATAACTCCTTCCTTGTCCCCCAACTTGCTATAGTGCTCTCCACAGAGATGACTATGAACAGTCCTCTATTTTTTTAGCTCAGTTTCTGAACTAGAAAGAGAAGAGGCCGGTGGAGAGGGGGAAGAAGTCAGGAGACTGCATCAATTCATCGATCTTCCTCGCTGAGGCTCCTTTGTATTACTAAATAACCAGCAGGCATTAGTATTGGACACAAGGTAATATCAGAACGGGCCCTCATTCTCAGAGTATTTGTAATGCTCACACTGTGCTTAGCCAGGCATTAATGATTTATGAGGACTCAGGATGAGTTGCAAAACAATTTTTTTCACCAGGTAATAATGCCTGCCGATGAGTTGTAAAAGGAGAGACAGCACAGTGCAGTCCTGGCAGTGAAAAATTATCTCAGCTGTTTTCTGCTAGTCCCTCTTCTGGACTCCTCCTAATTTTCAACATTTCCTCCAACAAATGGAATTTCCTGAAACCTTCAGAAAGGGATGTGCTGGGAATTTCCTAGCGCTTATTTATTCCTCTGGCTTCTTTGTTCATACAAAGAGTCTTATCTTTGCTTTTTCTTCTTTCTCATCTGAATTTTCAAAAGAGATCCAGGTAAAAATGAAGTGCTAAGGTGCAAGGTTTCAGCAGGGTGGGCACTGATGTTCCCTCTCCTTGGTGAATCACAGCAAATGCTCTCGCATCCACAGTACAAGGGACTTTTCTTCCTGCCCCAGGTGCACAGACACGTTGGGACTCCACAAACCAACCCAGTTCTTTCTGTCTTCTTCATCCACTACCATTGCTAAATCAGTCAAACACTGAATGTTTTTTTTCATAAAGAAGTACACACTAGAAACCCCTATGTTCTTCCATAATTACATGAGCCATCTAGCAGTAGAACCTAAAGGGGACTTGACCTGAAACCAGCAAATGAACATCTCTGCGGAGCTCGTGAAAGGAAACACTTTCTATCTTGCCATTATCAGCCTTCACATCATTGCTTGGGGGCATTTAAACATAATTATATTGAGAATCCCAGAGACAATATGGGTCAGAAGGTGTAAGTGACTTTCCTCAGGTCAGAAACAGAGCCAGGAAAAACTCAGAAGCTTTTATTCCTGGTCCCCAGCTCCACCCATTGCACTACATTTTCTCCTTCTTAATTAATGGACAAATTACAAATTGAACTGAAGAGCCCACAAGCCTTGGATCAAATGTAGGACCAAGAACAACTGTGTAATTGTGTAGATCAAGTAAAGGGAACAGAAATTATATAGTGAATTTCTTTTTTAAAAAATTACTTATGATCAGAAATAGAAGGAACTTATTCCCCAAGTTTATTTATTCTGTAATTCAAGTGTAGTGGAGACTGGATACCCAGTCAAAGATTGTCTCTAATGCACACTCCTGTGGCACAATGGAAGCTCTCAAGTTCATTTGCACTCTTAATGAAGAATTCTTTACTTAAATTCTAGTAGATCAGGCTTTAAAAAGGGGCAGCAAGAGCTAAAATATAATGACCCATGAAGTACAGAAGAACAGTTTTTACCAACAGTACTTTTTAAAATTTGCTCAGAAAAACTAACCTATTCTAAAACTGCAAAGGGCAAGTGAAGCCACATCACTAATTACTGTTATGAAGAACATGCAAGAGAACAGTCCTTGCCCAGACAGCCCCATGCTTTCATGATTGGGACAGAAAATGTGGGAAAGCCAAGAAAAGTTACCAGAAGGAAAATCCAATTACTTCCTTGCCTTAATAAGCAAGGAGATTAATTCCCACAGTTATGATCTCGTTACATAAAACAAACCTTTTAACCCTTAAGTGCCAGCACTGAACACACTTGCTCATTTTGATAGATAGCGGTAGAGCTACAAGAACTTAAATTTGAACCAAAGACTTGCCAGCCAAATAGGAGTTATGAGTGATGGGTGTGTCCCTTGGTGAACCTCTCCTACTGAGCCACACATTTTGACAGCTCTCTGTCTCCTCACTCTACACTCACAGATAGAGAACCCCAAAGCCTGGAAAGTGCCACAATAAACTGCTCCATCTACCCTCACGCTGTTAATAGGTAGCTTGAAGCAGCTGCATGGAGAGGTGACAACTAAATGCCTCGTCACCTCATTAGGCCAGTCTGATGAAGTTAAGCAGACACACTTGGTGTTGCAGCGGCTGTTCTCTGCTTCCCTGGGGCTTCTCGACACTGCAGACCAACAACTGCTGAACATTATCCCTTAGGGTCTCCCATGATTATCAGGCAGGGGGTTAATTATTTCCTAGCTGAGAAATACACCTTCAGCTACGGCAGCTTCCATGTGATGTAAAGGCATGTACACACCTCTGGAGAACAGCTTCCTACTCATGACTGAGAACAAGAAATAGGTCCCCAATTCTCTTTTGGCCTGAAACAAAACAGTAGTAGAGAAAAAGGGGAATGAGTGAAGCCTTGTGGGAATCATTAACAGATGATGATGTCTCAGATATCATCTTGTGATCTTCAGTATCTTTCCCGGACTCTAAAAATTAAACGCCTGCTTATCTGGACTGCTTCTGTAGTCAAAAAGAGACAGAAATATGTCTCGTGTACAACCCAGGCCCTTCTGCGTGCTCAGCCAGGCAGGATGAGCTACCACAGGTGTCTCTCCCCAGAAATTACCAAGGGAGATTAGATAATTAGCTGACACCAGACACTTTTTTTTTTTTCCTCAGAGAAGGTGAGAATTAATCTCTTGCAGATAAATACTTTCACTTTTTCCTTTTGGATCTCAATTTCAGTTGAACTTCGTCAAGAGCAGAAGGTGAAGGGGGTGTAACAAAGCTAGCACTCAACTACATGAGGATCCTTTGTTGCTGTGATGGGGGAGGCAGACAAGTGGTGCGACACTCTCGCTCTGTTCTGTGAAGTGCCAAGGCTGCTGACGGCTTGGGATGGAGGTGAAGAATACTGCTGTATGATACTGGTGTGCCCAGCCCTCCTCTCCTGGTCCGTATTGATTCGCAGTTTCTGCAGGATGCCATCCTGCTCCAAAGGCATCTGAAAACGCTCGGCTGAATGTTTTGCTTTCATAAGCCCTTAAGCCAGATAAAATCAACTGAGAAAAGTTCAATACTGACTGCCACGGCACTGCAGCCCCAAAGCACAGGCTCAGTGAGGCCGTGCCCTACGGAGTCTCTGCCACCCAGCTACTCTCAAGAGAAGATGGAGCATGTGCTGACAGAGAGGTATCACTGCTGGCACAGCTACACCAGCCTCTGAACAAAAGGCGACGAGAGTCATCTTCTGCTGGGTTTTGTCAGCACAGCAATGTGAAATGCAAGGTGTGAAGTTGTCATCCTCCGAGCGGATACAGCTATGACAGTAGGACTTTGTAGTGCAGACCAACCTGTCTAGATCTTAGTCTTGTTGACACTATTAAACACCTGTGCTGCTAAAGAAAGCAGTAACAGATGCCAGAGAGTGGGAAAATATTTTTACATCTCATACTGAACAACACATATGTGGCTATATATGATAATTCTGCTCAAAGGAACGTTGGCCATGAGATGCCCCACTGTGTTAAACAATTTTTTGTTGTTCACAGAGAGAAATTCTTCTCAGCTTTTACGATGAGAAAGGGTCAACAAAGTTGGCTACGATGATTACTCACTTGAGAAGACAACTACAACTCTATATGTAAATGGAGTCTTTCTCAATATATTAAAAACTCAGGGAAGTCACTGTATCATGTTTTGAAACCAATTTTCAGGCTATTATCATCACTAGAACTGACATTAGGAGGTACCTCAAGGATGCCTTCACACATTACAGAATTGATATTTCCCTGTATTAGGCTGTAGAACTATTTCAACATATTTTCTGGCTATATGCAGAGGTGAACTACTCCCCTAATTTCTAGAAAATCTACTTTAAAGGCAACTTTGGAATGATTTTAGTATCACAGTTGTGCATTAGAAAACAATAATGGGAGTTTGGAGGCTAGAATGACTTTGCTGCTTTGATTTATAAGGTAACATCTTCTGTAGTGTCCATGCCTGCTAATTTATGCAGGGTTACAGACGCACAGTGAGCATACTATATATATGAATGCAAAGGAACAACCTGATCTCCTTCCTTCTCCAACACAGACTGTGATCCATGCAAGGACAAGCAGCAAGACCAAAGGATCCAGCATAAAAATACCCACCGAGACACTGAGATAAAGATGCAGCTTCCTATATCAGGACCTTCTATATTTTTTTTTTTTTTTCCCCAGGATTCACCCCTAATGAAATATAAAGTTGGCTGCAGCCTATTCTATATTAGCCAAGGCAAACAAACCCCAGGGGATCCCAGCAAATTGCCAGCCTGGTCCCCTGTTCCATATATAAAACGCCACTATTTCAGTTAGCCCTGTAACTTGATTTCCAGGCAGACAATAATTTTCTCTGGAGACAAAATGAGAGAGCGAGAGAGACAGACAGAAAGAGAAGGGAGAAAAAAAAAATCCATGAGCGCTGGAAACGCGGAGCAGCCCAGATTCAAAGAGAAATTTAGTTCTGATTGTTTTATTTACCAGCAGGCAGCCCTGAATATCAATACACACTTAAGGGAAGGCTAAAATATTTATTACTACGTGATCTGGGATGGATTCAGTATTATCCAGTATATCAGTATTATTCAGTATATCTGCTTGCAGCAGAAGACGAGCAGATAGCTTTTAGACCTTTTTGATCTCTTTATGTAGTGCAAGGCATTAGCTAAACGTTTCCTAGTTTTGAAGGATTTGAACAAGAAAGCACCCATCTGTGAAACCGAGAGTGTAATCAACAGGCTCCCCGACAGGGCAGCAACAGCCCAACGCCGACCAGCTCTGGTGGTGTAAGAGCACAAGGTGTGAACTGCGTGTTAACAGCAATCGGACACATGCGTGCGCTCACCTACGGCTGCCAAACTAACAGCTCGTTTGCCAAAATAAGAAAATCAGCAAAGACAGGTTTCTGAAAATAAATCGCCGCTGCATCCAGGACAAATTGCATATGCTAGAGTAAAAAAAAATACTAAATACAACGCTAACTAGATGATCTTTGAAGTCCCTTCCAACCCAAATCATCCTATGATTCTGTGTTTCTATAAGGTGTAACACCTGACAACCAAAAACTTCAAAGCATTTAATGTACATTAATTAGCAAGGGGAGAGGTTTCCTCTGCCCATTGTAAACAAAGGTAGGGCTGTCCAGTTTCAACGGCGGCAGGGACTTAATTTTGTCCTAAAATCTATGGAAGTGTAATCAACACAATTCTTTGACATAAATCCATCTGTACCGACCAGCAGTAACAGACCTATTTCTTAGCATTCATACACTACAGTATATGATGCCTAATGAAAGCAAATAAAATCAATACAAATCTTTGGCATTGAAATCTTACCCTTTCAGTCGATATTATACAGAATCTATAAATCATAAAGTACCAAATCTAAGTATTTAGGCTTACACACTCAGTGCATGGCTTAGTATGGGGCACATGTTATGCCCTGGGTTAAATGCATGTGACAGCATCTCTTGGTCCACTGACATTTCCTATGATAGATCAATGTTCTTTTGGTACAGACTGTCTCTCCACAATGAGTCTCAGTGATTCATTGCACCATCAGAAAAGACGTGTGTAACAAAATACTGCAAAAAAAAATAAAATTAAAATGCTGCCAGTCAACTCTAGGCCCTCCCTTGGGGTAGTCTGCAACTCAACAATTCCGCTTCAACAACCAGTTCCCTGCTTTGTAGTTAGCAGGGGTTGGTGGCTGCACTTATGTCCACTCACAATTCCAGAAGTAATTATGGTGGTTAAACATAAGGCTGTTAACTTACCTAAGAATCATAAATTACTAGAAGTTTGCAAAAAAGTATAAATAGGCTGTTTTTTATGCCCCGTGAGCTTCAGCAACACCATATCACATGTTAAAAAAGCCATAATTTGTGTCAGATTTCCTTTGAACATCTCCCGACTTGTAACATTTTCAAATCTCTAGATTCTATCTGTTCTAAAGATGTGAAAGACTTTATAATTGATTGGTTTTCTTCTTTTATAAGCACTGTAAAATTTTCAAAGTCTAACAGCATAGTAGCTCTTTAGGAAATGTTTTGTAAAACCTCCTCCTCGCTTCTGCCTAACTCACGTTTTCCCCCTAATAGGGTAAACCTTGATTTTTAAATTTTTATTTTTAACCAAACTCTTTGGAAGGTATTGCTGTTAATATTAACCATTCTTGTAAAAATCCTAGCAAGGTCACTTCCTAGTATTGGTGTTTCCTGAGTAGTCAGTTTGTACAGTACGGCAAGAGAGTACGAGCTGTGACTGACTGATAATGTAAGAAATCATTTAACTGCAAATGTTGTTCATATTCATAGAGGAACAAGTTATCAGGAAGTGTTTAAGTAGCTGCCTCACCAAACTTAGAATAAAAATAAAAAAAAGATACTTTTAAGAAGTCTGCTTAGATTAAAGGAAAAGATTTATTTAATGAGTATTAAAATTTATGGGGTCTCTAAGAATTAAGCAAGCTTATAAAGACTATTCTGAGAGCTGAATGGCTTTCACATAATGAAGATGGTTGATAAGACTTGGCTAAAACATTTCAATACAATCAAAAACAAAGGGATGCCTCAGAAAACACGGTGATTAAGTCAAAATTTCAACTGTGAAGGCAATATACAAATTTCACAATCATTTCATAATCTGAAAATGCCACTAAGACCAACCGGCAAAGGTGCTGAACCTATGAAAAGATGACAACAGGCAATTTTGAATCCAGACAACCATGAAAGAAGCATGTTTTTCTCCTTCTGTGTAGTTATGGAAACAGAGAGATATAAAACCCCTCCTAACCGAACGAGGGCTTTTTTCCTCTCTCTGCTCCCATCCGCAACTTTACAGCTGTCACCACAAGTCATCCCGCTCGCTCCTGCAAGCCGGCAGGCAGCAAGCAGGCATCTGAGGCGAGGAGAGAACAAAAGAGGCTGCAATACAGCTCCAGTTCAAATGACAGCCTCACCAGGGCTCCAGCTTGCACTGGGAAGACAAAGTCGCAAAGTTTTACGAGAGAATTGAAGTAAATTTCTTGTCTAGAGGTCTTAGCGGGAAATCAAAGACCTACTTTAATTTAAGACACCGGCAGCTTCGCTTGGTAATGGCCAAAATATCCAGACCGATAGCTCCCCAAGAGTAGTTTGCAGGATGACAGGGGTTCATAAAGCCACTTGCACTGTTCTGAAAAGCCGTACGCAGAGTAAAACGTTAACTGTTTCCAGTTCTGAATCCGAGCACTGAAAATGGTGAAATGTAAGAAACGCGGAGGGCTCACAGGTATCTCTGAGAGATGTTGTTAAAACCGGGCACATCTGGAGAGGGGGACATGCTACGGCTTTAGGTAAACTGCAAATAACGAGATCTAATTTAGGTGGGAGATTCTTTGATGGGCACTGACCTGTCCACCTCACGGTGAAAATCAGAAATGTGCTGATGTAGATCATTTAGAAACTCCTTGGTACGGTGGACTTTGGGAAACTCACATTAGTATTCCCATTGATTTGTTTCTTGGGCTTAAACTAGAACATAATCTAATGTGCCAAATCTGAAACAGAAATAGATACCCATCCATAAACTACTTTACTGATCTGTGACACGCTAAAACAGGGCTTACTACTATTTTGGAGAAGAGTGCTGCCTTTGAGATTGTCCCAAAGGGGAGATGCTTTCTTGCAGCCTTAAATTCAGTGATGAGATCTCCAAAAAGGAGCACACAGAACCGCAGATAAAATAACCACCATTTACTGTCTACGGTCTTTTAAATTTTTATTCTGCATTCTTCCAGAACAAAACAGTTGGTGATTATTTACTTTGTTTTCCATGATATTTTGCCCTCTGACACAGAGTAGAATCTGGTGTCTCTGACTACTGAGAGTTGTGTGTCTGAACTGGTTTCACAAGAAATAATTATTATAATTTCATTTATTATTTCTCATTTCTCTAGACCATTAATTTTCATATATCATCTACATATTTATGAAAATTGTGGTACTTCTAATTACCTATAAGGTATTAGCAGTTTATATGTACAAATGAATAACCCTGGGAACAAACTCATTAAAAATCCACGGTTAAACTTCAAAGGCTTTGGGATTTCACCTCTCCTGTACTTGCCCTCTCTCCGCTCAGGCAGTAGAAGGCTAACACATCTTTTAAAAGAACAAACATCTACCTGTGAAAAAGCTACCCTTTACATTTCAGAGGAAATGTCAATATTTCAAAAGTTGGTTTTGTCATGCCAAGTATCCGTGACCCTTTCTGTGGACTGAAGATTTCATGTACGGGGTTTTAAAGATGAAAATGGTTTTTAATTTTTTTTTCACTTGTACATAAATTTCTACATTGCTTAATAAAATGTCAGTAATAGCGACAATATGTCAAGTCTCACTGCACTGATGTCTTTAGGTTAGTTTGAAAGCATTTTTCTAGGTCATTGTTTATAATTAATAGAACAAATTAGTATATTTTTATTCAAAATGTCAAACTGTTTTATAAATAACACAAAATTGAAACATTAACCTAGAAAACAGGATGCTTCCCTGGTACTAAATAGCAACAATATAATTAGAAACACGACATTCTAAAATGAAAATAGAATATTTGACCATCTTACATCTTAATGAGCTATCATATCTACTTGCTATTTAAATTTTATTAAACTGGATACCAAATATCAAATCCATTTTGAAACATCATCTCTCGTAACAAAATCTGTAAATATGTACCTTGTTAATGATGGTTAAATGACTTCTCTAATTAGCGTGATTTGGAAAAAACCTCTGATTGAAATGGTGTCTTACAGCAAAAAATAGTTTCAAGGACAATTTATTTCAGTGAAGACACTGCCAATATTGCGTCAGGCAGTACCTATTCAGCCATAATCAGAGCTTGCTTTAACTCAGCTACGGCTGGGCAGTAACTAGTAGAGTTAAAGCGACACAAAGCCCTTTTAAGTGACACTAAGTGCTTATCAGTTCTAAGCAACGCACCAGTTTAGCTGAAAATCTGGTCCTCACTACTGTACTTCAAATTAAACACAGCTACACAGACACATACTTCCAATGCCATTGAAGCAGCATTGTTTCTTGATTTCCCAACACTTTTTAATATAAATTTTCTAGTCAGCTTAACGCATTTATGCCTTGGGTTTTGTTTAGTTTTCCTTTTTCCTTTTAACAGTTACATCATTATTCTTCAGCTCCCTCT
This sequence comes from Trogon surrucura, assembly GCA_020746105.1. NCBI lineage: Eukaryota > Metazoa > Chordata > Aves > Trogoniformes > Trogonidae > Trogon > Trogon surrucura. Next base: position 8,996,814 of record CM036618.1, read on the forward strand.
TGTACAACTTGCGATTTTCTCCTAACAGTATTTCTTAGAGGCAGCAATATACCATTGAAGAATGTGATTAAGATAATTTGATGCATTCCTAAGGACACTAAATTGTCAGAATGAAGTGTAATTTGCGTAGGCTACTCTTTTTAAGAAAGACATAATGCTGTAAATGCAAAATAAAAGTGAAGATGAAGCAGCAGGTCTGGGGTCCTTATCTGTAAGAACTCCAAGAAATGAAAAAAACCCAGAAGATTTAGATTAAATTTTGCAAAATGCTCAAGTAACTTTTGAGCCTGGGATTTAACAGCTCATGAAGATTTAACCCATCTATAATTTGTCATACAGAAAAACAATGTGTTCTCCTAAAATAATAGGGTCAAACTGCTTTTGACTAATCTAAGTAATGTCAAAGGTTAAAATGATAAAGCTGGAAGCAAAGTACCTACTCTGTAAAACAGCCATTCCTCGGAGCTTTAAATCTCTGCTTGTTCTGCAAGGAATAGTCTGCAATGACAACTTCACCTAAAAGTAAGACCTCCCCTTTTGTAGGGGACTATACAATTCCTGTTTCCTTCACACTGATTCTACAACATTTTAACAGCAATCTTTAATACCGGTTTAAGTAAAAGAAGTGTGGACTCCAGCTAAGTGGGCCTGCGTGAACCTCACGAGGTTCAACAAGGCCAAGTGCAAGGTCCTGCACCTGGGCTGGGGGAATCCTCGTCACCAGTACGGGCTGGGGGGGTGATGTGCTAGAGAGCAGCCCTGAGGAAAAGGACTTGGGGGTGTTGGTGAATGAGAAGCTAGACATGAGCCACCCATACATGCTCACAGCCCAGAGGGCCAATCGTGTCCTGGGCTGCATCCAAAGCAGTGTGGCCAGCAGGGCGAGAGAGGGGATTCTGCCCCTCTGCTCTGCTCTGGTGAGACCCCACCTGCAGTGCTGCGTCCAGCTCTGGGGCCCTCAGCACAACAAGGACATGGACCTGTTGGAGCAGGTCCACAGGAGGCCACAAACGTGACCAGAGAGCTGGAGCACCTCTCTATAAGGACAGGCTGAGAGTTGGGGTTGTTCAGCCTGGAGAAGAGGCTTTGGGGAGACCTTTTAGAAGGACTGTTTGCAAGGGTGTGTAGCAACAGGATGAGGGGCAATGGTTTTAAACAAGAGCAGCGTAAATTTAGATAGATGTTAGAAAAAAGTTCTTTACTATGAGGGTGGTGAAACACTGGTAAATTTTGCCCAGAGAGGTGGTGGAGGCTCTATCCTTGGAGGCATTCAAGGTCAGGCTTGATGGGGCTTTGAGCAACCTGATCTAGTTGAAGATGTCCCTGGCTCACTGCAAGAGAGTTCAACTAGATGATCTTTAAAAGCCCCTTCCAGCCCAATGCATTCTACGATTCTATGGTTCTGTTCTTAGGTTGTTTAATTCTGTAGTTGACGAACCCAAAAAGTAGCTCAAGCCAGTTCTTTCATAATCTTTAGTTTTCAATCCGCAAATCAGAAAAATTAACATAACCCTTTTAAAAAACAACTGTGGATTATCAAATAAAGCCTCTTGAACGGAAACAGACATTCAATAAATGACTCAGTCTGACTCTACGTGAAAAGTCTTTTTCAAGTCCTTTTTGAAAGCAAAAATGTGGCTGCTGTACACTCACATATCTGGTGGTGCACTGAAACAATGCCTTCCCTATGCCAAAAATTAGAAAGCCACAAAGACTTCCAGTATGCTGAACTTAAAAAAAAAGTCAAAAAGTAACAAGCCAGCTGCTGTAGATTTGGATGGAATCTACTGGCAAACAGGGCTGGCTGGTTATATTTTGGGGTTATTTTCTTGGAAGAAGAGGGCCAAGCAGACTAAGAGGCAAAATTCAGGCGAGGGAAGCTAGGACTAAACCAAACAGAAACACATTGTGGAGCAGGATAACCATAAATAGAGTAAGATTGTAAAGCAAGAAAATAAATTAAACAAAATAATTAGGAAAAAAAGAAAAGACCTGGAGTTTCAAGGGACTGTGCCAAGTCACAGAAAATGGAGAGCATGTTCTTAAGAGCCAAGGGTGGAGGTCAAGATCATAAAGAAAATTTCATACTATTAACTGTGCAAAGTAGAGTTGTTTCAGCACTGTGCCAGTGGCAGAAATCAGCCTGAAAATGATCAAAGGGGATGTTTTATGTTGTGAAAAACACATACTACCGCACATACACATACTAAAAGTGATCCAGGAACATTAATAGCTGTTATGTTGGATTTAAATCCTCATAGACCAGGCTAACTCTCAAATAATGCAAATATAAAAGATTGCACAACTTCCTAAGTGACAGGTATGAAAAGAAAAAGCCTCTGCTACATTGGACCTTCCTCAAAGAGTCTTTTTCCCTCCCATGAAAACAGAATTATAACTATGCAGCTGTGGCAGATGTTGGTATATGAATATTTATATACCTAGAAGATATTTTGGTCTACCTCACCAAGCATGTTAATATTTGAATACATTAATCAAACCCCTGAGTTCATGAAGCAAGCTGCCCCCTCACCTCCTCAGAGGTGGATGTGCTTCATATTCTGACTGATGAGATGCTCCTGGTGTGCTCAGCCCCAAAGCTCATGCCTGCATCATCTTGTTGGGTACCTCCAGACCACAAAAGGGAGTGCAGGGTACCAGTGCTGGGTTTGGAAAGGACTCAGGGCACAACACAGTGCCGTGACGGGTGGGCATCACTAGCTCAGAACTAAATGCAGGCTGGTCTGATGATGCTGTACTTAAATTTACGGTTCATCTCTCGAGGAAGGTTTTCCAGCTTTCCCAACGGTTCACAAATATATGCAGCCTGAGCTTAGACCTGTGACAACAACAAAGCCCTCCTGACACATTACAGCACGGTTTGCCCCATCACCTTAAGTCTTCTTGAACTCGAACTGCTCAAAATCACCCTTCTGGCATCTAAAGCAAAGCACCACATGTGTCCTGAAGCATTGACCATCACAGGTTGATAGGAACTTCAGCAGTATACCTTAAACAATTTTTTTTCCATGGAGCTATAGAAAATTTAGATTTTGCATCAATAGTTCTAACACAACTAAATTTTTGTATTGTACGTGACTATTCGTTACTACTAGACTGGAAAGCAACACCACTCTTGCCTTTCTATTAATTTCAAGTTGTATGTATTTTGTGTATCTGTTTTCAAGTTTATAACTTCACTTATAGGATACACACGCACTGGCAATATACATTGGTAACTCGGTCTTATTTTCCAGTATTAACAGTATCCTATGCGGATCAATGTTTTTAATAAGAAGAATCACCGCTCTCCTTGAGTGACAGAAAAACAACTGAGCTATCTTTATTAAAATCTTTATTCTTTTGTTTTTTTTTTTTTTTAAACGAGAAGTGGGGCTTTCTTGGAAAATCTACAGAATATTTAAGGAAAACATCTGAACGGGTTACTTTTTCTCAAACCTGGGAAATTCTAGCAAGCTCTTTGATGTTTCAGCTTTGACAGTTGTTTCAGTCCACCTCTGCTAGCACTGCAGCAGACGGTTGAGGATGCGATCGCTTTCCTTGCACTCACCAGTCCCTCAGGTAGAGGACCGGAGAGCACTCCTCAAAACACTGCTTATTAAAGTTGAATTGTGATAAACACATTTGCATACTTTTACACAGTGTACACACTTTGGGTTGAAATTAATCAAATCTACAGTTAGGTGTATAAAACACACTTAGCTTTAACTTCATTATCCAGGCTCCTTTCACACAGACACAGACACCTCCAGAGGAGGAATCTTCTCGCTTCCTTGGACATCTGTTTCGGCACAGCTGGGTTTCCCCCAGGATTGTCCATCTCTGTCTATTAAGCACAAAGGAAGGCTAGCCGATTAGCTTTGATTAGCCGTCCACAGTTTTCAATTCCTTTGATCCATCTGGGTTGACTCTCAGCCATTGAAAGGCAGAGATTGCTGAGGGCTGCTCACACCGCTCCCAACAGACGGGGAGCACCCGGGACAAGAGTCACTGGAAGGAAGGACACCATGCGTCTGTTGGCAGCTGATTAGGACAGAAAGAGGTTTCCTGGTCTAGGGAAAATCAGCACGTGCCTTTTTCCACTATTTGGGAAGTCACCGGGAGGAATTGAAGAGGTTTCTGAAGCCATAAAAGCTCTGAAAAGCTCTGAAAGAAAAAGTATGTGAACTGAATGCAAAGAGGGAAAGGGGAATTCAAATAGAAAGAGAAGGAAGTTTAGGGTTTATTTTTGACAACGAAGCTGCTGGTCTGGGCATAACTGAGGTGGAAAACTGTTACAGCCCAAAAGCCGGATGACTGCTTTTGAATAGTAGCTACATAAAAGCAAATCTTAATTGGTTCTGTTTTGTTCCTGGCCTATTCTAGTGCAACTTTCATTATAAAATTGCCATTCAGAGCCTAGGAACATTTGCCATCCAAAATCACGTTGAAGAAATAGAGTAATAATTCGTATGTCCATAGGGACTGAGGAACCACGGTAGCATATCAAAGAGAGGAGAAAGAGAGCTAGCTATGCATAGGAGGCAATTTATTTATATGAAAGCATTCAGGAAAGGTTGTCTTTAATCTGAACTACTTCTGCCAAAAACTAATAATTTGAACGAGTGCCGACTGAAGGGCAACTTCAGACTTTGATCTCCTTATGTGTTTACGCCACCCCACTGCTTGATGGTTTCACCAACCCCTGCCACGGGCTGCTGGCTGATTTTCTCAGGAGCTGCTACTCATCCCCCATCACATCCTCTGCTGCAGTCGGGCTGTGATCCTCAATGCGCTGCTACCCCAGAGCCCCCAACCCCGCCGGCACAACAGCCCTTCCCATGACATTTCGAGGACAAGCACAAGGCAACCTCCGCCGCCTCATTTGGAGCTGACAAACGACGCGCTCACCCTGGCTCGGGAAGTCCAAACGCGCCCTCCGCGATTTTGATCAGAGAAGCAGCGCGGCTCCATTTGCCTCAGAAACCACGTCCGCACCATTCGAAACACGAAGAGCCGCAGCCAGGCTGGGACTTCGCACTCCAGCTTTCCCCGGCAGCCTGAATCTCCCGACTGACAATGAAATGCTTCGTCGCTGCTCTGCCAGGACGCAATTTTCTTTCCACCAGGCAACAGGCACGAAGTCATTTGAAATCACACTGGAATCCTGACAGGCACTCCGAAACCTTTCAAGACCAGTAGAAAGAAAAGGCGGAGAGGGAGTGAAAGAAAGACCGAAAGAGTAGGCAAGGACGGGGACACTACACTGAATTAGAGTTAATTAAACCCAAGCTTTGACAATGTTTAAATAACAGGATTCCACACCTAGCCCGGGAACGCCTGTGCGAGCTGTCATTTAATTTTAAAGAGCACAATAGCTAAATGTCAGTCTCCAGGCAGATCTCCTGCATCTTTCTGATACTGTATTAAAAAGTTATTATAAAGCAGAAGTTCAGATTTTCTTTTTTCAGAGTTTGATAATAGCCTTCTCAAACTTCACATCGCAAACACTCGATATGGCACTTGTCCTTGTAAAACCAGGATAGCACTAGGAAAACAAAAAAGTAAAATCTTGAAATCTCCTAAGCTAAGTCTCAGGCTAATCTGTAGATAAAAAAAAGGAGACGATTTTCCCAGCAAGACAAATCATCTAATAGTAAAATGCCCCTATAATAAAATCAGTTTATAGAAAAGATCAAAATTCTTCCATATTTGTAAAACATTTGATCAAGACTTAGAGAATATTGTATTGCATGTTTTTAAAGAATAGTGCTAATACTTGGCAGCACCATGTTCAGCTTTTAATTTTCAACATGCTTTAAGAAGGATCTCACTAATTCTGCCATATCCTATGCAGTGACGGTTGCGGAAGTCTTTTCAACTGCACATTTTCAAAAATGTTTTCTCAGCTTGAATTTATCTGAATTAGCATTTCTAATCAAAATCAAAACAATCAGAAATTAAGTACCATATTTTAATAAAATGTCGATAAAGAAATCTTAATTTAAGCTACTTTCTTGAAAATAGTTATCTTTTATGAAATTTGGCTACTGTTTCTTCTGCTTTTCAACATTTAAAATTTTGCTAAATTTGTATTTTCTTTTGATATTTAATCTTATATTACTCACAAGACACTCAAAAGCAGAAACATGCAAAACACTGTCAAAGCAGTGCACAAGAGCTACGTGGAAGAAAAATACAGCAAGCTAATATTTAATCTCTCAGTAATGATTCTGATGCCCTATAGTATATTAAGAATAGTATTAAGGGCTCCTGATGACAAAGTTGACACATCCATTTGAACACATTTTTGACACGATTATTAAAATAAAGTAAGGTCACAGATGTAATCCACAGCAGACGCTGCAATTTAGAAGAGGTGCTAATTTAGAAGCTCCTTACTCTCAAAAAGCAAAAAGCAAGCTTATTTTGCACTAGTCAGCTGAAAATATTACACTGGTTGATGCCCCTCCAGATACGAAATCAGAGGATGGCAGGTGAGCTTCAAGTGACCCTGGTGTAGAAAACAGAAATAGGATACTTGAGTTTAGTCAAAAAGTTTTGGCAGAAAGGTAATCACCAAGGACAAGATTCAAATTGCCTGAGGACTTGGGTGGACACAAGCTTTAGAGTAACCTAGAAAGCTTGTGCATCAGCACTGCCTGACAATGGACCACCCAAAAACTCCCTGGGCATCCATCCAGCTCCCTGGACACCAACCCTCCAGCTCTCAGTCCCAAATCCAAGCTGACAGCAAAGTCCACTGTGGTGCAGAGTGTGGCATCAAACCGGTCGCAGGTCCAGAGGAGCAAAGTCTGAGAGATACTTTCTCTAAAGAGAGCGATCAATTGATTTCTGGCTGAATGCTGGAGTCCGAAAGCTACGTTGAAGGGCAGGGCAGACTGAAAGTAGGACTTCTGCAAGGACTGTTTGTGAAATTGTTTAAAAACTACCAGAAATCAGTCAAATGAGATGGCTGGGTATTCTGCTTGACTGTAATACAGGCTGAATCTCTCTTTTCCAGGATGCATTTAAGTGCATGGATAACCCTCCCTTCCTTTTGCAGGCTGTCAAATGTTAAATAAATGATCGGCTGAAATACAGAGTGCTCTTTGTGGGAGAATGCAACACCGAACTCTTTTAGCAGTTCTCCCTCTCACGCGTACCTGAAAGAATTTCAGTGTCGAACTACAATATGATGAGGTCGCTGAGATACAACATCATCCACACCGTGAACCAACAGAGCCAAGCAAAAGGTGCCAGGAAATCAAATACTGTGATACAGGACAAATTACATTTCTAAAGACAACAAGTAACTCTTTATTTCTATCTGGTGGAAGCAAAAGCAGAAAGGGAAAACACACTGTGAAAAATACAGGAAATGAGAAAAGCTCAGGCTATTAATAGTTTCAGTACAAATTAAAACAGAACAGAGTGAAATATTCCTTTTTTTTTTCTCTCTGTTGGGATCTACTGCCCTACTAAAAACCTTCTCCCTTTAAGCAGTAACCTTCACAGATCCTAACATGACTCTAGAATTGTTTGTGTGCCTCTCTCTTGCTGAGAAATCTGTCTTTCCTAATTACTTCTAGAGCAGTGAAAAAAAAAAACCTTGTTGATCTAACCAGACAAATTCTGGCAAAGAAAACATTCAGAACTGTAACTATGAACATGCCGACTGCTGAGAGACGGGGATGATAACAGCACTGTTGATAACAATGAAAGGGACATAGGGAAGGATGAGAGCTTAATTTTTGGCCGTGTTCCATTTAAAGCAACTACAAAAGACATCTAAAAGAAATGTCAGAGGCAGAGACTCTGATAAGACATCTAAAAGAAGATGTCAAAGAGGCAAGGGGCTCTTTTACAGAGATTTCAGTAGCCAGCTGAAGTGATACAATCTTCCTTCTGGACTGTGTCCCCAGAGACTGAATACAGGCATAATGACAAGTGATTTCTTTTTATTTTTTTAATTGAGAAGGCAAGACAGTCTTAGCAGCCCTTAATATGCAATATATTTTTGCTGCAAAACCACGTCAGGAAGTATGCTGCCATCAGATGCAAGCACCCTCTCTTTTCTTGAGGGGAAAAACTGGCTTCAAACTGCAACAGGATAGGTCTAGACTGGACGTTAGGAAAAATTTTTCACAGAAAGAATAGTCAGACATTGGAATAGGCAGCCCTGGGAGATGGTTGAGTCACCACCCCTGGATGTGTTTAAACGTTGTTTAGATGTGGTGTTGGGGGATATGGTTTAGGGGTGAGCTTTGTAGAGCAGGGTTAGTGGTTGGACTCGATGATCCCAACGGTCTTTTCTAACCTGAGTAATTCCATGATTCTATGAAAACATGCAGCAGTTCTGTGTTTTACAGTGGGCAGATACATGTTTAGGTGGAAATGTTTCGGTGCTTGACTATTTCCAATTTAAAAAAAAAAAAAAAAAAGTAAATTTCTACCACTTTATATCTTTGAACAGTGGCTCACTTGTGCTTGGTCTCCGCAGTCTGTTGTAGCATTGGAGGATACATGCTCAGACACAGGTCCTATTCTAACAGCCTTGAAGATTTCCTTCCTTCTTTCGTATTCAGAGGCATCGTGGCTCTTGTCACTTGAACGTTGACAGCATTTTAGATGACTCATCATTCTAATTGATGGATATCATGTCTCTTCTATTTAAAAGCAAATGCATGAGTACCACCAGCCTGTTCGAGTAGACTCGTTTCTCTTCACGGTCACCATCTGGCTATCCATTTTTTAATTTCTTCCCTGCTCTCTTATAAGTCATGACCAGCATGAGATGATTCTGAAAAGATCTTGATCTTTATTGATGAGCAGGGCACAGACATGAGGGAAAAGCACTTGTGTTTGTGAACCCCACGTTCATTTTTTTGCAAGAAGCGCTTGTCAGCAAGACTCAAGAAGGGCTTGCTTGTAACAGAGACTGACTCATAGGACCATCATCGATTTCTGATTTTGTTCCACAGTTAGATACTTTGCAGCGACTAGTGCTCTTCTGTGTATTTGACTAATACTCGTTTGGAAGTTTTTGAGTATTTCTGTCCTCCGTTTGGTCTGGAGTCAGGTTTGCCTGTTCTCAGGATGAAGCCGATGCCTTCAAAAGGCGCAGCTTAAGCACTTCCTGCACAAGCGATGCCAGTATACCCTCCCATCAGCATCTGTGTGCAGGCCAGACTGACAAGCATCAGTATCAGAAACAGTGCCAGCAGCAAAGGAAGCAAAGGTACCTTCTGGAGGATGAGCAGTTGGTGAAACAGAGCTGCATCTTCTACACGGTTATATTTAGGGGAACCTTCCTTGCAGTACAGAGCCTTTGTGTGTCCTTCATATGCCTAAGACAGGAACTTGTTCTTTCCCTATTTCTAAAAGGCTCTTTCTGTGTAATTTCAGTTTCAGCTTACTCGATAGAGTTTCTACTGTTTCGGTCCTCCCAGGCAAAATGCTGATGTCTGCCGGACCGAAGTTTTGCCAGGAAGAACAAGTTTCTTAAAAAAATCAAGGAAAACCCTCCACAAGTTCTGTTCTCCAATTGCCAGAGGTCCACCAGATGAGGAAATTCTGATTTCCCCTCAACTCACTCTAACAGTTTTCCATACAGTATGCATGTACGATGTACGGCACACAACTTTTTTTTTTTTTAATCAGAAAACTGCATTGTTTCTATTGAGATTCTGTTACTACCCATACGTATGTACAGAATATTGAGGAGTATCATATCACGAAGAACATTTTCTCTGATTTTTCTTTTCAATAATTATCCAGTTGCAACACAGAAGTCAGGATTTCAGAAAATGCAAATTAGTGGTTCCGTGGAACTTAACCCCTCCCGAGCAGTACAACTCAACGTCCCTCTCTGGATTTTCAGTGACCGTGTTTTACAGTAAATGAGTGATAAAAGATGCACTGCTTGGATTCTTGTCGTTGCTAATAATTTCCAATATATATGAAGAGAATGAAACGTTTAAACTCAGGGATAGGGGATTAAAGGATATCCATGATGAATGAGCTTCAGAGCTGAGGAGAATTTGTTGTACATCCTGACCAATATAGCAGTGAAAGTCATCAATCCATTACCTCTCTACTGAGAGAAACGGCAGAGAGATAAGAGGATAATGAATGCCAGGCACAATACCGATAAGGAAGACACTTAAAATGACCAGCCAGCATATAGTCCATAGTTAATAGTGCTGACAAAAACAGTGACAAAGTAATAATTTATTCATGGAATAAGAGCCATTCCTGTGAAAATCAAGGTAGCATTTTAAATTAAGGCAACTATTGAAATCAGAGTAGCCTTATTAAGCAGTTGCCATTAATGAAGCATTGTGGAAAAGAATACTTTTAAGGGCTCATTTTTCCATTAACATATGGGCTAAATTGCAAAATCCTGTTACTTACAAATACCAATTTTTTTTTCCCTCTCCACCAAACCTTTCTGGCTTTTTCCTTAACCCTTTTCTTTAATGCAATAAAAATTCATATGAGAGTCTGCGTATTCAGATGTAGCCTGAATAGATAATGCTTTTGCCCATCGCTGACATGCTCCCCACAATCTTTCAAGTGGCTGACCTAGATTTTGAGTCCAGTAACAACATCTAGTACTGCCAAGGCTGAAATTTAAATATATTTGATGATTCAAAATGTAACACTTAATTAAGCAACCACACCTATCTAAAAACTGTTGAGTTTTTCACTCTGTGCCCGAATATTGTGCTGTATGAACATACTGTGCAACATGAAGTGTTGCAGATATATAAGGAACAGCAATGACTGTGTTGAAGGAAATAAAATCTGCATTTGCTCCAAATGGCTAAAGTTATGACTAAAACCCAGGCTGCTCCATCCTGATTTTCTTTTCATATTTCATTATGCCATTTCTTAGATGTTTATATTATTTCTAAGAATGTTTTGGTATCATTATCTGCTTGGAAACCGAACCTGTGGTCAAGTAAACTGGTTTTCCCGGTTCACAAACAAGCTATCTAACCACATAACCTTCTGACCTAAAAGTCTATTACTAAAATTTTAAAAACTTTATTTTCAAACAAAAATGTCTTCCAACTATTCAAAGAATCTCTTTCTCATATTTCAGTCCTGGTGCCAGACAGAGATGGGTTTAGAGGGTTTATCACTTCCCACATACAATAATTTTCTCCCTGTACGTCCATGACAGATACAGAGCTGTTCTTGTACAATCTTGGATAAAATTAAAACCTAACTTTCAGGGACTTAATGATATTTCGAGAATTTCGTTTTTCTATAAAAGCAATTTTATGTATCCATTATAGTTAGGAAACTATCTATGCTAATAAATGTGCCCACCACAAGCCCTAGCTGGGCAATTACATCTTTCCTCCTTTTTAATAAGGATGGCGAAGTATTCTTGTAAGCTGAAAAGTATTCATTACTGAAGCCCTTGACTAGAAAGTGTCTGAGGGAGAAACCAGTCACTAAATTAGGTAAAGGTTTCTCTGGTGGGCAGCACAGAAAAACAGGTCTTTAATGTACAGGAACATCTTATGTTGCAATTGAGCTCAGAGAGCAGACGGCTGCAAGACGGAGGAAACGAGCTTCAGATCCCCCAACTGCCTGCATTAACCCGCAGCCACCGAAAGGAAAAAGAGGGCTCACTCGGTACTCTGAGCACAAAACAGACTTTTATTCAATTCCATCTGAGCTCACGCAGAGATAGTGACAGTCTGCTCAAAAGAGAACACGACTCGCCTTCTCAGCTCCTGAGCGTCGGTAACGAGCCGCTCTAATTGCCTTAGAGTGGCTCAAAATAACTGGGCAAAGGAAATACTGCTAGAAAAATTGCTGAAGTAACCCCTGCTTTATGCCAAAGCTACGCTGTTTTGTTGTGTTCTGGTCCAGGTTTTCCAGGTGCAGTTCTGCCTAAATTCCTGTGGCTAATAGAGAAATGTTAAGATACCCGATTAGTCTCTTAGGCTCCCAATACCCTGACTGGTCCCCATGGCTATGGACCCTTCAAAACCCTCAATATTTGGTCCATGTGCACCCTCAATAGCGGGGATTCAGAAAGCAGGAGCTACACCCTTCCCACCTTCCCCAGCGCTTCTTCTCTCCCTCCCTCCACTGACCTTTCCCTCCTGCCTGCCTGTTCCTACTTTTTCAAGAACCTTGTATCACTTCTGGAGTTCTTGTCCTTTTTTTTCTATTACAGGAGTCGGCAGTAGTGGATTCTGTGGATTCCCAGGGAATCTCTGTCAGGCTTCACTGTGTTGTGGGAGTATTCCCCATTAATTCTAAAGAAGCTGCAACCCAACACCGTGATGGGCACTGTAAGGAGATTTTGTCAGGAGCCCACAGTGACCATCCTCCCGACACAGAGACTTGGACTAAATAATCTCTTTGAGGATTATTTCAATTAATGAGGAATGAAATTGCTTCTCTGAGTGAACGTGGTCTTTTCTGGTTTACTTTGAACATAAGGTTTGGTATGATTGGGAAAAATGGTATTTAAAACACTCAATACTCATCAACACCAATCCAACTGACAATGGTTTCCCGCTTACGAAGCAAGATGAGGAATATGAGGAATAAATTAAATGAATAAAATTAAAATGTCAGCACAGAAAGTAACTAATCTCCATCAAGTCTCTTATGTAATCCAGACCCTTTTGCCGCTGTTATTATTCAAAGCCCTTAGGGAACCAAGGATCTAGGTCATCTGCAGGATAAAGAGCGTACTATCCAGGAATCAATATTCACAGTAGTAAATTAAATTATAGTCCTCTCCATGCAAAGAGTTTTATTATTAGAGGGAGTGTTGACAATTTAAACTCAACAGGAAAAAATAAATCTAAGCTACCAGATAACTTTTTCATTATGGCACCTCCCTGTATACCATGCTGTCACTTAAACTGTCAATAATTCTTTAACTTTCCATGAAATAAGATATGGTGCTTTCCCAGTAAGCATATGGCTACTATAATGATAGGCTTAGATAAGCCGCTGCATCTGTTGGAAGGGCGATTTCAATTAATACTGACAAAGTTACGTTGCCATTAACACTAAAGAAACATCAGCACCGCCGACGAGGCATTTGAGACATCCTACAACATGCAATTGACATTTGCAACAGGATTTTTAACCACAGCGGTGCGATTACAGAATTTCTAATGCCTAAAACACAATAAAGAAGTTGATTTACAGGACTGCTAGTAAACCAACTCTGCGGCTGTAAGGGTTGCCATTAACTGCAACGTTTTGGGGTAGTCTCCTACTGTTTCTTCCATGTTTTGGTGTCAGATTGTATTTACCTATGGCCAACACCCCAATTTAAGACACCGTCCAGATGTAAAAGTCAGATCTTATGGTAGTTTTCAACCTAATTGAAGCTGATAGTACATGACTGGGAACTGAAGGCAATTGTACAGCATTTATCTAAGCAGTCACATTTCTGTTTTTAAACCTCCACAGAAAAGCTTCTCATTTCATGGTACATTATGAGTCGTATTCATTGCATTAACTGATGAGGAAGGCAGACGGGTCTGATTGATTGCTTAAACTGGCAGAGCTCAAACTCATCTTAACTGCACGCTCTGGGGCATTCGCATGCTGCGCTCTTCACCGTGCCGCATGCTGGCACAACCCCTGCAGCCTCCAAAGCAAAGTAAAATGGCCCAAGCAGAAGATACAACACACTTTCCATATCTAACAACGCACTGTTTCCTTGTCTAGCACTGGCCATGAAGTTTTTGACTCAATTTCTTTTTGTTATCTGGTGAGAAAAAATGAAATGCGTAGATCAAGGAGAAATTTTGCTAAAGAGATGCAGCACTATTCATGTAGGAGAAGCGGCTGATTCCTTTTCTCACATGTATATAATCCCCCACAAAAGACTCTATAAAGCCACATAACAATGCCACTTTGGGAAACTTCAAAACCTGAAATTCAGAAAACCCTGCAAGTAAAGCGTTAAGATCAGAATTAAGGAATGAGAGGAAGAATTGCTTCATTTTTAGCTCAACAATCATGCAAGGTTCAAATACATCCAAACGCCGAAGACACAGTTTGTGAGTTTATTACAGAACACCTGAAGCTCAGCTTGCACAGAAAATTAGGAAGGTTTTCCTTAATTGTTTCCCGAGTGTATAAATGACAACACATAGAATCATAGAATGGCCTAGGTTGGAAGGGACCTTAGAGATCATCTAATCCAACTTCCCTGCCATGGGCTGGGATGCCTCTCAACTAAATCAGGTTACTCAAGGCTCTGTCCAACCTGGCCTTGAACACCTCCAGGGAGGGGGCAGCCACAGCGTCTCTGGGCAATTTCTTCCAAAGTCTTGCCACCCTTGTACTGAAGAATTTCTTCCTAAGATCCAACCTAAATGTGTTTTCCTTTAACTTAAATCTATTTCCCCTTGTCCTATCAGTGGATGCTCTTACAAAAAGTCCCTCCCCAACCTTCCCGTAACTACAATTAATAAATTCTTCTGCTTAACTTGGGAGGTAGAAGGCGATACTACGAACCAGTGCTTCTCTTGCCAACTGCACCAGCAGATGCAGCAGGCCCAAGAGATGCGGAACCTTCTGATGCCAGAGACAGCCGAGACACCAAGATGCTTCAGCAGCATCAGACGCCTTTGAGGAACATGAAAGCACCAGCACTGCCTATCGGCACACGAAATGGGTTTGCGCGTGTTACTCTGACAGGGTTTGGGAAAAAATCACACACCTGTCCTTCCAAGTGGGTGTGACATCTACGGGAGGAGAAGGGACCTCCTGAGATTATCATCTTACTCCTGTTTCTGTACTGCTCCTCTGCCATTCACAGATGGAGCAGTGCCGAAATCGCAGGACCCACCACGCCTGTCAGAACAAAGCTGCTGCCAAGTGCCTCTGCTGATCATAATTAAAGTGGCAGAAAAGAAATATTGAGTAAAATGGAGACAGAATAGAACAGATGGATGGAAGTAGGAGCTGGTGGTTTCACTTCTGGCTGCTTCCCCTGAGCAGTCACATTGCAGCAGTAACCAAGAACTTGCTTTCCCGATCCTATCCTAGCCAGACAACTAGACACCCCTTTTTGTTACTGCAGTCTTCTGGTGACTGAAATCTCCTCTGGTTACAGACGAACTACTCCTTAATCATAGTGAAAAAAAAAATTGCCAAGGCTGCTGCTCTGTGCACTCACCTATTTGTTGAGAGCAATTCAGAGAAGTAGGAAAAATAAAAAGCTATTCCATATTAACCTACCTGGCCTAGGAAACACGTGTTTAGAAGGCCATTCTGAACGACCGTTACTAAGTGTGAGGACGCAGCACAATATTTTGCCAGAATGCAACTGATGGACAAAGCTGAAGAGCAGCCAGATCTGACCAGAATCCAAATCCTACGCCTGTTTTACCCTCTATCAAGCCTAAATCACACTCCTTCCAGCTCCTCTCCCTCCCTGTCTTTACACACACTGAGTTAACAAAAAATTTCTTGTAGCTGTTAATGAAAGCTTATAGCCTGCAATATACTGTTGAGCTGCCCTGATTCTATCTAATACACATTTTATTATTTCAGGATTAATAACAAGAGCAACCGACAACACTACAATATACTTACACGGCACCTTAATTTGAAGATTGCAAAGGATATTACAAAAGACTGAATGAGTATTAATATGTCTTTGTGCCCGGCTAGCAGAAAACATCGATATACACACAAACAAAATTCATTTGGGATTTGAACAAAGAATCCCCAACTCTGAATGAGGATGGTGTCCGTAAGCCTACTCGTACGCCTAACTTGAACTAGATATTAAAATGCACGGCTGCCCCGTGATGGAAGTCACGGTGCCAGGCAGAATCTCAGCAAGCTTAAAGGCAGCCTCGGATGGTGACAGTCGATCATATCCCACGTGTTGTACTGTACCATGAGCCACCACCAGGCTCACACTTACTACGGTCACTCCTTTTGTATATTTTAGGGATTACAGAGTTGAAAGCATCGGCTTTACAGCAAAGAGTTAACGGTACGGCGCTCATTTATTCTTCCGTGCTTTAGATTTTATCAGAAAGGTCTGATTACTTATCAGTGCTGATGCCATATGAATTACATCAAGATGAAGAATTTACATCAAAATAAGTCATCAGCACTTCATGCTGAGTTTCATATGACTTCAGAGAAAATTATAACCTTTCTATATAGTTTAAAATTCCTCCTTTAGAATCTCTTTACAGTATTCGATAGGAGGCATGAAAACCTTCCCCCCTTCTCCTCCCACTCTCCCACCACAAAAATTCAGAAAAGGATGCTATTATCTATTAAATTAGGTATCCAGATTAGTTACAAAAGCATATATACTTTAAAAAACATTCTTGTCATTCTTATAATCCAACTGGACTACAATAATTTATAATTTCATAGGCCTTATCCATATATCTTATGCATAATTTTAAATGACTTGCAGGCTAAAATGACCATTTTGAGTATACAGACTGCAATATATTGGTATATGCTTAGACCATAATACGTCTGAACTGCAGTTTTGTTCACTGTGTGTAAAAGAGAAATGTAATTTATGTTTAGAATTTGAGCGTAATGTTGAAATGATCCAGCACCAAATTGTACACATGTATACAAATATGCAGCTTCATTATTTTTACATTGAATTTCTTCAGCTCTAACAGCATCTATTCGACGTTTAAACCCAGGTAATTTCTGAACATTTGGAAACAGTCTCTCGGTACGACGAGACTCAAACATGTGTTTAATCGTGTGCTTTGCAGCCCACTTTAAGTGAGCATTTAAAGTTATTGTTAATTGAGGCTACTCTTTGCTAAAGCTTCCCTTCAGCACATCTCACTCCAATTTCCAAAGGAAGACAGTGCTGTAAAGCACAGGCGCCAGGCCCATTGGCTGCTCCACAGGCCACATTAAATATGTGCATAAATCACTGCAGGATTAAGGTCCAAGTGAGTCTGGAGTTTCTGACTGAAAGCTTTCCCTTCTGCAATAAACCGACACTCAGCTCATCAAAAATGAGCCCCCAAAACAGACAAACCACATTGGGCAAAAAATTCAGCTGGTGTAAACCAGTTGTACCACAGTATGATAACTCTAAAGTGGCCATAAAGAACACGGCCAATTTTAAAATGCACCGCTATAAAGAAAGCAAGCAGCCGCTCTTCCAGTCCAAAGCCCTGAAGGGATGTAATTTTTTTTTTCCTGAAACAATTATAAATAACTAAAAAAAAAAGGATTCGGTATGAAAATGCCTCCCACACAGCCCCATCTCTCCAGAACAACACTAATGCGTTGTTGTAATGCTTTCTGTGAGTGATTATATATTTCAGCTTTCGCATACCCGCTGAGTTCAGTCATTTACTTCAATTAATTTAAACATAGTTACGAATAAACATTTGAAAAATATAGGTAAAAGTGGTTTTATTTTATTTTTCAATTTTGTGCTTTAAGTTTGCCTTTATTCATGTCTTCCTGCTCTTCCCCCAGAGAGACACATCTCCCTCTCCTCATTTTCAAAGATGAGCCTTGTCACTCTATTACTCCTAGTCTGAACTTGGGAGATAATAGAGTAAATTTGACAAAACCTGTGCAGGAAATGAACACTCATTCATTTATTAGTGAGTCTCACTGGGCACTATTAAACTTGTAATAAAAAAGTTATTGAAAGGAAGAGAACAAACCTACTGAATCAGAAATCCAGATGTTAGTGATGTCTTCAGCTTTTTCACTAATTCCCAACAGGTAGTTCAGGGACAACTTTGCTCCCAGTTCCAGGGAATTAAGGAGTTAACACTTAAGGCTGACAGGGACAACAAATTATGATCCCAGTGTACAACATTACCAGCTCAGTATTGCTGCCAAGGGGCACTAAAGGTTGTGGACCAGTGCACTACTCTTATTGTATAATTATAATCATAGAATCATAGAATGTTAGGGATTGGAAGGGACCTCGAAAGATCATCAAGTCCAATCCCCCACAGCCTGTTCCAGTGTTCCGTCACCCTCACTGAGAAGAAGTTTCTTCTCGTTTAAGTGGAACCTCTTATGTTCCAGTTTCAGCCCATTACTCCTTGTTCTATCAGTGGTTCTCACCGAGAAGAGCCTGGCTCCATCCTCGTGACACTCACCCTTGATAGATTTGTAAACATTAATGAGGTCACCCCTCAGCCTCCTCTTCTCCAAACTAAAGAGCCCCAGCTCCCTCAGTCTTTTCTCATAAGGGAGATGCTCCACTCCCTTCATCATCCTAGTTGCCCTGTGCTGGACTCTCTCCAGCAGTTCCCTGTCTTTCTTGAACTGAGGGGCCCAGAACTGGACACAGTATTCCAGATGGGGTCTCACCAGGGCAGAGTAGAGGGGAAGGAGAACCTCTCTCGACCTACTAACCACCCCCCTTCTAATACACCCCAGGATGCCATTGGCCTTCCTGGCCACAAGGGCACAGTGCTGGCTCATGGCCATCCTGCTGTGCACCAAGACTCCCAGGTCCCTTTCCCCTACACTACTCTCTAATAAGTCATTCCCCAACTTATACTGGAACCTGGGGTTGTTCCTACCCGGATGCAAGACTCTACATTTACCCTTGTTATATTTCATTAAATTTTTCCCCGCCCAACGCTCCAGCCTGTCCAGGTCTCGCTGAATGGCAGCACAGCCTTCTAGCGTGTCAACCACTCCTCCCAGCTTGGTGTCATCAGCAAACTTCCTGATAGTACTCTCTAGTCTCTCATCCAAGTCATCGATGAATATCTTGAATAATACTGGTCCCAGTACCGACCCTTGGGGGACTCCACTGGATACAGGTCTCCAACCAGACTCCGCCCCACTGACCACGACTCTTTGGCTTCTTCCCCTTAGCCAGTTCACAGTCCACCTCACTACCCGAGAGTCTAGACCACACTTCCTCAGTTTAGCAGCAAGGATGCTGTGGGAGACTGTGTCAAATGCTTTACTGAAGTCAAGGTAGACCACAGCCACCGCTCTGCCATCATCTATCCACCTTGTTATATCCTCATAAAAGGCTATGAGGTTAGTCAAGCACGACTTCCCTTTGGTGAAGCCATGTTGACTGTCTCTAAAGACCCTCTTATCCCTGATATGCCTTGAGATGGCACCAAGGATAAGTCGTTCCATCACTTTCCCAGGGATGGAGGTGAGGCTGACCGGTCTATAGTTACCCGGGTCCTCCTTCTTGCCCTTTTTGAAGACTGGAGTGACATTTGCTTCCCTCCAGTCCTCAGGCACCTCTCCCGTCTCCCAAGACTTGGCAAAGATGATGGAGAGTGGTCTAGCAATGACATCAGCCAGCTCCCTCAGCACCCGTGGATGCATCCCATCTGGACCCATGGATTTATGGATGTCCAGATTGCTTAATTGGTCCCTAACCCAGTCCTCATCTACTAAAGCAAACTCCTCCACTGCCCTGACTTCCTCTGGGGCCTCAGGGGAACGGGGCTCCTCAGGACAGCCTCCAGCAGAGTAGACAGAGGCAAAGAAGGCATTCAGTAACTCTGCCTTCTCTGTATCATCTACCTTTCAACCCATTTCTGGGAAATCCTGAAGCTCCGCACAAAGCGAAGGTGACTACAGCAATCCGGAGATAAGTAACACTGACTTTGGGAGTCTCATTTCCCTTGCCTAGAAGTGATTACACAGGATAATTGGAGATGGTTAGTGGAGGTGTATGTAACTCTAGAAAATTCTTGATACGGTACTTTGCATCCTGCATTTTCAATTTATGGGATAAGTACATGAAATACTGAGACTGGGTATCTTGGGAGATTTTATGAATATAAATAAACAAAATATACTTTGAAAAACAAGTTTGAGAGCAGTTTTCACATTCAGTAATAAATTACTTTTCAAATGTTCATACATTTTATGATTAATGCTATTAGTTGTTAATTAGCTAAATAAATATGATTAACTGTGTTTATTTCTCAACCTTCCTATCTGTTTCTTAGATAAACAGTTACACAGTGAATACTTTATTACGCACATAAAAATGTCTCATGTTATAACGCATAAGTACATATTGATGTTAGATTTCCTCGCTGTGATATATGCATTAAGTCCCAGGCCACTTGGAAAAGAAACTACAGATCTTAATAATTTATGTTCCAACTTTTAGCCAGGATTATCAATGGTAGCTTTTGAACTTTTTCTTTTAGTAACATAATATATCATAGTAAAAATGCACAGACAAGCGATGTGTCAGTTTGATTTTTTCCACCTGATTCAGCAACCCAAAATTCAGACACAGCAGTTTAAGCAGAGTTGCACACTGAAGAATTTAAGTCTAAGCATTTAATCTGTTCTTTCCATAAATTTCTGCTGCTTGTGCTATTATAATGATGTTACCAGAGGAAGTTTATTTATATCGCAGATTTTCAGCATCAGCACATTCAGAACACAACAGCAATCATTCATTCAATAGCTAACAGCAGTGTAATAATATCATCACTAACACTCTAAATATCAAAAGAACATTTAGAGAAAAGACAACAGAAAATAAAGTTACTTTGAACAATCAGCAACGTGGAATTCACTAAACCCAAAACGTACCTTTTAAATACACGCGCACACAATCCAGCACAGAAATAAACAGCAATTATGCACAGCTATTTTGCAGCAACAGGTTGCATATAATTAAACAATAATAAATAAAGGGATCTTTATGGGCCCACTAATAGGAACACGCACTCTAGAGAGCAGCGTTTTAAGATCTTAAGCCTTGTGCATCCCAAAATGCCTAAAGAGATTTTTTTCACAAGCAAACTAGAGCCAGCAGGACTGTAAAGCAGCGGGGGCAAACCTGACATCGCTCTGTCTAGACTGCGCACAACAGGATCGCCGTACGCAAACACGAAACGCTGAAACCGATGGTGACAGATACGAACCAGCTCCCTTTCTTTTTTGAGGCTATGCACCATAACTTCTTTTTTAACAGGCTCAGATCTACCATGAAAGCTGTTCTCCCTGCTGTTGCTAATGTATATTGTAAAGAGCTACCAAGAACAGCACTTAAAGGAGTCACTTGTCATTCTCTCTTCCCTCCCCTGCCTGCTTCCCCAGTATTTAGATAATAATGGATCTGCTTAAAATCACAAAGTCCAAGAACGTACTGCAGAAGGTTGAAACAGCTAGACCTGTAAAAGTGCAGATAAAGACTTCTATTGAAAATGATGCTAACAAAGCCATACTCTTAAAAGGTGAAGAAGTGGTCAATGCTGTGTGTACTCATGTTTTAAAAGAATAAGTTATTTCCCCTTATTTTTGCAGTGTGGGTGGATGTGAAAAAAGTGCAGCTTCAGAAAATGAACGGGTGAGTCGGGGAAAGGCAATGCAAGTCAGAATAAAGTTTGTTTGAGCAACAGAAAACGCGAACCCTGAGCTTGTCACAGGGCCCTACAGGGCTTCAGTCAAGACGGAAGCGTAGATGAGCACCACTGCGTACGGTCAGAATGCTGCCTGGCTCAATGGGAGAAGAAACCATAAGGACATCACAGTCCCAAGGGGACAGGCAGCTCCAAGGTGTGCGTTGGCCATGGGCAAGGAAGTGTCTCAATGGTGATCCAGCTTGTGTGTAAGCACAGATCTCTTAGAGCTACCTGTGAGCTCACGCTAAACCTGAAGGAGAAGTTTTCCAGGTGGGCCCAAGGAGAACAATAGGCTTCTCTCAGAGATGCCTATAGGCATGCTTCCCCAGTGTAACAAGCAGCATGAAATGCTAGGCTGAGAAGGAAAGAGATGGTCTCCTTAAGCAGACACGATGTCTCAGGTATGATGTCTGAGCACAGCAGCTTCTTCAGCATTTAACAATGCTGACTAAAAGCTATCAGACAGGAAACACACAGGTTTTTAAGGACCTTGAACAGAGGTAACATATTTGATGAAGCAGAATGAATGAGGGCAAGAAAGGGATTTATAAAGTTGGGCAACCTGAAGACAGTCTACAAGCTTTCCACAGCTTCCTCAAAAGTTCTGAAAGGAACAGGCCTGGTCATGTCGAAGTCAAAGAAAATGAAGCTCTAGTGGCTGAGATGTGAGATAAAGAGAGACAGGACAAGAACTTTGGCTATGAGAATGTTGTGAATAGCCTGCATGATGGAAAGGCAGAAAAAGCTGCAAAGATTTGTGCGTTCAACCTGCCTGTGAGGAAGGAGACATACATGTAGAATGTGATAGCTGGAGAGTCCAGGTGAGATGATATTGTTGCTCACAACAACTGAGTAAAGGAGGTAGTGAATCACTGGTTTTGAGTAAAAGCAGCCTGAGCTGCTGGAAAGGCATCTGCAGAGGTACAGGCTAAGATTTTAGTAGAACACAAGGACTGGGACCCACCTGATACGGTACAAATGTCTACAGCTGGGCCAGTTGTTCATGGTTCTCTCGACAGAAAGGGAAGATGTAGTAAACAGAGCCAATGGAGTCACATGCACAATTCACATTTTGACTGTGGGACTAACTGCCCCAGATTCCCTTGATGCTCTGGTCTACATCTCCACTTACTGGAAAAAAGAGCCCATCTCAAATGTCAACATCTACCCTGTCGGCTGCCTGAAGTAAGGTGAATCTTACTCCAGGAAAAGGGTCTGGGGAGATCCAAAAATCGCTAGATTAAATATGTCTCTCACCATAGTTTTTCAATCTTGCTGTAAAGCGTAAGTCTCTTCTTGGGAATCTGGGGAGCAAGTAGATAGTTATACACGGGTTCATTATTGCAGGTGGCAAAGATGATAACATACAGTGTTAGAACATATGGTTCAAGGCATTATATGTTGTGTCTACTTCAATAATATGAATAGATCAGTCTAGCTTAGCCCAGGTATTTAAAACTACAGAAGAAAATAAATAAATATAATTGTGGACCGAGAAAGCAAACTGCCTGGAAGGTACAGGCACAGTCACATTGAAAAATGCCACCTCATAAAGGCAGTAATCTCTCTCAGACAGATCTTCATTATAGCTAATCACTATTTTGCCAAAGGCACTTTCGCAACATATTTCTAGGGAAAGGAACGGGCAGGCAGCGGGGAAAAGGAAGAAATTTCTCAAGCCCCTGCCCTCTCACCCCAAAATTGCAGCCCAATGCGAAAATCAAATATTTCACTTCAGCTGGAAAATTCTAAGAAAGAGTTCAAATGGAATATTGTAGCAGGTGAAATTGAAAACAGGGCAGATAAGTGGTTGTAAGGCATATACTCCCCTCTGGCACTTTTTAATCAGGAATACAAGACTCTTAGGTGGAGGCAATATCACATACTTACACTGGATTATATGGTCCAAGTAATAACCTTGCATTGGTAATAAATTAATTTTTTTTTCCCTATAAAAGTTGGTTTCATTTTAACACAGATATCTCCGCTGAGGGGTATGGTTGGATATTTCCACACGAGCACACATGCTTAATGCAAAATGAACAGTTCTGCTCACCCCCTCCCTCTTGATGAAGTAAAGATAGTCCAAGCCATAGCCTGGTTAATAAACCAGTTGTAAACAATCAGAGAAGACAGGTAATGTGCTGAGCTGTGAATTGCCTTCATACAAACCAGAGGATTGCAAGGTAGATATGATGTGAAAGCCATCTTAGAACCAAGATAAAAGAGACAATAAGAAGAAAAAGATAGAGGACAACAGACAGGCAGAAAGCAGCAGGAATATAATTTCCTTTAGAAATAATTGCATTCAATTTATGCTCTTACCTTACACTCCCAGCACTAAGTAATCTAATCAGATGCATATGGTTTTTGTCTCCAAGGTACATATGAAACATGCAATAAAACCTCCATAAAACATGACCTGTGGTGACTCACAGCAGATTTAGGAGGATATATCTATTTTTTTTTCTCCTCTTGATCCACTTAGCAAAGGTCTTTTGCAACCTTGTGGTCTCCTTCCACATCCCACCTCCCATGTACATCCCTCCCTTTGGTTTTAAATATGTTTTTGCTTACTTGTTCCTGTCTTCTTTTTGGTTTAGGGGCACCAAAGGTGAATCTTTCTCTTTCTTTAGGCAAGAAGGTCTATCTGAAGGACCTCTGCTCACTGCTGTGCAGTAGCCACCCTTTATGAATCTTAATTGTGGACAGCCTCCTGTGACCAGCTACTTACGACACTGAAAATTCCTTTCAATTCTCCCCTAATTCAGTCTTCATGTGGGAGAACACACAGATGTTCATAAGGGTCTAGCAGCATCTGCAAAACTTCCTCACTCTTTGTTTTGCCAGCGTGATCAGGGCAGTTTCAGCAGCAACAATAAAATCCCAAGTTAGTGTTTTCCAGCAGGAAAGCTGGACAGTTATTTCATGCATTTGATTTAGAAACAGACCTTGAACACAGCCAGGGCGAGACTGATACTCTGGGGAATAAAGGCAACGATATCGTAGATTTATTCTTTTATACATCTAGATTATTTATCATATATCACTAAAAGATTCTGAGCCTTAAAAATATGTTTGGACTGTAAAAGACTGTTTAGCAGAAAGTATGCAGATCAGGCTTTATTTCACAAATTGGTTTGCAGTTGTTCACTGATGGCCATGCAGTTGTTCAAGAAGCTTTGTACCAGACCCACTTTAACAGCTAGGACCTGAAATCAGCCAAAGTACAACCTTATCACGCAGAGACGTGACATTTTGATCTCATTTCCAGCTGATATATTCCAGAAAGCAACGGTTGAGGCAACCTCCAGTGTGCCAGTTTTCCACCTCCTAGATCTTCACTAAAGATGACCTAATTTCAGCTGTTGTGGCCACACATAAAAGAAAGGTCTCCTTTAAACTTGCAGAACACAAATCATGTAGGGCACCACAGATCACTATGAATGTCTGTACTCACCCCTATGACCAAATGAAAAGCCAAGGTGTTTTTCAGGGAACTTGTAAAATCTGATTCTTCCAGCTGCACGTGCAGAAAGCTGCAGCCTCCTCCTCGTGTTGCTTTGCAGTTCTCTTCATGAGCAGCTCCGGGTGCTTGTTTTATTTATTAATTTGGGTTATTTACTAACTTTTATGAGACTTTAGACAGCCTAACATTATTAATTATATACACATACCTCAGGTTACATCAATTATACAATATAAATAATTGTCATTCTCAAAATTGTCAGTTCTACAGGATCTCAGCCAGTCACATCGGAGCCTGTTTCATCTTCAAGGAATGATACCCTTAGCCTTTCCATCAAATCTTTCTTAAACACATACTGAGAATGTCACCAGGAAGTTCAGATAAAAGGGCGGGACAGTGATTTCTAGAGTCCTCATGGACTGTCCTGCCAGTCTGATTTATGACAAGAGAACATAAGTAGATGCACATCCAGCACACAGTGTAGCACACACGCGGGCATGCATTAGTGGCTACAGGTTAAATTAGTGAAATGGCACCACAATCGTAACCCTTAATGGTAACCAGCAGAATCAGGATGCCTAGATGTACACCTAGGCACTGTTAGGCCCCTGGATGACCATTGGAAAGGCCCATTAGCTGAAGAAACCACTGCTTCCCCACAATATATTGTGCCACAGGTCAGAATTTCCTGCCGTCTTGTCTCACTGCTCCAGAAGACTCCTTGGGATTCACCGTTAAACCAAGGCCTGTGCTTTTCTCCTTTGCTGTTAGCTGTACAACTTTTCCATTAGCATCTCCTGCAAGGGATGTCCTGGGGCTACAGCTGCCTTACAATATCTGTTTTGTACAAAACAGATACTACTGTCCAACAACTCCAAAGAAGGCAACAGAATTTAGGCACTTTCCCACCCTTACAAATGATTTAGTGAGTCATGCTGGATCTCAGGGGAGAGTGGTCAGGGGAGACCTTCTGCCCCTCTATAACTACCTGAAAGGAGGCTGTAGTAAGGTGGAGATTGGTCTCTTCTCCCAAGTCTTGATAGGACAAGTTTTCTTTATAGGACAAGAGGAAATGGTCTCAAGTTGCACTAGGGGAGGTTTAGATCGGATATTAGAAAACATTCCTTCACCGAAAATGTTGTTAAGCATTGGAAGAGGCTGCCAGGGAAGTGGTTGAGTTGCTGACTCTGGAGGTATTTGTAAAACTTGTAGATGCGGTGCTTAGGGACATGGTTAAGTGGTGGACCTGTCAGTCCTCAATTAATGGTTGGACTCAATGTTTAAGGTCTTTTTCAATCTAAATGATCCTATGATTCTATTTTATGATCTCCACGACTGCCATAAAGAACAGTCTAACTTTAACAGTGTCCACACCACTACTATTGAGGCTGGCTACTCCCCTGCATGGTGGGAGATACGAGTTTGAGTTTCTAACACAGAGGATGTAACCGAGTCTGAGCTTCCTATTTGTCAGGCAAGATCTCTACCCAACAGACTGTTCTTCCCTGTCCTACATGAATTAAAGGTCTAAAAGATGGAGTCTGAGGGTGTGAAACCAGGTTTCCAAAATGAACGCAGGTCTTCAAAAGATGTGAGATTTTAGATGTACCTTTTTTTTCTGTTCTTCCCTTCTTCCCTATTACCTGTCCTATGTGTGACGCCCTGCTGTGCCAGCTGCCCCCAGTAGTCTCTGTTCCTAAAGCCCAGCTCAGAACCGCTGACTCCAGCCCGGAGCCCAGAGCCCAACTCTGGCACATTGACGTGCTAATGCCAAAGTCCCTCTGGGAACACGGGGACAGACAATGGTTGGAGTGAAAGAAAATAAAAGCAAGCAGAGTCGATTGCAGTGCCAGTGCTGGAGGGGCACCAAGAGACAGACTGAGGCTGGTAGGAAGCCACAGCAGCTCAAAGAGATTGTAGTAGTATCATGGTGAAAGGGGAGGGAAGGCTCTAGGGATTCCGGGAACAAAGGAATGGGCAGAAGTGTCTGCTTCAATATCTAGGCTCTGCAGAGGTACAACAATGCATTTTTTGCTGCTGTACAGTCAGTTGCTTTCTCAAGTTGCATATTTTCATCCCAGGCTGCCTGATAAAGACCATTTCAGAGGTGAAGACGTTTTTTTACTTTGAGTAAAAATGCACTTTTACAAAACAACCCCATTCACATGCTTTTGTAACGATTTTAATCCCTCTTCTATAAAGCTATTTTCCCCCCATTGTTTTACCCACATATCTGATTAAATCCACTGCACTCTCAACAACAGCAACAGCAAAAGTTAAAGGAACCAGAAAAAAAGGTTTGGGTGGTGAAAGCACGGACAGAATTCTGTAGATTCTGAGCGTGGCTATCGCGATACTCAGCTGCTGGAAAATACAGAACAGTCTCATTTCTAGCTCCATTCCAAGGGGTACGAGAAAGGCAATCACCGAATACCTAAAAGAGAGCTTTCAGACTGTGGTAATGGGTCTGGAATTCCTGAGCAGATCATAATTCAGCTCTTACGCTAAACAAAAAGAGACAGTCAAGAGATAAAGGAAAGGGAAACCCCACGGGGAGAGCAGACACACCACCGACACGGCCGGCCACTTTGTACTCCTGCTGCCTTCCCATAAGAGAAGGCTGAATGCATTGTTTTGAATTTCTGAGTAAATATTGGTATTTGTAGAGGTTAAACAAGATGCATTTCTAGAACCTGCCAAGCCTTTATTTATACCTAGCCAGGGGACAGCGTAGGCAGTTACAGGATGAACATACACTGACAACCTCTTCTAATCCAATCACAGAGAAACCACCACAGGAATGGAAAGTAATTCAGCAGGCAGGTTTGTATGACTTGTCCTCATTCTCTACACTGAAGTTTTTTTATTTTTTGTCGTTTTAGGAGAAGAATATAAGCCCATGATAACAACATAATACACTGGCATCACCGATGACCAGAAACTGTGGTATCAAACCTCAGAGAAAACAATTTCAGAGTCAGGATAACAAGAATTCATTTCACATTCAAGGCCACTCAGAGTCATGCAGCCCCCAGCCACACGCCGTATGGTCCCAATGAGTAACTGGCAAAGGCAGATCGAATCATTCCGTCAGTGAAATCATGAAGTTCCACCTCCTTCAAGTCCCTAACCTTCCATAAACGTACATCCCCTGCAGAACTCCCACAAGCCAAGGTGAACACATGCAGAGCTGTTCCCGGTTTGATGCAGGACTGTGCTGGTGCACGACTGTCCTGTATGAGGGGAAAAAAAGAGCATGTGTGGGAATAACGGGGAGGAGAAACAGAAACTCCAGTGGTTTTGGTTGGTTGGGACTAAGTTCTAAATGAGTATGTGTGTCAGCATGTGTTACGCTCATTTCAGAAGAGATAACCAGATTGTTGAGACCAAGTGCTGCGATTGAAAGCTGTGTGACAGGTAGGCTCTGCAAACCTTAGCAAGTCACCGCAACTTTGTGCCTTGGCCTCCTTGTCTAAAGGAGTGGGGAGGGACCTGTTTCAGCCAGTGAGCACGTTGGGGGCCAGGCACAGTGTCAGCCCTGTCAAATCGTTTGCCATCTAAGAATCTGATGCCACCTAAGAATCTGATGGCCCATACAACATTAAATATTTCCTCTGCAGATACTTTAAGTAGCTGCATTGCTTCAAGAAGCTTCCTTACCTGAGATTTCTCTGAACCCTTTGCAGTTAATTGTATTTTATGCTTGTTAGTCGCCAAGCCAAAGGCCTTCACTCAGTTATATAGCATAACCCAAGATGGAGCAAGGTTTGGCCATCAGACGTTCATCCAAGAATAACAAGGAAGTCTATGAGCATGCAAGGATGGTTTACTATGGAGGGAGCCTCATGGAGGGAGCTCTGATGGAAAAAATGAGGCTTTCCTAATGCTCCTGAGATGTTCTACATTTCTTCTTAAATATGAGGACGAACTTTTTACTGTGAGGGTGACAGAGCACTGGAACAGGCTGCCCAGGGAGGTTGTGGAGTCTCTTTCTCCGGAGACATTCAAAATTCGCCTGGACGTGTTCTTGTGTGATGTGCTCTAGGCAATCCTGCAATCCTGCTTTAGCAGGGGGGTTGGACTAAGTGATCTCTAGAGGTCCCTTACAATTCCAACAATTCCGTGATTCTGTGATTCTTCAGTGGAAGCAATGTAGAAGCCTCTCTTCTCTACTCAGGTATATAAGGAAATTAGGAGAAAAACCCCAGTCCTTGAGAACGGGAGCTCTTTGCAAAATTTGGCTTATATGGTCTCATCAAATTTAAAAAATAGTAGAACAATGGCAAGACCCACTGATATCAAAATATCGTAATCATATAAGCTTCAGACCCTTACAGAAGCCTTGGAAATCTCTTTCGGTTCTCAGTGCAAACTGAATTGATTTTGGATTAAAGTGAACATGCTGAAGTGAAAATAACATACAAAACCTTTGTAAAAAAAATCATCCAAATCCTCCTTACTCCCAGAGAAACCCTACTTACCTTTCCAGCTATCTTGCATAAAAGGTAAACAAAGAGAAAATCCTGTTATTCTCATCCTTCTGCCATATGGATTTCTTTCTACTTTGAAATTATGAAATATTAATAGAAGGAGATTTCAAATGAAAACAATGAGCTACATAAGCTTAGGAGAGGTCCCACAAATGCCTCCTGCAGAATTTCTTCCACTTTTTTCTAAAAATCGTATCTAACTACTGTAAAACACAGGATGGCAAGGCAGGTAGCTCAGAGCACTGTTTCAGTTTGCCTATTTTTACTCTCCTTTACATTTTTATGTGTAATACAGGTTGATGAAAGAGAATGTTTGTTTAAAGAGATGGGAGAAAAACCATGCAGTGTCCTCTAAGGATCTCAGTTCCACAAGGGTGGGAGTTGATGTGATCACACCACAGTGTGGAAATCAGGTTCAAAGAATCTGTGGATAATTATTATATCTCTCATCTGTCATATGCATTATTATCATGTTTACAGAAATAATTGCTCTATATCATGCATACATCTTTTGCACACTTCTGATTCTGAGACTCATACCCATATACACCTTGCTTCCTCCAGCTAAACAAAAAGAAATCATTCGTGTGTATTTCTGGTGACTTTTACTGCAATGTTGGATGAACAACAACATGGAAACTGTAGCCTGAGAGCTCTCTCTTCCAAATCTCTTTGTAGGAGGTGGCACAATCAGTTCTACCAAAGTAAGAATGATTGTATCGAAGGAGGAAGAGGACGAGGAGAAGGAATCTACTGCCAGAACCCTCCAAATTAATTCAGGAAATACCCTGGCACTTCTCTTCTGCTCTGCTTGAGTCACTTGCTTCAGGCTGGGGGCATTTTCTTATCCCAGGGCCTACAAGAGGCATCCAGCACCGGCAATATTTGAGAAACCTGCCTATAGAAGCTTTTCATCCACAATAATGAAGCAAACTAAGGCAGCAGTATAACAGTCTCTCCAAGACAGCATATTTGGATTTCTAAGAATCTAACAGGCTAAAACAGATGGCAGATGTATCACATTTCACCACTTACCTGTACTTTTCCAGTCACTCCATTACTATAATAAACACCACCGCTGATACACATTCATTTTCTCTTAAGTCCTTAGCACACTGGCCGACGAGAGCAAACCTCTCTGTGTTTTAAATGCTTTTAGGTTTGCCTTATCGAACTGGAGCATCCTCAGATGGCCCAGTGTTCTCAAAAGTTCCTTGTAATCTTCCCAGCTGGAAATGACTGTTTATTTTAGACTAAAATGTCTACCTGGAAAGCTTAGTGATGGGGAAGGAAAGCTGTCTGGACATAGGCATAGCTTACAGTTGGTTATTCACAGAGTATATTTTAATTGTAGAACATTTTATTCTTTATGTTCATTAAAGAAGCAGCTTTGTTTATATTTTTCCCACATACCCATAGACAAATTTGCCAAAATTGAAGTTATTTTCTAATACTATCTAGTTGCTGCAGAAGTACCTGTGGATTTGCCTCAAAAAGAGTAGTCTTGATCCATAGCTGTAGAATGTTCTTAATATTAACAAGGAAAATTTGTTTTTATGAAACCTGTTATTTGTCTGATATGAGATGGAAGACTGTCACACTGACACTAAAGAAAACTGAACATGGTCTTCAGGGAAATTTTTAGAATTAAGAGAAAGCAATGGTAAGAATTATTTTTTGGTTCAAGTGAAAAGTCAAGTTAACCATCGGAAGGGAAGTAGCAGGAGCAGGCAGAAAGTGCTAATATTCTGAAGTTTAGGGATAATCCTCTAATGACCCCTGTAAGTATAAAGGTAATAAAAAAAGTAACTTTAACACAAAACAAAAATGAGAGTTAACCCAGAGATTCAAAGGAATCATCACTAAAAGAGTTCTGAAACTATACTGAGAAATTCCAAGAGATGCTGGATCTTCCTCTCAGATGTAGAAAGATCTAAAGGTCTTTAAGGCTGTAGGATAAAACCTCTTTGTGAAGATGAAAGGAATATACTTTATATTACATTTGGGCTTGTACATGCATCATCATGGGCCATGCTGTGAAGCTGAGAGTCCTCTGAAACTCCACCACACTTTCAAATAAGTCCTTCAAGTTTTAATGAACTGGGTGGACTTTCAAAATTTGTTTATTATCCATTTGCCTCAAATAACTTGGGACAAACAAATCACAACCCATGCTTGCAGACTTTTTATCTATCACCAGCACTAGCCCAGGGGAGGCAAGAGAATGTCTTTGAACAAGGATTGATAAGATGTCTATTGACTGAGGACAAAGCCAAGCCATGCTGAGAAAGCAAAGCAGTTCATGGTGATTTCGTACAGCTAATGTCTGATTGGTGAAAAGGCGCTTCCGAAACATTCTAAAATTAAACCTGTCTCAGTGGCATAGACAGATGCAAAGTACCATTAAACACGAGATCCGGGGAAAGCAATGTACCCCCGCAATGGTTTCTATAAAAGAACGCACAGAGTAAATAAAAAAGTGC
Source organism: Trogon surrucura (assembly GCA_020746105.1). NCBI lineage: Eukaryota > Metazoa > Chordata > Aves > Trogoniformes > Trogonidae > Trogon > Trogon surrucura. The sequence goes on from CM036618.1 coordinate 9,028,639, forward strand.
TTCGTCTGAGGTCAAAATTATTCTGCCTCCAAGCCCTGGATTTTGTTGATAAGTAATGTAAAAAGATTGGACTGGGATCACCAAGTTGTTTTCACTCAACATTTTTGCTCTTGAGTACTCTTGTACTCTACTGCTATAAAGCTCTGGCAACTTCAGTATTTACTTAATTGAACACACAAGTTTCTAGACACATACTGTTACCATCTACATACTTAAATTTTCTTTTCACTGGTGCTGGCAAACAGAAAGAGGCCAAGTGTTATTTTTGCTTTTATGATATGATAAGCAGTAGAAGACAAAAGATAAATTGAAAAAACATGGCATTCAGGACATGTTCTGTAGTTAGAAGGCATACGGTTACCTGACCTCAGGCTGTCAGTATTCCATTAACTAAGAGAAAACCGAGTCTAACACAGACATGAGACAGACTTAACTTCAGGGACTGACACGTTTAAAATCGTAACTTATTTAATTTCTGTGAACAAAGAAAGCCCAAAGAAACAAAGCCCTGAGTGTATTTATGCTGAAAATACGTATTGAGGACTAAAAGAGGCATTTGAACACCTTTTCAAAGATAAAATATTGCATTAAAGACTTAAAATACAGCATGCTGGAAAAAACAAATGAGATGCTAAGATGCATGCATATTTTCTTGTAGAAAGATCCCCCAAATCTATTTTCTCTAATGTGTAACAGTACTCTCAGCAATCCCAGTGCTGAGGAAGGAGAGGAAAATTAAGCACAGGCTGTGCCTGCTTTTCCAAAACATGGGCATTGAAGAACATGTGGCACTGGACAAGGCTACCTGGAACTCTGGTCCCCTCAACCCCGGGGGCAACTCTTGTTGTGTACTTAACACCAACTTCCACAACCGGCTTGGGTTTTGCCTAAGGGATGGTCAGAAAGAGAATGAAACCCAGCTTCAGCCATTTGCCACTTTTAAAAATAAAAAAGTAAATGAGACAGGTAGGAGTAAGCAAGCCAAGTCAGTCCCCATTCTGGCTTTTTATTGCTAGTTTATTGCCTTGGTATTTCATGAAATGCTTTTGACAGTGGTGTACTTTAAAGTATAGCAAAATAAAAATGCTAATCAATAGTCTCTCTATAGGACCAGCTACCTTATGCCAATTAAAGTGCCTTAGAGAAAAAGAGGCTTCTAAAACCCCAATTTTTTATCTTACAGTGGGTTTTGAGGTGGGAGAGGGGCTGAAATCCAATTTCCCCTAAGGGAAGATTAGCTAAACACGATTTAACAGCAAGGTCTGCATGTAAAAGGATGTGGCTAATATGCTGTCTGGCTGCCATGTTGTAAGCCAAGCTAACAGCATTATAGAATCTATTAGGGTGTCACACACAAATGTTACAGTTTGATCAATTCCCACTGCTGGCAGTGGTTTTTTAGTTTTGAATGCAAAAAAAAAATAAAAAGAAAAAATCCATACATGAAATAACATGCCATTGCAATGTTCGACTGCCTGCTTCTGCTGCACTTAAGACTACCGAGGAGGAATGTTTGGAGAATTCTGGCTACTAAAATGAACTACAAAATCCACTATTTCACACTATGTGGAAATGCAGTATATTTTGCAAGCGCAGTGAGACTTTACTGGATGCCTCATAAAAATAAAGCCAGGAGACAGCGTCTGTGATGAACAGCCCATAACCAATAGCCTGATTGGGATGCAACAAGTGAGGGCTGTATAAAAACTGGCTTTAGTTTATGGAAAGAGGCAGACTAGAAAAACTGGATGTGTAAAGTATACAAAATTGTGTACAGTCTTTAAAAATAAAACAAGCTGAGCCTGCCGTGCCTTCCTCTACTGGTTAATTCACAGAAATGATGGTGGCCAGTCTACACTCAATTTATTTAATTTGGGCGAAGAGCCAGGATTTGAAGTTAAAGGTTCATCTTCTCTACCAGCAGATGATATTACAGACGATGGTGTCCATCTGATGCTGTCTGTATGTGGGCTGAAGGAACAGCACGCTGTCCTTCCTAGTCCTAATGAATCAAGAAGATTTGACAGAAAGCATCATCGAGAAGTAAGGGGTAGTAAGCAGAATTTGGAGTAAATAAAAAAAAAAAACATTTTAAGAATGAGTATGGGAGAAAAGCAAAAAAACCCAAACCAACATCAGACGCCAATGAACCCACAGAAGGAGGCACTGAGAGGAAGGAAGACTGTGTGTTTCCTTGGAACTCAGGAACAGGAGTTTGTAAGCATGAGCTCCCCGAGGACACATCTGTACTAGTCGTTTCGACATTGCCAGGGAATACTCCTCTGCAGCAGAACAGAGTTGTCTCGGCCACTCATGTAGTTTTGGTCTGGGCCAAACAACATTCTCCCAAGAGGACGAGCGGGTCAGTTGAACAAGAAGGATGCAGGCTGTTCTGGGCCACCTGGATCTGGCACCCATCGCATACACACTTCATTTATTAGTGTAGATGTGGTCTGAGGGGCTTAATTCACCCAACATATCCAGACAGTACCGACTTCAGTATCAAACATAGCAGTTGCTCTTACGGGAACATATAGGATGTCTAATGGGCTTGCACACAGGAAAGGGAGTCTATTAGATTTCTGTCCTGGCCAGGAAACCGAAGAAAAAAATATTCCCAGCAGTTTTTTCATCTCTCTAAGAACCTGATTTGCCAACAGAGAGCAAATGGGTCCTGGAGGGCAAACTGTGCACAATTCAGAGAGCAGCCAAAGGGAAACTTTCAAAAAAGAGATTTAAAGTAGCTCTGTGACTAGTTAAAAGTTATGCTTTTCCCCATCTAATTTTAATTTTAAGGAACTCTTCAAAAATTTAGACTCTCAGAAGCACAGAATAATTTAGGTTGGAAGGGACCTCTGAACTGTTCAAATAACTTCTAACAGAAATGCAGAAGCCCAAGCCATGCATTTGGGAAGAATGTGAAATATGAAATAACCATAAACCACCTCTTCCCCTTAACTATGGATCAGATGAATAAGGAAATGGAGATCTGTAAGGCAGCCTGCAAGAAGTACCAGGCTTACAACCCGGCACCCAAACATCACACCCCTATCCCAAGCCAGCTGCTGGAAACTATGTTTGGACCTCTAGCAAGGTCTCCTTCTCCATTGCTGGTAGGTGGAGACTGGCTGGTGAGCTATTAAAAAGTTAACAGCCTATGTCGTAAAGCTACTACCAGCACTTAGAAAGAGATTCAAGACCCTAATCATAATTTTCCCTGCTGCAGCTGAAGTAGTTGAAGTCTAGAGTAACAGTGTGGGGCCTGGCTCTGCAAATGTTTTTGACCAGGTATGGCAATTTAGAAAGGATGCTGTCCCACCCATTTCAGTGAAAAGCACTACTCGTGGCTGTCAGACTCACAATTCACAGCCTCCTGAGTGCAGTGACCTTTTATGTTTTCTTTTCTTGTTCTAAATGTTATCTGTAAAGTACTTGTATGTAAGTAAAAATAAGGTAACTACAGTACAACAGAGCAGTGGGACAAAGCAAACCAAGGTAACTCGCTGGCAAGGTGCAAAAGTTGGTAGTGGCTGAAATTTATGAGTGGTTTCATAAAGAAGCTCCTAAAACACTCTGGCTGCTAAAATCCTCATTCCTTCCCTCATAATTGGTTCGATATATAAAGGTGCAATTTAACTCAAATGTTGTTCATGGGGTTTCTGAGATGGTTATAGTGGAGAAAATGGAAAACATTCCAGATCAGAGTTACAAGCCAGCTGTTTTACAATCATGCAGGCCAGCATCCGAGACCCAAAAAGTCTTCCTTAAAGCAAACTTGGGAGAAAGATAGCAAAGAGCCATTCTGACCAACTGGGAAGTATTTTACACATTCTGGAATTAAAGCTGATGAATCAAGCTTGCAAAAGCAAACAAACCTCAACTGGGTTTATTTAAGCTTCCAAGCAGACAGACACATACAGGCGCATCCGACTTTGGAGGAACAACAAACCAGAGATTACTACTATTTGCATATGGCAGTGCCTCGAGGTTCAGTCAAGGATCGGACACCCACTGTGGAAACTGCTGTCTGGACATGCGGTAGGAAGGTAGTCTTTTCCTTCCAACATTTGTGATTTATTGGCCCAAACTTGCAGCAGATGCTGAGGCTGGGAATGGAGAGCTTGATGCTTGCTCAGCACTACCCGTTCCTGGGCCTGGGTTATGCTCAACAGCAAGGTCAAGACACAGAGGATGAGGTAAAGGTAAAGCTACCAAGCTGGTAAAGGATCTGGAGCATGTGTCGTACGAGGAACAGCTGAGGGATCTGGGGCTGTTTAGCGTGGAGGAGACTGACGGGAGACCTTATTGCTCTCTACAACTACCTCAAAGGAGGTTGTAGCGAGGTGGGGGTTGGTCTGTTCTCCCTAGTTCTGAGTGACAAGACAAGTGGAAATGGCCTTAAGTTGCACCAGGGGAGGTTCAGGCTGGATATTAGGAAGAATTTCTTTACTGAAAGGGTTGTCAGGCATTGGAACAGCCTGCCCGGGGAGGTGGTTGAGTCGCCATCCCTGGAGGTGTTTAAAAGATGGGTAGCTGTTGTTCTGAGGGACATGGTCTAGTGGCGTTGATAGGGCTAGTACAAAGGTTGGACTTGATGATCTTGAAGGTCTCTTCCAACCAAAACACTTCTATGATTTTATGACTCTATATTAAGCTGAGGAATCTTTATGTCCATCTACACGTTGTACTTTAAACAGAAAGGAACACCCTCCTCTTGAGCTCTGGGTGCAATTCTTGACTGTATGACCAAGAAGCACTTAACGAAACCCGGTATGGAGGGCTGGAGACAAAAGGGATTCTCTGCGGTGTTGTGGTGCTCCCATCACCTCCAGTTTCTCCATCTTAAACCGAATCCTAAACCACCTTTAGGATCAAGTCCATTATTCCCTCTCCCTACATGCTGTTTCACACCTGCTCTGTTTTTTCTCTCCCAGCTTCTTTTTTGTCTCCTGTCTAATTGATTCCAAGCTTGACCAGGTCTGGAATTAATTTAACTGCGTGATATCATCACCACAACAGGCTCAGCCAGCTTGAGCTGCCGCAGCCCAATGTGAAGGAGAAGGGGTGGGAGGAGAGGAGAGCGTGCTGGCCAGATGTCCCCCCAGAACGGAGAGGTAAGCCTGGGCCAGAGGCTGGGCCACACTTGTGTGCCGTGAGCCTTTTTCTGGCAGATGTGTGCAGCATGCAAATGAAGCGGAACATGAGTTTCTCTCTTCCTCCTCATTCTTTCCCTGTGCCTCCTTTTGTTGTGTTTGTCTGAAGAACAGGTATAATCTTCCAATCTGTAGCTGAGCCTTCTCAATTTCACATTGTTCTCTTTCTCTGCGAGGATGTCTGGCACCACCTGAAAGGTGGTTAAGCAAAGGGTTTTGCTTTGTTATTCCTTTTTAACAGTCCTCCAGCTAAAGCAAAAGGAACACTCATACTCTTCAATAAAGAGGCCGTGTAAATGCCTGGGTGAAATTAAAGTACTGCAGATTATCAGAATGAAAAATATTATCTTTCAGGTTGTCCTTCCTTTTGCTTTACTTACTGATCTCAGTAGAAGATTAGAGAAGGTTCAGTGTCCTTCTCAAATTCCATCTGTGCTAAAGCTGAATTGCTTCATATTTAAGCTTTACACAGCATTTTTGCTATTAAAAGTGCTGCAAAGAATCAAGTCAAATTAAGGACAACACATCTCAGCAACTACACATGGCTCACAGCAAGAGACAGAGCCCTCACCTGCTACTCCAAAACATTCCAGAATTGACACTCAGTAATGCCATCAATGCCAGGCAAGCATCCACCATTATCTGAGGCTGATGTAGTGTGCAACAGTAGGTGCAGTCATTGACAAGAGAGAAAGCAGGGGGCATAAAGACTCCAATTCCCGATCACCCCAGAGCCCTCTTCACCATGAAGAATTTTCACTGCAGCTAGATTCCTGTCTCCCTCTTTCCCTTTCCAGTTGGATGTGGCATTCTCTGTTTCCTATATTTAACCACTGCTGCCCGGCAGCTGCTGCCTTTCCCCCAGGAGCTGGTCAGCTGTGCAAATTCTAAGAAAAGTGTTTAGAGCCCAACAGGTGCTGGATCTCACTGACTTACACCCTTCGCTGCCAAACGGCTGCAGGCTGCTCCCTGGCTCTTTAGCACAGCCGCCTGCAGAGCTCCTTTGATTTACAATTCTCTCGAGCTGGCTTTGGTTTAGGTAGGCAACTCGACGCAAAACTCAACAAATTCCTACGTACATAAACAGAGAACTCTGAGCACCTGAGCTGCTGACGATGCTCTTGAGTTTTCTTCTCGTCTTCCTTTGGCACAGTACAGCCACAACTTTCCGTCTCTCCCCACAGGTCATAAATTTCAGAGAGGAAGTATTCATGGCCCCTGTTATGTACTGGCATGGAGGGCAAGTGATCCTTAGACTCCCCTAAGCTACGTGTTTCACACATGGTTACCTGTGATTGCAGAAGATTGGACATGATGACCCAAGAGGCCCTTTCTAGCCTTGCATTCTAAAACTCGCTGCAATTCAAACAAAAAAAAGAATAAAAACTTAGCAATCTTGCAGCTTCTTCTAAAATAATGATAATAAAAAAGGGTTCTTGTACCCTCCCTCTCCTATTTTTTCTGGTTTGACTGGTTTCCTATTTAGACACCTACACATTTCAACATATGTAACGGCCTTTTAATGAAGACTTCTGTCCTTCAGCTGATTTCCAGTACTTGCATGATGTTTCCCACAGTGCCACCAGCTGCTTCCCCAGATGCTTAAAAGCACACATATTTGGGGCCATCACAGCTATGGTCCTCCTGGCCATTTCCACCACAGGAAGGCAGTGGTTCCAAGTATCTGGTTTCTGAGATGCTACATAAGGACGATAGAAACTGTGTTTGTATATAAGGGTCATTTGTAGGAAGGTAACACATGTGGTTTAGAAGAAACTGAGACCAGACAGAGGCAGTTTCGTAAGGGATTCCTGGAAGGCAAGCTAGGGAACAATAATTTCAAGTAATATGAAATATTTTTTTATTATTAAACAAGTTAACAATAAAGCATAGCCTTAGGAAGGCTTGTGTTTGAATAATTTGGAGCAGGCAAGATTCTCAGTGCAAATCAGTGAAGGTTCATTGCTTTCATTACATTGCTGATGGTTTACACCAACTGAAGAGCTGCCCACTGTGTGTAATTTCTTTGGACTGGGGTGGAAAAACCATTAGGTTACATGCTCTTTTAATTGCTAATGAAACTGCAATCAAGACTACTTCCAACCGAATTTTGAAATTATCTGGTTCCTTTTTAAAATCAGCAAGGAGCCAGACTCTTCTAACACCACCGAGGGAAGTTTTTGCAGCACCAGTAGGTTGGTTGCAACAGATATTATGCTGCCAGCCGCAGCAAACATTTAACATAGGAGAAATGATAATAGGCCTATAATTCTTTGAGGTAAAAGTCTGCCATCATTTAAGAGGAAGGTGATGTTATTGTACATACTGACTGCAGCTCCTTCTGCGTTGCTATAGATAGCTACTGTACTTAAAGTGGACATTAATGCTAATTTACAATGAAGCGCTGGCTGAATTACGTATCACATTCCCATGAGGCTATAATGAACTCCCCATAATTAATATTATTAATCATAGGCCTAGAGCAGGGGGCACATATCATGCTTTTCATGTCAAAGGTTCTTATTAATAAACATTCCCATTTTCCCAGCTGATGAGACCTAAGAGCCTGCCAGAACTCCTTCTATCATTCAAACCTGTCCCAGCTTTATAACCCGTAATAGAGCTCAGCTCCACGTAGGTATCTCTTCTTTCAGACTCGGGGTGGTCATCACTTTGCAGGAGTCACTAGGCAACCTGCATGATGTATCAAAGCTCTGTTTTCACTGAAACAATTCTACAATACATCTGCATGGGGTCAACAGGGCCTGAGAAGCGACCCCTACAACCCCACGCAGCGAGACATGAAACACTCAAGATCTGACTCAAGTGCTGTAGAAAAAGGAAGTTCAAAATCAAGGTTCTACTTTGATTTTAACTCTCGCTGATACGCATGGGTCTGTGCAGTAAGTCAGTGGCCCAAAACTATCGTATCATTACAGTTGTGTTCATTTCTGACATCCAGTTTTGCCGCAACAGATAACTTTTAAACTGTCAAAATCTTTCAGTGCCAAGGACTGAACAAACTCCCCATCTTTTTCTCATGGCTGCCTATAGTTTTCATCAGAGGTGAACAATATTTTTCATGTAAAGCTTCTGATACTTTACCCTTCCTCTGGCTTCCTCTTTTTACTTTAAAATGGTGATGTGATGTTAAATAATAAAAATGTTGATAAAGTCCATGTTCTTTTATGAAAAATGATAGTAACCTCTACTGAAGATAACACTGACAAGATAATTGTCTCATTAATCTGTACTCTGCAACCCTACACTTAAGTATCTGTGGCATGGTTCCTCTGGAGCTGCGACAGTCTATGTCAATGTCTGCTTGAGGAGCTGGGAATTTGTGGCACCCAGATCAGATTTGTGTATCAAGACTTTTCCTTACATAACTATTTCATTTATAAGACTATTATTTTTTTTTCCCCAGTCAAAATTATTATTTGAACACAACTGCTAGTCTGGACATAATTATATCAGCTTACATGTGTGATCCTACTATTACTTTCAATTTTTCTTCTTTACTTCTTCCAGAATAAGTTATTCTAAATATCTTTATATCAGACCAATTGCATCTCCGCTGAGGAGCTGTGCTCTTCTCACTACACAAAGATAATTAATCCAAAACTTCTAGAAGACAAGACCTAACAGCCCTTCTCAGCACTTAAATGCCAGGGGTGGAAGGAGTGTATCTTTTTCAGTGCACAGACTTGGAAAGAGCACCCAAACTCTTACCTGAGCTGCAATAAACAAACAAACGAACAAACAATTTCGCTTCTGAATGTGTCTGCATCTTTAAGACGCTATTTTCTCAGCAGCTGAGGAAGGCAGTCTGGCTCTCTTTCCCAATCCTGGTTTCAAATGAAGAGGGGCCTGCTGCGGACAAACAGGAGAGCTCTGATCTCACGCCCGCTCTATCTGAGGAATCTGCGACGGCTGTTAACTGCCGGGACTCCTGCGTCGGCGCTGAAAACGATCTGGCAGGGTAAAAAAGCAGCGTTACGGCACAGGCAGGAGCAAGGGAGTCCAGTCAGTCAGGCTCAGGCTTCACCTCAGGCATGCGTTCTCTCACGGTGTTAAAAATGGCAGCAGCCCAACGCGTGGCGAGATAAACCGTCTCCAGAAGGAGCAACTGCTGACAACTGCTCCTGCAGCACGAATCTCCTGGCCAGCACTCGCCCGCTCGTTGCTGCTGAGCAATGCAGGTTGGTTGCAAGTTTTGGATGGTATTTGTGGCGATTCAAGGGCTCAAGCTGTCCGTTTTCTCTCTCTGACATCCCACCAAAAAAGCCAAACTGGAATAAATAGGCAATAACCTAAAATCCGCCAGGATATACACAGTTTTCTGATCTATCCTACTTCTCCCAAAATGACTCACTGAGATGAAAACCAGTTTATAAGAAGAAAAAAAACAAAGAAATCCAAATGTTGGCACAGAAAAGTGTGAGAAAAGGGAGGGAGAGAGGGAAGTGGGTGAAGGCAAGTTGTCTCTTAAAAAGTACAACTGTTGTTCCCTTTTCCTTCCTTCCTTTATCCTGTCCTGTGGGCATGTGGGCTAATTAGCATGAGCCGTACATGCCTGCCGCCGTATTACATAGGATTTATTACACACAACTCTTTGTTGAGAATTCTGCCTGCGTGGGAAGTAGCTGAATTAAAAGTAAAAAAAAAAAAGATGAAAGTCGCAACTTTCAAAGTCTAACTTTTCCTGCTTTGCTAGGAGCTAGCACCAGCTGTACAAGTCAATGAAAATTAACCTTCCCTGCTACCCCTTGGATATCCAGTAAACTCAGATTTGATCCGGATGTTCTGATTTCCATGCAGCTAAAATGCAATCAAATGCTTGATTTTGGGGGATAGATTTGCTTAAATTGTATTAATTCACAAGGATAAACACAATTAGTAGAGCTCATTAGCTTGCAAAATGTAATTTATTTTCTTGAATATACCCATTTCCTTGGATGAAGAGCTCCATTAGCTTTATTATATTTGCAAAGCTTATATAAAAATCCAAACCATGGCAACAAAGAGAAAATTGTTACTACACAGTCGCAGCAGTCACTTTTCCATGTTAAATAAGTTTGGCATTTATTTATATTTAAATGAGAATATCCACCACTATCAAGACCAGGATATGGGGCAAGTACTTATACAGGATATAATTAAAACTAATTCAAGCAACCAATGTGCCCTGAAATTAAAATACCCCCCCAACTCCTTTAACTGAAAAACGATTCAATGTTCTCCCTCAAAACCCCTGTTTATAATCACTTAATTATTATAACCAGCAATAGTAAAGGGACTCTGGCCGTTTACAGTCTCTTAAGATGGGTCTGCATTCAGGCACGCCTGGTTTGCTTAGTGCTGTGCTTTAATTTTGCTGTAATATAAAGGCTAGAGAGTGGAGAAAATGAATACATGGCAAAGTACCTGTCATTACTTGTATCATATCATTGAGGTATTCTACATGCACAATATGAAAGCGGCCGGTGCAATTTTCATACTGTTATCATTTTTGATATTATACTGTCTAAAAGCAGTGACACACAAAAGAAATGCTTTTATCATTTTCAGTGCGGGGGATGATACTAATTACATCATCTGTCATCATTATCCAGCTAAACAAAACTTTTCTTTCATAGAAAACTGCCATTTAGCAAATTAACGGGTAATGACCCATAATATACAGAAGATTGAAATTTGGGAATTACATTCACATTAGTTTGTTTTCTGCTTTCCCCTCAATTTTATTCCTGGATACATCACGAAAAGGAAGAGAGATGGAGAATTTCTCCAACTATCTAATCTGCCAGTAGCCCTACTGTCCTCTTGGAAATTGGTGCAGAATCATCTCCGTCCATATCAATGCATAGTTCGGTTCTACTTAATGATACAGACTCTCTGCCAAGCCAGTAAAAGCCAGATGTTAGCATACTGATGCACAAAAAAACCTGCCACCAGGGCCAGATATCCAAAATTAGACAGGAAACAATGAGCCTACATTTGCTTGCAAATAAGGGATGGATGCTTGGAAACCAGGTAGTGGAACGTGTGTCGCCTGCTAAAGCCTGAATAGGTCCCATAAGATGATGGCATGTAGGAGGTACCCGAGACATTCTAATAAGGAACCCAGCAGGAAGGGCAGGTAGGGTGAACAACCCTCCAAGGGCCCTCCTGCTGCCTGGACATGACTTTGTGCCTGGTATAACGCTTGGATGAGCTCTACTGTGGAAAACATTCAAGTGCCACCATTGAAAGATAGAACTGCAGGGATTACAAGAGCTACAAACCACTGTGGATGAGCCCTTAGCTCAAACTCTCATACTTTTGGGATAGAAGAAAAAGATTTCATTTTTCATTGTATCTGATCACGTTAGCATGATTCTATGATTCTATGTTATGCTCCTCAACGTGGAAGCAGAAATAAAATGCATGATAGTAGGTGGATAATAGCACAGATTTTAGGTGCGATGTACTTACTACCAACAAAATGTAGCAAATTCATCTATATCCAGAAAATTACACTTTAACCAGATCTTTGCTCCATCTGAACTTCCATGGCCCAGACCAGCTACTTCCTTTCGTCATGTGCCGACTACAGTGTGAAGAAAAGTAAAAGGGAAATTCCAGGGTGAATTACTAATAAAAATAACAGCAAAGGTGAATGAATTTGCTATGAACTAGCCATGTCAGTGAAAGTTTCAGTCATCAGTAGGTGCTTCAGATACCCAATAAGAGCAAATGAGCATTTGGCCTTTAATTCCCATTGTCCACATCGGGGTGTTTAGGACTTTTCTCTTGCCCATGAAATGATTTCCTGACTTAAGTGAAATTCTGAACTGAATGTATCTGTAAAGTAAGGAGGAGTTCTCAGTTCCAATTTATCATTGTTAAAGTGGATTAAAGGATTTTTTATTAGTAACACTTAGAGCTCACTTGTTCTTGTACCTGGAGACTTCTACCAGAGGAAACCTTCCCCAGTAGACAGTCTGGCCAAATCAAAAGCTGAAAATGAGCCTGTGATGAGCACATTACACAGGCTGATGACGACTGTGATGAGCTGGGAATTAGTGAGGAAACCTTTGAGAAAGACCAAGCGTGGGAGGAACAGCACATACAGCACTCTTTTTTTCTGAGTGACTGCTAAACCAAAAAGCTCAAACACCCTGCAGGGCGCTGCACTACTGCAAGGTATGTCTCCTGAATGAGGTGTGTAAGCCTCTCTCTCAACTGCAGCCCTCTTAGGTCTTCATATATGAAATAGTATAAGACAGCACCGGAAATCGTGAGATAACAGTGCACAGAGCAGTTTAACAAATCATCAATCAAAATTGTTGACTGGGGTATATTAGAAGGGGATTAGCTAGTAGGTCGAGAGAGGTCCTCCTCCCACTCTACTCTGCCCTGGTGAGGCCACATCTGGAATTATTGTGTCCAGTTCTGGGCCTCTCAGCTCAGGAAGGACAGGGAACTGCTTGAGAGAGTCCAGCACAGAGCCACAGAGATGATGAAGGGAGTGGAACATCTCCCTTATGAGGAACGGCAGAAGGAGCTGGGTCTCTTTAGCTTGGAGAAGAGGAGGCTGAGGGGTGACCTCATTCATGTTTATAAATATGTCAAGGGGGAGTGTCAGGAGGATGGAGCCAGGCTCTTTTCAGTGATGTCCACTGACAGGACAAGGGGCAGTGGATACAAGTTGGAACATAGGAGGTTCCACAAAAACATTAGGAAACACTTTTTCCCTGCAAGGGTGACAGAGCCCTGGCACAGGCTGCCCAGAGTGTCTGCGGAGTCTCCTTCTCCGCAGACATTCAAAACCCACCTGGATGTGTTCCTGTGTGACCTACTGTAGGTGATCCTGCTCTGGCAGGGGGCTGGACTAGACGATCTTTTGAGGTCCCTGACATTCTGTGATTCTGCGATTCTGTGATTCTGTAATATATGCCCAATTTAGCTTTAGTTATGCTAACGAAAAAGACGCCTGGTAAAACACACGGGATGTATGACCTTCAGAAGGAGCTTTCCATGGGCAAAGGAGGAAAGCCAGCTTGATTACAAACAAGGACTAGTTGTGCTTGTTTATCCCACCCAGATCAACATGTTTCAGTGTTAATACACAAATATTAATTTTAAGTCATTTTAAACCAATTAAATCAAAATACCCTCTTGATACAATGACAGTAAAATAACATAAAGGTTGTAGTCTGTTATATTGTACTTCTGACAGTGAAGCTGTGTTCATGCTGAGGTGTCCATGCTGAGACTCTTAACCCTATTCCTGCAATTTAGGATGAGATTCAAGTTACGAGAAGATATTTAAATTCAAGTACATTTAAGCTGGTTAGGTATAAAACCTCCTATAACATCTGTGGAAAACTAATCAGTGCAGTCAACAGAACCAACAGTGATTCAACTGGGCAACCACGGATGCTCAGTGCAGTCACTGACACACTGGTCCCTGGTGTCCTTTGCAGCCCTCTGGCACAGCCAGAGCCCCTACAAATAGCCAGGACCTGTGGAAGAGCTGTGCCTTGCCAGTAACAAGAGACCACAGAGGAGGTACCGTGGCCCTAGGATAGGCATGGCCGTAGCTGCCCATGTTTAAATGACTGACATGCTTACTTTGTGAATTTTGGTAAGTAAGAGAAGAAATCTTATCTAATAGACTTGACTGCTGGTGACGGTTCTTTAAAGTAAGATTTGAGGGCTGGTTTAGCTCACTGGGTTGAGTGTGTTGCTGAGACACCAAAGGTCGTGGGTTCGATCCCCGTTCAGTCCTCATGTGTTGCATGATCTATTTGAGAGCTGTCCCTGCCCATGACAGGGAGGTTGGATTAAATGATCTCTAATGTCCCTTCCAGCCTAGGCCATTCTATGATTCAGTTTTGGATAGAAATGATTCTTTTTTTCTCATTTACTAACCACACAATAACATTCAAAGATGTCATCCTGTCTTTTCCTCATTGCGATACCTTATTTTACATATTCCGTTGTGCATTCAAGATTTTACGTAGAAGTCTTTTCATCTGTTTTTGGGAGGCAGGTTCAAGGTAGATTTCTTGAACTCTCCTGGTTCTCAGTTCATGGCTGATAAACAACTACCAGCCCAGTCAAACGCTATCTCATTTTTCTTCCCTCCGAACTTGAAATACTAATTTCAATGTCTTGGCATAGTTCCAGCCTTTGTAATTATAATCTAGATCCAGAGTGGGTAATTAGAAATTATACCCTTAAAACCACCTCTCATTTCATTTTCACGCAATATGGTTCCTCCTTTTCCCTGTCATAAACACACAGTGTGGTCCCACTCCACTGCTGGGCTGGCCACCTTCCCCTGCAGTGGGACGTTACCTTAAAACCCCAACATTGCTCTCAGTGTGTTCCAAGGGGTAGGAACTAGCCCATGTTATTAACTCAATAAATGCAGAGGAACTTTGTATTTTTTGAAATAGGCTCCTTAACTGTCTATTAGAAGATCTTTTGATATTTAGAACACCTTTTAAATGTGTTAACATATTACTTCCAGACACTTATACACATCTTCTGTGTATAAATAGCCTTTCTCTACTTTCTTTAAAACACAAAAAGGAGACTCAGTCTCAGGAAATACCAATCGCACTGAAATACTGAATCCAGCATTCCAGCATACAAGAATTTGGACAAAAATATATGCAAAAAATAATTTCCCGGTTTTAGTAAAATTCTTGATTGAGCTTACCCTTAAATCCAAGAGTTATTCTCAGCACCACATTCTCTCTGTGGTAGTGAATTAAAGCATCCTTGATTGATAACACCTAGATTCACTGCATTTGGTTTGCCTATATGGCAGTTTTGAGAGAAAGAAGAAAAAAAAAACAAAGCAGTGGAGTAATGATGGTTTACTCAAAGGCATAAAGGGCCATTCCAGGGAAGGGCTGTGGAACTCATTTAAGTTCTCACAGAAGAAAATCCTACTGGTGCGACTCTTCCACAGAATCACTGTTCTTGTAATTTCTACTCATGAAGCTTGACTATCCTTGAATAGCTGATCCTTGGACAAGATGTCAGATTTGCTTTTATCATTCTAGCAAATAAAACACATTTTATTTCAGAGCTGTAGAAATAGGAGGCCACGTTCTTGCTACATTTATAGCAATGAAAGAGAGACTCCTGTATTTCTTTAGGGTGTAAGGATTCTCTACTTGTTCACGGTTAAATATCTGCATTTGTCAAAACCTGAAATAATTTGTCTGATTCCTGCAGGAGGTACTTGCTATCCATCTAGTGACAGTTCTTCTGAAATTCTCCTGAAGAGTGCTTTCCAATTTGGATACTTAATACGGCTTCCAAAGCAGAGCTCTAACTACCCTACACAAGATCAAAAAAAAAACCCTCAAAGAAATGCACTCTTTCTAAAATGGCACAGTTTGGCAATGATAAGAGTATATCTAGCAGAAAAACATCTAAAGCCCTGCAAATCTGGCCATCGAGAAAATTCACATCTGTAACAAAGTCCACATCACATGCAAGAAAAGGCAAAGAGCAGAATCTCCTATTTCCTCGGTTACAGGCAATAGGAATCTACCAGTATTGCTCCTCCATCTGTTTCCCACAGGATGGTAGTGTTTTGTGCAAAATGATCCCTGTTTTAAAGAACACCCACAGATCAGGGATGCCAGGAACACTTCCCTCTTCATTCACGAGGAAAAAGTCACACAGAGGAGCTGGGCCTGATGTTGGGTTTGGATCCTCTATAAATCGGGCAGACTCCACAGGAGCGTCAGTCCACACCTCTCTTAAAAACTCTTCCATTTTAGCCAGTTTTGTCTTTTTCCTATCACATTCCTCATCTTCACCCAAATACATCAGTGTGCGGACTGACGGAAAAAGCACATTTTGTCATCCTCTGAAACAGAGGAATCACCAAAGAAACCACAAATGTTCTCTTTAATCCTACATTCTTGGGGTTTTTTGACACTGCAATGCCAATGAGCACTGTGCAAAACCTAATGTACTACGTCTTTAGGCAAAACCCCGATCTGTTTTAGCTCTTTGGAAAGCGTTACACTCATACTGCGCAATCTTGACTAATTATCTTGGCATCTTGTCTACTCAAATTCTTCTGACTTAATTGTCACTTCACATAGGTGTATGTATATATTACTGTCTATCCTCCTGGCTAAATAGTTCTCTGGAACCTCCTGTTTTTGCCAGCAGCCAAAGGATTTTTCCAGTACAGAGGTAAGCACACACAATGTCACATGCTGTAATTTTCTTAAGTTAATACAACAACATTTTATGCCACTTTACTTGCACACCTCAGTTATGGAAGTTTTTTCTATGAGTATTCCTTCCTGCAAGCTTCTGTATCTCCTTCCTAGTGATGGTTTCAACACCTTACGATATTTTCCAGAATATCTAGTCTGGGCATCTAATGTAATGATTTGTAAATATTAAGATGAAATATATACAAATACCTTGTTACCCTCACTTGGTACAACTAGAAACCTGAATATAGGCATAACACAAAACAGACTGAACACAAGAAGCTTAAACATCCTCCTGTGCGGAAAGAACTTGGTGGCATAGCTTTGTGATGATGTACAGGAACACAACGTACAGAAACAAGTATGGTCATTGCTGGGAAGAATTTTCTTGCATGCACCATTCAGATTGTTGCCTAAATTATTTCCTACTTAAATAATGAGGGAAAAATTAAAGCAAAGAAAGCATTACTATAGATGTTTGTGAACATGAAAAACACAAAGCATTCCTCTCTTCACAGTATGTATCCTGTGAACAGAGAAGACATCTGAAACAAGCAGATTTGTGGGATGTTACACCAAAACTAGTCTCCTGACAGTTATTCTTGCTTTTGCTTCAGCCAAAGTCCTTGTATGTTTTTGTTTTACAAAATATACACATCAGTTATTGAAAGACAAACATTTAATTTAAAAAAAAAGTGTATAAAAGCACTTTGAAGATGCAAGGTGTCATGCAATCTCATGCTATTATTAGTTCACAAATACGTTCAGATTTTTTTTAATCTAACACAAGACAGAATCATTCTTGTTCTGAATGCAACGAGACAGAAATTCTTCTTTTTTATTCAGAATTCAGGCACTGCTCTATGGAAGACTGTTGATTACAGAAAAAAAAAAGCACTTCCACTTTCTTGCATGGAAACCAAAAATAATTTGCAATGTAATAAATCCACTTCTCTGGAGATCTCTGGTGATCATAAAATAGCCCATTTTTAGAACACTGAAGTGTACATAGAAATGCACAGTCTGGCTCCTGATGGACCCAGCTGGTCCAGTTTGGCCTGAGTGTGAAGTGTCCGTTCCCTGGTGACTCTCTGTAGTAGCTATAATTTTTGAATGTCCATTTTTTAAGTCACGACAGCAAAAGAAGTGGAATTATCCTGTCGTGAAGAAGAAGAAATTTTAGTGGGAAACTCAAGGAAAGGCCAAACTTGTGGAGAGAGCTGAACATCCAGGAAAGGTAGCTCTAAGGTGGCTGCAGGCATATGAGGACAGAGTGCAAAGAAAGTGGTATCGATCCCGTTGCATCCAAAGGGTTGGACGCAGACAAGGGCTGAATCCAAATATGTGTCAGGAGTTGAACATGACAGAGGACCAAGGGAAGACAAGGTCAGAGAAATCAGAAACTAAACAGAAGGAGTTCTGAAAGGAGAACGGACACTCTGCAGGTGTTTCGGACAATTAATAACTTTCAGAACATCCAAATGCAGTTCCAGCTCTCTGCAAGTGATTTTTGGAACAGTATGTGGATAGATGGGTAGGTAGCCTGCCTCGAAATCTGGTCTGTATAGATAAAGAGTTGCCACTTACATATTCTGTGCCAAAAGGGAACTTAGAAATTGGTTATAATCCAGATCCTGAGAAATTCAGCACTTTGTGAGTATAGTGTTGGGTGGGTAGGAGAGAAAATAACAATTCAACAGAATTCTGCCATTCTTAGACTTATTTTAAAAGCATTTAGTAGCCACTGTCATGGACAAAACTGTATTTGTTAAGAAACCACTTTCTAAGCAAACCATGTCTTAGACTTCAGGGTGGAAAGAAACTCAAAATGTCTTAAAATGTTTCACTGTCTAATTACCTAAGGGGATCTGCAAGTGATGACCTATCATCATGTAATAGAGTAAAATCAAAGTTCTTCAGCTCTGTACTTTGAAGAAATGTGGTGCTTTTTGTAAACCTGGTGCTTATTTAAAGAACCAAAACCCAGATATATAAAAGCAGTATAGGGCAGATGACTTTTAAGAGCAGTTTCAGGGAGTTCTAACACACTTTAGCAACCCAACACTTTTTTGTACAATAACTCTCATAAAATATTGGTAGTGGTAAGAGGCTCCTGCTCCAATAGAAACTTGGAAATCTCAAGTCACTCACATACTGAGAGTTGTCAATCAAAAGAGAATTTGATGACCTTCTTTATACTGTACGTTTAGCAAGCCAATGTTCTAGGACTATTACAAGTCCTCTTTGACACTTCAGTGCACTTAATCACTGTCTGTCACGACCTGACTGATAGTGGCATTAAAAGAGAGGGCAGGAATTACTAAAAATACTCACCTGGAACACTAAAAGGTGAAATGTATTTCAGTCTTGCTCAAGCAATGGCTTAGGTACCCTCATAAACTTCGCAATTCCGTTAAGATTATTCTACTGACAGAAGACTGTAATTAATCTTGAAAAAGACTTGATTTTAGAAGACCTGCTCAAGCTGTTTACTTAAGCTTCATCACTGTGCATGAAGATGCTAAAACTTGAGCCAGCAATGTGCCCTTGCAACAGAGAAGGCTCATGGTGTCCTGGGCTGCATAAGGCAAAGCATTGCCCGCAGGTCGAGGGAGGTGATTCTTTCCCTCTGCTCCGCACTGGTGAGGCTGGACATACTGGAGAGTCCAGCAAAGGACCATGATGAAGGGATTGGAGCATCCCTCCTATGAGGACAGGCTGAGAGCACTGGGACTGTTCAGCGTGGAGAAGAGAAGACCCAAAGCGATCTCATCAATGTATATAAATACCTGAACAGAGGGTGCAGAGAGCATAGAGTCAAGTACTTTTTGGTGGTGCCCAGTGACAGGACCAGACAGGCCACAGGCACCATCTGAAACACAAGAGATTTGAACATCAAGAATCACATTCGTACTGTGAGGATGACTAAGCACTTGCCCAGAGAATCTGTGGAGTCTCCATCCTTGGAGATATTCAGAAGTCACCTGGACATGCTCTTGGGCAAACAGCGTTAGGTGGCACTGCCGGTGCAGCGGGTCTGGACCAGACAACCTTCAGGGGTCTCTTCTGACCTCAGCCATTCTATGATTCTTTGAACTCTTGTGCTTCGTCACCAAGTTGAGCTTACAAATGATCACTAGTTATTTGTCTCTTGGAACCATTTAGGCTGTGACAGAAAATCAAGATCAATCTTAAGGAAAACACAGAAAGAATCATGTACAAGGCCAAGAGGTTTTCACCTTGATCTAACTCTTCAACAACAGGAGAGACAATACACTGGTATTGCTTTTGTAGACTTTCTTTCCCAGAACTATATGCATACATATCTGTGTATACATGTACAAACGCATACTAAAATTTTATGTATGATTTTATATCTGTAATTTTTATAATCTATCTATCTATCTATCCATCTATCTATCTATCTATCATCTATCTAACTTTATGAACACAAAAATAAGGGACATTTTCCTAAGGTTACACAGGCCATATATTCTGGAACAGTTTGCCCAGAGATGTGGTAGAAGCCCCATTTCTGGAAACATTCAGGGTCAGGTTGGACAGGGCTCTGAGCAACCTGATCTAGTTGAAGATGCCCCTGATCACTGCAGGAGGGTCGGATTAGATGGCCTTTAAAGATCCCTTCCAACCCAAAGCATTCTATTATTTTATGATTCTAGCGCAAGGCATCACAACATCCTTTAATTATTGCTATAGGTTGCGCTTTGAATTTAAACATCCTCCCAGCATTCACATCTAGAACTAGGTACACTCACAGAATTGCAGGTCAAGCTGAAATCCCTTTGAAAATTCAGCCTTTTGTGAAGAAAAAGTTGATGGTTATTGACAAAATGTTGTAGCCTGCCTTGTTACTATTCATGATTAAGGAAAGTAAATATTGTCTGAGGCCTAATGAGAATTCCAATGCAATAAAGTCAAGTGTGAAAGGTGCAATCAATAAGTGATGATGCAACAGTATCGTTTGTAGTTTTGTTATTGTTTAGTTCATGGTATTTGGTGATGCTTGAAAATGAAGTGTTAAGAAATTAGTGCTACAAGGATTAACATTCAGATTTTATTTCAGATGTTATGTTTCTACAGTCATTACATTCTGAACACTAATTAGCATCTGATTTCTTTTCCCACTAGCTAAGGACTGCTAACCAAAGAATTATAGAACAAAAATACTATGGAAACAAACATCAATATTATCTGTGAACATCCACAAATTAAAACCCATGATGCCCATGACTGATCTTACACTACAGGAGGAAGAACTATATTTTCCTTCCTTTTTGTGTTAGCGGCTCCTTCAGACGAAATCAAGTTTACAAGGAAAGTGTCTTTTCAAATGTGTAACAGATCTCAGATTCCAAGCTGGAACGTTTATGTCCTACTTACGGCAAGGCTATCCATCAAGGGTTCAGTTTTGCATTTGCTACGAGTCCTGGATACAAAGAAGCATACTGCCCTATGAAACACTCAAGGACTAAATCTCAGTTACTCAGTTATTTCTGCAAGGAAACCACTCTCTTCTAGTCCTTCATTGGATTGATTAATTTCTCTCTCTTTGGGCTCAACTGGATTGGCAGGCACACAGACATCGGTCCCTCACTGTGCCATGGCATGGGATACCGGTACCTTGTGTCAGAAACCGAAGGCACAATTTCCACCCCTCTCTCTTCTCTGCAGGCACGTTGTGCAAGTGACAGCTTGTGCTGGCACATCAGATAGCCTGAAGATCCTGAAATTATGTTTGAATATTAGTTGCAATTCTGTATTTTCTGAAGAAGCCACGTAAAAATTTGGCTATGCATACTTCACTGGATACTTCACGACAAACGTCTTCATGATTCTGAATATTCTGCTGTAATAATTCCCCTGGCACTTAATCCTTAGATTACAGAGCAAGACTTAGGATATGGATAGAAATCAAGGGCTGATTCCGCTCTGAAATATTAGGTGACATGTCTCTGTTAAGGTGACACAGCTTTTGAAGTCAGCTAAGAGTATTTGGCACTAATCCTATCCAAAGGGCAATTACAGGCCAAACCAGACACCTTTCCAAAACTGCTCTTGATTGAGTATGGTGAAAGATCTCATGGATTTCATAAGGCAGCTCTACAGTTCTGCACACATTGCCAAAAGCAATAATTACTTTGAAACTTTATTTATATCTCTCATAATGTGACTGCTTTATAAATTGACTAAGTAAATGGATCATGTAGCTAGGCTTAACATTTGTATTTAACATATTACAGAAGCAATAAAAAAATACCTTCATAGAATATAACCCGTCCAGACCAAGAAGATTCTCTAATCCCCATAAAAATTATCTTACAAGTAGTTTCAATGGAATTAGGCAGGAATTAGCTGTGACACTGTAAAGAGAATGACATATCTGTTTTACATCATGATTTTTCTTATCAACGCATTTTTAGCAGAGCCATGGAAATGACTTGACTCTTCAGTCACATAAGCGAGATCTCTTGACCTATTGCAAATGAGATGGCACACTAGCAGTGCCTTTAACTTTTTGGCAACTTATTTGTATTTGTAACTGCCAATTAAAAAAACTTAGATCTGCATGAATACAGTACAATTTTGGCCCAAACAGGTACAAAGCCAAAATAAAGATAAAGATAATTAGGGGAAATAAAATGTGATGTTTCAAATCAGCTCCCTAAAAAAAGTCTAAAAATATAAGAAACCTTATTATATTAACCAGCAAGAGCTGCTGTTCCACTTAAGGGATAGCGGGATAATTATTCAAACCTGTACAAGACTGGATTGTCAAGTGAAATACTAATACAGAGTATCTCAGGATAATGAGATAGATCTTAAGGCCATCAGCAGTGGCTCTTATTATAATACTGGCCAAGGCTCCCCAAGAAAGAGAGAATATTTAAATGAAACTTGTAGAGAACTAGTTTGAACTGGGGTATTTGAACAGCTTAGTACTGTCTCATAGTTTCCATTCCTTCCTGGAGAGTAAGGTGCCTATCATGAAAGACTATGAAATCAGTCAGGCTTTAGAGACTGAAATCCCTTGAGGGCAGAAATTAAAAGAAAAAATAATTAGAAAATCAAGCCATGTTGAAATCCATACAGTTTCTATTAAGAATCTTATCCTAGCGAGGTTTTAAGGTCTGGTTAGAAACGCAGTTGCCTTCTCTTTCCTGATTCTTTCTCTCACATTCAAAACAACCAACACGTATCTTCTCTGACTTTGGGTTTGACATGAAGAATTATAGCTTTAGATCTAAGTACTTTTAACACTGGTAACAAAGGAAAAAAGTACCTTTTCTGTACAAAATAGGTCCCACTTATAAGACATTTGTATATACGTGCTTTGCCATGTTACATTTCTTTGTTTTTAACCACCACAGGAACAAGAATAACTCAGTGGCTGATGTCACAGAGAAGCTAGCTAATGCCTGCTAAAACAGCTGTCTAGCCTGCATCTTATAGGGTACATTATGGCTACCATGTGAGCAGTTGTCATGGATTAGAAATACTGCTTGTTTTGATATTCTCCCTACGAGCCTCTCCTAGGTGCAAAGGTTTCAAAACACCAGACCAGAGCTAGGTGTGGCATGCGGGCATCCTCCAGTGAGGAGCCACCTCCTCACCTTAATGAATGCCTCCTCGGCTGACTGCACTCAGTGGCGCTTGGACAATTAGACTAGACGAGGATTTACAGCAGTTTAAGCAAGAACGCTGACTAAGATTTTGCAAATCAAATATTAAAAGACTGATTAAATATTTTACGACCTTTTTACTTAGGTTCTGATTTGAGATTTACTTCATCTGCAAGCCAGAGATACGCTAAAGGTTAATTGACGGAGGAAGAGTAAATAACAGCTGATGCTGCTGGCCCTACGTATGCAAGGCATTTAAGAGTATTCCTAACCTCAAGTGTGCAGTCGCTGACGTGCTCATTTGTCTCACTAGGTTAGTGTCACTAGGGCTCAGATATGTGATCAAATTACCGCAGTGAAAGTGGTTTAAGCTTATGTGTTTTTCCTTGTATTGTATATTTGCACATGTCTCCAATGACACCAAGTAATCCTTTAAATTGCGCTAATTTGATCACGTATCCGAGTATCCAGTGCAGTAAATTGGGATAGGTGGCTATGAAAAGTGGAGATGATGCCTTTTAGAAGACAAATAGCTTCCATGGAGAAGAGAGACATCCAGCAGAACAACTGCAGCTCAGTCTACCAGGATTAGAATATAAATCTCTCCCCTTTCTCCTTCTACAAAATCAAGAGTTTGCAACTTATAAACCTGACTTGACAAACTGCTTTTGTGGATTTTGATTTTTTTTTTTTTAAGAGAGAGAATTAACAAAACTGTTATTAAGTAATTCTTGGTCAATGTCTTCCTACCTGACTGGGCTGGTATCACTTAAAGCCCATCTAGATCTTAAAGAAAAATTCAGAAACTCATCATCCAGCAAGTGTTCTCATCATATTCGAGGCTTGCAGTTGAAAATTTAAAATCAGTCCAAATATTTAGCTTTAGAAGAGTACTGTTAAGCTAGTGACTGAACTCCTTTTCAAGACACGTTTGGTAAGGATTTGCACATACCAAAGTACAATTTACGTAATGAGTAGGAAGAGTTATTGGACTAATAATTTTTAATAGAGATTCCTTGTCTTTGATACAGAGCTACACAATAGAACTTAATAGCTTGTGGCAAGTAAATAATTTACACACAGATTGTGCCTGAATACAAATGTATACATAAAATATCACAGACTGAATGAAGCCTTTGGGGTGTTTTTTTTAAAAAAAAATCAATTTAATTGATTTTGCTGATAGGTCCGCATTTATATTTTTGTAAGCTACATTTCTCTTTACCTGCGCATGTGGCACACTCGTGATTTTTAAGGGAGGCAGGGAAAATTCTGCAAATGAAATTAGAAAGTAAGTACACAGAGCGTGGGTATTTTTGAAGCGTCTAGGGTAAGACACTTGGAAATAACACTCCAACGTGACCCAATAGTGTGGCTCATTTAGAAACTACTTATCAGAAAAGGTCAACCTCTCAGGAACGCTCATGACTATTCAGGATGTTTTGCAGCATTTGAGCCCAATGAAGCTGGTAATGAAGAGTTTTCCCCGTAGCACCAAACGGTTCGGGTTGTTCAGCTGCAGCCAGCAGGGTTACTTTGCATTTGGCTTGGGCTTCTTCTACCAGAGTGAGCAGAAGAAAAGGGTTGAAGAAGGTGGTTAACGTTGTGACTAACGCACAACTGAAGCCAGAAGGACAGCGGGCCAGTGGAAACACGGGCGTGTGCTTCAAAGCGGAGGCACGCGATGATGGCTGCTTTGCCATCGGCGGCACCAGCTTATCTGACGGGCCCAAAAGCTGTTTTTCACTACAAAACACACCCATAGCTCGTCCCCCCTCCCTCTAACATGCTGCTTTTTGTCATCGGTAACTCACAAAAGCTACGCGCTAAAGGAAAGCATGGAGACAGACGTTGGAGCTGGGCCGGCAGGCCTGAAGAGAGTGGCGGGGAGGCCCAGGGGTCCGCCGCCATCCTTGGCCCCGCCGCCCGCCCACTGCCCGCGCTCCCCGCGGGGCCAAGCTGGCCCGCCTTACCTTTGGGGTGCCAGGGGTCCGTGAACTCGTACTTCCCCACGCCGATCGTCCGTAGCATCTGCACCCCATTGGTGTTGTCCGGGCCCCCCGCCACGTTGGGGGTCAGCGGCGGGGCGGTCGCCTGCCCGTTGGTGGCGGGTGCGCTGCTGGGTAGGGCGGCTGAGGGCAGGGCCGGCGGTGGCGGCGGCAGCATGGGGCAGGCCAGGTGGCCGTTGCCCACGGCTCCGGGGCCCGGGTGGGTCACCGGGCCCACGCCGCTCATGGACGACATGCTGAGGGGCTGGCTGTTGGTGTACAAGGGTTGGCTCTGGAGGTTGACCACCATGTTGCTGAGGGGCTGGGAGGGCTGCGGCTGCAGTTGGTAGTGGGTCGGCATCAGCGGGAGCTGGGGGGTGACGTGCGGAGGGATCGAGGGTGTGACGCCGATGACGGGGGCCTGGACGTTGGCGGCCGGGCTGAAGGTGGGTGGCTGCGTCATACCGTAGGAGTGTGTGATCAGGGCGGGCTGGCTGCCCGCTGCCACCGTGGTGACCCAGGGAGCTGCACCTGTGGCACAAAGGAAGGCCGGCAATGGCCGTGGGTTCGGCAAGGGGGAGACCAGAACAAAACCAAACATCCCCAGCCTTCCCTTCCTGCACTCGCATCCTCTGCCGAACCGCACTGACGTGTCCCTCTCCTTCATGGTGTCTAAAGTGGTTCAGGGTGTGGAGCCGTTCCCCACCAGCAAATGTGTAAAATCGCTATGGCGACGTGAGCGCAATTGTTAAAAATACGCATCAGGTAACACGTGGCATGTTTGCGGTTTTATGTTATTTTGCACTTTATGCAGCTTAAGCGCATGCTTCCAAGAAAATTAACCTCTTTCCCCACCGTGCTTTCATGGCTCCCTGACAAACACACTGTGTGTATAATAATGGTGCTCCAGCCACTACAAAAAGATTGTAATTAGGCGTCTGGCATAGTAGCACAATGTATGATATGTGTCTGGAAGCTGGAAATCATTTCAGGTGGTTCTGGACATAAAAGAGGTCTTAAAAGTATTACAGAGTGTCTTTTCCTCTACTGAAGGCAGAGAAGGATTAAAAAACCCCTCACAAACCACTTTAATGAACTTGCAGGCATCTTAATACATTTATATTAGCCCCAGCACAGAAGAAACTTGAGGGGTCTTAACAATGAGAGAAAAACCCTGCTAAAGAATAAAGATAGAGCTCACAATGAAGTCTAATTTACGGAGGTAAATGGAGATAGTGCATTGAATTTGCTTTGAACGATTTTCCCTTGTAGAATTACAAATAAGATTAGAAACATACCTGGGTTTTCATTCTCCCTCATCTGTTTAGATGGAGGCTCATCAGTGTCCCAAGGCGTGGACTGATTGATGGGTGTCTGTCCCCACCTGACGCTTGTTGCAAGTCCTTGAGGCTGATTTTCAGTCTTGGAAATGCAAGGTGTCTACCAGAGAGAGAGAAAAAAATACAGAATAAAAATATTTAGACTATTGGGAATAATTACTGTTCGTCATAGCTAGTAGCCTGCTTGTTTGTTTGTTTGTTATGGTCCAAGAGGATATCCTAAGATCTTTAAATATGATTCTCCTCCAGGCTTGCATGACACGTCCGTATGGAAATTACAATATATTTGAAAAAAATACTTCTGGAAATTTAATAAATCCACCTAAAACAAAATCCATAACAAACTTGCCTTTTCAGAAGTAAGTCACATATTTTGCCTTGAAAATAAGTAAATAAATAAGCAGATATGGTAATACCCATTCAGTTAAAGCTTACATAAAATGGGACAATTTTGTATTTGCTCAGTCTCTTCCAAAAATGGTGAGTTTTGTTTAGCAAAAGGCAAAACAAGAGACTTATTTACAACCGTAGGACAAATTACTGTAGAATAGTAAAGAAAAGTCTTAGTATTTACTGTCTGTCAACCCTTAAAATTGAATGCCAATAAAAAAAAGCAGTAAAACAGTCACTAGCCGCTAAAGTGAGTATGTTGGCAGTTCTTCAGAGATTTGAAAAAACTGTAAAGTAGGGGAAGGATTTGGGCTGAATAATCATCAAAGGGGATATGATCTGAAAGAGATTTCTTGATAAAGAAACTACCACATAGACTCAAATACTAAGCCAGCTCCCCTCCCCACAGTTTTAGAGGATCTTCCTGAACAACTACGCCTTTGCAAAACAAGGGTGCTTCAACAAGTCTCGTTTATTTATTTAGCTCTGCGGCGTATTTCATTGCTGGAAGATTGAAAGTTTTTTTGTTTTGTTTTTACTGGTGTCAGAACCTGTAAACCAAGAAAACGGAACCAGCTGCCTACTGCTGAATGAGTACTGGGAACTGAGGCCATAAAGAACAGGAGACCAATCTGAGCGATCGCTTGTTTGCCCTACATCTGGGAAGCAATTTAGCTCTGAGACTGGGGCACAGCAGCTCCATAAATGCTCTGGGTAATGTAATACCAAGGAAATCACTGTCAACCAGCAGCTCTTTTTCCCCATCACCAGCACTTCAATCACTCCATTAAAAGAAGTCATTAGCAGACCCATTTACGCCCTCTGCAAATACACGCACACATTTCCCAAGCCCATCGGTCATTCCTTCTGTCTTTAAATCCACTGGTGCCTGCCTCCTCCTGTCCTCCCTTCTCCCTCACTGACACCCCGCTAGCTCTTCTGCCCTGCTCCAACACTCTCTCCTTTATCCAAGTGCCTCCAACATCTCCCACTCCCTTTTCCACCTGAGCTTTTCCACCACCATTCTCTGCCTACGTACCAGCTAAGATACCTTCCCCAGAAACCCTATTATTTATCTCAGAGCAAAGCTTTAAAAACAGTAAATGCAATATAAGAGACCTGGGCATTTTTATGAATCATCAAAACCAGGAGGATTCACAACTCAAATCATGCCCCACACGTTCTGCTTGTGACATCTGTGTCGCATTTCTCTGTTGTGTGAACTGGGTCTTGTAAGCGGGTTTGAAATGAACACTTCTCATTACTGTGTGGCATTGTCAAGATGTGCAGCATCTTGTCTAACTTTGTTACATCCCCAAGCGGCTTTAAAACAGTGTTGATCTAAAATAAGAAAAAAAAAAATTCCTGTACCTTAAATAATGCAGAACCACACACATGATATAATTTTAAAGGAACCCATATGTCCTACACAGAACGGGTAAGAAAGAGAGTATGTGACACAGCTCTCCTGAATCCTACAAAAATCTGGTTGCCTATTTTGCATCTGGTAGCTTGCTCTCCAAAAAACTAGAGCACCAGATCAGAGATATTTGAAACCGGTGGCGTTAGCACCCAAATCTAGATCTCAAATCCATACTTTGAGCATTAATAAAGAGGAAGGAGGTTTGCAGGTTTACTGTCAATAAATACTTTTCTTCCACAAAATGCTAGGTTTTCCCAATTTTTGATTTTTTAGTAAGTATGCTCAAAAATATGCTTTCATTACTAAATAGCCTTCTTAGAGGCTCAGTGGAGTTAAATGCACGAGGCCAGCACACTGCTTTCAAACGGTACTTCTGAGCTTGTATTTATTTGATCAGAAAGAGCTAGAGATTAGTTGGTATGAAATCACAACAGACATTCATGAAACAAAGCTTAGACAATAATGGTGGTGGAAAGAGAAAAACAACTTACTGAACTTTTTTAATACGTATATACTTCTTGTCTCTGATCTAATTTCTGCACTATTCTTCTAAATACATGAAGGGTTACATTACAAGTGCTACATGTCTCTGATCCGATTGCAGCAATTACCCATTTGCGTATCTGGAAAGCAAAATTATTTCCAAAGTTATCAAACAAAGGAACCTTCTGTCCGTGCGCTCAGGCACATGACAGCACTCTATTTGATGCTTTTAATGTACAACACAAATGACCAAAAAATGGCCTGTATTATGCTAGTTGTGCAGGGGGAAGAGATGTGTTCCATTAGTGATCTGCAGACTTCACAGAAACTAATTGTACTATGTTACACTTTTATCTTTAGCTTTCATGTCAGATGCTTGTTTGAATTAAACACGAAACACATGAAAAAAAAGGAAATGCATTACAAAATCTACTGGGTATACATTTTAAAAAGCTGCCAAATGTCTATTTACATGAAAAGAGAAGGTTTCTAAAAGGTCTGTTGAAGCCTGGCTAGTCAACACCAGCATTGGCTATTTAATTGCCTGGAATTCATGGCAGACTACAAAGATGACTAAAGCAATCATCAGCATCTTTGTAGCACCCCTAAAACATTCAATCTGTGCTCTTTGTCACGGATAGAGTACCCCAAATCCAGATCGGAGGACTTTTTCCCTCTTTTGATTGAAATAACCATTGAGAACAAATAAAATTTTCAGTTGAAGCTTGCATTTCACCTCATGCCTGCCACTTTGAACTCCAGCAGGGAGCAATCTCCCAGTTTTAAGGAAATTAACTGCCATACAGATGTACAGGCAGAACAGAGCAAGATGGAACAATTTCAGAATTACATGAGACTAACACAGACAAGTTGCCAGGTTGTCGATTTTTTGTAGCTCCAACAGTCATAAACCATGGCCCATAGGCAACAGTAATTGGTGTACAGCTGGTCCACTGAACTTTATTAAATTAAAACATTAAAAGCCTTTAGATTCATGGGGCTTTTCAGAATATCCACAAGAAAGTTCGCAAGTTCACAGCAATCAGTTGGTGCTAAGGATTGGGAATTAGTAATTCGGTCTATACTGCATCAGTTTACATGGTTAGTATTAGGTGTTGTATTAGCTACAACTAAGTCTGAGTTTAAGTTCAAAATTTTACCAATCTTTGATGAAATAAGACCTAAACTTTTAGTAAGACCTTTCTTACATCAATGGAAACCTAAACCCTACTGCACTACCACCAGCATTACAGAGCGTGTCAGTGGGATTAAAAAAAAACCCAACTCAACAACAACAATTCCAATGCCATTTTCCCCAGGCTCGATACCACCAAACGCTTCCTGGGAGGTCCTTGTAAACACATTTGAGCAATTTCTCCAAAGGCTATAAAATTGCTGACATATATCCTCCTATGGCTCAGAGTACTAAGACCTATTCAAACAGTTTCATGAGCAAAAAAGGACTAATCTGGATAGAGGGATCCTATTTGTGGTTCGCAGCGACCAAAATTATTTTACTAAGGCCTTCATTTAAAGTGATGGATGAGAAGTAGCGATTCTCTGTTCCAATTATCCAAAAGAGATTGGGAATGGCAGCTTAATACTAAGATAATGTATCCAATACGCAACCCACTCTATTTTCTCTCTCCATTGAAAATAAAAAGGCTAAGACACACGTATGCATAGAGGCAAACACTTCCTCCCACGAATTCAGGTTTTATGGCCTGCCATGGGTAAAAGCAACTTCAATTTAATGAGGGAATTCCTTTTAAAGCTGTTAGCTATGCCTTACTCTAACAAGTAATGACTGGTGGCCCTGGTTGGTTTTTAAGCCTGAACGTGTCTGGTGCTCTAAAAAGCTTAGTGGTCTCTGCACCAAAGAGTTTATGGTCTAATTTGTAGTTCGCTCTGCTAAATATTGCATGAAACAGGTATTATTGGTGTGCAGGAGGCATGCATGTAAAATCTGAAGCACACGGGGATAAATCATCATCTGCGATAAAATCTTATACCATACAGGATTCCATGTCTCTGAGTCTAGTCTGTGGCCAGTGCTCTTAAGGACAGATGCAGAGCTTTTAAAGGTGCAGTGATGACAGCACTATCTCCTAGCACTGGTTGCTGGGCTAGGCTACAGAAAGGAAACTGTTGTTTTAAGAGGTGGATGTACTGTAATATATGAAAAACCTAAGAGATATGGACAGGTCAATGTGCACGAGGAACAGAACTAGTTGTCCTGTAGTAAAACCTCATTCAAGAACTTGCTCATGGGTGGAATGAACTCATCTACCTTACAGTTCCCATCACCAGGCAATTCTGTGATGACACAGCACTATTTTTCTCTTTCCAAAGTTAATGTGGGAACAGTGAGGAAGAGAGTAATAAAGTTAACTTGTATGAAAAATATTGCTGCCCTGCATAAAAGACCAAAGAAATCTTAGCTCCCTCTCAAGTGGAGAGAATAACTCAATACTGGCATCTTGAACATCATGCAGTAACTAGCCACCAGCCAGTGCAATCTCTGGAGCACTAAGATACAGCCCCCAGGCAAGACACAGGGCTTAGCAGCAGGATACAGTCTGCATCCATTCCCGTTTTTCAGAGCATCTGAAGACACTCCCCACCTTGAGGTTAATTACATGGCCTTGGAGAAACCCGTGAGTGCAGTGGGGCCCATGATCCACACAGTCTTTGAGCTGCTAAGAAAGCAGAGGTACAGGCTTGTCCAGCTTCTTCCCCTGCACCAACATCAACTTCATCTTTCCCGGACTGAGCCTTTTTGCCATCTCGTTTGCATTTGTGCCTTGGTCGCCCTCCTAAAGAAGAGACTCAACCAAATCCCCAAGCTCAGACAATGCAATGGAAGATAAGTCCGTGCTGGGAATGGGTCAACTGCCACTGTCTCATTAACCCTTTCTAAGGCTCACTATCCACACTGGCAGCAGGTCTGAGGAGGCAAGAGGTGAAATGAGGTTATGGAGAAGGAGGGAGGAAGATGGGATAGAAGAAGGATATGAATTGACCACAGGTGAGATCTCTTCCTTTCTGGTTTCTGCACTGCTGAGAACAACCATGGCTCTCACACCAGCACTCCAGTTAGGTGCTCAGCATTAGCTAGGAATGAACGTGGGACCATGGAATGATAAGAAACGCTTCATAAATGGCACTTTGTATTCTGTCTTGGAAAATTTCACCAGCAGAGGCTCAAGTACTCACCCAGCTGCCTTCGTTTCTCAGCGAGAACATCAGGGAACGGAGCTGAGGTATGGAACCGAGGTCCCGGCTGCGACACTTGCTGCTCCAGGACACCAGGGACATCAGCGCACGACACTGGGTTCGAGCACAGAAGCCCCACTTTAGCCTGAGCAGAACCTCCTCTGCTAACACGGTCGGCATGCAGATCAACCCCAAATCAGAGCAAAGCTACGAATGCAAAATCATCTCACAACGGAGGAGAAAACGCGCAACGTCAGGAACAATGCGGCAGCACGTACCACAGAGAACATGCACTACGCAATGCAAGAGGGCTCTCAGAGGTCCTGCAGGCATCCCATGGTAGAGGCAGATAAATCCAGCTCCTCCTAAGTGCTTTTTGTAAGAGGGCAAAAGGAAATATGGGTAATAATGGAATAAGTGCTTGTCAGACCAGAATGCCAAGGGCGTACAAAGGATGCAACTCTTGTGTACTGCCAAAGCTACTCCAGAATGACCTAATGGCAGACTGCTTGAAAACTAAACATTTATCTTGCACACAAATGCTGGCCATTGATAGGTTCAGAAGTCACTCCATGGGGCATCTTTGTCCAAGATTTCCCATGGATTTCTTTTAATTATCCAAACAGGACCCTGAATTTTGTTTTGGATTGGAGCCTAAAGCACTAGAAACAGAGGACTACTTAAAAAGTATAGGCTGCATCGCTTCAGGTTCCAACCCCAGTATTAAGGCACTTATATAGAAGTTCCCTTTTGCTGTATTGGATGCCGACATTTTACATTCAAGCCCTCTGAATTCAGTGTTTCAATCGTACTACACACTCCATGGCAGGAAAGTGCATGTTCTCTGCCGACACAGCAGGCACATAAAAAAGAAAAAAAAGGTAAAAAAAGAAAACCAAGATAAGGTTGTGAGTGTTGAACAGTGCTGCATGGTATTACTGATTTATTAACTTGGCTTGATCAATAAGGTTATCATGAAGGGCACATTTAGTTTGTACATAAATTTCACTTTCTAACAAGCACTTTTGTGTGCTCACTTTAGTTTCCATAATCTGACCCAAGTCTCAGGAAGCTTTCTTTAAGGGAGAATAGAATTCTTTTTCTAAAAAAGGATCAAAGTATATTTGGTCAACTCTCAAACAAAAGGACATTCAGTACTGTAGAAACAGCATGCTTACCTTTCACAGCAAAAAAGAAAAATAAGCCTATAGGTCTAGATTTATCACTGCCTGAAGTTCATCAACATCAAATGAGCTATTAAACTGTGGTTGCATTTGGCTCATAGCAATTTAAAAATTTCAACTTTCTTTGAGAGTCTTCCATCAGTAAATGCTAATTTAATGCATAATTTAAACTCCACTGTCCTTTAACTCAGCATTTGTAAATAATTAAAAAAGAACTAAAAATCCTTTTACATTTATAAAGCTGCCCCCTTTTTTCTACTGCAAAACAACAAAGACTTTTCAATCAAGAATGTATTTATTCTTTAAATCTGGAAGTAAAAGCCGTATAAAAGATGAGGAGAAACTGATTTACAAGATAAAACAATTAGCTCTGGGGTATGTACATTAAAACTAATAAATTTCTCATCATATATTAAAGGAGTGGAGGAGGAATCCCAGATATATTAGACTTTATTCAAATTCTATTGAAATGTTCAATTAAGAGCATCTTATGAAGGTAAATTATGCAGTCACTAAAATTAAGATTTGAAAAACAAGATTAGAGCACTGCAACTCTCAAAGAGGCTATATACTTTAATAAATCTGTCCCTTTTCCTACATGTAACATCTAAAATCTGACTACTCCTGTAATTGCTCCAGTCTCGTTAAAAATTAGAGTTGTGCAGAAGAAACACAAATGTGTTCCACAGTGAAAACCACTAATATATTGTATTCCCTTTTAATCCAAAATCCTGTATCTCAATGATTCTTATTAAAATCTTTTTTTTCTGTGCAGACAGATGAAAACACATTTTAAGACTCAAACAAGTCTGTGCAAAGACAGCTCGAACCCATCAATCTCCCAGTTGGTTCTTAAAAGAAGCAAAACATTCACCAAGCTGTTGTGACCAGACATGACTGGCAGATCCGTTTTGGGAGTAAGGTCTCAAGATGCAACTCTGCTCCCATTCAGATTCACAGCTTTAATATCACAAGAATTTCAGTGCAGGATCAGGCAGTTGGGTGGTCATTTAATTTGATTTACAATAGAGTGCCAATATATGTTTGGTTTTGAAACCAAGACGCAGTTTTTCTCAATTTTTTTCCACTCTGTAGGTTTTACATCAAAGCCTTCCTGCCCATATTGTTCCCGTATCTCCATGCTACCAGTTGGAAGGTGCCCAGTTCTCCTGTTTTAACCTCAGCAGAACTGATTCGTGGACTAGCATGAACGCTTCAGCTGCCTCAACCATCCTTCTAAAAGATTTATGGCAAACACATCACATACCAAGCTATAAATCTAGCAAATGGCTATTAGACATACTTTGCTGTCCACAGCCACGTAAAAGTAAAGTAAAACAGATAATGGTATAAAAGTAAAACAGATAATGGTATAGCTGTGGCTAGCATTACTAGCAGACCTGCCAAAATTGTGCTACATCGTCACCTGTTTTTCCCAGGCACCTGGCCCTTATTTTTGGGGTGTGAATTAGATGATCCCTCAGCATTACCCTGTTTTGTGGCAACTTTCAATGCCAAACACTCCTTTGTCATTGAAGGATAAATAGGTACTGTTAAGATTACAAATTGCTTTACATTCCTTTTTTTTTTTTTATTCCCTTAAGATGAAATTCTTCTAGGTGTCTCGTTGGGGCCGCTGGACTCATTAAGAAGAGGAAACCCATCAAGAGTGGGGTGTCTGGCCAAAGACTTTGTTTTTCTGAAAATCTTCTGTTATGTATATTTTTTAAAAAAAATATGCTAGTAACCCCATAAACCTGCCTATTCTCTTTGCTCCTGGAGAGTTAACACAAAATAAACCACCTCTCCCTCCCAGAAACTTGAGAGTGACAGGGAGAGATAGCGGGGTCTTTGTGAGCCCTAGATAATACAGGTTGGTTCTTTAAGCCATGTAAGGGAGGGACAAGCTAAAATTAAATGACCTTTGGTAGGGATACCTCACTTACAACAGCAAGTCGTGATCTGATCTCCCTAATTCTCTTCCTCCAGCATTGCAGGTCATGGTCCATCAGAAGCTACTATTTCTGCTGGAATGGGTGCGGGGCAGCCAGTGCCCTCGTAACCCCCCAGGATGAACTGCCAGGGAGACCAGCCCAGGGACTTTGCAGGTAATAGCCCTTGGTGTGTCCCCTGCTGAACTTGCTGTGGCTCTCAGGAGAGGCAAAGGGAGTTTTAGCTGTTCTTTGTGCAACTATTTCCTCCAGAAGACAAACAAAGCCTTGGTTTGCTGTAATGAAGCTTCACTTAGAACACAAATCTATAAATATCTAACAGTGCAGATCAAAATGGCCAGCTTTGGTCACAAGTATCGATCAGAGTGAGAGAAGATTGAAAACAAGACCAAGCATCTACTTAAAAAAATTTAAAAAAGGGACACTTTCCTTTCCACAAAACAGGTAGAAATCAAAATAAGCCTTGCTGTAAATCCAAAATCTCATTTCCCACCCACAGCACAGTTTTTGGAGTAACTGTTGGCTTCAGACAAGCATTGACTGTACAATAGACTGTCCAGAACTCATGAGAACAAAGCACAGAGCCTTATCATGGTTTTAACATTTCTTGACGATTCTGTGCCAAATCCAAACATAAAACACATGCTGATTCCCTTAAAATAACTAAGTCATTAAGAAAGTTGAGGGACTAAGCAAGATCCTCAACACCCACCCAGCACCCCTGCCTCAGAAATGGTCACAGAGTTTGTGAGATTAAGATACTCTGAGAGGAAACATAAAGTTGGGGTCAAGATTATCATTGTAGGTCCCTTCCAGCTGAACTATTGTACTGTATTGTATTGTATTGTATTGTATTGTATTGTATTCTATTCTATTCTATTCTATTCTATATAAACAATTAAACATTTTTGTATATATATACATATACACATATAGGTATACATACATATATATACACATATATATATTTCTCCCCTTGTACTGCTGAAATGTGGATGCTAGTAAAATGTTAATTTCTACTTCTCTCTACAGGAAGTCCAAACTCCATGTGCTGAGGAAGAAAATCAAGAGGTAAAAGCTAACAGACTAGCTGAGGATCAGCATTTCAAATGCTGGATCTGATTAATCATGTGATTTATTTTCAACGACTCTTTCTATCAATCCTGATCAAATTAGCAAAGACAATGATCAGAAATACCAGACTATACAAATTATTTGGTTCCAGGGGATCCAATCAAATGGAACAGGATTAAATTAACTAGTGATCGGATTAAGCAGAAGTTGCTGTATAAAGTCAGAGATATACCAGTACTTCAGGCCATTTTCTGTGGGTTGCCATTTCCAGCTCTTCCTAGAGTTCTCAATACACTTTAAAGAAAAGTTTTTCCTATGTATCACAAGGGTAATGTGGAAAAAATAGTAATAGTAATAATAATAATTGTTATTATTATTACTACCATTATTTCACAGTACCACAGTATCTGAGGCTCTGCCATGGTTGGCACCCTCTAAAGAAAAACTACACCCCCATCCCTGCACCCTTCCCACAGTCCATACCCGGAGGCATTTACAGTCTACGTGCATGACACCGAGATCAAAAGGTGACAGACTATCAGGATACAATCAAAAATACAGAAAATCCCATTTAATTCAATAATGTTAGCAAAGCACAAAGATGAAAAAGCTACTGTTCAACAAGGAGCATTAATGAAAGTTGCCAGTGATTCAGCTGGAAATGTAGTTCTTACCTAAAAATCAAAGTAAATACAAGTATTACAGGAAAAGTACTTCCATTTGCTGTGTATTGACCTAAATCCTGAGCAGCCAACAAGGTCCTACAGCACTGAACAGAGATGTACCTCCAAATGCCTTGAGCTCGTGCTGGTTCAGCTGGACCCATTAGTAGTCAGGTGCAAAGGAACTTTGTGTCCAAAGGTATGTAGAAGAACGGCTGGGGGCAACAGAAGCCAGCTCATTTGGAAGTAAACAGTAAAATGTAAATGCTGAGAGCTAGAGAGTGAAAACAGACTCAATTCTTGTCCTTTTTTTTCTACTGAAAGAATCGTTTAAAAGATAAACTTGCGGGATGTAGAGAGGTATTCCCTAAGGACTTTTAATTGAGCAGCTTTAGGATGCCAGCAGGCAGCCCAGCCCGCAGATCCTGGCCCCACATGTTACAGTGGGATAAAGAAGGATGCTGGAGTGGTGGATGTGCCACTCTCACGGCAGTGATCCTCAGTAACACGAGACAGAGGAAGGCTACACGGCCACCTGTCAGTTGTGCGCATTAGGAGCTAGAGCAGAGGGGTTTTCCCAGGTTTTTTTTGGGGGGAGGGGGAAGGAAAAAAAAGAGCGTGTCCATAATAGGAACAAAGGCCAAAGCACATGTAAGCAGGTCAGTTCCAAACCAGATGTTCCACCCATCTTTTATCTCTTATAGGAGCATTCAGGAGTCACATGGGAAGACTCCTTCCCTAACACTTGGTGCAGAACCACTTCAGTTTCTGGGTACGCACTGCCCAGGGACTGTGAGCAGACATCACGTTCATCCTGTGATTGGGTATCTGTCACCCGACAGGATTTAGTCACATGTGATCATCCTAGGAATTTCCACGCACGCAGGGAACAGACCGAGATAAGCATGTAGGCGACTGATAGCTGACCTCTGGAGTGTGGGCTGGCCTTTTTCCCAAATGAAACCACTGATCAAACTGATTTCTGATGGTCAGCAAGCTCAAGGGTCACCCACAGGATCTAGTTTGTATAGCCATAGCCACATGTCCTATCCTTGCAGCTCACCATTTGCACCACAGATACTGATAGTGAAGGACTGTCCTCATAAGCCTGAGCATTTGATGAGCTGCTTTACCTACTGAGCTTGAGAAAGCAGTTAGAGAAACATTCCTCTCTCCCTTCCCACAACTTAAAGACTTAATATTTTATCTTCGTTTTCAGCTACCCTAGCGAGTGTATTTTAAAGCATCAACTCTTTCCAACCAAAAGACATTTGGCATTATTATTAAGAATGCATTACTTTTTCTCTTCTGTCCTCTTAGAGGGTATCTTATTTGTATGTGTGGGCTTTTTCCTGTGCTCTTCCTTGCTACAATTTTTATTCAGTCTCATTGCAAATTTTTTCATGAGTGTTCTCAGTTTCATTTTCTTACTTCATTTTCCCCATGTCTCTATCTCTCTCCTCACCCTTTCTATCACACTGTCTCCAAAGCGAAATGAGAACCCAATTATACTCCTGTTAGAACTGAACTTTCAAATCCATCATGTGCTAGTGGGCTCAAAATTAGGCAAATAAATTCCCTCAACTCTACAAATTAAATTGAGTCTTTGCATATGTTCTTTTAAGAGCACAAAGATGTCAAGTATTCACCCAGCTGCCACAAAATATGATGAGCAGGCACTTTGTATTCATTTTCTAAATCATTTGTCAGATTTAACAGAAATGCTAATGGATCGAAAAGTAAATTCTAATCTGCCCTAAATATCTGGTTATTATTTGTATTACAGTAGGACTTAAATTGTCAGTTGAGGATCAGGGCACAATCTCAATGCATTTTGCACACAAAGACAAAGATCATTTGGATGATGTGCAGGTATTATTTTGCACTTTCTCAAAATTTATTTCATTATTTTCGCTGACACTCTCCTCATAGGTATACTCAACTTCATTTAAGAATAAAAGTATCATCAGCTCACAAGCATCATTATCTAACGCATCTTCTACTGAAACCCAGGTCCTACATTTGCTAAAGCCAGCAACTGTCTCCCAGGTGCAGATTTTGAAGGAAAAAAAGCTATCATGAAGGTCAGACTTTGCTCTTGCTTCGTTTTGGTCCGAGTTCATAATCGAAGCGGGACTGAGAAAGATCCACCTCGGTACCTGAATGGGAACTTGCACAGAGCTGCCGACGCCGGCAGGTTGGACGTTACACAGAGTGCCTTTAGCTGGTCTGTGTAGGTCCAGCACATCCCAAACATGTAGGATTCACTGCCCTGGCACTAAACACCTGTATATTTCTCATGTGGTCAATCCAACGCATTCAAGGAGCCAGCGATGTGATAAAACACATCCTCACGAGTTGTTCTCTACGTACCACCCTGTCTAAAAACCTATTAGGGCACGGCTTAAAGCAGGAGGGCAGCAGATCCTGGCTGTCAGTGATAAACCACTGCCAAAATCAATATGGTTGGCAAGCTTGCTTCATGGATATTTACGATCAAAGAGCGTATTTTCCAAGAATGTATTGTCAGTCCCATTGTCTTGGCCCCATTTCAAGTCCAGTAATTACATTTCTGCCTGCCTAATACGGCCCTGCTGCTTTGAGGAGATGCGGAAGCCCTGTCGTCCAGTCCCACGTTGTCTCACAGCATCGTGGCCAAGTTCAGCACAAACTGGACGCATTTTAGCAGGGGACACAGCCTTTCGTGTACATATTGTACACAGCAGTTAATACCCAAACAGCTTCGCGATTCTTAAAGACGTGTAAGATACTGCTGTTGCTGTTACTCAAAAAAAAATGATTTATCTGCCTCTGAAACTAGTAATCTTGAGACATCTTTTAATTTCCTTCTCTTTCATGAGTAAACTTGTACATTTAAATTATTTGCCAAAGGTTGAAGTAAGTAAGCCTCAGTTTGTATTTTTTTTTTATTCTGCTAATAGAAGTAAAGTATCTATAAAATGTGACTGTCTGCAGCTTTTCAATACCCAGCTGCAGGGAGTTCAAGCCCTTTCAGATCTACATGGGAGAGCTAACTCCCCAGGCAAACTAAAAATCTGCCTTTCTCAGTGGAATAAAACTCTTGTTTACAGCTGTGTAAGGCATAAAATGGGAGGTTTTAAACTTCTGACATTTCCATGTCTGGAAAAGCTGTCACACGCCCGGCACAGCATCTCACCTCGAGCTGTAAGCCCAGAGGCATTAGTAGCATTAGTCCAACTGTAAGAGAACCAGAGGGAAAGAATGGTGTAAGACTAAAAAACTTTTAAAAACCTCCCAAAATCTTTTCTGTATTCAGAAAACAGAAGTTTCCCCGATGGGAAGGAACTCTTATTTCCAGTTCTATGTGGTTGCAGTCTTGCTTCTCAAAAACTTCTTGGTAATGCCCAACTGATAGGACAAGGGATAATGGGTTTAAGTTGAAGGAGAACAGATTTAGATTAGATCTTAGGAAGAAATTCTTCAGTACGAGGGTGGCAAGACTTTGGAATAAATTGCCCAGAGATGTTGTGGCTGCCCCCTCCCTGGAGGTGTTCAAGGCCAGGTTGGACAGAGCCTTCAGTAACCTGGTCTAGTCGAGAGGCGTCCTTGCCCGTGACAGGGAGGTTGGATTAGATGATCTCTAAGGTCCCTTCCAGCCTAGGCCATTCTATGATTCTATGACTCCTGCCCATCAGAAATCTTGGGGCTCACATCTTTTTGGGAGAGAAGTCTGAATGCACAAAGTGAGAGAAAGCATGGGGTTTTGAGTGTTTTTTAATTTGTTTGTTTGTTTTTTTAAAAAGTATTTTAATTTTAAAGGCTAAATAACTGCTGGAAGATGCTCTGAGCCAGAAACTGGTCAAATCAATCCTGTAAACGTGGTTTTGCGGGCAAAGGAAGATGTGTTAAGTAGAAGCCATCGTCAGCTGCCTTCATCTGCATTCCCCACACTCCTCCATCTTCCCAAAGGGACCATTTGGAGTGTTTAAAAAACTGCAATTTTAAATAGACACTGCTAAGCATATTTTGTATTGAAATGTAAAAAGAATGCCAAACAAAACAAGCCCAGCAAAAAGAAAAAAAAAGACGACCCGGGAAAGTATGCATATGAGAAAGACTAATAAAGTATGAGTGCATTAATGTATTCTGGAGCATTTGCATGTGTCAGAGGGAGTGGAAAAGAGGTGAGCAGAAGATTAGAAAATACAAGATGAGATGCAAAGTGACAGAAAAAAGCACCAGTTCGGCAAGAAAGAAGCAGGCAGGGAGAAGACTGTCTTGCAGATAAGCAAAGACTCCATGTACAACATGGGGGGGGGGGAATTTTTAAACACTGAGCTTTTACTAACATCAATAGGGTTATTATAACTAACTTGGTAAGACCTAGGGGCAGCAGTTAAACGATGTAATACAGGTACCTAATTTAGGTGTCACACTTACTTCTCTACATCGGCTGCGTTAGAAGCGGGAGCGTGGTAGCCCTGGATAACAAGTGGTCTAAATTACTCCTCACTCTCTGGAAGGTAGGAGCCATTGTAAACTCTCTGACTATGCCCCCGTGTGCACTCCAGCAGAACCAGAGTGAAAAAAGGGAAAAAAAATGACAAAGAACATCATCCAGCTATATTACCAGCAGAAGAAAGAAATTCAGGAATTCTATGAAGAGAATGATGACCTAAACCAAAGAAGGTGGAATACTGGAAGTTAAATCATCTGTGCAGAAAACTTCATATGAAAAGATTCAAGAGATAATATAGTCTATGTAGCTGCAGCCTGGTGCATCTAAAGGGAAAAAAGCCATAAAAACCCACCTAATATAACAAAACTAAACTAAAGAAAAGGGAATGCATAGGAAGGAGATTTTTTATTTATTTATTTATTTGGGAGTATCTACTTCCTAATTTAATCTTAATCCACTCTGACATTTATCCTCATGGATAATTCAGTATACAAATTTAGGGCAGAAAAAGAATCTATAAAAAAAATAAACTAAGAGCTGCCTACAAGGGCAGTATCAGTAAAAATTGCCCTTGGGTAAAAATAGTTCTTACTGCTTTGTGTCTTGCTGAGCTTCAGGCGATGTACCAAGATCCCAGGAACTACTTTTTTTTTCCCTTGTGCAACCATTTGTGGCTCTCATCCAGCCTCTTATTATGCTAATTGTATTTGATGGAATTTGTATGTACTCTCCTTCACTCTCGTCTCATCTGAACGTACACAAGACGCATTTTTAATTTTTAACTCTTCAAAAAAAATAAATAACCTAACTTTCTCCCCAAGGTTGTGTAAAAGTCAACCTTATTACTAGTTCTAAATAGCAAATATACAGCCTTTATTACTAGCAAAACAAATAACCCTTTCTATATTAATACGTTGCAACAAAGCTTTTAGTTAGTGTGAGAGGAATGTCATGATGTAGGAGTTTGCATAACACAGTCAGATCATGTCACCTAGACACAATTTCATCTGCATTAAATTAAATCCACCATCACAGGAAGTGCAACTTTAATAAAGCACACAGCAAGTTGGCTGGATCAAGAGCCTACAACATTTTGAGAGAGACACTCAAAACAAGAGAGACGGTGAGCTCTTGTAAAGCCATTCCCAAGGGTTAGCAATAAACCCCAGGACTTAAATTCCTGAACAAACAGCTTTTTTCTTTTTCCCCTTTTAAAAGTGTTCTTGACCAAGTAACCAAACAGCAAAAGCCACTTGATCTTGGTGAGACAAAACCTGATGACCTTAACGGCCGCAGTCCAGGTTCCCTGAGTGTCTCTGAGGTCCCCGAAGGCAGCAGAGGTTGGGTTATTACCAGGTTATTTCATACTCATGGAGATTCTCTGAACCTCTGAACTATTCTTTAATTTTACTAACTGGCAGCTAAAGGGAAATGCAATTACAAGAGTACAGGACTTGTTTTCCCCTCCCAAAATCAAAAGAAGACTGGCTTTTCATTCTTCATTTAAGTGAATTTTAGTTAAAACTGCCCCACAGGCAGCCCTGTCCACTGCAGTTCTGCTCTTCCATTGCTTGTGTCCCTGCCCAGGATGGTCACCTCCCAGACCACCTCCCAGGAGAGCCTGTCCACGCTGAACACCAGAACTGGTAATGCCTCCTAGGGCCAAATTTTCAAGGATATTTGCGTTTCTTAATAACACAGGTAGGCACCAAAGGGATTTCCAAAAGTGTTGAGGAGGAGAGGGCACTCAACTTCTGCGAAAGTCCAGAGAGTTAGGCTGGCCAAACTGTAAGCCCCAAAATCCAGAGGCACCAAAAGGCTTTTGAAAGCCAGACTTCAAGGATCTCAGTCACCTCAAAAAACAGGACATGGGCGCATTTGGAAATGTGAGCTGCTGATCTGCAGAGATGCCACGTGCGGTACCGGCCCGGGCA
Organism: Trogon surrucura; assembly: GCA_020746105.1. Taxonomy (NCBI): domain Eukaryota; kingdom Metazoa; phylum Chordata; class Aves; order Trogoniformes; family Trogonidae; genus Trogon; species Trogon surrucura. The sequence continues at coordinate 9,071,763 of CM036618.1, forward strand.
GCAGCAGTCCCTCCTGTCCGAAATGAAAACAAACTCTTGCAAATGCAACAATGTCAACTGAAAGGGCTTGGGAAGATGCAAGGCGCCCATGCAAGGAAGAGGGACACTGTCCACTTGTGTAAGGGACAGAAAAGCCCCTCTTTAGTAACACAGATCCTGTTTAGATGTGCAACATACTCCCTTCTGAAAGGTGAGAGTTTCTTAAGCAAAGAGATGAAGAGGAAAAGCAGACCGGGCTGTCTATTTGTGAACAACTGAAGCAAAAGGGGATTTGGGGCAAATTCTCTTTCACCTCCAAGCCCCAACATACAGGTTTGCTCACGTGTTTTGCTGGTCACACCTAAAGGAGGCAGTAGTGAGCCGTTACCCTGTTACTCACTGCTACTCACACTAGAAATTTCTCCAAATGCATTTTGATTATTTTTCCAAGCATTTGAACTGCCTGTGCAAATTATTGGTGTAAATACTAGATCTGGAAGCAGCGTCCCCTGCCACCTCTGACAGGAGCAGACAGACCTTCGGAGATGGGCTCTTTGAGCTTTTTGCTGGGACTGAGAGCTCTCTGTATGTCAGCGCAGATGAGAAGATGCTGCCTGCCATGGGAAGTTATTCACAGGGGAATTGGCTCTTTTCCTCAGCCTTTGTTTCCTCATTCTCCACCCTCGTATAATGGACTGACTGCAAACCACTTCTCTTGCAAGGGTGGCTGCAGTCACTAGTAAAATGTATGTCATTTATTTGGAGATCAGTCTAAAAGTAACTCTATTTAAGAAAAAAGGAAAAAAATTCTTCAAAGCTCTTGGCACTCCTGACATACTCTTAAAACACAATACCACAGGAGTTGCAAAACATAAATCATCCATAATAACAGAAACGCTTCTCTCCACCTCGTGTCTGCTACCACCTAAACTCTTTGTGATTCTTTAGGCACAGTTGTTATATACATGCAAATTTTAATTAAGGGGAAACTTGGCTGAATACTAGATAAAATTATTTGTTGTATAGGATATTTGAAAAGCAATGCATCATTCTAATAGATTATTCAGTGGATATCTGCAACGTTCTATAGAAGTGTTTAGGTAATGCAAAAAAAGATTAATTGAATAATTTATTTGATGGACAACAGCATTATTCATCAAATACATTATTCAACTAACAGTATTCAACCAGTACTAATTAAAAGTAAGGAAGCAATTGCTTTCAAGTACAACTCATTCAGATCTCAGTTTTGGCTCCATTAAGAAAATGGACTTTGCAGGGGAATGTCTCAACCCAAGCGTAGATCGCGCAGATATTCCCCATGCTAGAGGAGCCGTATCCTGCATCGTGGTGTCCTTGACCAAATACATTTGTATGAGTGTGGTAGGATTTGCTCCTCTTAATGAACTGCTTGGCTGTACTGGGGCTGGACTTGAGCATCCTCAACCATGGCGGTATTTTAGCATATGGAATAAGATTAAATGAGTAGTTGTAATACGTAACCTGCAAGACGGATCCAACTTGCTAACTGCTCTTGCTTGGGAGCTTCTAGACATGAGACAGAAATGATCTGGCATCTTCTTTGCTTCTTGGTTTCCCAACTGTTTTGCAAATCCTATTCCATCCCATGACTAACACCCAGGATTACCTGATAAAGGTAAAACTGTTTCCTCACCCAATCTGGTGAAATGCTGTGCCTGTGTTCTACCACGTTGCTGTCCCACCATGTTGTGGGATCAAAGAACATTATAATCATTACTTACACAACGTGTTGTGCCATCAGGCAGGCGCCCAGCCGAGGCTGCGCAGCTTTGCCCTGAGAATTGGACACCACTGGGAGAAGCCAGGGAAAGCACCTGTACTTCTGACATGGGAGCTTCTTAAGTTACATTAGCACAAACATTTTAATATTTTTTATTTAGCAAGGAACAAGGAAGAACATTAGGCTTTAAGAGCAAAAGGCTCTTATGATTCCAGTCCATCGAGGGAAAAGGCAAAGGCTGTAAATGAAGAGCTGAGTAACGACCTCCTAGGAGCACACAAGAGTGGAGAAATGCTTATTATCAGACAGTGTCATAGAGTTCACCCAGTCACCATCCCCACAAATGGGAAAACCACCATCTGAATAAAACCAGCTACATGATTATGGTAGAAGGCACATTTAACATAGTCTGCACATGACAAAGAATAAATGTCATGCTATGACTTTATAGATAGAATAAACCCTTGTTAAGTTCCCGTCAAACGTACTGTGGAGAAGGCAGTCATAATGGTTAATAAATAGAGGCTCTCTTACAAAAACAGCGGGCTTTAAAAAATATTTTACTATTTAACTAAAAAATGTTTCCCCTATTTTGAGGGGGTCCTAGGGTAATTTTCAGAGAATAAAGTTCAAAACAGTAAAAGAAGAGTTTGGATCACACTGGTTGAGTATTAACTGAAACAATTTTGCTAGCTTAATTTACGTTACTATTTTAAGCAGAGTTTCCTTTAATGATTCAAGACACATTTCCACTCTAATCCCCTACTCCCGTTTGGAAGGGAACAGATGAATGTGATGAAATGCAATGAAGATGATAAATTCATGCCACTCGAAAAGTGGCAAATGACATTTACTGGTCTCTCAGTTCCCATTTCATGATTGATATAGAACTATAAACAAGAAAATAAGTACTGTTAAAAATCTTTCTATACAGTGGCAAGTAGGATTTTAATGGTGGTTTGCCTGTGCTTATTAACAAGCCATGGCAGTTGCTGCACACTGATCAGTAACCGCCTAAGAGCTCAGCCTACTGTAGAAGTCCTGAGTCTATGTACTTTCAATTTTAGAGCATAACCATCATACGCTCCACAAACCAATGAAATTTCTAATAATACAAACCAATGATGTGTTAAATTGAGACACTTCCAGCTTGAATGCCAAAAACTTCACTATGATTTAAAGGATCTGTGCTTACCTTTCTCTATCAATTTACTGTTAATTTGCTACTATTGGAGCAATTTACAAAAAGGAAAAAAAAAAGGTAATATTTTATTTAATTTCTAATACCATTCCTGGTCACTTCAAATATACACTCAAATGCCATTTATTGTACCAAATGTGATACAGTAATTCAAGAGGAGCAAGAGATGGCATGAGAAGTGTTCCGGGGAGGGGAGAGCAGGCAAAAAGAAATCACTCTGCAAATATCTGCATTTAGATATAGGTGGCAATCCTCACTGCTCCCCTCAGAAGAGGCAGAGGCATTAACAAAATTTTAGGTCATGAACGCTGTACCAAGCATTATGTATTTTGTTTATTAATTATTACATGATTTATCTACTGGGCTGGTTATGATTATGTTGTAGCTTTACGGATAATCTGTATCAAACATGACGAGTATGTCCTACAAATGTGGGTTATTCTAAATGTGCCTTCTACCTTATTTCACCCCACCTCCTCAAGATGGCACCTAACCATTTATATATTACTCCTTTTGCACTTTAAACCAAAATCAGACATACAGCAAGTTTTTTCTATCCTGTTCCCACTTTCTACTCAGATACTAAGATAAATTGTAATGACCTTGCATGAATCATACTGACGTCACACAGTCTAGTCCGTGGAATAATTATGAAAGCACTTTTCGATCTCTGTCCCCAGGGGCTCTCTAGCAGTCCCTTAAAATCTTTGCCACATCTTTCCACTCTCCAGCAGGCTTCTGGGGCAAATATAAAGTCACAGCTTGACAGAGAATGGAAACTGGTCAGGGTGAATTCAGGCACCTGTAATAAAGAACATTTAAAATCGGCTTTGTGATTAAACTGCTGCTTAGCTGGGTTAGACGTGGCCTTCAGCAAATCAGGATACACTGAAACGGCTGTAATTCTTTTTCCAGCAGTTATACCGCTAAGCTTTGCTCCTAGACAACAGCAGAGCATAGCTCAGGTCAAAATGACCCCTAGTAGAAACTTGGTGAAATGCAGCAGCCCTACCAAGTATAGATCTGATCCTTAGAGTTCAGGTAGAAGGTTAGAAATTGATAAGCTAATTATCCAACACCAGGACCTGCAGTAAAAGCAGTTGCGAGAATTAAATGTTAACTTTATATATCAAGGGAAAGCAGAAAAGATACCTCGCCCATCAGCATCTCCTACTGACCTTCAGTTGTCTGGGTATCATCATGCTCAGATTACCTCGCTCTGTGCCAAATTCAGTGCACAGCGGGCAGAAAGGTTAATCAAACGAAGATCTCAGACCTCATTTGTGATAGAAAGCACTAACCACTGAGTTCGCCTTATGGACATGGCATTTAACAACTTGCCTTGCTCCATCTATCCCTGGTTCAACACCCATCCCCTGTGCTGCTGGAAACCCCATTAAACCAGTACAGTTTACTGCAAGAAATTATCTGCAAGCACTGTGGCCCCAGAGCACAAAAGAAACTTTAAAACAGCTCCTGCATTGTCAGAAAGTCAGTCTTAAAAGTGTTGGACTGCAATGATGAGCTGGACTGCTGGAGCTGTTTTTAAATAATTTTTGTCCTGCGGTTTATAAAAACACTGCATAATGAAACTTGGAAGGGTCATCTAGAAGCCATCTGGTCCAGTCCTCTGCTCAAAGTAGAGCCAACTTCAAAGTTAGATCGAGTTGCTCAGGACGCTGCCAAAGGAGTTTGGAATATCTCCAAGGATGGAGGTGCTACACCTTCTCTAGGCAACCTGTTACAATGTGTGACCACCTCATTTTGTTCTTAATATCTAACTGGAATTTCCTTTGCTGCAGCTTGTGTCTATTGCCTTTTCTGCTGTGCTCCTCTGAGGAGAGCCATAGAGTCACAGAATGTATTAGGTTCGGAAGGACTTTAGAAATCATCTCTAATTCAACCCTCCCACCACAGACAGGGATGCCTCTCAACCAGCCCAGGTTGCTCAAGGCCTCATCCAGCCTGGCCTTGAACATCTCCAAGGAGGGGGCAGCCACAACTTCTCTGGGCAATTTCTTTCGGAGTCTTGCCACCCTCATACTGAAGAATTTCTTCCTAAGATCCAATCTAAATCTATTCTTCTTCAATCTAAATCCATCTCGCTTGTCCTGTCACTGGACACTTGTAAAAAGTCCCTATTCAGCCTTCCTGTAGGTTCCCTTCAGGCATTGGAAGACAGTTATAAGGTCCCCTCAGAGTTTTCTCTTCTCAAGGCTGAACAATCCCAGCTCCCTCAGCCTGTCCTCGTAGAAGAGGTGCTCTAGCCCTTGGATCATCTTTGTGGCCCTCCTCTGAACACGCTCTAACAGTTCTATCTCCCTCTTATGGTGGGGACACCAGAACTGGACGCAGTATTCGAGGTGGGGTCTCCCAAGAGCAGAGTAAAGGGGGAGAATCACCTCTCCTGACCTGCTGGCCACACTCCTCTTGATGCATCCCAGGACAGGGTTGGCCGCCTGGGCTGCATGAGCGCCCTGCCGGCTCACGTTGAGCTTCTTGTGTATCAACACCTCCAAGGCCTTCTCTTCAGGGCTACTCTCAACCCACTCTGTGCCCAGAGTAAGCCTGGCTTGCCTGCTCTTTATTCTCGCATAGGTAGCTCTACACACCAAGAAGAGTGTTCTTTTATGAAGGCTGAACAAAACCCAGCTCTCTGAGCTTTTTCCTCCTATGTCATGTGCTCTACCTCTCTAAACAATTTAGCAGCCCTTCACTGGACCCACTCTGGTATGTCCCTATGTTTCTTGTACTGGGCTACCCAAAACTAGACACAAGTGCTGAACAGAGAGGAACTAACACTTTGCTGGACTTGCTGGCTACATTCCCACTGATGAATACTACCAGTATGCAGTTCACTTCCATTTCTAGAGGAGTGCACTGATTGCCTGACATTCAGTTTGTCCTCAGGTCCTTTTCTGCAGAGCTGATCTCTGAGGAACGCCCAAGGAACCAGTCACTGGCTTCACGCCATGATTACAACCCTTAAAGACTAATAGTACAGCCAATTTTCCACTCACCTTACAGTATATCAAAAAATATATCCCGAATTTGGAAATAACAGCTCCAATTTGCATACAAGGGTACTATGGGAGACTGTCAAATGCCTTGCTTAAGTAAAGTGAATGACTTCCATTGTGCTCTCCTTTTCTGGTCCCATGGACTTGTGTACATCCAGATGTCTAAGTGGTCCCTAGGACAATCTTCTTCAACCATTGGTAGTGCTTCAGTCCTCCACAATCTGCCACTAGGAAGGGGAGATCTGATGGCAGACTATCCTTGGATGATAGCGTTAGGTGCTCTGCTATCCATGCTCCAAGAGTATGTCCTTGTGTGAGTTTCTTTAGAAAATTTGGATTAGGTTGGGCCTGATGAGCTCTCTAATTTCTAAGAACAGAACACCTGTCTGTAGAGAGAGAAAATATTGGTGTTCATATCTAAAGAAAGGCACAACCACCTGCTGTCTGCTGAAGAGCAATAAGCACTATTGGACAAACATGACCCCAGTTCTTTCAGCAAATCATTGAGTATAAGGCAAAATGGTGAAAGCTCTTTATCACTTGGTAATGTCTTTGCCATGGGAAATGTGGGTTGTGAGGCATAAAGATCCCACATGTTTTTCATCAATACTGTGCCATTCCTGTGGCAACAGTAAGGTCCATCCCCTATGGGACACAGACCCTTAGGCTCAGCACTGAGTAGATTTGGTGGAGGAAATCTGAGCAGCAGAAAATGCATAACAGACTCTTAAATCTGAGGTAATTTGTGGCCATGAATGTAATGGATGAGTTGTGTTTGTTGGGGCTTTACCTGATCTCTCATGAGCTTTAGATGTTCCACAATTTCATTGAAAGCTTCTCTACTCCTTTCAAGAGTAGACACAACTCAGCTCTGTGTTGTTTGCCATTGTGCTTATGCACACACATCTGTATTTATATATGCAAATGAACCTTGATAATGCCACTTTTCTGCAGCACATATTCCCTCTTTCTCAATGACAAACTTGCAACTACCAACGCATTAATTCCTGACACAATGGCTTTGTTGCCTGCATTGCATTTGCCAACTGCCAAGTCTTTCTTTGGATATGCAAGACATAGAGGAGAAGCCAAAAACAGTCACTGGCTATAAAGTCCTACTGTACCTAATATTTTCTTATTTGTCCTTTTTTTTTTCATTGAACACCAACAAATAACTTTGACTTCATATGGGCAGGGAGGTGATGTTGATTGCGCACCATAAACGACAATGCAACAGGTTTAACTGCATGCTCTGCCTCCAGCTAAATGCTGAAATTTTTCACAAGCTTCAGCTTTTAGATGTCAATGTTTGTGTTCTGACACACATTCCTACAGATGAAAGTTTTGTCACGGAAGTATAAACTTCTAAACGGTCTTAGTTATGTTATAAACTACAAACTTGCCACTACAAAAGCCTCTCTATTTTAAAAATAATATCAATGAAAACGTTGAGGAACAAACTGGTGGTTGCGAGGCAATTCAACATTTCTTTCCGTTTTTAAAAAAAAGTTAAAACTTCTTTTCATTCCCAAGGAACTTTCCATCCATCACATACCCCCATAAAATTTCAAAGTGACTTTGAAATAAGATCAGCCACACGCATAAAAAAATAAAATCTTAACATTCTTTGAAAGAGGAAAGTCCTTATTTCCAATGTCTTTTTGTGTATTAATCTTTTTTTTTATCCCTGCTAAAGAAAGCTACTGAGGGACACGAGTGTCTTCTCAGCAGTGATGCCTGTGATGTAGAAAGAGAGAAAACATTCACCCATTTAAGCAGAAATACCTGAGATACTTTGAATGCCTTTCACACTACTTCCATCAAATATCTTTCACCCCACTCAAAACAGTAAGTTGCCCTATAGTAGGTCTTGCTCCCCGCACACAACCAACCAGGTGGCCTGGCATCCCTCCGCTCTTTCCATCCCACATCTGTAACAGGCTCTGAAAATGAGACTGGGGAGACTTCAATGTGTATGTGGGGGGTCAATTCGATGCTCTAATGTGTTTGAAAAAGGTTCCAGGAGATATATTCTCCGATTAAACCATTCAGGGAGCCCTCCCTCCAGGCAGAATCGCAGCTGTCCCTGGTGATGTGAGCGCTGAGTGCCCCCATCGCGGGGGAAGCTCAGGCTCAGAGCACGGAGTCAGCGGTGACAGCTGCTTCGCTGTGGTCTCTTTGGAGATGCTGAGCCTTCCTAGAGCTCATCATCCTTCTGTCCTCAGCCAGCCTGACTGGGAACTAATCGGAAAATGACCTGAAACCACGATGTCTCTTGTTTTTTACACAGAAGTGAAAAAGCTTCCAACATGGCACAAGTTCACAAATACCTTCAAGCTCTCTTTGAAGTAACCAGTCCTTATTTAACATGTCTGGTCTAAAAGTTAAACCAGAAAGCTAATGCCAGCTCTGCAGTATTCAGGTATACAATTTTTTTTGATCTTAACGATTGTAAATGTAAACTACTATCTCATCTGTTTTGTCCTTCTATGCTGCCGTCCTGCTCTCCCCTCCATCACCACTTTTACCTCTCTGGATACTCTTCTTACCTTGATAAGCATCTCCTGAGCTCTCCTTCTTCCCTGTCTTTAGTATCAGACTGTCCCATCTTGTCTGGTTTTCTACCACAGACATGCAATTGCAGGATCACTGCCATTGTCCAAAACATTAGCTCTGAAAATGTTAGTAGCTGTTAAATTCTAAAAATGCTCTAGACAACATTTGTGCTTGTACAAGTTCAGCTTCATGTATGGACTCTGAAGAGGCAACGGGTAGACTTACAGCTGTCTAAAGTGACAGAAAATAAAACCTTGAAACAAACGAGCCGTAACAAGTGAAAAGACTGTAGTGCCAGCACACCTGAGGTCAGGGGAGGCACAAAGTAAAATCCCATGAGCTCCAGGACCATTCAGGCTCTCCAGAACAACCACAGCGCTGAAGAAGCTGAGAGTTTTATTATAAGCAGCTGAAGACTTATTGCACTGAGCTTGACAATGTCTTCCTAAGCTGAAAGGACAGAAGTTTACAGAGTGTGCAATTGAAGACTAATTCAATACCCCAAATTCTTCCCCGTAGCCATTTCATTGACTTCAAGGGAGCTATTTCGCCAAAAGTATTATGAGAATATTTTTATTTCGATAAAATGGCTACTACCTTGCCAGAATTAATTCCAACAGCTGTTTTAGCAATTACAAAATCACTTAACTAATTATCTTAAATACCTTTTTGGCCATCTCCACTATGATAAACACCTCAAACTAAATTACACTGAGTAAACTGCAGTGGGATTGTACAAAACCTTGGCTTTGGCAGAGACAGGGTGGAAGTTAGTGCTTGGCACTTTATGTCATCAGCATTATAACGATTCAGCTAGAGTATATATAATTTAGTTGCTGACCTTACATTATTATATAATTAAGGTAATTTAAGTAATTACTTGCTAAAAAGACTAATTTTGTTCATCAACGTAAAGACCCTCAAAGCACAGCAATATGAGGGAATTAGATTCCAATACAGTAATTTAGGAGAATTAGAACCTCCAGTGAATAAAGCAAAACAGGAGTAAGCAGTAAAATGGAAGAAAGGACCGTGGAAGTTCATGAAGCCTCATTACTACTCTCTGTTCTTTCACAGACATCCCCTGAAACCCCCCAGTACTCTAAACATAGAAAGGATTTTCTTGACGCATGTAAAACATCCACTGTGAGACTTCTAACTGTAAACTTAAATTTAATAATTAAGGAAGCTAAAACTCTTTCCCAAGCCAGACAAGCAAAAATCTTTCCTTAGAGACATCTGTAATCAGAGTGACTCGTCTGAAGATAATTTTGCCTCCCCTCTACAAAACAAGATTATCCTAGAAGATCCTAACAAATTAACTGTTTAATTGAGTACACCAAGTCGGCAGCAATCTCAGTTATTTCAAGCCATAAGCTCATCCATAAAAATAGCCCACCTCATTCCTGCACAATAATGTAATTTTAAACTGCAGAGTTTTTTCCTCTGGAGACATGACTTATTATAAATGATCATATTAAACACTGGCATCTTTTGCAGACATACCAAGAATTAAAAGGAAGCCTTAGACGCCAAAAGGATGTTACATTTGAGAAACTTCAAGAAAAGTTTTTTGATTACTGTCAATTCATATATCTTTTAGAGGTGACAACCTGCTTGTTTATCTGTGTTCAGACACTGTAAAACTTAGTTTCTGTCTTTAGAATTTGCAAAAAACAAATACTCTTATAACAGAACATAATTTATCCAGCTTTAAACCTTGCTTATGGTTGTTTCTGATGCTATTTTGATTTGGATGATGGCATGCACCTTCTTTTATGACAGGAGGAAGATTCTGTTACAAGTAATCAATATTTTGTTTATTTAATAACTAAGAAAATGCTTAAGTATACAGCCGAGGACTTGATTATTTGCTGGGTCTATGAAACACACTAATTAAAATTTTAGGTTACAAGAAGCCTACCTAAGTATTTAATAGAAGAAGCTACACTTGAAGAGACTATTTTAGTGCTTCAAGAAACTGTGCCATACGAATAATATAAACTCTCAAAGTACTTTATCTATAAAGCCAGGAGGCTTTGATATATACAATTTATATTTTTAATGCAAGTGAAAACTTTCAAGCACTCTTAAGAACGTCAAGCTTAAGAATTCTCAAGACTTCAATGATATTGCGAAGAATACAGGTTTTCAAAATAAAATTTCAAAGACGGAGCAGAGCCTTACGCATTAAGAATGGAAACTACAGCCCAATTCAGAAACATCATTGCAAGCTGAGAACTCATCACTGAACCCACACATGAGAGAGAAAGCAAAAGGAGGATCCCCAAAGAGCTCCCAAATAATATGACGGCATTTTGGAAATACGCTGCCATGCAGACTCAAACATGAAGAAATTACAGCACTTGCAGAGATTTACGTACTATTGGTGTTGCTTTATTCGAACATTGAAATCACAGAATCATAGAATGTCTTATGTTGGAAGGGACCTTAAGAGACCATCAAATCCAAACCCCCTGACACAGGCAGGGATGTTCTTAACTAGACCAGGTTGCTCAAGGCTCTGTCCAACCTGGTCTTGAACGCCTCCAGGGAAGGGACATCCACAACTTCTCTGGGCAATCTATTCCAGAGCCTTGACACTCATGTACTGAAGAATTTCTTCCTAAGATCCAATCTAAACCTATTCTCCTTCAATCTAAATCCACTACCCCTTGTAAAAAGTCCCTCCCCAGCCTTCCCGTGGGTTCCCTTCAGGCACTGGAAGGCAGTTATAAGGTCCCCCCGGAGTCTTCTCAAGGCTGAACAATCCCACCTCCCTCAGCCTGTCCTCATCACAGAGGTGCTCCAACCCCTGGATCTCCTCTGAACAAGCTCCAACAGTTCTATGTCCCTCTTATGGTGGGGACACCAGAATTGGACGCAGTATTCGAGGTGGGGTCTCCCAAGAGCAGAGTAAAGGGAGAGAATCACCTCTCTTGACCTGCTGGCCACACTCCTCTTGATACATCCCATCTGGGCTGCAATGAAATGTCGTTGTAACTTGGAATTCATTAACAGCTCATTGCAGTAAACTCCAAACAGCAAGACAACGTAAGCCAACTGAGGTAAGACAGAGTCTGTGAGGGTTTTAGCTTGAATTTAAGTTGCTCAATTTTCATTAAACTTTCTGTCTCAAATTATTCTTCAAATAAACTGGAGGTTAAATGACATTTAGATTTTAAGTGAATACTTTCAGAGCTGCTTCATCAAGTAATTGAATCAAAGTGCTCCTCTACTTACAAAGCTTCCTGGGACTTGCCTTCTTGATAACATTTTCAGTCTTGCTAAGTCAAAACGAAGACTCTCCTTTTAAATAGACTTGTCGTTAGACCTAGTTGGATTATCTATGATAATTATTTGTGTTTCACCTTAGGATTTCATACCACTTGCTCCATGATAAAAGTAGGTTTGCAGGGGTGACGCAGTTTGCATCTTTTCCAGGGAATAATGGAATTAATGTGGAGTTGTATTGCTTATTTTTTGGCAACATTTTTATATGAGGAAAGAAAAAAAAATATTTCTGATTAGTAACTTCCATTTCCTTTGTTTTGCTTACTTTTGTCAGGTTTTCTTCCAGGGCATGGGAAGAATCTTTACGGTATGACACTAATAGGACCGCCATGTCCCTGAAATTGCATAGCATGAACAATTACGTGTTATTCAGCTCATGGTTTCCTCAGAGGATTCCTCAAAGGCTCCATTATTTGGTTCCTGACTCTAAAATCTTTTCTCTTTCACATCTACCAACACTAAAAAGGATGAAAGAAGATTTCATCAGAGCCTAGTGCTACCCTACAATGGGAAAAATCTTTAACATACTGGACAAAGGCTAAAGGGATACAGTTGCTGGGTGCTGTAGAGGGTACATTCAAATGGGAAATAAGGTGAAGGTTTTGACATTAGTTAACCACTGTGAAGGAACAAGGAGGACTGCCCATCATGAATAAAACTAAAGATGAAGGGGATTTTCCAGTCATGCTCTTGCTCCATCATAAAAGTATGCGATCACGTGCTGAAACTCCTTGGCCTTTCAGAAGGTAATCACAGGCCTCATTGGTGGTCTTAAACTCTACAGATATATGGAAGAAAAAAAATCTCTTATATGTGGGCCCAAGTGCCTATGAAGAAATAAAATGTGTTGCATAAAAAAAGATACAAGGATATTAAATGACAAAGGCAAAGCAACAAACTGCTAATAAACAACATTGACTGGCATGAAGAGGGTTCATCTCCAACTGCTTTTAATGGAAAAAAATGGTGGGAAGGTTTGGCTTTACAGTGGAAAGTTGTGATAGGTTTGAGGAGTAAAAAGCTGAGAGCGCTGTATTCCAGAGATGGAATACTGAGGGACAAACTTCTGCTGTGGAAATGGGACTTTTTCCTCTCATCTCCGAATAATTTTTAGCAACTTTAACATCTAGGCAAAATAGCTTATTTTGTTTTCCATAAGCTAGGGAAGAAAATTTATCTGTTTTTAGCTAGTTCTAATGGCTGTGGGTTTCATGTCAGCCATCTACACACACTTTCATACAAGTACATGATAGACAGCATGGAAGAGAACAACAAAAAATTCTGTAAACCTACACGCAGCCTAGGTTTTCAGTGTGAGAGTATTAATGTGTTCATCATTCTTCAGAATTGAGCCACTTCTAGAGGAAGTTCAAAAATAAAATACAGTAAGCAGGATGAAATATTTGCAGTCATGAAATATTTCCATTCCACCTGACAGCCTGGGAATCTTCTGGATGAATAAAAAAGTCATTTCCAGGAGTGAAATAAAATAATATGACAACATAAGTAAATGATTGTTGCAAAATATTTGCTCTCATCCATGAGCATGTAAGCTCTTGCTGTCCTTGCTGGGGATAAATTTGATAACCACTCTAAGAAGCACTGCGAACGAAAGGTGTATCATGTTCACCAGTGTGAAGAAGCAATCTTCATGACACATAGCCAGCATATCAGCTGATGCTGATTTTTTCAGCTAATTCTGCGTGCTCCAATTGACCTGCAGTTTCCTTATTTCTGGAGTTATTAGCATCCTCTCTATGACTTCAAGGCTACTTCCTGAAATTGGCTTTTTACAATATTAGTCTAGTATGACTGGCATGAAATAAAACCCTGACAATCAAAAAACAGATTTTTTTTTCTAAAGGAGTTTCTCTAGAGAATCAGGTCAAAAGCCTACTTCTAGTCTTGAACACTTGGAACACATGAAAGAAAGCTTTGGTTTAGAGGCTTAGATGTCTACACACAAAGTTGATAATTGTTTTCTCTTTTTTTCTGTTTATTGCTTTTGAAGAAATTCAGTCTGAGACCTAGGATGCATCAAAGAAAGATGTGTATTTGGATGAGCTTTGTTTGATGGCAAAAGCTTTTCCTTATTAAGTCATCAAAACAGCCTGGAGTGAGAAGGTAGCAGAACCCTTCAGGAAAAAGAGCACCGAGCAACACCGAGGACAATCACAGGGCACAGAAACTCCACAGCTTTTATGTTCTCTCTTTTTATGTGCACACAATTAGGGAGCTAGATGTCACACGTGTGAAGAGCCAAGGTGTCTGATCCAAAACTCATCAAGTCAGTATAAACATGCCCTTTGACTTCAGATGGGCTTGGGATAAGCCCTCAAAGATTTTAGCGCTAATGAGTTAGAGCTTTTCCAACATCACTCGGATAATCTTCCAGGTGGGGGTGGTGGAGGGCAGTTTCAAAAGAAGATCTGAGCTCTGCGCATCAGTTACAATTCATCAGAGAAGATACTTTTTCTTGGTCAGACGGGGACTGATTTTCTTACATTCTCTATCATGGTGCAAAGTCTTTTGCAGCAATACCAGCACCTGTGTACCTACCTAACTTCTTGCTGCTGCAACAACTTAGGCCACTAACGATGTGCTTCTGTGTTATAACATAGTTTCGGCTTTTGTTCCGTTTCAGAAAAGGTCTTGGTTTGCATAGAGTGCTCGACATGTCTTACAGCCTATGGATATGGGGACTGCCCTGCTGGAGAGCAGTGTAGGAGAAAGGGACCTGGGAGTCCTGGTGGACAGCAAGACGACCATGAGCCAGCACTGTGCCCTTGTGGCCAAGAAGGTAAATGGCATGCTGGGGTGTATTAGAAGGGGAGTAGCAAGTAGGTCGACAGAGATCTTCCTGTCCCTCTACTCTGCCCTGGTGAGGCTGCATCTGGAATATTGTGTCCAGTTCTGGGCCCCTCAGCTCAAGAGGGACAGGGAACTGCTGGAGAGAGTCCAGCGCAGAGCCACAGAGATGATGAAGGGAGTGGAACATCTCCCTTCTGAGGAAAGGCTGAAGGAGCTGGGTCTCTTTAGCTTGGAGAAGAGGAGGCTGAGGGGTGACCTCATTCATGTTTATAAATATGTCAAGGGGGAGTGTCAGGAGGACAGAGCCAGGCTCTTCTTAGTGATCTCCAGTGACAGGACAAGGGGCAATGGATACAAGCTGAAACATAGGAGGTTCCAGAAGAACATTAGGAAAAATTTTTTCACTGTGAGGGTGACAGAGCCCTGGCACAGGCTTCCCAGGGCGGTTGTGGAGCCTCCTTCTTTGAAGACATTCAAACCCTCCTGGACGTGTTCCTGCGTGACCTACTGTAGGTGATCCTGCTCTGGCAGGGGCGTTGGACTAGATCTTTTGAGGTCCCTTCCAACCCCTGACATTCTGTGATTCTGTGATGCTGCCTATGGAGTAAAGGTGGACATGCTGTCTCTGACTTCATTGCCAGTGTACATAAGGACTGGGATATTCTCTTAATCCTCTAGTTTTATGTGTCTTCTATATTTAAAAAAAAAAAAAAAAGAAAAGGAATGGTATGCCCCAAATCACTAAGTTTCATAACTGCATCAGAACGTTTCTTTTTGTTGCACTCAAATCTGAGCCAGCTCAGCTTGCATTGTCAGTCACAGGTTTCAAACCCAGTCCATTTTAGGGCCAAGTAATGAAAATGTTACGAGGTTCTATGAGACTGTGTCCTTGCCCTGCCGGACCTGCTCTTACCCTTGCTCCTGGCTGTCCCTCACTTGCCAAGCCACTGCTGCTGTTCTCTGACAGTAAAGACTGGTGTAAAAACCCTGGATCACATTTAAGTTGCTCAAAACTACACAGAGAGGAAGACGAAGAGCAGGAGTGTACAAGACGAGCCATTGAAGGAGAGAACAACTCCGGTGCCACCTGAACCATCCCTCTGTCACTCCTCTTCCATCCTTTTGCTTTGTTATGTCTAAACGAGACCCTTTTGATTTGTGATCTGAAACACCATGAATTCCAGACATTGCCTTCTCCGAGCTTTTTGGGCTTTTAAATTATTGCATTGATTGTGAGGCCAGAGACATCGCTGTATCATCTGCTTTGATCTCCTGCATAAAAGGTCTTTCCTAAAGTGTTTGAATAACGACATCCTTCTGAATGGCATCCTTCATACTTTCTATTTTTGATTTCTAAGATGCCTTGAATAGAAATATGTCACAATTCTTGGCAAATTCTCCTCCCCCCCAAAAAAAAAAATTGATGTCCGCTATGGAAGCAATGCATCTAACGTACAGACAAACCCAGTTCAGATTAATCTCTCATCCCTCAGAGGTTAAGAAATTGTTGCCTGACTGACTGTGGAAGCCCACTTCCTCTTGCAAGAGTTTTGGAACTTGATTCCCAGCTCAGCCCCCGGAGAGAGAAGCAGGCAGGAGGTCCAGGCTACAGGCATGCCTTCCCCATGAAGCCGTCACACACGTGGTGTCACAGATTTTTGTTCCGCACTCAAAGGTCTTATTTTTATTTTCTGATTTTGTTTTTGCTTTTGAGAGATAATCTCCATTACCACATTCTTTCCTGTTCAACGCTTTTTAATGCATGTATTATTTATCTCAGGAAGGTCCTTTATGCTCTTGTGTGAATTCCAATTGTTATGGCTCATTTTAATTTCCTCTAAAGCCCTTGGCCATTTTTTGTGCTGCAGTATAGCTGGTTCCACTTAATAAAAGTTTTGCTATGCAGATACATAAAGCTTCTGTGCCCCACCTTTGAAACTCCAGATAAACAAGACTATCTGATATATTTCATACAGTCAAATACGTAAGAGATGATGGAGAATAAGCAAAGACGTGCTTAACTCTAGTATGTACAACAGAATCTGGGATATGTGGCTACAGAAAATCAA
The DNA here is from genome assembly GCA_020746105.1 of Trogon surrucura. Lineage (NCBI taxonomy): Eukaryota > Metazoa > Chordata > Aves > Trogoniformes > Trogonidae > Trogon > Trogon surrucura. Next base: position 9,088,455 of record CM036618.1, read on the forward strand.
GTAACTTAAATTTCAATTTATTTTACTTTTGCCCGGTTTGGATGCTTATTTGTACTCGTGGTGAGGAACATATATCTACCATGTTTCCACATATTTGGTATAGATAAATCTTGTTATACACGAAAGCCTTCATCAGAGGCACAATTAGAAACAATAGAATGACATAGCAAAAGAAGGATGCTTCTCAAATTCATCTCAAGTCAGTCCCAGAGGATTTGATCTCAACACTCCTTCTGAAGAATACCGTTGTCTGAACGTTAGATATTTTTCAAGCAAACAGTACTGTTTGACAATATCAATAGTAATTTCAAGTGTTTTCTCAAGTGTAATTTCTTTTTCTGCAGTTTATCATATCAAAACAGTTTGAATAGAGAAAATAGCCATGACTTTTCTATTTAACCAAACCCATGTTTTCTCTCATTTATTTGTTGCCTCTAATCATGACACAATAAAGTCAAGTATTTGGGAAAAGGCCCTTCCTTTCATTGCGTGTAACATCATTAGGGACTGTGTGATTTGGATTTCCATGTCTGAATAGAAATAATTAGAAAATATGATTCAAGTATTTTATGTCAGGGAAAGACGCTGGGATAAATTCTGCCTTCTTCTGCGTGAGGTGGAGAAAAATGAATTGGGTAAATTGCTCAAAAGCCGTCTAGAAAGCTGTATCCAAGCTAATGTGTGGAACAAGGAAATGGATGTTTCCAGAATATGGCAGTAGACAAATAAAGAGATTGTCCCCATCTGATGTGCTGAGAGCTGTATCTGCCACCGCTACCTTAAGCCCAGGAAGAATTGCAGCAGATATGATCTTTAAGGTCCCTTCTAACCCTGATAATTCTATGACTCTATGATTCTATGATATCTACCTGCTCTTCACATGGTATCTGTCTGAGGTCTACAAGGGACAAGCCATGTTACATACAGTACCCATCCAGCTAATGCCATCAAGCCTCTCCAGAGGCACAGATATTTTGGGAAGAACAAGGATTCATTCTCAAAACTCGCCTGGATGTGTTCCTGTGTGGCCTGTCCTAGGTGATCCTGTTCTGGCAAGGGGGTTGGACTAGATGATTTCTAGAGGTCCCTTTCAATCCCGAACACTCTATGATACTATGACTGAATGATTGATTCTGGCTTTCATGGGTGTTGAAAACCTTAACAGTAGAGAGCTAAGCTAGATGCTCCTGTTCTCAAAAGGACACACAGGGTTCAGGGCTGTGTATCACCAATGGTGAATGGATCTCCTATGGAGAGCCGTGCACTAGATTAAGTTGGATCAGGTTTGTTCAGTTCTTAAGGTAAGAGTTATATGGCTTGAGACCTGACCTTTTTTACAGCCGTATATCTGCCTGTGCATGAGGAATGGGTGAGAATGCAGATGTATTGCTGTGAAACATCTATCCCTTATCTAAATGTGCCAAACCTACATTTGCGTTCTCCAAATGTGCACCTAAAATATTGTTACAGATGCCCCAGTCTGGAAAACTGAATATATATCCTTCATTCATCGACAAAGGCCAAATTCAACTCAATGTGTTCTTTACGATCTTTGACAACCACAGTCGCCTCGCGGAACAAGAAAAAGTGTATCATACCTCAGATCCCTAAGATTTCATCAGAAAGAAAAAGATCACAGTGCTACTGAGAGCAACTTAAGTGTCAAAGTCAGGCAGAAAAGATGTCTCTTCAGGAGCCTTCAAAGCAACTGTTTCTCCCCAGTGATTTTGTAAGGAATTTATGCACTTCCTTTACAGGGGCATCTTCACAAGACACCTAAAATTTAGGTGCAAATTAGGAACCTATATTCCTACATACAACACACTGGTCACTGGTTTGGAATAGAAACTTGCAAGGGCTTGAATAAAACAGCCTGAAGGACGCACAAAATACACACATATGAAAAGATACAGATAGCGAATGTTACAGCTCTATACACAGCCTCTTAAGACAAAATAGACTGCAGCACAAATGCTCACAGCAGTCACAAATACGAACACTCAGATTCAGAGTCAGGCTGGACATTATCTCTCCACATCCTGCACTTGGGGCTCGGCAACACCCAAGTCCTTCACGATGCTATCTGATATTTATTAAGTCCAGATAAAAGAGAAGTGTTTGAAGCTGGAGATTCTACCCTGCTCTCTCATGCTCAAGCCCAGTGCTGCTGATTCTATAAGATATCCAAAGACAGACACTGGAGTAGGAAGGGAGGAACATGCCTCAAGGCTACCGAAATGTTCTCAGTAATAGGTTAAAAATGTGAAGCATTTAAAGCGTCCGATGTTCCCATTGATATTCTCCAGGCGATTTCCTAAATCAGCTCCAAATTTTACTCATTTTCTGCTTTAAACCAACCAGCGCCACAAACGATTAAAAGAAACAACAACAACAACAAAACATAAACACACACCCAGATGGTAACTATTATCTGAGCCAGAAAATAGAGACAAATACATCCACTTAGGGCAAACTAACATATTGTATTATATCACTATGATGTACTGTAATGGGATATGATTTACATTAAAACTTGTTGTGAATTGGAGATTTAACTTACGGCCTTTCTCCACCAATTTCAACAACAAACAAGAGCAGGAAAATAAGCTCTAATAACAGCATGCATCCCATCACCATTTGCTGGATTATTTCTAGACCAAAGCCACGGTAAAAATATTCAAAAGTGCAGTTTTGTAACCTTATTCTTGAAATGTGATTCCTGAATCCCTGCGGTCAGCAAAGATTTTATGGCAATCTTGCCAAGAATTGGGGTGATTTAGGTGAGATTTTGACTACAAAACACTCCAGAACAGCTAGGCAGATGGTGCGACCATGGCTTATTACATTAAAAGTAATGGTCTCACTTGTGCTCCCTCCATCTGTTTGCTCTATCCACCTCTTGTCTTATATTGTAACCTCATAAGCTACCTATTTTAGGGACTGTCTTTTAGCTATGTATAGTGAAACATCCAGCACAAAAGGAGCCATCACTTTGGGCTTTCCTTTGTTAATGCAGCTGAGCTAAACAGATAAACAACTTGTCAGGGATGAGTTTGCCGTATTTATCCTCTGTAGCAAATTGTACTTCTAATTGGATAAGATTCTCTTCCCCGCATGCTGTTGTCTGGTGTGTAATGTGGTGCACCTTTTAAGCACAGCAAAATCTCTTGCTGAGACAGCTGCATTTTGTGATGGATCCTACACAAACATACCCATAAAGACAACACATTTCAGTTCCCTAATTTATATAACTGCTTCCCACAAAGATCCTAGGGCTGAAAGTTGCTGTGAGGAGCAGGATGACACGGTAAGTGGATTCCAAAGATTTGAAGTTTCTTCTCCCTAAGTGACTTGCCCGAGCCAAGCTCATCAGTATGCGCTAATATTCTCTAAATAATAAAAAAAAAAGGATAGCGTTCCCTCTCCTGACGAATGTGCACTCAACTTTATCCACATGGTGCTTTAGCAGCTCTGCAAGAATGCAAAAAAGCTATGCAATTTGCTATTTAACTTTGTCTAGAAACAATCACTGAGATCATGAAAGGCAAAACTTCTCCCTGCTGAATGTGTGCCTGCCTGAAGGCTTGGGACTGGGAGAGGACTGATGAATACCCACCTCTAAAGTTAAAAGAGTCCTATTCCTTCCTGCTCTACTGCAAAGACAAAACAAAAATATAAAAAAACCCCAAAATAAATAAGAAAAAAAAGAAAAAAGGATGTTTGAGCCAGAATTGGTGAGCAATTGGGAAGCAGCACCTCTAGCAGTACTTGACTCAATGCTGATGGAGCTGCCTTGGGTACCAGCATGAGGGCTGGATCCTCACCCACATGGTGAGCCCGATGACATTGATCCTGCTGCACCTCCTCTGGTTTTGTTACGAGCTCCTGTGATTAAGGCAAGGACGGCATCCTCACTTGTGCCACGGTCACAGCTCTGTTTACAGCACAGACTGACCTTTCCTTACTGACTGAAGAAATATGAATGACATATTTGCAAATGTTACAAAAAAAAAAGAACGTTATTGTCTAGCCATTGGCAAGAAGAAAGTAAGAGCTGAAAAAAAATAAGACAAAATTCAGCCACTTGTGTCTCCTTGGCTTTGAGAGAGATTCGCACATCGGTAAGTAATTTCTGAAATTAAGATAGCAAGAAGAAAGAGATGTGCAGAGAAGGGAGAACAAAATTCCATTCAGGATGAATGTATCAGATACCCAGGCTGGTGTGACTGCTCTGCTCGAAGGAACAGCTGAGATTGCTTCAAATTTTTTGGAACTTCTGGAATTTGCGCTTGCTGCCAAAGGAAAATAAAGGGAACTACAATGAAACAGAGATAACACTGTTAGGAGAACTATTCCAGTGATGAAATGTCAGAGAAAATAGCAATGGGAAGCAGACTATGTCAAGGAGAGATGGTGTATGATGACACCATGGTTTACCGCGTGGCAGAAGAGAGATCAAGTTTTGTAACACTCAGGGTCAGGCAGCAATGGGGTAGGAATCAAAGCAACAGAAGTGACTCATGAGCAGGTGTTTACTCTCTTTTATGAAAACTGGAACTTCTCACAAATTTCATAGTGCCAAGTATGTTTTTAGCAATTATCCTACAGGCTCTTTTCTCCCTCATTTGCAACTGACTAATATACTTTTAGTAACTGCTGCTATCTCTGATTTAAAATAGTAAAATAAAAAGGCAGAGAATTTTCTTGCTACCATTTTTAGCATTTTGCCCTTTTTGGATGAAATGAATCATACTGTTTACTACAGTCTTTCATTTTAGTCCTCTGTCTTATACTCCAGCTGGAAGTGAGTAGGATAACCAGCACTCTGCCCAGTTACGTCACAGTTGGTGTTAAGAGAGTACGTAACACCTGAAACGAGATGGAAAACATTTGTAGGAAGTCAGAAAGACGTGCCATGGGGATTGCTCCTTTGCTGTTATGCTCAGAGGGACAAATTACTGCTCAGCAGAGCAATGAGACCCACCAGTTCTGCCAGCGTGGCACCTGTGAGCCCCAGGTCGGAAAGTGGACACTTGTGACCAACCCATGACATCACCTTTACACTTGCTGCAAGAAATTGAAAGGACAAGCCCCACATACTGTTCAGGTCTCACACAGCTTCAACCGTAAGCTCTTGCTTTCCCCCCATAACCCATGCAGGAAGTTTCTGAAGAGTAACGAGTGATGTGCTGTGAGGTGACAAAGCTTCAGTACCTAAATGAACCACCAGCTACACATGTCCTAGGAAGTATCAGCGCCAAAGAGCTACAGAAAAGCAAATATGAAGTGGAAAGATCTGAACAAGAAACAGTAGTGGTAACGTGGTATAAAAATACCTGATGTACCTGAGAAGAGCAGGCAGGATTTAATGCATGCTGCCCTTGTTGGTGCTGTATAAATGTCTTGTTCTGTTGCATTCTGGTGTTATTCCAGGGTCAAGCATATTCAGTGTCCTTTATAATCAAGCTGTCAATATACAGTCTTGACGCTATACATTGATTTTCTGACAGAAAAAAGAGGAAGTTATCCCTTTGTGTTCTGCAATGTCGCAGAGACTATTTCTTAGACCACTGTATTCAGTATCACCACAAAGACCAGGGCACCTTCCTGGCTCCAAACATTTTACACACGTAAGTTCCTTACAAATGTAACTACAATGTAATGTAGCAATTTATTTAGTGACAATGGGAAATCTGTGAAGTTCCTGTTTGCACCAATAAACTAGTTATACAAACTTCTGTGAACTAAAGGAAAAAGGGCAAGAAAATGGCACTGAAACCCTGTTAAGGAAGATAAGAAAATGCTGGACTACCATGAAAAACAGTACACAGAATAAATGATAGTAACAATAATATTTAGTGCTTACATAGTTCTGTCTCTCTAAATTACTCCAAAACATCACGAAAGAGATCAGACTGAGCCTCAGCGTGGCTGAGGAAAGGAGTTACGTGACCTGCCCAAATCAGCCTGTAAGAAAACTTGCACTTTCAGTCCAATTTTTTTTGTATTAGGCAGATTCTTGTGTTGCCAATTTCCCCGTGTCGTTTTAGCCATGAGCAGGGATGTTACAAAAGCTCTTTTACATTAACCCCCAGTTACTTAAATTGAAAATGAAAGCCCACAACACTTTTTGTAAGGAAATTTAAATTTTAGAAAAAAGCAGACACTGTCAGAGCAGTTCTACAAGCATAAGAATCCCATCATTATAATTGTCAGGTGTATTTCTTTATCCTGTGTTCAGACAGTGTTTGTTAGGCAATATGTTACGAATTAGGGGAATATTCAGCAGGAAAGGAGGCGGCGGGCTGAGAGCGCACAATGCCAACGCTCTTCCTTAACAGGATATTGATTCAGTAAGATGTGAGCCCAGCCTGCAAGCTATTATCCAGAAACGGAGCAAACTGAAAGCTGGAAGGAACTCTACCAGTCACCTCAACGGTGGTACCCACAAACATAGCCTGCCCTGGCATACGTCTCATTAATTTTTAAAGGTCTCCTAAGAAGATGGTTCAAAACCCTGTCAAGGAGCCCAATCTAGTGCTTAACTGTACCTGTCATCACAAGGATTTTCCTACCAGCTGACTTAAAGCTCCTCTTTCAGTATCACTTTCCAGCCAGAGAGCTTCCCTTTTATATTTATGCATATGGGTGTTTGGGTTTTACTCCTTTCCTACTTCAACTTTTACTTAGAGAACTGCATTGCACTGATAAACCAGGTGAACAACTGATAGCAGCCTTGGTTTTCCCCGACACCTTCATCTCCCTGGTGCACATCATCCCCACATGCAAAGCCTTGTCTTGGGCTGCCCTCTCAGCTTGACCACACTTTTGTTTACTTCAGAAAACGTTGCATGTGATCATATCAAAAAGCTTTTTTCAATTCCCAACATATCACCTTCGCCACTTCCTTGTCGTCTGTTGGTTTCTGACACCCTGCTACACGCAAGCAAAATTAACTGGTCTTTTGCTTTGACAATAAACCCCAACAAAGTACCCTTAAATCGCTTTCAGTGGAAAGTTCCTTCACAGAATCACAGAATGTCAGGGGTAGGAAGGGACCTTCAAAGATCATCTAGTTCAACTCCCCTGCCAGAGCAGGATCACCTACAGTAGGTCACACAGGAACACGTCCAGACTAAATATTTGTGCTTTTTTGTCAAATTTATTTGCTGGCCTGAAAGCCTATTATTGGCTTACACCACCTCTATAGGGATCTGGCTGGTTCACAGTTTTCTTCTGACAGGATCCCATAGGTCTCTGGGTACTTGTCATAGGTGGTTCCCGTTTCCAAAATAGACAGGGAAACTCTTTGAACAAAATCCACAGAATAGTAAGATCCATCTGTTTGAATAAGATCCAGCCGAGTTGTTTCAAGTGATTACAATACATTTCAGAGACACTTAGCAGCCAATTTTACTTGGCTTGCGGCTAAACTTCGAGATCTACTTTTTAAAGAGGAAGAATTCAGATCACGGATTTTCAGAATCTTTCTGAATTACGAAAAGTGCTGGAAATGAAGAAAAGTTGGGAATATATATATATTTTTTTTATAAAAGAGGACCATACACTGGCAGCACAGGATATGTGACTTCTTGAACAACTACCAACTACTGACAAAGCAGATGTGCTGCTTCCCCTGGCGCTGTTCTGTTCACAGCAGGAAGATGCTGGTCCCCAGGTGCCAAGTTACCCATCCTGTCCTCCTGCAGCACATTTCTCACGCAGTTTCTTTTCCCCCACCTGGAGTACTGCGTTCACTTCTGGAGTCCACAGTACAAGAAGGACATGGATCTGCTGGAGGCAGGTCCAGAGGAGAGCCACAAAGATGATTAGAGGGCTGGAGAACTTCTGCTATGAGGACAGGCTGAGGGAGCTTAGAGAAGAGAAGGCTCCAGGGTTACCTAATAGTAGCCTTCCAGTACATGAAAAGGGCTACAGGAAAGCTTTTTACAAGGGCCTGTAGTGATGGAACAAGGGGCAATGGCCTGAAACTGCAAGAGGACAGATTTAGATTAAATACAAAGAAGAAATTCTTCACCATGAGAGTGGTGAAGCACTGGAACAGGTTGCCCAAAGAACTTGTAGATGCCCCATCACTGGAAGTGTTCAAGGTCAGGTTGGACGGGGCTTTGAGCAACCTGGTCTAGTGGGAGAAAGGTGTCCTTGCCCACAGCAGGGGGGTTGGAACTACATGATCTTCAAGGTTGCTTCCAACCTTAACCATTCTATGATTCTATAACTTTTTTTTTGGCCTAAGCTGCAGGTTTGATCAAATTTCCATTAGGCATCACTGATTGCGAGTACCCACACATGCTGAGTGGCACATTAAAACTACTTTTTAATGTCTCACTATAAAACTTGCTTTCAATATCAAACAAAACATTAAAGATCCATTATTTCTCCATACCAGCTAAAGACTTTTTAATGAGATTAATTACAAGAAGAGAAGAACGTATTTTTCAGAAGATCAGTTGAGTATCACAATGCCTCCTCTTTAGCAACTTTAAATAGTGTCTATTAGAACTGATGTTATTTGAAAAACGCCTGCAAATATTTATAGGATTTCAAGTTGTTAAACTGGACACATTCTAAAACTTCCAGAAATAAACCTGCCATTTTGTTGTTACAGCTCACTACACTTTTCAGAGCCCTACAGCTTTCACGTGCCTTTAAGAAAAATGTATGCGCCTTGAATGGGAAATTATTAAGTTTTGCAGAAATGTGTAAATAAAATGTCCACCAAGATCTGTACATCAAATCTAAGATAAAGTAAAAGCTATCAGCATTAACCTCTCTTGCTCGACTCGCAGGAGTCAGTAAAAAAAAGTGATTTAAAACGGCTTTGTGTGACAACAGCTCTGTCACAATGGTGCCAATCTTCCCATGTAAAAGACCAAATAGCAGATGTGGGCAAGTGAAGAAAGAAACTATTACGTAATGAAATTTAAAAATACTGTATACAGGCAGCAAAGAAAGATTAGTTATGAATTTGGTTTTTAATCTCATTTCAGGCAGGGAGAAAAGAGATCAAAGAGAGTAAGCACAGGGGAGATGATGCCTCACTTGCTCACTAGATCTCTTTGAGGATATTACAGCTTTGTTTGACAAGGAAAGAACAGCAAAGATCAGCTATGTGGATTTCTAACCCCCTCGATCTTGTTTCTTGCTAAAGGTTAATATCTAGGAGAGGAAGAAAACTGACATACTTCTATAAAAGCCTAAAGGTAGAAGACAAAGGGTAGATTCAAGTGAGCACTTTTCCAGCTAGAAAAGAGCTGTTGCAGATCAGCGAAGGCACCAAGACTTACTTTTGCTGCTATTTTTATTACTAATATAAACAATCTTTATTTGCATGAAGAGTTCTAATTTTGCCAGAGGCACTAAGTGAGAGGCAAAGGAAATTATTAATGCTGAAGGACTGGGATAAACCAAACACCTGAGCATAGGGAGCTTCATGCAAAGCAACAGAAGACTGCCACAATTTCTGGGGAAAAAAACCCAAAAAACCAGGGAAAGCAGCCTACATCCTACAAGCCCAACTAACCAGAAGATGTGGCTAACCTGGCTGCTCTCATTGAGATACAAAGTAGAAATGCAAATTATACAAGGAAGGCAAATGACGATGCTGAAATGCAGTGAGAAGTTAGGAAGCACCAGTTTGGATTCTCCTATTCAATCAAACGTGTACCTGTTCTCGAATACGAAAGAACAGCTCTTTTGTGGGGGGCTTGGCTTCAGACCTTGTCACACACCCAGAGGTGATGAGCGCACTGGGCTTCCTGGTACCAACCCTGAGCCCCAGAAATGCACTTCTCAGCATATGCAACTGTGTCTCCTAAGCACTGCAAAAAAAGAATACATTCAGGACACTTTTAATATATCTTCGGTATAGGCCAAGCAAAAACAAGCAGACAAACAAAAGTATTCTCTCACAACTTCACAATTTCACAGCCAAGGTTTTCAAGCCAAATGAAAAAAAAGCCACAACAACCACAAACATCCTCTCTTTTGCTTTTCCAAATCAGTCAGTACTGCAAAACTTGCAATCAAATCACAAGAACTGGCAAACCTGAAGATATTTACAACATTATGAACTGCATTATGTCTTGGATTTAAATCCCTGAGAAAGGCATGTATTCCACAGGCTAAGGACATCGCGGTGACCTCACTTTAAGAGAAAGGACAGTGCCAAGGCTGACAGCCCCCCAGATTAAAATCTAGTCTGGAAAATACATTTTTCAAATGCCCTGTGATTCTGAAAAAATCTATCAGTCTGCCAAAGCAAGGGCTGCAAGATTATTAAAGTGCCAACTACAATTTATGCCCAAGACACCTAGCTGGCCATCTCTCATGTAACACACTGCCAAGGCTCTGGGTCGCCCATCCTTCAGGGTCCCCCACTTTATTCTGACTGAGGTCAGGTCTTCTCCCTCCAAGGACTCTGATGGCGGAGCTCCGTCCCTGACCATGCTTCCCAGCTTCTCGCTGCTTTCATCTCCAAAAAAAACAGCGCAAGATCAAACCAGGTGGGCTATTCCTGCCTATTTTAATTTTCTTTCATTATTAATGTCCCACTGCTCTGTTCTGGGGAGCTGCGAGAACAGCTGCGGCAAGAAAAGACTTGTAGTAATTTCTACTTACTGCTGTACGGTGGTATATATATGTACAACATGTTTTATGCGTTTGGTGCACTGCAGAGTTGATGTGAAGTGGGACAGATTAAGGGAAACCAACTTCAATACAGTCCTGTTAAGAGGTGGGAAACGGGCTCAAGCCTTGTTGTAGCCTGGCTCTGGGGAGGATGCAAATCAAGGCCTTTGCTTTTCAGGAGAAAGCCTGAACTCCCCCATGGCTGCAATTTACTAGGCACAGCCTGCTGGGGTGGAAATATTTTAACTATTCATCAGAAAAGAGAATATGAAGAGATGGTGAGGACATCCCCCTTGCTGCTGTGATTTTGAGTGCATTGGTCTCTGTTTGACACTAAAACCTTGCTCTCCTTGTGCTTTCTTTTTCCTCTCCATTTTGCTGCTGCCATGCCGATGGGAAGAAACAAGCCCAGCACTATTTAGTCATCTATGAGCATTTACAATGACCCTGGTGAAGATTTTTTTCCACTTTGGTAGCGTAACAGACGGATCAATTACTTTCCGAGACTTAATTTTAAAGCCATCCATTGTACAAACCACAGGTCAGGACAGCAAGGGTTTGTTTTGCAATCAGCTTCTGTGCGAGAGCGGGATTCCTCTCCATTACGATACTCTGGTGGCTCTTGAGCAGGGAAGGGGGTGTGATGTACAGACACGCTCACAAGCACAATCAAACCCCGAGCCCTCGGGTGGTGGTGTTGGTTGGTCACCTCACAGATTAGCTTCTGTTTTAACTGTGTAACATCCCTTGGAGAGAGGAGTTTTTCTCATACTGGAATATGCTGCTTGTTCAAGAGGAGCAGAGACGACAGGTAGAAATGCAGGATGGCGAAATAGGCACGCAGACATCTCTAGCAACAGAGCCACTACCGCAGATTTACAACATCCCTCCTTTCATGCCCCCCTCAGAGCCCTGTTTGCTTCCACACACACCTCCCCTGCAAATACAGACACTTTTATATTAAAATCAGCAGACTCACGGATAGATGGACCAGAAGGCTGCCTGGTTTCACCGCAGCTTGTGCTCTTCTGACATCACCGTGGTGCTGCTTTGATGATCTCATTACAACGGCTGCCTAAAATCCCTCTTTTTGCTTTCTTTTACCCCCATTGGCCAAAAGATTCAGGACGCCTCATGCAACTTCGACAGTGGAAAAGGGAGACAGAAGGGAGACAGGTAGGAGGGGAGGAGAGAGGGAACAGCGCGTGGTCGATGTGCCACCACGTTGCTCAGTGCTCTACTACAAGGAGTTTTGACATGGCAGTGATGAGCGTGATGTGAAAACTAGGGGGAAACATCTACGTGCTGCTCACTTAGTTTAGCCCTGCTTAGCCCAGCTCTACGGCAGAGAAAGACAGATCACACCTTTCCCTACGAGGATTGTGTAAGATCCCCACATCCATGGTGGGTTTGGCTCATATAAGGTGCATCAGCCTCTGCTCCTCACCTCACTCTCCATCTCAGCCAGCCTTCAGGCTTGGAAAAAAAAAAGTGGCATTAGAGTCCACGGTGTCATCTCCATCAGAAGAAATTCCATTCTTCTCAGCAAGATTCCCCACAGGAAATCTGTTTCTGTTTTTTTTGTCCAATTTTATGCAGGGGGTGGGGGGCTCTCACACACCAGAGAACGCAACTGCAAAAGGTTAATGAAAGTACAGCAAAAACACAATTTAAAATGCAGGGAAGAAAGTGAGGAGAGACAGTCTTCAGCTGCAAAAAGTTTGGGTTTATTCTCCAATTTTACTATAGGATGCAGCAGATGAATCTAGTGTTATTATTTATTGAGAAGTGTCCCATGTGCACAGTAAGGCTTTGCACACAAATGAGACAGTGTCTGCTCCATGCCAAGACACAAACAGTTTGACATCCGAATACACCAGAGACAAGCTCTCCGTGAAGTGGTGTGGATATTTTCAGAGATCATTGCTAGAAGTCTTAAGGGAAACAGGGTGTTTGCAGGCAGAAGGTGTTTCATACAGAGAGTCATGAATACATAACGCAAAGGAGTTTCTACAGTAAACAGGACACAAAACGGGCACGCAGATTCGGGAAAAATGTAAAATACGAGTATGAAATTGTTAACAGATGGAAGTTAGGACAGAAACTACTAAAAAAGGCTATGAAGAGAGGGCAGAATGGAAGGAGAGATTGGAGAAATCAGTAAGACAAGATTGAAGAGGTGGCCAATGCTGACCATGGAGCTCGATTCAGATCTGGTATCATTTACAAGCCAAGCGTGTGATGGGTGAACACCACCCCAAGACCTTCATGACAATGGGCTGGTAGGTTCTGCTATTCATGAAGCTGTAATTGCTGTGGATGAAGTACCTCATGGGAATATGGATCCCATTCAGAGCCCTGGTACAGTTTAGAAAACCTCTGGAGACCAGCATTTCTTTAACATTACCTATGTTTAAACAAGGAGTATGTGGAGGATGGATCGAGAGCCCTCCATCACCACTTTCCCCACAGTGGATTTGCCCATATCAAATCAGTTAGCCAGTGATAAGGAGGAATTAGGGGTTGCAAAACTCTACAGTATGATAGCCCCTCTCTTGAGCTTGAGTTTGGCTTCTTCAAATTTCAACTGAGGATGGTGATGGCAAAGGCATCCCATGTCTTTATTCTAGGCCTTGATGCCTCTCCACACACAAGAGCTCTGTGCCAAGCACTGGTCATTCCATGTCCCAGAAGTGATTCAGTCCTACAGCCTGAGCTTGTGTCCATGCCCAGAACCTTTGGGGAACTGTGGGCAAGGGAACTGCAACGACAAGGACTGCAGGGAAACTATTTAGGCAAACGCCTTCCCTAGGAGAAATACAGTGGAAGAGACCAAATCCCTGTTTGTAAGTAGTCTCCATGGCTACTCACCTGGAGCAGTGAGTCGGGCAGAGCAGCAAGGACCTCCTGGAAACTGCAGAAGCAGGAAGACAGAACTGTATAACGAGCGGCGGTATGGTGCTGATGAGTTAATATCACCCACATGAGACAGACAAGGACAATGGGAGTTTTGCCATTGTAAAACCAGAAGTTCGAGGGACTGCCATACCTTGTAACGCTTCAAAACACGTGTACAAGGATATATACTGCCCTGGCCAGACCCCAGCTGCTGCAAAATACCACTGCCCAAACAATAACCTTTCAATATGAGAAGCCTCAGCACAACCCCACTGAGCCAGAGATCCCTCCAAGTGCCCACAGGGAACTGCCACAAGCACAGCCAGCGTGACCATCAGCCCAGACCCAGCAAGGTTACAGGGAGACTGAGACACAATTCCTGATGTCCGTACGAAGTTGGGGGGAGTGGTTGACACACCAGAAGGCTGTGCAGCCATTCAGAGAGACCTGGACAGGCTGGAGGGCTGGGCGGGGAGAAATCTGATGAAGTTTAATAAGGGCAAGTGTAGAGTTTTGCACTTGGGAAAAAATAACCCCATGTGCCAATATAGGTTGGGGACTGCCCTGCTGGAGAGCAGTGCAGGGGAAAGGGACCTGGGGGTTCTAGTGGACAGCAGGATGACCATGAGCCAGCAGTGTGCCCTCGTGGCCAAGAAGGCCAATGGCATCCTGGGGTGTATTAGAAGGGGAGTAGCAAGTAGGTCAAGAGAGGTCCTCCTGCCCCTCTACTCTGCCCTGGTGAGGCCGCATCTGGAATATTGTGTCCAGTTCTGGGCCCCTCACTTCAAGAAGGACAGGGAGCTGCTTGAGAGAGTCCAGCGTAGAGCCACAAAGATGGTGAAGGGAGTGGAGCATCTCCCTTATGAGGAAAGGCTGAAGGAGCTGGATCTCTTTAGCTTGGAGAAGAGGAGGCTGAGGGGTGACCTCATCAATGTTTATAAATATGTCAAGGGGGAATGTCAGGAGGATGGAGCCAGGCTCTTTTCAGCGGCGTCCACTGACAGGACAAGGGGCAATGGGTGGAAGCTGGAACACAGGAGGTTCCAGAAAAATATGAGGAAAAACTTTTTCACTGTGAGGGTGACTGAGCACTGGAACAGGCTGCCTAGGGAAGTTGTGGAATCTCCATCTCTTGAGACATTCAAAACCCGCCTGGACGCGTTCCTGTGCGCTCTAGTGTAGGTGATCCTGCTCTGGCAGGGGGGTTGGACTAGATGATCTTTGAGGTCCCTTCCAACCTTTAACATTCTGTGATTCTGTGATTCTGTGATCAGGATCAGGTTTGTTTATGGAGACGCAAACCCCTTTCTATTTTGGAATTAGTGGGTACTTGCAGCTGAGGGAAATGCTGTGCAAGGTTATGTTGTCTGACCAAGGTCACATTGGCCAGCAGGGCAAAGAACTAACAAGCACAAAACTGCTTGCTGACTCCTCGAGTCAGACCATCCACTTCTTTCTGAAAGAAGCTACTTGTGCAACTACTTCTTTCCAGTAGACTCTTTGCCAACCTTCTGAAAAAGTAACTCCCAGAACTAGTTGGATTTTACATGCCCTGTTGTGGTGCTGACGTGCAGGGAAGCGCGGACAATCTCCTGTTGGCCACTACCATCCACAGAGGATGCACCATCAACAACTTAACCTCCCTGACCCCATAAAAACTGAAACTGGAGTGCAGAAAAAGAGCATGGAAAATTCTTGTCTCGGCAATGAACTGCCTTGGAAATGCACATAGTCTTAGCTGCCATTTGAATTTGGCCGGTGTGTTCATTAGCTAGATAATGTACACAAATGCATTTTGCTGGAGAAATGCAGCATAAACAATTAGCTCATCAGGGCTGTAGTGGGACGGGCTTTACTATTAAGTTATCTCAATTAGCGATTCTGCTCTGCCTGCACAGTGCGCTCAGGCTCCCCAAGGTTACCTCATCATCTCCAGAGCTTTGAAGGTTGCAGTCATGGGTACAGTGCTTCAACCTGAAGAGCTGCTGCCTTGCTACTTTTAAGCAATCCATGAAACCAAGGGTGCAAAGCCTCACAAACAGACCTCCAGTCATCAACCCATCTCAATGTGTTGTGTACTACGCACTTTGCAAGAAACTCTTCTTTCAGGTTTCAGAAGCAAAGGCTGCACATCAGAAAGGGACCTTTTGTTTATTTGGCCTGGCTCTTCCTTCCTTTGGGAGAGAAATCTTTGATTGATACAGGCAATTCCTAAATGTCAATATGTGCTTTCAGATGCATGGTCCACTTCAGTGCCAATACAGGGAAATGACAGGACATCCGATATTAGTGAGTATTGATGTGTGAACATGTGTAGACACACAGTGATGGTGGAAACCTGATGGCATGAAGTTTTGAAAAAATGTGCTATGGAAAAGAGTAAATACTTGACATGAAGAAATTACTGTGGGTCTTGAATCTTGCTATATTAGCAAGACCTAAAATGCATTACTACCCAAGAGTGACTTTCCTTCTCTTGGTATAGACAGGACAAGATATGTGGAGGTGGGAAAACAGCAGAGGAAGGCTTCTGGGTCACCAAGAGGCAGAGGAAGGGAGTTTGTTTGGAGGGTGGGAGCAGCCTGAACACCACTGCTGTGTAAGGAAGCAGAAGACAGATACTAGCCTGAGCACGTTGCCCTTATGCATCGTTTGTGACCAGTACTGCCTAAGAGTGGTAAAGTCAAGAGAAAAGGGAAAAGAAGTGTAAATGATTTGTAGAAATTAGAGCTCTTTTAGGTTAAAAATATCCATGTTAGAGGGAAAAAAAAGGGAACAGAAAGAGTATACAGGAAGACAAATGGATGCAAGCGGGATTTTATACTTTGTCTGGTAAGCGGATCCAAACAGAGCATTCCACAGGAACAGGGTATCCAACAGGAACAGGGCAACCAACAGGAACAGGCCTTCTATGAGCCAGAAACACAAGAAGCATGAATCTTAAACCAGGAACTTCTGCTAGCATGAGAAAGGCTCAGGCAAGACACCTCTCTTAAGGTAATGCAAAAGCTACTTGCATTTTTGATTTCACAAAAGAATTTGATCCATAATCAGACACATCTTTTGCTCTTCCTGGAATACACTGAATTGCAAGAAATGGCTGAGACACTGTGAGTATGTCAGGTTATACTGTGGGGTGGGGGGCCCTCAGCATGCGTGGACTCCTGCAATAAGAAGTCACCTCTTTCCTTAATCAAAACACAATCACCGAATACAAAGACTTGCACAGCTGGTACTGCAGTGATAAAACCGGACTTCTCCCATATTGCCAGCTTCATGTTTGCCCAACAATGTTTATTTTTTAATACAGTACTTTTTCAGACTCTCGAAAGATATGGTTCAAAGAATTGAAATCATTGCGTTACTGCCAGCTGTAATAATCCTAGATGTATCTCCAGTGTAGTGGCAGTTTGTGTTTTCTATTGAGCCCTAGCTCTTGGAGTACAAGGAATAACAAATAATGTGACTTTCATTAGTGATTTCCAACTGCTTTTGTTGGGAAGAACTCAGTCCCTGAAGGCTTCAAACCTAGAGGGTAAACACCTGAGCTTCAGTGTTGGGGCGTGTTTGCAGTATTTTTAATCCCCTGTGTGTGTGAAAAGGATTTTTTCATCATTTTAACAATCTAAAATTTATCAGACCTACTCTGGGGGAAAAAAGGCTCCCACTTTCAGCAGTAACACCAGGGTACCTATAGAAAGCAACGTTTGTTCATTTGTGCTAATAATTAATATATGGATTCCACATCAAATGCATACTGTTAAATGAGTCCTATAATCTGTTTTTATCCAAGACAGACCATTTTTGCTTCAGTTAACTGTTTGGAAGAGGAAGGGAAAATGATCATTTCAAGGTTGGTCACAACTCATATAATTGGAACAAGACTCACTTTAGGGCTCGAATGACCTCAGGGGCTAAGCCTCCCCCCAAATCTAGAGTTAAACTACAGTTTAAATAGACATAAGGAAATGCAAAGTAGGCTAGTTATGTATGAAAGCACCAGAGCTGCCCATAGGAAGCACAACCAAACCGTGTGTGCCCAGTTCCTATCATTCGGACCCAAGGCAATGCCAAAGTTCCCTGATTTCTGCTGGGCAATTCCTACCCTCGGTTTCTATTTAAGCAGCAAAATTTCTGTACTTGCTGGGGACAGCAAGAAACAAAACGGAGAAGAGGAGCTCCTCTAGCATGGCTCGTTCCTAATTTTATTGGCAGCGCAACTGGAAGCAGAGGAAGTTCTTCTCAGGGCTGGCAAAAATCTTCCATTCCCTCTAATTTTTGGAGCTTATTTTGGGCTGGGGAAAACGTGGCCGAGGAACTTGGCTGAACGAATACCTTCAAGCGTTTTCTCCTCCTGCCATGGCGCTGCCTTCGCAGACCTCAAAATCCCTTCACATGTCATTTATAAATAATCCCATCCATTGCCAAAGGTGGCGAGTGCTGCCGCCCTGACCAGCTCCTGACCTGCCGTGCTGACCTGGTGCTTAACTCGGAGCTGCTGCTGGCCTGAAGCACTCTCCTCCACACTCCATCGCATGCAGAGCTGGGAGAGAGCGGAGAGCTTTCGCTCACATTTGCTCTTTCCTTTTTTCATTTCTAGCACACGGGGTGGGAAGAAGGGCAATCAGGATTTGGGTTCGCAAGCCGCGCCGTAAGCGCTATTTCCCGCAGCGTCGCAGGAGCATATGCAAGTGAAAATGAGATGGTGAGGGATGTGACAAGAGATTTTTAGCCAGAGCAGCTCCTTCTGAGCGCATCCACATGCCTGCTGCATGGTTTTGCTTCTGCTTCTTTGCGTGAGCCGTCCTACAGCTACGCTAGCTGGTGAGCACCTGTATTTACAAGGCAAACTTAGCAGGACGTTAAGAGTCAGCGTTGGAGGAGACAAAACAGGAGAGGACACGCTGCCTGCTTCTCAGCCTGCTCTTGGGTAATTTTAGTACTTTCTCTGAGCACCTAGGCGGCATGATGGCTTCAAACTGTGGCCACCACTGTTAGCACAAAGAATTAAGTACATAAACAACATTAGCTATAATAGTGTTGTAACGTACATAACCTCTTACCAGGGAATTGGAAATTTAAGCTGATGTTTTCTTTTGCGGCAGAGGTAGGAAGCCAAGACAACACGTTAGGTGGTGGAAGTTAGAAGGGAAAAAACAATTTTTGCCAGACACTTACTGTGGAGTGCCTACAATATTGTACAATAATAAGCTGAAAATATAGACTTTATTTCCCTTTGGAATTCAAATGCTTGTACATCAACAGGGCACCTCTAATATCTAAGTAATAAGCATAGCAGCTCCATAAGGACACTATTGAAACTCAAATTCCCTCAATACAATTTCAGATTGACAGTGTG
This sequence comes from Trogon surrucura, assembly GCA_020746105.1. NCBI lineage: Eukaryota > Metazoa > Chordata > Aves > Trogoniformes > Trogonidae > Trogon > Trogon surrucura. Next base: position 9,107,362 of record CM036618.1, read on the forward strand.
AGCTCAGGGAAGAAAAACTTTATTACATTTCATAAGGTTCTCTTAAGCATTTTCTGAATTTAAAGCTAAACCCACAACCTCCGGTGGGAGAAAGCACTGCACTCTTCTCCTTTAAATCTGCATTCATTTATCTGATACACTGCCACTGGACAAAGTAAAAAAGCTTTTATCATTTCTGCAGACCTTGAATGTTATGTCGAAGAGTTCACAGAAAACAGTGACTGTGCCATATACCCAACGTAACTATCAAGATGTTTTGATTTGTTTCCTTCACTTCGGTATGTATAATGTACCAGTAAAGCTGATAAAAACTGTATGTTTTCCCTTTCTTCTTGATAGCTGGTTACACCAGGCATATCTGGGCAAAAAGCATTTGCTACACTGCTTGAAGAATCCAGGTGCAACGCAATCTGCTGGCCATTAGGTTATGAGATAAGCTAGGAAGCCGCACTGGTGAAATGGGTGCCTGCACAGTAGTAATTGAAGAGTTAATGGTTTTCAGTTGTCCCGGGACGAATGCAATATTTCTGTATCTTCTCAAAGTTTAAGATTAAGCAAGTTAAGAGTTCAAAGCAAACAAACTGCCTAATCAAACAGAAGATGCCCCACGAGGATTCTTTAAATAAATACTATTGCATTTCATACCATTACCTCCAATTACTCTAAACCTCTTATTTGTTTATGGTATCCTTGGTTCAAATGGCAGAACCTCGAGATCCAAATTTAAATGCTGAAGAGGTCACTTAGAACTGTTGACTGAACCCGGATCAAACCATAAAAGAGACTTTGTAATGAACTAAATATTTACTAATCAGATTATCTACCCGGAGCAACAATCTTTGTTGGTAGGCTGCCATTTATTATGCTTTCAATCAACCCTGTGGCTTCTAACAAGCTACGTTTTCTTTTTTTTTTTCTTCTTAATATAGAACTGCTTGTCATTCGGCGTGGTACCAGGCGCTGTTGTGCTCCGGGAGAGATGCGATGCCCAGGGAGAGGCAAAGGCTGACAGCGACGCCGCGGAGATGCTCGGCCTCGCTCTTCTCGCCGACTTGCCGGGGACAGCGGGCAGAACCTGTCGGCAGCGGCACAGCTCCACATTGGGGTTCAGCGAGACCTCTGGGGACGCTGTACCCTGTGTCGGTGGAGGTCAGGGCTCCACAGAGAAAACAGGCTTCCCCCCAAAAAATATGTTAAGTCATTTTAGAGATGCAAACGGGGGGAAAAAAATAAAGAAAGAGAGATTGTTTTTACCTGTGGAAGGATGCAAGTGTTATTACCCACACGTGGCAGGAGCGGGCTGTTAATTAGGAAAATGAGTAAGGAAAAAGGTTTCATGAGGTGCATGGGTAATGATCCAGGTGCTGCTAAGTATAAAATATGCTGAGAAAGATGAGCCCTCGCAGAGTTTAAGGAGATGGATTATCAAAACCACACAGTTGCGCTGACAAAACATACACATCTGCTTTGCCGGTACAATTAAGATGCCTGTGCTCATGGAACAGGGAGTGGGACAAATAAGTGCTTGGCTGTGCATCCTTCACAGTATGGCTGTGTAAGAAAACACGTAATAGTTCGTATCAGTACCACATCCACAGTAAATGCATCCATCCATTACACGGCTGCTCGCTTGAGTTGGAAGATGCAAAATAGCCCACTTGGAAATGTCTGAAGTCACAGATCTGCTAGAACAATACTCCCTACCAAGATATAGCACTCCCTACCCAGATAACTTACTTTTTTACGCATCCATGCTTAGTAGTTTCAGGAAATTTTCAGCATTTTTAAATCTAAAATCTGTGCGTTTTAGTATCGCCTTGTAAAACGGCCAGAGATTCAGTAACGCCGGCTGAAGGCTGTAACTATGTCCTTAACTCACCGCCACGTGTGTAAAAAATCCTACAAGCTCATCAGTGGTTAATCCGTCCCATCAAAAGTGCCACAGCGCGCTGACAAAATTAGAAATACAAGTTTGTTATTTTAATGAGTCACTGACATCTGCTGCTTATTCTTAGTTTTCAGTTGTACTCCCCTGCTCTGACATCACGGCACATGTGATTTTCATTTGGTTACCACTCTTAGCACTGCCTCAGTCCTTTATATTACTTTAACAGCATTTCTCCTCATTCATTATTTAACAATAACTTTTGCTTACCAAGCACATTTCAACACAACTAACTAAACTAAAAGCATGTCCTAATCTTTAATGAAGTTCAAATGCTTCTCCTGGGAGGCTGCTAAGTATCATCATCATTTTCTGGATAGGCAAGCAGATATTAAGTGATCTGCCAAGGTTGTAAGTAATCTGCAGCCCGTCTGTGGCACAGGTCAGGGAAAAAAATGTGCTCTCAGGAGCTCTGACTATCCATCCCCAGGTGTAAGTAACAACCTTAACCAGCTCAGGCTACTCTGGACCCAGAGCAAATGCATGGGGAGAGAAGGTGAAGGTGAATAGACACGGTGAAGAGGGCCCTGCAGCGAGGTCATCTCGTCTCTGGAAGGCTGCGAGCCTCCACGTTTGCCGACGACAACTTTTCTATCCGATAATGCTGAAACAAGGCAATCCAGTGCCCTGCTTGGGAGCCCAAAGGTCTTGAGATATTAATAATGGATTTTATTTTTTTTTTAAGTCCTGCATTTCACAGTCTCTTTTCAACTCCATGTTTTTAACAATGATGTTATTTAACACATGCCAGTATGAATAAGTTTATTCTTTCTTCTGATCCGCTCCTATAAAAGGAGCTTGTGTTACACAGCCTGCATATAATTCATTAAGCCAAATTCCCCTCCATCTGGAGGCTTATACAGTTGTTGAAAAGCTGTCACTATAACCTATTGTCACTGCAACTTTTTATGAACCAACCTACATTTTTATGTCAAAATTTATCTGAACAATTTTGCAGTACTTACTTTCAATTATTTCTCTATCATCAGCCTTTAGGTAATGCAGCATTCAAGACACTGGGATAAACTCTGTTTCTGTTCATACTGAAAATAAATATGGTTTTGTATTTTAACAAGAGTTATACAGAAGGAGACACGGAGACAGCTTCATGTGCACATCCCAATGGATGCCCAAACCAATGGTATTTATTGATTTCACCCACGCCTAAATGAAACAATCCTAAATAAACGCAGTGGTCTAAGTTAGAAAGAATGGCTGTAGAAAGGGATTCTCAATGAAAAAAAGAAAATGAAATTAGGCCATCTCCATTTCGTTTTAGAGGAAAAAGGCACACACGCATGCAAATTCCACATGTTCCAAAGGGCGGATACATAAAACGATGCACAGACGTAACAAGGACAAGGACCCACCGCAGCTGCTTTTTTTGTCTCAAGTCACAATTTATTGAAAGACATTCTTTCCCCAGCATCCCACTCTCTGCCAGATCCACCTCATATGTAAAAAGAGAATAAAAATCCAGCACATAAGCAGTCAAAACCTCCTCAGTTCTGGACAACTTGGGAAGAAGAAGCCTTACTGACTGACCTTCCAGCAACCAGGACATGTCCCTAGTCCTAAAACTCTGTAATAAAGTCCTCCAGATCACCTTTTCCTGACCTTTCATAATGGCTTTACAACAGCTTATGGCATTGCCTATACGAGAGGGTTGTACTGGAATAAGCCGTACTGATACGACTAGGACTAATCTGCAGCGAAGAGAAAGCCAGAATGCTAACACACAAATTAGAAGCAATACAGCTGATGCATAGAAAACCAGGTTTTGGCATGCCGCTCTACCACAAAATTAGTCAAGTATGTACCTGTGCTTGTAATATGACTTCATACCAGCAGCACGTTTATGTTCTAATAAAATTAAAATCATAACCTGAACTGGCACGGTTGGATCAGTAAGCTATTTAAGTCTTGACTAAGCCCTTGAGTTAAAATACTGTTTCAAAAGGGGGTGAAATATCAGTATATTTTGAAAGCTTGGTGTTGTCCAACTGAAATAGTTTCAAAGGCAGGACTGAAAAAGGAAGTGTCAGTTTTGGAAGCGACAGAGATCAATGTGTCTTCAATATGGTATATCTGGCAAACTGCTGTGCAGTAAAGAGTGACACATAACTAATGAAGCAGTCACGGGCCAAAACTCACGATTCTTACTCATCTCACGCTAAAACAAAGCTCTGTCTAATTGCAATGAGGGAGAGAAGCTGAGCGGAGTAGGAACAGTAGGGCTTGGCTCATGCAATGTATGTATGTATGTTCTGTGGGTAGCTCGACTGCAGACCATACAAGTAATTTAAGGTTTTATTTCTTTGGTAGAATTATGTATGTTTGGGTGGAGAACAGAAACAGATGGAATAAAAGGAAGCGCTGTCAGGTCTTATGTTCATAAGTCTAACTTTCTGAATATAGACACAGACACCCGCCCCACGTACAGCATTTTCTTCTTGTAGCACCTACCATCACATGAGCTGAGGATCAAGGCAGTATTATGTGAAGTCCTACACAGATAAACAGTAGCCTCGTGTCCCTGTATCTTAACTGAAAGGGAAGAGGAGGACTGTTTAACAAAATTCTCTCGACCAGCTGCTATTAAATGGCAGAATAGTCTACAAGCAAAAAGCAAAAATCCCAGTGGCTCAAACGTTATTAACGTAGGCTGGACTAACACTGCAAGGCCTCGTTTTACCAGACCTAGGCACAGAAATTCCTTAAATCTGCGGATCAGCAATATCAGCCTCTCACGCTTGACATGGTATTGGCTCTGTGTTCAAAGGCCTTTCACCTTGCGCTGACTTGGGCTTAACTGCCATGTTCTTGGATCCACTTTAAATGCTGAACCCACTGCAGTCATTTCAAGCACTGATTCAGCTACAGAAAAAACAAGCGGGACTGTATTTGTGATCATGCAAGTCCCGGCAGTGTGCGAACACCCCACTTCTGGCCTCACCATAGCTCTCCTGCCGGGTATGTGCTCCCTCTCTATTCTGTATCTCGTCACCGGACACATCACAGGTCTGCTTGGTTTCTGCACTGAAAGAGGCACGAATAGGGAAGGGAAGAATATCCCAGCGATCTCAAAAGAGCATCCTCTTCTTTCTTTTTTTGGGACCCAACTGCTCTGTTACATTCCTAAAGAGTTAGGCTTCTTCATCGTCTAGCTGTGTAGTAATCCTAAGAAGGGCACACTGGAAGCGGCACAAGCAGATTTTTCTCCTTCTGTCTTCATCCAGAAAAATCTCTAGCCAGCATACTCTGAGCAGTTTTCTTACCTTCTTCTCAACATGCTGTACCCTGCACGCTGTGGTCTCCTTTCAGGTCCAGTTTTCATAATGCCCATTAACAACAGAACTGAGAGGACGCCGACAGGAGGAAGAGAAACAAACAGATTAGATCATCTGTTTAATATCCTCCTGGTGTGCTCACCAGGTCTGAAATAGCAGCGTTTTGTAACAGGTATAATCTCTATTTAAAAGCTGCAAACTGAGTTCTCCATCAGAGATAAATTCATGGTTCAATCTGGCACCTTGGAAGGTGGATCTTGGAGGGAGCACACGGTCAGGACCCCGACAGGAGAGAGATAACAGCATGAAGACATATAATTGCTCTCTGCTAATACAGGGGGTGAACACAAAACAGGGTTTCTCAATAACAAATGGCCACGACATGCCAGCGAAAACACCAGCAGAATGAAATTCTGAAAAGGCTTTCTTCGACAGTGATGGGGATGAAAGCTCCACCTGACCTCTAGGTAGTGCTTCATACATTTATCAACCTACTCTAAATTTGAATGTGATTCCATGCAATGTCAAAGAGTTTAGACTCAAGAAGCAGGAAGGTCTTTTCCAGGTCTACATATTATGGGGGAAAAAAAATTTATTCTTTAAACTTTTAGACCAACTTTTCTGTAAACAAATGCAGGTCTGTGACCAAGGAAGCAACTCCCATTGGATGGCTTAATACTCATAAATGCCACAGGAACCTCAGGGTGGATACAGTATGGCTACAGGCAGGTATAATGTGCATATTTAGGATTATTCCTCAAGCCTTGTCCTGCTAGCTCATCTCACCACAGAATTTTTACATAGTTTAATAAAAAGACATTACAAAAATCTTATTTTAATTAGGCTAACTGATGTTCTGTAACCACAAAACCCACAGGTTTCTAAAGAATATGCAGACCTTTTTGGAAGTACAAGGGAAAAAATCCAGCAGAGGAGTTACATGTGCTCTCCAGGGAAGGTCCTTTCTGGCAATCTAACTTCAAAAAAACAAGATCAAGACCTTAAAGGAGCATGAGGAAGCCATCATCCACAGCCTTCTCAATGGAACAACCTTATCTCTAAAAATACACAATTATTCTGCAATATCTGAAAGGGATACTCAAAGGAAATTGAACACAAAGATTTGAAAAATTATTTTCTTTTGCTTTAATGATGGGAAGATCAGAAACAGTGAGGATCTCTGGGATGACCCTGAAGGTCAGGAGCTGTAGTGGGAGCTTCTGCTACTACCATTAGAGTATTCTGCTCCTCTGACAGTTCAGACACTCTGTAAAAAACAAAAGGTCTGTTATGAAATGATCTTTGCCTTTGGCGCTAGACCAAATGGCTCCTCCATGTGTCCTTTAAAACTGCTAAGCAGAGCTTAGCAGTCCTCACAGGGCTGCTGGATCTTGGGAGGAGAAACAACTGATGAAATGAAGGAGAGGACTTAGAGCAGCACTGGTTTCTCGTTATGCGTGATGGTCATACATCAGATTTTGGATGATCTGAGAGAATATCAAATACAGATTTTTTTTCCCTTGTATCCTGTCTTCAGTGGCTGCTGAAGGGTGAAGAAGTCCAAGTTCCTTTGCCAGTGGAGTCTATTAACATCTCTGACCTTTGGTGTCTAGGTGTCCAGATGTCTAGGTGTCAAGGTCCAAGGAGTCTAGGAAGACGCAGTTTAGTCTCCGTTCCAATGACCAAAACCTAATCTTATCTTGTCTTTTGGCCCAGAATGTGGGATAGGCTACGATGAAACTATTTTGGCTTCTCCAGCATCCCCTTTGTTGCTCTGTGTTTCAACTTCATTCCATGCAACCCATTACAACCTCTACTGCAATCAGGCAGCTAAAATCAACTGCCACCAACCAAGCAGATCATGAAGCACGAGCTGTAGAAAGAGCCCAGAAGGCAAACCTTCTGCTTGAAACTCTCTCAAGATTAGGCAAAATCCTGCTTCATTCACATGCAAGGGAAAATGCTATGAGATTTAATTAGGAGATAGGAATAGAGTGAATTCAGGCGGCTGGCAAGAGCTAACTTTGTGTTTCATGTAGTTCGAAGAGACTGTTCCTTGCGATGTGTCACCACTCAGCGCCTACCTGATGCAGGAAGGCTGACTTCAAGGAGCTGGTATTTCCCTATAAATACTCAAATAGCCCAGAATGAATGAACTGGAAGGATGGGACAGGATTTCTCCAATGGGTTTCTGAAAGGAAAAGCTGCCCTGTAGAAACTTGCCTGAAGTGGGAACATCTCATGCGTTTTCGGAGGAGAGGGCCCTTCCTTCTCCCCCTCTCACAAGAAACTTGCCAGGAGAAATGGGTAATAAAAACCATTAACAGTATTTTTTATTGCTACTGAGGAGGTTATAAAAAGAAACACCTTCCGTACAGGCTCAGGAGCTAGCCACTCTCACGGTTCCAACCGAAACAGCTCAGATCCATCGACCTTCGGGGAATACCATAAACCCCATCAGTTTGTCAGGTAGTTTCCACAGGCATCTCAAGCATGTTGAAACTTGGTTTAATTATTGCTGCTGAATAACTCTCCTCTCCTCTCCTGTTTGGACGGAATTTGTCATTGTTTTTGCTTTATTGTTGTTTTCTTTGCTACAGATTTTGCTTGCGATGCCTGCTGGGGTGCTTCAAACATTGAAGACATTTTTTAAAATGCTGAAAGGAAACTAATAATCATAAATAAATAATTCTTTAATTTCTCCGAGGAGTTGTCCAGCAAAAAGAGAGAAATCGCTGAAGTAGTTCAAATGCACAAAATAAGACAGGAGAAAAAAAAAAAATCTTTTCCAGAATCCCCCTTCAGGCTTTCTTTCAATGACCCATTGCAGTAAAAACAGAGAAACGCAAAGGGGAAGACAAATCTGATTTTTCATTTATACTGCAAAGGTGATCTACCCAAGTCAAAATTTCGGCTTGTTGTATATGACGGAAAACAAACCGAACCCCAAGATCCCTTTTGGCTTTTACTTTTAACAGACTATGTTAGCAGCCAAGGCACCAACAGGACAAAGCCACTGGGGATCTGGAAGGGAAAACAAAACAAGCAAAATACAGAGATACTGCCTTCGAAAAACCTCTGATAAAAAGTGATAGAAAACATATATTACTATGGCTGCATTGGATTTAGTTATTCAATACAGGTTTCTTGCTTTCTGAATTCCACATCTATCACTTCAAACATAAAAACCAAAAAACAACCTATGTCAGAAGCAAAAATAGTCACTTGCCAGAAGACTTCTACTACTGTCCATCATTCAGGGGGACATCTATTTACTTCCCTGCTTGAGGATGAGCAAGGGTAGGACATGGGTTAAGCTGAAGAGGTGTTAAAGAGTCAGTGACCTGAAATGACATTGTACCTCTGTTTGACAGCTTTAGGCTGGTGTGATTTTTTTTAAGTTGTGCATTAAGATGTTGGTTAATGTATCTTACATTCCATGTAATGTAGATTTTATGGAACTCGGCGTCCAGTAACAGGTTTTTTTTAACCTGTATAACAATTCAAGCTATGCTTGATATACATTAACCAGTACTTGACATTCCAGATTAGTTTTTTTCACATCAATCCTCTGGTTTCTTACCCAAATGACAGCACAGGCATACCAGTAAAATTGAAAAGGGAAGACCTTTGGACTGACACAAAACAGAACCATAAACAGAACCATAAACAGATCTACAAAGGCCAAACTGAAAGGAGACATTAATGGACTTTTTTTGGAATTACATTAAATTCCTCTACACAGGACTAAGGTTATACACAGATGACCACAAGCAATTGAGTTACTGTAAAATAACAAGTAATAACCAAGCTGCAGTAACACATTGTGTGTTTTCTCTTAGTATGCCCCTCCGGAGAAGCAAAATGAGCTTAAGCCACATGTGTATATTTGAGACTTAAGCTAACGTGTTTTTCTTTAGAAGTGAAGACAGGTTATAAGGAGGCACACAGTTCTCTACTGCAGCTGAGATGACAAAAAAAACACCTCGCCACATCATGGTAGCGCTGCCCACTGTGATCAGGGGTCCACAGCACTGCTCAGACTCAAAGTGGCTTTAAATTCCCAAGGGAGCTAAACCAGCCTCAACAGAAAGCCAATGGAGCACTGAAACGGGAGCTCTGGTACTGCCTAATGCATTCATTTTAAAAAATCCTTCATTTTAAAAAGTTTGCTTACCTGCAGCCTCTATATCCGCAAGTTCTTTATCTTAGAGGGCTTTTTTTTTTTAATTTACACACGTGCCCACAGCTTCAAAGACTGTGAAGAAGAGCATTGCTAACAATCTTCTGGCCACTGAAGGGAATGGACTACTTTGGAGAACAATGGCTGACAAAATCAGTCCAAAACAGATAAGCCACATAATTGAAATATTTCCCCCCTATTTCAGGAGCTACTTTCTCACTTTGCCCATGTTCTTCCAGCTCCACATTGTTCTGGTGACTTGTTCCATCAACTTAGTGGTCAGATCTCACTACTCAATCTCAACACGGGGAGCAAAGACACCATAATGGCTTTGGAAAGCCCATATAATTTCACACATCTCTCATTAAGATGGCTGTTTGTGGCTGGTATTGAAAAATATTTCATTTCTTTACCAGGCAACATACACTGAAGAAACTGCAAAATGGTAAGTAGCCCAGGGCCGCCCAAAACTGAAATTTTCTACTCCTCTCAAGAAACCTAAAGTAGTTACTCTAAAAACTCCCCAAAGCACTCAATCTGTTGTCCTACATGTGCACTCTTCTGAACATATATAGGGCTCCCTTTCCTTATTGCTATGGACAACAAATTCTATATAAATTGAAGTATTTCAAGCTTCCAGACGTGTCAAAATACACAATACAGTTGTTTACTATAAATTTGCAGTAATATGCAGCTTACATTATGTTTATAAAATGTTTATAAAATGATATTATTTAAAAATGATTGCATTTAATTGCTACATCCTAAAAGCACTGTAATCAAAATTAATTTCAATTTTATTCTCCAAGAGCCACTGTAATTTTTTAAGTATTCCAAGTAGGTGCAAAAAACCCAAAGCATGTATGAGGGCATCGATCAAGCAGTAGGATTATCGGGGTAAGAACAATAACAAACAAGAAAGAAAATAAGAGAGGTGAAGCAGACAATAGCAGCTGACTTAGTACTTTTTGCATTTCCTGAAAAGTGAATCATCTGAGGCTGATGCTATGAAAAAGAACATTTCTGCCATTGTTTGAAGTCATTTTACTGCAGCTTACGGAAATCATGTAAAAGAATTCTTTGTAGCCTAAAGTTGGAAGGAAAATGTTCCCATTCAAAGAATTAAGTGATATGCTGAATTACTGGGTTTTCATTCACTACAGTGGATGATATTGTTGTTACTGTAAAAAATACTCTTTAGGAAAGAAGATCACGTAACTTTTCCATAAATGCACCTCTAATATGATTATGAACAGATGTATTCTACATTGCCAAGAAGCAGAGATATTCTTTCTACCCTGTCACAGCAGCTCAAGCTTTCAGGGATCTGTGCTTACTCAAAGACGTGGAATGAAATTCTGAGTTCTACCAAGTCGCTGACTTCAGCTGGGTTGGCATTGTACTCCCACATAGAATCATAGGATGATTTGGGTTGGAAGGAGCCTGAAGGATGATCTAGTCCCAACCCCCCGCCATGGCAGGGACATCTGGAGGTTGTGAAGTCTCCTTTTCTGGAGACATTCAAAACCTGCCTGGACGTGTTCCTGTGTGACCTCCTGTAAGGTGATCCTGCTCTGGCAGGGGGGCTGGACTAGATGATCTTTTGAGGTCCCTTCCAAGCCCTGACATTCTGTGATTCTGTGATCTCCCACTAGATCAAGTTGCTCAACGCTCCATCCAATCTGGCCTTCAACACTTCCAGGGACGAGGCATCCACAACTTCCCCGGGCAACCTGTTCCAGTGCCTCACCACCCTCAGGGTAAAGAACTTCTTCCTTGTATCTAGTCTAAACCTGCCCTCTTCAGATTCTACCCATTATCCCCTGTCCTATCACTACAGGCACAGGCTGTCCTTTGCCTTAGTCTCAACAAACCACAATGAAAATGAAAATGACAATGTACATATAAAGCCTTAAGAGTTTTCAATCCATCCTAAACCATCCCAAATACTCACTAATTGGTCTTATATACTGCACATGTCCGAGCAGCTCCCAGTAGAGCGTTAAGTAGCTGCTTGTATTTGGTTGTACATCTGCAGGAAAAGAGGCGTGTGTCCTTGTACATCTTCTTTCAGTATGAGTGTGGGAGACGGTTTGATTATTTTATTTTTTTGTGTGTGTGCTTGGATTTCTTGTGATTATATTTGTTGTTACTTGCTTATGCTAGAAAATGCAAGCAAAAGGAACACACTTTGTACTGCAATTAAAATAGTGAAGATCACCTGACGTATATTGCTAAGGAGATGTCACCTTCCAGCTCTTGCCAGCATGAATTACCGATGAATTAGAAAGAAATATTCTTCAGGGCTACCTCAGACTTTTAACTCCATGAATGTAAGGAGGTCTTGAGGTTCTGAGAAGTATCCCAGATGGATGAGGACTACAAATAAGCATTCAAATCTCACTCCTGTGGGACTACATCCGCACACGATGACCTTTAACTTTTCAGCAGCATTGAAGTGAAGGTGTATTATTGCCAAATAAATATGCAAGGCAAAAGTTCTCTGTGCATTTGCAGTAAACATTGTCTGCCCAATACTGCTCTTGCAAACACAGGATATATCTTCTCTATCTTCTTGTTTGTTTTGCATTATATAAGACAAAGCCAAACAAGCGTATACCCTTCCCAGAGGTTCACTAGATGCTATCTTACCTATGCAAGCACTTCTGCAAGAAGGCCGGGCAAATTCCAGCAGAGCTATGTGAATTGCTGAGATTCTGGCAGAAACCTAAAGCTTGAGGGGCATTTTTGTTTCTAACATTTATGTGCACGCTGCATTTTTGCAAAATAAAACAAGTAAAGGGTGTAAGGACAGAAAGGTGCTTGTTTAAACGCTGCTTCTGCTGGGAGCAAAAACCTAAATATTTAGAGGAAAAGGAGAAAAAATCCAGAGTGAACTTGCATTAGGCTCCTCCACTCTGGAGCAGGTGACATGTGGTGTAGGAGCAAATGTATTTGTTTGTACGACTATTTTTAGCCATTCTTATTGTGCTAGGAACTTAGCACTGCGTTAGCACTTCCTCAAGCATTGCTGGGCTCAGGCAGATTTGCTTTGTTGAGTCATATAACATGTTTAAGCTACGAGGATCTCTTTCCATCAAATTGAGATAGACCACAAGTGCCAATGATGATATTATCTCCTTAGCCATAAAACCAGGTTTCTTACTACAGCATGAGATCACAGAGGACACCAAATGCAATTCTGGAATTAACAGTTAATATTATTTTTATACCTGACCTTAAAATACTTGTATGTCTTTCGGTTACCATGGTGCTTTATGTAGATCACTTTCTGCAAGGCATCCTTAATTACAAATCATACTACGGAGCAGGTCGAGAATCCAGAAATCGTTTTGCCAATAAGCAATTAAACTTGCAAGGGCATCATATCAGAAAAAAAAAAAAAATGACACAGCCCTCATGTACCACATACTAGTTTGGTGGAGACTATCAGAAGAACTTTGTAAGATGGCTGTACCTTTGGAAAGTGCCTGGTGCTAAGAAAGAATTTTAGGATCTCGTTTTTACAGAATTATTAAAAAGTGGATTAAAGCACAGGATATACTCTTAGAAACTACCTGGTCTTTTTGCCTCTTTTCTTTCAGCTAGGAAAAAGAAATTTTCAACTCCACAAAAAAAGGACTAAAATGTCCACATGCTTTGTGCTTCTACAAATATTAGGAAAAACATTTATAGAGGGAAATCTGTATTTCTCAGTGGATACCAACTATTTCTAGAGAGTTTGCAGTGTTTAGGATTATAGGAGTTCTTTCTCAGGTGCGTATTTGCAAGCATTTCTATTTGAACACAGATTTTCCATATTATAACTGCGTGATTACATTTACACAAATGCTAGGATGTTTTATGCATGTTTTTATTTGATGCTATAACAAATTTCTAATATGAGGCACCATCTGAGCACAAAATGTTTTGTTAACTGGGAAACTAAGACAAGAGTGGGTTCTGCAAGGAACACTAAGGAAAAAGGATATTAATTTATTGAGTTGGAAATTGGAAAAGTTAGAAATCTTATTTGCAGAGATGCGTGCTTTAATTGTAGGGAATAGGAGTGGGTTTTGATTTGAGTTAGCCCTGCTAGAACAAAAAGGACCCGATGGCACCACCTAGAAACTGCAAGTCTCGGCACTTCTGCAACTCCATAACAACATTTAGGCTTCGGCATCACTGGAGAGGAGGAACTTGCCAAAAATACTTCTGCTCGGTTTGGGTTCTCTTTGCTTCCTCTCCTCTCCACCTTTTTTTCCAACTTTATAGGCACCAATAAACCATCTACTTTTAATTTCTTTTTTGCTGCTTTTATAACGGCATACCGAAGCAATTTAAAAGAGTAACAGCTTTTGTTATTCTCTGTCAAATCCCAGGTCTCAGAAAGAAAAAAAGAGCAGGACCTACTGAAAAATTAAGATTATTAGTATTAGTGTATTGACTACCTCAAAGTCTTTTTTCAGTGCTTCCCTTAAAAACCTTTCTTCAGTTTCCTTCAGTTAGCTTATCCTTACATGTTTATAAACTATTTTAAAAAAATATTTCCAGTGAAATTTCATCTGGATTAAAACAAAGTTGATTTAGAAAATATTGACCCAAAGGAAAAACCAAAGTTAAATTCCACTGTCATTCTTAAGAATAATTTAATAACAGTGAGTATTCTGAGGCGGCATTAACCGCTGATTCTGGAAATAAGATACTTTGATCAAATATAAGTTAATTTAGACTCTGCTTAAGGTATAATCTGTATTGGCGAATTTTTATTAAAGAGATACAAAGTGTCTCTAGTGAAGGAATGGAAATGCAACAACCTTCTGATCTTCAAATTCCTTTTACTTCCTTTTTTTAACAATAAAAAGCCACAGTTCAACCTGTGATCCCTTCACTGTCCTTCAGCTAGCGAGTCCCCAGCAGGATAAACAGAAATGTGAGTGACAAATAATATGAATCACATCTTTTAATTATTACTAGTAATTATTGATGTCTAGCTGACCATGTCTCCTACCTCTGGACCACAAACGTTCAGAGCAGTCATGTGAGGGGCACAATTACAGGGCTCTCACCAACAGAGAAGCTCCTAACGTCTCAAATCACCTTCCTGGCAGAGGGCACGTTAGCTGGAGTCTCAGATCAGTTGTGAAAATAGAGTCTCCATGCCAAAATTCAGTTTACGCAGCAGCTCTTCCACGTTCACACCCGACGAGGAGTAACTCACCCCCTCTGGCATTGCTGCTGCTCTTGACTCCATTGATCAGAGGTGCCTCTAGACACAAGGGCTACCCCTTGGTGCAAGTGATGGAGCTGGTGCATCCCACTAAAACGTGTGTTTTCAAAGATGCAGGGCACCGCGCTATCTCTGGGGGCTGCGGAGACTCAAGGACTGAATATTAGATCAAAAGGCAGCAGTGTTTATGTAAAGGGATGTAGATTCTTCTGGCAACCTGAATTAAAAGAAAAGCGGATGCTACCGAGCGTGTTAACGTTTAGGTGGTGGAAACGCTTTTGTAATCCAACCTCCTGACACAGAGGGAACTTTGATCTGGTAGAACTGGGTGGTTAAAGCAGAGAACGAGCATGTCACTTGGAATAAACGTGAAATGGACTCTCCTGGAATACGACCGAAAGCTTCATTTCTGCTGTAAATGATTGTTTTAATTTACATGGAAGAGCTGCAGTAAATCTTCATAAAATTAAAAACAATACTTTATTAATAACACGAACAAAACCATAAAAGTTCAGTTGCTAGCAGCTATCCAGAATTACACGAGTAGCATCAAAATAATTAAAACTACTTGTGTTTCAAAAATAATAAATACATGTCATGACCCTAAGCAGCAAAACAACATTAAAATCCATTTGGTATGTAAATTCACTCGGATGATAACAAGTCACATATCTCAAAAAAAAGAAAAGAAAAGAAAAAAGAAAAAGAGAGACAGAAGAAAATATTTACTACATAAATTATGAAAGGAAAATCAAAGAATGTAAAAAACTCAGTTGTGTCTCTACTCATTATTTTGCTTTAATTTCATCTAACTTTGTGAAAAGCCCCATGGGCTAGGGACATTAATTTCTTGCTTTTGCTGTTTTACTAATTCCTAATGGAGAATTACAAAAGAATTTCAATCACATGAATTGGAATCATGGGAAGGACTGGGAGAGAAAATTGAAGAAAATTGCAGGATAGCCAGAAAGCTAAAAATAAATGAGTATATTCTAAATGCTTTTCGAAAAAGAGGAAAAATGTCCATGTCACAACCACAATCCGGGCTGGTTTCAGCACTGGAGAGACAGAAAGAAAATAATCTAGAGGAACTTAAAAGCAACAAAATCTCTGGGACCAGATGGAAGTTATCCCTGGGTATTAGAGAAGATCAAGAAAGAAACTTTCGGGCTACTGGCAAACATCATGGAAGGGCTGATAAGTTCCAGATGGAATACTGAAATCAGTAAATATGGCACCAGATTACGAAGCGATACGAAATAACATTTTAGTGTGAAATTAGCAATAAATACGGTTTGTAACACGGCAGCATATCACAATTTTGACATAATTTGACAAGTCGCAATATAAGACACAGTGTCAGAAGCTATCAAAGCAAAACAAAACAAATCTCCCAAGCGGTTTGCTGGGAGAAAAGCAGTTATTTCCCTCTGAGCTTTGACACAGCCGTTCCCGATCTCCTCCTGCCCAGCCTGGCAGTGTATTAAAGTATTATTGCTTTTAATAGGGCTGGGGGTCCAGATGGGAGCCAAGCTGTGCCAGGCACCAGCCCAGTGCTATCAGAGGTCACCCAACTCCAGTGACTCTACGTCCTAAACGGGTGAGATGGATGATTCCCAGTTGGTGTCAACACTAGAAGTCAAGCAAATTTTTCAAGGTCACAGAGTTGGTTTGAGGAGAAAAACTCCTATTTTCTCAGTCCAGGCCTTAGCATTAGATTACTATACCCAAGTGTTGTTGCCTTTCTGTGCATTAAAAAGAAAGTCCTTCAAAATTTCTCCTTCTTCACAACTATAATCAAATCTCGCTTCTCCTGGCACTCCACCGTAACAACTACTACTTCTCAATCAGATCACTTGGAAGAAAGATAGTATACTGAACACTATATATACTATATATACTATTCTTTTTTTCCTTGTAAAATAAGCCATTCCCAGAGATCTGCTGACTTCCTTTTCTCCTCCTGGCTTCCTCATCTCTTCCTCTGCTCATCACCTGCCATGGTCCCTGGTACCACAAGGATATCACTGATTCCATTCCTCCTTCCTTCAAAACCACTGAACTCTCAATCCATGTAGAATGTCCACCGTTCTCAAAGGCACATTTGCTTAATTCCCTGAAGTTTGTAACAAAATTTATGTCAAGTTAAGATGAGGGATGTTTATTTAAAAGGGGTGCAAGCACGGGTAAATGATCAAGATAGACAGCAATTTCATGTATTCCAGTATCTCAAACTGGAGAACACTCACTTGGATTGAGCTTCCAAGCATGTGAATGAGGTGTCTCAAGCATGTTGTTCCCCAAACTCCCTCTGTGGTCAGTCATGAGATGATTCAGACCTTCACGAGGCATCCTCCTCTGCTTACAGGCGGACTATCCTAACCTCGGTGTTTCATTTAATTGTTTAAAGTTAGATGAGATATATTGAGTCTCTCGAGGCATACTGTGAAATTCACACCACAATATGATATGAGTCACAGATAAAAGCATAAAAAATAAACTCGAAGCAATTATTCATCACCATGATAACAATGGAGTACAGAGATAAATGTGTGTGTCCTGGTTTGATCTAAACCAGAACCAATTCTATTTGGGGATTTTGCTTTTCAACTAAGTCTGTTCTAAGAGACTGCACTTTCTAAAAGTTAACAGTGTATTTTTGCAGACAGTCTGCTTCTAAAGGTGGCAACACTTGAGATTTATAGTTACTACCAAGGATCAGTATGCACAGAATCACAAAATCACCTAGATTGGAAAAGACCTTTGAGATCATCAAGTCTAACTATTAGTTTCATGCATAAAGGCTCTTGCTTATACTTGCTCCTACAGTAACCAAGGTCACAGCTAACTCTTGTGCAACATGTTGGGTTGCCAAGGAGTAGAAGGGTTGCAAGGAAATAACAAAACTCACACCTACAGGGAGGAGCAGACAGGTGAGGTGACCCAAACTTGGCCAGCAAAGTATTCCATTCCATATATATCCTATTCAGTATAAAGCTGGGGGATGGCGGGAGTTAAGCCCTCAATTGTCCGTGTCTGAGAGGGACTCTGTCTGCTCTTCTGCCTTTGACCCCAACCCTGAGTTCCCAGATCCAGCTCCTGTATCCCGCTCCCCGCTGTCACTCAGTCTGGCATCTCCCCAGTGCCGCCTGCTCTGCAGCATCCGTGGGGACCGCTATGGAGGGGGGAGTTTGGTTCGATATCAGATTTATGTGTATTTGTGTATGGTTCACTATTTTTATTATTTTCTTATTAGTACTATTATTGTTTCATTGTAACTGTTTTAGTTTTCTTCCAATACCGAAGTCTCTCTGCCTTATTCCCTTTTTCTTTCCCCTTTGGGGAGGGAGAAGGGTCAATAGCATCTGTCAGCATTCAGTGGCCAGCCTAGCTGTAACCCTTGAAAAGGTGTTTCACCGTAACCCTCTACCCTACTTTGTGATTGATGCCATATACATTAAAAAAAAATACAAAATCAAGGATTGTGGTGCTTTGCAGCAGAAGGAGGGACAATGAAAAAGAGCCATGAAGTTTTTGTGAGCTAAAGTTTGACAGAAATGTAAAACAATGCAATGTGGTCTCTGAAGTAGGAAACACATTTCAAATATAAATGGTATTGAACTTGACCGCAAGAAGGACTTTGAAAATGCCCTGGAGTAACAGCAGACTTCACTCTTGAAAACACCATGGCAATGTTAGGGAAGAGTCAAACAGCAGAGTGACCGGGAGGCAAAGGGCTTAGGCACCAATGTCAGACACAAAATAAAAGCTGAAAAACCAGCCCATCACAAAAAAAGCACACTCAGAGTAATGTTATGGGCTGCATTTAAAAACCAAGAAAAAAAAAAAGAGACTTAAAGTTGATACTCTTGATCTCCAATCAGCTGGAAGTCACATTTTTCAACTTAGTAATTTTGGGACAGAATAAGGTAAGATATGTACCCTAATGAGTGAGTGCAGGGTAACACTGATGAGCACATTATCTGTATGACCTAGCAAGTCCTCTCTGTCTCTTTTTCTTTTAATGAGAGCAGCTGTATCATGCAACACTACACTATCAAGACTAGACTCACCAGTCAAACATTATCATTTCCTTGGTCTCCTAAGTCATAGCCTTGTTTTCAGTCTGAGTTTTTCCTCTTTCCCCTCCCAACAAATATTTTAACTCAAGTTATGAGAGAGAACAAAGCCGCTTTCAGGATTAAAGAACAAAATCTATGAAAAGCACTCCAAGAAGCTTAATTCATGTAGCTGAGGAAATAAATGAGAAAAAAACCCCAATTAATTAAAAAAGTCTTCAGTCCCAGTCCTGAATCACTGGAAGGCACTGGTAGATAATACGCAAGGAATATGTAAGGATCAATCAACCTGATGATAAATGCGATATATGTGATCTGCATAAAATATCTTTTTAAGTGATGGCAAAGTAAAGAAATCACAACTGACTGAAAGGAAAACGCAAAGGTTAGGTTGTATCAACCGCCTCTTCTGTCTTTCCATAGGAAATGTAGAGAAAGTTACAAGCGAAACGTTCACCCGGAGCAAGAAGTCTGTGTTTGACAGAAAGGGAAAAAAAAACTCCACAGCTATCAGGAGGCTCTGAAACAGTGAAATGCCTGTGCTGGAAATAACAGTCACAGCTTCACAGGTACCACAGGTACTTAGAAGGCTTTTTAGCTCTATCAATAAAAAAAAATAATTACGTGCAGCCATCCTGTACTGAGCTACTGAAACGTTTTAAGTTTGTGACTCCAGCAGCAACACTGCAAGTGCTGCGTAATGACGAATGTATTACGTCCTGATAATGTGTTCAGTGCCTTATGTCAGAGCATCACAAATCTTTACTCAGCCACAACAGTCACTCTGAGCTCAGTTATGCTCCGCAGTATAAACTTTGCCTTTCTCAATGTAACGTTTATCCTTGGGATATACGTTATGCATTTTCCATGCATAGAGCTTTCAGATTTTCTTTACACTTCTCAATTAATATGTTTTATTAATTGCAGCTTTCTCAGAAGCCTGTAAATATGGCAGCCGAGCATCCTTATTTATTTTCGTTCAATGACCTCTGTGTAAGACTCACTTAGTTTTCTCTCTGTCAGGCACCTTGGGATGTGTATTTCAAGCTGGATACTTTTTTCTTCTTATCTCCAGTTATTATTATTTGTTTGTCTGTATTACGGCGGCATCTTACAATCCCAGCTGGGGCTATACACACCAGGAATACATAAGAAAGAGTACCTGCCTCAGGAGAGAGTCTCTAGCTCAAAAAAATTACGCAAAAACTAAGAGACAGGGAGAGGACAGCAGAGAAAGCGATGCGAAGAGGTGCCGTGACTTGCTTAATGTGATACATAGATAAGAGCTGCCTGGACCCCATCCTACCGCATAGACCCTGCATGATGAACCGTCGACATCGGCAATAAAAATAATTAATTTCTTGATTTTTTTTTAAAGCACAAGAGAGAAAGCAACTCAGCTCAGCAGTTCTACAGCAGTAAGTCCTGCAAAATCAACACAAGAGGCTTGGTATTATCAGTCTGGATTCATGCATGAGCAGGAATAACCATGATGTCCTTACTTTACTGGTGATAACAGTCCTTAATATTAGATATCC
Organism: Trogon surrucura; assembly: GCA_020746105.1. Lineage (NCBI taxonomy): Eukaryota > Metazoa > Chordata > Aves > Trogoniformes > Trogonidae > Trogon > Trogon surrucura. The sequence continues at coordinate 9,127,627 of CM036618.1, forward strand.
CTGTCACTATGCCAGCGTTAGGTCTTTTGTCTCCAAGAAATATGACTCATATCATGAGCTTTACCCTACATCACTCTCACATTTAAGGTGGGGATTCTGCACTGTCTTCTTCAGCACCACAAAATGGTCTCCAGAAAATGTCTGTTTGAGGGAGCACAAGAAGAAAAGGACAACTGCAATGAAAATAAAAATAATGTTGCATTGCCTAACCTATTAGGTGACTACATGGTTATGTAGGGGGAAGAATGAAGAGATTGAGATTAGTGCATCAGCAGCCCAGACTCTGGAACAGATATTAAAAATATAATTAAGAGATGCTGGGGCTGTAACACGTATCCTGTTTGTTCCAAGCAGCACTTTGCTGGAGCTGCCATTGCTTTCCAGTGCAGAGGGATGTTAAAACCACAGGGGATTCTGCCAGAACTGCTGTTCTCCAAACCTCTGCTCACCTCCAGGGTCTCCATGCCATAAGGCAGCAAGGATCAGAGAAGGCACTACACACTCTCAGCTTCTGCAGCAACACAAAACACTGCCTGATTGAGCCCAGCAGATTCAACACTCTTGGGATGTGGCTATAGAGAGCTACGACCGAAGTTGTGCAGACCTCCAGCAACACCAGCCAACCATCACAAAGATGGCCCAAGGCATCTTCTCTGTGTCTCTTATTTTACTTTCCCAGCAAGCTGGACTTTTAATGCAAGGTCTTGGACTCTAGGCTGTTCCAGAGCCTTGGTCCTAAATACCTGAAAGATTGTGCCAAGGTGTTGAATGAAGATGTCAGTCAACAGCTCAACTCTTCAGGTGAAGGCAATGTGTCGTGGCCAGGAAGCTGCAGAGAGGACTCCTGCCATGCTCCAGGACAGTAAAAACCACAGCTCGGGCCATATAGTGGGCAAATTTCTTTGAACTTGCCATCCCCAACAAAGATGACACCAAAGTAAAGCAAACAAAAGTAACCAAACAAACCCCATAGTACTCCACTGTATATACTTCCTAACACACACCTCTACCACAGACACAGCTGTACAGGTCACAGACACATCTGTGTGACCTGTACAGGACAGAAAAGAGCAATTCACACACAAACTACGTGACACAGGACTCTGAATCTCTACTCAAACGCATCCAGCTCTGGAGCCCCCAACACAAGAAAGACATGGAGCTGTTGAAGCTTCATGTTGAGTCCAGAGGAGGGCTACCAAGATGGTCAGAGGGCTAGAACACCTCTCCTAAAAGGACAGACTGAGTTAGGCTTGTTCAGTCTGGAAAATAGAAGGCTCCGGGGAGATCTTACAGCAGCCTTCCAGTACCTGAAGGGGTTCTACAAGAAGGCTGGGGAGGGACTTTTTACAAGGGTCTGTAGTGACAGGATGGGGGGTAATGGGTAGAAGCTGGAAGAGGGCAGGTTTAGACTAGATATAAGGAAGAAATTCTTCACTCTGAGAGTGGTGAGGCACTGGCACAGGTTGCCCATGGAGGCTGTGGATGCCTCATTCCTGGAAGTGTTCAAGGCCAGGTTGGATGGAGCCTTGAGCAGCCTGATCTAGTGGGAGATGCCCTTGCCATGGCAGGGGGGTTGGAACTAGATGATCTTTGAGGTCCCTGCCAACCCAAATCATTCCACGATTCTGTGATTCTAAAATCGTGTTCTCAAAGACATTGATAGGGACATAAATTGTATCCACGTGGGTTATGAATATGTATTTATCCTCCTAGAAACTAATTTTATTTGCATAATCTCAAAATGCAGTGTGTTCCAGACTCCAGCATAGCTCCAATTTCTTAGTAGTGTTCTGAAAAATCTGTCGGATAGCTCTTGCAATTCATTTAACATCAGGCAAGAGGAGAATTGTATTTTATATAAACTGTGTCTTTATTTTTCCACAGAGAAGGCCAACAAAGACCTTTGAAATTATCCAACCTGACCTCTTGCATAACAGAAGCCACAGAATTTCCCTGAATTGATTATTGTTTGATCTATAGTGTATCTTGTAAAGAAGCATCTAACCTTCATATAAAAATCAACAGTGATGGAGATTTAGTGCAAAAATCTCTTGGTATATTGACCTCTTGGTCAATTGCCCTCACTGTTGAAAATCAAGGCTTAATTTCCAAATTTATCTGCATTTGTCAAGCTTCAAATTCTCAGTGCTTTGTTTGGCAGAGGTATTACTTTAGTTTCACAAGGGTAACATGTGCATTGTTTATAATAAACAAGGCAGGCAGAAAAATGCATCTTCTTTCCAAAAGCAACGATTAAAAATGAATACGTGCCAAGTAGCTGACTCACTCCCCCACTTCAGTCAGAGCTGGTGCTACCAATTGCCTCCCAGATATCTAATGTCCAATGATCTGCTGTATCAAACTGAAGACATAGTCCCACCACAGTCATTGTGCCTTTAAACGAGCTAATTCGGTTCCAGTAGCAGCCTTGCCGTTAGGAATCAGGCTGATGGAGAGGGCAGGAAGGGATCAGTCATCTCAGACCAAACGCGGATTCAGGGCCTTGTAACACACAGGAATAACCCAGGAGGCTTTCTACAACCCAGCTCACACGGGGCTACAAAAGAAGGTGGCAAAAGCTCCACAACTTGGCAGTGGTAACAGCACTGACATATCCAGAAGCAGAGGGGAAACCTCTCTCCCTGCTCTTGGTGTCTTCTAACTTTCTACTCCAGCTACAGAAGACAAAGCTCCATTGGTCACGGGACACAAGATCGAGCTCTTCTGGCCATGGAGATCTCCATACACATGAGCACAGCAATACCAAGAGGAACAGGACTGACAAGGCTCATTTAGGGAATTTTCATTATCTTCAGAACAATTCTTAATAATTATGAGATTGGTGCCTAAATACCAACATCTAGTACAACAATTAAAAAGCTACAGTGAAGAACAGACCTTTGACCTAGGCCAAGTAACTCTAAAAAGCTTCTGCCTTACCCAGTGCTTATCTCTGACTGATAACTGCTCTCCTCAGCCCAGTTCAGAGCAATCCTCTCTCAACTGCTTTTATACAACATTTTTTGCTGCTTTATTTATTTTTTTTCTTAGTAGGAAATCTGTTTTATTTTCCAGGATTAAAAGGTGAACTGGAAGGCTTTTTTACCTGCCCTGACTAGAGTTCAAGTTTCTTTATTTCCCCAGAAACTACTGATGAATCACTAACACCTGAAAACAAAGCCCGACCTGGATTCTCCGTGCAGCCTCCAGCATTTGTGATTCATCAACCCCTGCACAAGACAACACAACTTTCAAGTCGGTACTTTACAAATGCAGAAAATGCTGTTTAAATATTTTGCTTTGAAACACACTTGCAAGGTTCAAGGCCACACAAATACGCTGCTAAACAATCTAGAATGCTAAAGTATTATTTAAGCAAAAAAAAAAAAGTTATTTATTGAAGTGATTTCAGTGCATGGCTAAGGAGCTGGCTGGCTGGCTTCATAGAAGCTATTTCTCTTTGTGGATGTGCTCACTCATCGTGAATCCTGCTGGATACCAGAAGAATCCTATTTAAGCTTCTGGTAAGCAATTTGCTTGGTTTACTAAATTTTCCAGTCACGCGTCCATGCAAAAGCTGCTTTCACTTCCCACTCAAATTCTCCTTTCTGCCCGCTATTTGTCTTTGCCACATCTGTGTTTATTGTGCGGCCATGGGCGATGGCACGCCTTCGCGGCGAGGATCTGCCCGATACCCAATGCAGGACTTGGCTGCCTCTCAAAGGTGACCTGCCAACCAAGTTGCCAATTTATTTTTTTTTTTCATCCATTTTCAGCCACGTGAGCCAAACACCCCAGCAGAGAACCAAGCAGGAGGAAACACAGCGCCTGGTTTCAGACTCTCCCTTCTTGCCGGCGTTCGCTTCGCCCAGCTATGGCTGGCTGGCTTCCGCGGCGCCGCGTCCCAGAGCGCACAAAGCGAAGGCTTGAAAGTACACTGTGGTTAAACTTTAAGTTTACTACTTAAGTTTTCTCCTCATGCTGTGTGCTTCAGTGTTGACAGTTAACTCGCATTTAAAACAACCCTCTGCAACAGAGCTGTCAGCCGGAGATGTATCTGAGCCACACAGACCCTTTAAAATTCTTCCCTGGCTGAAGGGACATCAGTCAGCCAGGAGAGACCCTTACCTCTGGGTTAGGAGTCTGAGGGATATACACAGCATAAACTTTTTTTTTTTTCCTCCCCCCCCCCCCCCCCCCCCCCCCCCCCCCCAGTGATACTATGCAGAAAAAATCGAAAGCAAGGAAAATCAGGTCATGGTGTGCAAAGGGAAGGAAAAGTATTGATTGTGTTCCTGGAGGAAGCATCTGCACTGACCCCACTACCTTCAGCCAGAGCCTTCCGATGGGATTTGTAGCAGTCGGGGCCTCTTCAAGGGACCTATTTTTACTGAATGGGTACCTTTTCAATCCGGTTATTGCAGTCCATCTCTGCAGCTGGCCTTAAGCTGGGTTTCATGCACATAGCACAGAAGTAAAAGACTCACAGAAGGGACATGTGTTGAGAAAGCAGCTCAGAAGTGGGGTGAAAAGTTTTCAAGTGAGGCTTTTCACCCCTGTACTGGAAAACACATCAACAACATCTACTACAAATCACACTGGCCACATTAATAATTACATACGGGTTTTTCTCTCTCCAATTTTACCTAGTTGTCACAAAAACAGCCTGATAAAATAACTCTTTATGAACAATCTTCGGGAACATTAACCCAGCAAGCTGTAAGTAAAAGAAGGAAGTGATAGGGCTTCCTCTGACACCCACACAAGACACTTGGGAGAGACAAACTAAGACAAAACCAGAATATATATATTTCTCTGTAAGAATACAGCTGCATTTAAAAAAAAAAAGAGTCTAAAATCCAGGTGAACAACAGGAATACCTCTAGCTATCTTGCATGCCAGATCTTACCTTGTCCATATACAACAGGTGGCCTCACGCACATCATGGAGCATCCTGTAACCTTCCCTGACGTCTCGTCCCAGCCACTTAATACAAAACAGTACTGATGGATACTGTAAGCACTTGCCCAACGAGAGGTTCTTTGTAGCGTCTGATCTACTTAGATCAGGGTTCTGTGCTCTCATTATTACTTCACGTTGTCTCGTCTACACTTGCTGAAGATTGAGGAATAAAACCAAACAAACCCCCTTGTGCCCTCAGGAAAATAAATTCTTGCATCATCGTTAAGCTTAAAAAGAGAAAATTCCCATAGCAAATTGTTGAGGGTGCTTTGTCCCATTTGCTTTTGAACAGCCTTTTCTTCTTCAAAAGGCAGGGTGATAATAACTGGGTCTGATTTTTAATATTTACAACTCTTTGATTCATTTTAGATGTTTATTTGGCAGTTCAGCGTAGAGTTGACCTACTCTCTCATCAAATACCACTCAGCACCCTATGAATCTGACCTGACTGAAACCAATTCTCTTGGACTTTCCTGCCAATGGTACGTTAATTAACAAGCTTATTTCTAAGAATAACAGAAAATTTCCAAATACAAAACATCATTTTATTCCCCGTTCACCAGTTACATTCCAGAGCACTGCCGCTATAAGCACTACGGACAGTACAGCACAACAGGAGCTCTGTCAGTAAAGTAAAATATTGATGAGACATAGGGTTGTGTGAGGCTGTTAACATGACTTGCCTCTCATTTAGCACTCCATCGGGCTGTACTGATGGCAATGATATCACCGGTTCCGGATGACTCTTCCAGGCAGTAGCAAAAAAGCGAAAAAGGCAAGAAACCCTCCATGCGCAAGCGCCGGGCACGTGGAGCACACTGGAGGCAGGTGAGCATGCAAGAATATTTAACAGATGTCTCCTCCTCTTGGTACAGGCAGACCCGCAGCTACAGATCACCTTAAACAGCATTACCCAAAAGAATTCCCTACCTAAACACCAACAAAGACGATTAGAGGTGATAAATGCACGGCGATGACATGGTATCAGTGTTTTGAAGACTGCAGTGGCACAAGCAAACACCTCAGCAGGGAACTTTGGAGGGAAAAGCAAACGTCTATAAAAGCCACATCTTGCTGCAGATGTAATGGAGGAAAAATAAAACAATTGAACTGCTGGCTGTCCCAGTTGGCAGGTATTTTAGATTCTAAATGGCCCTGAAAACCTACTACGGTATAAAATTGCTGTAATTTGAAAGACTCCTAATTAAAAAGCTATAACATTAACTTTTGGTCCCCTCCCAGCCCCCACTTCTTTTCCTTAAATATTTGCCTCCACTGTACAATAAAAATGAAATAAAAAAAGTGTATCTAATCACTGAAGGAACTGTATCAGGCTGAAGATTTAGAAAGAGAAAAGAAAAAAATGCCAGAAAATACACACAAGTTCAGATTTAGTCAAGACTACTGACATGTACAGCAACCCAAAGCCTTAATCTTCCATGAAATCCACTATGTAATTTCTTTTTTGCTCATTCCAGCTAGATTGCCATTCTGATTTGATCACAGGCACTGCATAGGAAAAACAGCCATTAGCTCATCCAGCATATGCTGATAGCGCAGGATTGTCCCCTAATATGGTTTCTGCTGCGATATCCCATCCAATTATGCAGTCAAGAGTAATAGAACTTCCTCCACATTACCCAGCAATGCAGTAAGGCTCACTATCAGCAGCTGTGTCCCCAGCTTAGTCTGATGCTGTCCTCTTTTACATCTTTGTTTAAGTCATCAAATTCTCATTGCTCATTGGGGGGAATCTCTGCTGCCTCTCTGTGAAGGCCAGTTACAGAATTACAGAATAGTTTGACTTGGAAGGGACCTTCAAAATCACCTAGTTCCAAACCACCTGCCATGGGCAGGGACATCTTCCACTAGTCCAGGTTGCTCTAACCTGGCCTTGAACACTTACAGGGAGGGGACATCCACGACTGCTCCGGGTAACCTGTTCCAGTGTCGCACCAGCCTCACAGAAAACAATTTCTTCCTAATACCTCATCTAAATCTTCCCTCTGTCATTTTAAAACCATTACTCCTTGCTGTGTCACTAAGGGAGTGGAACATCTCCCTGATGAGGAAAGGCTGAAGGAGCTGGGTCTCTTTAGCTTGGAGAAGAGGAGGCTGAGGGGTGACCTCATTCATGTTTATAAATATGTCAAGGGGGAGTGTCAGGAGGACAGAGCCAGGCTCTTCTTAGTGATCTCCAGTGACAGGACAAGGGGCAATGGATACAAGTGGAACATAGGAGGTTCCAGAAGAACATTAGGAAAAATTTTTTCCCTGTGAGGGTGACAGAGCCCTGGCACAGGCTGCCCAGGGAAGTGGTGGAGTCTCCTTCTCTGGAGACATTCAAAACCTGCCTGGACGCGTTCCTGTGTGACCTACTGTAGGTGATCCTGCTCCGGCAGGGGGGGCTGGACTAGATGATCTCTAGAGGTCCCTTCCAACCCCAAACATTCTGTGATTCTGTGATAAAAGAATCCCTCCCCTTCTTTCCTGTAGCCCTCTTTAAGTACTGGAAGGCTGCTATAAGGTCTCCCCAGAGCCTCCTCTTCTGCAGACTGAACAGCCCCAACTCTCTCAGCCTGTCATCACAGGGGAGGTGCTCCAGCCCCCGACCATCTTCATGGTCCTCCTCTGGACCTGCCCAAGCAGATCCATGTCCTTCTTGTGCTGTGGGTCCCAGAGCTGAACACAGAACTGATGGTGATGGAGCCATGCCCATGGTTGATGGATGGACAAGACACATGGGTGCCTCACTGCTGCATGACTCACGAATCCTGACAACCTGCTGACTTGCTGCATTTCTGTTGTCTTTGCAAAAAGGCTTTGCAATTTAGCACAAAATAAATTAACGCTGTTGGAGGTTCAGCTGCCTACACTTTAGTGTCTACCGCTAATTTAAGTGCCTGAGGTAACTCAGACATCTGCACCAGTCTGATTGCTACAACACAAGTCCCACAGGAGACCTACACCCTCCTGAAGCTGGTGAGGTACTCCACTGCATCTGTAGTATCTGTAGTAACTACTTTTCGAAGAAATTGAGTCTTATCCTTTCTATCTGAGGCTCAAATGCAAAAACCTCAACAGACTGCCTGCTGAATACACACTATGCTAACACAGACCTTCACAGACATATATGATGATACAGCCCACAGTGGAGATTAGCTATATTTACAGGTTGGATACTCGTCATAGTTGTACACAGCTTCCTTTGGAATTATTCATGGGGTTATTCCTCTGTTCGCACTTATTTAAAGATATTTGTTTTGCAACACACTTTTCCACCCGTTCAGGCATATTTCCATTTATTAATGCAGCTGTGTCATCAGTTCTTCAGTGTCACCACTCTAAATACTTCGCAAGTCCTGCTGCTTGGGAAAATATATGGCTGGCTTCTGCACAACTAGTGCAGAAAGAGGTCAGTTTACTTCCCTTACTACTTTGTCCACCTCAGTCCTGCACCAAACTTCTTGTGGAGCCCTTGGTCTCAGTATGAGAAACCACAGGAAATTGCATGGGATAGTATTACCAGTATAAACTGCTAAAGGTTGTCATTTACCGTTGCATTTAGACAGGGAGTTCCAGAGGTTAGATACTAAAATCTGGATCCAGAATAAGAGAAAACCAGATTTAGGCACTTAAATAAACAGTATTCTCAGCACGCACCCATCTCAGTCACATAAAAGGCATTTAGAGTGGGATGCAATGAATTGTAGACTTCTGCAGCGCATAGATTTCTCTGCATCTCAGCAAGAGATGCTTCCTTTGAGCTTCCCTCAATGCCTGTCTACACTGTGTGTTTGCTTCAGTTATTTTCAGCTGTAGGAAAAATCTTTCAGTGAGCAATAGACTGTGGCCATTTGCTTATTAAATATTGTCCATGTCCCTAAACCATTTTAGCTTCCAGAGACAGAAGCACTGCTAAAATGTCTGTATTATGTGATTCTGTTACAAGTTAGGGTGTGTTTCTTTCCCTGTTGCACCCGACTTTTATTACCTGACAGTCTGCTGTACATGTGTTGCTTTGCTAATCTAGGTGTTCATCTCCTTCTAGAGTAGGACTGCCAGTTGCCTCTGTTGATCGAAGTATTAAGAATTTTAAGAATGCAATAAAAAACAGTCAGGACTTAACTTTTACATTGTTCTTTAAAATGGAAACAAAAAGTCAACAGGAAATTATAGTCCAGCTAATTTCTTCCAGACAAAAACTAAATAACTGATACTGATTAATCAATTCATATTGGGGAAATGGTAGGAGTGGAAGGATAGAGGGCTGAATAATGCAGCTGGATTTCTAAGGTAACTTCTAAATGCCACATTTTAGGACTTTTTAAAAAGACTTAAAGAGTTATTTCCCGCACCTAGATATATGGACCAAGAAATGGATCTTCTTAACATCCCATTAAAAACAACCTCAAAAAAACCTTCTAGATCAACTAAATCCAAGAAAGATCCAAATGGAAAAAAATGTAAGAAATGGGTCAAAAAGGTCAAAGCTCACAGCTTTCCACCCCAAACAAGCAGAATTTAAAAGCCAAAACCATTCTTAACCTGTGGTTTCACAGCAACTGCATCGTTAATCCTTGTCCATTCTCACCTTCTGGTCCCCAGGGGCACACGCTTGCCTGCCCAGCACCACGACTGCTGCCCTGCAGTGATGGGCACCCACGTAACTGTCGGCAGGGCTGTGCTGGGAACCGCAGACCTGCCTTATGAAAATATTCCGATGTTTGTTTCCACTCTCCTTTAGGCACTATTGATACTGCTGCAGACTTTGACACTTGAAAGCAGAGCTTCAACATCTCACTGCCGAAAATGTGCAGGACTGGGAATTGGAGAAGTCTATTTCTATGGTTTCATCTTATATAAGGGGAGCAGGATTTTTGGATGATTTTTACTCTCCTCTATACTCTCCTGGGTGCAAGAAGAACCCAGAACTCTGTGTCAGGCATTTGGACTTTATGTACCATGAACCATACATACACACTGTCTCCCAAAAGCCAGCAAATCCAGTAGAAAACTCCCCAAAAGCAAAAAACTCATTAAGTATCTGCAATTCAAGAGAAAGCTGAGTGAGTCTCAAATCCTCCTGCACTTTATTCTGGGTTGTCTTGCTCTGCTGCTCCACTGTGGGATGGGGAGGCAAGAGGCAGGTTTGTGTGTCCGTGCCCTTAGAATACTGAATATTATTTGGAAATGTTGAAGTGTTATAAAATAGTCCTGGAGACTTAGGAAGTGCGAGCCTGAATCTCCTCAAGCTGAGGAGGCAACTGAAACAGGTCTTCTATTTCATAGGTTAGTGGTCTGATACTGTGGTTATTTTATAAAATTAAAGGAATTTTTCATATCGTTTCAGACATGTGACTATCTGGGGCTTGCCTGGTGCACTAAGAACTTCTCTGCCTCCTAAAAGAGCAGCCTGGCTTATATCTACAGGGAAATGCTTCTCTCCAGAGCCCAGCAACTTGTGATGCCAGCTCTCTTACAAACACTTGTTATTCAGATCGAGATAAACCCACCTCCCAGGCCTGAAGGTTCCCTGACGCATGCCGCTGTAATTGGATTTTTCACCTCCAAAGGACACATGCATCCTGGATTTGCAAACTTCAGACAGACTGACTTTTAATAACAGACTTACTTGAGAGTCAGTGGCACACGAATATTCTTGCAAGATCAGAAGAGGTGTTATTTGCAAAGTTAGAATCGTCTTTAAAAACACACAACTAGCCCAATAAAAGTAAACGTGTAATTACAGCAAGATCCATTCTTAACTATAACATTATGAAGTTATGATCTGTATCAGTCTGAGGGACTGAGAAACAATTCAGCCTTCAATACTCTTACCTTCATTTCACTGTCCATGGGATCTGAACTCTAAAATTGCCCTGTAGCTCTGAAGCCTTACTCCAGGACTGCACGACTAGAGACTACTTTTTTTCCTTCTCTTGTTTTAGTGAAAAATATTTTTGCTTGTTTTTCTTTTCTGTGAGTCTTTTTGTGTTTTTCTTTATTTGTTTTGGTTGTTTTGGTTTTTTTTTTTTTTTGCTTTTTTAAACAGCAGAATTGCACCTGCTGGGCTTTCATTCCTTTTGTCAAATGCAGGCCATAGCCTTTCCTTCTTGAGACCTCAGCTTTTTGATTTTCCTCTGCAATATGAGCAGAGCATCCACTGCCAGGCCTTGGAAGGAAAAAGCTTCTCCAGAGAGTGCACACCTGACCTCGGAGCAGAGATGATGAACCTGCTACTTGGAATACTCTATCCAAAAACCCTCGTTCCCCACGGTTTTTGACAGTTTTAAGATCTCCTGGTGCTACACTGTTTTTAAAAAGAGAAAGCTGCTGCTGACCTTTTGTCTCGTATTCAGATTTCCTTAAATCCTCTTTTTTTTTTTTTTTGCAAGGCATACACTGAGAAATGCCACTCGGTGGATTTACTTAAAGGAATACTTGGTTTCCATGTCCCAGATAGGTTTAGCTGTAAGCCATGGACAGTTATGGCACGCACAGATACACAGCTGAAGATGCTGGGCATGCTCTGAACCGTCAAAAAGTAAGGCACCTACGGAGCTTGTAGGTAGGCACGGTCAGACAGCAGAAATTTTTAGGTATACAGCTTTGGATTTTGGTGTTTGAATTTGACTTCCTTGTCTCCCCGCTCGGGAGCACCCTACTTTATGGCTGAATCGAAGTGACACGGCTCCAATTGATTCATGGAAGACAGCTCTGCTTTCAGTTTTAAAAAACAAACATTTTCTAACCATGGTTGTTACAGGGAGTAATGTGAAATGCAACCTGATCATTCTCCAAAGCCTCAGAGGTCATAAAGGAAGCCAAACCAACTCCAAATTTATGATGTTGTAAAAATCTTACGATTTTGGGGACTGCGTCATGACATCTGAACATCTGGAGATGGCAACACTAGAAGTTACTAATGCTAACAGGATGAAAAATGTGATAAAATAGACAAGTAACGTGTACCACAACAGGGCAGATGCTCGAGTGTTTTATAACCATATAAACGTTTCATTGTTATGACACCAAATGAGATTTGTCATGCCTTTAAAGTCCGTATTTCTAACACTGTCACCATACACCTACCTAGAAGGCTCTCAGACGTTTGGGCCTGAGAAATGTGAGATCAAATATAGAGAGGTAATGAGGCAAAACTCAAAAGATGAGTCCAAACATCTTAAGAGCTTCGACCCACACTACCCTGGATGGACTCTTATGCCCTGTTCGCCAGGAGCTCAGCAGCATCATTGAATGCCCTTCACTGCAGCCTTCAGTGATGTGACAGTGAGTAACATCTGTCACACAGTTTGTTTTCACATCCCTCTCCTTCTGTGCCCAAGTCTTACAGAGAGACCTACAAGGGTTTACATATTGCTAGACACAAGGAAAGGTCTCCCGGGTGCCCCACTCTTGAATGATTCTAAAATACTCAGTGCAATCTGATTAATTGCTGCGTTATGTTAACAACTGAGTGTAATCCTAGTTACTATGTCATCGCTGTTTAGACAAAATGAGCGATATGATTAAAGGGAATATTTAAGAGCTAAAAAGGCAGGGAAAAAAAACCTGGGCAGAGAGCAGTATTATAAATACAAAAATGGCGGAACAAAAGCAAGAAAACAAATGTGGACATTTAGCAACACAATCCAGCTGAGGACCTGACATTTGTGGTAGGCTTGACAAAAAATGTGGTGAAGTCATAAGTAGGATTAACACAGCAAGCATCTTTCTCTAACCAGAGTTTTAGATCCCAAACAGTGCTGTAGCTAAAGGAGTTTAATTTTCCTTCATTTTCTCCACAAAGACTTTCACGGCACATCATCCAATAATTCTGCATTAGAAGAACTGTGCTCTGATGCATGCACCGATGTCTCTGGAAAGAAGAGTAAGAGGCTTAAAATCAAGAGTCTTCATGGAAAAAAAAAATCAAAACGAAACTTATTTTCTTTAATAATCACCACCCAGAGCTGGAAGAACTCATAGGATCATTTGGGATGACTCGATTTTCAGATCTACTTTATTTTCACATCTAACTGCTCCTTCCAGCCACTCAGTATTCTTTGCGAGATTTACATGTTCTCCACTTCAGCTATTTTCCCATGTGTCAGCACCTAAGCAATCATCTTCCAACCTTCTTTCAGCAAACTGAATAGATTTTATGGCTTGTTCTCCAGGCCTGGATAACTTTTACGGTCCTCCTTAAGACTTGCTTTAGTATTTTTCCATCTTCAATCACGGACATGAGAACTGGGCAGAGCATTTAAGCATCAGTCTTACTAACAGAATAGACTTTAATCAAAGTACAATTTCTACTTTTCCTTGTTATTTCTCCTTTTATACAAGGAAGGTCTTTGCTGTCTCTCTTAATTACACCATTACACTGACAGCTAATTTTGAGGTGATTATCTAGGAAACTCTGATGCCCTTTCCCGAGGGCTTTAAGAGTGGTTTAAGCCTAGTGGTTTAAGCTATGAAGCCTCAGATATTGCTGGCTTCAAAAGTCCATCTCATGGGGCAGCAGAACAGAAGATGTATCCAAGATTTGATTGCAGCAGTTGAACAGAGCAGCTTTATGCAGAAAGGTGGGTTTCTATCCATAAATCCAACCAACAGCATGGGCAACCAAGCTGCAGTTACATATCCTCATCCTGCAGTCCTTGCTATAAATGCAAAGGGGCAGACAGGTGAGACAATCATGTTTAAAAATGGTGCTGTTATGTCTTTCACAGTTTGCTTCTAGAATCTCTTCCCAAAAACTCTGAAGTCTGGAATCACATTTTTTGCAAACAGAATTATCCTATAGGCATGTCACAGCGTCTTGGTTTCTTGCCATCTTATTTTGTGTTTTCCTGGGGTATGGAGTATTCCAGATCACCTTTCTCTATTTTGCCCAACTCCCTTCAGTCAGCTGTGATTCTTTGCTAGCAATGGTGATACAGAATCATAGAATAACATCCTATGATTTGATAACATTTGGTAGAATTTAAATCAATTTACCTTCATATTGCTTAGTACAATTTGTTCTTGCACCGCTGCAGGAATTTTAAAACGCTGGGCCCTTGCCCTGGCTGTTTAGGGCTCAAGTGTGGTTATAGCCTTGGAGTACCTCATCATCTTTAATGTGCTTATCCTCAAAAATACCTCCTTGATGTGGGTATTCTCCCCTCTTCTACAGTTACTGGAACAAAACACGGAAGTTCAAATCCACTGCTGTCCACGTATAAATGCTACTGAAATCAGGAGAAAAGAAGTACTCAAACATCTGGATGACTTGCCGAAGACCTCTGTGAAGAATACGGTCAAGAGCTAAACCCAGACTCCTCAGATCTCCCACTAGGTCCCTCACCACTCCACTACAGACCATTCAGGGTCCTCCACTACCAGGTAACACAAACAGAAATTCATTATCAGAGATTAAACATCCACAACAGGGACGGTGCCTCCTGCAAGTGTTATTCACTCACAGCGTGGTGGGCCAGCAGAGTACAGACACTCTGAAAAGGAAGCACAAGCTGTGGTTTGTTGCAGATGAGATTCCCCACTTTGTGCCTCAGAGCCAAACCAAGGGTCTTGATTATTTTTTTCCTTGCTCAGTTTGAAGAGTGCCCCATCTCCTCGACAGTTTTAAAACATTGTTCTTTGTATTCATTTTCCAGCTCCCCATGGCCTCCACAGATACTCCATCATATTCCTTTATGGTCTTCCCACATAACTGAAGATGAGCAATTCGATCAGAGACAGTAAACTGCTTTATTTGTGTGGATTTACCTCAAAATCTTGAGGTTGAGTGCTGTCTCTGCCGAGGAAATAATTTTCAGTAATAGCAAACTCCAGTGTGATAATATCACCGACAATCCAGAAGAAAATTTTCTGACACTTTTCTGTTCACGAGAAAGAGCAAATACCTTGTTTATGCCTAAGCTATGTGTAATGGGCCAAGCACTTTCTACTAGTGTCACAAATGAGAGAAATTTGCATTAATGAAAAACAGCAAAAGAAAAATGGGAAATAAATGTATGCAGCGAAACACTGGGCAAAGTTCCTGCCACTTGAACGATTCAGTATAAGCAAGATGTGACTTTTTTTCCCTCAGCAGGTGGATAATAGTAATAATACTTACAATATCAATAACCATTTGCAGAACATGTATGCTTTTCACATTTAAATCTTTAAGTACTTATACAGTTTTTGCTGACACAGATGGAGAAGTGTGAAGATGGGCTTTATGTCAATACCAGACATCCAAAAGTGATCTACAAGGTCCCTCTGTAGCCAATGAGAACAGAAAAGCACACCAAAGACCTTCAGCCCACCGATTTTAGGATGAGAAAAATCACATTTTGAAGAGTGCTGTTTCTTTCTGCTGAATGAAAAGGGAGGCTACAAGCTAGCTTCAAATAGATGCCTAACACTTGGCTGGATAAAGACATACAAGGTGAATCAAAGCTTCTTCAGAAGCTGTCACGTGAAACAGTATTAGGCTCCAGGTTTCCCTGAACTTTACCTCATGCCTCATCTGCTAGATTTAGACTGTTTCCAGGCATGCAATGGGGAGCTTCCAGGCACTGTTGGAGGTAAAAGTAAACGGAAAGGCATGAAAGCGGACAAGATTAAAAAAAAAAATAAAAATCATTATATATGACAAAAAAGCACCTTCCAAGAGAAGGAAAGAAACAAAAGCTGAGCTGGTTCATGTACGCTTCACCTATTTCATTTTTAGTGCTTAAGTAATAAAACAAAACAAAGATCAATGAAACAATTTGAGATTTTCTGTTTTCATACAAGAAATTTCATTAAAAAGAAACAGCTTTTTCTATTATCTTTTTTTTTTATTTCATTAGGAAGAGTGCAAATACAGTTGAAAGACTTGATGAGTCGGGAGAAAACCAGCAGAGAGAAGAAACGTTTTGTCAGGATCAGGAGAGAGGACGCAGATGTGCAGAATGGCCCAATGAGCAGCAGAAAGATTGCTGTCTCCAGGAAGATCGCTTTTTCAAGGGAAATGTTGCCAAATCTGTTCTTTCATTCCTACCACGAGACACAGTTCATGAGCTCAGCCTTTCCGATGACTGACGTAGCCTCTTGGCCAGGCCTTCAGGGCTTGGTCTTGATGACACTGTCAACTTCTCGGTTTGGTCAAGCACTGACAAGCTCAACTTGAGCAGCAGCGAACCGCACGGAGCGCTGCTTCTTTGCCACTGGCCTGACATCATTATATTTCCCCATATAAGAACAAACCAAAGACTTGCTGCGAATCTGTAATTTTACAGACACTTTCCTCAAAGCATCTCCATTTTTAGACAAGTCTGTTCCAAAGCTAGGCTCCAGAAGTCTGTAAAAGTACCTCGATATATAGATAGATTAATATCTAAAATTATGTGGCGACGGGCTCGCCCTACATCAAGCAGAAGCTTGCTTCTTCCTCAAGTCAATTCCTCAAAATACTCATGCTGCGCAAACTCACTTCTCACGCTCTTTCAAAAGACCTTCTAGGATGGAAACACCCCAAAATGGTCCAGCAAGAACTGGACCTCTGCCTAGGAAGGAATTTCAAAGGTGTCCATGTTCAATTAGCTCGTAAAAGTTATTCAAGGGATCCAACAGAGATAGAATAAAACAAAGTGAAGTATATTAGTCCTGTATCAGTAGGAGGTGGAAGTGAAAAAAAAATTGGGAGTCCTCAAGGGCAGTCACTAGTAGTTTTCCTGAATCCCACTGCTAAAATATTGTGTTACAAATGCCACTGATTATTCATTTTCTTCCTCTGAAACCCCATCACTGTAATATTAAATAAGATTGAGGGAATTTCATTTTGTATCCAGTATACACTAAGCAGACGGCGACCCACTATTGTCTGCTCTAGACCATTAACTTTATTAAAAAATGCAACAGAGCTGATTTCTGAAAAAGCAATTTATCAGTCTGCAATACAAATATGGTAGCAGCTGAAAGTTATTTTCTTTGAATTTAGGTGTTCCTTGGTCAGGATGTGCCGTCATACTCTCTAAGCTTGTCAAGACCGATAAAAGCACAGGTCATAAGTGTATGATAGGTGTAATTGCCTTACTCTTCCTTATCTCCCCTTTAACTAAAATGTGTAAGCTTGTATTGCATTTCTTTACAGAAAAAAAAAGATAATTATTACTGTCACTGTCACATTCGTTTTTGGTCTTGATAACAAATGAATTAAACCTGGCATCTGACCAAAGATCCTTCGGTTTACTCTGTCAACGCTAATTCATGATACAATACATTTTGCACTGATTGATGTAGGGAAGGAAGGATGGATACGTACTGTATGAAGTTTGGAATTTGTTTCACGTGGAAGATTTTGATCCCTACTTACACTCTATGTTCCAATAAAGTAAGCATGTTTCCAGAGGGAGGGGGAAAGAATTCAGATGACAAGAATCCCTAGACATTAACAGACATCTTATCATCAAGCCCTGAAACAGTTGACAGAATTTGCCATTACACTGTATGAACTCTTTACGCTCAAAGTGCAACAAGCAGGTTTTGAATTTGCAAAAGCAGACAGATTTCAAGAGCAGCTTGAACTGTTTTATGACTTACTGTGGTTACAACAGCCAAAATAGACTGAAGACAGAAATAATCACACCTCATGCTTGAGAGTACATACTCATTTGAGAAAGAAGTCTCCCTTTGCTCAGTTTGCTGCAACTCTATTGAAAACACTGTGAGTTTTTCCTCCAAAAAATGCAGGTTCACATACAAACTACTTAGTGTATCAATATTCTGTCCAGTATATGACCATCCCTAGTTTACTGAACAATTACATCAAAGCTTTCGGCAGTGGCAAACTTTGTGGGCAGCTGTAAACTTCATTGACAATATACAACCAAATAAAGGTTTGCCTAAGAACTCCAATTCATAGCTCGATGCCAAATTAGCATAAGTGAAATATGAGTATTTGATATAATAAAACATGAGCTGCAAACGCCTAGCCCATCCCAGGACAAATGTGAAACCAGAAGGTATTTTAATGAAAAACTGGAAGCAAATATCACAATCTAATGTTTAAAAGCTGTAAGAGTTAATTTTAGTTTGAAAGGAAATCATTTTTCAAAGTTCTGTACTCTGTTTAAAAACAGATTGAGCAAGTTTATTAAATTAGCAGACCACTGCATTTATGAAATCCATAAGTCAGATCAATGGTGCACAGTCAGCTCTAGAAAGTAATTGCTGGCTTCTCTCAAAATGGACAATCCAAAAACTTCCAAGGACTAGTTTTTCCCTCCATTATTTATAACAAGCAAAACATGGTGCAATAGATTCTAATTCATAATGCCTTTTTAATGGTTTTATAGTACAACATTTGGACTCATTTCTAATCTCTATGGATGACAGGTTGCCATTATTGAATTTCCATTAATATGAATTATGGGTACAATATATTTTACCCAATATTTTCTGCTCCAGGACTAACATGATTCTCTAATAAAAAATCACATGGTCAGCAATTTTTTTCCAGCAATAGAAAGCCACTGGAGATGGGATAAAGACGGGATAAAGAAAGCCATTGGAGATTAGCCTTGCTACACCACCACGCATCTGACCTTGACCTCACATCCATCTGACTCTACAGAGTCACCCACCATAATTTACATGCACATTTATGGTGGTTAAAATGCCAGAATTTAGCTAAATGTTTAAATACAGCTTCCAAGTGGCAAGTCAGGGCTTGCTCAGTGGGCCTTCCCTCCTCTGGCCAGCTAGAAATTACTTGGTCATTTGGGCCGGTTAATGCAAGATGAACGAACATGAGCGGAGTCCTGTCCCTCTTGTGCACGCCTCCAGATACTGATTTGTGTCTGAAGAACTCTCCCTAAAGAAAACAGCTCTTAAGGACAGGCAGACTCAAGCACATTTCGCCTCCTCTTGTCTTGCTCTCCAGCAGCAACCTGTCATGGATATTTCTCCATAGGGAAGCCTCAACCCACATATAATAATTAAAACATACTAAATAGCAGGCATGAAAACAGCCATCCTGAGGTCAAAAGGGCTGGCTTGAAGGCAAGCATACTTCACTTTTTACCAGATGGTTGAGAGACAAAGATGCAACACATGGTTAAAGAAATCCCCAAGCTACGGGAAGTACGTACCAGGGAAGTATACATATAGTGTACTTGCAATGTACATCTCCCACTGGAGTCAGAATATCAATCTGCATGAAAGCATAGTCTTGCCTGCTATGACTGTTCTTGTGTTTTATGGGTTGAACTGGGACTAGCAGCATAGAACACGTTTTAACATTATCACTAACACCAGTAAAGTATAGCAGTTGCTTTGGAAGAAGGCCTTTTTCAACTGTCGCCAATGAATTTCGCACAGACTTTGCTGCACCAGGGCAGAAAGACAATATAGCATTTTTTCTTTGATTTTCAGAAGACATGCAAAAAATAAAAACCTACTAAATGGAACAAAGAACCTCCCAAATGCCAGGAACGATCCCTGCCCTGTGGAGTTATTTCCAGGAAAGACAAGAAAAAGACACACAAAGACAATAACACAAGAAGCAAGTAAGTAGATGACAGGTAATGACGTTGAGTAAGACCATACATGTTTGCATACACACACTCCAAACAGGTATTTGGCAAAGTCTTCTGCTAAATACAGATGCATTCAGAAACACTCAGAGCCCAGCCATAAACAGATTAGCTTTTGCCAGCATCGTGGTGGTAAATAGTTCTTTAGGAGAAATCCCCGTACAGAGAGGGCAAGGGGCTCGCAAACAATCTCTGGAAGCACATGCCAGGCATAGAGGGTAAACAAAACATTTATCAGAAAAGCAAACAAAAAGGTAATCAAAACCCGAGTCCTTGGGATAACAGATGGCAGGATCGGGGACACAAAAAGATACATGGGTGGAAGCTGAGCAGGGGTTTGTTTGAATGCTTCTGACATTTCTTTAAATGTCAGCTCATAATTACGACGTCTCCCCCACCACCCTGTAGGTATACAGCCACTTCTAGCGGAGGCCTCGCAGCTCACAGAGAGCTGCACTTTAGCATTTCGAGTTTCCCCGTCATGTTCCCACCGTTTATTCTGGTGAGAACGACCAAGCAAACACCAAACTCCCACTGAACACCTACTACTCCGGTTTTAACTTCAAGGTTTCCTCGCTGTTCAATTAAATCTCTGGGTGCATTATACAGATTTATATGGAGTGCTACACACGGAGAAGCACCGTCAGATAAGTGAGAGAAAGGGTAATATTTAAAGAAGTTCGGAGAACCCTGCTCACACAGCGTACTCTATCAACACTCCACCAGAGAAAGAAAAATGTGGCACAATCTTTCGCAGAAGTTTACATGTGTAAAACCTATGTTAATAAAAATCAATCCTTGTTCACTATTTGAACACAAATCCCATTAATAATTCCATTAAGCCACCACTTCAGTTCATTATTTTACCCGTTTGCACTTCACTATATTCACTGTCAACATCTGCTGCTTTCACCGAGAAAGAGGGCGAACAAGGCCACGGAATCGCATTTATGTTCAACGCTACATCCTCGCCTTGCTGGCGAACGGTGCTGATATAAAGGGCATTTCAACTCTCTCCTACCCGGAGACAGAATACATTGCCTTCCAACACAACCAGCCTCCATCCCACGACTTAACATCTAACATCCATCCCCGAATTCAAATTACCTAATTATCAGAGCTACTCAGCACGCTCGTTCAATACTTTACTAAGCAGATACTTTAAAGAGGAAAGGGAACAGGGAGGGGGGGAAGAAGAAAAGGAGGACTGACACATGGAGAGTAATAGATAACAAGCAAAGTAAGTTTATATTTTGAAAGTAAAAGCTTGGGGGGGAGGTAGAGGGAACAGGGCTAGGCAAGAAGAAAAACTCCCCCCAAAATTAAGCCCCACAACACTTTGATCATGTTAAACATTCGGGGAGGCGATAGATAACATAATCACAATGCGCAGCAGGGTCCTCAGAGAAGAATGGGTACACGACTCTTAAAAGGTTATTACAGCAAACTTAAGCAAACCAATTGCACAGAGAGCAGAGAGCAGCTAAACAGAGGTTTTCAGGACTTCTGATCACCGAGGCTCATTCCAACTGGCTCAATTTGATCTAACAATCAAAAAGTCAAGTGATATGAAGAAAGATATTTCCGCCAGTAAATTGAAAAAGGTGGAGTGGGAGCTTATTTAGATTCACTTCCTGCAACTGCATTTCTTTCTTTCCTTTTCCAAGCGGTCTAGCGCTTGTAAAAGGGTTTCAGCAGCAATACGCACATTTGCACATCGGTCCGTCTATGTACTTTTATTCTGCCCGGGAACACTCACCTCCAAAGGAAAAGCGAACAGCCAGAGCACTAAACACAATGAAGCGGAAACACAAAAGGAAAGAGGTTGAAAAACAGAAGCTCATTTCCAACGGCACTGAAGAACATACCCAGGGCTGACAGTGTCACATTTGACTGAACCTGACTGGCAAAATACCCCACTGTTAACCCCTAAGCTGCTCATCAAATAGACTTGTAAACTGTTCCTCTACAAAGGTTTGGTAGATTTGGCAGATTTTATAGTTGACGGGATAAAGAAAGTGAGTCACCATGGATGAGATGCACCAAGCTTTGTTTCCATAGGCTCTTTGGAGGTTTTGTAACATATGCTCACGGATTTCTCTCCAGGTGCCACCATAAATGGACCAGTAGACATATTCTGTGATAAATACTTCAGGTAAAATATCTGGCACTGAAGTCTCCAAATTTGTGAGCGCTGACCGAAAATCAAGACCAAATTCACCCCACAGGGAGACACGTTAACCGTGCTGCTTTAGTTTTGTTTGCACAGGCTGCGGCATGGGCAAGACAGCACGTGTGGCCTGTGAGAGCCACTTGTGGCAACTCTCACTTTTACTTCATGTGGTGGCTAAAATTCTAAAGGTAAAGCAAAACTTCAGGTCTTTCTGCTTTCAGTGCAAGAAGAATGCACAAAGGCAGTCTGGAGCTCCCCGCTCATGCAATCAGGCAACCTCTGTTAATAAAAGGCATTCATAATTTATCTCAAAAAAATCAAGATGCCTACATAATTGTACCTCAGGCAGCTGGAAATGGAGGTGTGCAGATGAAAATAGGGCAGAACAAAAGAATATAACCACACGCTTGGAATTTCTCCAGTCCTGGCAACTATCACAAGCTTATTGGGCCTTCCTTGGCAGAAAAGCATTATTATTTTCTATTCAACACTGTGGTGAGAAAGGAAGAGAACAGTCTACTAAGTGAAGAAACAGTTGTGCAGGTAGTGAGAGGTGTTTCTACTTCAACACTTGCCAGCTAACATGATCTTTCATAACAACTGCATGTCAACATCCATCCAACATGTAACAAAATCTCTTATTTCCAGATGCAACAGGAAAAATAAAAATCATTCCCTGGCACCAGGAACACCTGCAAAACATATTCTTCTTTCTGATACAGGAACTGAAACCATCAGCAACTGGTGGTCCACGTGCAAAACCATAACAAAATTTCTGAAAAACAGCTGAAAGAACTCCCTAGAAGATACACTTCTAGACTCGCTCATACTATATATTTCTATTTGCATTTCTATTTTGATGGGAAACTGGGTTTACAAACTATTTGAGTTGCTATGACAATTTACAACAGGGACAGACCACACCACCTTAGAGTACAGATCCACCAGATGAAAGAATAGACAAAGTGGAGATATGATCTTGCTCCTTATTGTTCAGATACAAATCAGTCAAGTATGAAACTGTAAAGTCAAGTAAAACCAATTATACTTGCCTAAAACACACAGTCATCTAAACAGCTAGAAAACTAGACAGGGCCAGGACCTATTATACAGCTCTCAGGCCAAATGATACGACCTGGCCACATTCACAGAACCACATACTTTCACCCTCCAGAACAAGGCGACTATATCCAAACTGTCGATTGGGAACGGCTGCTGGCCCTTGCTAATCCACAAGCCATGCCCTGGCATTGTTTATGACAATGCTAGATGGTCCAGGCTGAATGCAAAGCAGAGCCTGTGTTAACAATTTAATGGTATAGATGGTCAAGCTCCAGCTCTTGGGCCTGTGCCCTGGCACTGCTTAATTTACTAGCGTAGACCTAGCCAAATGCAGTTGTACTGTGAGCAGAGCTGGTTGGAAAACAGACACAAAAAAAAGAAATAAGAGTATCTGACCAAATTTAAAATCTCTGTGCATTTTCTTGATTCCCTTCCTTAATTCTTTTTTTTTTTCCTTTACATTTTATTTTTCAGACAGCCTTATTTCCACAGAGGTGGGACAAAACCAACAGAAGGTCAAAATAGTTGTGGTAAGTGCTGAGTGTGTTTCATTTCTTTCCCATGATTCAGTGGTAGTTGCCAACAAGTTATGGCACTTCCAGTGCAGTCGGATACGCTGTGGGAAGAGTCAGAAGAGTTTAAATCAAGTGTCTGATGGAAAATAGGGGAGAAAGATGTTGAGAATGAAGTAGAAAGGCAAAAAGATAAATTAATAAAGCTTGGATTTGTCCACAAACTTTGCGGGATTGACGAAGTTTTGTTTAATCTCCTAGTTCTAAGAGTTGGATGCAAAAAGGTACGCTCTACAACTGCTGCAACTATCCTTGTCTCTCTGTTTGTGAACCACCTTCTTTATTCCATATCAAAAGAATGACCCAAAAGGTCTTTGTTGCAGAGCAAATCTGCTTTCTTGCCAACAGGTCGCAAGGCTAAGCAAGCAAGATTGGCTTTGCAGAGGTCAAGGTAACTTCCATAATTACCTTTGTGTGGCAGGTGCCACCTCTGTTCTCTGAAAGAAGCCTTTCAAGAGAGTCCAGACTGACTTTTCTCAAAGGCTCCTCTCCACATCTGTTTGCAGGCTTCCACTACCAGAAAATAACCAGACTGGTTGTGTTGGAAGGAGCTCTTGAAAGCCACCAGATACACCTCCTGCACAAAGCAGGCTAACACTACAATGGATTGCCTGGGGCTTTTTCCACTTGAGTTTTGGATAACTTTAGCAAACCCAGCCCTCAGCCTCTCCTCCATCACAGGCTCTGCTGCGCTGTTGTACGGGACAACCATCGAACGCAACCTGAGGAGCAATTTGTCACATAGGAAACAGAGGAGGAACATAAAGTGAAGTGGTCAGCTTGGGTCAGTCTGCATGAATTTATAGATATCTTGCTCTACTCGTCTACTTCTAGTTATTTTAAAAGGGTCCCATTACACTGGAGAACGTGCTCTAGTCTTTACAGGGCACTGACACTGAACTTTTGGTGCCCTGTTCCTTTACAAAGCAGGGAGTGATGGAAACAGTGGCAACTTACAGGAAAACTCAAGAATTATCTACATAACATGAAGACGGAAATCAAGATGAATCTATCGAAAGACTCTAAACAGCTGTACTACCCACAGATTAGAAAACACCTTAAAAAAAAATGATATAGCATTATCTTGCATTGTTCCAGAGCTGAATATTACTGTAAAGTAGTTCTTATTTCTAAGTAAGCTGAGAAAACGAGGTGAATGGCAGCTTTATATGTGGCAAATAAAGTATCTGTGATGTGTATCTCAAAAAACCGTATACACGTGCATGTCTTAATGAAAGTAGCACATCTGAGATAATTATTAATGGGCGTGACGACCTTAAAAGCCATCGGTTCTACACATCAAACGGTTTGGTCACAGGAAAACTACCAGAAGAATTATTGTGAGCAGTGGAAAAAAATGTTTATGAAATGGAGTTTAAAACTTCATGAGCAAGAATGGAATTAATACACTCAGATTTTCCTCTATAATCCAGCTTGAAGAACCTTGCAAAGATAAATGCCAGACCTTTAAAAGCAGGGATGATAAAAATAATTAATGGAAGCTTAGAAAGATAATAATGTTTCAAATCCACGTGGGGTAAAACTATTGCTCAGCTTTTGAGGAAAAGGAAGATAAATTATTCAGTCATACTCCATCCCAGCATGAGGCAGAAATTCTAAAAGAAACAAGCTGTTCAAAAATAAACCTGAGATGACTCTGTCAAGATAGGAGTTAAGCTCAGAAGACCTAAAGTAAATCCAAAGCTCTAGTATTTATTTGCCAGTGCTGACTCCGGGTATTGTTTAAAAGCAAACTGACAACATCTCAGACTTATGAAGTATATTTAAGTGCTGATTCAACCCTAGGACGATGTCAGGATCATAACACAGAATGCTTTTGGTTGGAAGCGACCTCTGCAAATCACTTGGTCCACTGCTGCTCAAAACAAAGTGAACTTTGATGTTAGACCAGTGTTCTCCTCGTCATGTCCAGATGAGCTTGCAGTGCTTCTGATGGGGATTCTGCTGTTATTCTGGGTCTTTGCTCCAGTTTTGGATCCTCCACTGAGAATTGCTTTTTTTTTTCCTTATATGTAGTAAGAATTTCTTTTGCTACAGTTTGTGCTGTTTCTCCCTTCACAGGGCACTTCTGAGAAGAATCTGGTGCTCTTCTTTATACTGTCCCAGTTAGACAGGAATTAAGAGGAATCAAACTCACACTCAGTCTTCCCTTCCCCATGCTTAGCAGATTTGGGTCTCAGCTTCTCCTTGATGTCTTGTGCTCCAGTCCCCAATCACTTTGGTGGCTTTCCAGTGCACTTGTTCCAGAAGGTCAGTGTTTGTCTTATGCTTGAGAGCCCAAAACTGGACACGGTACTCAAGATGTAGTCACAGAAGTGACACACAGAGCACTTTGCTTGAACTGTTTGCTAATCTTTTCCTAATTAATCCCAGCATTTGTTTGACCTCCATTGTCACTGCTACTCATTTACAACTGTAAAGCTGTTTTTTACCCATTTTCTGCTCAGCCTGTACTGCTGCATGGGATTATTTGATCCTGTGTGCAAGGCTTTGAATTTACCTTTGCTGAGCTTCATCAGGATACTAGTAGGCAATTCTTCCAGCTCATCTTGGTCATTTTTGAATGGTAGCACTGCTCTCTTCCATATTTATTGCTCCTCTCAATTTGTTATTTCTCTATTCATTGCAATGTCCAAGTAATAAATAAAGATATTCAATGT
Organism: Trogon surrucura; assembly: GCA_020746105.1. NCBI lineage: Eukaryota > Metazoa > Chordata > Aves > Trogoniformes > Trogonidae > Trogon > Trogon surrucura. The sequence continues at coordinate 9,153,656 of CM036618.1, forward strand.
TATCAGTTCCAATATTGACCACACATGCCCCACGTGGGACTTTAAACCCTTGTTAGTTAAACCCACATTAGTTAAAATGATGCCATGGAAGACTGTCGAAACCTTGCTAAAGTTAAGTAAATAAAAGCCCCAGGGCCCTCCTTGTAGACCAACCCAGTCATTTCATCACAGAAAGTCATCAGGTTGGTGAGGTATGATTTATCGTTGGCCACTCCAGTCACCTTTCGATCCTTTGTGTTTCTGGAAATACCTTTAAGCAACATTTGCTGTACAATCCTTGTAGACATTCAGGTAGCTGGTAGACCAGCTCACAGTTCCCTGGATCCTTCTTCTTGTCCTCTTTGAAGATGGTTGTGACCATTGTCTTCTCTTGTCATCAGGAACCTTCTCTGATCACAATAGCCTTTCAAGGATGATAGCAAGTGACTTTAATGTGGCATCAGCTCATCTGTCTCCCTCAATCCTGGTCGTATGAACTTCTGGACGTCCAGTTGACTCAAATGGTCTGTAAGTCCATTCCTCATCTTCTATCCCTGACCTCATGCCTGTCCTCTACCACGGGTCACACTTCACTTCCCCAGGCTCTATTACCAGGTGAAGGGACCTGGAAGAATCAGAGCAGATCTTTCCAGCAAAGACCGAGACAAAGGAGGCACAAGCAGCTCTCTTTCTTTTGTGTCCATATGAGACTACGTCCCTTTACCCACTGAGCTGCAGTGCCAGATTTTCTTAAATGTAGTCCACATTTTATGAGTGCAGTCCACATTTTCCTTTTACTGTCAGTGTATTTACAGGCACCCTTCTTAAAACTCTCCATATCCCTTGCCAATTTTAACCCTGCCTGATCTTTGGCTTTCCTAATTTTAAACCTACACAACAAAGCAGTATTTCTAAACACCACCTGTTTCTAAATGCCAACTCTCCTCTCCCCTATGGGGAAAGTCTGTCAGACCTGGGACTGTTCAACCTGAAGAAGAGAAGGCTCAGGGGGATCTCAGTGTATATAAATACCTGCAAGGAGGGTGCAAAGAAAACAGAGCCAGGCTGTTTTCAGTGGTGCCCAGCAGCAAGAGAGCAAGAGCAAGACACACAGCCTGAAACATGGGAGGTTCCCTCTGAGGTTCTACACCCAGAAAGGTGGTGGGATCAACTGAAGTGCAGCCCAACTGAAATGTATCTACACCAATGCACGCAGCATGAGCAGCAACCAGGAGGAGCTGGAAGCCACTGTGCAGCAGGAAAGCTACAACGTGGTTGCCATCACGGAAACATGGTGGGATGACCCACACAACTGGAGCGCTGCACTGGATGGCAATAAACTCTTCAGAAGGGATAGGGGAGGAAGGGGAGGTGCTGCGGTAGCCCTATATGTGAGGGAGAGTTTTGCTGGTCGAGACCTTAATGACGGTGACAGTAGGTTTGAGTGTCTATGGGTAAGAATCAGGCAAAAGGCCAACAAGGCAGATATCATGGTGGGAGTCTGTGATAGACCACCCAACCAGGATGAAGAGGCAGACAAAATATTCTAAAAGGAACTAGAAGTCTCACAATCACTAGCCTTTGTTCTCGTGAGGGACTTCAACTTAGCAGATGTCTGCTGGCAATACAACACAGCAGGGAGGAGACAGTCCAGGAGGTTCCCAGAGTGTGTGGAAGATACTCCCTGACACAGCTGGTGAGGGAGCCAATGAGGACCAGTGCCCCCCTGGGCCTGCAGTTTTTGAACAGAGGCACTTGTGGGTGATGTGATGGTTGGAGGCTGCCTTGGGCACAGCAATCACAAAATGACAGTTTGATTCTTGGAGAAGTAGGAAAGGGCATCAGTGGAACCACCACCTTAGACTTCTGGAGGGCAGACTTTGGCCTGTTTGTGAGCCTGGTTGACAGAATCCCTTGGGAGGCAGTTCTGAAGGGCAGACGAGTTCAGGAAGGCTGGACATTCCTCAAGAAGGAAGAGCAGGTTGTCTCCATGTGCCAAAAGATGAGCCAGTGGGGAAGAAGACTGGCCTGGCTGAACAGAAAGCTTTGGCTGGAACTCAGGCAAAAAAAGGCAGACGGGGCCAGCAACTCAGGAGGACTACAAAGAAAGGGCATTTTGAGGTTACAGAGAGAAAATTAGAAGGGCCAAAGCCCAGTTAGAATTTAATCTGGCTACTGCTGTAAAGCACAATAAAAAATGTTTCTATAAATACATTAGCAACCAGGTGATCAGGCCCAGTCAGCATGGGTTTATGAAAGGCAGGTCCTGCTTGATCAACTTGACCTCCTTCTATGACAAGGTGACCCGCCTACTAGACGAAGGAAAGGCTGTGGATTCTGGACTTTAGTAAAGCCTTTTGACACTTTCCCACAGCATTCTTCTGGAGAAACTGGCTGCTCATGGCTTGGGCAGGCATACTTTTTGTTGGGCAAAGAAATGGCTGGATGGCCAGGCCCAAAGAGTGGTGGTGAATGGAATTAAAACCCCTTGGCAGCACGAGCCATGAGAGGTGTTCTCCAGGGCTCAGTACTGCGGCCAGTCCTGTTTAATATCTTTATCAGCGATCTGGATGAGGAGATCAAGTGCACTCTCAGTAAGTTTTAATACGGCACTGAGCTGGGCAGGAGTGCTGATCTGCTGGAGGGTAGGAAGGTTCTGCAGAGGGATCTCAACAGGCTGGATCGATGTACCAATGCCTACTGTCTGAAATTGATTGAGGTCAAGTGCCGAGTCCTGCACTTGGGTGACAACACCACCATGCAACACTACAAGCTTGGGAAAAAGTGTCTGGAAAGCTGCCCAGCAGAAAATGACCTGAGGGTGTTGGTTGACAGTTGGCTAAACATGAGCCAGCAGTGTGCCCAGGTGGCCAAGAAGGCCAATGGTATTCTGGCCTGTATCAGAAATAGAGTGGCCAGCAGGACCAGGGCAGTGATGGTCCTTTTGGAGTCGGTGCAGGTGAGGATGCACCAAAGAAGGGCCACAAAGCCGGTGAAGGGTCTAGAGAACAAGTCTTATGAGGAGCAGCTGAGGGTGTTGCGGTTGTTCAACCTGGGGAAAAGGAGGTTGAGGGGAGATTTTCTCACTCTCTACAATTACCTGAAAGGAAAGTGCAGTGAGGTGTGGGTCAGTCTCTTCTGCCAAGTAACAAGCCATAGAACAAGAGTAAATGGCCTCAAGTTGCACCAGGGGAGGTTTAGATTGGATATTAGGAAAAATTTCTTCAGTGAAAGGGTTTTTAAGCATTGAAACAGGCTGCCCAGGGAAGTGGTTGAGTCACCACCCCTGAAGATATTTAAAAGATGTGTAGATGTGTTACTTCGAGACATGCTTTAGTAGTGGACCTGGTATTGCTAGGTTAACAGTTGGATTCAATGATCTTAAAGGTCTTTTCCAACCTAAATGATTCTACAAACACCAGGAAACACTGTTTTGCTGTGACTGACCACTGGCACAGGTTGTCCAGAGAAGATGTGGAATCTCCATGCTTGATGATATTCAAAAGCCATCTGGACATGGTCCTGGGCACTTGCCTCTAGGTTTCCTTGCTTGAGTAGGGAAGTTGTGCCAATGACCAACCTCAACCATTCCATGATTCTCCCTCTTCCTATAAACCTCCTTGTTCATTTAAGCTTGCTCAGGATTTCCATTTTCAGGTAGGATAACCTCCAGTTATGCCTGCTTGGTTCTTGTACACCAGCTGAGCAACTCCTGTGCTACCAGGGGGTTGTCACTGATGAACTAGTGGATCCTTCTGCAGGCTGTTGTACAACATAGTTCCTCTTAAAGACTTGCACTTCTGAACACGAATACAGATTCACAGAGGAACATACAGTCAAATTATGCCCAGCAACACTCCTTGGGAGTGTTCCACTTGCTGACTGACAAACGTACTTTGATGCATTACCTCAGTGGTTTTTAATGCATGGACTTTTTATAACACATTATGTTCCTTTGGGATAAAAGCATAACTTTAATTATATATAATATTTTAACATAAACAGTATATAGCCTTAAACATTCCAATTACACAGCCAAAAAAGCTTCTCTTTCTTGACATGTTTGTGCAACAACCTAGCAGTAGTAAATATTATTCACATCCTTCTCAGCGCTTTGTTTCTGGATTACCATAAAAGACCTGGGATCATAAACACTAAGAAATATTGCTATGATATGAAGAATTTATTACTAGTTATTATTCATTATTTATATAGTGAGTGCATATTGCTTTTCACACAAACATCACTTTACAGACAGCATATATTTCTCTGCAGAACTTCTACAAGCTTTGTTTTCCAAAGTGAACCAGTTTAGTGATGCTAAATTGTAGTACGTAATAACCACATACGCTTCAGCTTGACAGGAGCGGAGAACAACTGCAAACAGAAGAGTCAGACTAACTTCTGGGAGAATTCAGAACAGCTAGTTCCTCCAAATCAAACTAAAACATGTATTTTGTTCGCTGAAAAGTGCCTGTTTCATCCAAGAACAGAGTGTCCCAGCAGTTAACCCACACACGTTTCCCAACGCTTCAAATTTCAAGCAGGAACCCAACAAAGTCACTTGGGTACCTGCAAGTTTATCCTTTTCTGCATGCTACTTTGAAAAGTCATAGTCAATTATAAATCTTCATCAGAGCTGCTTCTAGAGCATGAAACTGGAGTCAAGAAAAAAGTGTGAGGAATTCTTTTCGTGGTCTCCCCTACAGTACTCTCGCAGGCGTCGACAACAAGTTTGTGGTTTGCCCACTCACAAGAGAGGGAGTCCCTGTGTTTCCATTTAGGCAGTAGATATCTGCACCTCGTGTGCACTGTTCGGATGGGATGGAGTGCAGCTCAGCATCGCTGACGGAACGCGACTCCTGACATCGCTTCTGTGGCATCGACACAGTAATTCTTCATTGAAACGGCACAAGCAGCCTACATTTCATGCCATCAAGTCACAAGATCCTCGTGCTCCTCTTAAAGGTCTGGGCACTTTTTCAAAAGGATTTTCAGGACTGTAGAAAGGGCGGTGGTGCTGCTTAAATGCCAATTTGGAGTGTTAGCTCTGGCTGATCAGAGCTTCCCAGTATGTCCAGAGCCTGTGTCCAGCTTTTGCAGGTGCAGTATTAAGCAGTACAGGGAGCCAGAGCAGAGTTTAATGTGCTGTTTATCACAACCGGGGCCAAATTTATTTTTATGTCTCTCATCAGTTTCATAGACAACTGTCGTTTCAAGCAGAAACTCAAGGCCCATAGAAATGCCCCACAGAAAGTGAAGTTTGCTCATTTCTACTTCTTTGGGTTTATTCATTGGGTTCATTTGTTTTGTAAGGAACTTCTAAATTGAAAATTACAAATCAATCAGCAAGGTAAGGAAAGCAGTGGCATCAAGAAAACATTATCTGTTTGGCAAAGAATTTATTTTCATTCTGATACACATTAAAATGGTGGGTTTTGAAATGGCCATTGTTTTCCTATTGCTTATAATAAAAAATATGGTATCGAAACACCCCACCCAACTGCTTTTGCAGCCTTCTACAAACTACTTCACACTCTCCTGTACCCAACACATATCTTAATCCATTCATCCCCTCCCTCAATGATTTCTCTGACACCACCCTCTTCATGCAACGCCAAAACCAGAAATTACATAGTTGAGAAAGGATCAGCTTTCAAGAAAATAATTTTCAAGTCCTACCTGGCAATGTTAAGCATTGACAGCAAAAATAATAGGAAACCACCAAGTGATTCCTTGTAAAATTCATTTTGTAGCTATGTTCGATGGTGACAACAGCTCTACATTCCTAAATGACAGCAACTAACCTTAGGATTTGATGCATCTACAGATCAGATAACCTGCTCTGCTATTGAATTACTGCTCCTTGAAAATAAACCCTCTAGTAATCAGCATCTAATCATAGGTAAGGATATTTTCAGGCAGGCTTTTTTAGCCTGACAGGAGGCTGGGACAAATTTTCTGACAAAGCACCCATGCTCTCTGTATGGCAGAAGTGTATGTGAGAATGAAGTAATAATGAGAAAGAAATGAGAAAACAAAAAGAACTGTAAATCATTTCAAAGAATCAAGCACTTAAATCCTGGCCAAAACACATTTTGTTTGGGTCCCTCTTACTACTGATATTTATCCCTTCTGGGAGTCAAGATACTTTTTGATCAAAGTGCCAAAGCCTAGAAATACTCCTTTTTCTTTATCCAAAGCTGTCATGCTTGTGACCTTGTAAGTACTTGGCTGTGTCAATTAGTGCTTCAAAAATGCTGCCTTTCATCTTCAAATGGAACTGGGCCTAGAAACTGGCCAGACCTCTTAGCTCTTTCAACAGATGATAAACACATTGCGAGTCAAAAAAACCCAGGCAGCTTTTTATGACTTTACAGATTAATTAGCACGCCAGAGCTTTCAGACCAATTTCAGTCCAATACAGTATCTGCAAAAGTTGACAAACTAAATCCACATTTTATATGATGTTCCAATTTCTGCGCGATTAAAAATATGTAAAAGTATCTGAGAAAAAAAACTAAAATAAGACGGTAAGAGAAAGTGGCAGATCATTAGCACAATTTAAGCCCTCTCTAGAGCCACAGATCATTAAGAATAGCCTTCTACTGAGGAGCCTGAGAAATACCCAAGACATCACCCAGTTTATTCAAAGGGAAGAACTGGTTCCTCTTCAAGGCCTTCCACACGTCAGTTTTGGAACCCACCACTGATCTCACTTTGCTCTCTTGTCCCTTAGTGGCACAATTACCCCCCAGGAATTGTAACTTTTTCATATTAGCTTGATGTGATTACTTCAGCAGAAGTCATTGATGAGTTCAGTTTAGAGAGATTTTTAGTCAGTTTGTAATTATCAAAAAGGAAAAAAGTCTCTTGGGAGCCAACAATCCAATCTCTGTGTTTCCTCCTCTCATTTCTTGCGCTAGCTCTGTTCATTCCTCAAAAGCAACTAGCAAAACTATTTGAGGATACCACGAGGATACTATAACGATATTTTTTTTGTGGAGTGCTCTGCTGGTTTCACCCCAGTTGGGCTGGTGCAATGGCACGTCACTGCCAATGCCAGGGACTTCAGCTTCCTTTCCCTGCTTGCAGCCTCCTCACAGAAGGCACAATCTCGAAGCTGAACTCCAGTTAAATGGTGTGTCATACCAAAGGGTAAACTGCAAAACTTACTGAATTTTCAGACCAAGAGAAACGGGAGACTGTGATGTGAGTGCCAGGGAAAACCTGTCCTTGTCGTCTGTTACAGACCATGAGTGTTATATACTCTGGGCATTACTCAGATTTTCTATACATTCATATAATATTCTGTCATAATTAAGAGTTCCGTATGCACCAGAAGTCTCCGCTTATGTGGGAATGGGCTTGCATCTCATTTACCAATGCAACTGGACGTTACTCTATTTTAAAAATTTATGCATAGGTAAAAAAATGCTCCTGGAAAAAAAATCAGTTGCCCTATTTGACATCCAGCAACTGATGCCTCACTTACTACCACAGTAATTTGCCACAAGAATCAGGAAGATCTTCTGCACAGCTTTTGCCACTAGTGCACTTTGGATGGACTGCTACATCATGTCCAGATCAAAGAATTGACAGTGTATATCTGAAATGGTGACAATAATATGCCAATTATCAATACTAGCCCCCAGGGGAGAAGAGTAGCTTTGCTCAGAGAAGCTGGAAGTGCAAAGCCTATATACTTCATCACTGCATGTTTTGACTATTTTCTAGCAACTCTTGTGTTCCAATATTTATAATCTCTCTCTTTATGCAAGCCTCTTATGTTTTATAATAAAAAGAGTACATAAATTTCAGTTACCGTTGCAGAGCAAATTGTTGTATGTAATTAGTCATGTACAACATAAGGCGTAACTTGAAAAACAATTCCTGTTTATTTTTCCTCTGCTTAATCAATATTTTAAATATTTGCGGAAGCTATACACAGGCTTAGCAAGTCACCACCTCAGAAGCGAGAGAAAGAGAACAGACGACACAAATTCTGCAACGTACAGCAAATCATCTGCACAGGACAGGCTGCTGTTGGGGGAACTAAATTTTTTTTGCACCGTACAGCGAAGAAGCATAGAACACTGCTCCTGTGCCTTTCCACTTCATTCCGTTTTACCCCGCATGCCTGAGTCATGCTGACTTTTTCTTCCTTTAACATTAGAATTTTCTTCCCTCCCCGTGCATTTTTTTAACGCTGTTTAGTTGCAGTAATGCAGAGACAAGACGGTGGGGGTGATTTTTTTTCCCCTGCAATCCTTGCCCGACTTTCCAAATGCTTTGCCGTGTCTGTCGTCTCTCCCGCATCATAGCTGTGGGTAACCGCAGTGGGATGAAAACTCCAGTAGCAACAACACACATCTGAAATGCTACAGGAGTACTGTGAATACAGGAGGCCAGGATCGCACCGCAGTTATGCCATTTAATGACTTAAAACTACACAGCTATCCCTGCGTTATCCCTGAGCTCAACTAGAGAAAATCTTATCGAAACTGAAGACTGGCATTTTTATAAAATTTGTCATAGGCTTAACCTTGAGAATAACAAATCATTAAGTGTGTGGGGGCTTAAGAATCAATTTATGTTCCAAGCAAAGGGTTTTTAAAATTAAGGTTGAAAAAAAAATAAATTGATCTCGCCTGGCGTTGCACAGATTCTGTTGATGTATCAATCTTTTCAGGCATTTAAAAATAATATAGAGATGATAAAAGTAAATGTTCTATAACCAAAAAATCTCTTGGTAATAAAATTTCAAATTACAGCCCATGACAACACTTCTAAATTGAAGCTGTGATACAGAAGCTCTGATGGAGAAAATTGTACAAGTAACTCGCAAAGTAATTCGGAAAAGCAACAAAGAATGAAGGTGCTGCTGGGATGAACAGAAAACATAGCTGGAATGGTGTGCAGCATCCTTAAATGAATTTTAGGCTGTTTCGTTGCCAATATCTTAAGCAGTGCTGCAGTCTTATATGGATTTCTTTGATAGCTTCCTTCTACCTATGAATAATCTCACTGCAGGAAAAAAAATCCCCAAACTCCATCGCGCACAGACAAACCCAAACCTGAGCTTTAATCATCACACACGACTGGGCTCAGAGTGTGACAAACTGATCCCAACGCAGCAGTTTAATGGCAGGAAATGCACTTTCCTATCAGCTACTTCAAGAATTCAAGTATTTCCAGCGAAGGATTCATTCCTTCAAACCGCACTGACTCGGGGTGCTGCTGGTGTGTGGCCCAACACTTTGGATGCAGTTTTGCTTTTCTACAAAAGCCAAACTGAGTAAAGAGCTCAAACTTTGCTCACAGTGGCACAGAATGAGCAGAAAACCCAATAGTTACTACCTCTGAGTACCTCAGTTTCCCTTCCGTTATATGGGGAATGCAACATTAAACTATTTCATATAGGTTGTCGAGGTTTAAATAGTTTTTCTGATGTCTTCTTTCAGCCTCTGGTGAAATGAATTACAGCAGTGCAAAGTATAGTCGTCACTTTGTTCAGGGAAAATAAACCTCAGAAAAAATACACTTTTTTTTTGGTGTAAATAACTCAGACCAAACATCCGTAACCACTTAAATGTGGCAGATACACTAAGTGTGATTTGTACCAAAGCATCTGTGGTAAGAAGGTTACAGGTACGCTTTGAGGATAAATTTCAAAGGTCTGCAAAGTATAATTAGTTCTGAAGTTCTCCTACACATTAATAATTAGTAATAAAATCCTTATAATGCCCTCCACAGAAAGATGTAAAGGGCTCTTCCAGAAGCATAAAAACATACACCAAACCCAACTCTCTCATAGCTGGTGTTACATATCTTAGGCTTCCTTCTGAAGATGGTTTCACCTCTCTCCGACAGTTAATTTGATCAATTTTTTCTCTCCCTTCCAATGCTTTTTCCATTCACATCACATAACTCAGGGTGAAGTCTTTAATCTTACATACATTTACATAAGAATTTAAAGACCATGGTTCAGACAGATTAGACAGTCTAGTGGTCCATAAAACCATTTATCTATGAATTCCCTGACCAATTCCATCACCAACACAGTGAATTTCACAGTCCAGTTACACGTCAGGGAGAAGTTTCTTCCCACATTTTGACTTTGTCACCTTAGGATCCAGCTGATCGGGAGCTGAAGGACAGCAATATGACCAGCTTCTGCCAACACAGGTATCCAGAAGACAGATCTTGTCAAACAGACTTCATTTCAGTCTTTGACAAGATTATGACTCTCTGTGATAACACATAATGGAGGATGATGGCATGTATATGTATTTTTAACAACTATTGACTTAGCACTTCGGCAAAAAAAAAGTCTGGAGCAATTATTAGCTGTGCAGACACGGCAGCAGAGGAAGTTGGGAGCAGTTTTATTGCGATGCGAGGGAATGGTTAACTCTGATGCTGAAAGTATATACGTGGTTTTGGTAGCTACATTTTCAAAGGCAAATGAAGAACGGAGGGGATGCAAAGACACACAGTAATTTGGAAGCTACTGAAACTGGTAAATGGCAGGAAACTAGAGGAACCAAGGACCAAAAGTTTGAAGATAGACTAAATGGTTTATTTAAAAAAAAAAAAAAGAAATAAACTTTTCACTAATTGATTAGTAAGAACACAAATGAAGGAAGATGAACTGTTGGCTTCTACGCTTTGAGATCTTCAGACCCGCCCAGGAAGATATGCTAAAGTCGAGACTGAGGGGTGACCTCATTAATGTTTACAAATATATCAAGGGTGAGTGTCACGAGGATGGAGCCAGGCTCTTCTCGGTGACAACCAATGACAGGACAAGGGGTAATGGGCTGAAACTGGAACATAAGAGGTTCCGCTTAAACTCGAGAAGAAACTTCTTCTCAGTGAGGGTGACGGAGCCCTGGAACAGGCTGCCCAGAGAGGTTGTGGAGTCTCCTTCTCTGGAGACATTCAAGATCTGCCTGGACACGTTCCTGTGTAGCATTATCTAGGCATTCCTGCTCTGGCAGGGGGACTGGACTTGATGATCTTTCGAGGTCCCTTCCAATCCCTAACATTCTATGATTCTATGATTCTATGATTCTATGAACTGGATGATACAGGGAGTCCTTTCCGTTCTCAGTCTGAAGGAAGTGTGCTAGTTGTACCTATGTCCTTGGACAGTCAAACAAGGGAAACCAGGTTCTCAATCTTCTTGCTCCATAACACCATGTGCCTGTCTTTATTCACCATGTCACCACTTGTGTGGGACATTCCCTTGCCACCAAGTTAAATGACTTCTCCCATCACGCTGGGGAAAGCTCAGACTGCAGAAGGGCAGCTAAGCAATCCAGTAGCTCACTCCCAACCACAAAACATGACTAAGAAATTCAGCTTAAGATGACACCTGCCCCCCTGCTCCCCATGAGCTGCTACCCCACACACATGCTCACAAAAACGCTGCAGACTGCAAATCTTCTACAGCTAAGGGCAACCCAGCACATTCCTGACTCTTTTTTTTAAAACTAAACCAAGCAACTGCCTTATTATTCTTTTTGACTTGGGATTTCCTCATTGTATGGATTTAATTTTTTATGCCTAACCATTAGCTGGATCCTGCAAGGGAAAGGCACCAGCCGGTTACATTGCTAACCACAAGTGTAAATTTGTTGTGTGTGAAAGAGAGAGACAGAGTCAGGTAGGGTGAACATAAGTATGTATGGGCACCTGATGATTTTTTCTGACACCATTTCACAACATTAGTTGGAAGCTTGCTAGGCACCATGCCCTCACATCTCTGTTCATGCTACCTATCTCGCTTTTTTTTTTCAATTTTTTCCTCTTTAGGACATGCAATTTTGAATTTTTGAGCTGTTTAGCTGATTCCTGGCAGAAGAGGCTGGGGCAAGGATTGTTTGCATTTTTGCACATTTATTTTATGGGAGATTACACAGCTGATTAATAGTTCTCGGAATAAAAAACATCCCATGTCACCTCCATTCTTGTCCATTTATTACTTTTGATCTATTCATGCCGAAACATTCTTACTAATGAAAGTCATCAGAAAACTGTCTAATAAGGTAATTTAGAAGACAGTTCACATTGAGCATATGATCAAAAGACATTTAACTTGCTGTTTCTGCTTCCTCTCCCACAATAAACACATGGCTTACTGGCACTGTTACACTGCAAAATGGTTTTGAACATCTGGGAGAAGGGCCGATCAGCTCCAGACAATTGTTGGACTTTAAGTAGACCCAGGAACAAAGGTCATGATAAACTAAATTATTGCTTTGGCTCCCAAATTGCCTCAATCTTCTCCAGACAAAGCATGACTGAAATGAATCTATCTGTGGACAGCATCTGGAGAACTCTAGATATGTTTTGATCAGAATCCGATTGGCTTCTTTCGAATGAAAATAATTTAAAGATGCCATGGAAATTTTTTAAAAACCGATCACACTCTAAACTCTGGCCTAATGTTTCCTTCTGCAGCACTGACCTCGTTTTTCTACAGTGTGAAAAAAAAAATCAATATAATAATGGTACTGCAGTAAAATTTCAGCTTGCTCTTGGCTTACTTTAAATAACTTTATTGTCTCCTTTTCCTCTGTGTGCGTCTGCTGTATTTGGCACTTGCAGTTATTAAAATGAAACCAAGTTGAAAGAAAATGTTAAATATCATAAAAAGAAAACGAGCAGCGCTTCTGGCTCACTTTGCTAATGCTGTGGTCACCTTTACAATTTGCCAGGATTTTCTATTCCCCAGCTGTTCTACCTGAATTTGCATGCAGAAAGAAGCCCCAACTTTCTACTTAAATAACAACTTGCACTTTGCCGATTTAACAGAGCTGAATGTTCAAAAAAACAAAAAAAAAAGGAAAAGTCACCCTCTTCCCTCTAATTATATATTAGAACAAAAAAGCTCAGTGCTTTACTAGTGATTTCAGTTCTTTGTTGCTTAACATTTTCTTACTCCTTAGTGTGCACTTCTGCACAAATGAGGAAGTCTGGTTATAGCAGTCCCACTGCTACACTGCCATCTCCACTAAGAACGAGGCCTTGAGAACCTTATAAGAAAGTATCAACTAAAGGGAAGAAAAAACACCATTCAGCCAAAATTACGCCCTTTAATCACCTTCCACTCCCTCTGGACGAAAACCACGTCCACTTGTCGTCAACCAAAGCTCTGCCTTGGTCAATGGACAAGAAGAGCATTTGCAAAAGCGGGAACCACACGTTCTGGGGGGAGCAACAGCAAGCCCAATTGTAGGCAGTGCTGAAAAGAAAGAAGCATTTGCTGTGCTTGGGTCTCTTGGGAACATGGGAGCCCTCAGCTCTGGAGCAAGAAGGACCTACTCTAGTGTACGCACAACACACAAAAGAATAAAAAAGCCATGCCCGTACAAAACTTGGTTTCCTCCTCTTGGCTATACCATGAACACAGATTTTACAAAGGGACAGATGAAACTCCACCTCTAATATCCCTTCAACACAATCCCAGCAGAAAAAAAAATAGGAAAAAAAAAAAAAAGCTGAATTCTTACTTTGGTAGTTGAAGCTGGAGACGAGTTGGCCACCAGGCTCGTGATCACATCGCTGTTGACGGTGGTGCAAGCAGCGGTGGCCGGGGTGGGGAGCCGGGAGGGGACGATGGGCAAGGGCAGCAGCCCTGGGCGGTTGTTGCTGTTGGTGCTGGCGGCGCTGCTGCAGTTGGTGCTGCCGACGTGGTTGCCGTTGGAGCTCCAATCCCGGCGATCCCACCCGGCCCGATAATCTCTTTCAAACCGGCTGTGGTGCCGTGACATCTCGATGGAGGGCAGCTTCTTCTCAAAGGGAACCTGAGAGCTCGCCTGGAAGATTAAAACCAAAGGGATGTTAGGGATATGAGAGCAGCGCAGCGATTGTACTCTATCGTCCCCGGGGCAAGTCCTTGCCATGCCTCAGGAGAGTGCTGCTTGTCCCCTTTGCCCAGCTAAACAGAATCACAAAATTACAGAATCACAGAATCACAGAATGTTAGAGGTTGGAAGGGACCTCAAAGATCATCTAGTCCAACCCCCCTGCCAGAGCAGGACCAAAACATCAGGAGCACGAGAGGGTTGTTGCAGAAAAAATGTTTATCTAGAACATATATGAGAGAGTTTGGGCAACTATGAAAATGCAGTGGAGAGACCAATCCCTCAGACCTGAGGAAGCACCATCTGCCCAAACTCTGTGGCAGAACAACAAGCAACAGCACACAAGTCCTGAAAAGCTGAGTTAGACGAAATCGTTGAAAGAGCAGGAAGATATTTCCAACAGCTCCATCTTGCAGTGTTCTCAGTAACCTGCAGATCATTTCCGTGGCTGTTTTCTGCACTTGATGTGGGATAAAACATTAAGCCTAACGATCAGAGGTATAAAAATCTACTTGATAAATCTATCCATTAATTCTCTATTTTTAAAGCCAAAACTTGCTTTATGCATCCGCCTGCCCTCCCTTTTGCTAGATCTCCTCACTGGAAGCTCCTACGGGACTCCTGAGCTCCCCGCAGCAGTGGTGCTCTCCAGGGCAGGCCAACACGTTCCGTCTCCTCCTGTGCTTCTGGCTAGACTTAAAAACCACTTCACATACCCAAGATGATCCAATGACCAAATCGCTTTCTGTGAGCATCCTGTCCTTATCATTACTTAGCTCCTTCGTCTTTGTTATCCACAGATTTTATCTGCCAGGAGCAAGATGTTCAAACACAATGCTGAGAGCTGAGACTCCCAACATCTAATCCTAGTTCTGATAATTATATGTTACGTTGCCTAGAGCAGTTACTTAAGTCTTCCTGCCAAGGTCTCCTAACCTGCAGATTGGTGGCAGTAATGTTATCTTCCCAGCAGTGTTCAGAGTATGTGAAAGTTTACAGCATTTGGAATTGAAAAACAGTATAAATAAATGCTAAATATATTTATTCCTGTAAATAAATAATCGGTATCTAGGTCACTGCAGCATCTGATTTATTTTATTTGCATCACACAATGCAGTAAGTTCTTTGTAATAATAACATCAGGTCAGCTGAAGCAATTTTGTTTAACAAATTCTTAGCCACAAAAATGGACAGCAAAAACATCTGCTTCTAATGGTTGAGGAGGGAGCTGGAACCAAAACTCACCCAGAAACTAAAAGATAAGAAACTACTTAAGTGGGATATAACCTAGAAAGGGTATAAACCAGTGTACGTATCAGTTATTCACCCAGTAGAAATTTATAAAAAAAAGCAAACAAAACCAATTATGATGACTAAATAATTTCAGGTTCACCTGGTTCACTAGAGACCTACTAGCTCGAGAGGAAGAAACCTCTTCTTTGGTTAAAAAATCAGTAATATAAATGCATATTAGAAAATATACAAATCCCTCCTACAATCATTATTTTCAACAAAAGACTGATCCAAATCTCCTATGAAGCTGCGTGTTGTCCCTCTGCAGGAGCAAGCACCTCCAGCAAGAGCGTATATTGGCGGCCACACAGATGTTTTAGATGTTGACCACAAAATTAACACACCTCTTAGCACCCCAAAGGCAGCTTTTTTTTTTTTTTTCTCCAGTAGGATCTGATGCAAGATTTGACCTGATGATTTGAATAACAGAATCACAGAATTACAGAATGTACGGGGTTGGAAGGGACCTCTAGAGATCATCTAGTCCAACCCCCTGCCAGAGCAGGATCCCCCAGGGCAGCCACACAGGAACGCGTCCAGATGGGTTTTGAATGTCTCCAGAGAAGGAGACTCCACACCCTCCCTGGGCAGCCTGTGCCAGGGCTCCAGCACTCTCACAGTAGAGAAGTTTCTCCTCACGTTGAGGTGGAACTTTCTATGTTCTAACTTAAACCCATTATTTCTTGTTCTATCACTGGGCTCCCCTGAGAAGAGATTGTTCCCTTCCTCTTAACACCCTCCCCTCAGATATTTATATATGTTATATATGTGGATAAGATTGAGGATTCATTGATATTTACTTCTATTCTTCTTTCTTGTATTTTTGTGCCCATCTGATACTTTAATTCAGAAAGTTCATTTCACATTTTCCAGAGGGCCACGTGGGAATGACAGCAATACACAGAAAACAGCAAAAACTAGAGACACAAGTTCTGTGAAAGATGCTGTAGTGAAAACAAACTTTTGTTTTAGCAGAGGCAAAAAAAGTAAGTTCTTCCTCTAGTGGCAGCTATCTCAGAACAAAATCTGCACCCAAAGCAAGCGTCTTTAAAGGTTAGAAATTTCAGAGGTGTAAGCCCTCTTCTTTTTGTTTTCTCAACCTTTTGCAAAGCCAGGCAAAAAAAGGAGACTATGAACTGCAATTTATGATTTCCAAATTGGTGCCTTTGGAAAAGTTTCTTCTTAAATCCTCCCGGTCTCCACCACTGGATGAAGCTCTCTTTTCTGTTTGGATGGTGGCTGTCAAGCCAATGCCCTTCTCCCTCCGAGCTCGAGGATCTCCATTAGCTGTATTAGTGTACTTCTTGACAAAGCAACTAGAGAGAACCAAATCACAGATCCCCCACCCACCCACACGCTTCAGTGTATCTGACATTTAATTCAGCGGAGAGCAGAGGCACACATGCACACAAGTCAATAGCTAGCAGTTTTTTGCCACACGATCCAAGACACCATGCCCCCAGCAATTCTACTATCAGATGAGACTGACAGGCAATTACGTCAATAACAAGCAGGAAAAAAGCCTGTGACTAAGCCACGCATTAAGAAGTTTACTTAAAACCCACCACTCTCTTCACAAGCAAATTCACTTCTTTGACCAGCTACCATTTTCCAGGATATTTCCTACAAAAAATTCAAAGCCAGGGCTGAACATCACTTTTTTTTTTCCCTATGCATTACATTAAATATACGCTGCTTGTTTCAACATGTCATTTTTGGCTGGGTACAAAGATATTTGACAGCAACAAGATGTGCAGAAAAACCGGAGGGGATAACTATCTAATAAATGACTATTCAACTGCTAGTGCTTGCTATTAGTTGTTTAAAATTAGAAACAATATAAAATGTTCTCATAAATAGCTGCCGGGTGAGGTAAGAAATGGTTTGTGAACAGGCTAGATAATTTTTAAATATATTTTTGGATCCAGAGTTTATGCTTTGTCTAGACTATTTTTGTCAAGGATCATAATCATAATCTAAATGCTTTAAACCATATTTTGCACGCAGAAGAAAAACTTCTCCAACAAAGTGTGCCCTGCGCCAAGCACAATCATCACATTTCCCTGCAGAGAACTTGCCACAGAGCAGCATAAACCATCTTGACAAATGGCAGTGACGGAGGGTGGCTGAAACCACACACCAACAGCAAAGACGGCAGCAGTCACTGTAATCACAGAATCACAGAATCACTGAATTGCTGAGGCTGGAAAAGACCTCTGACATCTTCAAGTCCAGCCTATGACCCAACACCATCACAACAGCCAGACCACGGCACTAAGTGCCACATCCAGCCTCTCCAAAGGTGCATGAGCACTTTAACCCTAGCCCAGTTGTTACCACCTCCAAAATATTCAATTTTAGGCTAAAATTTTCCAGACAAGAATTCTTTTGGATGTTTTTGGTGTGTTTTGAGGTTTTTTTAAAATAATAAACTAAACCCACCACCTTTCTGTTGGGGAGACAAGGAGAGGAGAAAGATCAGCACCCAATACCTAGAAATACCAGTGTCAATAGCTACAATTAATTCATACGTTTTCCCCTTTTAAGGGAAGTTTTTCTCAACATTCATCTGCATCTGTTTTTCTCTTAAATGGCTTTACGTCCCTTTAAACAGCACTAAGGAAGAAAAAGAAGGTTTTTACTTTCTTTTTCAGACTTGGGGAACTCCCAGTGCCGTCTGCACCCAAGTGACCACCCCAGCTAAGCCTTGGCTAATCACAGATCCACCAACCTCAGTTTTGGGGTTGATTTTTCAGCCAGCACGAAGTTCCCCATTGCCGTGACTAGAAGTCAGTTCTCGAGCAGGTATGTTTAAAGCAGTCTCAGATACATCTACCTCACATCAGAGCTATAAAACCACAATGCAGACATAGATGGTAATAGAAAAGAATGTAAGATTTGCAGGTCTCAAAATAGAAGTCCACGAGGAGGCACACAGCATGCTGTTACTGCTGAAGATCGCTCTGTACAGCTAATTCAGCTGACATACTATCTTGTGAGGGTGGTAAAGTCAACAAGACAGGCCTTCCCCCACTCTCTACTCAAGACGTAATCACTGGAGTAGCCGGGTGTCTTTAATCTCAACTAGAAAGGAAACGTGTGTTCCTGTTTGTCACAGAGAATCAAAGGATTTTATTGTGCAGCCAAAAAGAACAAAAACTCTCTTAGAGAGGAAAAAAAAAACCCCATCCTACTAAAGAGAGAGCAAAGAGAAAGCCATAGTTGTTATTGGATGAACTGATAAATTCAAAGGAAAAGGGAGATCAAATTGGTATTAAGGGAGAGCTGTGGAAAAGGCTATAAGCTAAAGAAGAGAGACCGAGCAGCCAGAGGAAAATGAAAATCCCATGACAAATCTGAAATGAGATTCAGTGATATGGCAAAGCCGACAAAATGCCTATCTCAGTCCCCAAAGACTGCATCGCTGCGCGCGTGGTGCAGAATTCGTGCCAAAACATTGACAGCCCTCTTGGCTTCAGAGAAGAGTTATGCAAAACACTCTGGAGCCAGGCATGAGGATTACACATTGTGCCTGACCCTTTCTTTCCTTCATCACTTTCACAGCAAGATGGGCTTAGGGGGGTAGAACAGGCAAGAGCAATAGACTAATGAAACAACACTGAATATCCTTTCTGAGGAACGTGACAAGCGTACCTCCGAACCATCCAAGGCTATAATGGGCAAGGCGGCAGGTGAGAAAGACCATAAAATTACTTTAAATCCATGAATCACTCTTGAGGGAGAGTAAAATGCAAGAGTATTCCTGCTAGATAAAACAAAATAACGTTCCTATGATGAGGAGGTTTAGAAATGTCTCCTATAAGCAGCTTGCTCAACAAGAATATCTGCGAAAGTTTTTCTGCCAAACGTGAGCGTCTTTGGGACTAAAATGTGGGGGCCCTACAGAGATGACTGTATCAAGTCTCCAAATTTACCCAAAACACTTTGGCCCTTTCGAAACCCTCCTACCTTCTCGGTTTAAAACAACCTTCCCCCCGGTACTCATTTTTCACCACATGTCTTATGCAAGCTCATTTGTTCCTTGTCTCCACAGCTTCCACACACATACACAGAGGCAAGAAAAAGACCAGAGGCGTTTGAGATAGCAGCATGCTAACTACAGGCCTCTTACCAGGTTCAAACAGATCATTGTTACAGATTTATTAAACTTAAGTGATTAACATTTCATTTTAGGTTTGATACATTTAAACACAGCCCTTCTTCCCCCCAGCCCAAAGCACTCACTGTTCCGCAGAAAAAATGTTTCCTGCTCATGTTGCTCTAAATGACAGTCCGGATCGAGCCTTGGAGCAGCTTTTTCGCCGCTCTCCACGCTTATCTAGTCGAGGTCTCCTTAAAACGCCTGTCCTCACAGATATAAATACAAGGAAAAACAGGCTTTCAGCCAGTCTGAAGCTAGAGAATCAGATTTCTTAGACTATTAGTCAACTTCATTAAGTGACTTCAAAATTAAAGGTCAGCCTTTTAATATAAATTTTTTCCTGGGTAAGTATTTGTTTCTAAATTTACCTTTAAAATAATAACATTATAGAAATACGATAGGCAAGAGAGGTTGGGAGGCAGAGCAATGGAAGCAGATACACGGTCGTTAGGGAAATGGAAGAAAGGAAGGAAGAAAGAGTCTGGAGCACTGAAATAAGCAGCTAAATAGCTTTACGTGTTTTCGGACTGGATGAATGGAAGCACAGATAAAACAGCCTATTAGAGAGCTTCAAAAGCAGTTAAGTGCATGAAAAGCCTAAGTATTTTATAAGATCTACACAAAAAAAAAAGATGAGGAAGAAGACAGATTTGTTGTAATCAGATCTAGCATGAAGAACTGTAACTGATAAAGAAGACGATGTCTAAGTACCTAAGCTCGAATGATTTCAGATATATGCTGCAGGGAAAACATTACTGGATGCAGTTTTATCAGAGCGTAACAACACAGCAACCTCTTCCTGAGGGCCAGGACTGAAGACGATTTATGCATATGGCACCAAAATCACACTGAAATATATCAACGTTGCCATAAATTCTTGATGTAACTCAATAGTCAAGTCATACATGCACATACCATACACATGTAAATATGCTTTCAAGAAAATCATGCAAATAAACGAGGGTGCCAGTAGATCTGGCAGCTTCAGGAGTTACTCTTTACTTCAGAAGTGTGACAAAATGTTTTATTTGAGCTCAACATTATTTATAACCTACAAACACTTTCTTAGACACATAATGAAATCACTGTCATGAGCCTACATGGATCTGACTAATCCATTTTCACAATTTTTACTTAGCTTTTTTTTTTCCATTTGGGTGACTTCACTGAAAGACTTCTTTGTTGGACAAAGGCAGGAGGAATCCAATCAAGAGATTCTGTAAAGCTGAACTACAAGCAGCTGTGTAGAAAGATAAGACCCAGAAATATTTGAGGGGCAAAGAAACAACTTTATTATCAAGCAAGGTCTACTTTTGTAAACCCCTGATTTAGTCTTGTAAACAGTTGTAAAGCTCTTGTAAAATCCAAGACAAGGCAGAGAGACTTGAGCTGCTTTGCTACAATCAGATCTTCAAAAAAAAGGAGAACGAAAAAAACCACAAATCCTAACCCTGTAAGTGATAAAGGAGTAGTAGATTTAAGAGATTATATAGGATTTAATTTTCCAAATATATGTTGGAGGAGGCAACGCTTTGGGACATACAAAAAAAAAAAATTTAGAGCAGCAACACAACAGTATCTTCTCAGGACAGAGTTCACTACACAAGAAGCAGAAGTTAGACTTCTGCTTCTCTGCCTCAAAATATTGTAGAGAAGTGTGTACCCTTATTATTTCTGAGTACTTTAGATGGATATAAAATCTCTTCTCTCTATATAAAGAAATAAACTAGACTATTCCACTGAAGAAAAAAGAAAAACAGAAACCAGCTACAATGTGACTGAAACCATACCTTACCAGTCTGGTTTCTTTCTGTCCAAGTTGGGAGAACATCGTCTTTCTAAATAAGACGTTATGAAAATATCTGCATGTGTATGTTTTTTTACTAAGTGTCTTGGAAATTTATCTTCAATATGATCATTTCCTATATTTTGCCATTTGCTTTTCCTCAGATGCACCTATTGTCAATTACAGATTGATAGAAAATATTTCTAAATATACTGGTTTGGGATATGTATCTGGAGAAAATTCCTAATTCATTTCCTCTTTCTTCAGGATTTTATTGGAAAGATCTCCCCCTTGATCTAGTTCTCCCCCTTAGCTGGCTGCCCTAAAAAAGCTCAGAGCAGAACTCAGCCCTCACCACCCTCCGTTTGCCAAAATTAATTCTAGCTGCCATTTGCTGCAGATTCTTGGGCTTTTCAAAGTCCTTCTGCAGCAACGCGACTGGAATTTTGCACAGCAGTTTTCTAAACAGAAAAACAACAGGAATTTTCACAAAGGCATAATAACTTTCTGAGATCTCTCTACAGGGTCCCAGGTAGCCGGCACCGCCTGGAACCCAGCCTTGTTAAAAATGGGGTGAGAGAAAAACATAACGTTCCCCTGTAACACTCTTGCTTGCAAAATGCTGCCCAAAACCGTCGGCTTCCCTAATTAAATTATCTCATTAGCATGAAAAGCAAACAAAAGGAAACCAAATGCCAAAAGCTTCTGTGTTGAAGGACGGGTTTGCGGAGAAAGACTCACCCGGCAGAGCCGGTGGCCAGCGCGGGGACTGGCTGAATGTCAACTGGTGGCCCAGCTCCAACGGTGGCCGCCGGGGAGAGGCTGAGGAGGGAAGACAGGGACACGACTAGATTTCTTCTGGGGAAATGCACCATCTTCTCAAAATTGCATTAAGTGGTTGCCAGCACCTGACATACCTAATCTTGCCTAAGACTTCATAGTTAATAAAGCAGAAATGTAGAATAAGCTACTGTCAGTGTTGCCAAATGTCACAAATTAAATCTTGCAGAATTTAATTAACAGGATCTTGGCTCTTTTGGGGCTGGTTTCTTGTGGGAGGGGGAGGGGAGGGAAAGGAGGGGACTAGGTCTGCAAATTACATTTGGAAAAGGCATGAGAAATTTCCTTTAATTTACTGACATTCTCAATTTTCCAACCCTTGGGGAAGACTGATCAGTCAAAAATATCCACAGAGAAATGTGCCTGCCAAGGAAAGGGTTAAGTGCAGCACATTTTACAGCACGAGCTCTCTGGATCACCCATAGCGCTACAAAACTGCATAATAAAGAAACTGTACTTCAAATTTCCCTCTTAGAAGATATTTTTTTGGTCATACCACCCCTGTCATTGTTCATATTTAAAAGGTTTCAGCTAGCGCCAGGGGAAGTGATTTTTCTCCTCCAGGACTGATGACCTCTGACCACACAGAGTTTTCTGACACACATTTTGTTAACAGGAGACATATATCACTCCCCGGAATCAAGACCACATGTACACTTACAGCATCAAACAGTCACTAGGCATGATATATAAAAAGAGCTTATTAGATGCAAAATACCTCAGGAAAAAAAATAAAGAAACATTACGTCTACCAAACACTAGACTAGCACAGTCCATGTCAACATGCATCTAATAACCTCTGAGATTTTAATATGATTTGCTTCATACTGAGTCAGGAGAGCGCAGCTATCCCAATCCTCCAGTAAGAAACTGAATTTCCAGACACTATGCAAGGTGCCAGTACTGAGGGGAATAACCACAGTTTTTCCAATTTCTCATGCCCTGAACATGGGACTGTGGCTAACCTCCACGCACACATCCTCAAAAGCTACCTCAATCTTCTTCTAAGGAGCCACACATATTCTTGTTACCCTTTTGGAGGTCATGAAGGAGAGAGGAGTTTCTCTGCAGACTTCCACAAGACATTTGTTTGCTTCATGGCACCGGCACCACTAGTACCGGTACATTACTACCAGGTGCCCCGTTTCTCATCTGAAAATGTTTGACTTCTAGGACACCCGGCAGACACTGAGGGCTTTCAAATCCAAACGGTGCCTTCCTGGGGCACGTCGCTGAAGTTGGCCAGAGCTCATGTTATCTGTCCATCTGAAGTCACAGCTCATCACCTCTTGTGGCCTAACCATGGCTCATAAAATGGATTGATTTTATTTTCAGTTGGTTCAATAGATTAAGTATCACTTACATCCACTTGCTATTTTTGGTTTGTTTTGAAAGGCGATGCTTCAAGAATTAGAGGGACAGTGCCGCCATCCTAATGAATTAATACGACACCCAGGATCCAAGTTAACTGCTTCTCAGCTTGCTTCTCTGCATCTTAGGAGGGACTCCTGTTAACACGTCTTCCTCCACCCTTTCTTGCTTCTCACAATTGCCACTAGCAACCCTTGTTTTATCTTTTCAACCGTTGGATGAAGTCTGTTTGCTGAATGCAGTAAGTCAGCAACCTACCTTCTCTGGGCAGAGGTCTGAAGCTTCTAATTAGCTGCTTTAGAAACAACATGATCAAATAAGAATCAGCTCACTTCTCAAAAGCATGAACCACTCACTACATCCCTCTCAAGATATGTCAGGTGATATAGAACCTTTAAAAATTACAAGAGAGAAATCGAATCATGTTTGGCAAGTGCCTGCTTAAATGTGGATTTAAGAACACCACGGATCTAGCTAAGAATATAACTTTGAAACTCCTGGATTTGCAAGCACTGGCCAAAATGTTTGCAATTTTATCCTGAATAGCAATGATTCATTTTCGTTCAACCAAAGCTGTCAAAAACTCTATATGCAGTCTTGTAGCAAGATTCATATATACATGCCAAATGCCTGTATAGGAAACATCTGGCCTCACTTCTGTTCCATGGATTTGCCAAAGCATAAGTCCATCCATTGTTTTTTCCTATGACTTTTTTTTTTTCCTTTCTGCTGTGCCTCAGGTCGTTTTTCTTAAAATGAAATCATTAAAACAGGCAGAAAGAGTAGAGGAAGGAGGAGTAAGAAGAGCTGTAGCATCTGAGTAATCTTCCAGTGGGACTAATTTTACTAAGTATTTGTGCTATTGCTACCAGTCAATCACCACAAGCATTATTGAGAAGCTAAAAAAAACAATAAATTAAATTAAAATGCATTTAGCAAAGAATACTGGCATAGAAAGAAGAAAAGACACATATGCTCTTCTATAAACTAGAAGTTCAGTTTACCCAAATGTCCTCAATATCAATATAAAATGTATTAACGTGAAAAAATAACTTGCTGTTCCCTTATTTTGCATTCATTTTACATCCGTACTTCTCCGAGGCAGCAGATCAGAATGGTGCATTGCCTTCCCCTCGGGCCAAGTGTAATAAACAGGCAGGTGTAATATAAGGCTGCCGTGTCTCAGCTCTCCTCCCAAACAATTGATCTTCCAGGCCTACGGTGTAATTCAGCCTCGGTAGTTCCCTTCACATGCTTCATTCCTGATCGGTCAATTATTTCAAATCAAGCAGAATTAAAGTGTTATTTTTGCGAGGGGGGATGATATTCACCGGTGACCAAAGTGAAACTAATAAACTAATTTCCCTTTACTGCCTTGGGCAAACCAGAAAAATGTGACTCTATGAAAGAAAGACTGCAGCTGTTTCATCAGCCTGATGCCCAAACGTGCTTGCAATTTACTACCTTTCAATTCAATTTTTGTTCAGAGGACGATTTTGGAAACAGAACACAACAAAAAGCGAGCAGCAAAAAAGGAAGCAGCGAGGGTATATGACTCTGTACGACAGAGCTGTGCAGCGTGAGCCTCCCAAGAGGAGGGGAATAACACTCTCCTGTTCTCTGAAACAGAGCGTATTCCTCCTGCCAGTAGCAAATCTATCCAGTAGATGTCAACACCAGCAAAAAATATGTATAAAGCCAACCTTAACAGCAACAGTAGTCACTTCAATTTACGGGAGAGCATCAGCGGATAGTTTAATACCTGGAACCATCACAAACTTATTTGCTACTGTCCCACCCCTGAGTCTTACAGAACAGATGTGGCCTGGCCCATCTGTCAATAAACATATGTAGAGCAAAATAATTTATTTTTTTGCTTTTAGAATAATTTTGTCCGGTTTGCTGGAAAACGGAAAAATTGCTCATGAGCATGTGATTACTTTCAGATTAGATCAGAGGAAATTTTTCAGAGGAGCATGGAGGAGGGAAGGCAAAATACTATGCAATGCAAAGCAACTACTACCAGCAAAATCTTCATAGTTAACTAAATATAATCTGAAGAGCTCCGCTCCCTTCTGATCTTTCACTGCATGGTTAAGCAATGCAATGATTTCACGGATTTTGCTCCTTCCTCAAGTAGCTTCTCAGCCTACAACTGCGACCTGAGGTTCCCACGCCGACCCCAGGTCAACAGATACTTGTTGTTCCTGTAAGGCTTTTTTCTTTTTTTGCAATACACCAAGGACAGTCTGTTGCAAGCCTTTAGTGTCATTATCACTCAAAAGACTGAATTTGCTGACAAGTTTTAACCATGCAAAAAAACAAGGCCATTGCTGTTGACACTTTTAAATCTACTATTAAGATCTGACTGTTTGAACAGCTTGTGTGTAGAATCTGAAGTACAGATTTCTGTTTCCTTTCCGTTTATTTTTAGATAAACCTTGTGTTTCTACTCTGCAATGTTTGCATTTGGCTGCTGAGCATGCAGTAATTGCATACGTTATACGCATTGCTTAGAGACACTTTGCATCACAGCCCATCAGGTTTCTTTGGATAGATGAAAAGAGAAGAAAAACAACAGATCATTTTCCTGATTGATTAATCTTTCTTCACATTGCCATTTCCCCGTAAACATGAGGCGAAAAAAAACCAAAAGTATGTTGTGACATCTAATAGCGAGACATCGAAGCAAATTATTTTCTTATGCTACAAAACTTACTAAGGAGTTTGTTTTCACAGAGATCTAAAACATGGCAAGGAGACAGAAATGAATGGATCACCGAGACATCACTTTGAGCAGGGTTACTGCTCACATGCACACCTTACACCTCTTAAGAGAAGCATACATCCTACACAACAGCAACGATGTAGCTGCAGCTTATCTAAAGCTGAGACTGTGAATTACCATCATTTAAGCAATTCCTAGGCATCAACAGAAGCCGGAACGGGAAGATCAGGCAAAGGCACTGCGCTACCAGTAAATAATCCTAGTGGGTGACGGCATGTGAGAGAATAAAGGCACAGCTCCAAACACTGGGGACAAGCATTGAACGCTGCATCTTTTCCCCATACTACGCCAGGTGCCAGCAGCACACCCTGTTTCAGGAAGCCACGTTCCACTCCACAGCTCTGGACGCAGGCACGTACTCCCCAAGACAGAGCCATAAATAGTTTCGAGATAAGCCGCATATCTTACGAGGCACACCGGAGTTTTCACGGCCTTGTATGAGCAAGTCTTTTAATTACCGTCAACATTTTCTTTGAATCCCCATCTCAAAGAAGCAGTGGAAACTTTTGATTTGCTGTGACACCTTGATTGCTGCGTGGATGAGTCACTGCACCATTCCTGAGAGTCTTAGGAATTTATAGATTTTTAAGGCCAAAAAGCACGGGAGGCTGCTACGACTACTGTGCTCTGACTGTGTGAACAGCAGAGCCCTCCTGCCTCACCCAGCACCCTGCCCTTCCCACAGAAAAGGGGACTCAGTAACTCACAGAGAATCACAGAATCGCAGAGTGTTAGGGGTTGGAAGGGACCTCAAAAGATCATCTAGTCCAGCCCCCCTGCCAGAGCAGGATCACCTACAGTAGGTCACACAGGAATGCGTCCAGGTGGATTTTGAATGTCTCCAGAAAAGGAGACTCCACAACCTCCCTGGGCAGCCTGTGCCAGGGCTCTGTCACCCTCACAATGAAAAAGTTCTTTCTAATATTTTTGTGGAACCTCCTATGTTCCAGCTTGTACCCATTGCCCCTTGTCCTGTCAATGGACGTCGCTGAAAAGAGCCTGGCTCCATCCTCCTGACACTCCCCCTTGACATATTTATAAACATTAATGAGGTCACCCCTCAGCCTCCTCTTCTCCAAGCTAAAGAGGCCCAGCTCCTTCAGTCCTTCCCCAGAAGGGAGATGTTCCACTCCCTTCAGCATCTCTGCGGTTCTGCGCTGGACTCTCTCCAGCAGTTCCCTGTCTCTCTTGAGCTGAGGGGCCCAGAACTGGACACAATATTCCAGATGTGGCCTCACCAGGACAGAGTAGAGGGGCAGGAGGACTTCTCTCAACCTACTTGCTACCCCCCCTCTAATACACCCCAGGATGCCATCAGCCTTCTTGGCCACGAGGGCACATTGCTGGCTCATGGTCATCCTGCTGTCCACTAGAACCCCCAGGTCCCTTTCCCTTGCGCTGCTCTCCAGCACGTCAGTCCCCAACCTGTACTGGCACATGGGGTTGTTCTTTCCCAGGTGCAAAATTCTACACTTGCCCTTGTTGATTATCAACACATGAAATTATAATACACATCTAAGCTTGCCTATAAACACCTGAGCAGCTCCCTTTCAGAAAAATAATAAAATTATTGATCATTGTAATGAACTAACATGCCTTTCTCATCAACATCTTTTTCCGTCGTAGTTTATCGGGACTGGAGGGTTGTTGGCGTTGTGTCTGTGGGAGGCAACCAGGGGCTGCCCTGTGCCGCTCACACCCGGTTTCAGGATGGTCCCATTGCAAGGCACGGACAAGCCCATCAGCTGAACTGGTGGTGCCTCTGTGAAAGGTTTCTAAGGAAGGGCAGAAACACTGAGCAGGCAGCGAGGAATGAGGAAAGAAGTGCGAGAAACCACCCTGCTGACACCAAAGTCCTCACGGACCTCTTCTCATGGAGAAGAGCCCATCCTGGAGGAGGCTTCCTGGCAGGAGCTCGGTCCCACTGAGGACTCATGCTGGAACAGGCTTATCCTGACAGACTTCTGCCCACAGGAGGCACCCTTGGAGCAGTTCATGAGGGACTATATCCTGTGCGAGGGACCCACGCTGGAGCAGGGAAGAAGCATGAGGAGGAAGGAGCAGCAGGAAGGGGCTGTTACGGATTGACCACAGTTCCCATTCCCCATCCTCCCATTGCGGACGGGTGGGGGGGGTGGAAGAGTTGGGAATGAAAGAGTGAAGTTAAGCCTGGGAAGGCTGGAGGAAGTTGTTTTAACTTTTCATTTTGCTTCTTGCCACCCAACTCTATTTTAGTTAGCAATAAACTAATTTCCCTCAATTCAAGTTTTGCCCATGATGGTACTTGGTAAGAGATCTCCCTGTCTTTGTCTTGACACCTGAGCTTTTTCGTCTTATTTTCTGTCCTTGTCCTGTTGAGGAGGGGGACTGGGAGAGTGGCTGGGTGGGAGTTTGGATGTTGGCCACGGCCAACCCCTCACAGCAAGCAAAGTCCTGCAGTAAAACGGAACTGTTCTTTTTGTTTGTTTCTTCAGGATCTCCCAAGGCAGTTCACACACTCATTCTCTGTAGCAGTAGCGAGGAGGGCCAGGAAGGACTGAATATTTCTGTATCTGCAATATTTTAGTCTGCTTATGAAAGACACCACGGGGAAGACCTCCTATATTATTATGAAGGCTGGAGTTTTGCTTTATTACTTGCTTTGAAGACGTGTGCTTTTTTTTTCCCAGTGCCTTACCAAATTTTGCTCCATGCATTGTATCATTACATTTTCGTAAATAATTTCTAAGCTGGCGTACATGTATGAGCTGCTTGGAATGATCTTCACAGATGGAGTGCTCTATCAATTACTTTCCCGAATAAAGTACATATCCATTGTATCTCCTTCATCTTCTAGATAAGTCGTAACATTCATTGAGAATGGATTAGACATACACATTGAAATAATGCCTGTCTATAACTACATGTCGTATTTCCCAACATTCACATAACGGTCACATTACATACTCTGTGGGCAGGCTAAACAGAGCAATTTGTTTGGAGGTTTTCTTTCTTTTGTTCTTTATTAGCAGAAAAGTCCAACTTTGTCTATTATTTCCTGAATTCTATGATTTTCCAAAGGTTATTTTCAATGGTTGTCATTTCCTAAAGACTCTCTCTACCAGTTCTTTAGAGACACACTCTCCAGTGCATTTCATTCAACATCCTTAATACACAATTTTGCAAGATGCCCTTTCTTCTCCTGCTTCAGTCTTCATCCCCAAAGTTACAGTTCCTAGCACAGTTTTCCCACACAAGGTTATCCAGTTCCTAGTATTTTAACACATTGATAAGCATTTATGTGGCACTCTTTGTCTTCAAAGCACTTTACAAACATTAAATATTTAATGCTCATGGCATCCTTCTTACTCTCAACACCATTTTACAGGTAGGGAAACAGACTCCCAGGTTAAGTGATTTTGTTTCAAGTCACATCACAAGTTACTGACGGATGTGAGACCAGAATATATGAGCTCAGATTTTCAGTTCCGTCCTCAAAACTCGACCAGCCTTGTTCTTTCACTTAAATAATAATAAGAAGAAAAATAATGAAAAATACTTGATCTTGTTCAGGGAGAATTTATCTGTCTCTTTGGAGGTTCTAAATGAAACCCAGAAAAACATACCAGAAGCCCCACAAAACAACCCAGGAGGGTCATCAGCTACCAGCTTTGCAATCCATATCCTCCCTTTCCAGCGTTTTAGAGGAAATATATGTTATCAGAAAAGGGGACAGTATGTTTTCAAGCATTTATAGACAATTTATAGACAGTCACACACAGCCACATAGACATTCTCAACCACTATCTCAACCGAGAACAGAGACCTCCCAGCTGGAGAACGATTTGCAATTTAAAAACTGAAGTACATTTCAAAATGGCATCACTAAAGAGCTTTAGTATTTGATAAGAAGATTACAGTATATTCAACTGCACACAGCAAAAGCCTTTTAAAATAAAGTACAGGAATAGTGAAGCCAGGCAGTTGCAAGAAGATAACAAGAAGCTAATCGGCCAGTGGAAAAGGTGTGCCTCGCTGCAGAGCACGTTCAGGAGCCAGTTAGGTTTCCAAAACCAGACCACAACTGTGGGGTTTTTTTTTTTAGCTTTAACATTTTTCATAATCCAAGTGGGAGGTCTAAACACAGGCTGTATGCAACATTAACTGCATTTCTCTTCAAGAGGCTTCTATGGGAACAAATGCTCAGTGTCAGGCTGGTACTATACGTCCATTTAATTGAGCTGAGAGAACTCTTCTGCCCCTGAAGAAAGCTCATCTCTTCTCTCCATGGATGCGACTAAAGAGCTAGCAGATAATAGCTGGTCCTCACTCATTATTTATACAACCACCTAATTATCTCCCAGAGACTCCCTGTTTTGTAGAAGTTTCTTTTTGGAAACATCGTCCGCCAGCTGAATGGAAAGCTAAATCCAGCCCTGGATACCGTGACAGCGAGTGCCATACCCACTGACAGTCAACAGTAGAGCATTCTTTGCTGGAACTAGATTATCTTTAAGGTCCCTTCCAGCCCAAACCATTCGATGATTCTACAACATGGGAGCCTGCAGTATCGCCCACACGAGAGACGTGCTCCTGGCATCACACTTGGGTCTAAGATTTGTCTTGGGAAATGCACACACACGGCCAACAGTACAAAAACACACTTAAGAGTTTAAGAGAAATGTGGTACGGGTAGGAGCCAAAGATAAACAGAAAACATACCTGCATATCGCATAATTTTCTCCTCTGTGCCACTGGCTTCTGTCTTACTGTTTATAGTGCTCCAGTGCCACCATACCTAGACATCCTTGATACCAATTTAACTGTGACAAAATCTTCTGAGGTCAAGAACTGACAAACTGAGGATAGAGAGAATCCAGACCAAAAACAGAAGAAACCCTCAGGTAGGGAGGGCAGAGCGCAAACACTACATCCAGTTTAAACACCAGCAAACCCCCTTAAGGCTTACGTAACTCAAAGAGTCTGTAGGAAACCACATTTTTGCTAATAACGCTATTTAGGTGCCCAACATCCTGCTGTTGTATAAGCCAAAGGGAACATCATTTGGGCATTTATCACTGCAGGAACATTGAAAATTCCCAAATGAGGCAATCACTGCCCAAATCCCATGGTGCCATGTCACGAGTCCCTCCAAAGCACACCGATGCTCCGCACCGAGCACCGAGGGGAGGTAATGCAGTGTGACTCGTCCTGCTGAGTGATCTGCTTTCCAGCTTTGGCTCCCTATATAAATCAAACACAGGACATTAACAAAATCTGCTGGGCTCAGAGGTTTCCATGCCAGGAGCTGGATGCTGACGCACTGGCATGGCTACATTCAGCCCAGGATTGGGGTTAGAGCTCTCTTTTAGGTGGCACTGTTTGTTTTTTAACTTTAGACTGAAGGCAAGGAGCGGGTATAATCCTCTGCTCTCTTGAGATGTTCTCTATGGCTCTGGGCTCAGCTCAACAGAGCACTGGAGCTCACTGGAAAGAGATAAGAAAAACAATCAAGGATGTTCCAAATTAGCACCATGCCCCCCCCACTCTGTGAACAGAGCTTTTTGGGCAGACTCAGCAAACCCCACATCTCAGCCAAAGCCCGTGAGGAAGGACACTGGTGTTTCTGCTGCCACCACTCTTTGGGACCGAAGCCACTGCAATTTAGCAAGTGTGCCATTATCTTCCTCAGGCACTCACACACTCAACTACCGCACAAAGTACATGCTTCTGCCTTCCTGGTCTGATGGAGGCTTTCCCCTCCCCACATTTCATTTTTAAGATTATAGGATTTACACATATGCTGGCAAAATATTTTGTGACCTTGCCACAGAACAGCAGAGTAGAGGAAACACACACGTATTATGAAAGCTATGTCATTATAATATGTAGCTTTTCTGGCTTAAATTACTTGGACCAGCTAAAGTACAGGTTACAGTAAAGTCTACGCAAGTCGTGTTGTGTCAGTAATGTGCACATGGAAGGATAAAGAAACAACAATTTCCCTGTGGATTTTAATACACTTAGCAAAATGGCCAAGATTAAATTCCTTGGGGAGAGCGAGCCCAACCCTATTCATGAAGTCACTGTGGTTTTTTTTTAAATGAGAAATAAAACCATGCAGTTGTCACAACTATACAAATCATCAAAACATACTGAATTAAACTCCTTTCCAGGAGCATACAAAACACAGCTTGCTGTTACTGTCTCTTGAACCACTGGTTCTCTGAAGTAGCCAAGAAAACTCGACTACCTTACTTGTTTGCCATGGAAGCTACTCAAAAGGTATCGTGCCCATCCCTCTGCCTTTCTACTGTCACAACAGCGAAGGGCTCCTTGCCCTGACAGCAGGGGGGCCTCAGGTGGATGGGAAAAGCTTGAGGAAAGCTCAAGATGGCTTTGAGGAGGGTAAGGGGGGAGAAAGGGTAACAAAAGAGCACCTTCAGATGCAGCTCTCAGCTGCAACTCTGTGGCATGGAGGAAGCCCCCTTGCAGCCTTTCCCAGTTTTCTTCCTTGGTGCTGATCGCTCTTTCAGTCAACATTTTTCCTCCATCCTTACCACATCTTCATTTTACTCAGCACCTCCCCTTCCACTACCGTGCCCCTGTTCAGGGGCATTTCCCTTGTTGCTTCGTATCAAACCCAGAATTCATTCAAGACCTTCCCCTGCCCCCAAACAAGACTAATCCAAACAGGCAGTTTGCAAAACTCAGTTTTCTTTACTTGGTTGTTCTTATATTTTTGCCCTTTCTTTCTCCGCCTTAAAATCCCCAAATGAAACCATTGGGTGAGCAAGAGTGCCCTGATGTACCAAGAGTTTGGCAAGCTGAGACCATTAAAAAGAAACAAAGGACTCTTTTCCTATTCTCAGATGTAGGTAAGAGAAAAAAAAAGGTGAAGAAGCAGGTGGAAATTTAGTGGTGATGAAATGGAAATGACAAGCTTATAATTTATTAAGCTTCTCAGCATAGTTTCAACCAAAAACTAGAGCCAAAAAAAAAAGAAAAGAAAAACCTCTCTCCCAAATAAGGTATTCAGCAGAAACCTTTATGGGACTCAACAATGCCTTTTCCAATTCAGCTATCTATTGCCAGTGCCTCGCAGGAAACTTTAGTTTTGGACAATTCATTTTATTAGCTTAGAGGGCAAAATTTCAGAGGCCAGCAGGAAAACCTGCCAATCAACTGACCATTTCTATTTGTGATGGAAACCATGGAGTTAAATCCCACAATGCAGTTTCTTCCAGGAGCACCCCTGTCACGTCGCAGCACTTAGGTGCAAAAATTGGACCAAAAATGCCGATGATGATTTTGTAAGTAAAAGCAAAGTATTTGCTCTCAGTTGAATCGTTTTAAGGATGGCATACATTAATTTCTCCTTTTCTGCACTGCCTCTGCATACCCGCTGCTGGCAACGCGACAACATATAAGCACTGAATGTTGTGCTTAGTAGCTTAAGAGCTCCAAGACAGATTGCCATTTTGCTCATTCTTCCTGGGCAAAAACGTGTTTTCCCAGGAAAGAAATAAATAAATCCCCTCCTCCGAAAACAAATACACCCCCTTTTCCCTCCCCGCAGTCACATTCAGATTTTGCTAAGAACTGCAATGGCACCACCCTCGGAGGCGGCAAAGGAGGGAACGTCTCCTCGGGAGGTTTTGATTTCAGCCAGAAAGACTCTCCCTGAGACAGCTTTTTGCCAACTCATGGAGAGTTTGGAAAATGAAGGTAAAAGCCTCCCATTTGCCCGAATTCAATGGGAAGGCAGCGCGGCGCACGGAGCACCAGGGCAATTTGCTTTTAGCAGGCTCTTTTGCTAAGTAGGTGGGCTGCGCTCGGAGCCAATTCGAGGTCGACGTTTTCTTCCTTAGGTACGACGCGCTGCGACACAGCTCGGACCATTCTCCCCTCCCTGCGTCTGTGTTTACTGTGGCTGTTCATTTTTACTGTTGGCAAGGGGGATGTTTAATAAAGCAGGCCATTCCCTAGTTACAAACACGGTATATCATCTTTTGGTGTATGTACACATATGGTATGAAATAGAACACTGTTAAAAGTCAAAGCAACTCCTGCCAGAAATTTTTGATGGCAGCATCGTAGGAAGAGCGTTGGGGCGCGACACAGTTCTCTGTTTTCCAGTATCGGGGGGGGGAAAGGGGAGAGACACCATGGTGAAGTTGAAAGGGGACGGTTAAGAGTGAAGAAAAAGGAGTAATATCCAGATTTCAAAATTCCCCATTCCCAGTTCAAGGTCTAAGCTTTGTTTTGGCTGGTGATGCTTTATAAATGGAACCACAGAGGTTCTTGATCCAGCTTTTTATCTCCTAGAGTGCTAAGCTACAGGAGTGTTTGCATCTAGGGTCTGCTTTAGTCCCGTCTCTAATTAAGGCAGTTTATTTTTTCAAACACGCTACCTGAGACCGGCAGATGTTGCTTCAGGTCATGCAGCCATGCTTCAAACTGCTTTCTAATATACCTAATAGTGCCACAGTGATATGTGAGGCTTATTACTGTTACAGAAGCAGTAGGGTCATGGTATTCTCAGCAAAATACTTCTGTAATGGAGTGGATTAATTTAATGAATGCCATTTACTGCAGCAGAAGTGACAATGATTTGATGTTTTGTTACAATTAAGACTCATTAGTCAGTGACTTTTTTCTTAGTTGTCTGACACCGTAATAGATATAACACGTATCGGATACAAAAGTTCTGAACTTCTTTCTAGTCATTTTTAATACACATGAAGGAAGTGAGAATGAAAGTCTCAGCACTGAGCTGCTTAAAAGTGGCCTGCTTAAGGCATGTCACACACCCCTCCCTGTACCAACGGCAGAAAGAATGCAGAACTGCAGGCAGCTTCTAGGAAATCCCTGGCTGATACCTGGCATTGAAGCTTTCCACCAAACAACTGGAAATTTAATCGAAGACATGCCATCACCTGGCTAAAATGCAAAAAAAAAAAAAAAAAAAAAAAAAAAGCTTTTGCAGGCAGAGCCAGGTCTTGACGCTTGACGCTTTGCTTTTAACAAGATTCCAGAGCTTCACAGAGATGGGAATCCCTGCGTCCAAGGACCTGCTTGCAGGAAGACTGACGGAAAACTCAAACCCTGCTTCTAGTAACGATCTCTTGTTTCTCAACCAGCGTTTGAATGCTGAGGGGTGAACCCCACACGCTTCTACCAGTGCAGACCTGTTTGTTCCTCAGGAACGCAGCAACTCCTTTGCTTTTCAAGATCTGGAACAGCAGTACGCTGAATGCTCAGGAATCGAGACAAAATCCCCCACTCAATAAAAAATGCATCACTAGGTAAAAACAAGATTGGTCAAACCAGTGTCACTAGGCTCCAGGTTAAGTTCTCAGACTAAAAAAAGTCAAAAGAAAATAACTTTTTTTGGGAATACAGCATTTCTCAGCAGTGTTAGGGACACAAGATCATGCTCAGCTATACAACCTGCAAACACACCTTAGCAAAGTGAAGCTACCAAACTAATTCAGTCGTTCAGGTCAACCGCATTTAAAATCTGTATGGCACAAATGGTATATATATACACACACATATATATAAAAACACTCCACAAATATCCCCAGGAAGACCCCCAAATTTGAAAGATTTCATTTAAGAAATAAACTTATTAATTGAAGGAGAAAAATATCTCAATCATATGAATTATGAGCTATTTCTTTAATACCTGCCAATGACACTTTAAAAAAAATGTTTTCTCAGTCACTGGTACCTTGTCTTTAATCAAAAAAGGAAACCTAAAATTTTTAGCTTTTATTTAAACCTAACTCATAATCTGGCCATGCTAGGTGCTGTATAGAAAATCATTTTGGAATACAAGGTTGTAAATGAAAATTCAGCAACAGCAAAATTAACATCCCAAAAGACAAGTGCAAAAGAAATGTGAAAAGTGACTGGCTTGCATTTGAAAACTAGAATAAGACCACCTCCACACACACCCCAAATACAAAAACAGGGGGAAAAAAAACAAAGAAAAAAATCAATGCCATATCTTACTGTTCTTGTGCAAATTCAGCATCAGTCACTTCCACTCTGCCTGGGACGGACATTTGCCAAGACAGACATAAAACCACAGTGCACTGTCAAAATTTCCAGCTGATACTGCCGACGTCTTGCTCAAGCCATGGCAGTCTTAAGGAGTAAGAAGAGAGCAAAAAATAGGACAGATGGAAGAGGCGGCTCAGCAGGCAGGACTGGAAGCCCAAGACCCAGACTTTTGATGGCAAAAAGCATCCTGGGGAGAATTCTTTGAAGCTCTCCCCACCCTTAGGCTTCTCCAGCTCTTCTGAGCACATCTTCAATATGAAAGACTCCTTAAAACTACTCAAAGAACGTGGTATTTAGACACCACTGACTATAACCTGAGAATGAGTCATCCATGCAAATTCCCAATTTACTCCCCTCTATATGCAATCTCTGTTAACTCTCCCAAGCAGATGCAAACCTGAGCAGTAATGTGCTAATGAACAGAATACAAAATCTGGTTTTCCCTTCTATTGTAGGGTGAGGATAAAAATCACACACTCCTGCTCCCTTATCCCATGCCAGAAGAGTTATAACCCCATGAAAATCACTTCAGTTAAAGATAAGCTGGGAGCTTCAACTT
Organism: Trogon surrucura; assembly: GCA_020746105.1. NCBI lineage: Eukaryota > Metazoa > Chordata > Aves > Trogoniformes > Trogonidae > Trogon > Trogon surrucura. The sequence continues at coordinate 9,190,358 of CM036618.1, forward strand.
TATATTCATTTTTATCAAATCCTTGAAACTGCTTCATGGGGTTTATTTTAATAGGTATTTCTACTAACAATAATAACCCCCCCCCCCCCTTATCTCTACTGAAGAAGAGGAAAAAAGCAGATTGCATCATAAATCTTAGTCATACCAGCTAATAATCTTCAAAATCATCCTTTTAATGCGGATGGCACCTGTTAAGTCAAAGCACTTTTTTTTTTTTCCTGCCGGTTTAGGAATACAGCCTCATCCCAGCTCCCGTTACGGAAATGGAAGGTTTTCAACAAACTGCACTAGCAGCTGCAGGATCATAAAATCCTTCAAGGGTCTCCGAAGCCGAGCTGTAAGCATGGCATCCCTTATCTATAGTGAGGGAAAGGGAAATAAAGTCTTTAAAATGCTGTGCTTAACCCCCCAGCCCCTCACTGCTGGGCTTTGCCCCTGGCTTTTTCTAATAAAAGAGTTTCGAGTGTCAGCTGCAATGAAATTTTGTTTATCAAAAGCAGAAGAGTTACAGCAATGATTATGTCAAACCTGAACTACAAAAGGGACCACATATTTGCAATCTTTTTACATAAGGCACACTGATGAATATAATTTATTTCACAATTGCCTATGATATGCCATGCAATGTACCTTTATATATGTTTAAGACAATTTTATTCGAAGAGATGCACATCTGATTTCAGTGGAGGGTATGTATTCCAAGATGCATTAAGGTCTAACTGAATTTATTTTTTAAAAGAAGAAGAAGTGTAACTTATTACAACAATGCAAACTATTATTGTCATAACAATGTAAAGTACCCATGGATTTAATACTACAAATGCTCTATTCATCACAATCTCATTTGGCAATAGTGTCATTTCACAGTATTTTATTATGCAAACATTTCTCCAAGAGCAATGCCATCTCACAGAAGAGGTGCAAAACCCAGGGCATTTTCACTCCCAAGTATCTGAATTGTAGTTCTTTATCACATTCTTTGAAAATAAATACAGTCACTCCACTAGCATTTCATTCTCCCGTATACAGCAAGGATGCAAACCTTCCAGCTCTAAAGCATGGAATATGACATAAAAGTAGAGTAAACTATAATCTTGGCTGGATGGAGAAACTGAGGCAGGGAGTGACCTACTCAAGCTCACAAACTGCGTCATGAACAGAGAGACAGGAAAGGTTTGAGATGCTGAGGCAGGTCTGTGGCCCAGCCATCGGGCCACACTGCTTCTTCAACTCCTACATGGTTCTTTGATGGCACCTGCTTTATTTCCATTAACTATTTCTAATTAATGCATCGGCACAACGGACTAACATCAAAATCTTAGCTCTAATACGGTGGCCTTGTATATGCAGGTTAACAGGTGACACGTGACATTGTTAGCAAAACTTCCAGTATCTCAATGGTTCTCTGTGAACTAGTTTTCTCCCACACCAGTGTGAGATACTCAGGACCAGCATCAGAGCTCAGAGATTATACATGACACCCATCCACCCCCGTGGGAGTTACTACTGATGCTCATCTACATCCTAACTACAAGTCACCCCAACCAATAAAGGAGTCTAAACACAAGGGAGAAGTTTGGGAGCAATTCTTTAGAGTAAGCAGGAGGGTGGTAACTTCCTATCGGCTATTTCTGCAGACTTTCAAAACCCTCCTGGACACATTCCTGTGTGGCTGCCCTAGGGGATCCTGCTCCGGCAGGGGGGCTGGATGATCTCTGGAGGTCCCTTCCAACCCCTGACATTCTATGATTCTATGATTCTATCTAACTTTCCGACATAACAGAGAAGTCCAGTATCTATCAGGCATAAATCAAACAGTACCGTATGTTGTAAGACTTGTTTCAAATAATTCAAGAGCATTTTCCACCATCAGGGAGAAAAATTGGATCAAGACATATTGATAACAACGTGAATACCAATACCTGAGTTGGAAGATGGAAATTCCCAAGTACCTCCTAAATGCACCCTTTTAAATGTCCTTGGGTTTTAATAGTTTAGGCACTACGAACTATAGTTCCTGAATTACTACACTCTTATGTTCTTACAGCCTGCCTCCCAGCCTTAAAAACCCCACTGACACGCACGCCACACGTCTCACAGCTCGCACCTTGCCACCCGCTCCTGCAAAACCCTCCGCGAGGCTGTAGCTCCCCAGTCTCACCTTGGGGGACCCGCACCCTCCGCCCCCGCCTCAGTGGCCCCTTCTTTCCCTTCTCGCCTTCGCTGCCGTCTTCTTCGCCGCTCTCCCGCACCGCCCTTCCCCACGTTTCTCTCCCTCTCTCCGATCTCTCCGCAATCATGGAGCCTAGCAACGTTAATCTGCCACTCATTTGTCATATTTCGAGCTCAGATATACAAATCCGCTTCCCTTTGTCCGTTCGGATCACTGTGATTCCATTTTATGGTCTCGATTCCTCTTTTCTGCTCCTTTGCTTACGGGCTGTTGTTTATTATTATTTGCCTATCTGGAAGTTAATCTCTCTGAAGCCGGAGTCCTTGCCGCTGCCTTCCTGCGTTCAGCGTGAAGCCGGGCACTCTGTCAGGGCTTGATAAACCATTTGTCATTCAGGCAGAGGATAATGCGGCTCCACACATGTCCACTTTAAGCAGCATATACCAAAGCGCTGAGAATAAAAGTGTTAAAATAGCACTGAAGGATTTATAAGTATATGTGTGTTGTTGTTTTGTTGTTGTTGTTTGTCTCTTTTTTTTTTTTTTCTGCAGGAGAAAGACAGAAGGCAAGAGTTGCATTGCTGGGCCAGGCTTGAAGACGTATTTAAAACGTGCAGATCCTCGCTATTTGGACAAGGGCTTCAATGACCCTGGAATTTTGTAGAAACTCCCTGTTGGATTTCTCCAGTTGTAAAATAATAATTAAAAAGACACACTGAAAGCTCCAATTCTCTTTCTAGGCTTCCTTACACATGCTAAAAAGCTAACACACCTATTTGTTGTCCACCCACTACTGGAGCTGGATTTAACAAAATGCTTTAGAGAGGGCAAAGCGTTAAGGACCGAGCAGAACTACAACCGCTTCTCTCTACATCCTGGCAGCAGCCAGGGTGACAGCAGGATCTGCCTTCAGGTTAAACAGAAACCTCCCTTTCGTACAAATATTTCAGGTGTTCTCTATATTCTTCAGACTTCCCACCGTGTGTCATGTCTGAGGAATTATTTTTACTTTCACACCATCCGAGCTGCCATCCGAAGGCAGTCAATATTCCTATGTTAAAATTTCTCAACACAAGAGAGGCTTCGTGGAGGAGATGAAGAGCTCCTTGCTTTAATTCCCACTGTGCAGAATTATGGCTCCATTCGGAGATTTCTGAGGTGCCAAAAAAAAAAAAGGGAACTTTCTGAAACACTTGTTGAAGACTTTCCAAGCAGCTCAGACCTGGGAAGAGCTGGAGGTGAATCACCCTCGCACCTGGGCTGTTCCCAGGTAATGGGATTTTGGGATACTTTTTAGAACAAAAAAAAACCCCACACCAAAATCCCCAAACCCAAACCAGAAGCAGATAATTATATGTTTTAAGTCAGTTTTAAATTGAGTCTCCTGGTCAGTTTTTCACTGGCGTGTCGGGATGGCTACGGGTAAACACTGCCATAAACCAGGATACAGCTGAACAAAACATGTAACTTCATTTTCAGAGATTTACGGAGGTCCATGGTGAGCAGAGGCTGCTCAAGACCTCTGGGGAGAGAAAAAAAAAAAAAAATCTGTCCAACTGGATTCACATGTTATGAAGTTCTCCTTGTCATTATCACCTACGGGCAGAAACCTTCCCAAAGCAGAGGCTGTGGGGAAAGCACTGCAAAGTCTGGAAAAAAAGGATGACTAGCACAAGCCCAGAGTAAGTAGGTATTTTATATTGGCCACTTTAATTTCACTAAGCAAAAGTTCGGGGTTTCAGCAAAATAAGATATGCAACACTTTCAAGTACTATTTTTTTTTAAAAAAAAATAACCTCTTGGCTTTGCTTTTCTCTTTTTTTCTTGTGACAATCTGAGAAAAATGACAAGGAGGTCCGAGAGTGTTTCTATGCACTTCTAACAATTTACCTGAGGGAGTAAAACTGCAAATGTTTGAGACAGGTTTTTCAGTTAACACATTAGAATGAGTAGAGATAAAATAATATTTGAAAATAAACAGTCTCCCATCCTTACTATTACCACACAAATGTATTTGGACATTTAAAACCAAATTGGTCACTTTTTCTTGTTTGTTTAGAAAGTGGATTTTTGCTACCTCAGATACAGGTTATATATATTCCAAAAACTAGGCAATCTGGACACAAATTTGCACAACAATTAAACTCATTTTTTGAAGTCCAGTTTAATTACCTTGGTGACAATACTTGTGTATCAGCTTTTAGTTTTATAACTAAATTTTGCTTTTAAAAAGCTCTTAATTTACATTTATAACAGACATACAGTTAGTTTCTAGTATGGGTTAGCTATCTGCTTCTGCCACGGAAAGACACTAAAAATACCTGCTTTAAACAAAAATACAACCTTCCCTCAAACCTTTCTTACATGCCTTTTCACGGGATCGTTAAATTATCTGGTTTTATTTTGTATCTGTGACATTCCTATATATGACAATATACATCAGGGGCACCCAGAGCTTTGAATGCCCACTCTGGTTGACATTTATATGCGACTGAAAGCTAAACAATAAAGCAAATGAAGAACCAAAAATACAATGCATATCCCACTTTATCCTCCTTGCAGGTTTCACTGGACAATAGGAGGATAAAATCCAATCTGATTAATTTTCTTTGAAATCTGAAGACAAATTCTAGTAGTTCTTCAAACTGAGCCTGGCAGAGTTCACAATAATACCTTTTTCCCAGTAAAAGCTACAGGAGGTTGTGGAAGAAGAGGGGTAGATTTGGTCTGTGGAACCTGGATGCAGTTTAGGCTATAAAAAGCCTACTCTCTCTGTATCATACCAGTGTCTCTCACAGTTCCTCCCCTAAGTGCATTAAAAACGAGTCCTCATGCCACCACTGCACTGTGTCAATTATATGTATTTTGTCCAAAAGTTGTAACAGTGATACTGCTATTTCTGATCTCTTGAAAGTCTTTCCTAGTTTCTTCTCTTCAAAGTAATTTTATACCGAATTCTCAGTTAGTCCTTGTGCAGCCTAGGGTAGGACAGAAAGGCTGGGGAACAGGTCTAATGTATGCACATTCATTTTTAAATAGCTTTTTTATGTTCCCTGGGATGAAAAGGCATGCAGCTTGGCTCATTTAGGAAAAGTCACAACATCCCACAAAGTCTCCTTCCCCACCACAGTTACAGTTGTGTCACTTGGACCATCAAATATAGTCAATTATTCGATCATTTACTACGAATACAAAAATATTAAACAAGAGCAGCTGACACATTTCTCTGACTCTTTCCCACAACATCGTTACCTTTTTCTCCAGACTCAGCATCCATTCTGGCAGCTGGAGTTTTGCCTACTCCAACTCCATCAGCAGCTGATTGCACACAGAGCTATGCTGCACACCTAAATTTAACTTTGTGCTGCTCTGTGGCATCAAACAGCTGTCTTATCATACCTCAGGAGTCCCTGTGTGTCTGTTGTGGATGGAAAGACTCATCTACAGAGTTTGCAAATTGTGCCTGAATCGCCCCTGAAAAAAAGAAACCAAAGAGGATCTGGAGAGCTCAGGAGCTGGTGGCTCATGGTGCCTCCCACCGCAGCTCTCCTTGGCGTTACGCAGGAAGGTCAGACATTTGGGATGTCACAGCGGGGGACTCAAATGAGTAAGTTGTGCTTTGGGTAAGAAGATGAAGAGCTGACATGATATTCAACTTCAGTGTCCGCAGCTCTTACCAGAATCAAAACTCAAAAATTACTTACAACTGCTGGTTTCTTCAACAGAAAGTGACGTTTATCCCACTGTAAAAATACAGGCGTGTATTCATCTCTATTCAACCAAACAATGGTAGCAAATTCATCTACATCCTAATTTTATCCAGATAAGATTAAGGGCTTTCTTTTTGATGCCTCAACAACCATCTCATAAGGAAGAAGAATCATAGAATCACAGAATCATAGAATCATAAAGGTTGGAAAGGACCTTCAAGGTCATCGAGACCAACCTACAGCCCCACACCACCCTAAGACTAAACCACCTCCTGAAGTGCCAAATCCAGCTGGTTTTTAAAACGTCCAGGGATAGCGACTCCACCACCTCCTTTGGCAACCCATTCCAATGCTTCACCACCCTTTCAGTGAAGAAGTTTTTCCTAATATCCAATCTAAACTTCCCCTGGAGCAACTTGAACCCGTTTCCTCTTGCCCTGTCACTATTCACTAGGGAGAAGAGGCCAACACCCGTCTCGCTACAGCTGCCTTTCAGGTAGTTGTAGAGAGTGAGAAGGTCTCCCCTCAGCCTCCTCTTCTCCAGGCTGAACAGCCCCAGCTCCCTAAGCCTCTCCATCATAAGACTTACTCTCTAGTCCCCTCATCATTCTGGTTGCCCTTCTCTGTACCTTCTCCAGCACCTCAACATCCTTCCTGTACTGTGGAGCCCAGAACTGCACACAGGACTCAAGGGGCAACCTCACCAGTGCCAAGTACAGGGGCACAATCACTTCCCTGCTCCTACTGGCCACACTATTCCTAATACAGGCCAGGATGCCATTGTCCTTCTTGGCCCAAGAGCTGGAAGTCAACCTATGCCACAGCACAGAGCAGCCATGAGGCCAGCATCACCCTACGTTCAGCATGCCAGGCTAAAGCAAAGGAGAATAAACCTATAAAACATTCCAAAGTACAATGACTATTTGCCATGTGTTAAACTCAGTTCTGTCGTATTTGGTTTCTTCTTGTGCAAAAACAACCCCTCAGAAATATGTTCCAAAGGAGAACCAAACTCCCATGACTGCTGAGGCTTCCTGCAGCTTATTTGGTGTGCTACTTAGGGTGAATAATTGCAAATCAGAAATAATTTCTTGTGCTGTTAAGTGCTGAGAGTATCTAAGTGTTGTATGCTTCTTATCTAAACAAGATTGGTACAGCTCCCGTCTCCAAAATAAAGTCAAAAACTCTTAAAAAGTGGAGAAGAAATTCACACAAAATGAATGGAAAATTGTCAGCCTCAGTACTATACTGTGGCATCCAAAACAAACTCAGATTTACCAAATACATATAATGTTAAGTCCTTCTATATAAAATGCTCTGGAATGTGTACACACAGATTATTAAAATAAGTATGATTCTAGGATAACTACTGACTAGCCGGTTTATTTCTGCATTTCACTGTGCTTGGCAAGTACACTAGTCTGCTCCAACTCTGTCCATAAGTAATTTCAGCTTCTGTCTTTTATGTAATGGCCCAGTTCTACAGTCATTATTATTTTTTAATATTCAATGTAGCTGAAATGCCATAATATGGAGGAGATTTCCAAACTGAAACAACAATTGTAAATATTTTCCTAAAGGAAACTGGAGTAGAGCTCTCCCTCAGTCAGAGAAGGCATTTCTTCAGTATGTGGAAAAACTATTGAAGTCCAAACAAAATATCTTCAGTTGGCTCAATTTTTCCATTTTGCTAGAAATGTTTTTAAAGCATGTGTGGGAAGAGGAACTTGCAGTGATTAAACCTAAATTTGGAGGCCAAAATACTGAGCAATGATGTTTCAATACTCCAGCGCAGACATTTGTTTGCCTCCTCTGCTAAACAAAGGAAGCCTCTGCCGGATTACGTGTGAAGGCGTCGCTACGGAGTGAGCGCAGTAGTGTTTCTCCAACCACAGTTTACACTATTTGTGAAGAAGAGGAGAATCACCGCAACTCCGGATGCCTTCTGCAGACACTGGGAGGGAATTCCACCAAAGATCACAGCACCTTTTGCAGGAACTGAACGTCATACATCTAGATGTAGAAAAGCTTGAATTTGCGGCCACATCACTGCAACGACCTTTGACACATGGCTGTAGCTGTTAAACTCCAAATTCTTTAATTATTTAAGCATTAAGAGGCACAGAACCACAGACAACACAGAATTTCATAGAATGGCCTGGGCTGGAAGGGACCTTAGAGATCATTTTAATCCAACCTCCCTGTTGTTGGCAGGGACGCCACCTCTCGACTAGGTCAGGCAACACGTGAGAACCGAACGGCAATCGAACCCGCGACCTTCGGTGTTTCAAGCACCACGCTCAACCCACTGAGCTAAACTGGCCTGCTGAGGTTGAAAGGTATCACTAGAGATTGTTTAGTCCAACTCTGCTGCTCAGAGCCAAGTCACCTACAGCAGGTTGCCCAGGGCCATGTCCAGTCAGATGTTGAGTATCTCCAAGACTGCAGATTTCACAGGCACTCTGGATAACCTGTTCAGCATCTGACCCTCCTCACAGTAAAAAAAGTTTTCTTCTATGTTTAAATGGAATTTCTTTCATTTCAGATTGTCCCTGTTGTCTGTCAAGAGTGTCAGAGAGAAGAGTTTGACTCTGTTCTCCTTACTCCCCACAGCAGGTATCTATATATCTTGCTACCATCCCTCCTGAGCCTTCTCTTCTCCGGGCTGAACAGTCCCAGCTCTCTCAGCCTCTCCTCATACAAAAGATGCTATACTCCTTTAGCCTCTTCTGTCAGTTTTTACCGGACACACTCCATTAAGTCCACATTTGTCTTGCATTGGGGAGCTGTAAAATGGACCCAGCACCTCAGATGGGTCTCACCAGGGCTGAGTAGCAGCGAAAGATCACCTCCCCCAACCTGCAGGCAAAGCTCTTCCCAGTGCAGCCCAAGGGGCTGTTGGCTCCTTTGCCACAAAGTCAGACCGCTTGGCACGTGGGCAGCTTGTTCTCCACCAGGACCCCCAGGTCCTTCTCTGCAGAGCTGCTTTCCAGACGATCGGCCCCATCCTCTATGGGTGTGGGGGGTTATTCCTCCCCCCGGGGCACATGAGTAATGAATGCCCTGGTTTTCAGTTCACCACACTGTCCACTTATCTAGCCTGTATGTCATCAGCTGGTCTCTAAGGATGCCAAAACCACGTTAAAAACTATGGGTGGTTGTTTAATATATTCATCAATGACCTGGATGAGGGATTAGAGACTGTTGTCAGCAGGTTTGCTGATGACACGAAACTGTGAGGAGTGGTTGACACACCAGAAGGCTGTGCTGCCGTTCAGAGAGACCTGGACAGGCTGGAGGGCTAGGCAGGGAGAAATCTGATGAAGTTCAACATGGGCAAGTGTAGAGTTTTGAACTTGGGAAAGAATAACCCCATGTGCCAGTATAGGTTGGGGACCGACCTGCTGGAGAGCAGCACAAGGGAAAGGGACCTGGGGGTTCTGGTGGACAGCAGGATGACCATGAGCCAGCAATGTGCCCTCGTGGTCAAGAAGGACAATGGCATCCTGGGGTGTATTAGAAGGGGAGTAGCAAGTAGGTCGAGAGAGGTCCTCCTGCCCCTCTACTCTGCCCTGGTGAGGCCACATCTGGAATATTGTGTCCAGTTCTGGGCCCCTCTGCTCAAGAGAGACAGGGAACTGCTGGAGAGAGTCCAGCGCAGAGCCACAGAGATGATGAAGGGAGTGGAACATCTCCCTTATGGGGAAAGGTTGAAGGAGCTGGGTCTCACTGGCCAAAAAGTAAGCTGCCAGTAATGCGGACCTGCAATTAAAATTAGAAAGTTTCCTCTCTGCAGACTGCCTTTTGAGCAAGCACCATGGGCTACCGGCAGGCCCAGCAGCCTGTACCGCAAGAATCTGTGACTTGTGATTTTTTCACTCATTCCCTTCAGGAGCAAACATGAAGGAAACGATTAGTGTGCTACACGCCAGGTAAGTAATATTTATAAGCTTTATGACCTCGCCGTCAAGGTAATACACACTTCTACACTTAGAAACCGTGAGTCTATCTTCCTTTTTGTTTTCTGCATGTGGAAGTCAAAACGATTTCTCTGATCTATGGATAATATGGTTGTGTAAAAAAGGAGGAGCTGCACAGGGGAGGTGAGAGGGCAGAGAAAGAAGGTGGAGAGGCCATAAACTGCAACACAGGAGATGCAGGAACCTCTGAAACTGGCAGTGCCCTTGAGAAAACACAATGCAGAATTACACCTTAAATAACACCGTAGGGCTTAGCTGGAGATGTATCTTACCTGAATTTGTTTTAGAAAGCAGCCTTCAATGGAAGGGCTATGTCTTCCTCTGCAAAACACACACTAAGTGCCTTGCTCCCAAATTACAGTATTTGCTGCTCAGCTGGATGAAAAGACTTTTATTTTACTACCCTCCTGCCTGGAGATATTTTTCCCTCTCTCCCACACCCGCTCCCCCCCCCCCCCCTTTTTTAAATGTAAACATTACTTGAAATTATTGTCATACAGATGAACAACTATTAATTAAAAGTGAGGAAGATTTATAGCATCAGACAGCACTGCTGCAACAGATCAAATAGCAAGAAGGATGCGGAGCAGAGTGTGCTGCAATTAGATGCGTAATGCCTCTAAGATCACAGCCCTCTATGTTCCACAGGCATCGTGGCATTTGCGTTCCACCACGATTTGGTTGCTTGCCTGCATTTCAGCTATTCCTATAACATAAGTTCACGATTTGTGAAGGGGAGTCAGATAAAAAAACAGTCTTCCAAGCAGGCTGCAGGAAAACACATCCCAGCTGATAGTGGGGCTTTTTTATTTTGTCCTTGTGCTAACTCTTAACACTTTGCTTTAGAAGACTTTCGCGCAAGGCCCACAGCTTCATTACCTGGGGTTTCTCAGCAGCGTTATCAAGCCTGTGCTGTGGAGAGCTAAGAAAGATTTGCTTTGAGCTCAGGTGACAGATGCTCCTAGTCCTAAAGCATGGGGCTGTGCAGTTGTAGCCCTGCTGCTGCTGTGAATTTGCAAATAGCTCTGTGCGCAGGTAACAAGAACTCGGATGGCACAGGCTGGCGAGATTTTTTACTACGTTGTTTCTGCAAGATGTTACTGCAAGATCTATCAGAAGGTTTTAAGCAGCTCCAACGTCTGCAAACACACCGGAGCGCTGGCAGTTAAAGCCAGTCCTCTCTTGGCAAAAGGCAGAAAGCATCTCACGGTGAGGAACGCCGTGCCACCTCGGTGAGATCTGCGCACAAAGCTTCCGAAACAATCATCAATCTCCATCTACACAGAACGTGCAGGACAAAACACAAATCCCCAGATTAGGTATTTATTAATCAACCAAACAGGAATTCAGATGATGCGAGATTTCTGATTACATCTCATGTACAGAGGCAATAAGCCACATGGAAAAAATCAATTTCCGAGATTAATAAAATGATCAATTCAGGTCATTAGCAGCAGTTACTTCTTTAAGACAGATACTAGGAACTGAACTGAGACCAAACTCATTACCCAAATGGTTGCCTATCAGCCATGAAATGGCAACAGCCTATTGTTGATTCAATTCACATGTGGGGCTAATGATTTGGGGGTAAAGAGTTATCAATCTCACGATGAGTTCATTAAGCCATTCTTTGACAGTCATGTCGGGGAGACGGGGGGGGGGGGGGAATCGTTTTCTGTTTCTAATAAAAAACAACGGGAGACATTTTCTACAGCTGATCTGTTATCTGCCCTCTTCCCCCTGACTAACGCCAAGTGTCGGGAAGCCAGGACCCATTTCCAACCTGTGTTCTCCCATCCTTACTGCAGTTACCACTCTGAAGCTCCTTTTCCAAATGTAAGAAAATGGCTGCACGTAGATGAGGCAAAGAGTTATTAATTCTTCACAGCTTCAGCTTCGCTATTTTAAAGCTCACATCAGCTTCATGCTTGGGCTTGCTGATGGCAAATGAGAGTTACATTTCTAATTATCTTCTTCCTTCCTAAAATAAAGAAAACGGACAGATTCGGGGCCACGTATGCACAAAAAAAGATACTGCTACGAAGAGACAGGAAGGTTGGGCTAGAACACCCCTAGGCAAACGAAACAATTCCTTTCTCATCCCTCTCTCCTCCTTCCAAAGACCTTCCCATTTATAGCCTGTCACTTACAGACACACTTCCAGCATTTAAAAATACTCCCCGTGTTTGTGGCACCATTTTCCAGAACAAAACGTTATCATTCATCAGGAGCGGAGCTGTTTGCAGTGCGAACAATTCGCTTTCGTTAAGTACCATATGGCCGTCCGCAGGAAAATGCCAACATGTTTCAACTCTACAGCTGGGCCACGGTTCCTTTATTCAGCGTGCAGATGGTTGTAATTGACACCACTACTAAAACAGGTCTCGAGCACTTCTGTAGGATCATTAGAGTAATTAGTTATTAAATACAGTTACCATTTTTAGAAAGAAGGTTTTAAGGCTTGGCATGTAAAATGCAATATTTTGCTATGATGAAATAGACGGGCTAAATGTTACGGGGAGAGGGGTATTTTACTCGGTATTTTCTCAGAGAGGCTATGGAAATCGCTAGAGCAAAGTGAAGCACACAAAAGTATTTGCTAAAGGAAATTCGCCGAAAAGAGGAGCATTCTTATATAACCTCCTAGTGAACTGCATACTGCAACTCCTGCAGAAATTAAATACAAAATTCCAGAGGTGAAAAAGTGGAATTTCACCTATCACCAAATTTCAAGGCTGAATCCAACCTTAAATGTGGGATGTTAACATTGTTGTTAAGTACAGAAAAAAATGACTATTGATTCTATATTCTTGATACTCTGACGCATGCATTTTCAGGATTAAAATCAAAATGTGTTGTTTATTTTAACGGAATTGCAGGGTCAAATTAATACATATTATCACAGGGGTGCTGCTCAGCTCTGTTGAGTTTCAGGTAATAAATAATAGGCTCACAACCTGGGCTGTGAGACAGCAAGACAAGATTAGCTAAAGCCCTTTCTACTCATAGAGCAGCAAAGAAAACTCTTCGCAGTAAAATCAGGGTTTGCTTTTGAATAAAATGTTTGGGTAAAGCCTTACGATAAAGCTCAGCGTGAAATGTCACCCTTAGTGTCACAAACTCACATCTGAAAACTTGCAACTCCAGCGAGGAGGTATCCAGCCTTACACAGCAGAATTACACCTGGTTTCGGAGCGCTGGTCTTCAGAGATCAGAGGAGTCAGAACAAGCATGTTAGGATAGCAGAACTACTACTGGAAATTGTAGTAGCTTCTACTTCAACAAAACCTCAAGTTTTTCACGACAAACTACGTACCTGGCGTTCCAGACTCTATTCTAAACATTCGGTGCAAGTGTAAAATGGGTAAGGATTATCAAATGTAAAGTGGTGTTTTCTTTCACGGCTGATGAAGATAATCTAGAATTGGGGTACGCAACTGTAGTTCACAAGAGATACTGAAAAACAACATTGACAAATCGTGGTGTAAACCTACTCTGAATAGAACTGCGTGAGAAATCAGAAAAACACTTCTAATCATGAGACAGGAGAAGACGAAAATAGTTTTCCAACAGCAGCTTTAAGTTAAAGAGTCTCGCAAGGGAGCGCCGTAAGTTTACGACAGGACCGTATCTCTTAGGCAGGACTTGGAGACTTAGGAGCTCTCCTTGGCCACCACGTTCCCATGCATTTCATTTTTGTAATTAGTTTTGGTTAAAATGCATTACATACAACGTTAATAACGAATATCATAAAGCCTTTATATAGCACAGCAGACATTAGAGCCATTTACAAAGAAAAATAGATGCCATTAAAGTCAAGTTATTTATCTCAGGTGGCTGCCTGTTGTGTGCTTACAGCTGAATCGGTTTTTACGACTCTCCTCTCAGATGAGCTGCTGAGCAGAGATCCTGAACGCTACGGTCAGGCTGACGACAATTATCCCTGGGAGCAGCAGCGCTCCCCTCAGCTATCCCGGCCAAATTTCCCTTCTGATGATCACGTCCTGCCCACCTTCGTTCCTCACAGAGTTTCCCTTAGAGGTGGCGTTTCTGCCGTGCCTGCCCCAGCGGGTCGTGCGGGGTGGCAGCTCCAGGGACCGTTGCTTTAACGCTGCCGAGCCAAATCTTTGCCATTCATACAATTTACTTGGGTTGTGCAAATTTTCCTTAAAGTTATATTTTCACTTGTTAAAAATTGCTAATATGTTGTGCCTTTGCATAAGAAGGGCTTGTAAATGCAGATTTTCAGCTTTGCATGTTAAACTTTGTTAGCAAGTCTCAATTCCCCAAGCAGAAAAATTATGGCAGGATTTTTAGCATAAACACAGATTTCTCACATGCGGGAGCTGAATTGCTTAATCTAAGAAGTATCAATTCTGGGTAGTCTATTATTTATTTGGAAGCTATTATGTGTATTTGAAAGTTTCTAGCAACTTTCTGTCAAACAGATCTCAAGAGTTTATACGGTTATGGCAATCACTCTTAAACAGACCTGTCATAGTAGGAGAATTCTAATATCTAAGCCACCCTTTCTTGCTTTAGAAGAGGCTAGGGAAATCAATACACTATCATTTAGAAGGGGTTATCATAAATTACTGACTGAGCATTAGATTTCTATGCAATGTCACAGTTATGAGGTTGAAAAAAATCCTTCAGTATATAGAAAAAACACGGAGAATTAGTAAAGTTGAGTCTACCGTCTGTTTTAAAATAGAGAAATTAAATCAAAAAGTATTCACTAAATAGAATATACAAATGCACAAAAAACTTGCCTTATAAATGACAGACTTAAGAAACCTTCTTACTGAGAAGGAGGGTAATGGGAGTTAATTGCTGTCTCTAAAGACAGGTTTTTAATCTATAGGAAGAAAATTCAACAAGGAGTCAAAAATAAAATAAAACCAAGACAGAAATGGTTAATACATGTTAAACACCGGTTGGTTTCATGTGGCAATCAATCATGGGGGAAAAAGCCCATAAGGATGGCGTAGGTTTTTGATCGCTCACAATTTGTAAACCAGACAAGTTAATGTCCTAAAAGATCTGCTATAGCCCAGACAGAAATTAAGGGTTTGAGGCAGAGATTACCAGGAAAGTACATTAGACTTTCTAATCATTACGAAGTTGATTAGGTTTGTGCTTTGGGATTTGGATCAGGCCCTCAAAAATAGATTGAGAGGCATTCTGTTGTTATTGGGGTTTGGGGGTTGTTTTTTCCTTTTGGTCTTTATTATTCCTACTGGGAAGCTAATGCAGAAACTTGCTAAAACGTTGCTTTCAAACCCCATTTCCCACTTCCAGGCTGAACTTTACTCACGATACATCTCTACTCATTTGCCTACGACCAACGCAAACTTAATTTACAGGTTCAAAAATAGCTGTGATAAAGAGACAAAACAAACCAGGTCATAAACTGGAATTTTAATAATTTATTAAATGTTGGAGATCCACCAGCAGTGACCAGACACAGATCCCAGAAACCTTTCCAGACTGGCATTGCCAGGCATTACCTCCTAAAAACTTCACCAAGAATTTCAACATCTCTCTGCTCCCTTAAATTTGTTTCTGTTCTATCAGACACAAAGCAGCGAGGAGTGTTCACCTCTGCATCTTCAGGTTGTTGAGGTATAATTGACAATTAGACTACCTGCAGAACAGCCCTCAGAGCCCAGAGGAGGAGATTAGAAGGGAAAGGGAAAAAATCAAGTCTCAAGCAAGCAAGTTAGAACAGGAAATAATAGGAAAAGAGCCCAAGTTTAGACCTTTGCTACCTGAAGATCCAGGTTTAGTATTCTGACAGTATTCATATTAAAGTGTAATCAAGTCCCAGGAAATGCAGCCTTCTTATTGATTGTTGGAGTGAACCAGGCTTGAAATCAACAAGGAAATGGAAGAGTTAACACAAAAAAAGCCAATTAGAAAAAAAAAAAATAGTACCATTATGGCCCCTTTATAATGTCAGAAGGAAGTTGTTAAGCTGTCATTCTACAGATGTTCATTCACACATATACAAGAACACAAACAAATCTCACAGGATCCCTAACTTCATGTGTGGCATACATAAACGTTAAAATTCTTCCATCATCACACATTTCCCCTTCCTCCTGCTGCGATAACAACATGGGGAATAAAAGCACGCTACTTCCCCAAAAAAAGAATGAATCGAGCTCAGGAAACGTGGATTAACTTATGAAAATGCTTATGAAAAAGCACTGCTGTCCTGGAAAATGCAGGAGAAAAACCACGCCGAAATTCCAGAGGAAAAAAATACTAGCTCGAATCAGGCAGAGCAATTATTCTTAAATACTACAGGTCTACAGATTCACATCTGCTCTGCTAGATTTTTCTTTGTCTTTAAAAGAACAGAATAGCAACAATTCCACTATATAATTATGCTCTTTCCCTTCAACAAATGTTGATTTTTTTCTTACTGCAGGTAAAAAACAAAAAAAAAGATCAGCCATTTAGGCAAAATAGCTTAGAATTAATTTCCTATTTTAAAACACCAGCAAACAGTTAAGAAGCTTCCCTGCAAAAGGTTCTGGAGACGAAGATCTTTGTCCTCATTGCAATACTGCAAACATCTTCAGAGAAAGAAAATGCTTCTCCTTGTACTTGGGACACAAGTGGTAGAATTACGGAGAATTTCTCATCAACAGTTTGAAAACAGGTTTTATATTTTTTAATGTAGGAAATTAAGGAGGACAGTTGTAAATCCTATCTCCAAATTCAGCCATTTCATCAAGTTGTGTGGTTCCTAATGAAAGCAGCCTGCAAGAGTAAATCCTCAAATGACTTCAGCTATCCTATCATAAAAAAACCCCTATTTCTAGATAGCAGAAGATGCTCTCATCGGGGAAAGAAAAGCTGTAGCTGGAAAAAAACTTCTATGCAGGAAGGTTCAAAGACCGTAACAGTCAACTGGAGAATGACACATGTATTTCGGTGAAGAAAAATCTCCATTGCCTGGGATCAAAATGCAGCTGAATTCCAAAACTGGTTGCTTCTTTGGTTTACATATTCCCTGTGTGTCACTACATGTCATTTTGATCCCGTGCAAATTTTGCACTGCCTGTCCTTAGGAATTTATTAATTTAAAATCCCGCCGCACAGAATCACAGAATCAAAGAATGTTCGGGGTTGGAAGGGACCTCGAAGGATAATCTAGTCCAATCCCCTGCCAGAGCAGGATCCCCTAGGGCAGCCACACAGGAACGCGTCCAGGCGGGTTTGAAAGTCTCCAGAGAAGGAGACCCCACACCCTCTCTGGGCAGCCTGTGCCAGGGCTCCGGCACCCTCACAACAAAGAAGTTTCTCCTCATGTTGAGGTGGAATTTCCTATGTTCTAACTTAAACCCATTATTTCTTGTTCTAATGCTGAGCAACACTGAGAAGGGATTGTCCCCTTCCTCTTGACACCCACCCCTCAGATATTTCTATATGTTAATAAGGTCTCCTCTCAGCCATCTCCTTTCAAGGCTGAACAGCCCCAGTTCTCTCAGTCTCTCTTCATAGGAGAGATGTTTAAGTCTCTCGTAGTTCTCCGTTGGACTCTCTCCAGTAGGTCCCTGTCTCTCTTGAACTGGGGAGCCCAAAACTGGACACAGTATTCCAGGTGTGATCTCACCAGGGCAGAATAGAGGGGGAGGAGAACCTCTCTAGACCTGCTGGACACACTTTTTAAAATGCACCCGAGGATCCCATTGGCCCTCTTGGCCACAAGGGCACATTGCTGTCCCATGGACAACTTGCTGTCCACTAGGACTCCAAGGTCTTTCTCCACGGGGCTGCTTTCCAGCAGGACATCCCCTGATCTGTACTGGTCCCTCGGTGTTGTTCCTCCCCAGACGCACGACTCTACACTTGTCCTTACTGAACTCCAAGAGGTTCCCTTTGCCCAGCTCTCCAGCCTGTCCAGATCTCGTTGGATGGCAGCACAGCCTTCTTGGGTGTCTGCCACCCCTTTCAGTTTCGTATCATCAGCGAACTTGCTGAAGGTGCAACCTGCCTGGCCACGTTCCTGTGTGACCTACTGTAGGTGATCCTGCTCTGGCAGGGGGGCTGGACTGGATGATCTTTTGAGGCCCCTTCCAACCCCAAACATTTCTTTGTTTCTGTGATTCTGTGATTCTGTGTGCACTCTATCCTCCCATCTTGTCGGGTCTGTATGAAAAATTGGGTACAGAATCAAAATTGGTGGCTGAACAAAATAAAAATATAAGGCAAAAAAAGTGGGGTTTTCATAAGAAAGTATTTAGTTTGGGCTCAGTTTTAGTAAAAACAGAGATGCTCCTGAATAACTCCCACTGTTTCTCTGCTGGGTCCTTCCCAGTTTTCTGTTTTGGAAGCATCTCTGCTCCGTGTAAAGGTGGGAGGAAAAGCCAGAGGCACCACTGACAGCCCTAACCCTGAGGCAGTGAAGGCTCTCATTCACTCCAACCCTATAAATGCAGAAACACCTTATGGAAAGTGGAACAGCTTTAGGGGGCAGAGATTGACGGCGGCTGTCTGGTGCTCACAGTGCTCTGCTGAGAGGTGTGAGATCTCACTTCACATCCCATCACAAACCCACACAGAGCAACCACCTCCATCTGGCTGTCTGGGCATTTTTTTATGAATGGCACTGGAACTGCCTTTTTATCAGAGATTTTGCTCAACCCAGTGGTGTTGACAGTATCCACACCAATTTTTAGAGGTGTAAGGCCAGGCAAGGAGGCATCAGCTTGCTCTGCACCATGAAAGTCAAATTTATAACCTCTCTCCCTGCAGCAAGAGTTCAGAGATACCAGCTCTGCACAGCCACACAGCAGGTGGAAAAGTTGAACATCCAACCAACTCAAGATTTCCAAAAAAGCTAGTAAGGCTTGAAGAAACTCTGATGTGAGGCTGGTGAAGTTGTCCAAGTTTTTGACTAAGGTGAAGGAACAATCTTGCAGAATGAGATGCTCAGTGTCACGGAGAGACCTCGTGAATTTTACTTGGCGAGAGGCTGGACTACTGAGGAGCAAATCCTTTCATAGCGGCTCGTGAGGCTGAGCTAGGCTTGAGTACAACCAATGTTTGTTTTCAGGTTTTGTCAGAAAATAAAAGACCCACTGGTCCATGTGAAATCTCCAAAGTTAGTGAAAAGGGAAGAAAAACCACCCTACCCTAGAAACCAGGGGATTAGAAACTGCAGTCTTTCTCCAATATTGCCTAAAGCAATTTGGAAGTTACAATAGTAACTAATCAATGACTGCAAACAACTTTCTCCTTAATAAGAATGACAAACTCAGAAGAGCTAAAAATAACACTCAGATATTTTAAATTTGAATTTTCACTTTAAAAGGCCATTACTGAAAGTCAGCACCATGTAGACCAGAGAAAAATCTTCACATGGTCTAACAACTTAATGAGTCTTTTAACAAATGACCAAGTCTACTATTCACTAGAAATTAAATCTTCCTTTTACTGTTTGGCTTTTCCTGAAGGAGTGGACATGAGACTGAAAGTAACAATAATATTTTTTTTTTAAAAAGACAGAGGAAAAAAATATCTGGGAAACATAAGAAAAACTACTGGAGAGCTCACGGCTTTTAATTCACAGTGAAGTATTTATAGATGCTAAGGGTCACTGGTAGTCTCACTAGTAAACAACAGCAGCTGGCTGAAATTTTACCTCTAGAATTTCATTCATTTTACTGCTGACAAATAAACTCAGTGAATCAATGCCAATGTAATATAGTGTCTGCAGAGAAACATACACACACACACGTTTGAAAAAACTCAACTCTCAGGAATTAAAATGGGAAAATGTCATTAAGAGCAGATCTGACCCCATCCACATCACCTGGATTTAACTCCCTCTCTATTTAAAGCCAGTTTTCTGTCTTGCAGTTGTTTCGGGTTTTTTAAGCAGTCACAAAAATACATGGTTTTACCTGTATATTCTGTACAAGAATTAAACCACCAATGTTGCTGACCATTCCCTCCCTGCTTACTCACTGGTTATTTCCTTATAACCTGCACTCATGACCTCACTGTCTCCCTCACACCCAAATTAGCAGCACAACGTTATCTGATAGGGGATCTCACGTTTCATTACTTAGCAGGTTTGTGTTCATCATCCACTACAGCCATCTGAACTAAGATCCCAACAGCAGTGATACAGTCTCTTCTGGAAGCACTCAGCCTCTCAATAGCAAAAAAAACCTCCATAACGTATATCTGAAGCATGAATATATGAGTAAATAAGTAGCAAGACCAGTGGCTTTCATCATTGCTGTGCATATAGCTAAAGCACATGAAGACAGTGCCTTAACAAATATGAGATGCCTTACTCTGATGTTGATTTTCACGGGGACTTTCAAAAACAACCTGCAGCTTAAAGCACTTGTTTTCAGACACAGGAGAAAAATAACCATTGGAGAGTCCCTCTCCAATGCAATTTTCTTGGTAGGGTTGTTGTTTGGGATTTTTCTATATGACGCAAAAATAAAAATAAATTAAAATAGTTATTTACATAGCTTGAATCAGTTATTAAAAAGCAGAAACGTCCTTTGTGTGGCTGTATCCCCACTTCTGTGAGAAGCAGCAGTGTGAGGCTGACCACAGGCTTAGATCCTCACTCAGCTCAGGGAAATCTGATCCAGCAATTTGGCATCGCCTGAGCTCATCACGGGAGTTTTCCCCTGAAAGCAGCTTTCCTGCATCAAATCACAGCACTTCATGGCAGGGCAGCATCTATCTGTAACATGTCGAGCAAATGGATACTCTTCTTTCAAAGGAAAAAAAAAAACAAACAAGGATGCTTCTGTGTATACGAATAAATGGTATGTGAATAAAAGTGAGAGTACTGACGTGGTCTGCGGTCTTCAAGCTATGAAGTCTCGCAGAGCACTGAAGAGATTTCCTGAGCTGCCCAGACCTGTGCCCACTCTACCCCACTAGTTTGAGGCTGCCACGCGTGTGGTTTGGTAGGAGGCAGAGCACTGCTGAAATGTTTGGCATCAGGAAAACCTCACGAAAATGTGACACAACAGCACGATGCCACACGCGCCCCAGCAGCTCTGACCTCTCCCTCACTCCCCAGAGGTGTCAGAAGCAACAAAGCCCTGACTTTTGCTTTTACAGGCATCAATCCCAGGCTTTCTCTTGGCAGAGAGCAGGCAGGGAGCAACAAGCATTCCTTCTCACAGCACCAGGTAAATGCTGGTGGGAACAGCAATGGGCTGCTCCATCCCACAGAGGCTGCCCCACAGCACTCGCACCTCCTGCGCAGCACGAAGCCCAGCTGCATCGACACCGTCCTCTCTGCTGAGAGCGAGAATGGGGCTGGCTGGCATCAAGCAACCCCTAGGGCTTCTCTTCTCAGCCATCTCAGTGGCAGACAGCAACTGGTACAGAGCAAGCACCAGCTCTGCACCATACACAGCGTAGGGTCTTCGCTAAAGCATCGTTTAGATTAAGGGGACTAAGGGCAGAACCCAAAAATGTACTCTTGGGTAGTCAGAAGTGAGTACTGAAACAAAGCCAACACTGAGCACTTATTATGTGGCCCAAATACTGCACCAGCTGAGTTTTGAAAGCATACATATAAAGTAAATAACATATAAAATAAATAAATAACAGAATTCTCACTCCTTCCTCTCTCCCTCTCCTCTGTAGGAAAAGAAGCCTCAGGTCAGGGACCAGCACTGCCTACACAGCAGCCCTAAATGCAAGGCATTAGGCTGCTCACAGAAAATGCAGTATGGACATATTTTTGAGAGACTGCACCACTCTTTGATCGCACGGACCTACCAAAGACACAGATTTGCTGCACAGCAACTCAAATACACTTTACGAGAATTTTAGTGCACGTGTTGGGAGGTTTACTGCTTGTGCATGGCGTGTTCAGCTTGACTCTGTAGTTGTACTTTAACTTCCTTATTGAGGCACAAGAAAAAGAAGAAAACCTGGGACCCTCTTTATATATTCTCTCCCTGCAATGCAAAACAAAACCAACAGTAGCAGGTTTCCTGCTGTGAATTAGCCCCTCCTAAAACATAGCTGGCTTGGCACGATGGCTTTCACAGAATCGCAGAATGGTTTGGGTTGGAAGGGACCTTTAAAGATCAGCTAGTCCAAAGCCCCCTGCCATGGGCAGTGACATCTTTCACTAGATCAAGATGCTCAAAGCCCCATCTGACCTGACCACGAATGTTTTCCTCACAGCAATGGTCCCACACTGGATCTGACACAGTTTTATGGCACGTTAGATGGGAGAGCACATACAAACAGGACTCTCTCTGATGGGGGTTAATCAAGCATAAAAATTTCTCAGCTGCAAGACTTCTCCTATCCTTTACTTAAACAAGAAAAGCTCCAATGCAAACCTTTGTTTTCATGCTTTTCGAACACATCACTGGCTGCACCATGTGCTACAGCTGCCTCTGGAGCGTGGGACAGAGCACCGTGTCCCCATGGGTCCCCAACGGGCATCCACTGCCAGGGGCCCTGTTCCTTCGCGTGGAAAATAAGGCACATGAGGGATGGTGAACATGGTGCCAAGCTGCTTCCAGTCCTACGAAACACATAACGCCCAGGACTGCCCACTGCCCATCAGCAGTCTGGGGACTGTCACTCAGGGGACCAACCCTGACAGGGGTACTGTTCCCCTAGAATCTGCCGCTTCTGCTGAAAAGCAATGTTTTATAACTGGATTTCCCCTTGTACAACATTTCAGAATGTCAGAAACTTCAGGCATTTCCTATTTTGCAATTCTATTATATTCACAATTCTGCCATTCGCACATTACTTATTTATTTGGTTGTTTATCTACAAGGTGTAGCATGTGCTGAAAGCCCTCTGGCCCTCATTCTCCCTCTGGAGAACCACCCACGACAGCCTCTGGCGCGCTTCTCCTGGCGACGGCTGAAAGGCTGTAATTCATCCCTACTTTTCTTGACCTTTCTACCACTTTACCGCCTCTGATATTTTCCTCTCCCATGCCTTGCTTCCCTTCCTAAGGCTGCTTTTTCAGCATCTTCTCAAAGAGAGAAGATGAGCAGGGGAGGCTCTTCAGAGACAGAGTCCAGGGGAAACAGAGGGGTCCAAGAGCAGATCATGGGCAGACACCACAGCTCAAGTGTGTGCTCGATGCTTCCAGCTGATGAGAACGGGGATGTCTGAGGCCACACAGATGGGGTATGGGATGGCTCACGCATATGCAACCCCTGTGGCTGGTTGCATATGCATGAGCCGGGTGCATGGCTGCATGCACGGTTGCAGTCAGGTGTGAGCTTCAACTTACACTAAGGAGGACTTTTGAGCTCAAGGACTCTCATGTTTTATTTCCCACCGTGCCTAACCTCAGCAAGGCGTGCCCTGACTTCTCATGTTTACAAGGGAAAAGAGACAACAGAAACACAAATGGCCACTTGTGGGATGCTTCAAAGCTACCAGACTCTGCTTTTATATGGAAAATACAGCAAAGACGACAGGTTGAAAGAGGACTGTAAGTGGAAGGTAGCAAAATCAGGAGCAGGGAAAGAAAAGGGAAAAAAAAAACAAACTTGGGAGAAGGTGACAGAGAGAAGAGCATGAACTACAGCTGGGTGAAATACTCTCTGAATCTGTCAGCACAGTGGGCAAGACTGTGAATTCGAGAAAAGTTACTGGAGATCACTGAAAGTACAGGACTGCATGCAACATGAAAGTAAATTTGTTGTTAAAAGTAGCTACCAAGAACATGAAAAGCAGCAAACAAGTCGGGGATCTGCAGTTTGTGCCTCACAGCTTCACAGTCACAGGGTGGGAGAGGAAAAAGAGGAGAATCCTGGTTAAAGATAACAGCGAAGGGGAAGTTATGTCAAGCAAGTAGGAGAGGAACAGACTGGAATTCTTAGGTCATAGAATATGCAGGAAAGAAACCTTCAGCACGGAATAGAACAGTGATCAGAGAAGGAGATCAAAAAGAGTGCTGCAACACCCAGGTCCAAGAAGTGGCCATTTTCAAAGAAAACCTCATTCGGGTTTGAAGGTCAGGTCAAGGCCAACAAGTAAAACCAGAAGACAACAGGTAAGGACATGGCAAAAATCAGCAGAAAGCCAAGGGGTAAAAAGTGGTACCAAAGTGGACAAAGTTAAAAGAAAATGAGAAGGAAGAGGAACCAAGCGTGGTGCTGAAGAGGAGGAAAGACAGGATGTCAAAAGCAAGGAGCGGTATGAACTTCTGGACAGAGCAGAAGCTAGAAAGAGGCAGATGCTCACCGACATCTGTAAGCAGCACAAACCTCAGCCTGTGCTGGAGAAATATTTCCAGAAGAGTGAATTTCTTCTGGTACCTGATATTTTTCCTTCCCTTTTGAATACAGAATAGAAGTACTTTTAAATGGGATTTAAATCTAGCAGTAAAAAGTGTTAATATTTATACAACCAAGTGGCCTTAAGCCAGTGGAAAAACTACACACTGAAAAATGTGTGATTATCTGATACTTGATAGAGATATTAGAGGTTACCAAGTTTTTAAAATGACTTTATGTCGTTAAGTAGTGATTCTTTGAAAATCAATGAAGAGCAGACACTAGCTGAGGGCATTAATTAGCATGGCCTTCTTTGAAGTATAAAAAGATCCTGTGGTCCACCTTCCAGAACTGGCCATGGGTACTTACAGACTAACCTGCACACAGGCAGTAGGTCCATTGGTATTTGGCAAGCATGAAGCAAAACCCATCCAGGCTTGTTGGAACCTGGACAAGCAGCAAGTCTACTTTTAATTCTTGTACCAGTCTGCATTTCCCAAAATGCCTGTATCATCCAAGAACCTTGAAGAAGAGACCAGGACCTAGAACAAATCGCTACAGAAGCAACATGAGCTTGCAAGTCTCTGGGAACAAGAGGAAGAACATCTACCAGCTTTCGGGAAAACAAAAAAATTAAGTACAGCAAAGGAAAAGAAAGAATGAGGATGTACACAGAAGAACAGGTCAGAAAAATCTTGCTTTAAAAACTTGTTTTGTTAGTAAGATTTAAAAAAAAAATAAATTTAATAATAGATGCAATTTCGATGGAAAAACTCGCAGCCCGTCCCCGGATATCCCTCTGTCTACTGAGTAAACTCAAGCCCCTCAATGCATATGCTCCCCAAAATGTTTTGCTAGAGGATAGGCTCGAAATGCTTTGCTGGAGGGACTGGGGCTACAGCTCAAAGTGAGAATCCCTGGCTCCAGCACTGTGTCTCCACGTCACACCGCTCTGCTCCGCTGGCAGCTGAGTATAATGCACTAAAATCCTAATCTCTAAAGCACCGTGTGCCGGCACTTCGGAGATCAGCATTTCAGTCAATTCTCCTTTGCTGCTGCCATTGCACACAAGAGAGTGGCACAGCAGGGGAAAAGCAACACAATGCACGCAGATGAAGAGGCACGCTTGGCTGGGAGGGGTCGGGGGCAAGAGCAGGGTAATGCAATATAAAGGGGTGGGAAAGATAAAAGGAAGAAATGAGGGGAAACAGGACCATCACGCGTGAATAGGAACCTTGGGCTCTCTCCTTCCCAGCAGCCTTAACAGCAGGATGTCTCCAGCTGCAATAAATCCGACTTTTTCTGAGTGAGGATTTGAGTGACCTGCGGATTTTTTTCTACTTCTTCCCTTGAAAAGGGACAGATTAGAAAATTTCCACTACGACCCTTCTGTGCATCTGAGTATTTGTGAATATTTTAAGATGACTTCCCTCCTGCCTCTACCATGTGCTTTAAAATCAAAACCAAAATGATACTGCAGAGGCTAGAAGAGCTGAAATCTGACCCAGTACTGTCTGAGTACAGGCTACACCATCCCTGATACCCTTTCCGGCACAGCACACACATGGACATGAGCACTCGACTGAAACAGCAGGGCACCTCCAAGTTCAAGGCACAACAGTCATAGCGAAAGGAAAGAAGCAACCTCACAAAAAAATAAAACAAATACTACCGCCAAACACTAGAAGAGTCAAGAGGATCAAAAATGAGTGGGCAGTAATTTTAATATTACAGGGTTCACGGCATGTTAACTATTGATAACCACGAGGGGCAAAGACTCATTGCCATCAATCAGCAAAGCAGTATAACTTAAGAAGGTATTTTGGCCTGTCGACTTTGACAGCATCTTAATGTCTTTGCTAAACTGGTAGGGCAAACTACATCACCAAAACCTACTTCACGGTACCTGTGTCAGGCTAGAGTACTGTTACACAGGATTAGTGCTATACACTGATAATGCTCTTTGGAGTGAAAGCTGATTGAACTTTGCCCCTTAAGAGTGTTTAGGTAGTCTAGTGGTCTGCTAACCCACATGGGTTTGCCCATGGTCCTTGCAAAAAGCATCCAGGCAAAAAGCATCTCGGTCCCTTGAGCCTCTTCCACAAACTTGTCTTCATCCTCACTTATCTGTCATGCAAGTAGGGAAATACTCATCATCCCCACCCCAGAAGCCATTTAGTCACTGATTTGGAAGTCGCTGTGTAAATATTGTATCATTCTATGTCCCTTTTGAGTAATGCTGCAGAAGGGGAAGCTTACATTACCTTTTATATTTGGGTGTTTTGACAGATGTGCTCTTGCAGATTTAGTGGCTGTGGTTTAACACATTATTGCTCTGGCCTTCTGCAAAGGTTACTGCTGTCAGATCAGCAGTGGCCAAATGGGACGTGAGTCTTTGCCTCAGCAACCACAGCAACTGCTAGCAAAGGTGGGCTTGTAACAACCTATTGACTACAGACCACCAGCGCTGAGATACCAATACTGCTGCAAGAGCAGAAATTATTTATTGTAGAGATGCAGGGTGAAAACACCTGAAAATCTTTGCAGCACGGTGCATCAAAAATCCAGCTGCTCGGTAGGAAGTTAAATTTTCTGCAGGATAGTTGATTTACGAGCTCTCACCTCTCCCTAGTGTTTTGTTCCCATCCTTGAATATCACAATGTTGTCCCTTGGTTGGAGCTGTTGCAACAATCTGCGGGGCCATCCTGCAAAGTGGTGAACTGAGGCAGGCAGAAAAAACCCACCACGCCTCCCCTCCTTCCTGCGATGAAATACTATTTTGAGCCCAGGCCAGCTGATAATCTGGTTCATGCCATGTCTCTCAAACTACAGCATCAGCACAACTGAACAGGTAGCCTGAAAAGGCTGCAGGGAGAACAAATGCGCAGAAAAAGGGTGAAGCCTTTACACCATTGCTGCTGCCAACGTCTTTAGATTGCAAAATCATAGTCTGTCTGGTACCCCTAGACTGTCAAATAATCCACTGCCCAATAATAATAATCTAGTAATAATATAATAATAATAATCCAATTCAGAATCCAGAATTTCCTCAACTCCTGGTGCTTTTCATTCCATGTAGATGCTTTTGAGATCAAGACTACAACCAGTGGTGGAGACAGAAAGTGCAAAGCAAGAAAACCTTGTAGGGATAGAATTATCGAGCAGCCCGATGCTGAAGGGGATGGATTTACATTTGAAGGCAGCTCACACGTGGTATAAATGTCACTTCTTCCTTGTGTCCCCCCCTTCCTCCCGAAGTCTTTGGAAAACAAAACAAAGCACACAAAAAATCCGACAAAGAGAGGAGTCAAAAGTGGAACCAAACAAAGCCAAAAGTAAATAAAAATGTTATACCTGACTCCCCTGGGCTCGCAACGGCAGGCCTCACAGTAATGAGAGTGAGGAATGAAATTTTAAAATGAATGCAAGTGGGAGAAACTGCAGCGAAAATTGAGACAGAGTTTCACTGTTATTTATCCCAGACAAAGCGTACGTGGCTCAGCTCTGAGCAATCCCTGGCACGGGAATGGCACCAGGACGGAGCTCCGACACAACTAATCTTCCTCTTCTATTCCCTTCTGTGCTTTTGAGGAGGAAAGGGGAGAGAAAGCAATTTAGTGCAGTGATGCAACTTGTTTACTTCTCTGTACCTGCTCGGATACGTTCCCTGAAATGTATTTTGGGCGGTGCGAGAGAGAAGGAAAGAGAAAGGGAAGGAAGGAGAGAGTAGAAAGAAGACAAGAAAGTAGAAAGAAGACAAAATTGCAAGACAGGCCTCCAAATTTTGCCACTGCCCAGTGGTTCCTGCAAGCAGCATCCATATGGTGAGCAGCAAGCCAGGGGCTGCATGGGTTGCCCAAGACTCACTGTGCTTAAACAGTTTCAGCTCTGGCTCATTTTAATGCAATAGAAATGCTCAAAATAGCAGAGATGATCTCTTAGATTAAGAAAACAACAAAACCTACCAAGTCGTCAACTTCTGACTGCTTTATAACCCCCTCATTAGAGCTGATACATCAACATTTACATGACAGAACCCTTTTTATCAGAAGCAAACTGTTCTTAAAACACATTAACAACCATCACCTACATACTCAATGGCTCTTTGTAGTTTGCCTAACGCTTCAGAACGTGTTAAAATCACACATAAAAGTTATGGTATCCTAATGCTCGGGAAATAAAGAGTCCTTTAAAGGTTTAATTCAACCACTAATGGATTTTCTCCCAAGCTACGAAACATTTATATATTGCTGATTTACTGCAGGTGTGGTAACTGAATTTGGACTTACACATACCAGCTGCAAGCAAATCAAGGAAAAGGCTTCATAAATCAGTTTAAGGCACCCTAGGCTTCATGGTGCTTGGACTGAGACGGAATTTCCCCACACAAGCACACAAAACAAATGGGAGTTTGTAATTTCCTTCGTCACAGCTCATAACTTTTAAAGGTTAGAAATCAAGGCACCATCACAGTGGAATTTCATACATTTGAATGGGATGGACATAAGGCATAGCCCAGAGAATGATTTATATCATCCCTCTCCACGCAACGAAAGAATGAAGAATGCCATGCTTGTGACAAAGGCACTGACTAATTGTGTTATTTGGTAAACAATTTTCCTTGACATTTCTCTGGACAGATCAAAATTTTTGACTTTGTTTTACAGAGACTGTTCTCGAGGAACTATTCCGCCTTTTTAAATGAATCTTCCAACGCACGCTGCATTTTGCAGGATTTTTTTTTCAACAAGTTGCACTGGCTCGGTGTCAGACATTGTAAGGCAAGAAGCCACAGTGACTTTATGCAAGAAATGTGAGGTGGCAATGATCCAGTACGCCCAGCACTCAAGGTGAAAGAACAGCACGGAAAAAGATTCACAAATTAATTGTCAATTATGGAAGACTGCCGGAGTGAATACTAGATGCATGCATGGGATAATTTACTCAGGCACCTGCATGACTGAGCTATGGATAATGCCGAAGCAATTACTCTATTTTTAAAAAGAGTGAGATATCATAGCTGGAAAAGGACATAGAAAAAGAGGAGAAAGTTTAAGTGGTTACATACACATTAACTCACAGGAGTTAAGCAGTGAAGACCCAAACGGACGATGGCCCTCTGGAAGAAGCAGGGGTCAGAGTGCCTGACTGAAGGAACTACCTGTAAGGAGGGCAAGGAAGGGAAACGAATGCTTGTGCAGTTTTCCCACTGTGTGCAAGCATCCAGAAAGTCATGCCCATACCTACAACAGGGGCATCCCCCAGCAGGAGGTGGAACATACTAAGAACTTATTTCCATGTCGCTGGAAAGTCACCAGGTGGCGAGGAGCTCCACCTTCTCCGACACGGGTGGTTTTGACAGAGCCTGGGAATGCTCCACATCCAGTTATCAGCAATTGCCCGGACACACTGCACGAACTCTGGATCCTTCCTGAACAAACACCAGCAAAGCACTTCTTGGCTTGTGAGGCTCAAGGATGACACAGCAAATCCTTTTTTTTGTCTGTGTTCTCCACGCGCCTCCTTGGTCCTAGCTCCCATTGGCATGCCACAGGAGTGTGGGAAGAACTAGAGATTAGAGTCAGCGCAGCAGCTGCTCCTCCTGGCTCTTTGAATGGAAGGAAAACAGCTTTTGCCCAGTGCATGGGGAGTGATATCATCAAGTCAGCAAGCCAAGAACAGAAGGGATACATCAGAAAGGAAACACGAACAAGAGCTTTCCCTTACAAAGCAAACAGTCGTGCTTTTTTAGAGCAAAATCTTTGCCTAAAAAGCTCTCACGAAGTATCTCATGGGAGGTTCAGACCATTTTCAAGGGCTGGAAGAAAAACAGTCCTGGGGTTAGAGTAGCAACCCGGATCTGGGGAGATCCACTTCAGTTCTTTGCTCTGCCAAGCGTTCTTGCATGACCTTAGGCAAAAACACTGAAGCTGTAGTTAGCAGATACCTTGGCTTCAAAAAGCAAAGTCAGCCTAAGAAGTTCTTGCCTTCCCCTGCCTGCCATTTGCTGCCTCCACACTTGTGCTGGCCTGAGAGCCCACAGGCACTACCTGGTAAACCGAATTACTGAGCAGAAAGACGTTAAAAGCAATTTCTTGTTGTATTTCGGAGGGAGGAGGGTAATTTTGCATCGGGTTGCGTAAAGGATCCACAATCAATCAGCTACAGCAGTAAAACTTCAGAAGAAGGGAGGCTGGAGAAGCCCGTGGTGGCTGGAATAAGCAACCGGGAGGAAGTCTGCAAAGCATCGTGTTGTCCAAGCCAGGTGGAAGAACCTCCTTGGTGCTGCCAGATGTGCCTGGACGGCGTTAGCTCCTTCAGGCCCCTTTGCAGGGATGGCTGCCCTCCTAGCAGGGACAGCAGAAGGAAACATATATCAGCACTTCACCTGCTGCTGTCTGGAGGTGGAAACAGCCAGGAATTTGCTTTAAGAGAGCACCACCATGGAATGCAATGTGCTGTATAACCTCCTCCCTAAACCCTGGGCTCCCAGGCTTCTGCGAGGGTCAACAGTGCGGAGGTGGCGAGATCCCCCCGGGGTAAACGGGGGCCACAGGGAGACCGATAACAGAAAGCAGCAGCCAGTCTCCGTTTGGTAAGCTCCAATTTTAAAAGCTAACATGCAAATCTCTGCTTACCCTACATAATACGAACACTCTCCTACAAACCCTGGCTCCTGATTAACGCAGTACATCACTTGCCAGCCCTATCTGAATGAGCCTGGGAGCCCAATTAGCAGCAGATGCAGCACTAACACTCCTCACCTGCTGTGCTTACCAGTCTTCAGATCAGGAAGGGAAGGGAATATATCAAAGACTTGCGGGGGGAAGGAAGCTTAGCAAAGGGCTCAGAAAGGATGAGGCAAATAGATGTCTGCAACTGCTCCTCAGGCAAGGAAGCAGAGCCCTATACAAAAGGGAAAACACATGGGCCTAGGGAAAACATGGCTACAGATCATGAAAAACACCCAAAAGGGCTCCTCTAGCACCCCAGGAGCAGGGCACAGGGTATAGCCAGGAGTGCTGCTGAGGCTCAGGGGACCTCCTGGCCTTGCTTGAACCCCAGAGAGCTCGGCCACCTGCAGAGCTTCTCTCCACGTGCTTTAGTACACCAGCACAGGCACCCAAGTCATCCAACCTCCCCTTGACCTCTCGGTGCTTTAGTGCACCAAAAAATAAGAAAAAAGCATCTTAAGCCTACAGCTGCAATACTAATATAACCCAGACAGGGGCCCTTAGCTTTCCTGAACTCCCAAACTCTACAGCTGCCTCCAAGTTTTATCTCTGAACCTCTATATCAATGAACTGACTGCTCTTACCCACCAAGCCAGCTATCAGCTTCTGCACTGCAACTGTTGGTACTTTTTTTTTTTTTTACCAGTAGGAAAAAAGAACATCATGGGCCAGTTCAGATTTTTGGTCAGAGGAGCAGAGAACCTGCCTATTGGAGGAGGTCCTAAAATAAGGATCAGGAGTAGCTAGATGTGAATGCCTGAAGCTTTGAAATGGTGGGAAAAGTGGATTTAATGCTATATTTAATGCTACAGTTTTCTATCAGCCAGCAGAAGGCAGCTGCGTACTCATTCCAAGAAGCCTAAATCTCTCCAACATGTTGGGCAAGCAAGGTCTGGGCTGGGCATGCCACATAAATCGGTGGCCAATTTAGCAGTAACTTTTACACATTCATCTTTTCTAAACTTCAGCTGTTCCAGCAGTAAAAGGACAATAGAATTATTTTTTTTTTTAGAATAGCGAACATGTATCTTTTACATATATAGCTGTGACATATTTGGTGAACCTTTTTTGTTGCTACCTTCAAGACAGTCATTGAGGCTGTAGGATATAGATGCAACAGAAATACTTTGAAAAAATGGTCTTACTGAAGATATAGTCAAACAGACCATCTAGGATCCCATTTCTGTACATTTTCACTGGTGTGATGCATTTTCAGAAAGGAAATGAATATCTCTTTCACTGGGCTTTACAACTGTATTTGCTTTTCAGACACTGAACCTACAGCGTGAGAGACTACTGTTACAGATCGACAGAGAGATCTGTCAGTGGTGACCATGTCATTATGGGGAGACACTCAAAATCATGTCCGAATTCCACCCTTGCAGGTCAGGTACACAGATCAGAGTCAGAAACACAGATGCAAAAGATTAGAAGCAAACAAACAGGGGAAGAGAATTTTATCCAATGCAACAAAGAAGTTTTTTAATTACTTTTCTAATCTAGCCTTTCAAAGCAGAAGGAAGACTGAAATAATGCAAGAATTCTAATTTAAACTGAAAAGTGAAGGAAAAATCTGTCCTTAAAACTGAAAATAAAGGAGAAGAGCTGAGGTATCAGCCTGCTTCTCAGTTCTCTAGAGAATAAATAATAAAGTAGCTACAGCACATCCAGCCCCAGGTCTACCACAGCACTTCTGGTCAGCTCCTGGCTATTACAGGAGCC
Source organism: Trogon surrucura (assembly GCA_020746105.1). Taxonomy (NCBI): domain Eukaryota; kingdom Metazoa; phylum Chordata; class Aves; order Trogoniformes; family Trogonidae; genus Trogon; species Trogon surrucura. The sequence goes on from CM036618.1 coordinate 9,222,941, forward strand.
TCAAGACCTGGCAATGCCCAGGATAGCTCCTCTTCTTTCCCAAGGGCATACTGACTTTGGCTTTTGGTCTTCATTTTTCTCCAGAGTATTGTTATAAACTTAGTAGCTAGTACTATGGAGCCATGGAGAGAGAGTCGACATTTGCAGGCACCTCTGGACCACATGTGCAAGACAGCTTCTCCCTGACCTTGCAGAGAACTCAGCCTACATGGTGCCCTGTGATCTTACGTTTCCTGGCATACTTTTATGTACCTGAGAAGTCATTTTTTAAATCCTATCCACCAAGAACCATTTCATTTTTAGGGCATGACACGATGCATAAGCATCTGTGAAGTGAACTTCCTCCAGTTGAGCAGACAGCATCATTGTGTTATGCATCCATCGTAGACCTTTAGCTGTAGCTAGAAGAGAAGGAGCCGAAATTTTGAAAGACGTAAGTAGGCTGCTTGTCCCTGGTAAGAGTTCAAACCAACCTGCTCTTTTTGCTCTTTGACATCCTGTTACATTTTTCTTGACCCAGCGTGATGATCACTTTTATTCAACATAATTTGTGTTACTACGAGCCATGTGTGGGTCTGAGGAACAAATACTGGAAAAACAGATTTCACAGATCTGGCATTCAAATTGTGTTAAATATGCTCCTACATACATATTCTATAAGATCGTGAACATTCAGATTAAGTTCCGTAAAGATATCTCTTTTTAAGACAAGCAATCACAATGGTCCAAAGCTTGTAGCATGATGAAGTATTCTGGCTTAAAAGGAATTTGGGTCATGAAACCGAGGAGGGAAATTTTCTTTCACAAGTCCTACCCTCTGCTGCTTTTGATTCAAAAGCAGAGAAATCCTTTCGGTGTGTTCCCAAAATGGTCTTTTCAAAACTGATCCTCCCCTTCCCTCCCCTGCTTTTGCAGAGGGTAAAGGTGTTGCCCCCATGACAGCCCAGCACACACCCACACCAAGGTTAATTCCTACCCAAACACACTTATCCTGACCTCCCCAGTACAGACAGAGCTTTCACAGGTGAGTATCAGAGATCAAATCCCTCTGTTGGTGAGTAATCTCACTCCTTGTGTTACAGGGATTGCAACAACGCAGGCATTACTGGTAACTAAAACCATTTCTCCTGGGCAACAGCAGGCACCTTGCATTGACTCAACCTCTCAAATTCTCACAGTTTCAATTCATTGGGTTCAGATGGTATGAACATGGAGGACTGAGGCCACCAGCACAAATGTCACAGCCATCCAAGCTCGGCCAGCACCACCAGTACACCAAATCAGAATGGGGCAGCATGCATCTCGAATTCAAGCCTGCATGTGGTGGATCACACTTGCCTGTTGTCTTGACTCTTGGGACTGCTAGGGGGATTGGGTTGTCGAGCACTCTGAAAGCATGAAGTGTGACATTATTTGACAAAATCAAAAGGTGTGAATAATGCATGCATATTCTTCTATCTCCGGAGAAAAAGTTAGCGTATTATAAACTGTGAATAAATAATACAGACGTGAAGCCAAGAGCACCCAAAAATACATAGATGAATACATCTGAGTTGCAACTTTACAGCTACAACCTGGAATTTGATGCATAATTTGGGGGTTTCTGTTCTTCATTACAGATGTGGGGAGGACAAAAAGAAAGGAAGGAGCTCTAAAGAGGATCGACAGAACATATACAAAATAAGATCCATTTGCACTTGGCTTGTTTTGTGTGGGGTTTTTTTAATCAGAGAGGGAAAAAGACCCCATTACTGTGCTGAAATGAAAGATTCACTCGAGATAGTCATTGACACTTGTCAGACAGCAGCTTATAGCTTTCCTTCATGGCCACCAGTACAATAAGCACCCAGTATTTTACTTTCAGTGCAAACATTTCGACATGTCAAGTACATGAAAATACGGTGCACAAAGTATCTGTGATAGTCCCTCAATGTCCTCTAAAGTTGTTCAAATAAGAAAAACATTTGTTCCAAGATATGTAAAAAAGTGGAAAATTTGATGTGATGCTACTCCAGATTAAAACCAAGCAATTTCATTTTATGCTTTATATGCTCTCCAATCCCACTAAGTATCATTATAGACGTCTGTCTACTTACAAATCTCTGAACAATGGAAAAAGGAACACAATTTTTAGTTGTCCAAATTACAAGAGACTGTAATACACAAAAGCAATAAACACAGGTTCTGCCAGCAATCAGATAACACTTATCGTAAACAATAGCTTCTGCAATTTATTTGAAACAGGTTCAGCTGCTACAACTTAAGATTTAGTTATTCTTGGGTTTGTGCTGGATTTCCAGCAGGTGGTGAGGACATGATAGAAGCATTTAACCGCAAGAGATTTCAAGAAGTGGCCAGTATTGCATTGCATATGGAATACAACAGAGATCTATTTTGCAAAATCAGTTTTCCATCTCCCAGTGGCCTCTACTAGTTTGTAGAGGCTACTCTTGAGACTTTCTTCTTGGCTCCCAGCTCTCCCAACACCACACATGGCTTGATGCCACACAAAAGGTGACCCATATTCAGAAGTGACTCCAAACCTCATCAGTTCTGTGTGCCCATTTCTTAGGCAAGTGGGAAATTGTACGATGCACTGAAGTAAATATTAATTGCAAATAGAAGCCCAGAAAAGATAGACTAAATTCCCCGCAACAGTATTCCGAGGAGTATGATTTAATGTAGCTCTGGAAAGCAGGGAAGAAGTCCTCAGAAGTTGTAATGTCCTGCTTGGAGTGAATGCCACCATGAAAATGCCACACAACACCCCTGTGTGAATATCGTATCAGAAGAGCGATCCCTGACTGAGTTGAGTCAACAAGATGGGGATGTATCTGCAACAAGGATGCAGACTTGAAAAAAACTTTAAAGGCTGGGTGGGACAGGGTCATCCCCTCCATGGACACTACCTCGTGAGAGATGCAACAAGTCCACTCTGCTCCACGCAGCTGGGTCCTCCCACTCACTGAGGGGCTGGACTAGATGATCTTTAAGGTCCCTTCCAACCCAACGCATTCTATGATTTCCTCACTCCGAGCATCCCCAAATGCTGAGCTCACCCATGTGAGACAGAGAGATGATGCTTTACAGACTCTCCAAATTAGTAACTGTTTTCTGCCCTGTTTTTCCTATCTCAGAGAGACCAGATCCAACGGGTCCATTCATAGCTTCTGTGAAAACAAGGAATGTTTTAACATTAACATCAGCGGCCACTGATGAAGCCACAACAAATTACTGCAATCTAACCTTCTCTCTCTCCCTCCACGTACACATCACTGTGAGTTGAAAGATACTTAAAAGTTTGTACCTTTTTTTTTTCCCTAAAGCAGATTAGCAAGAAAATTGAAGGTTAAGAGAACATTAAGGTTGAGAATTTAAATGAACTAGTTAGGAAAAACAAGGCTGTAATTCTCATAACCACTCTACGTAAACCATCTTGCACATATTCAGAATTCATTGTTGTCGCAGAGGCTGGAAAATTTATGTTGCAGTATACCTGTAATATGGCAGAGTCGCATTTATTGCAGGAACTTTTAATTTCCTAACTTGTACATTAAATTCCCAATAGTTTCATGCTAACTCTCTTCTGTTGGTGGTGGGTTTTCTTAAACACTCATTTTCCATGCTTTAAAAATAAATGAATGAAACGGTGTTTGAATACTGAAATAAATGCAGATGACTTTTGCCAGTTTCTACATACAATTTACAGACTAAATATATCAATCCATCTCACATCTATACCTTTAGAATCAATTACTGAAATAACCATATTTAGTGTGCAGAATCCAACAGCACATGTAATTGGAGCTTCACACATTAAAAGTTTAGAGAAACCTTATGGATGTGTGACTAGAACTTCAATAGGATATAGAATTACTTCAAATAGCTCAAAAAGGCACAATATAGTTAAGGTTCAGCGTGGGAGAAGGCGACTGGGAAGTCTTAAAAAAAAACAAACCCTCCCACAGGGAACTGGTTTATGTTGTGTCCGCCTTCCTCCTCACCCTTCCAAAAACCCCTTCCCAAAACCGTGACAAATAAAACTCCATTTGACAAGTTTTTTCTGTAGCTGAGTTAATAAAAGTCTGTGGGCCAAAAACACCGTGGCAGCCGGACAGCCAAGATGCCACCTACGCCTGCTCGAGCAGTGCTTGTGCCTTTAATGGCCCCAGCTTTGACTTGAGATTTTCCCATCTGACTTCCTGCACGATGCACTTGGCAAGGAACTTCCACCCACAGAATCACAGAATTGTTGAGGCTGGAAACGACCTCTGAGATCATCAAGTCCAGCCTGTGACTCAACAGCATCGAAACGGCCAGACCACGGCACTAAGCGCCACATCCAGCCTCTCCTTAGACACCTCCAGGGACGGTGACTCCACCACTTCTCTGGGCAGTGCAGAAGAAACCTTCTTGACCTTCCTGCAAACAGCCAGCAAAATTCAGTTAAAAATACAAAATACTCTTCTTTTTTTTTCTTTTTTTTTTTTTTTTTTTTAAAACCGACTCAGTAGGCAGGCTTTCTCCAGTAAGACATCAAAGGCATTTCTTTAGGCGGAAACCATTTCTGTCCTGACTTAGGTGAGCAAGGGGAGAGAAAGCATCGCGGTTCCCCTGGCCGAGGTTCCCTTTGGGTTTGCATCCTTGCCAGTAGAGCCCGAGCTGGCAGTCCCACACACACATTTCTTAAGGTCACATTTGTTTCAGGGAGGGAAAGACGCACTGGAAGAGGGATCCAGGACAAACAAAAGACGTCAAACATGGCATAACCCAGCAAACATCTTCAAAGCTCTGTCCTGCCAAAATTGGGACTGAGGAATAGAACTACTTAAAATTATTCTTCTTCTGCCCAACATTCGCAAGCTAGTCCAAACAGTAAGAGAAAGATGACCACCTTCCCTCTTGCAAAAGCATATTTCAGAAATGGAAGCTAGCAAACGACAGACATTTTTAGTTTTGCAGCCTCGAGACGTAGAGCAGATCCCAAATATTATTTAACATTGCTAACATTCGTTCACAGCTCAGCCCATCTTCAAGAGAGGCTGAACCTTCGAAAAGGCTGCTACAGCTCATCCCAGCAGACGTACTGCATTTTCCCAGACCAAAGTTTAAAAATCCCGAAATAGCTGTAGTGAATGTGCTTGGTACGGACGCTGAGGAAGGGCAATCTGGGTCGTCTTCTCCTCGCAAAACTACGCTGAAGTCTGGCCAGACTCCAGGAATGCACATTTCTCTGCAGATGGCTAGAGCAACATTCAACAGTAGGAACCATAAAAGACTTCCACTTCTGATCATGTATATTACGATTTTTATTTATTTTCTTTTAAAAGGGGTGGGCTTCTCCCCTTTCTTTGTTTTTTAAACATATTTAAAGGTTGGCACCACATGCTTAGATTCTCCCCTCCAGCATTTATTGAGCTTTAAGTTACCTCAGGCCAAAATTATTTTATGTGTTCAATATATCAGTACACTGCTGATCAGTACACTGCAGAGCAGACTGAATTACTGCCAGAGTATTATGTAAATCAAACCCACACGTTAAGTAAAACAGTAATGCAATGCAACGAGTGCCCGTCCACAATCATTCAGCTATAGGTTTCACTCCCACATTTACCATACGAATAGATGAAGATTCCCTCAAAGCGACAAAATCATAATTCTCCCCCCCAGATTCAAATGTACGGATTGAGGAAACACTTCAAACATCAATATCTTTTTCTCCTACGGCACACTTCTTGTCTGTAATTAGTCTCCACTGGTCAACTGGTTTTGCTTCTATATACCAGGTTATAGCAATGTTCTAAGTGATGCTCTGTGATTCATCCTACACTGTCTAATGTGATGATTTTTCTTCCCCTTAACCCAGAATGAGAAGGAATGGAGAGAAAACAGAGAGAAGGGGAAAGAAAAGATTGCCTGCAATCATATTGTTACAGTGCACAGTTTATGGCTGGCACACATCCAGTTTGCAGCTGCGATAAGAAATGTGTAATCCTATTATACAGAGAGGAGTCAGAATGTACAAATAGGTCCTGGAAATAGGAACTTCTCCTGTAAGATTATTCTTTTCACCATAATAGTTCTGCAAGTAGGTCTAGATGGTAGCTCTCCTCCATTCTCCCCACTGCTAATGGAAAGCCAGCCATCAAAACAATTCACCACACGTGAGCCGGGATTTTTGCAGCAGACAAAAAAAAAAAAAAAGCGGCGCCACGTGTTCGCGTTCGGCCGGTCCATTAATTAGAACAGCAGCTACGAGTCCCCGCAGCCTGGCACCCAAAGAGTGTATTGCGCCGCAGAAAGAGAGCCCGGCTTGTCCCGATGCTGCCACGTTCTGCAAGGCTGTAAAATGCTGCACACAAAGCAGTTTTTAAGAAACATTAACTGCTTACCGGTGACAAAAGCTGGTTCTCGTGGCATTGTGCATTGCTGCTTCCTTAATAACAAAACACAGAAACCACTTGCCAAGCACAGGGTTATCGGGCTGCTAAAAGCACGTTCTTGCACTGAAAGCAGAAAACCAAATACCACCTACCATGTAAGTCAGCATCCCCACTGAGTTAAATTCCTGGATAATTCCAACTTGATTATCTATTTTTCACCTTTCCTTCACGTGACACCACTGCATTACTGTGGTTACGACGCAAAAAAGCGGCTGTGTGTTCCCTGACGTCCCTCATGTGCGCAAGTGTTTTCGACTTAAGTAAGGTAAGTTAAAAAACAGCACAGGGCCCTCTTGAAAGAGTCATTTTCTGCATAAGGACCCTTGCAGCAGGGACGTGATGAGACCCAGGCCAGAAGAGGTTGCACTCCCCAGTGAACCAGGTCACTGCGCAACCTTACCTCTCTCTGACCAAAGAATAAGTTCCTCAGAGGGAAGAGCTTTTCAAGTGCAAAATATTAACAAAGAAGGTCTTTTTTCATTTCAAGCCTAGGAAAAAGAATAAATAAACGAACCCACCTACAAGCACACCACATGGCAGTAAAGGATATGGTCATATGGTTGCAAGGCAAACATAAGCACAATAAATTAGCTCAAGCAGCAGCAGGGTGCTCTACCTTATTATGAACCCCATCAGACTGTGGCTAGAGTATTATCAGCTTGTGAACAACCTGGTTTAGTATATTTGTATATATCAAGCCAGACTGGGTACATTTGCATGACACCACGATTACTTCTGTGACTGCAACACAGACATACTCAGTAAGTACCAACAAATGCTTTTAGCATTCTGTTTTCCAACTTGCTGCAGCAGCAGAGCTCACAGGTAGGAAATGTAATTCTCTTCATGGTATAAAAGGGAATCAGCAATGGGTAGGGGAAAAAAAAAAGAAAGCAATAGTTCTGTTAAAATCAAGATACTCTGCACTCACAGGTAGGGAGAGGCAGTGACTAAATGCTGTCCTAGGTCAGTGGAGTACACACACATGTCCATTAAGCTCAGCAGGAGGAGATGTGTGTTATTTAAAATTATTTAAAGATGATAAATAACTAAGGTATGTTTGTTTGTTTTTTTTTTAACCTGAAGTAATACTCCCCCATTATGGTCACTGATTTCTGGATTTTCCCAACTACTCGATGATCCAGCCATCAGGGCATTGATGGGCAGCCTCAGGTCAGAGAGAACAAGGTGCTTTCCAACCTCAGAGGTTCTGTGAGCCCCTCATAATTAAATAGCATTTATTTCTTGCAAAAAAGGGTGAGTATCACAAATTCCAAGTGTAGAAAAACAGTGAGGGAATCAGATGAAAATGATTCTGTTGAGTTTAAGTGGGCAGTAACACATGTATTGCAATCCAATTAGTAAAGAAGCTTTTCCACATGTTGTTAAAGTGCCCTTTCTGTCGAACAACCTTCACCTGACCTGAGAAGTGGCGAATTACCTGTTGTAGCTAGGCTCTGTTGCAGATTAATTAAAAGAAAACAGCAGAAGAAAGAGATGGAAGGGAACTGTACAAAACCTGCATAATTTTCCTATTAATATGATGCTAGCACATTAGTATAAACCTAGGAGTTCGCAAAACCCTCCAATAAAAGGGAAGTGACAAGTAATTCGAAGCAGCAAAAGACAGTAAAAACAATCAGAAATCAGCCCCTTAAAAAAATAAAAATCGTGAGACTTGTTAAAAACATCATAGGGTTTCTCTGAGTTTTACAAGGTGGTTGTTTGCATTTTCTTCCAGCGTCTTTCCACTACGGTTGTCGAGGGTCATTACAGAAGCAGCAGAAGGCACTGCGGTGTGCGCAGACAGTGATTTTCTGTGAAAAAAAACTACGACATAGCTGCACCATGTGTGGCAGGGCAGGTCATTTAATCAACATAGCCTTTAAAAACAAAAAAAGAAAAAGAAAAAAAAAGATTTGTAATCATCCTCCGAGGGTCACTCAAGGTTTCTTGCAAGAAACCCAAGACTTTTTGCTAATCCAAGTGCCACTTTGGAGTCAGTTCAGGAAGATCAAGAGGGCGACTGGCAGATCTGGGAAGGACCTGCCAGCTGACTCATGTGGTTAAGGTCCAACACGATGGCAGCACGGTGACACTGCCCTTCTTGGTGTTCAGCTCTGGGCATCCGTTGTGTGAGTGACACCCAGACACAAGGGAGAATGACCCACACACACTCTCCAACTTGGCTTGGGAGGAAAGCAATGGAACTGCAGCCTAAAAGAGTCCTCACCACCACCCTCATGGTTTAGATTCAAATTGTCCTCTCCATATTCATGCAACACCATCTCCAGAGCACAACATTGCTGCTGCCACGTAGCTACCACTCAAAGCTGTGACGTTTCCAGGTAAGCTGGATCCCCTAGCCCCCCTGTACTTTCTCCTTTCCATGAATGACCCTCTGGAGACCATTATGTAGCTTCAGGAGTCCCTTTATGTTGACAGACAACAAGCTCTCATCTGGGAGGTGTGTACAGAAGTATTCTGGGACGGAAACCACTGTACTTCACAGAATCACCGAATGTCAGGAGTTGGAAGGGACCTCAAATGATGACCTAGTTCAACCCCCCTGCCAGAGCAGGATCACGTACAGTAGGTCACACAGGAACGTGTCCAGGTGGGTTTTGAATGTCTCCAGAGACGGAGACTCCACAACCTCCCTGGGCAGCCTGTGCCAGGGCTCGATCACCCTCACAGGGAAAAAGTTTTCTCTTATATTTTTGTGGAACCTCCTATGTTCCAGCTTGTACCCATTGCCCCTTGTCCTGTCAATGGACATCACTGAAAAGAGCCTGGCTCCATCCTCCTGACACTCCCCCTTGACATATTTATAAACATTAATGAGGTCACCCCTCAGCCTCCTCTTCTCCAAGCTAAAGAGACCCAGCTCCTTCAGCCTTTCCTCAGAAGGGAGATGTTCCACTCCCTTCATCATCTCTGTGGCTCTACGCTGGACTCTCTCAAGCAGCTCCCTGTCCTTCTTGAACTGAGGGGCCCAGAACTGGACACAATATTCCAGATGTGGCCTCACCAGGGCAGAGTAGAGGGGCAGGAGGACCTCTCTCGACCTACTTGATACTCCCCTTCTAACACACCCCAGGATGCCATTGGCCTTCCTGGCCATGAGGGCACATTGCTGGCTCATGGTCATCCTGCTGTCCACTAGAACCCTCAGGCCCCTTTCTCCTACGTTGCTCTCCAGCAGTTCAGTCCCCAAGATGATGACATCTTTCCTTTAAAACACTTCCATGGGACATGCACGGATGATTAAGAGTCATCCTCTGACTTCTGCTGGTTTCTGCACTGAAATTACATTGCTGTTTTTTGATATCTGGCTGAAGTGTGAGTAACTGATGTCGTTATCAACTCAGAGCTATAGAGAAAATGGAATCTGCTCTTTTGCAAAAGTCTTCAGCTAGGATAAATCATACTGCCTCTATGGTTTATGTTTTACGTAACAAAATGCACATGCACAAAAATAAATCAGCAGCTGAGGCTTCAGCTCGTAAGATCCTTCCACATCTTCTCCATCATCTCCTGACAAACAGGCAGGCAGATTACTGGGAAATTTTGTCTGCAAATTTCTTGATGACTCAGAAGGGGTCTCTGGTACCTGCAACACTGCATAAACTGTGCAGGAAAAAATACTCCTCTTGTAAAAGCGTAGCTGATAACATCACAATATACCTTTTCCACATGTATTTTAGAAAAGACCATTTACTTAACTTTTAGTCCATACAGGGTAGAAAAAATAAAGATGCTTGCATAAATACAGGTCACTCAACAAGTCATGTTATAGCAGGAAAGCCTGAAGAAAGACAAAAAGGAATTGCATACCTTGACAGTATGCCTGATTTCTCCATCTTCTGCAATTTGTTCCCTATTTTATCTCATCTTCTATAAGCATGCATTTTGATCTTTGTTTTGAATGTACAGAAAGGAAAAAAGAAGGGAAGAAAAAAAGTATGAAATATGTAAAGGGTGCTGTATGAAATGCCAGAATGGATAGGTAGCTACTGATGGAAGGAAAAGACAAAAATTGTACTGATTACAAAAAAAAAAGCCCCAAAACCTCTCATACACGAGCCCAGAAGAATTAAAGATTACCAAAAAGAAATCAGTAATTAACAGCAGATTTTGCCACTTACCAGTTATGACCTGAGCAATTATGGTAGTAACAACCAACTTCACTTATTCATTTAATATATAGAAATACAGGAGAAATCTTCAGAGGAAAGCATTCTTTTCCAAGTTCTATTTCATCTGAGAAACAGTAAACACAGATGTAGCCTATTAAAGTGCTTGGTCCTGTTCAAACTGTCCACTTACAGAAATTGGTCCAAGAAAACCCAAGTATGAAGACATGCTTCCACACCCACCACAAGCTCAACAACTCACGTCCCCACCAGTCTCCAAACCAAACACAATACTGTCCAAGTCTACTCAAAAGAACACATCAGTTCCATTAATGTCCCAATGCAGTTTTCATACGTTTCATTTTTTGAGCTAATTTTAATTAAAAGAGGGTCCAGGTGAATATTAACCTGGCAAAAGGAAACTGCATAGACAATACGACAACAGATTCCCATCATCGCTGCATCTTATCTCTTAGGTGAAAGCATAGCTAAAGGAAGAGGATAAAACAAGCCCACTTGGATGACCATCAAAAAAGCTGGTATCTCCCAATCCTTTCCACAGACTGGTACAAGACTCAGGTACTGTCCAGTCTGCCAACCTTTGGCAATCGGTTAGGTGCTGTGAACAGGACTGTGATCAGTTTAAACAGGAAAATTTACCATCATAGTGCGCTCCAAGGACAACTTAGTCATCCCTCTGGGCAACGAAGGCGGCACTACTCATGGTCCAAACACCTGACAAGAGGTCTGGGATCCTCTCCCAACACCATCATACATTTTCCCAGGGAAACATAGTACTTGCCTTCACCTATAAGGCCAAGGTCATATCAAGTTGATAAGGACAGTATAAATATCTAAGCAGAATAAAATGACACAATTTTAAGGAATATATAAACAGCTCAGGGCTTGAAGTTCAGCCGTCTACAGAGCTGCACTCGAATGAGAAGCAGCAAGCCTTCTATGGAAAACTCTCCGAAAACCACTCTTGGATTAGGAATATTCCTTAAAGCTCTGTAGGGACATAAATCAGTGCTGCTGGTGAGCACACTTATAGTTTGAAGCCTAGTAATACTAAACTGAATCTCATTGGCTGAGAATAACTATTTCCATGAGCAGCCATTTCTAAATTAGGGACGCTTCTGGGTTTTTTTTAATGACTGGAAGATATTTTTGCATGCAATTTCAATTCTGAGCTACACACTTCCAACTGAAAGTTTTTCTGCTAGTATTGTGCAAAAATCTAAAAAGGAAAGGAATAAACAAACAAATTCAGTCTCTGCCTGGCAGACGAATGTTTTTAATAGAAAAGCAAAGGCACAAGGAAAAAAAAAAGGTCAAGTGATTTGACTAAGGTCAAAAAAGCAAGCCAGTGGGAAATCTAGGAGTAAAGTCAAGCACATGATGTCACCTGTGGATGTCAGAATTTGAGGTCAGCAGCTTATGTGATAGACCTCCTCTTGTCTCTGGGGTATTTACGTATCTAAAAGTACAATCCAGTCTTAGAAATAAATCTCCCTAAACTGGAACAAAGACTGGTTTAACGTTCGACTAGAAAACTAGCTGTTAGAGGTGAGATAAGACTCAAACCTATTCCTTCGCCAACAGCTTTTGAGACACCAGACAAGGGAAGTTAGGTAGCCAAATACATTTCAGTAAGGCAGCCCTGGATCAATCTCGTCTCAGTTACATCTCTGAAACAGAGAAAACAGTCCACTATCCCTAGATTAGGTTTTACAGGAGCTACACTGAACAGAGACTAAAGTGATTGTTTTGGAGGACAGCTACAGTAAACACTGACAGAGATTAAAATACTACTGCACGATTGCAGCCAAATAAGGTAGAAGGAATGCATGTGAAAGCTAAAAGAGAAATACGGTCCTTTCAAATCAGTTTACTCATTCCCTCTGCTCATTTCGAGATTAGAAGAATACCATGAGTAGGAGAGAGACCACAAAGAACAGGAGTAGCCACCGGTCATCTCCACCTCCAGCCATTCCCCCCTCCCAGTTTGAAGCGCTTTCTGAATAACACAGCCACGGGCAGATCTGAATAACACAGACACAGGCAGATCTGAATAACACAGACACGGGCAGCTCACTGGCAGCGGCTGTAGCTGCTACCCCACCATTTAGAGATTACGGGTGAGGGGAAAAGCACCTCCTGCAGACATGCTCTTTCGTGAGCACACCTTTCACACCACAAGAAGTCTGAGAGTTTCCCAGCTCAGACGATTCTTCAGCACGGCGTCATAAAAACCCATCCACACAGCCAAGGATCTGCCCTCAGCCAGCAGTAATTAAAATTAATCATTCACAATTATTTTCATGGGCATGTTCAAAAAGAGACAGCGCCGGCTCGCTGAATCCTCAAAGTTGACAGACCTTGAAATAGGCTGTGGTCAGGTACAGCGCGTTCCTGGGTTTCAAGCAGTTAAAAAACATGCTCTGCATATCGATTCACTGTCCCGCTCGAAGGATCCAAAGTGCTGATGGTCAGAGCCACCTGCAGTCAAAAACCTGAGCTGGCATCAACCAGTAGGATTGGTAAGGAAAGGGATTTTTCAGAGAAATATTGCTATAATTATTGCTGCCCTGCTGAGATTCAGGACCCTATTACTGTTAAATTTCCTTATTCTTGAATCTTAGTGTCTTCTGAACTTGAGATTCTTCTCACTTTCCACACATTTTTATTAAGTTTTTAATCACTATCTTCTTCCCTTTCAGCTTCACTGGTCATTGCTTATGCTATTTTGAGGGAAGTGAAGAGGTTTCTAAGGTACAGAGTAGCCTGAAGGTTATCAGTTTCCAAGCTTCAAAAACTACTGAAGAAATTACATTTATAGAGGGAAAAGAATGAATAAAATTCAGTGTAAGGGATTAGGACTGTCACTTTCTGGAACACTATTTACTTATACAATCAATTTTTACAGGAATGAACATCTACTATTGTCCTGGTTTGAGTCAGTCATTTGGTGGCCGCCCAGCCCTAACCCTTGACAAATATTCATGATAGATGCCTTGATCAACTCTGTGCCTTTGAAACCTACCATAAAGCACAAAAGCACATTTTACATACATAAACCCAAAATTTGTAGGTGGTACATAAGACTAAGACTGTAACCACTGCAGAGAGAAAGCAATCTCACACCTAACAGACTGCAGATCCTAGGTATCAATCCGCATATTGCTCCTTCCTTCCCATCAACTGGAATATTGATTTTTACAATATATACCAGAAAAAAAATATCACTGGATATACTGAAGGAGGAAGAGGGTAATGAGATCATCTGCTTCCCACCATGGTGTTCTGTAGTTGGAGCTCGCAACTGGAACTAAAAGCAAGAGATGGTGGAAGATCCAACTTCTTACATTAATCAACTCTCTGCATGGCTTTCGGTCAGAAGGCTTCAAAGGAACAGATATTCTCTCTTTGTTGAAATAGAGAAACACCTGATAAATGGGTTTTGCTTTTTATCTTTACAATCTAGAGTGATTTTTCTACTCTATGTAGGTATGATGCTGTGCAGGGAACAGGAGCACTGAATGGAGAGGGAACAGTTACACAGGTAGGACCCAGGAAACCTCTCTCTTCAGGAAATTCAGCTGGAGAAAAGGAGATAAACAGTGTAAAACAACTACAGTGCTCAAGCTCAGAAGTCTCCATGGCTGTCTGAAAATGTCATCCCAGACTTCTATTTTATGCAGGGTACCTTTTTTTTTTGCCCCCTACACTGTGAATTGACACCACGCTTCTCTTTCACCATTCACCCCAACTTTTAATCACCACAGTTCCCCAACTCACGGTACATCCTCATTAAGCCAGTTTCTCACTGAAGAGGGCACTAAAGGCATTAGGACCCCCCAAAGTCTCCCTTCTGCACCACGAGCCCTGTGCTTGCACCGAGGCCTCCCGAGATGTAACTTTAGACCCAGGATGAATAGTGCCAGCTCCCAGATCAGCTCTCACTTCATCTCCTCCTTCCACAGCCGTGAGCGTTTTGCAGCTCAGAAGAGCAGCGGGGATCAGTGTCTCCTGCCAGGGAGAGCCCAGCCAGAGTCCCAGCTTCCCTCCAGCCTGCAGGCATCTGACTACAAAGCCTAATTTTGACTTGTGCGCTCTATCTGATTTTTTGCTCCACCCTTCCAAGTTTTAAAGCTAGCTGGAAGAAGGACCTCAAAGGTGGGAGGCAGGGAAATAATTAAAAAAGGTGGCAGCCCCTTTTAATCACATATTAGGGCTCCTTATCCCTTTGGGGAGCCAAAACTAAATTAATCGCAGCTAAAACATTTTACAAGCTTGTATCAACTCAACCGGGACCTTGGCTGAACTCTAGCATGTGGAGTAAAAAAATAGAAGCAGCAGCAAGGGGAGAGGGAGCTGTTAGTAGAGGTATGAGGAGCTCCAAAAATCACCTTGGGAAACCAGAAGCGGCCAGAGTAGGCTGGGGCAACCCGGGGGTGCACATATGCATGTGTGGAGGAGGCAGCTCCCTGAAATTTCCTGGGTCTTCAACATAAAATGAAGACAGCCCAAAGGTCCAGGCACCAACGTGTTCTCCCCTGAGCAGAGACATGGAGCAGGTCTGTCCGAGCACAGCCGAAAGCCCAGTTTCCTCTTCTAACCACTAGACAATTTTGCTGCTAATGGATTAAAGTGGCTTAAGCAACTATACATTTAATAAGGTCAGAAGGGCAAGGACACGGTCACATTTTGACCGTTCTGAACTACATAGAGCTTTGCATTTTTCTTCCTGTTTTAAATACAAACACAGCACTTCTTACCAGAGTTGATGTGGTCTAAGGATACAAGCAAGGCAAAGCACAGGGAGAAGTACTGTCTTTTATTAGTCCACTGACAGAGAAAACAGATGGGCTGTCAGACACCGAAATCTGCAGACATGAAAGCTTTACAAAGTGAAGACCATTGCTCTTTAAATACATAAAATCACAAATACACACGTATATATAGCACGTACATAAAAAAATCCTACCTTGCTTTAAAATCTGAACTACCTTCTCAAGCTTGCACTGCCAGTAACAAAGACAGCTTGTCTCTCCTTTGGTTGGGGAAAGAAAATCACAGCCAAGAAAAACAGATCATGGAAAGACCCCAGCAGCAGAAGACACATTTAGCTATTACCTACTCTGATTATGGAAAAGTGCTATTTCTTATTCTGTGCCTTGCTTCTCTTGGACATTCTTTTCATCCACCTTAAAAACTATTCTAGGATTTAAGTAAATAGGGTCATTTGGGGGATTGTATGTTCCTGGCTAAAGCCTTCCCTGCCCCTCCCTTGAGGGGAAAAAAAAGCCCCACATACAAATCAAGCAGCAATAAAAAGAAGTAAGTTTGCACTTCTTCAGCATTCCCTTTCCTAATGCAAATTCAGAGCAGCTCCTGTAGAGACTGTAAACGCCCACACGACTTTCCAGGTGGGGGGAAAAAAACCCCACACCAGTAAATATATAACAGCAATTTCTTTTCCCTTTCTTTGCTAAGTAGCTGGATATAAAATCTGTTGCTGCCTCATGGACAAACACACACAGAGTCTTTGGCAGAATGGAAAGATGTTTTGGGGCAGTGTGAGGATTTGATGTGTGTCTTATCTTTCCTTGTACACTGAACAGTCTGCATAACCTAATAGCATTAGCTTACTAACAGATATATTAATAGGTGTGGGGGGGAGGGAAAGGAAGAGGGGAAAAGAAGCCACTAAAGCATATTCCACCTACACATCTCACTACTAATCATAAACTCAGGTAGAAAGCAAATTGCTTCTCCCGGACCAGGAGAAGAAAGAAGAAAATAAAAAATAATAAAAAAGGAAAAAAAAATTACTGAAAAAGAAAGAGGGAAAAAAAACCACCTATTTTCATCTTTTTCTGGAAATCATCATATATTTTAAAAAAATAGTCTTATACTAATCGCTTCATTTATCAATCCATAGCAAGGGAAGAAAAAGAAAAACAACACAAGAAGTGGCACACCACCTTACAGTTACTAGTTTCAGAGTGATAAATATAATGCTGGCCTCAGACTGCTAGAAGGATTAGATTTAGCTGTAAAACAAGAAGTGCAGTTAACAGTTGCTGTTGGGTCTGGTGTTAGGATTAGAAAGCACTGCTAATCACAAGAAATGTAAAAAGATTAAGAGGTAATGGTTGCCAGTAAGGTTTTCAAGAGCACGTAAGTAAGTGCTGGAATTCATTTGGGATTACAATTCCACGAGGGAAAAAAAAAAAAAAAGATACATTTAAGACACATTTATAAACACAGCACCCAGTTTCACCTGCACTGTCCATAACCCATTCCCAAGGATTACAAGAGTCAAAAAGAGTGGAAATGCCATGGCTTATGCTGAAGGGTCCTAGGAAGGCTACAGTGAGAAGAAAGCATTTTTATTCTGGTACCTACAAATTAACTACTGCAATCTAAAACCTATTAGAATCATGGGTTTGTTTTTAAGAGATTTTGCCTACCAAAAAGCTGCCTGAACACAACGGAGTCTGAGCTGTTAACGGCCCTGTAACAGAAACAATGATGATATCTAGCATCTGCATCCTTTCAGTCAGAAGGATAAGATGACACCTTGATTTCCCGGTTTGTTTCCTGGTGGTTTTGCGTTCTTAGTTACCAAGGACAAGTAAAGCTCCTTCTATAAAATACTCAATCTGAAGCGTGTAAAAGAACCCAAGAACTCTCCCCCTAAAAGAACAGCTTCAAAAATTCACAAAAAAAAAATACTAACTTTTAGAAGTCAAATTTGAATTTTGGATGGAAAACTTTGCTAAAAAGGCATTTTAATCAGTACATACCACAGCATCACATGGTCAGATTCCCTACCTCACTTAGAACAGAGCCATCTCCAACAGCAACAACTGCGAAGTTCATGCTGTCACCCTCAGCCACCAACCTCCAAACTGCACAGTCCATAGTACAACATCTCCAGGAGAACGCAGACCTCTGTGAAGCCCATTGGTTTCCCCACACGTCTGATGAAGAGTCAACACTTGTTTAGCTGCGAGGCCACCCAACACTTGACTCTCTCCCAGAGTGTCCCAAATTCGCCCAGTGATTCAGAGTAAAATTCAAGTGCCACCACGCGATTTCATGAGCATTCGGCTCTGCTTAGCTACATGTCCTCCTGAGTCTCCAAGGAGCTCAAATGTTGATTCAGACCAACCTCTTTTCACTTATTAATTTATCTTCTGTAAATTTGGACCTTCCTCTTCCGGGGGTTGGGGAGCAGTGTGGAATCAGACCATTTCATCACTGTCTAGCGTGTCTTTCAGACAAGTGCTCCTGGTGCACCTGTCTGGATTTTCAGACTCTGCCAGGCTACTTTTCCCCAAAAGTAAACATTTTTTTCCAGATGCTTGTAGCAGAAGCTGAAATAACCATCTTCTAAGAGTTATAAAACAGTCGTATTAAATAATAGAGGTGAAAGCACTGCGTATGCTTTCTGCAGAATTCCTTTCAGTAGAACAGATAAATTTATTCACTGCATTATGGAACAGTTTGAGAAAACAAGATCATACAATGTACACTGCCTCTATTTAAATTGTTTCATTTCTATTCATGAGTGCTCTGATTAGATACACTGAAAATATCATCAGTAAGAAATAAATAATTCTGCCAAATTAATAGTTCTTGATTTCTTTTACCTGAAAACGTAAGTAGCATCTCATTCACACTAGATAAAGCTCCTATAATTTGGATGCATCGATCTTGTTGGTTCAAGTCTACACAGCACACCAAGACAGGTATTCACCTCTGTTTTCTTAATATTAAACACCTTCTTTCAAAATGGTAAGTTCTTTAGTGAGTTAAGATGGACGTGTGCGAGGTTTAGTAGCCAACTAGGGTGTTTTCTCCTGTAGTTGTTCTCCCCAAACAGTGGCTTGAGAGAAATAAATTGCTTCAAATGTAGAAAAGGGTTTAGAAATGGTGTTCCAGGGAATACACGTAAACTTCCTGCATTGGACAAAACTCATCTCAAGCTCAGCAAATGCTCTTTAATTAACACCACCTTTCTGCCTCAGAAATGAAGCGGCCAAAAGAGACCATCCCTAACATCTTTAGATGATGGGAGCTACTAAACAGCCCCAAACCAAGGGCTCTCTAGTATCTCCCTCTCTGAGAAGTATTTTGCTGGAGAAATGTATGAAGGGGTGGATTTGTGCAAGTGGAGTAGACTAACATCCTGTTTGAAAAGAAAAAAAAGAAACTAAAACTACAGCGCTAATATATTGTTTGAGAATTGTTTTAGACATTGCAGAATGATGAACGAAGTATGTCTGCTCAGCTTACAAACACTAGAGAAAAGCCCCTCTACGTTTTTGAAGAATTCACTCAGGTTGACTCGATGACGGATTCTTCTTCTAAAAATCGAATATAACCACCGCAACGTTTTGAAAAACTAAATGCACAGCTGAGTATCTTAAGAGCACCCTGTTTGCAAAGCAGCCAAGTGATACACCTCAGAGAGCTACTGTTAGCTACTGCAGGCAAGATAAATCAAGAAAATGCTGAGCTGAGGTGCAATTTGACAGTTATTAGCAGAACGGGAGTAATTTGATGAGGAAAAAAAAGTCTGACAAAATCTCTGTTCACAGCAACAGATTTTGGAAGCCTATTTGCACATAAATTGGAAAAAACAATTCTTGCATTAGAAACTGATGAAGATGAAACAATATACCCTAAATCCTAACATAGTTGAAATTATTTTCTTTGATTCAAAGCTGATAATCCTGTAACAGCCAGTAACTAAACAGGGGCTTACCAGACTTGCTCTGCATGTTGAAGAGTCTGCACAGTCAGATCCTGATCTAGGGCCATTCAGCCATCAGACTAACTGGATTTACTGCTACACGCACCTTTGTTTTTGCCATTTGAAAGCATCTACAGCGCGCAGAACGTTCGGCTGTGTTTTTAGCATTAGCGGCATAAATATCCCCTCGTGTACTGTATACTTCACCACTTCTGGCTTCCCATAAATCAAGCCCACAGCCAATCATCTTTTTCATGTGGGACGTTAATGGCACCTCTATTATTCAAATCCAGGCTGCGCAGAGTTGCCTTTCACGAGGATGTAAAGCAGCTCACGAGCAGGCTTACAACCGAGCAAGGTAAGATTTAAATCTGGCCGTGATCTTCTCACTACAACCCCACCGCCATCAGAGATGTGATATCCTACATCTTTCAATGTATATCATCTGTGCAAAAAAATAAATAAAAAACCCAAACTCCCATAAGCCGGAAAACAAAAATTATAAAGCCTTTTGCATTCTTCAAGAACTGCCTCTTTGTGTCCCCATAAACATCCAGCGTAACTGTTGTTGCTCACATACTCGTAAGCAGAGATGCTGTCCTTTACCGCACTACAATTAGACACACAGATTAAAAGATATCTTTTGTGTCATTGTATCAAACTCTTCTACAAACGTTAAAAGGAATTTTACAGATTGTTGTCTTTTCTGCTTACCACTGAATTTTCACACTCAGCACAAAACGCAGTAAAAGTGAAAGATACCCTCCCTGTGTTTACAGTGCCCACCAAGAACCATTTCGAAATCAAATAAAACTTGGCTATGATTTAAGCAGCACGAACGGCTCTCCCACGGGGTTTCTTTTTTTCCTCTCCCCTTTCCCTCATCTTTCAGTCCACAAGGAACATGAAAACTAAATGGATTTATGTTTAAATAATTCATCTTTTCAGGCACATCAAACCAAGTACTAAAGTTCATCTACAGGGCTGGCCAGATTTAGCTGATTCCAGTGGTATTTTAAACAGCGTTCTGGAGAGCTAGTCACAAAAGGTTGAGAGGAAATGCTGAACAGCTGTGTTGATAGAGTTGTTTGTAACAACATGTGTTGAAACTCTACCTATTCTTACCGAAGACAGCTGACGGGAGGAATTACCAGGCGTCCCGAGCCGCCGCTGCGTTTTGGAGCCGCGTGCCCGCACAAGAGATGCTTTGTGAGCAGGGCGAGCTCTGGCACATCCTGGGAAGATGAAGAGAATTACAAAGGCTGAGCATCGTTTTCCTGCCAAGCGGTAGGAAAACATGCGGCAACATAAAGCATCTTTAGGAGTGCAAGTCCCACAGGGTCGACATCTGCACAAGCAGAGCCGATCCTACAAGCCAAGTTACCTTAAACTAAGGTTCCCCTGGAGACTGGGAAGCAATGGCAGAGACTCTCCTCCTCTTCAAGGAATGGAGGAAAACGGAGACGGTTTTGTATATTTTTTAAGATCATAAGAAGCACAAACAATGGATTTATTCTTGCAGGAAATGTAACAACACTCCTCTGTAAGCTTTGCTACACTTGCACTTTCAGGACATATTTATTGTGCTAAATAAACCATATCAAATTCTTGCAGCTAAAGAAGGGGGCAAAAACATCTATGCACTTGTTTGTTCTTTGGGTTTTTTATTCCCTTAAAAGCCAGAATCTAAACCTTCCAATTCTTAACCGCTTGCTTTAGTAACACAAGTGGTCTCTGCTCACGTGGGTATCAATGTCTTAAAAGGAGAGTCAGCAAAAGAAGACCAGGGAAATAGGTCTTTCACACAACTAAGATCTCTCCCCCTGATTTACAACAGCAGCTTCTTGTTGTCCGAACTGAATTGGAAAAATCAGCAAAGAAATAATTAACTCTCAGGGTGTAACAACAACCGAAAAGAATTTTAGCAACACTGCTTTGCCTGTGTAGGGAACGGTTGGTTGAAGCAAAGAAATCATTTTGCCATGTGGAAAACTTGAGCAGGTTAGCAACCCACTGCTGTACTAGAGATGAAATTTTGCAGTCAGGTTTATACCTTCAAATTCACTGAAGTGGAGATTTATTGCAAGAAAAACAGAGAAAACCACTGGAGGGATGTTTTGGAAGTGGAGCAGGACAAAAGGAAAACAAACACAGAAAATACAGTATTCTCGGATTTGCAGTGCAGCCCTCACTGATTTATTCCAAACA
The DNA here is from genome assembly GCA_020746105.1 of Trogon surrucura. Lineage (NCBI taxonomy): Eukaryota > Metazoa > Chordata > Aves > Trogoniformes > Trogonidae > Trogon > Trogon surrucura. The sequence goes on from CM036618.1 coordinate 9,244,498, forward strand.
CGTTTGTGTTTCCAGCCCAAATTAACACAGCTTATAACACTATAACCTAAATCATATAGCGATAAGATTTACTGAAGAGTTACATTTTGCGGAATGTGTTTTGGATAAGTTTCAACACCAATAGCTCAAAATACCTTTAAAGAAGTATCATCTTAATGACATGCTTACTCTTGAGGGGAAATTTTGAGCCCTTCAAAAGAAACCAACCTCACCTCAAGCAGGACCTTAATGGCTACGGCTTATGCAGTGGGAGCCCTCTCTAAATCAAACACCTTTATAAGTGTCCTTGTTCTAAGTTGCCCGTACTGGGCATCCCATCACTTATTTATGTCCTCATGCTTTGCACAATAATGATGGCTACACACTCCCATAAGCTGTCTGTGAGCAAGGCAGATTCTTGCACTTGGCTAATCTTCCCACATAAGGTGGGAAAATTAAGCGCCTCACTCAAGTGCCTAAAGTCTTTTGCGTGTGGAAGCCACTCTACAACAAAATGTGCAACATTTTCTATCTGTAACATACGTGTCAAATATACGTATGATGAGAAAATGGGCATTAATTGCTTCTGACAAAGAACCACCTCAATATAGTCCATCAACATAACAAAATGCTTACAGTAGTGCCCATTGAATTATGAATTCTGACCTTGGGTGAGGTGAAAAACAACATTCATTTTCTTCATAAAACCAAACAAAAAAAAACCTTGCTGTAACCCTTTTTCCCTTCTCAGAGTTTAAAACTGAAATTGTTCTTGCTGTAGCCCAGCTGACAGTGCTCGTTGTGAAGAAGCTCGGTTCCAGAGGAAGTGGAATGTAAAAAACAAACCTTAACAACAATCCTGTTTGCATATTACAATACATTTTCCTACTATAACAAGGCAAAGTCCCCTGTGTTCCGGTCAGAAGAAGTCATCTTCCAGTAAAAGCATACTGTGATCAATAACATTTTCTTAATATATTATATTATCTCTCACTGAAACACTTTTTCACTTGGCATTTCAGGCTGCCGAGTAGGGGAAATTCATGACAAAACTAAGATGGTAAATGAGATACTGCGAATTAATTCCATCCAAGAGCAATCTTTTCGTTCGCGAACAATTTGACAAGCCTGTGTCATCTGACTTCTACAGCGGCTTTCGCAGCTTTCAAATATACATGAAACAGAAGAATCTGCTCCTCTACCATACCAGTCTTCACTTAAACCTGCATAATTTTGTGTTGAAATATATTACAGTTTCAACAAGCAACTCTGAGACCAGAATTGGCGGAATATACTTTAAATATGAGTTTAGAAAAGAGAAGTCTGAATTGTGAAATTCTACTTTCAGGCCCAGCCCAGAGCATGGCAGAGCACAGGAATCCTGGACTTCTGAAGCCGTTTTGCCACCGAGTCACCTGCAACCCAACCCTGAAAAGGCCCTAGTGATGAATGCATCAGCTGAAGGATATCAATTCGGCACTGGCAAAGTTCAAAGAGAGCTTGGTCCCAGTGGGCATTACAGTAAAGTACTTCTCTATACACTTGTCTGAAACCACTTTTGCGGAAAAGAGTAGTAGCTTTATCCCCCTCCCTCAGAGCCAGTGCAGGCTGAAAGAGTGACCCGGTAGCACAGAGCTGTGAGCAGAGCCCTTGCTCCTCGCCTTCCAATTCATGAATGGCCTAGGCTGGAAGGGACCTTAGAGATCATCTAATCCAACCTCCCTGTCATGGGCAGGGATGCCTCTCTACTAGATCAGGTTGCTCAAGGCCTCATCCAACCTGGCCTTGAACACCTCCAGGGAGGGGGCAGCCACAACTCTGGGCAATTTATTCCAGAGTCTTGCCACCCTCGTATGGGAGAATTTTTTCCTAAGATCCAATCTAAATCTATTCTCCTTCAACATAAACCCATTTCCCCTTGTCCTATCAGTGGACACTTTTATAAAAAGTCCCTCCCCAGCCTTCCTGTAGGATCCCTTCAGGCACTGGAAGGCAGCTCTTAGGTCCCCTCCGAGTCTTCTCTTTTCAAGACTGAACAATCCCAGCTCCCGCAGCCTGGCCTCATAGCAGAGGTGCTCCAGCCCCCAGATCATCTTTGTGGCCTCCTCTGAACACGCTCCAATTGCAAGCCCATCATCGTTTTAGCAACGGCAGCTGTAGATCCAGCTGCATTACTGAGAGTTAATCAACGCTCAGCATGGTCCAGACAGGCACGGTCCTGCAAAAAGGCTTGGGCACACACAGGACATTGTCCGTGGGATTACTTATACCCACCCGATTTCTGGCAAGATTAGGTGCAGGATCACTGCTGTGTTCGTATTTCAGCATGAGGAATAAGGGGCAGGCAGCTGTTGAATATTCATGCTGCAGCAGTGCTCTTTATAAATTCTCTAGAAGGAACATGTAAAGGCTGTATCCGTACCCTGAAGAGTTTACCATCCAACACCCAAACTGTAGAGATACTTCAGCACATACCAGGTTTTAAGCTCACAGGGTAGGCTGGTTGACTAATTGTATTCCTACAGTGAAGGATGTGCTCAATTTCTTTACTTAATGAAGACTCATGTTGAAAACAACATAAAAGAAATAGGCGAAAACAGATGAAAATTTAATCTACATCTGCAAATCCCAACACCTCATGAGATGAGAAATATGTAAAGGGCCAAACAACTCATCTAACTAAGAAGTCATTCATAAAAGATAAATACCCTTTTTTGTTGTGGAGGAAAAGCATGCACAGTACTCAGCTGATGGAATAAATTCAAGCAGCAGCAGATACATTTCTGAGGGAGAAGGGGCAAAAATAAAATTGCTCCCATTGATGAGCAGAAGCACAGATGACATTATCAGGAAACTGGATGGAAAGGTTTTGAAGGACAGGACAGTTGGTGGGTCTTTTTGGTGGTGGGCTTTTTTGTGTGGTTTTTTTTTTTTTAAAACAAAATAAATTAGGCAGCAAGTCTTCATGTAAATGAGCACTCATAAAACAGCCTTTCTAGGTGAATAATTTCTTTTATGATTAATAAAATCGCAATCTGAGTAACAGCGCTCTGATGACTTTTTGCCATTTGCAATTATCGCTCATCCCAGTACCAAAAACTCATTATTATTAAAGCTGACATAAAGAATACTTAACTGCTTCTATGAAAGGACTTAATTTTTAAAAGAATCCCAAGTTTCTAAGCTTTGTTTCTACTCCCAAATGTTGAATGTGAAAAATGGGGCCATCCTAGCAACCCTTGTGTATGCCTCCTCCGATTTCCAACAAGTAATTTGGATAAAAGCATCTAATTTGTATGGTAACACAACTCATTACAAAAGCGTACTACTTTGGTTTAACAGCAACCTATAAAGAGTATGGAGTTAATGCAACTCTGTATAACTACAAGCATGTGGTTTATACTATAAACATATATTTTTTTTGCCTTTTTTTATGGCAGTTTTCTCCCAAGGAACTAAAAGCATTTAACAGTTACTCTCATGAATAAGAATATATAATCTCCATTTTAATGGCATGGAAGCTGAGGCACAACTATTATAAAGGCGGCTGTGGCAGGAACAGGAACCACATCCAATTCTGAGTTCTGTGAGTAAATCCAAGCCTACCTGGCATATATTATCTATAGGCAAAAAAAGGAACACAGGTATTTTTGTGTTGGTGTCTATAGAGACATTAGTCTGAACGCTGCCTGTGTCCCACTGCATCCTTGCTCCTTGACATAACACCACAGAAAAATCAGAGCCCTGTTAAAAAAAAAAAATACAAAAAAAAACCACCCTCAAACACATTGCAGGTGCTGCTAAATGGACTCAAACACACAAAAATTGTAATGCCTTATGTGCAGGTGCCTGACAAACACTGATACAAAAATCATATGAAAAGTGCGCCCCGGAGCTTCTGTGACTAACTTTTTCTACTTCATTCGGCTTGCTCTTTTCCTGAAAAGGACGAAAGGGAACAAACCCAAATCTTTGCTTTCATCCACCTGAAAGCTACAAAAACAAAACGCAAAATGCAATCATTCTGTTCAGGCTCCTTAAGGCACGTGGTCGTGCGAGATCTCGCTGTGAGTTTACACACCTTCCTGACCCTCTCTCCTCCTAAGAAATACTCCAAAAAGCAATCAGTGCTGAGATCCATGGTTATTAAAATAACTGCATCACAGAAACAGCTCTCAACTTCTTCACTTCAAATTCCTCCCTCCCACCCACACTTTTTCATAAGAGGTGCTGCATATGGTGAAAACTAATTCAGTTTGAACCAGTAAAAACTGGGGTTAAGTACTTCCTCAGTCGGAATACAAAAACTGCACCCACACGTGACTGTCAGGATATACAGGGCTCCAGTCAACATGCATAAATACTTTTTATATCCTTCAGAAAAACTAGGCAAGTTAAAAGGCCTTTTAAGGGGAACAGCTGAGCTAGGAATATCCAAAAAACGGGTAAGGCAGACAACTCCTACTTGCAGCCCACTCCCAGGAGGAGACAAACTCCATCCTGGAATTCAAGCCTGTTGCAGACAACTCACACACAACAGAAGCTTTCAGGGGAAGCCTGGACACAGCTGGCTTCTCACTTCCTAATCGTTTTTTTAAATTCCCTCCCCGCCGGCCCCTTTCTTTTGTTACTAGCAGATCACAGAAACACCAATCCACAGGCATACCATAACCTAACAGAGTAACTTTGCAACAATTTGATATTCATCCTAAAACTATCCCCGGCATTTCATGTTGACGTGACGAGGCAACGCTGCAACTTATCACAAGCTGGATTTGCTAGACATTCCCCACCACAGAAAGAGAATTAAACTGTCACTCATCCCTGTACGAGTTGCTCTGGTCTAACTACTTCTTCATGTGTTGGACAACGTTTCTCTGAATTAAAATCAAAACACTTTGTTGCAAGTTAAAGTCTTCATCCTCATTTCTATGTTTTCTCTTCCTTTCTGCTTCTCTCCAGTACTTTCTCCTCTGCAATTCTTCCCCTCTCTCTGTGTTTAACCCTCTTTGCTCCACTTGCTCCTTCAATACCTTCTTTTGCTCCCCTCCCTCATAGATATAAACCAAGGAACTTGCACATGAGCTCCAGTCACCCTGCCCAAACTCTTAATTATGATCTGAACATCAAACTACTGATGCCCTCCTGGTCCTCACCACTGCCAAGGGAACCAGTCAGCAAAGCTGCAGGAAGACAGGAGCGCGACTCCCTTCCCCAAGGACCATCAGATCAGCACGTCAGCCTAGGGCTGAGACCCTGTTCCTGAGCGTCAATTCTCTGGCATCACAGAATCACAGAATGTCAGGGGTTGCAAGAGACCTCAAAAGATCATCTAGCCCAGCCCCCCTGCCAGAGCAGGATCACCTACAGTAGGTCACACATAGCACACAGCTTATCTCCCAACATACAAGCTCAACTAACGTATAGGAAAAACAGATACATTATTCATTGTGAGGGCTACTAAAAAATAAAATAAAAATTGGAAAATGATTTAAATAGAACTACAGTTACAGTTGTTGGTATCTGCAACTTACAGCATTACACACACATACACGGACAAACATAAAGAACGAATAAAATAAAAGCCTTATGCATAATTCAGTCTCAATTTCCAGCAACAGTTTCATATATGTGTTATTATACACACTATTTATGACTGTGTACGGGCAGCACACAAAAAAAGGATTAAATACACTCTCCCATATACACTTGTACACACCCAAGCATACACACGATTTCCTGTTCTACTGCAAACATACTAATATTTTTAAATTATCAAAGTTACATTGACATCTTTAAGCTCATTGCTCAGGGAAATACATCCATTTCCAACAGTGAAAGACTTGCAAATGGGCTTTCACTGTTTCCAAAATGTAGTTCAAACTCATTTATGGAAACGGGCTGCCAGAAATGTTTTGATCCACATGCACTGGGGATACTGAGTTGTTCAATAAGAAATTCTGTGAAAGAATAGCAAACACTGGAAGTAAGGATTGCCTAACAGTGTGTGGAAAAGATTAAACAGATGAAAAATAGGAAAAAAAAAATGTATAGGACTTGGTGATCTTGGCAGACAGCAAGTAGAACTTGAGTCAGCAATATGTCCTCACAACCAAGACCAAGTGCATCCATCCCAGGCTGCAGTAGCAAGAGCTACCAGCAGGTCCAGAGAAGCGATGCTTCCCCTTGACACAGGATTGGAAAGCTTTGACGTAGTGGAGTAAATCTAGTAGAGGATGTTGGTGACTGGAATATAGGCTGAGCTCCTGCAGACTTCACTATGTTTTCCAGCTCCCCAAAGAGAAGGTGCAGAGAAGACAATGAGACTATTCTTCAAAAGGTTCAGAGAGATGACAAAAAGTAAAAAGTTGCAACAATGGAAATTCATATTATAGACAAGGAAAACACCCTTCACAAGGTGGAGAAACATGGCAATGGGGGCCCAACAAAGTTTTGGAGTCTGCATACTTGGAGATACTCAAAACCCAATTGGACGTGGCCCTGGGCAACCTGCTCTAGGGGACCTTACTCTGAGCAGAAGGTTGGACTAGATGATCTCCACAGATGCCCTCCAGTTTGAATTATCCTACAAATCTACATACAGAATTACAGAATGGTTTGAGTTGAAAGGGACCTCAAAGATCATCTAGTCCCAACTCCCCTGCCATGGACAGGGACACATTCCACAAGACCAGGTTTCTCAAAGTCCCGTCCAACTTGGCCTTGAACACTCCCAGGGATGAGGCAACCACAACTTCACTTGGCAATCTGTGCCAGCTTCACCACCCTCATAGTAAAGAACTTCCTCCTAATGTCTAATGAAAATCTACCCTGCTCTGGTTTAAAACCACTGCCCTTCATTCTATCTCTACATCTTTGTAAGCTATCCCTCCTCAGCTTTCCTGTAGCCCCTTCAGGTACCGGAAGGCCACCATAAGGTCTCCCCAGAGCCTTCTCTTCTCCAGGCTGAACAACTTTCTCAGTCTGTCCTCATGGGAGAGGTGCTGCAGTCCTTTTTTGTGCCCTGCCTCTGGACTTGCTCCAACAGGTCCTCATTCACCTTGTGTTGAGGGCTCCAGAGCTGGACTCAGTACTTCAAGTAGGGTCTCACAAGAGCTTCTCAGTGGGGAAAGCCAGAACACTGGTCAAAGGAGGTGTCCTGGTTTGAGCTCTAACCCTTGACAGGAGGCCAAGAGGGCAAGAAAAATACCAAACAGCACCACAGGCCAGGATTAGTTCCATGAAGAAAAAACAGAAAGGCTTGCAAAAAGAAGCTAGGAAATGTGTGAGGCAAGAAAAACAGTAGGTTGAAAGAGAAGGTGGAAGAAGAGGACCAAGAGGTAAAGAAGAGATTAAAAAAAAAACCAAACAACAAAACAACTCTGTGTCCACTAAATTACACTTTCCTCCAGTACCTGGGAGATGAAAAATCCCACAAGAGTCATTCAGCAACAAAGTATTTAAGTTTCTACTCTGATGTGCATAGTAGAATTGTGTTAGAAAGGGAGTAAGTTCATTCTTTCCACTCCCCATGCACCCAAGAAACCAAGTAATCTTTAATCTCCCTTTTTCAAATATTTAAACTTGATCTTGTCAATTATAACTATGTACATTATGAGAAATGTTTCATCTGTAATATAAAAATACATGCACATTTGTCAGCTTAAAACTCAAAATGTTCGCTACACCCAAAATAAGTGTCTTACAGCTTTTTACAGTTTCATAACACACAGGCCTATGAGTCTGTACACCTAAAACTTTGCTCCCTCTTGGAGCTGCACCACCAAATTCAAATACTCCTCATCAGCATTCGTCCTGCCACATCATCTTTCTATCATAACACAGATGCTCAGTTGCACATGCTCCAACAGGGACTTGCTGCAGTCACTGCAAGGAAAAACACACAGCCCAAACTGCATTTGTGTAAGCAAGTGAGAGACCACGAAAGAAAAACAAACCACAAAGAGAAGAGGAATCTGCGCACTTACCCTGCTATATCCAGAATCTGTATCAAAATCAGCCTCAGGTGTAAGCGTCAGTAAACAGGACAGCAAACCCTTGCATTTAGCAGGAGGTTTCTGGGAAGCCAGATTACCTGGAAAGAGTTGAAACGAGTTGTTTTAATACATGAAGTCACCTGTGTTAAATGAAAACAGGCTTCAATCGAGCCACAGCACAAGAAAAAAATAGCTGCACAATGGGAGACGTCACATGCCACCATGATCGGCATGAAGAACTTAATCCCCCGAAGGTGACAGAAATTTGTTACGAAGCACTGAGAGTTAGATGCTGGTAGATACTTAGGGTTTAGCAAAGAACATCTAATACCCAAGATAACATGGTGTTAACCCTCTAATCAAGGATGCGGAGGAGACCGGAAAGAGCACGATATTTTGCTTAATTAGTTGCTATCAAAGAGAGGACAAGTTCAAGCACTTGCAAAAACAAGGCAATCTAAGATTATTTAAAAGTTTAATAGCGTTCCAGTCTTCGGTAACATAGGGTTGGCCCGTGAAATGAAAATAATCCCTAGAGATAAATTTAAAGAAATATATCTCATCCTAATGCCCGGAGTAAAATGACTATTCATTAAAGCAAAGCAGCTTTATACCTATGTTCTCCATCTCAGATGTAATATATATTGAAGTAATCTTTATGACAGGAAGTGGCATGTAATCCTGCAAGAATGTACTGCTGTCATTATCTGCAAATCAATACAATTTTTTTAAAGTGGATGTAACAGTACCTATTGATTTCACGTTTTTAGCACTGGAGTTTCAGTTTCTGCAAAGAAGATTCTTACAATGACAGGAGAGCTGCATACAGGCAATTGAGCTGATATAAACTAATCTGAAGTTTACAGAGCGCTTCCCTTGAACAATGTGATCCAGGTTACCCTCCCATTACCTCATCTTAAGCTTTTTTTCCTCTTATACAAATTTTATATTTTGTGTAATTACAATAATTTCAAGGGAGTAGAGTAACATTTCACTAATCCTACCTGTAAACTGTAGAAAGTATCATGCAAAACATCTCCTTGAAAGGTATCTCCCTACCCTGCTAGCATGTTATTACTGAGTATTTGTATGACTTTTGCTATGTTTAAATAGTCTGACCAAATCCTTGTGAAAGCCTAAAACAGCCCAGCACTAAAGAGTTTACAGTCCAGAGAGGTGTGGTGAAGGTGGGGATGGTAAGGGAACAGGAAATAGAAGCACACAGAAGAACTAAATGATTTATCTAAGGTCATTTGGTGGATCAGTCAAGCTCCACTGGGTCATGCTCTGTTCCTTTATGGGAGTTTAATAGAACTGATAAATTCTAACTATATCTCTTAAAATGAAGCATACAGCAGCTTTGGCTTGACTAGCTGACCAAATGGCTCAATGCTGTAATGACAGCTGGCTGCAAGGCAAGACATGCCATCACACAGGAAGAAAAAAAACAAAACAAAAAAATCAGACCACTATAAAAAGAAAAAAAAAAAGAGGGGATGGGATTAGGGGCACCTGACATCCCAAAATCCATTACATGAAGCAAACAGACAAAACATTTATAATTTTTAGTCCTTCCTTACTTCATGGAGGGGGGGAAAAAAACCAAACCAAACCCAGAAAACACCCAAATGCAGAATTCTGCCTAACCCTTGGCCAGCTGCAGGTTAGCTTTTGGAAAACATACAGCAAGATAATACACGGAAGCAGCACATGAAAGGCCCAGCGAAGACACAAATATGTAACCATCTCATTCATGTCATCCTCCACTCTCTGTCCTACAGAGGCCCATCCTTATCCTTAGCCTGCTCTGTGTACACAGGGTTAGACTCATTTTGGAGTTAAGGTTTTTCAGATAACTGGTTGTCTTATCTATCTAACACTTCAACACGTTGTTGAGACATTCCAACTGAGCATTTCTGACTTTTGCAACACGACTACAGAATTTAGCATGGACTGCCTGAAAAAGCTCAAACCAAAACAAAAAAAAAAAAAAGATTTTTGTTTGTTTGTTTTGCTTGTTGTTCAGCAGAAAGAACACTTGTTTTCACGAAGCAGTTTATGGAAAGGAAAGAAAAAAACTCAAGGGAGTCATTTCTCCATTGCATAGTGACTCATCATATCACAGTTACCCCACCATCTCCAAGGGCGACACTAGGGCAGAGCTGCTCTGGAAGATCTCCTTAGGGAAAGATCCACTTTTCAAAGCCACCTCAGGACTCTTGTTCCAGGACTTCACAGAACAGAAGAGCCTTTGACAGTAATAAAATAATAAAACGTATTTCTGATAAGGAAGAAGCCTGGGAAACCAATGACAGTTTTACACGAAGGAAATCTTTTTCCTTCCCACCTCAGTAATGAAAGACACAAAGAATATTGACAAAGTGTATTGCAGACTCCAGGCAGGAGTGCCATAGGGAAAGGCAAAACAGACTCACGGCTAGATACAGGACATCTGAAAAAGGAAGGATCAGAAGGAAAAAAGAAGCAACAATAATCCCTCACCAAGAAAACGGTACACAAAGACGAGCTTCAGTTCAAAATCTGTTTGTTTGCTCCTGGACATGCAGTCCCAAAAAAGAGTCAAAATTATTACCTGAGGCAACACAAAGACAGGATTAATCATAGAATCACAGAATGTCTTGGGCTGGAAGGGACCTTTAAAGGTCATCTAGTCCAATCCCCCTGCAGAGAGCAGGGACATCTTTAACTAGATCAGGTTGCTCAGAGCCCCATCAAGCGTGACCTTGAATGCCTCCAGGGATGGAATCACCACGACCTCAGTTGATGGTCTTGACTTGTTTTACATACTGGAATTAACATTATTTATTAGCATTTGGGTGGGTTTCTCTTTCAACACTTCAGAAAATCTTACTTCTTTATAGGAAATGATTTTAATCTTATCAAAACTTTACTGCAGTTGCCACTGAGGAGGAGCAAAACCTGCCACGCAGTTCCGAACCACTGGAATAAAATACCGAAAACGGAAGTGGCAGAAGTACAGCAGTGAACTTTAAATATGAAAAACAAGAGTTGCCATTTCTCATCATAGTGTACTATCTGTAAAGGTAAAGCCTCAGTTTCCTGTATCGGTACTTGAGAGGTTGAAGGTACCTTACAGAAGCTTATAGTGGTCTTATCTCTCCTTTGGGATCTAACACCACCAATACAGAGAGGTCACATATCCTATACCGTAACTAAGTTTCTGAAGTTAAATGACTTGAAACAGCCTGATGGAAACCAAGCATCTGCTTTACATATTGCATCATTGTAGTAGCAAGTTTCATGAAGCAGGCAGCTCATTCTCCAGGGTAAAACTAGCAGAAGGATGAACAAAACATCGCATAAGGAACTGGTATCAGCTCACCCACCTCATTAACATGGGCATCTTCATGAAGGGGTGGAATAATCAGTAATGTCTTTGGCTGTGAAGACCTGGTCAGTAAGAATCGAGTCTGGATCTTCCGGAGAAAGCAGCTATTTCAACTGGATTCCCCCAAATTTCATCAGTTCTGGGTTAGACAAATTAAGAGATACTCTGCACCAGCAAAAGTGAGATACAGTGACAGCATGAGCACGTAATGGAAAGGTCACCATGCTTCAGCTTTAAGTAGTAAATTAGAATAAAGGTTTCTAAAAGACAAGAAAGTATGAGGAAGAGAATGATTTCATGTTATGTCAAGTCAAAACCACGATTTTCTGATGCAGCAAGACAGTTTCAAAGCTTCTCTGTTGCAGTTGAAGCATCCAAGGGCAATACAGCAGATCAGCCCATCTACCAAAAGCTGCACAGGGACAGGGGTGTATGTAGATTTAAACAGCATCCTCCTGAGCTAAAGTAAGGTGAGGAGCAGGCAACAACATCTGGCAAATCAGTCCTGCAATGAGGGACTATTCTAGAGCCCCCTCGAAGTAGAGAACACCCAAAAGCCGGCAGCAGAGGCACACAATGTGGACCTCAGGGAAGTTGCAACACACCATGCAGCACCTGCCCAAAACATCTTGCTTCTAGTTAAAAAAAAAAAAAAAAAAAAAAAAAAGTATTTGGAAAGGAAGAAGGATAAAGCCATGGATATGGAGACAGTTCTTGTAGGTTAATTACTCAGAAAAAGTGAAACACAGAAATATTCTATGAAAGCCTTCCTGTGCAGACAAGCTATAAATCAACTGTGAAGCACAAAGTACTTTATAAATGCCCTTTACAAGTTGCTCTGCACTGCAAACACACCTCCCCTGTGTCAGATACCACGGCTTGGGGCAGGGGCTGAAGAAAGGGAATGAAACACTCTGCAGAAGCACAGCTAGAAGACACCCTTTGCAAATAAAAAAGGCAAAGGAAAGCAAATCAGAAGGGAAAACAAACAAACAAACAAAGACTCCAATATAAAGAATAAACGCTTATCTAGCCGGCTAAGTAGATGTTCCACAAGCAGTAAAAGAAGGGGGCTTACAGGCAGTGTGTCCGGCAAACCAAAGTCAGTCACCCTGCAAACAGCCGAGCTTGTACAGCTGGGAAGCCCTATGGACACAGGAGGTAAAAGCAGACCGACGTACCCAAAGGTCTCAGTGCTGAGCAAGTTAGGGACTATTGTTGTGCTGTCCCAGTTACCTTTAGCATATTTAGACTGGGACTATTCCAGCTCTACAAGGGAAATCTCTGTAATGCCTGGTGTGACCTGTTGTCCTAATGTTGTCAGAAGCCGAGCGAGTAGTCCGAGAAGGGAATAATCACACATCCCGCAAGGAGCTACGCAGGCTCGGAATCCAGGCAAAGCTGCAGCCAAGAATTGCAGGTTGGGATAGGAAAAAATAAAACACAGCGCTGGAACTGATGGATGCATCTGTTTTCACTGCCTGACTTGACTTTATGGGAAGGAGTGACTGCTCTGCGCCATGATGCCTGTAGAATGCTATTGTGGATGTTGACCCTAATCTATTATTTATCACAGAATTCACAGATCTCTCTTTTCCCCAGCTGACAGCTAGCCAACTACGAATGTGCGCACTAAAATGCTGCAAGGTCTGCAGACCCTCGAGCATTTAGGAGCCAAAACGATTTTGAAATGCTTGGAAAAAGCCTGGCAACGATGTTGGCCCTCATCAAGCTCCAAAAGAATTTAAGCCGCAGCCACCAAAACTAAAGAATCACCCGAAAAATATGACCAGAGAGGAGGATGTCTGCCTAAAGTGCAAGTTTATATCAGTCTTTTAACAGCAACAAATGAGAGCATCACTGGACATACTGTCCAACAGCTATGAGTTTGAAATGATAATTGCTGGATTCCTAAGACTACTTGGTATGTTTTACTCATAACGTTTCTTGCAATCACACTCACTTCCCTGAAAGCAGGCTGGGAACTATTATCACCTCTTCATTAAAGATTTAGACAGACTGACAGTAACCCTGAGGTTATTCTGTGCAGCACTTTTGCACAAGTCCCGCAAACTCAAATGCTGTCCTGTGCTTCAAAGAGTTAAAATAGGGAAAGGGAAGGAGAGAATAATTTTACCTCAGTAGCACCCTGCTCCATTACACCAAAAAAATTAACTCCTATGACAACTTCTGAGAAAACATTTGTGGTTTAGAACTGACTGCTCAGTTTGTATTCCTGCATGGATAATCACTTCTTTAAAAGGAAGTATACATCAATAATATTCATAGGGAGCTTTATAAGAGCTTGGCAAACATTTCTGACAAAACAAAAAAACTCAAACAGAAGGATTACTCATAAAATGCTACATCAACAACTCTTCTGACAGGCATCTGGATTATGCTGCTCTTTAAAAAGGAATAACAAAGATGTCACTTGAAGTTTAAATGGAAACAGTGAAATGTGCCATTAAAAATATCACATCATAAACAAAGCTATTTTTACTAACTCTAATGCAATGAGCAATTATGACAAAGTTTGCCAGGATAATTTACAGACACTCTTTTTTTCCCCAAAAATATTCACAAAACACTGCAAATTATAGAGAGAACACCAGTTCATAATGAGCTTATAGATCTAGATGATCAGACATCCAGCATTAATAGTCCATTAAGTTTCATCTTTTTCATCAAATGGCCTTTAGCTGGTGTTCTGAATGAAGTGTAAACATCCACACCTGCCTAACTGAACAAAATTCTAGAAGAAAGTGTAGACAGACACCTAGGAGCTCAGTCTCAAAGTAAGTATTTCACTGTCCTTCCCATAAACTCTATACAACACAGAATGGCAGTATCGAGATAACATTAAAAGCTCAGAACCAGATGGTTGTAGTGATGCAAAAAGAAATTTCTTACTCATTCTAAGTTTATTTAACTTTTATTTCCCACGAAAATCTCTAGGAAAGTTATCAAGATGTGGGGAGTTCAAAATGAGATATGCAAAACATTCATATGAAAAGACCACTGAAAAAACTGCTTATTCAAACAAATGCAAAGTTCTAATGGATCTGCAATGTTTAGTTCAAAATTATTCACTCGAATAGTGAAGTTTCTTTGAAGACAAATACATACAGTCTAGTAAAAGGTGTACATCTCCTTGCAGTGGAGTCAGCTTCTTCACAATTCATTGAAGTCCACTAGCTTTGCTGGAGATTCAGTAAAGGTAATGGGCAAGGACATGTGTTGAAAGTCCTTCATTTCTTTACTGAAGCGAAGACCAGCAAAGTTACCTTCTTCTGAAATGGTTTGAAGGTATTGGGATTAAAAGGCTGAAAAGTTTTAAGACAGCTTGACTAATGTATCTTCCCAACTCCATTCCTTCACCAAAGCAGCTGGAGAAACTAGGATGCAATGCACTGAACCGTTTGAGACCAGAAGGACCTCGACTTCCTTGACATCAGGAACTAACTTTGTGCAGTTAAAGGTCTTTTCCAGATTTTTGTCAAAAAACTCAATAGAAAAAGCTGAAACAGAACAAAATCTGTTGGTTTGCCATGTGCAGGTGGTTTTTAATAGGAAATCCTACTCTTTGAGTAAGAGTCTCAGGGAGTCAGGTACCATAGCCAGCTGTAGGTGATGTGAAGATAGCCACATCGCACCTCTTGTCGCGTGGGAGGAATTCTATTAAGCAGCTGGAGAGCAGCAGGATAAGAGCAAGCTGCCGTAAAAGAGCTAGGGTAGTGGCAAAGTAAGTACTTGGTTCTCTTAAGAGTTTTCTGTCTTCCTCCTTGTCTTACGTGAAGCCTGGCACAGCGCAAAGACAGACAGAGCAGAGAACAGGAGCTGCACTTGGTTCACGATGCACCAGAGACAGCAAGCGTGAGGAGGAAAAACCTAAAAAGCTCATTTTTGTTGGGTCCGATGCTGCAAAATGGGAAGGCAAAGCACAGGATCATTAGCTCAGAAAGGGCAAAAGCAACTGTTTTTCTTACAATCCGAGCTAACACTGCCATACTCCAAGAGAAAGTAACATCCTTATGCAGTACCTTCGGTACAAAGTAATCTGAAAGGTAAAAATACAGCCAAGGTGCTACAGTGTGGTTTGGACAGCAACACTGCATCCCAAATGATCTTCCGAGCTATGACTGTCTGCCTAGCGGAGATAGCCTGTGGGTATGGAGGGATTGACAGAAGTGATCACCTATGATTCCCCAAATACAGTCTCCATTTTGTCTCAGACTCATTTTGGACTGACAAGTTGACCATGTCAGGGAAATCCTACTCTCTTCACACAGACCAACACACTTTTTACTGAACAGGTAATCCTAGAGGTTCCTTCGTTGACTTTAGTCCAACTCTCCTGCATATTATAAGGCACAGGACTCAATTTCTTTCCCTGTTCTGGAAGAAAAAAAAATTAAAATCTTGTCATGATTACCAGATTTTTCGTGATGCCTTGGGGGTGTTGGTAAAATGTTTTAGTGATTAATTATTCCTGCTGTCAAAATCTATTTGTTTTTTTTCTGTTACCAATTTTCTTGGCTTTCATTTCTAAACAACGAATTTTGCTACATTTCTGTTCAACAAACCGAAGGCTCTTCCTTTCTTAAATTTTCCCACCTAGAAAAGCTAATCAGTTCTTTCCTTCTTTTGGATCAGGATAATGAATGATTGCAAGGAACCCCAATGCTTAAAGGCATGTCTTTCCACCCCTTACCCACTCTCATCACTACTCCACTATCTCTCCCCATCTCATCAACCTCCTTGAGGTGCAGACAAACCTGAACACAATATTCTGGGAGTGTCTGCAGTATGGGCAGACCCAGATTTAGCACAGTCTCCCCAAAGTTCTCCCATGGATATACACGAAGATTGCCAACACAGGCAACACAATAGATTTGTCCTACACGCTCACATTCCTCTGGTGTCAACTCGGGGGTGGAGTAATAGCCCCCTCTCCTCCTCTCCATTGACTTCAGAGGGAGCCTCGGACAACTAGGTTAAAGTAGGACACCGAACTGTAAATGGCTGAAAGTGTGCAAGCTCAATTCCCATCCCTCACACATGCCAAACCAAATAATTTTGTTCTAGTTTCTTAATCAAAATGGTGTCACCAAGTCAAATGCCTTGTAGAAGCAATGTATGTCAAACTTGCAATTACATTAAAAACACTTAAAAGGATATCAAGTCAGTTTGACAGGATCTATTTTCTTTAAGCTTGTGTTGATTGGCGTTAATTACATTTCTCTTACTCAATCCTTTATCAGCTGTCCCATTTATTATACCCCTAATGAAGACAAGGCTCAAAACCTCACACCTTTGAGGCTGTACAGATCTTGGCCACTTCTCCAAAGCAATGAACCAAATTTCCAAAGCTGACTGAAAGCAGCACACCAGCATAATGGAGCTCTTAATCTCCACCTCCCAATTACAACACTAAAAAAAGATCTGTAGCTTAATTTATCATCCCTAAAGAAACAGCAGAATAAATAGATCAGTTACTAAAGATCCCCTTTACAGGAAAAAGAAGAAAGCAAATGAAGACAGAAGAGGAAGTGTGGGAGGTGAACAGGTTACAGTCAATCAAACTTTTGATTCCACGAAAATAATTAGAAAGAGAAGCAATTCCTTCACAGCAAGAATTTGTTCTCCGGATGTAAATTGTTGATTTTAGCACGTATGTTGATTTCAGCAGTATTCATTCAATTGCGTGCAGAGATCATGCTGTTAAAATTGAGCTGCTAGACTTAATTTAAGAATTAGGTTATATAGAAACATAGGGTTTAGCTTCTCTACATATGGTGATCAGAAACTCTGATCAGTGGGTAGCCTGAAAGCTAACCTTCCCCAAGAAGAGTCAGCACTGCTTGCAGTCATCCAGATGCCTACATATGAAATAAGTGGAGGGAAAGCGTTTTCCCCAGAGGATTCGTACCTTCCTGGCAATTGTGTATTTTCAGTTGCATGCTGGTGGGTGGTACATCTGTGCTACCTCTAGAACCTGCCAACTAGCAAGCTTTGTCATTAAGGTTGGTGGACAGTCTTCACACAACTACTTGGAACGAGGTATTTCAGAAAGTGATTTCACATCTTTAAGTTACGACCGTCTTTGTGACGCTTTGACCACATCTGAAGAGACATGAATACTCCAGGTGAAGAACCACAGTGCTTCCCTTGACACACTTGCCTACAGCTCTGACTAAAATATGTGCAAGTTCAGCAGCTACACAGATAGTCGAGAGCTTGCCTGTGTCTTAACAAACCAGCACCAGTGCAGGCAGGAAGTTATTCATTGATAAAAAGTCAGATAGCATCCATGGAGAAGACTACTATTATTTGTCTTACAGCCCCAGGCAGTGTCCTGCAGCCTGTCACCAAAGGCTCTGAGTAAGACCATCACACAGAGCTGACAGACAGAATATGCTGATGAGAGAGTATGTACGATGATGCTGCTCTGGTGACAGGGATGCTGCTCTTTACTTCCTCAGTTTTCTGCGCATGGTCTCTCAGTGATGTCACAATTAGTACAGAAGTCTTCATAATCCAGCTCTCAGTGATGTATTTTCAGGAGCAAGCTCTCCAACTTATCTAACACCTACATGCAAATTTTCCTCACTCAGAGCCCTCTCTTAAGGTCCTCATTTGTCCTACGCATAATTCATAAACCCTCAAAACACTGATTGCCTTCATGTGATCAGTCCAGACAACTGCCTGGTTCTAGACCACCTCCACAAGCTACTCAACACAAACACCACACTTCATGGACACGCTGTTGAGGAAAAGGTCCATCAAAACTGTTTCACTATGCTGAGTGGCTTCTGCAATGACTCTGATTGAGATGTGCAAGGGCCTGTGCAAAGTAATGAAAGTTTTAACGGTCCAAGACAAATTAACTGAAGATGTCCATGCTCCAAAGAACTTCAAATACATCAGTCTCTCATCACCCATCAAACTGAGAAATCAAGTTACCAGTACAAAAGAAAGTGCTTATTCTCCCATGTTTAGCTAATTCTTCCCTCCTTTGCATCAAATCTCAGAGTGTCATCACATTAGTTACTAATGTCTGACTCCATTATGGTAATTCTCATGGAAACATGGCTATGACCCAACACCCAATGGAAAAAAGTCAATTCATCTTTGATACCTCATACATGGAGGTCACAGTTCAGCAATGGGCACTCACCAAGGTGTGGCTAGCATTGAGCACCCCTCATCTTCAGAGCAAAGTGTTCCAATTTCCAGAACTGTGGCCAAAAAATCCTCAGTCATTTTAATCAAAATGTCAGAGATAGCGCAGGATAGCCATGGTTTTAAACCACACTAGGGTAGATTTAGATTAGACATTAGAAAGAAGATCTTTACTGTGAGGGTGGTGAGACAGTGAAACTAGTTGCCCAGAGAAGTTGCAGAAGTCCCCTCCCTGAAGTGTTGAAGGCCAGGCTGGATGGGGCTTTGAGCAACCTGGTCTAGCGGGAGGTGTCCCTGCCCATGGCAGGGGGTTGGAACTAGATGATCTTTAAGGTTCCTCCCAACTCAAGCCATTCTACGATCCTATAATCTTAATCTATAGGCCTTTCTGTGAAGATCTCTGTTCAGCACTTAACACACATCTCACCTGTTTCTTTAGACTTTTTCTCCCAAACCACAATAGACAGCCCCAGAATTAATCTTTGAGATTGCAAGGGTGACTTCTCACCATGAGAAGAGTGCGGCCATGGGTTATTAATGAGAGACCTGATCAAGTGCACATTCAGTCCAAATCATTCTCCAAAAACGTAATCTTCCTATAGGCTATATAAATACATAATACATCTACATTAACCTGTGTGACACTGAAGCAGCCTTTCCAGCAATCTGGCCTACTTTATCTCCAAAGTAGATTCTTATACCTCATTTGAATGAGTGAGCACACTTTTTAAATAATGATGAGAGACTCCAATTTTCACATTTTCATAGATGCAGTGTCTAATCTATTTGTAATAGGATCATCTATTATCTGTCAGTATTGAGAAAACTAGGTGAGAAAATAATGGTTAGTAGTACATTACCTGGAATTCCGATGAAAATTAGCACGAGGTAAGTGGAGTCGTTGAAAACAAAATGTTACTTGTTGATTACTTAATGTAGCTTGCCTTCACTTAAGGAATTTCTGATATGAGATCAGAAGTTGTCGGGGCTTTTTTTGTTTAAAGAGAAGTTAATTTCCTCCACCCATTCAATTTTAAACATGGAATATTACACACACTGAAGCACTCTTGTGTTTCATACAGTACATCTGCTTACTGAAAAACTTATACCAGTGTCAGAAAGAAAGAAGAGGAAATGTCATCACCAGCTCATGAGAGAGAGCTGGTAGCTGGGAGTTTTACCCATTTGATCCTGGTTTTATGCCTTCGGTGTAGACAGATACGCAACCCTTTATCCAGACACCTCCCAGGTTACAAGAACAGCTGGAAGGCTGGCATATCTCCTTGTTAATTTTCTCACCTCCAGCCTATAAACCGAGGTGAACAACACCCACTTAGGCTTACTGTCCCAAGCTTTTTGTACTTTTTAAAACTAAGAAGCTTTTCCTTCTTGGAGGAAAAAAAAAAAAGGAAAATATATAAAAAAAATCAGCATGTATTTATGTGTATACAGTACTCAATGTAGTGGCAGCCTCTTCTGAAACTGGATGCAAGAAACACCTGGTGGTAAGGATGTCACCTTTACCCAACTCCCTCAGTCTCTTATCCCTTCTTCACCTTCCCAAATGGTATTCAGGGGGGAGTTCTGGATCACTTCTGTGCCAAGAGAACACATTACTGATCACTGGCGTTTTCTGCCAAGGCTGTTTTGACATCACAGCAGTGGATCCCTTCACTGCCACTGATGACAGAAGTGCTGGAAAAACTGCTGAGTGCCAACATGGACTGAGGAACTGAGATTTGCTTCACTAGATCCACTCAAAGCTTGTGTTGGCCAAGGGAAAGAGGTTGAGGAACCAAGACTGAGGGGGGAGGACATGTAACATCAGCTGATGATCCACTATGACAGTGGAAACTGCCTGAATACACCCACACAGCCTTTTCTTTGGTTTGCTCAAAACACATTTTCAAAGGTAGGGGAAAAAAAAGTAACCAATATAACTAAATAGGAAATGGAAACATCACACTTCAGAACTGATAAGAAATTTTAATGGAATTCCATTTGACAGGCCCATTAAAATGATACTTTGATATACAGAAGAAATACTTTTATTTTTAGTGACTATAAACGAAGTATTTTTAGATGTCCACTAAACAGAAATACTCTCACAAGAGAGTAAAATGGTTTTTTTTTCCCTTAAGAAAGCATAATGGAACTCATACTAAGTTGAATTAAAACAAATATTTCTCAGTTATATGGGATTAAAATGTAATAATCTCAAATTTAATTTAAAAAGCAAAGTATTAAAACTTAGCATCAATATAAAAGCTTAAACAGACTAAGGTTTAAAGAAAATGTTAAACAGTATCAGTGAATTCTCTTCAGAATTTGAGTACAAGGATAACAACTTGAAATTACACAAAAAAAAATCCATGGAAAATCTGCTTGCCATTCGAGGTCAATGCAAGTATTTAAAAGCTGCAAAGCTCCAGTATATAGCTATATTACTACTTTCATAAGTGCTTAAGTGCTGCCATTTTTTATCTCTTCCTTCTGTAACCTTTCCCAAGAAATCAGATTTTTCAGCCTTGGCTGTCCAGAATCACATTTTTTTCTTTGTTTGTTTCAACATATCCAGCAGTTATTCAGAAAGTATTTTCTTTACTGAGATCGAGTGAAAATAGGACCAAGTTAATTTCTCAGTCACAAGCTAGAAAAAGAGAAGAAAGTGTGAGAGAAGGATATGATAGCCTATTAGTATGGCCTTACAGGCATGAGGTCATATAATAACCAGTTAGGTCCCCAGAATTGCATGCAAGCATTTTTTTGGAAATTTCATTATAGCACCTAAGTGTACGGCCACCAGAAGTTTGCTTACCTGTGGTACTCTTTGAAATCAATAAAACTAAAAAAAAAAAACCACTCTAAAGCCTTGATACGTACAGGTTACAGGTAGGTTGTGACTAAAAGGAAGACATTAGTATCCAACACACAGTTTTGGCAGCC
This sequence comes from Trogon surrucura, assembly GCA_020746105.1. NCBI lineage: Eukaryota > Metazoa > Chordata > Aves > Trogoniformes > Trogonidae > Trogon > Trogon surrucura. Next base: position 9,265,975 of record CM036618.1, read on the forward strand.
TTTGTGAGTTTACATTCATGGTACTAATGATTTAAAGGCCACTTCTGTGTACGTTTTTCTCTACCTGACTTGAAACCTTTTAAGACTGTTGTGTTTTTGTAGGTATCAGAACTGTTCTAGTCATGGTAGCGAGGTTGCAATCTGGCTCTGCAGGCTAGAAACTAAATGAAGCAGCACTCAAACGCTGCTAAGGATCCAGCTCACTGCTTTCCTCTGCGTAAAACATCAAAAATCCTCATAAAAAGAGGCAGTGTAAGATACTGCCCATAGGTAGGACATGCACGAGAAGCCAGGGAACACTACAGTTCTCATGTCTCCCAGGTGTATCCCAGAAGCAGGGACTGACCCTTGCTTGTGGTCCAGTGCCATAACCACCAGGTCCTGTGAGTAACAACCACCAGTTCCACCACGCTCTGCATCTCTCCCATCTCTACGCAAAACAAGGCGCTTCACTGATTGCAGGTGTTCAGAAAAATATCCAAGTATGGCTTGCCATGAATTAATCTGCTAAAAATTTAATAAATCTACAATATTTATTACTTAACAGAGAATACAAAGCTTTAAAACAGTATACAGAGGTAAGACTATATTATTACGATTAGCAAAGAATGGTATAAATTTAAGGTATTTACTTGCAAGTCATAACATTTCAATTATTACTAACCGGGGAATATTATGGAAATAAGTTATATGTGACAAAGAACAAAAATAAATCAACTACTTAAATAAGTATGCCTTGTTTTAAACCCTAAATAATTTAAATCCTAGACTGGAGTAATTTTGATTTAGAGCATTTCACTCCAGCATATACTTGGACTAAAAATGAAAACATGTAGTAAATCACCTCTAAAACAACTGGGTATATCAGGGCTGAGTGAAAACAGCTGTGCCCGAGATTAGAAACACTTCAGCCATGTAGGCAAAGAACAAAAAGTTGGACAGGGTGTCAGTGAGAAGCAGCTTTACACTAAAAGGTACAGGAGCCCCTTAGTCAGTGGAGCAAGGGCAGGATGGAGAGATGCTTCTGGATGAGCTGGCACTGGCATGCAAGTGGTCTGTGTCAAATTCTTGGGGTTCATCACCCTCCTAACGACCCACCCGAGAGGAACAAAATGTGCTTTTGCTCAGTGCACACCACGACTGACAGGTGAAAGGAAGCACAGAGCTTCACTTTGAAGGTTTACATGAACGCTTAATGGGCCGTAAAAAAACCCATTGGTGGAGTTTTGCATTATTCAGTAATTTCTCTAATTATAAAGTGACTTCTAGCACTGCTATTGTTGCAGTCAGTCCTTTCCTATTAAGGCCCATTGTTTAAGCAGCCGTGTGTGAGCACCAAGAACCCCCGCACGCCAAAGCGAGCATCTCCTAAGTGTCACTTCCACCCAACCATCGTTCCTCCAGCAGGTAGCACGCGCATTATCTACGCTGACCTCTCCTTAATTTATCATACCTCTATGTCATAAACCAATTATCAGCATTTGACATGAGCAGCACTTGCTAGTTTGAAAAGCAATTATAATTTAGGAGCTGTCTCTTGCAACAAAAAAGGGGGGAAAAAAAGCATTCACCGAAGTAGCGCTAGAGAAAAGTTGCGGTGTGCAAGCCATCAGTCTAATTCTGCCTCTATCAATCACGCTAGGTCTCACTGAATAGCGATGCGCAGGCAAGCAAACAGCAATGTTTACGAGGTGCAGCTGGTGGTACTTACGTTAACAGCAAAAGCAGCATCAGTTAAATTAACATTCTTCATTCTTTCATTGCTCATTATGGTTTGACAGACATACCCGCAGTCCACATAAATGACTTAGAGCACGAGAGCTGTCTAGCATCCTGCCATGAAACAAGACCACCTAATGGGAGCAGCCACTGTAATTAAAACTCTGAAAACCAAGATTTATACCAGTTTAAGGATGCAGCGGTGGGTATTATGACCTACTTTAAGTTTATTAAAGGAATCGTGAAAGCCCGTGCCATTACTCAAGTGAAAAGTAAGAGCCTACCGTTTGTGATATTTGTCCGATAAAAGGGACTCAAGCGTTCTTTTGATCTAGGAAGCATTTGTGTTGTTTCAGGTCTGGATATGCAGGGGGAGAGGAAAGAAAAAGATATTACTTAAGTATAAACTAATCGGCTTCCCCAGGAGAACACTCTCCCTAAGTCTTATTCATTCAAGTCCACAAGATCCTCTTTGATGGGGAATTGCAGCAACTGGTTCTGCTTAAAAATTTAGAGCCACGTTTAATCTCTTGGATCAAGAAAAGTTAATTTCATCAACTCAAGGCTGTATTTCATGGAACTGTAAATGCTGGAGATGAATACAGTACCAAAGAGGGGGTGAAAACTCACAAGTATTTTACAAAAGCATCTCTAAAGCCCCAGAATTAGGCTTGACCAAGTAACAGAATCTGTCTGGGCTGGAACTCAAATGCATGAAGGAGAACTAACTTCAAGATCAGAAAAACGATGTTTAAAAGATAGAAATTAAAAAAAAAATAAATCACATGGACCTGTAGTTATACATCATCTTTAAAACACTGTGTGAACACATCTTAATAGTCTTAATTATTAAGCACAGATAACATCATGAAAGATGATTCAGTGTTTGCAGAACATACAGTAGAAGGTGGGAACCACCGAGGAACGTGCCGTGCTCCTGCCAGGCACACGGCACTGCAGGGCTCGCCGCAGCTGGGAGGGCAGGAGTCCGGCGTAAGCCCAGGAAATGCTGCGGAGAGGAACGAACCATAACACCTGACTGTCTGTGGGGAGGCAAAACCTTCACTTCAGCTTCTCAGGCACGATCTCCCTACTGGAGTTTGCTCTTTGTTTCATCTCCCTTCCCCTTTGCCAAGAGCAATAGAAAAGGGGAGCTTTTTTTTACCTCTTCCCCTTAAGCAGTTCAAAAGCATCATTCCCCTTCCCTTTAACGGCTCAGTAGTTGAAGCACTTGTCTTAAATACAGACATCTGTGGTTCAAACCCCTCTGCTGAGATCTGAAATCCCACTTTCAGCACCCAGGAGGCAGCTATAACCACCCAGCTATCACGGTGTGGTTTTGGACGTGAGCCTGTGTGTAGGACCTTTTCCACCTCCCCCAGCTGGGTGGTTGAGCTGGGTGGTTCTCCTGCTCCCCACCTCGGCGCAGGAGGAAGCCAAGCTCGCTCCACCACTGCACTCCTGTACAGGGCAGGAACGGCTCTGCCATCTCATACCACACACCTGTCAGTATATACACATGCTTGTGAGCTCCAGGCACCCAAAAAAATCCCACAGAATAGTACATCAGAAAGGCTCTTCATCTTAATAAATATATTATGCTGGTAAATTGCATTTAGCAGGTCAGAACCGCTCCTCTGGCACAGCATAGCTACGACCTACATGTCTGAACTTCCTTTTCAGAGATTTACTTCTGCCCACCCTGCCTCCAGAGATGTGTCCACAGCTGGGTACAGTCCAGGGAAAGCCCCCAGGCAAAACCCTGCCCAGGAGTATGCGAAGATCAACCAAACACACAGCTACACTCTAGCCCATACCCTGGCCCCACTTAGTTTATCAACATGGCAAGATTTTGGAATAAACTCTCCAGAGAAGTTGTGGATGCCCCCTCCCAGGAGATGTTCCATGCCAGGTTGGACAGGGCTTTTAGCAGCCTGGTCTAGTTGAGAGGCGTCCCCGTCCACGACAGGAGGGAGGTTGGATTAGATGACCTCTATGGTCCCTTCCAACTTAGGCCATTCTATGATTCTATGAATGTAGCTATTAAAAACACCAAAAAACAAGCTAAACTTAAAATTGTAGCATTTAAAGCAACTTCAGGCATACAGAGACAAAAGGGGGCCTTAAGTGGGAAGTACCTGTAGGACCTAACCCACAGCCGGGGCTTCAGCCTGTGCTGCTTCCACAGGCAACTTAATGCAGACGCTGTATTGGGGGAGGAACAAAACCCCCCAAAACCAAACCCTCACATTTGCTGTGATCAGATGCTCTATTTCCTGTGAAATATTCCCACTTATTGCAAGACACATGAGTTTGGGAAGCAAGTTAATTACCTAAGGGCATATGTACATTTAAGAGCTCTTCTGTGAGGACCCCACTGCTCTCCCCACCACTCTGGCAGCCTGGGAGCTTGCTGCTCCTCACCCAGAAGGCTCGGCTTTACAACAACCAGCTTCCTCACACAGAGGACTAAGCAAAAGTCCCCTCAGGAACTAGTTAGCACTGATCTTGTTTTCTTCCTTGCTATCTCCAAACAGCTGGGTAAGGGCTCCGGCTGTCCTGAGGGAGCACATGCAGCATCTCCCCAGCACCCCTGCCCAGGAACCACACTCCCAACCTGCCAGGCTGACAGCCTCCCAGCCAACCTCCACATGAAACAAATACCAACTTAATTCACCAAGAAAGGCTCTTTTTCAGGAAGGTTAGCAGGTTTCTTGCAGTATTCACTCAAGGGCTGCAAACAAAACAGGTCCAGAGCTCCTTGCTCCCACTCGTTTCACTGAAATCCCAACATTATCAAGGGCTTTGCTGCATGGGGGTGTAGTTTTCCTTGCCCTGTCATGAAATTACAGAAATATTTGTAGAGGAATGTCATTTGGGACACACATAGCAGAGAACGGCTGGAAAATACTGAAGTTTGTGTTAGTTTTACTCGATAGTTCATCCATAATTTAATACAGGTAATTCTGTTAAAAGGATGTTGGCTGTCACAAAGATACAAAGAAACAATGTTTTCCATCTGTTTTATTATGTTGTCATGTTTGTAGTGGGTTGGTTTTTTTCCCAATAGATAGTTAAGAACAATTTAACCTGAAAAACCGATATAGTACAACTCCTCTTGTACATTCTTCAGCCAGAACAGATACATTCTGTTTTCTAAAAATATATTTACACAGAACAGAGCCAGAACACAGAGACACTACTTACTATCAACAGGAAGACTAAGCACAGACTCAGACACATAAACACTGGAGATTTAAGTTTTCTGCAGAAGATATGTTGAAACTTCAGGGTTCATATGCCAGAAAACCATTCAGGTTTTTTTTTCCTCCCTCTGTCAGTTTGTAGAGACCCCTCCAAAACTCTGCCTTGCTGGCATCTTAAAAGCTCACGGAGACACCAGCACAGACAAGAACATCATATAAATCCAGTGTGGATTTATTAGTAAAATCAAGATAGTCTGAACTGAGTGGTGGAGTGGGTGGTAGGGAACAAGCAGAACACGTACCAAGGTGTTAAATCACCTCGATGTTTCTAGTGCCATAGGATCTTATCCAAAGTCCACAAAGATCAAACACTCTTTTTATAGATTGTAAGGAATGCTGGATTCAGCTTGAACCGTCCTTTTTTTGTCTGCAGAAGAGCTGCTGGGAAGGACCTCAGTAACCACTTCATGGATATTCACATACTTGATTTAATAACTCAAGTTCTAATCAAGCAATTAACTGATTAAGGCTACAAAGACCCTCCATCAAACAAGTTTTATTTCTTACCAAAATATCCTCATACCTACAGTGGCAACTCAACTTCTGCCTTCCATTTGCTACAACTTAAATAACTACTGGTTAACAGAGGTGAAAATCTCTGCATTTAAAATTTCTCCAGCTTGCTTAATGTAGCAAAATTCAAGCCTAACAAAACACATGACAGCTTCTCACAGAGCCCAAGTACCATGTATCCAAGTAGAGAACAAGAATCAGCTATTCAAATTGAACCCTTATAACCTAAGAGACAAAGCTTATGCTCAAAGCATAACACGCTCCTTTTTTTTTTCAAAACCAGGTGCAAGCTTGTGAAAACGTGTTATCTTGTTGCTAATAATGATCACCAACTGGGATTTGATAAAATGACAACTAGGCTCAGCCTGCTTCAGAAAAGACTCATTAAAAAACAGGAGAAGAGAAGAAGCACTCAATGTAACAAACAAGAGATTATCCCTTGCAGCACAGTCTCCACCTGTGATTACACGCATTACCAGTAATACCTAACGCCGTCCAAGATCCCAAGGAAAGCTGGAGATGTACACTTGCACATTTTTTCACTCTAATTCCATGTCACATAAATGAAAGGCATTCAAATAATACTCACACTGCATTCAGAATGAGACTTGAACTTTTTTATCATGCATATATATTACACGCATATACAGCTTAATATATAGTTACAGGCATAGGAGGGAAGTCAAGAAAACCTACATGTGGTAACGAATTGAAGATTACAGATCAGCGTGCCATACTACATGACAGCAAGTCAAGTATCAAATGCCAACAGGAAGGGGTACCTCTCTGCCATGCACACTGCTGAGCGTGAGGCCAACCATTAAAGCTGGATTAAAATAAAAAAATTAAGAACAATTTTCTACGTACTTCTTCAAAGTATATACTTTTTGTGCAAAAGAACTGAGCACAACTAGGAATGGGGAAGCATCTATCTGTAAGCAGAGAAAGATATCATTAAAAATTGAACATCGTCTGTGCAAGTTGTCTCTTCCTTAGGGTTTGCATGTGGACATGGCAGAACAGACGAGAATGTCATGGAAATCTTGCAAGCTACACCATGAGTTGCAACTTTGTTCAGTATAGGTTAAGTCAAGATAGGAAGGTCAAGAACAGTAAGGATCAGATGAAAAGAAGGTCACCTGCTGCGTTGCAGACCCACTGACTTCCCAGTTATCCTCAGCAATGAACTGCAGACTCCACAAGCAAAGAGAGGTACAATGAGCCAGACAAGGTTGCCACTACAACACGATGCACGCCAAAAAAAATGCCTCAAAAATTAAGCCTCAGGAGAAATTATCCAGACAGCAAGGTTCTGACAAGCCAACCCTGCCCACTGACATTCAGGAGCAGCTGCAGACAGTACTGCACTCGGCCACTTGTAACGGTTCCCTGGCAAATAACGGTTTCATCTCTGCTGCACTTTGAGAGCCTTTCCTTGCCTGGGTTAGTGAAACAAACCCCCTCCAACAACTTCTCAGGCTGGGCTGACTGACAAAACTGGGTACTAGGAGGCAGGGCGTAGTGAGGTGGAGGTTGGTCTATTCTCCCTAGTGGAGAGTGATAGGACGAGGGGAAATGGACTTAAATTGCACCAGGGGAGGTTCAGGTTGGATATTGGGAAGAATTTCTTTACTGAAAGGGTTGTCAGTCATTGGAACAGGCTGCCCAGGGAGGTGGTTGAGTCATGGTCCCTGGAGGTCTTTAAGAGACGGGTGGATGTTGTGTTGGGGAGAATCATTTAATAGGTTGATAGGGCTGGGACAAAGGCTGGACTCAATGTTCTTCTAGGTCTCTTCCAGCTGATACGATTCTATGATTCCCATCTCCCTTTTTACCAGCAGTACAGCACCAGGCAGCTGGGGAAGTCATGGAAGAGTGGCAGTTATATATTCCAAATGCAATAGCAATTTCCAAAACAAATGCTTCTCTACCAGCTACAATTATAGCTCTCTAGGATACTAGAAATCAGCAAGGTCAAAAGCTAGACAAGTAACAGAGAAAACAGATGAGTGTGTTCTCAAAATCCACAGCTTATGTCGATGTTCAGGAGAGGGTTAAAAGATAGAACTAAATATAAGAATTCATCACAGACATGATGAACCAAAATGGGAAAATGGTTCTCCCTCTCTGCAGAAAGAGCAACGTTAAGTGCGGATTTGCAACGCTGAAAAACTGCTGAAGGACTGGGAGCCAATTAACAGCCAACTTCTGCAAGCCACATTTCAAAAGTGATATAGGAAAATGACAATTACAGGATTCCACACACCAACAGGCAACTGCGCTGCCTAACTCGCAGTTTGCTGCAAACTGTGACAGTGTCCTCAGCCATGACACCTGCCTACACTGGAGACTGCCGACAACCACCAGAGAGAAGACTGAAATTGGTAAGCACGCTTGGAAATAAATAAATAAAAATAATAATAAAAAGAGTCAGGATGGCAAAAGACTGACAGAATCGCTCTGGGGTTTCTTGTTGGTAGAATATTCATTCCGCTAGTAAGATATCTACCCACAGATCAGATTAAAAAGCTGTCTTCTGGAATGAAAACGTAGCTCAACTTATCCAGGATATTAAAGTGTGTAGTGCAGCTGACATCTGATCTGATCACTTTTCATGCAAAGCAAGAACAAAACCCAAACTTTAAAAAAGGCAAAACAAAAAGTACTGAGAAAAATCCATGTTGGAGGACTAAACATGATTACAGTGGCAATTTCAGATCAATATCAATAAAAGATTTTATGGACTGTAAGATGCATTATCCAACACAATTCAAAATTGACATGTCATAGGCTATACACCAACCGCTTCCCACAATGGAAGGTAATTTTGGAGATGCAGAAATCAGGGAGAGGGGATATTCTGATGTTGGAAAGACAAGACAACACATTTACACAGCTTCAGAGAAATAAGTAGCTGACATTAGGAATAAAATGAACGTGAAAAACAGTCTGAAAATAAAGAATTATGTAGTTAACAGTACTAAACTTGTCGTTTTTCAAAGAAGCTAAAATAAAACGCCTCTTAAGCTCAGAGGTCTGACCCAGAAAGCTGCTTTCACCTACAAAGCCAATGGCATCCTGGGGTGTATTAGAAGGGGGGTGGTTAGTAGGTCGAGAGAGGTTCTCCTTCCCCTCTACTCTGCCCTGGTGAGACCCCATCTGGAATACTGTGTCCAGTTCTGGGCCCCTCAGTTCAAGAAAGACAGGGAACTGCTGGAGAGAGTCCAGCACAGGGCAACTAGGATGATTAAGGGAGTGGAGCATCTCCCTTATGAGAAAAGACTGAAGGAGCTGGGGCTCTTTAGTTTGGAGAAGAGGAGGCTGAGGGGTGACCTCATTAATGTTTACAAATATATCAAGGGTGAGTGTCACGAGGATGGAGCCAGGCTCTTCTCGGTGACAACCACTGATAGGACAAGGGGTAATGGGCTGAAACTGGAACATAAGAGGTTCCGCTTAAACTCAAGAAGAAACTTCTTCTCAGTGAGGGTGACGGAGCCCTGGAACAGGCTGCCCAGAGACGTTGTGGAGTCTCCTTCTCTGGAGACATTCAAGACCTGCCTGGACACGTTCCTGTGTAGCATAGTCTAGGCATTCCTGCTCTGGCAGGGGGATTGGACTTGATGATCTTTCGAGGTCCCTTCCAATCCCTAACATTCTATGATTCTATGATTCTATGAAAGTAAGAAACAGCACCAAAAGGGTGTAATGGGAGGATATCCACAAACTTTGGAGAGGTGCTAGGCAGGCCAACTCTATAAATAAACACTAGCTTTAACAGAGAAACAGTCATGGTTAAGCTAGTTAACATTTCACACCACAGACAATGGCACAAAAGATACAATAACAGCAGCTTAGGGGAAAGCTGCCAGTGAAAACCAGCTTGGAGAAAATGTTGAAATTCTGGGATAAAGAGATGACTGATTAAAAAATCCCCACATTCTCCCAGACCTGGAAACACAGAGGAAAAACAGGAGAATTAAGTTATATTCAAAACAGCAGATAAAGATGACTTGGAGACATTACAGTCCTTCCAAGAGTAAACAGGAAGTTTCCTCCAGCATCATATTTACCATGGAAAAAGGAAGCAACAAACCTGTAGTCAACCGACAGTCTTCCAGTTCAAAATCAAACAATAGTGTATGAAATGGAAAATGCTCTCCCAGCCTCTTTTCCTTAACCACAGAGGCAGGATAAATCCCCTATTATGCCCTCAAAGAAACTTTCTTAAACATTTTAACATGGAACAAAAGTAAAACATCACCATCCGCACATATCCTGCACGGTTAAATTCAAATCAAATTTGAACAAACGGTCTTAAAAGATTAATCAGTGCCAAGTTCCAACACCATCTTCTCCCACCAGAAAAATACTATTACCACAGACATTAGCTCCAAAAATGCATGAAAAATTACTCACCACTGCACTCCCTAACGCACCGAGTCAGACACTGGAAAAGGTTGCCCAGAGCAGCTGAGGAAGCCCCCTCATTGGAAGTGTTCAAGGCCAGGTTGGACGGGAGTTTGAGCAACCTGGTTTAGTTGGAGGTGTCCCTGTCCATGGTTGGAACCTTTAGTGTCCCTTCCAACCCAAACCATTCTGTGTTTCATATCAGAATACAATTTGCTGGTAAACATGTCCTCTCTGAGTAGTCATTAAGCCAATGTACAACTAAAGATTGAAGCGTACAAGGGACGGAACCCATCTAGTATTTATTTGAAATATTTTTTTTAATTTGAATTTTGAACACTTTTTTAATATTAATTGGCTGATGGAAGATGGGAGAAGAATACAAACACAAACAATTCACCCAGCATATCAAGAAGAAGCAAACCCTTGGAGCAGACAGGACACATGCTGACATGATCTGAAGGAAGGGTAAGGGAGACAACTCCAAAGTTATTTCCAGCTTACTGTCTGGCAATGAAAACAAAATCTGAAACTGCAGCTGGGCATTTGAATTCCTTCAAATGAAATCCTCTGGGAAGGACCACGTATTAAAATAAGTGAAGTCAATGAATAAACAAGAGTCATCAAAATTTATGTTTCCCAGGAAAATATGAAAATATTTCAAATCTGTCATATTGACGAGGCCAAAACATCTGTCAACATCTACACGGGTAGTTAAACTACTGGAGTAAAATTGCAGAAAAGGCTGAGAAAAAATACTCCTGTGAAATGACTGTTATTTGGCAAAGTGAGACTAGATCACATCAGAAACTTCGGGCCTTGATGGGATAGGAAAGAAGCAGGCTCAGATGAACCAGAAAGTGTGGCATTAGATTCAGATCAGAAGGACTTATCTGGAGCCTCGAGTATGTGGTAGGTCTCTGGTTCCCTTCTCCAGGCATTTAATTTGCTCAATTAGAGAAAGGATTGCCTTCAGGAGCTTGAGCAGTATCTAGGTCAGCTGGACCAACAATCCTGGCTGCGGTTCCTAATTGCTCTTCTGACAAACATCCAAATATCAGCCTTCTGAAAAAAAGAAATGCAGTAGACTCCAGTTCCTATAGCTCATATTCACACTTGAGGAGAAACTTTTTAGAGTAACTTACTTTAAGCTGTCAATAAGAAGAAGAACATAAAGGGCATTCCCTGGCTTCCAGAAATTTCAGTTCATAATTAACGAGCAACTATCAGATGAAATTAAATAACTTTCTTCTAAGGTCCGATGCAACCCTCAGCATTTCCAAGAGTTGTTCTGCTTTTTAATAAGACAAAACGTAATGTCGTTTTCACATTAATGTGAGAATGTCTTTTTAAAAAACAGCTTGGGCCATTTCTTAACTAAATGGAAGATGCCAAGATCAGGTAACATCTCTCATCACTGAGCTATACCAAGTGGTGAATGAGAAGGGCAGGCTGTTCAGAGAAATTACAGAGTGCTACGTTAGAAGAAAGTCAGTTGTAAGGAAGTGTGAGCTCTCATACCTTTCAGATATCGGTTACGCAGTGGGTTTTTTTTTTGTATGATACTAACAGCAAACCAGTTTTTCTGCTTTAACCCATGCCACACCCTTCCCCTTTTTTTCCTCCATTCTTTCTGTGCCGCAGTTAGAAACTGGAAGGCCAGGGCGGAACTGCGAGTAGGTGCATCCTGCAGCCATGCAGAGCCCAGTAGCTCACTCACCGCTCAACTTTCAGAGATTCATAGAATGTGTTGGGCTGGAAGGAACCTTTAAAGGTCATCTAGTGCAACCTTCTGCAAAAAGCAGGCACCTCTTTAACTAGATCAGCTTGCTCAGAGCCCCATCGAGCTTCATCAGCTGTCCTTCAGCAGCATCAGCCACAGGATTCCATTTCCAGCCTACGATTACTTGTTACTGCTGAAAATTATTTTCAAAAAAGACAGGTAAAGAGCAGACCCAAGTGTTGTCGGATAAAATGACTGCTTTTAAAAACGAATCAAAAGTTGAAAAAAAAAAAATAGTAATCTGTGACAACACAGTGGCCCATTTCTACAATTTACATGAGCCCGTCCAAAGATTCCCCTCTGAGCATCTCATTAAATCCAGGCTCCAAAGCTAGAATTGAGTGCATTTATGTATTTCAACTGCTGAATGCTGTCAGGATTCAAAGATAAACGACTTCTTCCAGACAATTTAGATTTTATAATATTTGTTGGCTTCACCAAAGATGAAAGACTGTTGTTGTTTTAAATCATTGCTTTGTACAATCTGGTCCGCATACACTTAACAGAGAGCCATTTACCATCCCATCAGTGTTTGGAGCGCGTCAACAGAAAGGTATGCCACAACCGGGTACTTACCCTGTGACACCAGATCTCGATTTTCACACAGCCTGAATTCTTTCCCCAAACAGATCAGTTGGGGGCAAGGAAGATTTTGTTTTAGAGCTCCCCATCCCTCTGCTTTACTGAGAGGATGCTTCAACCCATTCATTCATTGATGATCTCAGAGGTGTTTTCTAGCCTCAATAATTCTGTGATTCTGTGATTTTTCACTTCTATAAGCTCTTATTTTTTAGCACTTCTAGCAGGTACCAAAAACAACACACACACAAAAATATAACCAAAAAAAAATATACCACACCTCAGCATCTTCTACAAAACAGCACTCCAGTCCAAAATCAACCCATCAACATACCACTTGGACATATTTGAACAGCAAGTGACAGGGAAATTTAATTACTTTTCAAAGGACATGATCTACTTCATTTCAAAGTCTGCTTCATACACTCCTATGTGCCCACTCCACATCCCAACTACCCAGGTTGTCCAGAGAGTTCTGTGCTGAACCTGAAGACAGGTAAGATGAAGACAAGCTTCTGCCCCTCCAAAGGAAAGAACAGCGGGAGTTCAGACTCAATACTGTTTCAACAACCCCTCTGTAATGACACTATTGTGAAATAAGACTAAAAGGAAGGGGAGGTAGAACCCTCTGCTTCCCACCTCTCACATCACACATTATGTTTGTCCAGTGATGATCCGCACGGAAACATCACTTCACAAGCACTCCATCCTTGCTTGCAGCTGTTGCCTGTAACTGCGGGAGACACATCAAAGTGTCAAAACGCAGGGTGCAGAAGACTACATCTTCACTTTATTTACAAATGGCCTGAAAGCTGGGCTGGTGGCCAAATTCCCTGCAACCGTCCACTCTTCCTTGGGACCATACTTAGTGCTGGATTCACGCAAAGCTGCTCAAGGAAAACCTCAAGGCTGCGGCACGCTGCCTGGGTCCCCTGCACACTGGTGGCCCCACACGCATCTCACACAGCTCCCTTGTTTGGGCACGGTCAGGCAACACAGCCATGAAATGTCTCCTCTGGCCTGACTTAACCTTCCATGAACTGGCATAGTCACAGCACTGCGGGGAAGGTCTCTCCATGCCCTGGAAAAGCAACACTAGCAGCTCCCACTTGCTAATGAGCACTTACCCGTGAGCCAAAGTGTAACATTTGATAGTTTGTCATAGAGAAGAGATTAACTTCTTAATTTGACCAGATGCCACTGTGGGACTCTCTGTACTTAACCAAACCCTTATCTAGGCCAGGTTTTAACATTCTCTTCCGATACTGCATGATGGCAACGTAAACAATATTTTGAAAATCGAATTATTAATTCTTACCAATTTCTATCAAGACATTCCCATGTTTTCAAAAAAACTCTTTACAGCTACAGGAAAATACTACATTCAGGAAGGTTTTTACATCCACAGAAGTCAAAATATTATTTGTCCTTCCAAATGTCTCAGCATTACAATTTGAGCAAGCCTGCATGGCAAACACAGCTCTTGAGTCCCAAAGTTTTTGGCTATCTACTGAAGAGCTACAGAGCCTATTGCGATGGACAACAGAACTATTATTTTTTCCTGTCTAGTTTATTCCATTTAAAAAAAAATTAAAATTCAGCTTTAATCTTCCCACACTTACTTTCCCTGGATGGTTACTTCTCCTCTCTGATAGAAAATCTTATTGGTTCATTCACACAGCCTAATGTGGCTCTACAATGCATTTCATACAGTTTTAATTAATAGCTTAGCTGAACTACTTAATGTTTTATACTACTGAAGTGACTATTTTCCTTCTTTCATAACTGTTGCTATGATATTTACAGTATATTTGAAGTAAGCCTCCAACAGCCTACTTCACATGACTTTGGTATTATCCTTTCTCTCTAAAATTTGAGGAACTGACTCACTGAAAATAGCTGGAGGAAAGAACAGTTTTCCCATTTCCAAAAAGGAAAGAAAAGTCCAGACGTTAAACTACAAAGAGTCTGCTTTTGAAAGAGTTATCTCAAAATCTCTTTAGAAAAAAAAACAACCCATGATTCTCTTCAGTGTAATGCAGTCATTTGAACCTGCACTTCTGGTGACAAGTTGCTCTCTCCCTATCATATAACTCAACATTAATATATTTTAAATTAACACTATTTGAATCAGAAAGATCAGTAGAAGGTCACTAGCCCTAAAATAATGCCCATTTAGAACCCTGTCGAGGAATGACAGACCTTAAGAGCTCCAGCAATTTTGTTGCAATATACTTACGCATAAAAACCAGTCCTAGAGGAAAAAAAACAACAACCCAAACATACACAGCAACCAGCCAGGCTCACTGTACATTTACTACCAATGTTTCCACTGAGACTCCATGTCAGACAGATGTGGTGTTCACAGACCCAGCAGGATCACTCAACAGCAACCACAATAAGAAACCTAAAGCATAAACATCTGGACAAAGTTAAATTACCAAACAAGAGCCAGGATTTGCAGGACCTGCCTGATGACCTTGCAGATGAGTAGGAGAGGTTGTATCAAACATCAGAGACAAACAGCCTCCTCTTCTTTTATAGGCATTCAGATTTTCGTCAGCAGTCTGCGTTTACTATTTTCATATTAAAATCACTCGGGACCAATCTCTGTCATAGCTCTACCCACAACACACAACTGGCACCGCCTGGTCTATAAAGCTAATCAAAACGGCGCAAATGGAAACAGGTGGAGAAAAAAAGAAAAAAAGGTAGACCCGACAAAAAGAAATGGCAACAAGCATGATGCAGCTGACGTATTATTTCTTAATTCATGATTAATTTTGTCTTGCTGTTTCTGAGGCAAACTAGAAATGGGGAGGAAAAAGTGACAAGGCAGGAAGGATGAGGGAAGGTCTGAAACCCCTGGTAACAAATGAGAGCCAGCCAAGGATATTGCGTGAGAAGAGTAAAGGAAAGGACTCCAAAGCAGCATCCTCTCCCCTGTGCACAGCCTCCAGGCAGTATGTCCATCTGCACCGTCACCCCTTGCTGGGACCACCCATCCCCAGAGCATTGCTCTATCCACAACCTACACATTTTCTAGTGGAGACTCAACCTCATGTAGTTCTTGGTCATCTTCTCCCTCACAACGCACAGTACTTGCACATGCTTTGGCAATGAGTAAACAATAATAAAAAATATACATCATTGCAACATCTTTGCAACAAGTGCTTCCCCTGGGACCTTCCTAGGGTAGGATTTAATGCCACGCAACCCCTCCTAGAGTTTCCCCTGGAAAGGATTACAAACTTAAACCATTTCACAGCTTCAAAGGCAGACAGACAGACTGAAAAGCTAAATGAATTATCAGAGGCAACAGTGGATTAAGACTCATGAGCTAATGTCTCAGCTGCGTGCTCATTCCACTGAAATGCAGAGTCCTGTTTAATATTAAAATTACCAGAGATGGATTACGGAGCAAGACCCATGCACTTATTCCCATTTAATTCCATTATTCCTTCCCCTCACCCTAGACAGTATGCTTGGGGCTTCTGTTTATTGAAAGAACATCGTAAGTCTATAGGCAGGGCACTATGTGTTACTCTAACACTGCAAGAAGAGTTGAGTATTAATCATTACTAAGACTCTGGCCACGTGTCCCACTCCCAACTCCTCCAAACCAATATCCTACAGTAGAAATACAAGAAGATGGCACCCATGCAGAGCAAGTAATGAAAATCCCTGGCTGATCACTCCCTTTGGAAAGAGGACAGCATCTCCTCTGTACATTTCCCAACCAGCAAATCCACTGCTTTGTGCTGGGTCTCACACAGTCTGTTCTGCACGGACTCTTGCCAAAGAGCCCCATTAAATTCACGTTGACATACCACAACCCCGCAGCAGCTGCACACGTGAGCTTTGCCACGTCTCCAGCTGCATTTCTCTACACAGAACGACTATAGAGACTACTTCTCACACTTTCGAAAATCATTGCAAATATACCCAGACGGTGGTACAATTAACAGTTTTTAACAAATCCTTTAACGGGAAGACAGTTAGAAATCCCATGTTCACAGCAATGCAGTTGTTAACTATTCGAAACTGTGTGGTCCTCCAACAATAACTCTTCCCTGCCTGAAGCTTTGATTATAACTATGCCCTGTCACGTCTTCGGGTGCTCCTCTGCAACCTGTAAGATATCATTAGCATAGAATAAATTAAAAAATATAAAACCAATCATAATTGCTACAACCAAATATTGGTAACTGTACTGAACTGAGATGATGGGATCTAGCAAAACTTTATTAAAAAAAATATTAAAGAAAGAAAGTTTTTTGGTTTTTTTAACAAATTTCAAGCATTTGTTGTCAAAATACTGTAAACACCTATCAACCATCACAGCTTGAGTAGGTGCTTTCTTTTCCAGTTGAAATGTGAGCTTTTAAAGCCCGTTTACACTTCCATCTCGACAAGTTTTGCAGGATTATTTTATCTCCCCAGCTACCACAGCAGCGAAATTATTCAAAGTTCTGAAAAAAATTCCCTTGCTTTGGCTGAAGAGAAAGTCCTTCAACCTTCCCATGACTTTTTACTGGGAGAAAAACAGAATTTTTAAATAACAGTTTCAAAAGGTGATGCTAAACTGCATGTATCAAGGGGGAGATGGGGGGAGAAAGGAGCACTGAGAACAGAGCTAAATGCAACAGTAACACGTGTTTAAGGCTCTGGTCCCTTTGCTAGCTGTCTGCAGACCCTTAAAATTACAACCTAAGGGCTCAACTTCTTTAGTTACCTTGAAAATCTCAGCTCAGCTCGATGACATCCTTTCCTTGACCTAAAGTTGTGTCCTACTTAAAAACTACTTTGTTTTGCCCCAGAGACATCTGTATTTCAGTTTTCTGGCTAATGACCACAGGGACTGGATTGTGTTGCATGACCTCCATTTGTAGCTTGCAAAGGGCTTTGAGCTTGTTTAGGATAAGCGGAAAAAAACAGGGCCCCTTCCTCCTTTTAATTGCTATGTTGAAGTTTTCAAAATTTCAATATTTAATTGGATGGCTGGGTTCCTTTTTATTATTATTTTCTTTGCTTCTTGAGGGAGAAGCTTTAAGGCACAAAGTAGCCTGAATTCACAGAGAACTTGTTCCGCAGCCTTATTGGTTTAAGGTACTTTTCACAAAATGCAATATTCCATAGAGAAGAAACTAGTTAAAACTACTTTTTTTTTTCCTTGCCCATACTCCAAGCAAGTAGCTCTCTGAAGTGGACTGAAAAGAAAATCTGAGTCGATACAGAGGGGAAGTGGAGGTAGAAAATGACTTTAAGAGGCCCTGTGATATTCCAGATCTACTGTGCTTCCACGCTTTCATCTCAAAGCTGGGTTTACGGAAAAAAAAAAAAAGTGTTCTCTCAACATTCCCACCTGCCAGCCCTGCAACACATTCCTGAGTCATCTTGGACTCTCTTCTCCTTGTCCACCACTATCAGTAAAACTGGGACCACAGGGCAAGCCCCTGAGCAGGGACACCTGCACGTCCCTGCTGTCCCCATGGGGCTTGCACAGTTGTCAACGATGCAGAATTTGGCCAAGCAGTGGATAATTCCGATGGCTGCGTCTGCCAGCCCCCCTTCGATGAACCCTGTGCTAGCTCTGCAAAACCAACAAGAGCAAAAGCATTCATCAGGAAAGAGGAAGAAAAGAAAATAAGAAAAATAGGCCCTGAAATAGAGGCTAGAAACAGACCTGCTGAGCAAGACATCAGCTTTTTACAGTCACTTTTCTGACAGCAGTTAGGGTAATACTTGTTTTCCACTTTCCAGAAACTAAAGCTAATATTGGTTTTGCTTCTAAACAACTTAAGCATCTGGTTTGTGAGTTACAGACTAAGCAATTTTACCATGGGTTTTTAACTTTTATTTTGCAACTTAGACATATGATTATGCGACATTTTCTGCACATCACACAGATTCATTCTGTTTAGATTTATCCAAATTTAGCAGCATTTCACGTACAGCAAAACTAACTTTATCTTACGAGTCCCTCATAGGCCAGAAGGTAAAATTCTGCTTCAACTGAAGCAAATAATGGTACACTTAAAGCTCTTTCTGCCCTTAAGACAGTAACTGAACTACGGATCAGGAAAGAAATAAATCAAAATTACAGACCAAGAATATATTTTGGTATCAACTAAATAAATACCATTCATTTTGCACAACCGCTCAAACTGGAACACTTCAAAAGGAATAAAACCCCACAACCAGCACCAGTTTAATAGAACTTATAAAAATATTATTAGCCTTGCAGTATAAACGACTTCACTTCTCCAACCACTCATATTCTTGAGCAAGTCATCACACCATAACAAGTCACCACGTGTCAGCAAGTACCCAGCTGTATCCTCTTGGTTTGCAGGGAATAAGGTAAGTCTCCAAGTGCTTTCTTCCGAGCTTAATTCCCTTGAACATGCCACAAGCAACTTGCACAGTGAACGGCCACAGGCCACATGATACCATTACCTGGCCTTGGTAACGGCCACGATCACTTGGACATTGTCAGGCCCAACAAATGCTGGTGGTGTCTCAAAGCCGTGCTCCTCTGCACACTCAAGTTGTGGACCCTGCTTTCCCACAGCTTGGAGCAGTGCTCCGATTCAGCAGGACTGGGTTCTTGCTGCCTCTTTCACCAAGTCTGTGGGATTTTGGGCCAAGTCAGCCTCACTGCTCAAATTCAATTAGGGACAGAAATACCTCCTCAACACCTCAAGTCAAAGGATGAGCTGCTGTGCTCATATACTTAGTGATGCCGAACTATAAATAAAAGCACCATGAATGTTTGTATCATCCAAACATCTTCTAGCATCTCCTCCCCCACAAACACACATTTTTAAGGTGCATCGGATCAAATATTTCTTCAGACGTTACGTTCTATGCTTGCATTTGAAAGAGACGTTGGTCTTTAGACTGTGGTAAGGATAGGAAATGCAAAGAATTAGTGCATCGTCTCCTGAAACCAAAGCACTAGGAGAGACAGGCTCATACATTGTAGACACACCAGCCTGCCAAAATACAAATACTTCCAAGTTACTGTACTTGGCTTCCTCATTAGCTAAATTGATAGCATTTCCCACAATAAGTAGAGAGAGAGGGGAAAAGCTGGATGCAGTGGTCCTATTAGGTTGTCATCCTAGCATGTAAACAACATAACACAGTAACATTTTTTTTTGAAGACAAAACACTGATGTTAATTCACACTGAAAATGAAGGCACAAGCTGGAGAAGGTAGTCACACACACACACACACTCTCCTATTACATTCAAAACAGAAGCTCTGGAAATTGATATTTTTGGTTAAAATGAAGTGTCAAGCTTTTACCCAGCAGAGAACACGATGGAAGCAAACAGCAGTACAGAGACAGCCAGAGCCAAAAATTTGAGGCTGAATTTGAAACTAACGCAGCAGCCATCCTACATCCAGGGCAAGCACAAACTAACACCAAAGCAGTTTTCTCTGAACCACTCTTTTTTTAATTCTCTGAATTGTAATTCTTTTTTTCCTTATATCCAATCTAAGTCTGCCCTCTAAGTTTAAAGCCAACACCCCTTGTTCTGTCACTACAGGCCATCATAAAAAGCCACTGTCCATCTTTCCTGTAGACCCCTTGAAGTATGGGAAGGTCACAGTAAAGTCTCCCCAGAGCCTTTTCTTCTCCAGGCTGAACAGCCTCAACTCTCTCAGCCTGTCCCCACAGGGGACGTGCTCCAGCCCTCTGATCATTTTCATGGTCCTCCTCTGAACTTGCTCCAACACATCCATGTCCTTCTGATGCTGAGGGCCCCAGAGCTGGACACAGCACTGCAGGTGGGGTCCCAGCAGAGCAGAGGGGCAGAATCACCTCCCTCGACCTGCTGGTCACACTTCTCTTGATGCAGCTCAGGATACAACCGGCTTTCCAGACTACGAGCACACGTTGCTTGCTCATGTCCAATTTTTCATCCAGCAATACCCCAAAGTCTATCACCCAGTTTGTTACTGATACTGGTGACTGCCCTCACCCAAATACAGGACCCTGCACTTGGCCTTGTTGAACTTCATGAGGTTAACAATAAGGTCATAGGCACAAATTAACCAAGACAGAATTTAACCCCAGCTCAAGCTCAGTGCCTATGATACTCAAAACATTCAGAGTGTGCAGGAGTTTTCTCCTGACTGTGCAGGCACCCTGGGGCAAGGAGCTTAAACTTAGATGTCTGAAGTAAGGGGAGACGAATCCCACCCTCACTGCCACAAATGCAAGCAGCTTTTATTTTAAGAAAGACGATAAGTGCTAGAATGTGCTTGAGTCATCCTCGCAATCCACCATGGCCACCTCTCAAATTCTTCCCTTCTGGACCTCCCGCGTTGCTACAGCTCTCCCTCAGCCTGTCTGTGCTTCTTTACTACAAGACGTTATTACTAATCTACGCATTGTTGTGACCATTGCCTGTTCTACCAGGACAAATCATCTGCAGTTGGTGCTGAATGCCAAGAAAAAAAATAAGACAAAAAATTTTTTTACAGTATTTTTATTTCAGATCTGTCAGTTACAAAATGTCTCCAAAGAAGGAGATTCCACAACCTCCCTGGGCAGCCTGTGCCAGTGCTCTGTCACCCTCACAGCGAAAAAGTTTTTCCTTATATTTTTATGGAACTTCCTATGTTCCAGCTTCCACCCATTTCCCCTTGTCCTGTCAGTGGACATCACTGAAAAGAACCTGGCTCTGTCCTCCTGACACTCCCCCTTGACATATTTATAAACATTAATGAGGTCACCCCTCAGCCTCCTCTTCTCCAAGCTAAAGAGACCCAGCTCCTTCAGCCTTTCCTCAGAAGGGAGATGTTCCACTCCCTTCACCATCTCTGTGGCTCTGCGCTGGACTCTCTCCAGCAGCTCCCTGTCCTTCTTGAGCTGAGGGGCCCAGAACTGGACACAATATTCCAGATGTGGCCTCACCAGGGCAGAGTAGAGGGGCAGGAGGACCTCTCTTGACCTACTTGCTACTCCCCTTCTAACACACCCCAGGATGTCATTGGCCTTCTTGGCCACGAGGGCACATTGCTGGCTCATGGTCATCCTGCTGTCCACTAGAACCCCCAAGTCCCTTTCCCCTGCGCTGCTCTCCAGCAGGGTAGTCCCCAGCCTATACTGGCACATGGGGTTATTCTTTCCCAAGTGCAAAACTCTACACTTGCCCTTGTTGAACTTTATTAGATTTCTCCCTGCCCAGCCCTCCAGCCTGTCCAGGTCTCTCTGAATGGCAGCACAGCCTTCTCGTGTGTCAACCACTCCTCCCAGTTTTGTGTCATCAGCAAACTTGCTGACAACGCTCTGTAATCCCACATCCAGGTCATTGATGACTATGTTGAAAAGCACTGGTCCCAGCACTGATCCCTGACTTAAGTATTGAGAAAGAAATGCAAAAAGAGAAAACAGTACGAGTTGTCACTGAGAAATAGTACAGAACTAGTCTGAAAAATGGCAAAAATCTAGTCAAAGCAGCTCGTATAGCCAGTGGGACTGCGTGTCTGGGCACAGTGACTGCACCTGAACTAATTCTCTGTAGCATCTTACACTAGCAGTATCTATTTTGGGAGCAGCCCACCATATTGATATATTCTACTTACCCACAACGAAAACCACCAGTATGTCTGCACCGCTCCACTATTTCGCCACACCAGCCCGCAGTTTGCTGTTGCAATCCTGAATCTTTACAGGTATTTCTGATCATTACTTTCGGCTTCACACTCTTCAAGGAGGTGGGTGGGGTGGGGGGGGCAGTGGCACGGAGATGAGGGAATAAATCTGCAACCTAAATTGTGACTCAGTAAAGAGGACACTCCAGTTTGGATTGCTGTTACCACTTAGGAAGCTCCATGGCAGGTGGAGCTGTCATTAATCACACTCAGTGACAAGCTGCTACTCTCAATCATGCTTTCTGATCAAATTCTGCGCTAATCAGGAGCTTCAGAGCTGGCTGGCTGTTCAGCAAGGTTAAAAATGCAGATGATATTTTCCTCAAGCTTCCTAATTCAGTAAGAGAAACAGGAAAAAAAAACCAACAAAAAAAAGGCAGCCCCAACAACCCCCCACTACGCTGATAAACATCCTGAGTACGAAAAGGAGTAGCCACACCACATGCTTTCACCTGGAGCGCTTTCTACCATGCACATGAACTTCCTAAATAGACCAAAATTTCTCTTGTAGTTTGAAGGATATAATAATAAACAATCTCCTTTCGAAACTGTATTATGAACAATACAGATGCACTTACGTTTGCTTAAAAACACTTCAGTAAAAATGCCACATTCTTATAAATCACAACTTGCAACAAAAATATTTTGGGTCAAGTCAGTATAAAGGGAGATGTTTATCTGCTATTTCAAGGCAATTAGATACATCAGGAATCCTGCTTAACACAATGCACAAACACACAGTTAACAAATTGACTGTCAAAAGGTATTTATTTGCCTCGGAGGAGGGAGAACATGCTAGTCTTTGCTGTTCTCAATAGAGGGCCACACTTTAGTCAATGAGATGTGTCTATCGGCAGGAGCAGCCCTGTTCAGCTTTCCCATCAAAGCTGGTTTACAGAAAACTCAGAGCATACAGGTTTTGAGAGATCAATATCTAAGTTACAAAGGATAGCCAGAATAAAAAGCAAAAAGAAAAACAAATATAGTTTGTGGAAAGCCAATGCAACGTATCCTCTGACAAAGTCACTCAGAAGGTGCTTGGCGACCTGTGGCAACTGTCTGCCTGCATGTGCCTAGAAACTGGGGCAAACTGGGCCTTCAAAGGAAGCAAAACTTCATTAACCAAACACACTGAACAAGGAACCAGAAAGGCAACATGGACGTGAATACCATAATACTACTGCTGCCAAAGTCACCTTGCAGGTAGGGATGGTACTTAAGGCTTAACTCCCCCTTTCGCAGTTGTTCTCTCTGCTACCGATTCTGGGCCCATCCCTGATGCAAACCAGAAGGAGCCAAACATCTCAGAAACACTGTTCTCACTACCCATCCACCCAAAGGACATCACGCCACCATCCAGCCTCTGACACCCACACAACTCAAGCAGGAAGGACAGAAAACCTGCAGCTTAAATAATTTTTCTGCTCATTAATTCTCTGAGGAAGCACAGTTCTGCCAGAGACAAATTCTAGAACAGACACTGCCAAGGTTTTGGCTATTTATTACCTCTAATTTAACTGAAAAGGCAGAAATTGAGTGACTTAAGATTCATTAACAGTTTCCTTATAAAATTTAATTTTGGCTACTTACTTCTGTATAGGGAACATAAAGCAACATAATTAAAGCAGATGACTGCAGTGATTGTAAAAGGCTGCCTGCTCCGTTTTCACTGATCATCTCAAGCCACACTAACAAGTTGTAGGTTAAAACCCTCTGTAAGTTCTTTAGTGACCACTTACCAACTCATCTTTTCAAGTAATTAAATTAAAGCCCTCCTCCGGTGTATTATGTCTTGAGCGGGGGGTGGGGGGAAGAGAAACAAAAACACCACAGACAGTAAAGACATAAGGACAGGACTTGAAATCATTTACCTGATCAGCTAGTTGCCGGCAGCTAACACAGCAGAGGACTACAGGGAAAATAAAACCCTCCAGTACTGAAACTGCCAGCACTTTAAGAAATGGGAAGAAAAAGTAAAAAGCCAGAAAAGATGGTGACTTTATTTAATACAACATTCACCCATTTGGTTTGCAAAGCAAAGCAGTTGTTGGTCACATCCTGCTGGTTTCACTCCTTATTTCAACCTATAAAATTATATTTAGACACTCAGTGTACTTGCTGTTTATGTAACTACAACGTAGTCATAGATGGAAGGTGAAAAGAACAGGAGGACTGCAGTCTATACCATGCACTAGCACAGAAAGTAAAACAGGGTAGGGCGAAAGACCCTAAAGGAAAGAAGCAAGTGTACAGCAACACACGAAACCAGACAGGAGAGATGTGAGGAAACAAACACTTCTGGAAATCCAATTCAGCTGCTTTTCCTTCTTTATAAAGCAGCTTATTGTGGTCACTTGGCCCCATGTACAGAGACACCATAATTCCCGAGACCCAAATAGCTGTTTATTCATACAAGTCTTACTGCTGTAAGACTTGGCAGGGCTGCGTTCTCTGCCCTGGAGGAACTTCAGAGACCTGCTGAGGGAAGAAAAGCTGGGGAAGCAGAGTGGGAGGCAGAAGCCAGCCTGGAAGTGGACTCTTTGAGAGAGGAGCAGCCCTGTCTGCACACCCAGCTCTGCCACAAGAGATTTACACCTTACCTTACTTGTAAGTTTTCAGAAAGCCTCAAATCTACTTAAGACATTTGGCTTTTCCTTCTGTTCTAGGGGAAAATCGCTACAGGCTGGTTTTGAAGACACGGAAAAGGGACAGACATCAACCAAATTTATGTTTCTACAGCCAGGGCAGTAACAGTGACATTGCCGCAAAGCCCAAGGGAGTTCTTAAGTCAACAGGATACCAAGAGGGGCCATAACAGATCAAGACCCAAAATGTCTTAACTCATTTCTGGGCCAAAGTTTCCTCAGGGCTCCTATACGCTGCTCTTGGGATCTTCTACAACACAGCACTAAAGCAGGTTTCTACACGAAGTCTCTGAAATACATACAGGCTCCCTTCAGCTTTGCAGAACTCCAATTAGTGTCTAATCAATAAGTTTATTTGCCTGCCTAAAAGTACGATCCAACTTCTGGTTTACGCGGGAAGCATTTTTAATCAGGGAGGTTGAAGCAGGTACTCTTTCTGGGAGGTAAAATTGTTCTTGGAAGCTTTCCATTAAGAGACAGCGGAAACTCCACCACTAACTCTTAATTAAGTGCTCTATTGCTTTGGGTTTGTTTTTAATTATTTTTCTTTGTAGATAAGTCATTAATAATTGAGTATCTGCTTGCCTGAGTCATGACACTGAACGTACTGAGAAGAAAACCAGTGGCAGTTGTCCATCTGAGCAGCAGTCAGCTGTGGTCTAGAAGGCAAATCTTTCTCCACAGTAATTTTAATAAATTTTTCTCCAGCCCACAAGATAAGCAGCATAGAAAGGCCTGTGCTTTAAAACTCGCCTTGTCCCTTGCACCACCTCCCTTGCTATCTAGATAAAAAAAAATAATTATTAAAATATCTAATTAAGACCTAAGCCTCTATGCAAGAAAAGTATTTCTTCTCTTTGCTAACCTACTTCCAGATTTTAGTCTATGCAGGACTATACATCCAGGGATACATCACAAAATTGTTGTGCAACAGAAAAACAGCAACGTGCTCCCCATCTGTAAGAGACAAAGTTAATTCTGGGTACTGGCACTTTGTACTTACTTCTGTAAGGAAAACAGCCTCCCTCTCTAACAGACAAAGAAAAATAAACACCCCACATTTTCAGATCACATTTTCTGCTCAGCCCTCCTAAACTGTTGACTCTAATGAGTTTAAATAGCCTCCTGGAGACAGGCCTGCAGGTTTGGGTAAGGCACAGGAAGGAGGGGAGGAGGATGCTTCAGTCACTTTCTACCAACTGTATCATTTGACACGTTGTTACTCAAAATGCTATCTATTCAACCCAGTATGCAGCTAATCTAATCTAAAGCAGCACCGCGAGCACTGCTGTGCTCCGGGAATGTTCAACAATGCCAACATGATTAGCCACATAGGTGGAGCTTTACATGCAATTGTTTTGGGAGAGAGATTTAACAGTGCCACGGTGACAACATGGCCTCCCTCTTCAAATCTATCTTATCGCTCACTTCCGACTCGGCTTTAATCTTGCCTGCTGCAATTTTCTTCCCCCTCTTGCTAAGGTGTAGGCTCACCTCGCACCGATTATGGCACTTTAACGAAGAGAAGAAAAAAAATTATTAATAAAAGCGTTTGCTGTTTGTTATGGTTGGGGCTGCAAAAAGGATCCTTAGGTAACAAAAATCATAGAATCACAGAATGTTCGGGGTTGGAAGGGACCTCTAGAAATGATCTAGTCCAACCCCCCTGCCAGAGCAGGATCCCCCTGGGCAGCCACACAGGAACGCGTCCAGGTGGGTTTTGAAAGTCTCCAGAGAAGGAGACTCCACACCCTCTCTGGCCAGCCTGTGCCAGGACTTCGTCACCTCCGCAGTAAAGAAGTTTCTCCTCATCTTGAGGTGAAACTTCCTATGTTCTAACTTAAACCCATTATTTCTTCTTCTATTGCTGGGCTCCACTGATAAGAGATTGTCCCCTTCCTCTTGACACCCACCCCTCAGATATGTCTATACGTTAATAAGATCTCCTTTTAGCCATCTCCTTTCAAGGCTAAACAGCCCCAGTTCTCTCAGTCTCTCTTCATAGGAGAGATGTTCAAGGCCCTTAATCATCCTTGGAGTTCTCTGTTGGACTCTTTCCAGTAGGTCCCTGTCTCTCTTGAATTGGGGAGCCCAAAACGGGACACAAAAAGCTTTAAAATATATATATATATATGCTAAGTATATAATGTATATATAGTTATATATATATAATATAAACATTATACTTTATATATATATATAGTATATGTGCTAAGAACAAAAAAATCTTTTTGCTACTTAGTAGACATGAGGTAAAAAAACCCAAAAAAAACCCCAAAAAACAACACCCTGTAACCCACAACACAAAACCCCAGACCTAGAAATCAAACAAATGTATTTTATTAAACACTTATGGCTCCACTTGAAGAATATCCCAAAAATATGGGAGAAGTGAAAGATTTCCTTCCAAAAAGTTTGACAAGGCAAACCCCAAGGATTTCCAAAGTCGGAAGCGAGAAGAATTAGCTTCCCTTTGCAACCATGCTCATCTGCCACTATTTCGAGATGAGCCCACCAGGTGTTAGCTCTCCAAACTTTGCTCAAATTACTTTTGTAAATAGTGTCCAAAGGGTTGGGTGGCATTTAGCTCAGTCCACTTCAGACCAGCTAAGGCAATAATGTTAGTCAACCCAATACTATGTAATGCCGGCGTTAAGCCTTTTGGCATACCCGCTGTGAACAAGGTATTTCCAGAAGTACAAGCAGCTTTAAACAAGCTGAATGCATCTGTATTTAAGGGCTGTTCCTAAGGTCCAGGCAACCTGTCCTGAGGGCTTACTAAATACGCGAGCATCCAGATCTCAATCATCACGAAACAGCTTCTGCTTGCCTCCCTAAAACATGAGTGCCTCTGCAGTTGTGAGTACTGTTGTGTTGCAAACTGACTTACATATATTAAATAAAAAAAAGATTAAAAGTTCTCAAAGAGGATTTAAATGCAGGCAGCAAGTCAGCACTTCACTTCCTACAATCCCTTCCGAGAGAGATTAGGGCATAAGGGCTCAATACCTTGAAAGTAAAATAGCTACAAAGAATGTTGATTTTCTTTCTTAGAACAGTGGCCACAGAAGATAAGAGGCACAAGTACTTATGTTTTAAAACCCAATACGGGAAGTATTTAAGAGATACTGTCAGTGCAAGTATATATACACACACAACCCCATACATATCCATAAATACATGTATATTTATATTATGGTTTTGTTATAAAGAAACTGAGCATAAATAAAAGGTAGACTATCCTCTTGCACATTAAATGAGACATTTGCTAAGATAGGAGGTAACAGTAGTCCCTGAATGTCCACTGAAACAACTTCAAAACACGTGCAGAGTTCTGCTAACCCAGCGTTAATATCGAAGCGGTGCGCGCGAGCGGCGGGTGCTTTTGTACTCCAAATCCTCCCTCGAGACCTTTACCACTCGAACGGCCCCGTTCTCTATCCTTTAATGCCAAGAGACCCGCAGGAGGGCAGCTCTAGGAAAAAGGTGACCTGAAACATCCCTCCCGTTTCTTCCATGCCAGCCCGGCGCCAGCTCTGCTACCCCCATCCTGCAAACAGCAGCGGCAAATCTCCGACCCCTTCCCTCACTCACGCCACGTATTAAATAAATAAAGCAGGAATTACGCGTTCCCTCTGCCACCAGACTAAGCCTGCAGCAAAGAAGTTCTAAGATACCTTAATCCTTCTGGCTGCCTTCCGTCACGCTGTGCCTCCTCGATGCTCACAGTTCTCCCGTATTGCTCTGTAATAATGCCAGCTGGCCTCTCTTAGCCAGTCTTTTTTTAAAAAAATAAAAATAAAAACCAACCCACACATCAAAAAAAAAAAGGCAGAAAAACCACCCCCTGAATATAATATTTCATTCATGGGTTGGTTCTTACCAACTTGTGACTTGTATAATTCATCATAATTTCAGAAGGCATTAGCGTATGAACAATTATTTAAACTTTTAAAAACAAAGCGAGTTGCTGGCTCTTTACAATGCTGACATATTTAACACCCAAAACAAATCCTTTTACTGCTGTCTTTAAAAGAAAGGCACACATGTGATTTTCCTTGGAGCGAGATCTCATATTGCAGCACTCTCCATCCTTAGGCAGGAAGGCGGCTATTTTCAGTACTTTAAAGTGACGGGACAGATAATTACCAAAGTGCTTTTACTGGGTGGAAAAAATACTTTCAGTTGCATACCCGGTTGATGACAATCCCCTTACACCATTCAATAAGAATTTTCAAATCAAATAACGGGTGGGGGTGGGGGGAGGATAGAACTGGAAAATTGATAAATATTTCCCTTCCAACATTACAAAGGGCCAGACTTATTTTAGCCAATTTTCTTCCAATATCAATACCTCTTGGAATATATTTCCTAATGTTTCCTAGTGGTTAAACTACCATTACTCCAGCCTCTTTGCTCACACTGGCAACTATTTACTTAGGCATTCTGTCACCATGGGGAGGGCAGATTTCTAGTATTCTTTGCATCACAGAGCCTTCTGGAGAGAGTACGTTTATTTTATATGCAATAAGGCACAATCATGTAGTAATAAAAAGGTGTGGGAGGGGGTAGAGGGTAGAAAGAGAAGAATGCACTCCTACAGATAAACTCAAAGCATGCAGCAAGATTTAAATCACTTTTCAGAAGTCCCAACTTGATATTCCTTGTACAGAAGTTGAAAGCATAATTTTAGAAAGTCAGAAGCACTCTGCTCAGTTTTACAAGGGTCTAACAAATATCCTCAAAATCAGTCTGGTCTCAGTTTTGGTTTTCATTTACACAGAATAAAGTCAGTTTCAAAAAAATCCTAGAGACCAGACCAAGACAAAACATGATATCGGAATATAATATTCTTGTAATCATGTTCCTCTTCCATGTTTTAAGTGTTCAATGACGGGCACCAAAATAAAAGCCTGGCTGGGTCCAAGGGTTGGCAAAAGGCTGATGCTACAGTGCATACCCTGCAAAAATCTCTGCCCTTCCACTTACTGACTGGCCCAAGGTGGGCAGCTTCAGTGTTCTCACAGCACAATGAGAGAACTTCATATTTAGCTCTTCTTCTGCCAAATTTATCCCAAGGACCTAAGCTCAGGACTCCTTTTGAACTTCATTCAGTCTGAAGGTACCTAATTTAAATCTTTGTATTTTAACGGTTGGCAGAGCGCCTGACAGCTCAGCGTTCAAACATGCAGCACGCATAACCAAAGATGCTTCACAAGCCTGGCTTAGCCCACCTGGCAATTAGACACACAGCTAAGTGCTGACCATAATTCCAACAAAACAAAAATATTCACATGCAAATAACACAAAAACTTTCTCTTACACAGGAACATTAACCTTAACACAGCACTTGGCTGATAAGCCTTGCTAAATGAACCATAATTCTCAGCCAACGGTCAAAAGGGCCAAGCAAGTTACAGTACGGCATCGACCCGGATCATTTCCTACGATAACACAGGGAAAATCCATCTCGATAGCCTTCAGGGATCAGAGTGGCTTGAGATAGGACATCGCCTCAAGTTCAGTTAGACACAGAAGACTTCCAGAGAGTTATGACACCCCATCGCTCATTGTGCTCTACCTACATCAATTTATAGAATTATGGAATGCGTTGAGTTGGAAGGGACCTTTAAAGGTCATCTAGTCCAACCCCCTGCAGTGAGCAGGGACATCTTTAACTAGATCAGGTTGCTCAGAGCCCCATCAAGCCTGACCTCGAATGTCTCCAGGGATGGGGCCTCCACCACCTCTCTGGGCAACCTGTGCCAGTGCTTCACCACCCTCAGAGTAAAGAGCTTCTTCAAAACAACTAATCTAAATCTGTGCTGCTCTAGTTTAAAACCACTGTCCCTCATCCTGTCGCTACACACCCTTGTGAACAGCCCCTCCCCAGTTTTCCTATAGCCCCTTCAGGTACTGGAAGGCCACTACAAGGTCTCCCTGGAGCCTTCCCTTCTCCAGGCTGAACAGCCTCAACTCTCTCAGTCTCTGATCATTTTTGTGGCCTCCTGTGGACCTGCTCCAACAGGTCCCTGTCCTTGTTGTGCTGAGGGCTCCACAGCTGGACACAGCACTCCAGGTGGGGTCTCACCAGAGCAGAGCAGAGGGGCAGAATACCCCCTCTCACCCTGCTGGCCACACTGCTTTGGATGCAGCCCAGGACACGATTGGCCCTCTGGGCTGTGAGCACGCATTTCTGGCTCATGTCCAGTTTTTCGTTCACCAACACCACCAAGTCCTTTTCCTCAGGGCTGCTCTCTAGCACATCATCCCCCAGCCCATACTGGTAATAACAATTGCCCCAGTTCAGGTGCAGGACCTTGCTGAACCTCATTAGGTTCACACAGGCCCACTTGTCTAGCTTGTCCACGTCCATTTGGAAGACATCCCACCACTCTGGCATATCAGAAGCTCTAAAATTAACTTGCATCTTGTCTAAAACCACTGGAAGTAATTTGACATTTTAGAGTGAGGTGGTAATACCCCAACAATAGGGAATTCTGCATGAAAAATAGCTATCTGTAACTCTCCAAACTTGCCAGCAGTTATGTAGTTGATGGAGCACTGGAAACCAAGCATAATCAACTCCTTCAACCTGGTTTTGCTTATCGTGTTTCCCCAGACAAAGAAGATTCTGTAAAAAAAATATAAAGAATTAAAAAAAAAAAATCTCTAAAGATACAGCAACCATATTTCCAGTAAAGGAGTTTGGGGACAAAATTTAGAATAAATTTATTAGAAGCACATTCCAGACAAGACTAATTAAGAGTGTACAGGAAAGCATCAACTCTGTGCCAAGCTTACCAGAACAATGTAAAGGAACATAGCTCTGACCACAGACACTACAAACATCTATGCCAGGCACAGGAGACACTGATCAACAAATCCTTCACAAAGAGGAGAAAGATCTTTTCCTGCTACCTAAGATGAAGAAATAACATTCAAGTAGGAGTTATAAATGTTTTCCTTATTGGTATTCTGGATGCTAGAAAGACTATGGAGCTTCTGCTGCATCACCTCATCCATGAGCCTTTTGTCACTATGGTCTTTTCCTGGCTAAAACCCTCTGAGGCTCTTTGGCTCAGTATCACTGTAACCGACCTCCTCGTTCGAGTTCTGCCAGATGAAGCAAGAAAAGATAAGAGTGACATGGTTCGTGTTTTACAGTTATCCAAAAAAAAAAAAACCAACCCACAACCAAAAAAACAACTTGCTGAGATAGCTAGGAAGACACAGATGTGGAACTGCAAAGTGCTAACATCTCATTAAAACACAGTTCAATGAATTATACAGTTCCTTTCCTGTACCTCTTACTCATACAAAATTCACCAGTCAAGAGAGAAACCTCCTTGGAACAGAACAGGGAGAACCCCATCCCACATAATCATCCTCTAGAATTAATGCATTTCCCAAAACATCTCCTTTGTCACCTTCTCCGTTCCGGAGATTTGGCTTGTGACGGTGACACAAACCAGTGCTTCGCTCGTGATGCAGGCAGCATGGAAATGCTTCAGCCACAGCCATTAGCTCTCCCAACAGCAACACGAGAAATTCTTCTCCGGTCAGTTTTCGCTAATGCTATTCACAACCTCACAGATACTGAAGGAGGTGGCGAGACTCACCCCGATTTCATTTTGCATCTTCTGGGAAAGCCGCAAGTAAAAGCAGAGGTAGCTGCAGCTCCAACGGGTGCAACACAAACTGCACAGCTCACCTCCCAGCATGGCAGGGAGAGGCGAAGGGCACATTGTGGCCCAGGTTTGGCAGCACAAGAGGGTCTGCAATACCTCTGACATTTTCCAAAAAAATCAGACCTGCATCACAGAGCAACTGGGCTGTGACTGACAAGACAACAGCAAGTTCATTGCCGTCCTGGCAGGTTGCAGGCAGCTGGTTCTCCCCTGTCACGAAGGAAAGCTTAAATTATGCCTTTAAATTCAGATCAAGCCAACAAGTGCTTAGCAGTGTATTGGTCCCGGTCCCAACAATTCTTGTTTCCTTTTCTTTCCCTGATCTCAAATTCGCCAATAAGTATCACAATAGAATCTAATTAATGCTCACTAATGAGTAGGAGACCAATTGCTAATCCAAAAGAATTTGGTTATGTGCAAGTAAGCAAACAAGTTAATGTACCATAAACTGTGTTTTGTTCATTTATTTTGACAACTGTACTTTGTTTTTAATTATGATACTTCCTAGCAGACTAGTTTGCTTGTCTATTTTTCAGAAATACTGACACACTCATGTTATTATGCTTTTCCCTAATGCTACGGGTTTTTTTCCCAGGAAAACCCACAACAAAACAAAACCGCCCAAAAACACCTGATCTACCAAACACTGGCCACCCTCTGTCACTAGAAATAATGAAAAAGTAGTAAAAGACCTCGAGAAGCTTATGTGATGGATGGTGTCCATTTTCTGCTTCTGAATCTCCTTGTGGGAAAGGATCCACCAGTAGTGCTTTGTGGTGCTGGAGAAGTTTTAATTTCAAGCACCTTTCCACGGGGACTAATAGCTCCTTGCAGAACAGATTTGGTATAAACCTGTACTGCCAATTTTCTTTTCAAGCCAAATACGTCCACTTGGCTTCAAAGGGACGTCCCTATCTGTACACTAACACATTTCAACATTTTTCTCTGACTTAAAGGAGAAAATCGTCCAGTTTAAGTTTTTTAATAGTTTAAGCAGGTTCTCCATCAGTGGGAGTTTCCCCGGTGTTGCCCCTCATTGCACCACTGCTTCGAAGACTGATAACTTGCCACAAGTGGCATAAGCCAAGAATACACAAGGCCAACTGTAAAAACACACTGCACTTCTGTAAGTCCATAACAGGTTTTTTTTTGACTGTCAAACATGTTTTTAAAGGATACTTTCTTACTCTGTTTGTTTTGCCTTGCCGACTTTTGTTTGTTTGGTTTGGTTTTGTGTGGTTGGTTTTTTCCTTCCATAAAAAGCAGGCAAGCAGCTGACTCTGTCATCACCAGCTTTTAACAGGCCAGAGTAAACCCTGACCCTTCTCATGTTCAAAGCACAAATCTTTGCCTCTTTGGTGAGATGCAGATGAAAGCTTGCGGTAGACCAACTATTAACAATAGATGCTGTGTGCACTTTGCCAGGATTATTTGCCAGGCAGCAGGTAACCACAGGAGAACACCCCAACTCCAGGGCTTGGTTCCCATGCTGAGGCTGCGGTCTGGATTATGGAGCTACAAGCACATAATTTGGCACATGCAGCTTTGCTCGTTGAGTGAGATGTCATTGCCAGATGAAGGAAGGAGGTCACTTCAAGAAAAGCTGTCCTATGACAGCCTCTCAGACTAGTTTTTAAGGGGCAGTCAAATATCAAAGCCACCAGAGACTGCTCATTCCTAAAGCAAAGGCTACAAAGAGCCAAAACGGGTCATGACCTCTTGATCCTCAGGTCAAAGCAAGTTCCATCAGACCACAGCAAGTTTGGTTTGGTTACACAAATAAAAAAGAAGGTGGCTCACCCTGTTTGTTAGGAAGGGGTGAGTACTTTTAACGGTTTTCTGCCACAACCACCATTGAAAGCTCAAAGACTTGTCCAACCACCTGCATAAGTATGTTCATGACAGATGGGGAGAAATCCTATCAAGGCAAGAACTAAGAGATAAGACAATTAAAGTAACTAATAACTAAAAAAGGGAGTTAATTGGCAACACAATTCTCAGGCTGGAAGCAAGGTCAACCTCTACGAGAACACAAGTGGAAGACAGTTGGTCAGTAAATTTCCTTCTCAGACAGTTTTAAAATATGGAAATAAAACAAATCTGAGTAACTCAAAAGCCTAAGCAAACAACAGCTCTCAGCAACAAGATTAGTACAAGCAACCTTTTCAGTTGCTACCTCCTGCTTTCTTCAAGGTTTTCAGAATTGTGTAAGCAACACTGCAGCCTATTCCAAGTGGAAAGGAAGTATTTTTCTCTCTCTAATTGCTCTCCTTTTCCCCATCAGGCAAGTTCTTCCTTCTTCTGCACAGAGAGACTATCTCCACTTGGCCCATCCGTGGCTGCATCCCTCTATCAGCAGCCGGCAGCTAGGAAAGGACTGGTACATCCCTAACACAGCAGTACAGTAGCTACCTGGCAGCTGTCACAGCAGATTATCCTCTTAACTCTTCTCTAAGCTCAAACAAGAAAAGCTCTATCATCTCCTTCCTGCACATCTCGTTTTCCTTCCATGGATGTTTCTCTTCTGGACAGTGCTTCAGATTTCCAATACCCTACTTGCTCTGATACCTGCTGCTTATACCACTCATCCCTGCAGCAGTATTACCCACTGCTGCTGTGATCCTGGCCTGAGCCCCAGCTCTATGCTCAAGGAAAATCTTGTTGCTGAAGAGTTTCACGGTCCCACCCCACAGTCCCAGCCACCCTGTGCTGTTTAGAAAGAGGTATCTGACAGCTGTTATGGATGTCTGGGTATCAGATGCCCAGAACAGCGCAAGACCCTACTCCATCATGACTCGCTGTTTTTACAAAGAAGAAAAAAAAAAAGAAAACACACAAAAAAACAACACCCAGCTGCAGGCAATATAGAGTAACCTGCACAGCATCCAGCAGCAAAAGGATAAGGACTACCCACCAAAGCAGGCTTCTGACAAATCACAGCCCTACACACAAGTCTATCGGCTCCATTCATTGCTGTGCCAATGCAAAGGCTCACTGCACGGCACTGGTGCTCGAGGTACCACCACACTGTATTACAGAACAGTTACCCATGTTCTTCCCAGTAACCACAACATTGTTACTTCCTGTCACCCAGCCTAACAAGAGGCATCTCATTTAAGGAAGTAAGCAGTTCAGAGTAGCTGCCTCAGTTCCACTATTCACACTCAGCAAACAACCAGCACAGATAACCCAGCTATTTAGGATGCTATCTATGCTAGCATTCCATAGTCACCAAACCAGAAACATCCACTGCCCTTCAGCACGATGGCTCTTCCATCTTGCCCAAGCCACTCACCATCCGCAGAACCTGAGCATCCAGCTTCCAAGGAGGCCATCACAAGGCTCAGCCAACTTTTGGGGTTTTTTTCTCCCTTGTTTGCTCACATGAGCTCTCTTGTGCTGATTCCCAGGCAGCTCCAAAGCAATCCCCATGGCAGCTTCTTTTGCCAGGCTCACAAAACTCTTCCTCAGTCCCAGCTTTGAACTCATGTCTTTGTCTGCTACAGCTCCAGTCTGTTTGGGGTTTTTTGGTTGCTTCTCTGCATACCACATTCACCAGCTCCCTGGCAAGGTCTCTATCAGCCACCAGAAGCATATGGGAGCAGACTGAGGGTCTGGTAAGGAGCCTACAGTGTCCTACAGGACTACTGAGATCAAAGAACAGATATTTCACAAAATTAAAGTGGCAAAATTAAAGTGTTGAAAGCCACAGGCACTGCCGTGGCAGCACATGACAAAGAAGATCTCTGAACCTTTTTGAGGTGAAGGACCACTTTGCCTTGGAAGGAAAAAAAAAAAAATAAAATAAATCACAAATTATCACTGTTTTCAGCTATTATATGAGGACATAGATGAATAGTCATACTAAAAGTAAATTTTACCTTTGTAAGACCAACCGAGTCTTTAGCAGTTAGGCAGACCCGGTTTTAGTTTCACCACTACAGCCTGCCCAAAGCACAGGCAAAATTTCACCTCCCCGCTGCAGCTGAGAGACACCAACCCACCCCTGAGGGCAGGTCACCTTTGAGACAGCCCAGGCACAAATAAACAGCGCTGGCCTACAGGACAACAGATTACTTGAGCCTAGAGAGAAATGTGCCATTCGCAATTTTTGCCACCAGAACTGGGAACACATTTGATCCGAGAGCCTCAGGCAACTTCCTTCTCCTCTCTGCATCTCAGCTTGCCCATCCCTACAGCTTTGCAGAGGCTGACACACAGGAGCGAAAGACACTGCAGAAATGCAGAAAGTCACTGAGCAGAATGGAAAAACGTGGGCCAAACAGACACGATCGCCTCAGATTTTTCCAAAGATGGATATTTATCCATTCTAACGTTGTTTCAGGAGCACTAAGAAGCCTTAACTGTGATAAAGGTCCAAGCAGTTGCCAACTGAGTATTTTCTTTAATCACATTTGATGTTGTTCTTAAAGCACTCTGCCAGCTTCTGGAGTTATTTGATTACATACAAGTATTACTTCAAAGCAAACAAGCAAGGGATACATTTTATTTGTTTGTTTCAGTGTTTATAAGTGATATTTTCTTAGAATTTTCAGCGTGAAGGAAATTCACAGTACTTATGTTTGGGTCTAATTTTCATGAAAACTGAATAAGAACAGAAAAACCCCAGCTACCCAAATCCTTCCTACTCCCCAGTAATTAAGTTCCCATGAAGTGGGAAAGAAAAAAACAAACAAACAAACAACTTGCTAGTCAGCCAACTTTGTTTAGGATGTAATTCATAAATCAGCCATGTTCAGCTTGAATCAGCACAAACAGAGAAGTAGAAGCCTTGCAACAACTGTTCAGATACCTGAGAAATGACAGCCAGAAGCCAAAATCACATTTGGGGGGGGGGGGGGGGGCCCTTGGACTTTTTTCAAGCAAGTTTTTGAAAGAAATTCAACCTGAGCCATTATAAAGGCAGCATGGGAGAATGAGTCAGAGAGGGAGGAGACACACAAGCAGAGGAAGGCATTACTTGGTTGGAGGAATTCAACACACACCAGCATATGGCAGCGTATACCTGGGGGACTCAAACACAGAAGTGTCAGCACCAAGATGCTGCTGCTCCAGCCTGAGCCAGATACCTCAGGGGCTGTAGAGCTTGTCAACCAGAGAGGGTAAGATGTACACCAAGTCACACTGCTCATTCTTCCCCTCCTATTCATGTTCTATCTATGAGAATTAAAAAAAAAAAAAAAAAAAAGGGGGGCGGGGAAAAAGAGACAAAAGTTAATGTGTAATTCTGAGAACAGTAAGGGAAATTCAACAAGGGCAAGTGCAGAGTTTTGCACTTGAGAAAGAATAACCCCATGTGCCAGTATAGGTTGGGGACTGACCTGCTGGAGAGCAGCGCTGGGGAAAGGGACCTGAGGGTTGTAGTGGACAGCAGGATGACCATGAGCCAGCAATGTGCCCTCGTGGCCAAGAAGGCCAATGGCATCCTGGGGTGTGTTAGAAGAGGAGTAGAAAGTAAGTCGAGAGAGGTCCTCCTGCCCCTCTACTCTGCCCTGGTGAGGCCACATCTGGAATGTTGTGTCCAGTTCTGGGCCCCTCAGCTCAAGAAGGACAGGGAGCTGCTGGAGAGAGTCCAGCGCAGAGCCACAGAGATGGTGAAGGGAGTGGAACATCTCCCTTCTGAGGAAAGGCTGAAGGAGCTGGGTCTCTTTAGTTTGGAGAAGAGGAGGCTGAGGGGTGACCTCACTCATGTTTATAAATATGTCAAGGGGGAGTGTCAGGAGGACAGTGCCAGGTTCTTTTCAGTGATGTCCAATGACAGGACAAGGGGCAATGCGTGGAAGCTGGAACATAGGAAGTTCCACAAAAACATTAGAAAAAAGTTTTTCACTGTGAGGGTGACAGAGCCCTGGCACAGGCTGCCCAGGGAGGTTGTGGAGTCTCCTTCTTTGGAGACATTCAAAACCCCCCTGGACGTGTTCCTGTGTGACCTACTGCAGGTGATCCTGCTCTGGCAGGGGGCTGGACTAGATGATCTTTTGAGGTCCCTTCCAACCCCTGACATTCTGTGATTCTCTAACAGCTGAACTTTAGCAAGTCACCATCTCCTGTGGGTGTAAAGCTTGGTAAAGATAGGAAATCTGTGTAACTACAGGACTCTTGCTAGACACATGAGAAATTAGCATCCATCCACAAGTTTCTTGACATTAGCCTAGTTCTGAAGATTCTCCTAAATGTCTTACTCTGCAGGGCACCTCAGAAGAGCCATTGATCTAAGCAAAAGGAAAACTCCCATCCTTAAACACACCGCTGGTAACCTGTATTGAAATAGGCAGAATAGTTTGAGTCATTTCATCTCAAGGAGAGCAAGCTAGACTTAAGTATTTCAGCTAAATTCATATGGGCACCATTCTGGAGAGGTCATGGAAAACTCTGAAACAACTGCTCAGTGAGACAGGGAAACCACCACCAAAAAACCTTCAGTGTGTTAGCGGGAGCAATAATGCATTTTTGAAGTGCTACTATCAAATCAGCAGTATTGCTTCCTTGCTTTCTGTGCTAGACACCCAAATCCAAGGGAAATACTGCAGACTTAGAGAAGGCTCAGAGGACCATAACAACAATATTTTTGATGTGGAGATGCTTATTTGAAGGCAGGCTGAAGTCTGAATAGCAGACTTTAGAGACAAAATAAAAATGTAAAATTGTGACTAGCAGAGAAAAGTCATAACTTTAGCTTCTCTCCTCCTGGTCTCATAATAAAGGGGAATTCAATAAAAGCTACAAGTTATAGAACAGATAAAAATAAGACATTCTTAAAGTGCCTAACCAGGCTGCAGAACTTTAAGCCAGAAGGAGCTGTCAAGGCCAGAAAAGCAAGACTACTCCCTAAAGTAAATCAGATATATTTTTAAAATTAAAAACATTAAGAGATTTAGGAGCTCATAAAGAAAATTCTTCATACAAGGTATTTAACTTCTTGAATAATCCCTGAAAGGCAGTCAGAAACAAAGATAACTAACAACTGCCCAAATCAAAGCACCATGTCTCCTTTTACAAATGGTTCGTCATAGGAACTGCTGGAAGTAGGTACTTGATTAAAGGGACAAAAAGTCTGGCAGCCCCACAGTCAGCCTGTTTTTAAGCTTGATTTGGATACAACATAATTAGCCCTTGAAAATGGTGTTTTTCAGAAGAAATATTCACTAAGTTAACTCCTTTAAAAAAAAAAAAAATCACGTGAATATAAACTCAGACCAAAAAATCACCCGCACTACTGTATTTCCCATCTCCCTTCTGATGACATCAAAGAACCATAGGACCCACAAGACCAATGAGCTCTTCTTTTTTTAACACAGATCAGTTAATCACCGGAGCTGCTCAAGAGGGCACAAGAAATTGTAATTTTAAAAAACGTGTCCTTTAAACACATCCATTCTCCAGAAGCATAATTTATTTGCCATTTCCTGAACTGGCATTTTGTTTTAGCAGTCTTAAAACCTGCTAAATTCCTATAGAATTCATAATACCAAACAGTAGGTGCAATCAAGAACCATTTAAAAGAGAGTTACTTGCAGTGCAGGGGAAGCTACGAACCAACCCACGTAAAAAATTCTTAGGCTGGGTTTTTTTGTTCATTCGTTTTTATTTTGGGGGTTTTCTTATTAGCTACGCCAAACATCCAGCTACACAATCCATCTCCTATTTGCAATTGCTCAAAAAGAAGCTCACGCTGGACATGAGGAGAAGGTTCTTCACCGAGAGGGTGGTCAGTCACTGGAACAGGCTCCCCAGGGAAATGGTCACGGCACCAAGCCTGTCAGGGTTCCAGGAGCATCTGGGCAGAGCTCTCGGTCACATGGTTTAGTTTTAAGCAGCTCTGTGATGAGTAGGGAGTTGGAATTGATGATTCCTATGGGTCCCTCCCAACTCTAGATACTGTGATTCTCCATATTGCACCCTCCAGCACTATAAACCGACTCCCTCCCAACAGGAAACTTAACATCTCGCCCATAGCTGTTGGCTTCATCTGTGGAGGAGACACTGCAGCTCTGGTCCCAGATCACGCAGTTGTGTTCTGCAAGCCTTTGTTTCCATAAACACTTAAACCCTGTAAATCAACCTCCATTCCCAGCAGGTGACACCTGCTATCCCCTTTCTGCACCTTGTTCGCATCACCTACAGAGTTGTCTTCTCCACACAGCACCTACTTG
This sequence comes from Trogon surrucura, assembly GCA_020746105.1. Taxonomy (NCBI): domain Eukaryota; kingdom Metazoa; phylum Chordata; class Aves; order Trogoniformes; family Trogonidae; genus Trogon; species Trogon surrucura. The sequence goes on from CM036618.1 coordinate 9,306,428, forward strand.
AGGGCAAGCTCACCTTCTGCACCATCAGCGGGCTCTCCTGCTCGCTATGGGGAGCACTGGTTAGACAAGAAGTTGGAAACAGCTGGGTTTGATTTTATGTGAAAAATAAACCATGTGGATTTTCCTCTGTTCTGTTCAATGCTGGATGTCCTGAAGGCATCCAAGTTTCTTCCTCTCCCTCAGGCACATGCTGCCAACTCTTCTGAATATTGGTGGGCAGGCTGCCTCGAAGCACAAGAACACTAATAAAACAGTGACATTTTTTAGTTTTTTTGCTTTATTTTGAAATTCACAAAATGGAAAGACAGCCTTTTTCTGTTGAAAAAGATTTTTTCAAGCTAGGTGGCCACCTGGCTTCAATGCAACCATTTCTTCCCCCTTCCCCCTCCTCCTTAAAACAGTGTTTGACACCAGACTGAGCAAAGCATTCAAGTTAGCAAAAGGTGACAAGTAGTTGTTTTCAACATGAAAGACTTCTGCTGAAGCATATCAAAATACTAATTCAAATACTGGGTAATCTGTATATTTTAAGATTTCAGTCTGTTATGGGCTACTTCTGTCAAAAAAACCACTGTTGGCTACGTGGTCCTCTTAACCAAGCAAATAACTCCCAGGACTTTGCCGCAGACCTACACTCCAAAATGAAATTCTATTGAAATTAAGTATAGTTTTGCTTACATTTTGGAAGCCAAGGAATTGTTTTAACACAACAATAGCACCAATAAGTTAGCACCAAGATGCAAACAGCAGCCAGGTCAAATCCTTAAGTCGCTCCATAGGAAACCTAGATATGAGCTTGTTTTAGCTCAGAATTACACTGAGACCTCATATGGTCCTTGCTAATGAAATGAGAGGAAGCAGTAGTATCTATTCCCAGTGTAACAGCAGGGAAACCAGATTGCAAGGTTCTTCTGCTAATACGAGTTACTACAGAGTTGCGGGAGCTTTGCTCTGTTGCAATAATTGCAGATTTAACAGGCTTCTTCATCCTTCTCACCTTCAAATCCTCTCTCCCTCAGAACAGCTTCGTGCTGCCATCTACTTCTTTTTTTATCCTAACAGGGTTTGTTGGTTATTTTTCTTATCCTAACAAAGTTCTTCACAGACTAACTCACCCACTACACCAACACTGTCTCACTTGAGTCTTCATGGTTGAGTGCCCACAGTTATACTTACTCCAGCTCATCACCACAGGCAAAATGAAAAGCAAAGGAAACTAAACACAGACTCCTATCCAAAGTCCTTTTAATGCTAATTTACACTTGAGCCCTCAAATATTAATAAACAAACAAAAAAAGAGAAAACAACACAGAGAACCCTCAACTCTTAATCACAAGATATCTTTTACAACCCTTGCAGGTATTAAGCTAGTAAACTCAGAGACGACAGGGTGGCAAAGACATGTATGTTACCAAATCATCAGGACAGTTCTGGAAAGCAAATCTATTCTATGTTATTCGTAAGTCTCAGTCCTAGAGGATTAAAAAAATTCTCTTAGAAGTTGTTTATTTGCACAGACACTAACATTGCTGGAAAAAAAAAAAAACATTCCTGGCTAAAGGATCTATCATCTGAATAAAGAGGCTGAAAAACATTCAAGCATTTTACCAGGAGACTGCCTGCTGCTGATCAGGCAGGAGCTAGCCTTGATTAATTCTCCACTGCACTTTTTCACAGCACTTTTTTTTTTTTTCCCAAAGGTCTGAGCAATTGCTTCCACACAATTCCCCAGCGACTCTTAGTTGAGGGTCTTCACCCTATTTTGGGTAGTGCTGTTCAGACCGCAGCGCTGCTCCCACTTGTCTCCCATGAACTGCAGGAACAAGGGGAGCCACAGCATCTCCTGCCTCCCCACTAACCCCACAGCTCATCCACCCTCACTGCAAGTACGGGGTTGGACCAGATGATCTCTAGACGTCCCTTCCAATCCCACACATTCTATGAGTCTATGATCTCCCCAACCACTGTGCTCCAGAGAAACATGCTGTTGGCTTGTATCTCTGCTTCCCTTCATCCCAGACAAGCTCACTCTAACCTTAGTGGATTAGGGCGACATTCTCTAAGAAATCAAAGCTTCTATGTGCAGTTCATTCAGGGTGGAGTGATGTGAGGTCTGCAGGTCTCTGCTTGCTTACCTGAACAGTCTGGAGAACAAGAAAAAGAAAATTCCACATTTTATCATTGTCCATCCTCATGACATCACTAGCAAACAACAGATATGCTCAGAGTAATCCTCATCTTTATCCAGATGGCCAGAACCACAAGTCCTATCACTACACATATGATGGGTATCCAAATCTTTACTCAAATCATTCCCAGTGTGTCCTGCACACGTGCTGAGGGTCCTCCACAGGGAGGAAGGCTTTTACCACTACTCTACCTACATGTCACAGCACAGTTGCAGTTTGGTCTCATATGACCCCCGACGTCTGCTGAGGTTGCAAACAAGTCATGGGGGCTCTGGTGGAGTGAATATATTTGTCCACAGGGAACCAAAGGGAATTAATCACATTATATGTGCTGTACCAGGCTGAGGAAGGTCACACATCTGAACTGAGGCAGCCCAACCTTCAGCACAGATGTCGACTTTACAAGGAAGCACCCTGAGAAGGGGTGAAAGAAGGTATTTTCTTCAGAAGAGTATTTTTTTATTACTTTTTTTCCCTTCCTGAAGAGGCTTTGTTTCATAATGGAAGATGGATGGGAGAAGGAAAAAAAAAAACAACACAAAACACGCAACCAAAACACAGGGTTTTTTTTAAATAAAAATTAATTTCCTAGCTGTCATTCTTGGGTTTTGCATATCATGCCTTAGCATTAACTGCTGCCAAACGCAAGACGTCAGGTCCATCTGGCAGATGTACACTTCCCCAGCTGCCAAGTGTTGCCTTAAGATTCGGGGGTTTTGTTATTAATATAATTGCAAATTCCAGACTCCTGAATGAGTAGGGCTCCTGAACAGCAGCCTTTGCTTCCGAGTGCCCTGGAAAAGAGGGAGTAGAGGTACACTGCAATCATCCAGCGTATCTGCTGTGCTTGTTTGGCAGGGAGGCCAGTTTCCTGGTAACCGACGGCTATACCAGCTGTGGGAGAGCTTTAAAGAATTCTTTTTTTTCCTCCAGATTATCCTTAAGTAAAATTAGAAAGCACTTAGGAAGCAGAGGGGAAACCCAACCATTCAAGCCGACATCATTACTTATTTACATATAAATACAGCCAGGAAATAAGCATATGTATTTATATATAAACAAAAAAAAGCTATCTGTACAATGTTTCATACACTGCTTTTTCATCCAATATTTACTATTTTATTCATGACTTAAGAAAAAACTTTCTCCCCAAGAAATCGGTGATAAAATGCCCTCTGGTGGGCGTGACTGTGGACCTCTACAGCAACAGCCACCTCCTAAATCATCCAGACCCTTCGATACATTCTTGGGATTACTATTTTTAATGGAGTGAGACAAAGCACATATTTGCTTTCCAGAAGAAACAGATACACCCTGACTAGTGAGTCCATATTTTACTGCAAATAATCTCTGGAGAAAAATATAAGCTAGAAGTTTAAAAAAAAAAATAAACAAAAAGGAAAAGTCCTACTAAAGCATTCCATGATTCCTAAAAAAAATTTTAATGGTCAGTTTACCTCTTTAGGATACTTTTTCCCTCTCAAAAATAAGTAATTAGGAGAAATAGACACAGAAAGTGGCATTAAGTTTTGCTTTGCCTCAGCATAACAGAATCTTTGTAGGCTAAAAATGGAGAGAGGAGGGGTGGAGAAAGGCAGCATTTTCAGAGCTTATGAATCATTTTTGTCCTGTTAGAGCACAAGGCACAGTAGAAGGAGGCTCTAATTGTATAAACAAAACAACAACAAAAAAAACCCACACAATTGTCCTTGTCCCAGAAGAGTTTACTGCCTAAAAAGAAAAGGTCAAAATGGAAAAAACCCTCAAAAATGAAGTTAACAGGACAAGTTTCATCCTTAAGATGTTCAATAATTGTGGGTGGTGCTTTCATTAATCTGAAATAAGACTAAAAAGAAAATCAGGGAGGACTGAAGGCTTAGATACAGTGACAGAAGAGGCAATTCAATGCCTTGGGGGCAGAGCACTTGCACATCTACTTTGAGAATATATATATATATGTAAAACAGACTGCTTTGACAACACAGCCAAACTGGAATAAATGGAGAGTCAGATCGGACTACACAAGGCTGGCCCCAGCATGGCCAAAAGATGCATTTACACACAGAGTTGAAGCTGACCCCACACAGTTTCCAGGGATTTATTTTTTGTGCGTGCAAAAGAGAAGCTCCAGAACCACAACTAAATAAAGATTAGCACTCCCATACCAAATAAGATAAAACACTCCCATCACAGGAAGGACAATGGGAGAACTCCATCGCTTCCCTGAGCTCCTCGGGAAGCCTTTGTGCTTCTATTTCATACGTGATATGGCACTTTCTCTGTTCACCCAGATGGTTAGAAATTTTCCAGCTTCCACAGCACAATTTGCTGTTAATTGCTGCTTTGTGCTACGAATATTTGCGAGTTTGATCTACCCGTGGAACGTGAAGCAATTCCATCTTTTTAAAGATGGTCTGAGCAACAAAACCCAGCCTGTGAAGTTGTTCTTGAGTATAAACAATGACAGGATTTAATATTCACCTCCTCCTTTTCTACCCTCAGAAAGAGAAACAAAATTGTCAACAACAAAAGAAAAAACCAAACACAAAACCCCCAAACTCATTTATTGGGAATACGCCCTTTTACTAAGGAACGCACTGTGCAGAGCTCCGTCCCTCTCTAGTGGCAGCCGGGTCACACACCAATCGGTAAAGCCTGCTCAGATGGCTTTTAGCTCAAAGATGAGAAACTTTTAAGACTCAAAAGATCCCCCGTTTATTCCTCTTTGCCGACAGCCCACCAGGAGATTGAGAGTTACATTTACAATTTCCTCTGAAGACCGAGGCGAAGGGTTTCCCCGAGCGACGCTGTCACTTGGTGCAGTGGATGAGCTCCATCACTGCTTCACCATCATTACTCTTGCAAGCACCTCTGGACACCGCGTTGATTGCGCCCACGGTGAAACATATTTCTCTTATTGGATACAAGCCAGGATCAAACAGCGCGTTTGTGGCACGTAATGGTTATAGACACCATGCCCATGGTCCTAAATTTATGCCTAAAAGTTACATATTATCTAGGTACGACTAGTACTAATGACATTTCCTGGCTCTTATCCTGAGGGTTAATCTTCTCAAAAGCAGCTTCGCTGCCAGAGTAGCGAAGAGTACAGGTGTGACACTGTTTTCCTCCCCCCTTAAAACAAATGCATGAAATAATTACAATGTATTTTTTAAAATAAATAGAAAAAAAAATGCTACTGTGCCTGACAAGCAAGAAGAAGACAAAAAAAAAAAAGCACACACACCTTTTTGTGGTTTATTTTTTGTATCTTTCAATGTCTTAATCAAGAAGATGGGCCAAGGGTATACAGTTCCAACTGTTGTTAAATTCATAATCTTTTTATACGAAAATAAGGGGTTTGTAATTTTGGGGGTTTCTAGCGTAAAACTATCCTCTTAAACTCTAGAAGTGGCTATAATAAAATTCAAGAGTTTACATATCTACTCAAAATCAAGAACTGATACATTCTAATTTTACAAGGTAATATTTAGACAGGGGAAGACCTACAATCTTCTGTCACAGGCAATGTCATTTTAGTGTGTACCTGGCGGAAATCTGAGTCTGTTCGTGTTTTTCTAAAGATTAACAGCTGCATGATGAAAAGCATAACCTGAAAAGAGGAAGGAAAGGGTTAACCAGGACTTCCACTCAGATTACAGGCAGGGAAAGTTTAACCAGCCCATTGGCTTCTCCAAATGAGAAGTACAGGAGGTACCTAATGCCCTGATTAACCATCACCTCGAGCAGTAGGAGCCTGGGCTCCAGCTGCACCTGTATTTCTATCATAAATTAAAGCTTCTTACCCTGACCCAACCAGGTGTCAATCTTGATCTCCAGCCTAGGCCACCTCAACTCTGCCATCACAAAACTACAGCTGCATAAAGTTCTTCGAACAACAAAGCCAGCACAGCACAGTATTTTGGGTTTAGGTTGAGGTTTTTTGTTTGGTTTTTTTCCACTTGTATTATTCTTGAAATGCAATACTTCAATAACTTGCTGTTGCAACCACAAGATTTGTCTAAGAACAGTTTTTCAGAAGGCCTGAAGGATGCTGCTGTGAACTGTTCAAGTGTGATATTGAAACAGTGAGTTTGAGGAAAACTTGCTGCAATTTATCTTTTAGCTTGAGGATCCTCTCCCCACACACACAAATGGGCTTTCAAATTTTTCTTTCTGAGACAGAGGAAAAATAAACAAACCAAAATAAAGAGTATTATGGCAGCAAGTGAACCACAATTCTCTTCATCTTTGGCTCCATTTCTGTATTCAAGTACCACTTGTAAAATCAGTCCTGTATTTTAGAGACTTCAGGCAAGCTTTTTTGTTCCCTTAATTCCTATACCATTTCTATGCTCTATTTTTCTTCCTATAAATAACAACTCAAATATCAGCCACAACTTCCCACTGCCTTTTAGTTCATAGAGAGATAAGGTTGCAATGTTGCAGAACTAGAACTGCCCAGAAGTTTAATCATAAAATTACATACTTTTCTTCCAAAAAAGAAAAATGTACTAGAAAATAGGCTTTACCTTGGGGATTTGATAATCTTGAACAGGCAGTACATTTATCTAAGATTTCTGAGGTACCAAACACAACTTCATTTAACTCCACAGATTTGGGCCAAGGACAAATTTGGCCCATATTATGTAACACAGAACTGTGAGGGTAAAGAAGTTTAAAAAAAAAAAAAAAAAAGGTATTGAAGCACCAGGACTACAAACAGGGGACAAGAAAATATGCCTAATCCTCAACCAGCCACCCCCTCTTATGCAGTTGCTGTCACCTACCGAGATTTGCAGACTCTTTCTTTGACCTTAAGACCTTCACAGTTGAATTTCACAAGAGATTTGTTCCTCAGGGTACAGAAGCTCTGTGCAACACCAGATACACACTGGAACATATCAGCTCCACAGGTGTTAACGAGACCAGGATTTGGTCCACAGTTCAGCAGCTCTTGTGACAATTCACACATCAAGGTCAACCGAGAAGTTCCCCACTCAGCCCTATCCCACACTCTCAGGCGCTACAGGCAGCTTTTAATCAAATCTCATTACGTTTGTTTGTAGTCCCAAGGCTCAGACTTCAGAAAGCAGGAGGGTGATTTATACTTTCAGACTTATACGAAAAAATAAGAAAGTGACAGCAGACAGCTGAAGTCCCATGACTTCTGAATCCGAGATCGGGCATTCCATCCACCCCACAGAAAATCCAGACTAGCATCAGCATAAATGAGATGAGAGTTAACTCACAAAAGATCAAATCCAACTTTCATTTATGTCTATGTAACATTGATTTCTGTTAACTACATGTGTGTAACCACCAGCAACATTTGATCTGAAGCCTAGTACCTTGATGTCCAGCTATTGTAAAACAGAAGCAAAAAGCTCGCTACAAACATCTGACTGATGTTGCCTGCAAGCGGGGCACTGCAGAAAGCTGCACCGGCAATTCAAATGGACGGAATTAACATGGGACGTGGCAAACCTCGCCATTAGAAGTAATTGCACAAATATTTGGAGTGTTCTTTAAATAAAATAAAATAAAAGAGACATGGGGGAAAGGCAACACAAAGCCACAGACCAAGAAATAAGCTACAACATGCAAACACATGCAAGTGTCTCCCAAGTTAATTCTCCTCTTAATGGAATATCGATTGGTATGCTCGATGTTTAGGAATGTGAAATAAAGCAGGAGAGAGAAGGAAAGGAAGACACACTCAGAACAGTGAGTTTTGTTTAAATTATGTACTTTCCTCATATGATCGGCCAAAAATAGCATAATGAAGAGGGCAGTGCAGGATATTTAACATTTTGCCTTGCATTTTATTAGCAAATCCACCAGACATGACATGGAAGTGTTTAATGCACATTTTTTTTACCCTTCTCCTAAAGGAGCAAAGTACAGCTTTTCTCATAACCTCTCACTGCACAATATCCTTACTGTATCTGGCATTTCTCTATTCCAAAGAGGACAGACTGCAAAGTATCCACGGTAGTATCTAGGCTTTTAGATGTAATCTATCAAGCTGTTTGTGAAATTGGGGGAGAGCTCACTGGGTAGAAAGCCAAGCAGTCCACAGTCATGATGGAGAACATCTGGATAAGCTTTGTTGCATCTATTTCTGTCCTGAAGTGAGGAGGGAAGATGAGGAAGAGAAGTTGCATCTTTGGAGCAGTTACTCATATGAATCTCCCATTTCTTAAGAGGAACTCTTAAAATGTAACTCGTGTCACGTAATCAAGCAGCCACTTACTCCTGCCTTCCCAAAATCTCTACCTATTCCAGGGACTACTACCACCTGTAAAATTTTTATTCCTATTATAAAATTTTTATTCCTTTCCTCCTGATATAACCCTTATAGGCTCCAATATATTTTTCTAAAACAAGCCATGCAAAAAAGTGCAGGGTGGAAAGGGGGGTGGGACAAAAAACAAACAAACAAAAAAACCCCCCACACATAAAAAGACTACAAAACCACCAAACCAAAAGAACCAACTTCCATCGTCATCCGAGCTCCCAACCTTGATACTCCAGGCAACAACAGCATTAGGCTCAACAGCTCTGCTGACCCATCCTGCTACCAATACATCAAGGATATATTTAAGAACATACGTACTGTCAAGGAGCTGCTTCATTGTCTATACATTAATGCATCTGAATTAGTTTCTACACGTTTTTTTATGCTTTACCCTTCATTCCAAAACAGAAGAAATTTCCTACAGAATCAGCAACTCCTCCCCTGTCTTCCCAAACTTTATGAAGGGGTAAGGAGTAAGCTCAAAAAAAGATACTGCTAAGTTTAGTTATTCTGTAGCATTTCATACAGTTTCAAGAGCATTTTTCAGACATTTATATATCCGACAACATTTTGTAATATAAAGTGTTCCAACTTGGCTTTGTTCCACTCTTGGCAAGCAAGAGACAATAAAAATCAAGAGAAAGTTAAAAATGAAGTTTTTGAAGTATACAATATGTTAGGAATCATTTAATGAATTCAGGTGTTCAACAAGCTACAAGTGCACCAAAATTTGCAATACATATGTATTTCAAAGCACAGGTAAACACAGCTGCATCCACTTTAAAGTTACTCCATGTTATGTGATTATTACGATGAACTTTCTGAACTCTTCTGCCTCTTTTCTTTTGATCTGAGATTTACCTGTGGCTGGAAAAACTAACGGCATTTAAAATTCTTCTCCCTCTAATTAAGGGAAACAGCATGTTTAAGCCTCAGACTGAGAGGAGAAACTTTTCTTTGAGCACTTAGAGCACGCTGGGATCTGCAAATTCATAAGCATTGCTTTTGCGGACCAGAAAAACAAAATCCTACAACAAGGTCTGACAAAGCATATCTCAGAGCAGAATTATCCAATTTAAATATTAATTACTCATCAGCATGGACTTTTAAGAAGTGTCTGAAACAAAAGCTCTTCAGTCACACTTTAAATCCAGGATTTCTGCTGTCTGCATTGTCACGCAGATCATGGGGTGAGATTCTTGGTTTAGGGTTGGTGGGGGATTTTTTGTTTTATAAATTTAAAAAAGAGTGATAGGGAGTCTCTCATAGTTCAAGAATGTCTGGAAGTATGAATAAAGTCCAGCTCAACAAATTAGGCATATCTTGAGTTCGAGATCTGCTACAAGACACCGTTATTATCTCAGCTACGTCCGCAACAACTTGAGAGATTGTGCACAATATCTCTCAACTACACCGACAGTCCAAAACACTCTCCTACCCACCCGCACACCTAAGAGTTCTCAGTTGACAGCAACGTTGCAGAGGAATTGTATCTGTGTCAGATTTCCTTAAAAACTGCTGCGCTGAATGAGTTCCAAAACACGCCCCTAGAAATAATCTAATTTTCTCAATCAAATTGCTTATTACCCGTGTTTGTGTAGAGTTCAGTCCAAAAACTGGAGACAAGCCCAAGAACTGTGCATTCACATCTCCCAGTGAACCAGACCAAATCTGAACAGAAGTCCTAGCACTTAATATCTACCATGTATCGTACAGCACATTGTAATGGATGGTCGGGAATTAGAAAAACAAAACCACGAGATACTACAAAAGGCATGCTGAATTCATTTTAAAACAAGTCTGTTTTCGTCTGTAGTTCAAGCTGACCGCTAAGTGAATGAGTATTACTATTGCACGCCAGCACTATAAACTACCTGAAGTTTGAGACCACCAAAAAACCTAAGTGTTTCTCTGATGTTAATGCCAATTATGGCAAAAACCCAAGCTAAGGATAGTTGAAAACCTAGACCTAAGCATCGCAGATGAGAAAGAGAAAAAAACAGAACAAAAAAAAAAAAAAGGCAGGACATAAAAATTACAGAAAATGGTCCAATGTTCCAGATATTCTAATCCACAACATAAAATTATTTATGGAAGAGTGTGACTCTGCATTCAGATACTGTCATTTACCAGATGGTCAAGACAGCACAGAGGTAATGAGCTGCACAACAGCAGCACCAGGAAAGCTTCTTGGGGCATCTCTTGTACCAGGTCTGTTCAGTTTCGGTTTAAGCAGAACAGGTAAACAGCAGATATTCACACCCTGTGAAGTGCACTGGCTTTTAAAAGCTGACAGAAAGGCGTTCCCATAAGAGATTTCTAATCTATCTCCTTTTAATCTCTCCCTTTATAGCTGAGGAAGAGTTCTTTGTACTTCTGGTAACAAAGGGAACACAGAAGTGACAGAAGGACGTCAAAGCTGTTTACGTTTCATACAGCCTCGCACTTGGAGTTGCTGTTGGCAGGTTACTTCTTGAAAAGAGTCTTCAGTCTCTGCAGAGGAGCTTCATCTTCCTACAAGTAACTTTATAAAAGAGTTAACCACATAGAGGGATGCTAAAACCCTTCCCCACATTAAGCTAACAAAAAATCAGAAGAGGAATTTTAAAAAAAAAAAGACAAAGGGTTAATGTAATAATTTCAAGTACCCACAAGTATATTCAAGGCAACGTTACCTAATTTGTATGTTTATGGGCTTTAAGATATAGGTATTTATACGGCATTTGTCCTGTGGAGAGATGAGAACATTAAGAAAGTTATTAGATACACAAATAAATCACAGAACCTAATGATACTGTGTCGTATTTAAGGTTATTGAATCAAAACAGTGCGAGGTCAAATATTGCAAAATGGAAGATATGGAGGAGGAAAAAAAAAATTAAAAAAAAAAAAAAGCTGAAGGACCAAATAAGTCACTAACCGGTGCTGAGATTTTAGCAAGCTAAAAGCCTCAATTACAGCACAGAGAATTAATGATCTGAAAACACTGCAGACCTCTGAGGTGCACTATGAAGTGGATGCTCTGCAAACAGAGCAGCTCCAGGATCAGGCCCTCAGGTGTGTGGGCTCCCTGGTTCTGCAGCCCAGGGCAGCAAACCCAAGTGCAGCGGCAGAGTTAGCAGACAAGTCACTGCAAGAACCTGAGTAATGCTATGCTCAACCTAAAGAAGGGATGTTAAAAAAATAATTAACAAAAAAAAAAAACCCAACACGTTAAAGAGACCCCAAAACACAGAATCGCAGAAAGTCAGAGGTTGGAAAGGACCTTGAAAGACTCCCTGCCAGAGCAGGATCACCTAGAGTAGGTCATGCAAAACCTAGAAGCGCAGCAAAAAACGTCCAGATTGGTTGTTACAAAACTAAATCCCACAACAAGGTTAAAATGGAAGGGATGGGGGTTAAATGAGGCAGGACAGATTGGAATTTCTCTCTCCATTTATAGGTCAAGGGGTACTTTTTCACCCTCTAAAGCTGTGTGTGAGTTACCACCACAGCTCACAGAAGAGGGGGGAAAAGAAAAAAAAAGTAGAATATGTGTTAATTTCTTCCCCTCCCCTGATTTCCCCACCCTCCCTCTGCCGTGCTTCATTAGAACTGGGTCCATTGGTTTTCGGAACTAAATTAAAAGGTCAGGAGAACAAGTAGTCGTGGACAAGACCGAATTGCAGATGAGCGTGGAGAAGCAGAGAAGCAGCCTTGGGACGAGCGCCAACAACTGCGAACAGCGAAGGGCCCGACTCCGGTGGCTGTTAGCGCAGCGCCGACCTGGAGCCACTCCAGCGGATCCCAACCTGCGAGAAGGACACACGGCAGCGGAGCGGTGTCGCCGGCAAGAAGAGAGCGGCAAACCTGAGGATAACGAACACTCCTCGCAAAAACAGGTACGAGGAGCGATAGCTCCAGATACGGTGCAGAGTACACCCAACAAATCGCATCTAGTTCCTAGATCTGTGCCTTCCTCTCCCTGCGTTGAGAGGATTTCCAGTCGATATACACACTATATGTTTTTATTACTGTTTGAAGACGAGCGGCAAGCCTGGCAGCCTGCTAATCTGGAAGAAGAGACAAATCAGAGGTGGTTACTTTCCTCCCTCCAGATTTCTGCTTCGAAAAAACAGGATGAACGAGAAAGGGTTTTGTTGCTCCTGCACACCACCACTTTTTGTTTCGTTTCAGCAAGACTTTGACAAAATCTAATTCACTATGCCGCGTACCTAATATATTGGGTGCTTGAAGTATGACGGCCACTCGTTATAAACGTAATTAAAAAGTGACAAAACTAGATTCCCCCTCCCCAGCATGCAGATGAAAACCAGTAACCCTGCCTCTATTTGTAACCATGACAACTATAGAATATTTTATTTCAGTAATATAATTCACACTGAATGTTTGCTCATAGGTTTTGTTGTTAAGGGAAAGGTTGACACACTGTGCACGCATTTCATAAGCTACCGGAGACAACAAACACAGGCAAGTCCAGCAGTTTTCAACGCTGAGAACCCGGTACGGATTTCAGAGTTCATTTAAGACCCTCTACAGGCAGCTAAAAGAACATGAACAAAAACTCACCCAAATTAAGTGTTACCGGTCACTACTTGAAAGACAACTTGGTATGACTAGATGTTTTTTGACTTTTAAATAAGTCACAGAGACACACTTATTTTTGAAGAGGCAGCAACTCAAACATCAAACTTTCATTTTTCAGTTAAAATACCATAGGCATTATTCCATTTCTACTAGGAAGTATCAAAATAGATGTCATGGGTAAAGATATCTATATGAAACGAGGCAATGAAAGACGCAGTTTACATTCGCTGGCTAAGGCTTATTCTGGATGGGTCACTAAATTACTTGCATAGCTCCCATATTTCATCTTCAATTTAAGACACCTTCCATAAATACACACAAGGAGGACAGGTTATAAGAACACACACACAAAAAAAATAACCCTGTACATTATTCAGAGAGGATTAAATAACCTCCTGAGCAGAAGTAAAGTTTGACGCAGATAAATGTCAGTATAAAATATGGCTGTACTTTATTTTTCTCCACACAGGGAAAAAAATAAAGCCATTAGCAGTTTAAACTGGAACACAACAATAATAAAAAGAAAAGCACACTGTTGCTTTGGCTTGGAGGAGAGGCAAAAAAAAGCAGCTTGCTGGGATATTATTCCTTCTCTCACACAGATCATCAGATCTATCAAGAAGTATTTAAAGTTTCAGTAGATTGCTAATTATAAGAGACAGCAATACTGTTATCTGCAGTCACCTTAAAGCTACAGTAGTTTGGTTTTTAAGTACCTCAAAACTGACCTCAAAACGATCGCCCAATAAACACATTTAAATCAGTGCAAGAGACTCACATGTGCCTACACATACACACTTGCTCAGCTGTTTTAAAGAGATATCAGGGAAAAAAGAAAGTTTCTTCATTTATCAGAAATATGCACTATATAATCCTCCGTAAAAAGAAATAAGCTTGCCACAAACACGCATGCCTTCTTCCTTCATTGATGGAAAAGTGATTAAATTCCCCTTAATCTAGTTACCAGAACACTGCATTTTTTTTCTAAACAGTTTTCATATACAATAAACAAAAGATAAGAAGCAGCCAACTCCATAATTATTGGGGGGGGAGGGGGGAGGAGAAAGATAAACCCATCTCCGGCATTCTAGGAATATTTTCAGTTTAGAAATAAAGCCAGAAAGGGAAAAAAATAAGAATCTCAGAGACTACGAGCACACACTATTTATGGAGTGTATGAAAACCATCACCATCCATCCATCCATCCCCAGAACTCCCTTCCTCCAGACCTTTCTCCACCCTCCAGGGAGGCAACAGAACCTGAACCCAAGATCCCAGGCACCACAGACCCGCATCCTCACACGACAAGAACAGCTAGTCACATCCACTCAATGTCAGAAAAATAAATAATAATTTTTTTTAAAAAAGTGGCTCTTCTCTCCCAACATAAGCAAGACCTTCCAAAAACAGGTACCCAGGGGATGCGCCTCTGTGCTCCTAATGGCACCAGAAAGCACTTCGGCTCCAAGATAAGTTAAAGGAAAGCAAACAAACAAACAAAAAAAAATAGGGGGAAAAAAAAAGCATCAATAAAAAGCCCCAGGAGCAGCCAAACGAAACCTCACACCGGCGAGGAATGTCATACGCCGCGGCAAGGCACGGCGTGGGAAACGCGGCACGAAGAGCTTTCGGAAAACACATCTATGGATTTCAGCAATATCGTGCCGCGAAGTTGCTCGTCCGCATCACGCGTGGGGAGGGCGAGAAAAAAGGAAGGGGGGGAGGAAGGGAACGGAGCTGTATTCCAGGCACAGGGAGACGCGGGGCTGGCAGAGGCATTTGGGAAGGGAGGGAGGGAGGCTGCCTGCCGGGCTGCGCGCCGAGCCGTTCCCCGGCTGTTTCGGAGGCGGCTCCGGGTACGGGCCCGGGGGTGGGAAGGAGGGGATCCACCGGGACAGGGGTCGGGGTCCACGGGGACACATGCAGCTCCCTCCTCGGGGGTGCTGGGAGGCGGGGGTCTGCGCTGCCGACCCGGCTCCCCGCCGCAGCGCGGGCAAGCGCCTGAAGTTGTGGGTGCGCGGCGGGGGCGGGGACCCCGACACACAGAACAAAAATAAAAAAATCCACCCAAATCGAAAAGAATCGTCATAATAACATCATTCTCCCCCGCCGGCTCCCCGCGCAGCACCCCCCCAGGCGGCAGGAGGCACGCAGGAAGTTTTTAATGCGGGCAGCGAGCGCAGGCGCAGCCGCCAGCCCGGCGATGCCCGGCGCGGCAGCTCCGCGGGCGGGCGCGCAGCCTCCGCCGCTCCGCTTACCTCCCTCCGCGGGGGCGCAGGCGGCCCGGGGCTCCTCAAGCGGCGGGAGGATGCGCGGCTACGGCGGGAGGCGACGACGGTTTGTGCATCGCAGCCTCCGCCGCTAACGCAGAGCCCGGCGCGGCTGCGAGCGCCGGCAACCGCGCTGGAGGCCGGGCGGGGAGGCTCGGCGCGGAGGCTGCTGCGGAGCCGCGATCATGCTCCCCGTCTGGCCGCCTTCCCCCTCACCTACTGCCCGCTTTAGCCGGGGAGGGAGGCGGCCTGAGAGCCGGGCCGAGGGGCGGGACGGGCCAATCGCCGCGGCGGCGGGAGGCGGCGGAGCCCGCACCGCTCCTCCCCGCACGCCGCGGACGACACGCCCCGCGGGACACCGACCCGGCCCCGCCGCCGCCGGGCGCTCCCGGGGGCCGCGGAGCGAGGGGGCGGCGGTGGGGGCACGGCTCCGCGCTCCGCGGATGCGGAGCGCGGAGCCGTGCCCCCACCGCCGCCCCCTCCAGCCTCCGCGGTGCGTGTGTAAAACCGAAAAGGTCATCGCTCTCCCGGCTGTCTTCAAAAAGTAGCGTGTAGTTTGAAACCACCAAAAAAAAAAATAAAATATTACCCCGCTTTATTAAATCCTCTTTCCCCAGGGCTGTGCCTCTGGGAAGTCCGCGGGAGCGTTGGGTGTGATTCCATCCTGACGCACTTTTATTATTATGATTATCATCATTATTGTTATTATCCTACTCTTTTTTTTTTTTTTTAATACCCATCACTAGAGATTTTCCGCGTGGAAATCTGCGTCCGCCTCTCCGCTCCGCGCAACCTTTTATCGGTGCGTGCTGCTCCTGTAGAGCTCTTCCCCGTGCGTGCACAAGCCATCGTTTTCCACGCAGAGCCCTTTTGTCTTTTATGTTTCCCGTAAGCACAAAAATAAGCTTAATCGAGTTCTTTTTCTCCTTGCTTTGCCAGTTTTTTTTAAAAATAAATAAATAAAACAACGCGGCGTGGAGAAATATGTGCTCTAACGCGTTGAAAGTGAGGCAGTTGTGCCAAATGACAAGCTGAGCGGAGCGAAGGGGAGGGAGGGGAAAGCGCACGACCCGCAGAAATAGGCAAATGCGTGTTTTCATTGAAAAAGGGGCCCGCGCTGCCCGATGCCTGGGAGGAAGCAGGAACCTCCCAAACAAATGAAAATACGTTATTGCAGGGGACTGAAACATTTCTAAAACCAGCCGTCGTCATTAATATTAGAATGCTTTTAGCATAATATGGCCTCGCTCTGGAAGAGGAAGGCACCGTGCGTTTTCGCACTTAATGTGTCGTGGATTAACATCGAAACCTCCAGTCCTGTACATCGCAGTGGAGTGTGAGGGTCAGAAGTTCAGAACTGTTTAAATCTGAATTATTTAGCAAGCGCATACACGACATACTCTTCTGATTTCTGGGCGGGTTTTGTTTTTGTTTTGGAGGTTTTTTCCCTCCCCTTATTCTCTCCCTTTTAAACACGAGAGCCCTGTTTGGTGTTGTTTGCCCTGGCGCGGTGTTATTTGCCCGTCATATATAGTTGACCCAGAATCTGACGAAGCCGATGAGAAGAAGTCTCAATGGGACTGTTGACCTAACAAGTAGCATGTCAGTCTCCCGGTGGCATTTGAATGTTCTCACAGCGAATGCTTGAAGACAGGAGAGAGCATAAAGCAGAGATTCTTTGGAATCCTTAATTAGACACAGTGAATTTGGAGTACTGGCTTCTGCTGCTCTTCTCTAGTGCCTAGTACTTTGTTTCGTGACCTTGAGGTTAAGGATACCAACCAGCCCTGTTTATTTTTAATAAAATCTTACGGTTATATGAGACAGTTCTAGGTTTTATTTATTTTTGGCATAAGTGCTTCCATCTTATCTGCCTCACAGGTTTATAGTAAGGATTTAGCTAATATTTGGACAGCACTTTTAAGCTATGAAGCTCTATAGGTCTATTATACTGACCATTTTGTGCGCTTTCCGTTTTACGAAGGTACTTCCGTACTCTTGCACTTCAGGAGGATAGAGTTCAAATCTTGACCTTAGTTTTCCCTTCAATTTTTGTTAAATACCTGATTTACAAATGCTGACATAGGGTCAGATTCTGATTTCACTTACAGGTAATGAATTTCAAAGAATTTCTTGATCCTCAGTGACTTTATTCCATATATAAAACCGTTTAACTCAGGATGTGAGCCACGATTTCATATTCATGAATAATAAGCATATGATTACATTAAATATAATACCCTACATTAATTTTATTGCTTCAATTTTCTTATTTTAGTAACTTCAGTAATTTAAGAAGAAACTGCTTGATTTTTATTTTTTTTTAATTCCTCTTTATTATTTTCTCACTTTGTTTCTGAGAGAAAGGCACCTAGAAGGTGGCTTTGTAGAGAGGGGCAGGCAGCTGAAAAATAATTCAAGGGCATCCTGCTCATGGTCCAGCGGAGTCACAACGTGCAAGAAGTTTTCTGAAAAGTAAGGTTAATACCTGGGCCTGGAGAAATTCCTCTGTGCTTGGCACGCTATTCCTGGCACTGGGAATGATGCACTGCCACTCACATCGTTTCTCAGCATTCGGGCAAGCCCACTCTCTCATTTAATTCATGTTTTAAAGGAGGTAAACCGATGTCAAAGGGATAGCACTGAAAATAAGGGTCTTTAAAACACTAGTGAAACCAAACCCGCAGAAAAAAACCAAATATTCTGTGGTGAGGATTTTATCTGGATGGGTGAGGGGGAATTTTTTAAAAGAACCTGTTACAAGGTTGTACTTGACAGGCTTGTTTGTGAGAATCCTGGTTTCGGGTTAGGCAGCTGGAAGCCTGCAAGACTTTGGTGGCCAGTAAAGCTTCCTCCCCTGAAAGAGCAGATTTCCTCTTTGAGCAATAGAGCATTATGTATTAGAATGAGAATAATACAGCTTCTCATGTCTTTACTGATCGTATCAAAACTAATGGCGCCTTGAATTGTCAGAGCATCAAGTCCATCTTCTGATAAAATATTAGAAGACGCACAGATCTATTCATCTTATTGGAGATTTCATTGTAGTTGGCAAAAATATTTGCTGGCAATGCTGTTAGATTAACTTAGGGCATATTGCAGGGACCAACATAGTAATCGGGCACGAGGGTTTTGCAAAGGGGTTCCCCTAAATATTTTCCCCTTACTTTGTCTTCCAAGTTTGGGTGTGCTTCAGGGAGTGAAATTCTTATTTACTTAAAGGGATTTAAAATATAATTCTTTAAATTGTTGCTAAATGTTTACTTTTGATGCAGCTTGAGCCATTTCAAAGGTAATGAAATTTCATCTCCAAAATTGTTGTATGAGGTTTTTCTAATCTTTAGCCAAAGAGGAATGTCTGCTACCCAGACTTTAACCGCAAGGTTTGACTCCTGCTTTCAGCTAGTGAAGATCTCCTTGATTACAGGTTTACAACTCGGATATTAATGTCAATGGTTTCATTTTCGGATGCCTGAAAATAGTAATAGAGTGACAGAATATCTAGAAAACACAGTAATAGGTATTTAGTAGATTTACATGGTTTAAGGTTTCTGAAAAGTCAGTGGAAATCAGGAAGATGTCTCAGGTTTTTTTCCTTCATGTATTTTTATTTATTTGAGGTATAAAGACTGTTAGCTGGAAGTTTTAGCATTCACCTGTATATATCTGTTACAAATATCCTTAGTGTTCAGCGGAAGGATAATCCCCAGAGGAAACTGGAAGCAACATTTAAAGTAATTTTCAAGTGTGTAGCTTGAGTTAATTGCCAAACTATAAATATAAAATGGATTAAAACTGCTAAAAACTGCTAATTTGTGGAATTCAGTGAAAAATGTGGTTGACTTCTGCGGACACACGATGTTTAATGAAATACCTTCTTCCCTGAGCAAACCTTCTCTCTTCAGCTGAGTGACCAAAGCTGGTATCAGGGGTAGAAGGGCAAAGCTGGCAGGTACAGTGTCCTGCAGCTGGGAGCTGCTTAGGAAGGGATCCTCTACTTCATGCGTCTCAAGCCATGCACACCTCCATGTCCTTTCTTGGGTAATCATCAAGACAGGCAACTATTCTTGTGAAATACAGGAAATATCAGACACGAAGAAGAGTGTCAGATGGTCATGGTTTGGTGGATAACCTATAGAGGGAGTAAAATTGTTTTACCAAGAGATGAGGAAGAGACCAATCTCATAAATATCAGATCATTCTTCCCATAATTTTTCACAAGAAGATTATATTCTAACTCCCGAATTTTACATATCCCTGAGTTTCTCATGCATTTAACTTTTACTCTGACCGAGAGCTACTTGCAGATACACACATGGCTCTGTGAGCAGAGGTTATGAAATTGTTTGCTTGGAACTGGCAAAATAAAGATTTGTGTGATTCTAGGTGTGTGAGACAAAACTTCATTGTCCCTGGCTTGTCAAGGGAATGAGTCTGATCCTCTAAGAGCAAAGCAGTATATTGAGTTGATTTCTCTTAGCTATGACAGAACCATTTGCTAAAACTTCCCCCAGAAGACAGAAGTGAGTTCTGCTGGAGTCGTGACTCTGATTTCTGATGGGCAGTAATAAAAGTAAGATCTATTTCACTATATTGGCAGGGTCTATAGCTCTGTCTTGAATTAGGTGAAAATATCTAATGGCTGGGGATAGCAGAAAAGTCATCGTTTTGTTAGGACTTTTTGAAAGTTCATGAAGATTTTGTTTAACAACTTTATTTCCAGTCACCTCTAGTCCCACTCCATCACACAGAGAGGCGTGTTCATTGCCGCTGAAGTCATTGCAGTAGTTGCTTGAATTTTGTCAATATAATTCCACCACAGTGGTTTATGAAGGGAGGTGTAGGAGGAATTGGAATTTCAGGGTGATTTTGGAGACAGTTGCGTCGTTTGATTTGTTTGTCTGAAGCAGCAACATTATGTTTCCACCTATTCCTCGTAATTATACAGGAAAAACTAAAATACATGCCATTTTGAACTGAATGTCTATATTAAATTGGTTTGACTCCTATTTTCTGCCATCTGTGGCATAACTAGAACAGAGGGTGAGAACAAAAAATATAAATGACTCAGTCACATTTCCTGTAGGAGATACATCATGCCCCCCATTCTTGTCAAATAATTCATTTCAGCTCTGAGTTAAACAGTGTTGTGACACCCCGGGCATGGAGGAAGGATGCTGCCATTCTGTCAGTTAATAGAGGGACCCAAATGTATACTATAATATTTTGGTTAAGCAGCTACACATAATTTTTTCTGTGTGTTTAGATGGCCTCCAAAACAATCTCAGCAGGATGCTGAGATGTAACTCAGTTTAATTAAATACTGAATTACTGGATTTTACTGTAAATGTTGAGTACTTTGTAAACCAGACTGTGGAAAGAACCAGAACCAGGTTCACAGAGAGGAAACTGAGGCAAGTACATGCTGCCAAAGTCTCCCAGAAGACTTAGTTACCACCTGCATTAGTTGCCACTGACTGTACTGGGAACTGTATCTAGGTTCTGGAGTGAGGTGGAGACAGTGCTGCACCTCCCCTTTCCCTGCCCCAGTCTTTTTTTTTCCTTCTATCCAGGCTGACCAGAGCAGGTCCCTTCGGACCCATAGAAAACTTGAAAGAGGGAAGTCGATGATACCTGGGGCTTCCCTAGGGATGGACCTGAGGTGTGCCAGCATTCCTTGGAGGCTGGAGGAACTCAGAGTCTCACATACCTACAGACATCTACTTTAGAAGGGCTGATTTACCCCAAAGTCTACATATGAGGTAGGCATTTGAGGCAAACAGGTTGTCCCTGCAGTATCTGCAAGGTGCTATAAGGGAGTTCATCATCATCACAACACCCTGGCAGGGGGTGGCATCATTGCTCTAACTATAACAAAAGGTTTTTCTTCTTTGTACTTGATGTCTGGTAAAAGTCAGGTTGCAAATGGCAGTGGTGCTCCTGGTTTTGATTTGGTCAATGCTTTGCACAGACTCTGAATGTTATATAAAACTCCTTCTTAATGGATTCCTCTAGGAATCACATTTTCAGTAAAGGCCAAATGTTTTTATCATTGATCAAAGAAATAAGACAGAATCAGGTTTACACATGGCACAGGTTAACAATGAACAAATAGAAGAATAAGTGAGAAAGGGGCAAATTATTATTGCTGAGTGACCTGAAGTGCTTAATAAAGAGGTCAAAATGAAAAAAAAAAAAGTTTGAATATTGGCTAGGTGCAAGGCAATGTAATAAAGAACGAAGACAAGAGGCTGCACAGGGCAGGAGGCTCTCTTTTGGAAAGTAAGGACTTTGAAAAAGATTTAGGATTCTCTTTGGATAAGCACCTCAACATGAAATCTCACTGTAATTCTGTGGCTAAAAGGCCAATGCAGTCTTGAGATGTAAAAAAGAGTAGTATCAAGCAGATAAGAGGATTTGATGTTGCCAGCATGCACAGTGGTGGTAAGGCCACTGTTAGGAACTGTGTCCAGTTTTGGTGTTCACAGTTCAAAAGCAATGTGGAAATAGTAAGGGACGTTCAAAGGAAAGGTATGAAAAAGGATTCAGAAAACAAGCGTGACAACATAAGGCATAAGCAGCTCAACTTATTTAGCTCATCAGGGAAGAAGCTGAGAAGTGGCTTGGTCACCTCAGGTAGGTACTGACCCATGGAAAAGATATCCAGGAGTGAGTAGCCACTTTATCTACCTGACAAAGGCATTACAGGACCCAGTGGCTGCAAGCTTAAGTTAGACAAATCCAGCCTTAAAAGAAGAGACTATTTCTTATCTCACAGAGCCCTAAATAATAAAACTGTGTGACCTGTAAAAGCTACCACAGGTAGGGATGTTTAAGAGGAATTTAAATATGTATTTTTAAATACACGCTTTTATTTGCTGTGTGGAAAAAATCTGTACCTCTCTCTGTGCATGTGTGAGTGGGAGCTTTGTCAGGAGATGGGAGGCAGTTCCTTGTCTCGCACTCTGAGAACCTGATATTCAGTCCCTCGTGAGGCTCCGGGGACCTGCACTGCTGGTATTGTTCTCAGCACCCTTGTAAACACTTGGAGTTTTTGAAGAGAATAATTAGTATCAAGTAATCATTCTCGTTTGGTGGCTTCAGTGAGGTCTTGCAGACTGTCGGGAAGGATTTCTTCTTTCTCTTGGATGAAATTGTCCACATATATCTTGGTTATCTGGGAGTTGTTTCGTTCTTCTGCATTGCCCTGGAGCGTCAGGGATGAACGAGTGGCCTTGGGTGGCTTTTTGGCAGTGTTCTGCACTGGTGCAAACCCACCCTTCAATGATCATAGGCGCCTCTGTGCTGTATTTTCCTTTCATATTTATGGTCAAACTAATTCCAGTAGTTAAACTGATTAGTACTTTTGCCTCGTGTCGGGTTGGCAGAGGTCTTGAAGGTTACACGGCTTCTCCAGTACATCAGGCACAGTGTGCACACTGGGATCATCTAGATGTTTTTCATTTAGTCCATTTGTTCTTTTGCAAAGATCTTGAGGTTAGTGACAGATTCTTTTCCTTTTATACATAAATCTACTTTCTCAAGGACTAAACTGCTGTGATTTCATCTGGGTGTTTAAAACGGAGATAAAACATATTGCTCTGAGATATATAGAAGAACAGGCTCTCAGCTCGGTTTTTAAATTCTGTGAAACTTTCTATAAATTATTTGTGTAGTTAATATGAATATGGTTAACAATATCATGATGAATATTCTGCACAAAATCTTGGCATGTGGAAATTCAGAATCTTTTGTATCCAAAAGGAGTGATGTGGTGATCTATCTGCCTTCTTTCATTGAACAGTCTATAGAGTTTCCCCTGGTAATTCTCGCACGGAGCGTAAATCTTACAGATGAGCTAATGAGAACATTTGAAAACAAACAAATGCAAACACCCAAATCTTGATTCTCTTATAATATTTCCTGGAGAATCTATTGCATTCCTTCCTCGGTTATTTGGAGTAATAATTAGTCAGGTTGATTTTCATAATGTTCTCTAGAACTAATCACAGCCCCGTGAGCATAGACGAAAATCCTGGCACTAGCTGAGCTGTATGAAGGTTTGGTTATGAATAACCCTATTCAGTTATATCCCTTGTGCAGAGCACGGGTTAGTAAGCTGGGGTATGTACACAGCTACACACACGTAAATAGTGAGAACGGTGCCAGGGAAGTAGGATTCCTCAGTATTTTGGAGAGAAAAACACTAGGCAGAGGAATTTTTTTTTCCCCTGCCTATCCCTTTTGAGGCTTTGTTTCACGGTAGCCAGAGGGAGAAAAAAAACACGTTATATGAGTAAATTGGCTGGAGAATGTAACCAGGGCCCCAGTAAACACCAAGAATGAAAACCCATACGAATGTGTATTCAAGCAAGTATGCACAAAGATGGTGTTTTCTGTAAGCACTCTTGTGGAGGAAAATGCTGTTCTGTAACTAAATAACTGGGAAGAGCCTGGAGTTTGGCTGAGCTGCCTTGTGTTTCGATGTTCACTGACGTTCCCCAATTTCACCCTTTCATTCCCCTTCCCCTCTGCCCCGACATAATTTGTGTGGTTTTGCCCAATACTTTGAATAATTCAGCTGAAATCTGATCTCCCTGATGACCAGCAGCAATTTTCAAATGAGCAGACCCAGACTGTATGATTTTGGAGTGATAGAGTTGGGATATTTTAAATTCCATTCTGTCAAGGAATGATTAGGACATTAATTTGGGCCATATTAGAACATCTCCCCTGTGCTAATGGGAGGATAGACCCCCTTTCATGTTTAATCTAAAGAGGGATTGATGACTGGCAAGGTTGTCTCACATAGGGATGTCTGCCACAGAAATAAATGATGAGCTCAGTGAGTGAAAATGTTTAGGCTGCACTCTCTAAATATGGATTCCTTCTGTGCCGAAGGCAATGAAAGCCCTTAGGTGGCGGCTCTGTAGATTTTTCTCGTAGTGGGCAGAAATGAGGATTTTTTTTTTATTATCTGTTAGCCCAAGGCTTCGTTCTTGAAGTTGCTACCGATTGTTGATGCTGATTTCACGTTTCATAAACAGCCAAGTCATGTTCAAGAAGCAGAAAACTGACCTCAGAGATGACATAACCACTGGAGGCGGAGAAAAAAGGCAGTATCAGCGCTGTCTGACAGTGAAAGAAAAGGGCACCTTTTCCTTGGAGTTTGCCAGCAACTTTTACTTGATGTGTGAGTTTAGTACTTCTGTGTTAGAAGAACAGCAAAGTACCTTTGAATTAGAACAGACTAGAAAAGTTGCTTAATGTGCTTTTTTTTACTCTATTACTTTTAACCCACCACTGCAAAATTCCTCCTACCTGTAACGAGTAATTTAATTTGGAAAGGCAAATAAGAGCTCATTAGCTGATGCACTGCTACAAAGTAAGTGAGCAGATTTTATGCCTAGGGACAGGCTTTTACAACCATTTTGAAATGGCACAATACAGTGCAATAAATCCCATAGCCTTATCAAGAGGAAGAGGAGAATACCCTCGTTCCCTTACTTGGGCACAAGTTTTCTTCATCTTAAAACTCTGGGTGTTTGAATATTGGGGAAATGGATATATTGCAGGGGATCACACACAAATAAGTTAAGCACGTGAGCTCATCCCATCTGCTGTATTTCCCCTTATATTCCCTGTGTATTTTGGGTGGACAGAATTGCCATATCTGAGAGTTCTCCATCATACTCCTCAAAGCAATATTTCTGTAAAATATATTTCCTTGTATCTCTTGCTATGGGTATTTTGGGAGGTGTTAATTTTCATTCTGTCTCAGAAAGCTGATTTGTTACTAGTGTCACTGTTTTAGAGAGAGCATTTAATATAGAGCTGTTTTTTTACTTCTCTAATAATGCAATGTTCTACAAGGACTTTGCCTTTTATGTTGCTTACCTTGATGATTTTCAGAAGTCATCTTAATGAATTTTGTGAACATTCAACTTAAATTCTAGCAATGCATGCGTGTAGATATAAAGTCCAGGGAGAGGACCCTCCACATGAATTGGTAACTGCAGTTGAGGAATTTTAGTATTTTATAGCATCAGGCCTGTATATATTTAGCTAAAAAATTTCAATGCTCAAAGGATAGATTCATGGGGTCAGAAGTCCTATTAGTAACTTTTAAAAGTTGCCTTTAATCTAAGTTTTGAGTTAGTAACTCATAAGATATTCAAGCTACAGTTATAGAGTCTCATTGGTGCTGACTGAAATTCTTGCAGTTTCCACCTTCAATGGTTATTTTATGATTACCCCAGAACCACATGAGCAAAACAGATTTATGACTTGTGAAACAAATATTAGCATGGATCACATCAGTCACTCAGCACAGCTTGGAACATGTTTTCCTCCAGTTGGAAAACCAGACAGGTATCATTGCAGGAGTGATCATACTCACAGGTGTCGTCCCTTTGGCTTGAATGGATAGTTTTGTATGTGAGCAGGTGTTTGTTGGCTGGAGCCCAAGGAGGAACCTCTGGGAACCCTTTATTTCACATAACACAGGGGCTGTAGGCTTGCAGACCCTCACTGAGCATTGAGAAATAATAACCTCTCATATTCCTGGAAACTGAGTGTGTTTGGCTGCTCTGTCAGGCGTCACGATTGGCAGGTTTTCCACGCAGGCATGTGACAGCATCACCTCTGCACTTGGGGCCAGCACAGGCAAATAGCAGGCACCAGCTTCAAAACAGCCCGAGGGAGTTGTTCCGCTTGTGATTTGTGCTGGACAACTTCTCCATTCAAGACATTCACAAACCTGACTGCTCTGAATGCCAAGCTTATGTGGGTTCAGAAAGGGTCTGGATGAATTCCCGAAGGAAAAACATCTATGGAGAGCTGCTAACACAGAGGCACTGGCACCAGCTGAAGAAATCTGTTTGCTGTAATTAGCTGGGGTCAGGGAGCATGTGCCAGCAAGGCATTGCCACATAATCTGCTTGTTTTACATTCTTCCCTAGACATCCTCCCTTAGCCACTGCCAAGTAGCATACAGATGGACTTCTGGTTTTTGATGGTAATCGTAGTCCTTGGAAGAGCTTTTGGTGGTTGGATTCTTCTGACTCTCCAACCAAGTTGTGAGCATCTGTCCTTGGAAATGTTCAAGGCCAGGTTGGATGGGGCAACCTGGTGCTGGAAGCCCCATCCCTGGAAGTTTTTAAGGCCAGGTTGGATGGGGCTCTGAGCAGCCTGATCTAGTGGGAGATGTCCCTGCCCATGGCAGGGGAGTTGGAATTAGATGATCTTTAAGGTCCCTTCCAACCCTGACATTTCTATGATTCTATAATTCTAACCTGTTTTGGTGGAAGGTATCCCTGCCCACGGCAGGGGGGTAAAATCTAGATGATCTTTCACGTCCTTTCCAAATAAAAGCATTCTATGATTCCACCAGCACTTTCCAAGGATGACTCAGGCTGTCCAGAGGTGCAGACAAGGCAATAGGTCTGTGCTGCAGGTGTGTGGGATGCAGACACTGCAGCAAGAGACATCAGGGAGTGAGGGTTGTTCCTACCTGGGATGCTTGGCAGCTCCAACTCATTCGTCTGCAAAAGGACTATTACCACCTCTAAACACATCCCATTAATTCTTGGTGGGAGAGATGCCCCCATGGAAAAGAGGCACTGAAATGAGCTTCTACATCCCCTCTTGCACAAGATGTGACTTTTTGTAGAGGTTTTGAAGCATAAGAAGCTGCGGCTTATTTCCACCTGTACAACACTGTCAAACCTTATTCCAAAAAAGCAGTGGGGAACATGTTGAGTCTTATCCTTATGTAAAGATCAAATCTTCACTGTACTTCGTTTTAACTGTGAAAAAAAATTCCTCCAGTTTATTTCCCTTTCTGTAGGAAACTCAGCATATGAATAACATACCTAAATTACTGTGGAAATGCAGCTAGGGACATAGTAGAAAAACTGCTTTGAATGTGATTTGATTGGAGATATGCAGTGATTCCGTTTTAAAAAGGCAACTTTAGCACAGCTGGTGAAGAAAAAAAAGATCACCTACTTTGATATTTGTCCTGTGTCAAAATCTTATTTCCATTCTTTTCTGCCCCTCCATGGCTTCTTCACTTGCACTTTGGCATCACACGATTCCCCAAATAATCCCCACCGCTTTCAAAAACTGTTTAAAAAATGGAATGCTCGACTCGCTATTGAATTGAGGACTCACAATTTGAGGCTGAATCTGCAGGCCTTAACAGAGATAAAATGTGTATTGACCCTCAGCTCTTTGATGGCATATGGCAAATGTCACCTGAGTTATTAACAGCCAAACAGAATAATGGGCTCCGTTCAGTATTTGAGGAAGCCTTTACCAATGAATTGGAGGAGATTTCTTCCTAGTCCCAGATGCCGATTAGTTTATATTCCTATCCACACAGTTTGCTAACCTTTATGATTTTTATACTAGCTGGAATGAGTGCAGAAGCTGTTTTTCAGCCTATAAATGGCTAATCTTTTTAGAAATTTGAGATTAGAAATGTGCATTAAGAATGTTGAATTTAAATGTAATCCTCTGTTCACTCACCACTGCAGACTGTTACAGGGTATTTGTTACTACGCTGAAAACATTTTCGTCTCTCTGGGAAATGGTATTTATATTTCCTATTCCTATGCACCAATGACTGTCTTAAAGAGTAATAAAAAAACCTAATCCTGGCACCTTGGGGAGCTGGGACTCCTCTGTGTCAGCAACCCTCTGCCAGAACCACACGTGTATTTCAACTGACTTCCAGGAGTATTCCCTTGGTCGTCAGCTGCTCCTGTGGAGTCACGCTCATGGGTTAGCATGTCCGGGGCTTGAGTCCTAAAATTAATCGCTTCCAGCCTCTGAGTTTCTCAAGGTAGCAGTGCTGATAAAGGCAAAGTGGTACAGTGGTGCTCTCTTGGACATGAAGCAAGAAAGAGGAAACATTTGGACATTAGGGTCAGTGAAAACTAGTGTATTTCCTTGTCCTTGTGATTCATATTTGTTATTATGCCAACCCCAAACAGGCTCATCATTGTTTTTCCCTTTAGCACAGTCCTTCCCTCCCTGCCCAGTATCAGGGGCTGCTGTCCTGTGAACTGCATGAGCTGTGACCCTGAGCTGTTCAGTCATTCACCCAAACCTTTGGGGTTGTTTTTTTTTTTTTCTGGCTGGTGTCGAGCTATACACATTTCCGTAAAATGAGGTGTTCCTCTCTAGGAAAAAAAAAGAAATCATACATGAAATAATGCCAAATCCTAAATATCCAGTGTGCTTTCTGCCAGCTTGAAGTAATATTTTGATAGATACCGATATATTGTTTTATTTTTTTTTATAAACCAATACCTTTCAGTGCAGGATATTCTGATGGTGATTTCATGCCACCCATGCCCACATGAGGAGGACGGTGAGAAGGTCAGCTATGAAATGTGTGATCAATTTGAGCATGGACAGTGAATCCTGCAGACCTCTATTGACTCCCTGAGCTCTGTGTGGTCTTCTGAAGACAAAGGGTGGGAGAGTGGTTGCAAGGGAGGAACCTCATGTGTGTCCCAGATGCATGTGTTGCCCTCCCAGCAGCATCCACATGCTGGTGCTGTCTGCGGGAGGAAGGGGGTGGCAGCGGAAATCTGAATGTTGGCTGCTTATATAAGTAAAAAGATGTGTCTCCCCTTACAGCAACTTTATGAACCACCCTCTTCATCTCTGCAATACATTAATTACTTCTCAGTAACTGGATCAATTGCTACTCTTTGTGAATGGTTGCCGTGCCCCTAAAACATCATGTATGGTGTGGTTGTAGGATGGCAAAACACCCACCTGGCAATTTAATGTAATGCACGAAAAATGCTTAGAGGCGTGTCCAGTTTTGTCGTTTGCCGATTGGAACGACCTTTATTTTTGTTTAAGGAATGAGTCACTTCTGCAAACGGCACATCAGGATTTTTAGCAGAAGCCCATGGTCCCTGTGCTGGGGTGCCTCGGTGCTGTCCTGTCTGTGTTTCCTGGGGAGTGTGAGGCGTTAATCCCCAAGGACAGTCCCAGGTGTGTTGCCTGCATCCTTCATCTGCAGAACCCTTTGGTGGATGGAAGTGCCTCAGGTGGACCTGCTCCAGCAGGTCAGCAGGGAGCTCTTAGCTAAGTTACATTTTTGCAGTCGATTATACATGTCGTATAATCGCATCTGATGTACAGAGGATTTTTCCCACCATTTTTCTTTGGACCAACCACACGTGTGACCCTACTATGTGAGGTAGAAACAGGCTTGTTCTTATTGTGAGCAGCAGGATGTGAAATGCTTTTGGGATCTCCTTCCCATAATAGAAAAATGCCCTGCATAGAGTTTCAGCAGCTTGTGTTTCCTTCAAAGTAGTCTACTGAGGGGGGGGAAAAAAAAAAAGACCTGCTGGAGACACTGAATTATAAAACTTTTTAAAACCAGTGAATTAATTAAAATGGGTGTTTTTTTCAAAAAATGAGAGATGTCTGTATGCTTTCAAGATGTCAGATTCCAGAGAATCCAGAGGGAATAATTTGGTAGAAAATCATATTCACTAAATAATAACCAAATGTTAGGTCATTGCATTCAGGGAAAGCCGGATGTAATCTGAACCCAAGTGTGGCCTGATCCGAATTACCTGAAAAAGCTAGCCTAGCTCACTTGCACTACTGCTTTCAATAAAAGTTTTGACTGCTGGGAAATTCTCTTAGATGCAAATATTTTTTTTTTTGAGTAAGAATAATAGTGGAAGGGTTTCAAAGTTATGCAGGTATTGAAGTTTCTAATTAATTCTAAATAATTCATATCTAAGTCAAAGATGAAAAATCCAATAACCATAATGGTATATAAAGCTGCTGAAATATGTTTTAAATATATGCATCTATAAAGTTTCATAGCTGGATTTCTAGCCCAGCCTTCTTATGTTCTCTAATAAATCCTTCTCTTTCTTATATGTGTTATCCCATCTTATGTCTATCACAGAGAGCTGGGCTGAGAGGCACGTGTTAGGATCTTCCCCATAGACACAGGCAATAAAAGTACTAATATCCATTTTTTTCTTTTTTTTTGACTCAGAAGTCACAGAAATGTGGAGCTGGAAGTGTGGTGACTGATGAGTAAGTGGTCAGAAAGAATGTATATGCCTCCATAGATTATCTATTTAAAACATATTTTCCTGACTCTACTGGTAATTTAGCATTTAAACTGGTCAAATATTTGCCATTGAAGACATTTTTTGACAGAAAAAAATTATTTTAGAAATAGATCGGAAAGTGTCTGCTTTGTCAAAAACCTTTTTTTTTTCCCCCCAGTTTTCAGCATTGACAACCCTGGAAAATTTTCCAGTCCCTTTCCTCCAGAACATTGTTATGATGAAGACTATATAAAAATCGAACACACATGCTAAAAGACAGAGGTTTTCTTTTCCTTTGGTATTTTTTTCTCTACTGCAACACATGGTATATCTTGATTCCTTTGAAGTCAATGGGAGCCTTTTCATTGATTTTAATGGCAGCTGGATCAGACCTTCAGTGAAAAGCAATGTACAAAGGCACTGTGCTAACTTCAGACTGGAAACAAATCCTTTTAGGTGAGCAGCACCTAATGGGAGCCCCGGCTTTGCCGGGGGAGGATGACGCCCGGTGTGGCATTATTTGTTTCCCGTTTCAGTGCTGGGCTATACGCAACAAACCTTTTACAGCCTGGTTATTTGGGGGAGAAGATAGAAAAGGCTATTTTTTAGAGCGACATGAGAGCGCGTCTTGAAATAAAGTAGATGCAGGAGACGAGTAGGGTTATGGTGAGGGCGGCTGTGTGGGGAGAGGCTGCCTATAATTGAGAAAGCTTTACCACATTTGATTCTGGGAAGGGTGTTCTTTCAATGTGGTGTGTTTTGATAAGCCGTATGAGAATTTTTAAAGTCAATAACTTGGTTTATAAACTTCAGCTCAGCTGGACTTAATCCTGCAGCTAGCAAATCCACCGACCAAGTAGCCCAGCTGTGTCCTCATTTGTTAAGATCTTAAACCCAAGAAGATGTCTGGGATGCTGAATTTATTTATTTATTTATTTATTTTTTATTACACATTTATAAAAAAGCCTCATAAAGGCAGATAGGAATAAGATGTGCAGCAAACCCAGCTCCTTCAGTAGCAAAAAGAAGAAACTAGATGCATTTAAATAATCTTTAGGCTGGCCCAAATTTGGGACCTGTGTCTGTAAACCTTATCTCTGCCTCAGGG
Organism: Trogon surrucura; assembly: GCA_020746105.1. Taxonomy (NCBI): domain Eukaryota; kingdom Metazoa; phylum Chordata; class Aves; order Trogoniformes; family Trogonidae; genus Trogon; species Trogon surrucura. The sequence continues at coordinate 9,337,987 of CM036618.1, forward strand.
AAAATACTTAGAGCAATCAGGCTGATTCAAGGAAGCACATAAGCACATGCCTAAGGCTTTTTGTCTTAGGTATATTTTCCTAAACAGGGGTACTTTCCTGATTTGAAGCCTCTGCCACACCATCATATTTTGTAGAATGAGAGTCTCACCCTGTTACTCTGGAGTAAAATCTTTGGGCATAAATCCCAGGGCTTGTGTGGTTTTCTGTTAAATGAAGCTGCAAATTTGAGCATGCACACAGCCCATAACAGGGCTGAGGTTGTAATGAAGAAATCTTTCTCCTTGCAGCAGTGAAAAAGTATCAATAATTTAAAATATTTTATATTACTGTCTATGCTGTTAATGAATATTATAGATTATTTTATACATTATATTAATAAACAAAATACTCACTAAAAAAAGAGTGTCAATATGGGCCTGTCATCTACAGCACAATTATAACTTTTTTTAAAAAACCATCCATTATTTGTAACACCTTTAACTCTGTTTATTGCTTTATATTTAGCAATTGCTGGTACTTCCTTCTCTCCTTCTGTTTCCAGCTGAGCTTGATTTTAATGTGGCTTTTTTTGTTTACTTCAACACAGATGGCAAGATGTATAAGGAGAGCTTATATACAGAGCCTCTTCCTGTTCCCCGTGAAATCCGTATGAATTTTGGCCACTGACTAGAATAAGTGCAGAAGTGGGCCTGGCATGAGAGATTGCAATGTTGGAATGTTTTGCTTGTAAGAGGGAGACGGAATGCAGATATTTATGATTAGAGACAACATAAATAAAACAGGAGCAGTTATGTCTTTTTTTTCCTCCCCCCCCCACTGTTTTCCCAAGGGGAAGAGAAAAATAAGTGTGCTTCATTGAAGTAGGTTGCATATAAATTTTAAGCCACGAAAAGGGAATATTTCCTCACGATGCTCTGTGGACAGACTGTTAAGATCACTGCAGCTGTGGGTCATAGGCACAAAGTACTTTTCAAAGGTATTCAGTAATTTTGGGGCTTGTGGTCACAAACAGTGAGACCTTAGACTGAGGAGCACTGAAGAGCATTCCTGTGGCAGAAGTACGGGGTTTCTGCACTTTCAGCACTAACATCACACACTTATTCATGAAGCTAGCATGAAACTCAGCTCCCAGACAGGTCACAAATTTCCTTCCCCTCCATGAGACAACAGTTTTATACCCAGAAATTCTCAGTGCAGGTTAGAGCACTACTAGCATAGGACTAACATGGTTTGCTCAGAAAGGAACAGCAAAACACCATGAAGCAGGCAGGGGTGGAAGCACCACTGTGATGACTTGGGCAGTCTGTGTATGGGATGGTTTGGGATTTGTGGCTGCAGCTGTAAGGATGACACCATGAACTTCCTCAGTAGACAGGCAATTAGCTATTTGCTGACTAAACATACATCCACCAGACTAGGGACAGTAATTGGGCACTAGTGATTGCTAGCCAGGTGCAGACGGGAGTTTGGCGAGCTGAAACTCTCCAAAGGCAAGACAATCCTGGCTGAGCTGTAGGAGTGTGCTGCTTGAGGGAGTCAAGAAGAGCTACGTTGAGCCTTGGTGGAAAGGTGTTTTGGCTGACTTGGCCAATAATCTCTTTTGGCCAACTTGGCCAGCTTGACCGAAGGTTGGCTTAAATAGCTGAAATATGTGGTTATATCTCATCCAATGTGCTGTAGGTTAGAGCATCATTATGCAGAATCATAGAATCATAGAATTATAGAATTATAGAATTATAGAATTATAGAATGTGTTAGGCTGGAATGAACCTTTAGAGGTCATCTAGTCCACCCCCCCTGCAGTAAACAGGGACACCTTTAACTAGATCAGGTTGCTCAGAGTCCCATCAAGCCTGACCTTGAATGCCTCCAGGAATGGAGCTTCCACCACCTCTCTGGGCAAGTTGTGCCAGTATTTTACCATCCTCAGAGTAAAGCTCCTTCAGCAGGGATCATTGTTCTGGAAGAGGACCTTTGGATCTTGGAGAATCCTGTACAAGTCCCTATACTCATCACGTGCCAACCCAGAGCCTTCAACCACCAGGCTTTGAACCAAGAATGTTGGCCTGGATGGCATTTGTTGGAAATTGTGCATTTTATTGTCTACATGTGGAGAATTGCTGGTGTCAAAATAATTTGAGGTGAGCATTCAGGCCAAAATTTTATTAACAGCTGGTATAGGGAGAGAAGGAGATGGGCAGAATGAGTGCACTTTGTGAATTGTTGGCTGAGCAGTTGACTGTTCTATATATCCCAGCAAAAAAGACAGTAGATTTATTTAAAAAAAAAAAAAAAGAGAGATTACAGCACACTGTTGGCCAGATTATAGATACTTATTCAAGTAGGTCAAATTTTGCAACTTATCCACTTACCAGTGTCTCTCAAAAAATCAAGCATCGCTTTAAAAGTTAAAGTATTTATACTAACATAAAAGTCACTGGGAGATCACTGGCTTTTATTTCACCACCTCACAGACACGATAATCGCCACAAAACCCCACTGTCTCAACAAGTCCTCCCAGTATCTTGTTACCCCGTTCTCGGGACTGCCACAAGTGATGCTCAGATATCTCTCCCGGGAGGCCTTGCTGAAATCCATGTTTGCACAGGAGTCTGCACACAGGGAGCTCATTGTAGGGCCGGGGTCTGAAGCCTCATTATATGAAAAAAAAAAGTCCAAGGTGTTACGCTATCGAATATCACCAGAATGAGACTCAGCTGTATTTCTCAGGATAAATGAACACATTTGCTTTAATATTGCAGCGGTCACATTTAGATTTTCTTTCTGCAGTTTATTCACTTATTTTCTAATTCAGAAAATGCACTAATTTGCAGGTTTGCCCGTTACTGGTATGAATTAGGGTACTTTTACTGTGTGGTAAAATTAAAAACCACAGACTAGCAATAATATCTGTACTGCAAAACACCCTCCTTAATTAAGCAATAGGACATGAAAGGCTGTATATTTCTGAGTGATTATAGCACACCTCATGTTGTTTTATAAAGCATGAAATCTAATGCAGAGTGACCACCCGAGAATTGTAGTAATTGCCCTAAAAACACTGCCTGGAGTGCCTGGTTGCTATTGTGAAATGCAATCAAGATGTAAAAATAATGATTAGAGAGACCTGTGCATGAAAAAAAACAACTCTCAAATATGGCTGTTGCCCTCCATGATAGCCTCTCATTCCAGGGGTGTCTTGAGCAAAGTTTTAAAGAAGATAACTGAACGGTTAAAGTACAGTTAAAGATTTGTAAACTCATTGTAAACAGAATATTCTTTACATAAAATTAAGGGAATTAAATCCGCTTATACACAGGCTCTCACATGCTCTCCTGAATTCTTTAGGTTTATGTTTAGCTTTTTACAGACCCTCCTTGTTTCCAAGTTTTAGCTAGGATTTTTTGGCATTTAGTTAATCACTTCCATGTAAACAATAATTAAATGGCCATCACCTTGGAAACTGGCTTCAACGTTAGTCTTCAACTCAAATATAGGGTCTGTTACAGCCAACAAAACAATTAACCACGTTTGTTCGGATCATTAATACAAAAGATAAAACATTAAAAAATCAAACCTTAGTAGAGGTGAATATAAGCCACATTTTGAAAGCAGTTGTGCTCATTTTGAAAGCAGTTGTGCTCTCTGCTGACTCGGGGAGTGCTCTGATTTTATATGTTGATGTGCATAAAGTGATGGGTAAAATCCCATTCTGCCGGGCTGTTCGGTTTAGATAAGGATATATGGAGTTCTGTGTGGTTGTGGTGGGTACCACAGGGTGTTTTAGCCAGACTAGGAGTTAGGAAAAATAGTGATTACAGCCTGCTATGTACTGAATAACTGCTTTTGATATGTTCTAGTAGCATCCTGCAGTGATGCAGCCAAGGGTGAATACAAGTAAATGTAGTTTACCCCCTTCTAACATGGGCAACATTGAGTTTATACCAAACGGGTAAGGATATCTATTTTTTATTTATTACTACACCACTGAAACGATGCTGTTGTTCCTCCCAAGAACTCTGCAAAACACATGTCTGTTTAAATGGATGCTTTATCCTACTCTTCAGGAGAGAGGAGGAAAAAAGAGAGGGTGACAGACAGCCATAAATACCTTTGCTGGAAACTTTCAACCTAACCTTTTTCTTTATTTCCTTTTTTTTTTCTTTTTTTTTTTTCTTTCTCCATTTTCATTTTGAATTTTCTTTAATTGAAACCTCTGTGGCAATTCTAGCCTTCATTGCACATTGAAATGCCAATAGAGTGGCTCTATAATGAAGGGCTGTGTAGCACGACTGTACAATAATATCCCGGTGCAATATAACAGTAGGTAGCTGGGGAATGTAATCGATTTCCAAAAGAACCAGAATGACCCACCTCGCAGGCACGCAGTGTTCCAAAACTTCGCTGACTCCAGCTCTGATCAGTTCTGGTTCAATTCCTTGCTGAGGAGGATGTTTAATCTTAACAAGTGCAAGTATGAAGCTTTTTTTTTTTTTTCCCCTTTTGCTTTAAATAGGTTTTGCACCATTATGTAGTCATCTTTATTTACCTGCCACACTTTGCCCATATGCCTTCATTAGGGTATGCTTATGCAAAGTTCTAAATGTTGGTACTGGAATTATTTCTTTGCAGGACAGTGGTTGTGGTCAAATGCCAGATGCCATAAGGTGAAAGCAGGGAGGATGGAGAAAGTGCTGAAAAGGGGAATGATTCGATTTCAGAGAATCCAGGATTTCTATCAGAGGCGTTCTGCGTTTTTGCCGAGTTCTGATCAGGAGAGTTGTGCTTCCACTAGGAATGATCCTTAATTCTGCATTAACGTGTCACCTTACTACATGTATACAGTAGCTATGCCATGATTCTTTTTTTTTTTTTAATACATCTTTCAATTTTGGGAACTTTCCTTCTTTCCCAACTGAGATGCACTTGCTGTGAGAGACACACACGAGTATTTACAGTTCTGAAGTGAAATTATTCTTTTATGTAAGTATCCATATGTAGAATCAGGACTTAGGTAAGGTTAAGGGGCTATGCTTTTGTTGGTTTTTTTTTTTTGATTTCTTGATCTCTCCACATCGTATAAAGTTTTTATAAGGGGCAGCACAAAATTGGGTTTGATATATATATAAAAAAATACCTTCAGATGTATTTTGATGTATTTCTGAGTTGTAGGAAGCAGTGCAAAATCTCTCTCGTAGCACCGTCAACATTCTTGCCTCGTAATAGTCATTGTTTTATAGAAGAGAGAGCACCACCTCTCTTTAAATGAGAGACTTCATGAAACAGTGTTCCTGATTTAGCAGAGATTTTGCACTTACCTTTCTGTTTCATAAACATGATCTTCCGGTTTCAAAATTTTCCCTTTACAGGCAGAAGCACTACGAGTTCCCTTTTATAAACAGTTAAATACATTTGCATTTCAGATGCAACTGTCAGACAGACCAAACTCTCCTCTTTAGATCCTTCTTTTGCTGCTTGCTTGTGCTGAATACAGCGTTTATTACTTCCCTCTTCTTTTCATTTTCCTTGTTTCATGCCACAGTCACCACTGCCTGTGTCTTAGCTCTGCTTGCTTCGCCTCTGGTACACTCAGGAATATTTAAATATCGTAATACAGTATCAGTCTTTTTATAAAACCCAGTTCAGTCAAAGGCTTCAAATTCAAACGCATAAACATTAAGCAATCAGGAGGAACGCTGTCTGCCTTAATTTAGCTGCATCAGTACAGTCTTGCAGTCATACAGAAATATGAAAATTAAAGGATTATTCTTTCTTACGGGTTTTTTTTTATGTTATTTCGGAGCGTGCGCGAAGGGAATATTTTAACTAAAAAAGGAAGAACTACTCCTGAGTGACATTCATCGCTTTCTTCCTCTTGTGCCGGTGTGAGTTTGCGGGCACCAGCCCCGGCCCCGGGCGGGCGGGCGGCGCTGCCCGCGTTCGCTTCGGGCTTCGGCCGCCAGGGGGGGCTGCGCCGCGCTCCGGCCTGCGCCGCTGTAGCCCCGCCTGCACCGCTGCCTGCACCGTGCACCCCTGCACCCCTGCCCCTTCCACCCGTGCCTGCTCCCTGCACCACTGCCTGCACCCTCCACCCCTGCCCCTTCCACCCGTGCCTGCTGCCTGCAGCCCTGCCTGCTGCCTGCACTGCTGTCTGCATCCCTGCACCCCTGCTTTCTGCCCCCTGCTTGCTGCCTCCTACCTCCTGCCTGCACCACTGCACCTTGCACCCCTGCCTGCAGCCCTGCCTGCACCCCTGCACCTCACCTGCTGCCAGCACCCCTGCCTGCACCCCTGCCTGCTGCCTACACCCCTGCCTGCACCCCTGCCTGCTGCCTGCACCCCTGCCTGCACCCCTGCAGCCCTGCCTGTAGCCCTGCACCCCTGCCTGCTGCCTGCTGCCTCCTTCCTGCTGCCTGCACCACTGCACCCCTGCTTGCTGCTTCCTGCCTACACTGCTGCACCCCTGCTTGCTGCCTGCCTCCTGCCCCCTGCCTGCTGCCTCCTATGTCCTGCCTGCACCCCTGCACTGCTGCACAACTGCCTGCTGCCTGCACCCCTGCACCCCTTTCTGCTGCACTGCTGCACCGATGCCTGCCTGCTTACCACTGCCTGCACTGCTGCCTGCTGCCTGCCCACCTACTGATGCTTGCCCACTGCCTGCCTGCTGTCTGCTGTCCTGCCGCCTGCCCTCCTGCCTGCCCATGCAGCTGATGAGCTGCTGGCTCCACTTCATCCCTTTTCAGGTTCAGCATTAGAGTTGTGATGCAATTCCTCAAATCATTGCAGTGCGACAGAAACTGCACAACTCGGGGCCTTGTTCTTCGTTACCCTGCTATTAATCAGTCATTAATGAGTTGACTGTGTGTTTTTCTCATACTAAATAAAGAATCTCAGGGACTGAGGACCTTTGTAAACCTTCTCACCTCCTGCTTTCCTGGATGTCTGCCTCTTTCTCCTGCCTTCTCCAGAATAAGAACGGAGAATTGTATTAATCTCCTCCTTTCTCCCCTGAAACTCCTAAGTCCTTTTTAAAACAAAATGTTATGCTGCACACACAGTTCACCTTAATAACAAGGAGAAGATGAATGATATCTGAGAGGTATTTATCATGTCACTGATGGTACTGTTGGTGAGCAAGGTGCACTAAAAAACTACCTTGACTAAAACAGAATTAAAATGTGCAAATTTTCGTGTGTTTAGGGAACCAGGGGAGCACAGGGGAGCTGCTGGGGAAGGATGGGAAATGTTTTAAGAATCCAGTTGCAAACAACTGTTAGAATTGCAAGTACATATTTAGTAGCTTTAATTCAGTCTCTGAATCTCCGAGGATTCATGAGTCAGTTAATAAGGTACCATGCATTTATCTTCAGAATTAAACCTCAATACTGAGGTTTGGCCACTTGTGTATAGAAAGGTCCCAGTCCTGCACCTGCCCCATTGTAGCTGGACATCCAGAGTTACACAGACCTTGATGGATCTCACTATGTAACTCTTTGCCAATGATATTTGTGTTCTAAATCCAAGGTTTCAGTCCCAAATGTCTGTATTGTCTGAATCTTCCTTTCTTTCTGCGGGTGGCCAACACTTTGTTTTCTGGTTTTCTGTCTTCTCCATCCAGAGATGGTCTTGTGGGTATAAAGCATGTGAAACGTTTTGAAAATGAATACTGTTATGCAAATTGTTGCTAGAAACAGAGCACAGACCTACGCATTGTAGATTCAGACCGAGCTCTGACTGAGATCAACGGTAACATTTGTTTGTTATGTACAATAACAAAAAATAACTCAACGGCTTGCACATTCGGACAGGTATGCTGTGTTTATTTATATAAGCTTTTGGGGATGAAAAGGTGAATTTTGGCATGCCATATTGTCAACACAGTGGCAGTTGAACTGTATCTTGTCTGTTGCAAAGTCTTGTTGGATTTACATTATTTCTTTTTAACATGCTCAAGTATCTCCTCAACCTGTTGGAGCCCCCATTTTAGCTGACCACTAGGATGTGAAAAATGACATCTCCGAGTAGGAGGAGCCTTAGCCTCATCGGGCAGAAAGGACATAAAGTGTTTGACATTATTAAACTAAGCAGCCTTAGTCATCATATGGCAACAAAGCACCTGGAGGAATTAGGTTTGAAACAAAATAAAAGTAATAAAGAAATGTTTGCGGTAGGGCATACAAAAGGGTAGAGGTTATACTAGTTAGAGGTGCCTGTTATCCTGTATCAGTGTGCTCAGAGGAAAGGACTGGCTTTCATATTTCTTCCGCTGAAGTAATCAAAAAAGCAGAGCATCAGTCAGACTGGTACTGATGTGGTCTAGCTTCAGTAGGCTGGAAAACACACTTGTATCCTAAAGGTGTTGCCCAATAACTTCTTGTGAAATCATGTTTGCTTAGAGCAATGGAGGGAACAATGTTGTTTGGGGAAATGCAAAAAAAACCCCAACCCTCTCAAAACATTATTTTTTTCCTGGCCCCATTCATTTAAATTTCACCTCTTTTCCTGAGTCATAATCTTTATTAACAGTCCAGATGCTAATTTCACCTGGATAGAAAAATTGTCATAGAACAGGGTGTACTGTTCAGGGAACAAGATCTGTAAGAATAAAGAGGAAGCTTGTGTTGGCTGGAGAGTGTCTGAAGCGTTGGTCTAGGATTTTCCAAAGCAACCAGCAGTTGCTTACCTGCCTCTAAAACAGGTTTACAAAGGGCAGTTCCTGAATAGTGCCTGGAACCAGTTGCCCAGCAAAAATATTCAAGACAGTTTTAGGACGTCGTGGCTGCATGTAGGAAGCCTCGTGTGAGAGGGGAGTAGGTCTGCTTTTAGGAGACTTGTTGGATATATTGCCATTTACAGTAGTTGATACAGCCGATTACCATGGTTACCACACAGAAGCAATACGCACCTTGTTTGTAATTTTGGTTGCATGCTTAGAGAAAGAGAGAGGGAGGGATAAAAAGCGTATCTGAGAAGTGTAGCCTGTACTTAACTCACAGGGGTCTTGCAAGGTTGAATTAGCTAATATTTTCTGCTTTGCTTTAGAGATATAAAAACTACTTATGTTTTATTACTGTTATTTTTTTTTATTATTATTTGGACAAGTCTTGCCAGGTTTAAGAAGTCACATTTCTTAAATAGCTTAACCTTTTGGACCTGTAGAAGGAATTTTATATTATGGAAAAACCTTTGCTCCTAAGGAGAACAGAAGATAGATGATCCAGTAATTAAGGTGCTGAGCTGCACCTTAAAAGATCTTAGTTAAATTCCCAGCTGTGAGAAATCCTTCCTGTTAGTAAGTCACTTAACTAACTAGCACTCAGTTTACCCTCAGTGGAGGGTAATAATTTCGTTTTTTCAGCTGGTCTATGTAGATTGTAAATTCAGAGACCACCTTGACTACATGTTTGCATCTGGCACAGCTATAATAAGAAGCTGGTCCTAACTGTGGCTTGTGTTTCCTTGAATAAATATATCAAGCGTGAACAACTTAAGGATGGGATAATATGTGTCTTGAGTTGTTTGAGTGTCTTTAGTGGACAGTGAAAAAGGCGAAGGAGATGCCGTTGTAAGTTAGCTACTTTTTCTGACTGTAGCTGTACAAACATTCATAGTCAATGGACTGCAGTTCTATTACAGAGTCATGGGAGCTATTTCACTCTGGTATCTTTAAATTAACCAAGGTGTTAACTAGGGTAGTAAAGATAATGGCTCTTTTGGGCTTACTGAAGCTCCACGCAGACTGGGAAGCCAGATCCTCTGCTTGCAAACGATCGTGTTAGCAACAGTGTCATCATTTTACATCAGCTGGACAACTGGTTCAGTATCCTGATAGTAAAGGGTAGATTCCCACTTTAAAGCCTTAAGCAAAGTGGAGAAAAGATGTCTCAATTACTCTGATTCATCCTGAAATTGAGAATCAGGAGATTAATGAAAGCTTTAGTGGTTGTGACTGGGAAGATAGGTAGAGAAATCAGCTTTTTCTCAATCCTTTTTGTGACAGGGTTATGTTAGAGGGCCATGACCCATTATTCTATCTTGGACCTGCTGGGCAGGATTGATATGAAACATCAGGAATATAGTCTGTCTAGATTCCAGAGGGCTTGCTTATGCTGAGCTCTGAAAAAGTAAAATGCGTGCAGAATATGAGCCAGCAGCTCAGGGTGCAAATTTTAGGCACACGGAATAAACTGGAAAGAATGTGAACTCCCTCTGCCATGCAGAATGGCTAAAAATATTGCATAAATCTAAGCTGAATGCTGGAGGCCGTTTCTTCTTTTTCCTCCTAAGCAGATCTCTGGTAAAAATAATTTCTGTGCCACCAGAGAGCTCTTGCAAGAATGTACTCTGAAGGCTGATGGAATGGGCTGGTTGAATATATTATTTCCTGGAACATTTTAAAAAATGTGGTTTTATTTGATTTTGTTAAAATAATGTGAAAATAATAAGTGCTTGTATCTCTTTCTCATGTAAACTTGTCTTCAGACTTTTCTGACCAGGTCTCCAAAACAAAGATGATAAATACATCCATGTGACTCCTATAAAAAGCGCAAATGTACTATCCCTGATGTAAATTATTCCAAAGAAAATATTTCTTTCTGATGTTGGATACCAGTTTTAATTCGTCAATAAAATGGACAACTGGATGCAAAAGGATGACACTCAAAGAATGTGGATAGTCTGGCTGCCTTTCTCTGCACACATGCAATGAAATTTCTGATTTTCTCTCTGCTACAGGTGTATCTGAGTCTTGGTTTCAATTACATTATTTAAAATTGATTGCACTTTTGAAGTTCCATAGGCATGAAGCAGAAGCTATTCTGCAAACCTCATGAATGAAGATATTAATAAAGTATTATGCATAAATATGCCCAGACTTATGCTGAAGAGGAAAATATACTTGATCAGAGGGTTTTCTTGGACTGGAAGAAGTAGTCCAGGTCTCTGAGCAGTGGAGTGGTGACTGAGTGCTTGGCTTTGATGTCTTTAGTAGTATCTCACGAGAAAGAAGACAGAAACTACTGTGGATTTGATAGAAGCTGCTTCTGGTCACATAGAACCATAGAATGTTCAGGGTTGGAAGGGACCTCTAGAGATCATCTAGTCCAACCCCCCTGCCCGAGCAGCCACACAGGAACACGTCCAGGCGGGTTTTGAAAGTCTCCAGAGAAGGAGACTCCACACCCTCTCTGGGCAGCCTGTGCCAGGGCTCCGTTACCCTCACAGTAAAGAAGTTTCTCCTTATGTTGAGGTGGAACTTCCTATGTTCTGACTTAAACCCATTATTTCTTGTTCTAATGCTGAGCAACACTGAGAAGAGATTGTCTCCTTGCCCTTGACCCCCACCCCTTAGATATTTATATACGTTAATAAGATCCCCTCTCAGCCATCTCCTTTCAAGACTAAGCAGCCCCATTTCTCTCAGTCTCTCTTCACAGGAGAGATGTTCAAGTCCCTTGATCATCCTCATAGCTCTCCATTGGACTCCCTCCAGTAGGTCCCTGTCTCTCTTGAACTGGGGAGCCCAAAACTGGACACAGTATTCCAGGTGTGGTCTCACCAGGGCAGAGTAGAGGGGGAGGAGAACTTCCGTAGACTTGCTGGACACACTGTTCTTAATGCACCCCAGGATCGCATTGGCCCTCTTGGCCACAAGGGCACATTGCTGTCCCATGGACAACTTGCTGTTCACTAGGACTCCAAGGTCTTTCTCCACGGGGCTGCTTTCCAGCAGGGTGACCCCTGATCTGTCCTGGTCCCCGGTGTTGTTCCTCCCCAGGTGCAGGACTCTACACTTGTCCTTACTGAACTCCATGAGGTTCCCTTTGCCCAGCTCTCCAGCCTGTCCAGATCTCGTTGGATGGCAGCACAGCCTTCCTGTGTGTCAGCCACCTCTCCCAGTTTCATATCATCAGGGAACTTGCTGAGGGTGCACTCTATTCCCTCATCCAGGTTGTTGATGAAGATATTGAACAAAACTGGACCCAGCACCGATCCCTGGGGAACCCCACTGGCCACAGGCCTCCAACTTGACTCTGTGCTGCTGATCACAACCCTCTGAGCTCTGTTGCTGAGCCAGTTTGCAATCCACCTCACGATCCAATTATCTATCCCACATTACTTGAATTTTACTCTTGCTTTACCTGGCACTAGTTCTTCTCATTTGCCATTGAAAACTGTGGGTTTAAAATGAGTGTCAGGACCCTTGGGTCAGCAGAACAGCGAGAAGCTTGGTTGTCCCAGATCCATACGGATGCAGCGAGCTCACCAGTTCTCCTCTCCAACAATCCAGCTCACCTTGGCCATCAGCTTCTCAGCGAGCTGTGCAGTTTGGGCCTTGCACAGCAGAGGTGTAGGGTCAATTCCAACCAGTTCTGGCTGCCTGTGGTGTATTGCCCATGTTTTAGTCCAAACTATTTCACACCACGGGCCTCTTCTAAACACTGAATTAGATGGACTATTTCAAAACTTCATGGGTGATAGCCCTGGAAGTAGAAAGTCTTCATGACTCACTGAGTACTGTCTGTGAGGAGTGATTGAAGCCATCTACTCACAATCCCACTAATCCCCTGCCATGTCTCCGTGACAGGACATCAGAATTCCTCTGATGACTGTATCAAATGCCATGCTCAAGTCCCGCACGAGGAGTTATTTTTCCAAGTTCCGATAAAGAGAAATGTAGGTTATTATAAGAAATGGATATAAATTTAATAACAAGGTCTGATATAAGCAGGAAGGTTTTTTACATTGTCTGTTCTATGAAGATTACAGACAGCCTCTATAATGTGATGTGCCAGCAAAGCAGAAAAATGTTTTATGCTATTGCAGCCTGATGTTAGAAGTGTGGATCTTCCCTTTTCAGTGGTTTGAGTGTAGTGGAAAGAGGTTTGTGTGCAAATAGCAGAAATGAACAAACAAACATAAATTCAGTAGCTGAGAAAAGCTTTGGATACTGTTTCCTTAGAAAAGCTAGTAAAGTGTGTCAAAGCAAATGCTTCAAAAATCTAACTGTCCTTTTAGAGTTGATTCACGAATTTTACTCACTTAAATAGAAGACTCTATAGGTGGGACATGGCCTCTTAATACAAGGCTTGAGCAGTTTACTACCTCATACTCTGCGACCATTTTCAGCCTTGTTGAAATTATTCACAGCAGGAGGAACAGATCCTGTTTGGGTGCATGTACAGCTGAGTGTTTTGATGAAGAACTGCTGTTGAAGTTAGAGGGAATAGCACTGCTTTTGTGGAAAGCCTGATTAACATTTAAGTCAGTAACCATTGCGTTGACCATTGCTACAGAATATAGATGTAGCGATTATGCTGAGTGTAGAATTATTAACAAAAGCTTTCAAGGTTATGAGGTATCAGACCAGTGTTTCTGGTTTGAATTCAATGGATTCTACAGCAGAAATGCAGCTGAGTTAAATGCAGGAATGAATCAATCTCAAGAATGTCACAAAAAATGATGAGCAGGTTTCAAGCAAAGAGGGCAGCTGGAAGACACTTGATACATGTGTAGATAGCCTTCCCTGGCAGTTGTACAGTGAATTGGTTTTTGTTACTGCCTGCATGAAACAATGGCAGAACATTATGCAATTTCGTAGCAGAGGACTATCCCAGGGTATCTTAAAAGAATGTGAAGGCAGCAAGGTGAGGTACCCACCACTCAGAGACAGCAGTGCTGTTTCTTCAACTAGTTGTATTTGATTATGTGGTGTTCTCTTTCAGCAGCACCCATTTTTCAGAGTGTGCAAGAAAGGGCACAGGTCACTGAATCAAGGAATGTGGTCCATACGCTTGCCCTCAGCACTCAGGGTAAGGTCCCCATCTCATTTACAGAATACCAGTTGAGTCTTGTTTGAAACAGAATATTTTCCCTGCCTTGTAGAGGGATGCTTGTCACCATGGTGTCTGAGTGCCTGATGTATGTTGACAATTTTACCCTTTCCATGTCCCAGCGAGCACAGGATGTGGTGTTAAGAGTATTTCGTATATGAAGGACACAGACATAGAAAAGTGAAGTGATTTATGTGAGTCTGTTGAGGAAGTCTGCAGCAAAGTTGGAAAAAATACCACTATGGCTGTGCTTACATTAACAAGTAGTTTGGCACCGTAGAATAGGGGCTGTAACACTGAGAGGAGGGCTGCTGAAGTCCTGATGTCCACACTAAAATTGCTTTAGAGGCTTTGCTTTGGACTGGGTCTACTCCCAACCAGAGGAATGAACTCCTCTTGGGACCTGGAGTGCACCTGAAACACACCCTTATTTTTTAATTTAACCCTCAAAGAGTTCAGCTTGCCTACTTTGAGACTATATGTGTTATGAGACTAGAAGTGATGTTCAAATTTACTTCTAGCTCACAGTCCTGACCAGAGCTAAATACTGCTGTAGAAACACCCTCTGTCTCCTTCCACACTCAATTCCTTTATAATATTTAAGGTGAGTCCCAGAAGGCACCTCCAACAGTGTCTCTGACATCACGTGTAAAACCAGGCAATTACTTGCAGATTATTGATACTGTCCTTGGCTCACTTTTCTCATTTAAAATCTTCCTCTCAGCGAGCTTGCTGCCTCACATGGCTTCAGCTATCTGCTTTGCATCAATGATTTACAAATCTACCAGTTTTCTTCTGACCTCCCTGCCTCCGTCAAGTCCAGCAGCTTGTCATGTTTCTCTCTGAAATTTCCCTCTGAATGTCTTGCCCTCCATTTAAACTTCACATGGCAAAAACATCATAGCTCAGTGAGCTGCTGGAAGTCATTACAGCAGGAGCCCAGAAAGCCATTAAACATTATAACATTTTACATATGTCTTAGGCTAGTGGTAGAAAGAAAAATGTTTCAGCTAATTGAGCTATTTTTTTTATTAGGTATTTTATTTCAGTATTGTCTTAAATAAGTGTACCTCAGTAACTGCACTTCAAGTGTTTTATAAATGATGGAACAAAGTTCACCTGACGTGTTTAGTTCAGCTTTTGAAATAAATTTCTCAGGCATCACGGAAGGCAAAAATCCATTCTCATGCTCGTGTATCCCTCTGTCGCGTTTGACATTGCTGGCCACAAGCTATGTTTGCATCTCTCAGGGAGGCTGAGAGCCCCAAGGTAATGAGCTTAAGTGTTACGAGACCTGCTTTAAGGCGGAGTTGCAGCAGGCAGTGGTAGGAAACAGCCCTGCTGTCAGGAGACCTCTTGCTGGTATGATCCCACACAGATTCCTCTCTCCCAACAGTGTTATTCAATATATGAGTCAGTAGAATTTAGGTGTCTCTGAATCTGGGATCTGGGAGGGCTAAATCCTCAGCGCTGCAATGCTAAACAAGTTTGTGCTGCCATAAAAAGACTGCTCCTACCTCTTCACCAGAAGGCAGGGCCATTAAATGACTCAAACGGAGTTTTGTTTCTCGATGCTGTCAGTGGTTAAGAGGCATGTCTGGGTCAACGACAGCTATTCTGTGACTCACTATGAGCTTTAAATGGAGATCAGGAAGGAGGAGAGGACCCAGAAGAGCTATTACTATGTTCTGGAGCAGCAGCTATACATAACCACCCAACTGTCCTGCTTCCTTGGGGAACCCTGCCAGCACCTGCCTTACTGCCTGTACTGGGAGCTGTGCAGAACGTGTTGTATTGAGGAGTTAGTGATCTTGAACAGGCCTTCCCTGCTCCTTTGGCCACGGTATTTAGGGATTGAGAAGCCTGTACATTGTTAATATAATCTGTAAATTATAGCATATTGCTGTGGAGGTTGTGATCCACACAACAGTTAACCTGAGCAACCTGTGCCATGCTACACTGTGCTGCATGTCCAGCGTGGCTGTGTTGTGCTACTCGGACCCCCTGGCCATGGGACAACCTCAGCCAGCTCGTTGGAAGAGCTATCCTGCAAGCAGTTTCCACCTGGTATCAGCTGTCGTGCTGCCCCTCTGGCATTACCTTTATCTAAAAGTGCAGCAAGAAGTGGTCGTGCAAAAGTCCTTTGTGAATGGAGTTGTTTTCTTGCAAGAAAAATAAGTGACCAAAATGGAGATACTTCTCTCCCTGGACAGGATCAGCTCTGTGCAGTGTGCCATGGGAAGATCTATCTGGGGTCCACGTATGCTACATGAACATGATGTGCCACTGTCTGAAGGGATATAAGATTTGCTTGCTCTCTGTGTTCCTCTTCTTATTTTGTCTTATTAAAACAGTAATCAATCTATCTTACCCAGCAGACTGATCGTCACAGAAGAACTGGCCACAGAAAAGTAGGTTTTCATCCACATCGAGCAGGATTGTCAGCTTTGGAGGACTTCTGAGAGGAGAGATTTCAGGCAATCTTCCCCAGTTCCTAGATAAGATGTCCCTAGACTCCCCACAACATGGCCAATTAAAACTGAAGTTGAGGTTTCTCTTCACCTCATGAGGCAGCACGGCTTGCTGCTCTCCATCAGTCCCGAGGGGACTTACTTTTCCCAGCCATCCCAGACAACGAGTATCTCTGGTTAGTTCTGTTTGTCAGTCACACAACTTACTGGTCTTTACCTCAGCAAGAGAATGTCTGCTGCGATTAGGAAGGAGAAGAGTGGAAAAATCTCTGATTTGGCAGAAGTCTCCCTTGATTGATTTCCAGATCACAAAAGATAACCAGCTGCCAAGCCTCGGGAACACTCCAAGTAAGCATTCACATAAGCACACACCACAGGTTTGACAGATGTTAGTCACATTGCTTAATGCTCCACTGGATGTTACAGATGTGAGCGTGGTGTAAGAACCTACAGAGGAAAGAAGGGGACAGGAAAAAAACACTGAGTGTCAATTTCCCTTAAGAGATCGTTTCCACACTTCCTTGTCTAGATTCTCAGTGCAGGTTCTGTTGTATAATTAATGGCATATCACCTTTATTCCCATACCAGTCTTACGCCTTACAGGCTGTCATCTGAAAACATAGGTGTAGATTTTCTGCTGTGCCAGATTTTAGCTAGCAAAAGGTTATGGGAGAATGTTAGAGTCAGTTAGAGAATTTTAATTCTGGGTTATTAACGTATGTGTGTATATATATATATGTAGGCATAGGTTAATTTGACCCATGGTCCTTTCTAACATTTGCCTGCTAGAAACACCCAAAGTGTTTTCCCTAAGTTACAGGTAGGAAGGGAGAGGAAGACAGGAGCAGCATGTATCTGCTTTAGTTATCAGATTATCTGGCAAGAAGGCTCAGATGCAGGAAAAAGACCTGTTACTCCCCTTGTCAGCTGGACAGGGGAGAGAAAATATGGCAAAAGGCTCGTGAGTCGAGATAAGGACAGGGAGACATCATTCACCACTTACTGCACAGGCAAAACAGACTCAACTTGGGGAAAATTAATTTAATTTATTAACAATCAAATCAGAGTAAGACGATGAGAGATAAAATCTGAATCTTAAAACATCCCTCCCCGACCTCTCCCCTCTTTTTAGGCTCAGCTGGATTCTCCATTTCTCTGCCTCCTCCCCAAGAGTGGCATAGGAGGACAGGGAATGAGGGTTATGATCAGTTCATCACACATTGTCTCTTCTGCTCCTTCTTCCGCAGGGGGATGCCTTCTCACACTCTACTCTGCTCCCACAGGAGACAATTCTCCATGAACTTCTCCAACATGAGTCAGAGCAACAGGCAACAGTTCTGCATGAACAGATCCATCATGGGTACCTTCCACAAGGCACAGTCCTTCAGGTATAGACGGCTCCAGCATGGGTCCCCTGCGGGGTCACAAGTCCTGACAGCAAAGCTGCTCTGGCATGGACTCCTCTGTCCGTGGGTGCACAGGTCCTGCCAGGTGCCTGCTCCAGTACAGGTTTCCCACAGGGTCCCACCCTCCTTTGGACATTTACCTGCTCTGGTGTGGGATCATCCATGGGCTGCAGGTGGACGTCTGCTCCCCTGTGGACCTCCATGGGCTGCAGGGGAACAGCCTGCCTCCCCACGGTCTTCACAACAGGCTGCAGGGAAATCTCTGCTCCAGCTCGTGGAGCACCTCCTTTCCTTCCTTCTTCACTGATCTTGAGGTATGCAAAGTTGTTTCTCCCACTTCTCACTCCTCTCTCCAGCTGCAGTTGTCATTCTGCGGACTTTTTTTCCCCTTCTTAAATACATTATCCCGGAGGCTTGGCCTTGGCCAGAGGCGGGTCAGTGTTGGAGTTGGCTGGCACTGGTTCCTTTGGACATGGGGAGAGCTTCTTGCAGCTTCTCACAGAAGCCACCCCTGTAGCCCCCTGCTAACAAAACCTTGCCACGCAAACACAATATCCTGTCCTGGGACTTCTTTGAAGCTCCATACCACATTTTTGATTCCTAAAATTGTGAGAAATTACATCTTTCCTGAAACCAGCTCTTTACTTTCTCCACTCGTACTTGCCCTACTTCCAGACACACCTGAGCTGTGAACCCTGTCATGCAGGACAGAGCTTTTAGCTGTTGGTATCCAGCTGTCTCTTGCATCCTTTTCCTTATGCTCAGAACAAGGGCTGTAACAATTTAGCCTGAGATGTCTGGAGGAAAGAATGGCTCATGTTACACTCTCCCAAGATTATCAGGTTTGGGAACATAATTTCAGTTATACAGGTATTCCTTGGGGCTGAATGTACCCTAAATTTTTTATCTTGTACCATCGTTACAAGACACTGTGAAATCCCACCGTTAAATATTTTGTTCTGCTATCTGTGTTACGTAAGGCTCTGGAATAAAATCTTGAGCAATTTAGCTTGCTTGTGTGAGCAAAGCAGTAAACAGATACAAATTCAAAAGGAAAAGGAGAAAAAAAATGCCCTCGAGAAAAGTATGAATGAGCTTGAAAAGGGCAAATAAAACAGCAGAGACATTTATATTGGTCTCTCCTACTGCTCTGAACAAAACAATTATGAGATAAGAGAGGCAAGAATGGGAGGAAATTCTTTCATTTTTCACATTGGAAGTCCAAAGGATCCAATAGCCTGTTTATGAAGAGCAATAAAGAAGATACATGAACTCGGTAAAGATGTTCTTACAAATATATCGACCTGTTTGGAAAGGCCAGGAGTTTGGGTTTTTGGGGAGATTTTTGGATTTTTTTGATAGCGTTGTTGCTTTTTATATAGAGCTATCAGCCAAGTTTTTAAGGGTGGAGTTTGTCAAGAAAGCAATAACTGACAAGAATGGTTTGTAATAACCAGCAGAGAGAACTAATGTTTTTATTTAGGATTTGGAAAGGGTACGAAAAAGAAGCAGATGGGAACTTGAATTTTATAAATCTTAAATAACTAAATATAACAATGGCCAGTTTTCAAACAAAGTTAAAAACAACTATTCCTTGTTCCTTATTTGGAACTTTAGAAACTAAAATGCATTTGCCTGCTACAATGATGCTAAAAATGGTGGCTGATGGTTGGAAGGGAGATTTATCACTTTTTAAACTTTGTGATCTGTGTCTTCTTTTGAAATGGTGCAGGGAATCCCATCTTTCTGCCACATGAGGGATGATGCTCACAGCATTATGGCACTTAAAAAGCAATAAAATTAATGGATGTATATTTTTTCCTGAATTTTCTCTCTTTTGTCTAAAGATAAGAGAATAATGTATTCCAGTACAGAAATGTGAATTTGTTATCAACCTACTAGTGACTTTTAGTCTGTGGAAGAAATCCAGGCTTAGGAACAACTATAAAGTCTTTGCAACTCTTCCACTGTCCCCTCTACCAATAAACTTTTTTCTTAGCAAAATCTAACAGTGTGTGTGATGTGTGTGCTACAACAACTTCTACTAGTGCTGTTTTGCCCTATCATAATTTGACATCAAAAAAATGTTTAGACCAGAAATCTCTCCAAGTCAAGAAATCAAAAATTAAGTAATTCCATAATCTTTTAAAATTATTATTGGTATAATAACCCCCTCTGGGGATTAGCTACTGCAGCAAAGCCTGTGATTAAGATTGCACAGCCCTTATCATTGTTGAATTCTGTTTTCAGTGGTTTATAACTTTGCAGACAGTAATAATTTAGATTAAAACTTCCCCAAAATGTGCAAAGTGTCTGTGTTTAGCAGAATATTTTAGGAAGCTTTAAAGAAAAATGAATCAGCACTTTTCAAAACTGGGTCAGGGAAAAGATGTTTTTCTGCCAATATTAAAACAAAAATCTTACAGTTCTTTTATCAACAAGTTTTTTCCTGTTCTGCTTTTAAATGTTATTTCAGGCAAGGACTTGAAGCTTGGCAGACAGATTGCCTGTGTGTCAGGGAAGTGCTGTCCTTGCACACAGCTATGTCCCTTTAGCCAAACTTAGTCTCTGGAACATCTTTGTATGTTTTTTCTTTTTTCTTTTTTTTTTTTTTTGGTCACTGGAGGGTAGTTCTAGATCCTGAAGATTTCAAATTCAGTGAGCACTGTGAGGAGATGAAGCAAGCTGGGAACTGCTGCAGCGTAAACAGCTGGGACATGAAGGACAGCAGGAGGAGAAAAATGGGCATGGCCGTAGTGGTTGAGATCAGGAGCTCAGAGGTGGGTCTGTAGTTTGGAAATGAAGGAGAAAAATAGAAAAATCCTGATAAAGAACTGGGAGAAGATGTGTGGACATTATCTGGAATTAGTAGAGCACCACTGGAGCAGATATCTGTACAAGGACAGACTGTTGATACACCTGTGTTACGACTGCATCAAGGCACATGTCCAGCACTGAATTACTATAGTTTATTTTGTTATATTTGCTGGTATGGGCCTGAGGCACGGTCTTGGCATTGGCTTGTGTTGAGGACTATTTGCAAGAAGCAGTTTGGGTATAGGCCTCCTGTTTTGGGGTGATGGGGAAGGCTACCTGCTTTGAAATGAACCATCCCATTCCACCTGTCTGTAGTTGCAAATTACACTGGAAAAATACCCATCTATTGCCCCCATCTGCATGCAGAGGATGAGAAATAGTGGCTACTTTCAGCTACTCTCTTACTTCCCCTGGGAGGTTCTATAGTTTGGATCTAGAAGTTTCTGCAGACTGGGAGAGACAACAGACGGCAATGTGATGCTATGCTATTTTAAAGTTCTTTTAAAGAATCAAGTTCATAAACCCTTCAGAAATTAAATATGAAAGAAAAACACAGAGCAAAAGAATATTTGGCTGCAAGAGGGAGGTGATGTGGCACGAGAGAATGGAACAGGCTGTGCCGTGCCAGACTGTTGGGTATGGCTCTAACTCTCTTCTCTCTGCAGTTAAGCCAGAGTTCATAGGACAGCAGAGTATATTGGATGTGGCAAGATTTTGTTAGCAGGGTGACTATCAGGGGTGGATTCAGTGAGAAGCTGCTGGAAGCTTCCCCAATGTCCCATGGAGCCAATGCCCGCTGGCTCCAAGATGGACCTGCTGCTGGCCAAGGCTGAGACCACGAGTGACTGTGGTAACAGCTCTGAGATAACATGTTTATGAACAGTGAAAAAAAAAATCCCCACAGAATGACAACAGCAGCTGGAGAGGGGAGTGAGGAACATGTGAGAGAAACAACTCTGCAGACCCCAAGGTCAGTGAGGAAGGAGAAGAGATTCCCCTACAGCCCGTGGTGAAGACCATGGTGAGGCAGGCTGTCCTCCTGCAGCCCATGGAGGTTAATGGTGAAGTATATATCCACCTACAGCCCATGGAGGTTGATGGTGGTGTAGATGTCCACCTGCAGCCCATGAAGGTCTCCACAGTGGAGCAGGTATATGCCCAAAGGAGGCTGTAACCACGTAGGAAGCCTGTGCTGGAAGACAAAATAAGTGTCAGGAGTTGTCCCCTGGAGGAGAAAGGAGCAGCAGAGATAATGTGTGATGAACTGACCACACCTCCCATTCCATTCTCCTTGTGCCTCTTGGAGGGAGGAGGTGAAGAAATTGGGAGTGAAGTTGAGCCTGGGAAGAAGGGATGGGTGGGGGGAAAGTGTTTTTAAGTTTTTTTTTATTTCTCATTATCCTACTCTGATTTTATTGGTAGTAGATTAAACTAATAGCCCCAAGTTGAGTTTGTTTTGCCTGTGATGATAACTAGTGAATGATTTCTCCCTATCCTTATCTCTTCCTATGAGCCATTTGTTGCATTTTCTCTCCCCTGTCCAGCTGAGAAGGTGAGTGACGGTGCAGCTTTGATGGGCATCTGGCCTCCAGCCAGAGTCAACCCACTATAGAGAGTTAGGCCAACACTTGCATTTCTGCAAGCTGCAGCCCTCAGGAGACATCCCATTAGGGAATGTTGGCCACTGGCTCTTTGCTCTGAGAGCAGATGTGGGACCAGGCAGCTCTCTTGGTACACACTTTTTGCTGGGATCACTGGTGTGGGCTCACAGCCTCCCAGCAGGGCTTATTTCAGGCTCTGAGTGAATGGACTACAAAATGGGTGGCCAATAAATAAGAGCGTGGGTGGGCACTTGGTTGTTAACTGGCGTGGCATCTTCTGCAAATCCCTTTCCCAGGCTTGACGTAGATCTACAATCACTCATGTACATACGTGTAAATAACATGGCTGGGAAGCGACCCAAAGAGTTGCTAGGGTTCTCTTGGCTTGTTATTTTATTGAAATGTCAACTCTCAGGAGAGATGCCATATTTAAAATCCTCTGAGCAGTCCAAATGGATATTCACCTGGCTTAGGGAAATCTATCTTTGAGTGCCAAAGAGGTAGTGGTCAGTGGGGCATGGGGTGGTGTGAATCAGTACTTTGCAAATGCTTTTGACTAAATGATGTTTGCACATAGAAGCTTGTGAAGCCAGAGGTGGACTTCAGGTTTGCTTAAGGACAACTTAGTTGGATTTTTTTTGCCTTTACAGAAATCCCAGGATATATTCCAGTCAAGTTGTATGCCCAAAGACAGAACCTCTTCCACTTTGCTCTGTGAGTCTATCTTGTGGACTGTTTATGCCAAAATTTCTTGTGGTCCCCAAGAACAGTGTACAGTCAAATGAAAGCTGACACAGAAGATAAAACAAGGAGGCAGGAGCAGAGAGAGTCTTGACCTTGTTGCTTACAGTGATGGGTGGAACTGAAAGGGTTTGGACTGCAGGTTTATGCTCCAGGAGGAAAGACCTTACCTTTCCTATACTTTCCTTAGGTGTTTGTGAGCAAACTAACGTTGTGTACAAGACTGAAATATAAGCAAGGAAAAGTAAATGCTTTAATTCTCTATGTTGATAATATAGATCTTCTTACACCCAACAAAGTGGAAGAACATCAGCATAGACACATGTTGAGGGTTAGGGATAATACTGAACAGTTTGTGTACTGATCATACACATGTGCTAGAAGGGCTAGTATTGCCTTGGGTTGATTATAACTATAGATGTTTCCTCTGAAAAAATGGGGACAACAATGCCATTCCCATCTGTTGTTTTATCTATTTGGATTTTTAATTATAAATGATTAATTCAAATAGTGGCTGCTTGATGTGTGTGAGCATGCACATGCATGTGTGAGCACATCTGACTATCATCAAATCAGAAATTAGAAAACTTCTGTATTATTTATGATTAAATTACAGCAGCAAAATTTTTAAAAGTGTAGTTGTGCATAGAAAAGACTACAGTGCCAAAAAGTGACAGCAGAAGAATTAATACTTTCTTCAGGCCCTTTTTCTCTTAGAAATGATTGACAAAGTAATTTTCTTCTTGTACTTTAATAAAAGTGTATACATTATACACACCAATAAATCCTCACGGGGCCAATTACACATCATATGACTTATCTTGTCACAGCACCTAATATCCAACAATAAATTAAAAGGTATGCTTTATATGGAGATTTGCATATGAGGATGTTTTCCAGTCCCCAGACTCAGTTGTCTTATGAACACTACAACATACAAGAAAAGGAAACAAGCTGGCTAGAATTTGTGACTAATAAATTCTGCCTGGTGGAACAAGCTACATTTGTATGACTTACAAGAGTGTACTGTATAAGTAACATTTGTTTTACATATTGAAATTATATTGGGAGATGAAATACTGAACAAATATTGAAGCACTTCCTTTCACACAAGATATTTGGCACACATATGCAAGGGTGTATTAGCTATATATATGCAACACAATATATTTGTTTCCTATTCATATCACTTTGCAATGTAAAAGAACCTTTATATAAATGAGATTCACACTTGTTTTTCATTTCCAAGCAAGGAATTAAAATGGCAGTTGGAAATTCCAAAATTTGCTTCCATCCTGGTGGTACCTGCAGCACTTTTGAAAAGCTTTGATTAGATCTCAACGCATGGTTTCTAAGAATGTCTGTGGTCTAAATGCACAGGTATGGCTCTGAATTTTCCTTAGTGGGGGCTCTCAGCCTTGTTTGTCATAAACTAAGCTGTGCAATAGTTTGGAGGCAAAAGTTGGGGCATTTTTCTTTAGCTCCTACCCTATCCTAAAGGACATTCATTCATAGCATCTAGTGCATCATGTGCAGTGTTCTTCCAATTTTCTTATGTGGGGTGACCCGTGCACTGTGGAGAGCAACTCCATTGGAGGAGAAACCTCCCCATGGACATGGGGAGGTGATGGATTAGGTCATGGTTCTGCACCTTCAGCAGGCTTGGGCATTGCGAGTGCCTGAGGGGGAACAAACTGCTCAAAATAATGGAGTTGAGATGGTTGTTCTGGAGGGAAATGGGAAAAGATTGTGGCCTTTGAAACACAGTCCATTTCTCATCTTGCTTCTTAGCAGTGAATTGTCCTGCTGTCCCTCCTCTGAGCTCCTGGAAAAGCCCTTTGTAAGTCTATGAATAGAATTACCCACTTTGTTGCACTCTGTTGGTCAGGGTAGCGTGCATGAAAATCAATAAATTGTTGATCAGCCTTTCAGAATATGCACGGTATTATGAAAGTACACACATATTTGATATTGGATTGTGTCTAGACTTCATCGAGGGAACTGAAATTGTACGGTATCCAGAAGCGCAGCCAGCACATCCCCCTCCATAGACATCAATAATCAACCTAGAAGACAGGCCACAACAGAGTAGTCTTCTTCTTCTTGTCCCTTTAATTGATACAGTCTAGTAGTTCAGACTCAAAATGTGTTTAAATTACTGTGCCTTTCAGTTGTTTTAGACTGGTGGGATATGCTCTTCTGTGTCTAAATATTTTATTTAATGTACCGATTTCACAGAAACAACATTAGGCCCTAAATATTTCAATGCAGAAGGACCTAGAAATAATTATTTAAAATTAATTGCTCTAGCCTGGGCTTTTAGTTGCCCAACATTTAGTTGTTTCATTGAAACTGCAACAAATACAGGTTAAGCCTGAGTGATGCATATGAGACCTCATCTCTCATGAGGCATGGATCGACATTGCTCAACCTCCATTTTTGCAGAGCCAGCAAAGGGAGCTGTGGCCAACTAACATACCTGTTCCAAGGCAATATGGGACGCTGGTGTTCAAAGAAGAAAATAAACAAATGAGGAGTTTTTGCTTTATGTGCCATTAAAAAGAAGAAGAAATGGAAAGGAAGAATGTTAACAAAACCCAATCCTTCTGCAAACATTTTAAAGAGTGGTGGTGTTTCTATCTAACTTTAGACACCAATCTTTGAAGCTTAAGTTAGGAGATGACTATCATAAGCCTCTTTTGCTGGTCAGTAGAGAGCTAGCAACTCCTTCAAAGGATGGATAAGCACAGCAGCTGGTTTGAGATGCTCCATGGAAGAGCCAGTCTTTCTCCACCATTGACAGTGAGAGGCTAGTGTGACTACCCTTCTAGCTCGGGCACCTCCAGCAAGGTGTCTGACTTCATGCCAGGTGAATATCACCAAAAACTTCAAATGTTTAAGGTCAAGCTTAAGGAGGAGCTACAAACCTGAATTTCCCATTTGTAATGACAGCCACTGGAGCACAGAACAATAATCCCTGTCAGATCAAGCGGACACAAATTTATGACATGTTAACTTCCAACACCTAATTGAGGGCAGTGAATAGAGTGAAGTGTGTTGCTAACTCTGCGCTGTGTCATTTCCTTATTGCGCTATTGACTCCGACAAGCAGTCAGCACTTCACAGGCTGTTCCGCAGTGGTGAAATCTCATTCCATTGCACCTAGCAAGGGCAATGTATTTTTGTTTATCATGGGAGCACTGTAGAATTTATGATGTCTTTTGCTCTTCATTTTCTTGCTTTTGAGGTTTGGTATTTTTAGCCAGGTTTCCTAAGGAAACAAGGCTTATGCCATCATGCTGTCTGTCAGCTCTCTCCTTATAACTTCTGAACCTGGGGCCAATTTCAGCTCTATTTGACAGAGGAGTAAAGGTTTCAAAGATATTACATTCTCACAAGTTTTGTGAAAATCAACGGCTTGGTAGATGAGAGAATATATCATTGCTCTGGCTGAAGTCATGTCAAGGACAGTTCAACACTTATTTGTTCTGTTTGGCAATGGCCAACTGGCCAGACCCTGTGCAGCAGGGGGTCAGCGCTAAGTAGTGCTGAACTAACCGCAGTCCAAGTCATCTTTCACCTGCCTCGCAGGCAAGCAAAGTGAAGAAAAAGGATCTGGAGGTGGCTTTGGAAAATTAAGAGGGGTTTTTGCCCTAAGGGATGATGGGGAGTTGTAGTAGTGGTAGTTGTCGCGGGTTAGGGCTGGGCCGGCCACTAACGCGGACAGACGCTCTCTAACCCCCTCTTCCCCCCCTAAACGGGAAGAGAAAAGGGAATGAGGCAGAGAGACTTACGGGTGAGAGAAGAAAAAAACTAGAACAGCTTTAATGAAAATAATAGGAATAATGGTTGGTAAAGAGATAAAAGTAAAGAATTATATACAACTATAGATAGTAGCCCGATATCAAACCCGACTCCCTCCCCCGATAGAAATCACCACTGGTGCTGCAGAGCAGGAGGCGCCGGGGAAGCCCCAGGCTCAGCGGCGGCGGGGAGCTGGATACAGGGAGCTGGATTCGGGAACTCAGGATCCGGATCAAAATCAGGAGGTCAGATGGAGTCCTCTCTGGATACCGGCCATTGCAGAAAAGAAAGGGCGAAAAAAGGGCCGAAACTCTCGTGATCACTCAATTTATACCAGATATGACGTATATGGGATGGAATACTCTCGTTGGTCACCTGTCCTGTCTATTACCCCCCGGAGGTGCCACCTTTTACTTCCTTGTGCCCCCCTCTTACTACCCAGCACCCCCAGCGTGGCACACAAGAGCCAGCAGTGGCCTTGGTCACTATAGGAATAAGTATAAGCAAGAGCCTTTCTGCATCCCAGTCCCAGGCAGTGACTGTAAACATCAGGTGTTATCACTGCCAGTAGCACACACTGTCTGCAAAAACATGCTGCTGACTTCAGAATGTGCAGCCTTTTAGAAGACACTAAACTGAAAAGTAAAAATCACTAAACAGGACTGGGTTTTTAGCTAAACCCAGGACAGTAGTTTTAGAAGATGAGCAGGAACTTCAGTTACTCGGCTTGAAGGGTTTGTGGAAATGAGACACAATGAAATTCTTTATTCACTTAACAGCTTCTCTCCATACTTCTATGTTTTGTCTTGTATAGTTAACTGAAGATATAATAAATATCCTGATAGATCAAAAATAGGTGTAGGAAAGAACCAATGAAACAGAATGAGAGTCAAAATTCTGACACCTGCATGTTAGTAAAAAAAAAAATAATATTTAAGGGTGAGTTGCTAACAAATTCAAATGATGATCCAATGATCTGCTGGCCTATCATCTTTTCATTAGCCGTAGATGGAATTAATTAGCAAACGATCCATATGGAAAACATTTCCTATTCTTTAGCCTCCAGTAATAATTTTCAATAAGTTTTCTAACAGTGACATGTTAGGATCTGAGGAACAGCAGCACAGAACCTGTTAAATTATTAGTCTGTTCCAGCGTCAAGTCTCCAAAACTCATCATAATGAGATATGTCTAGAGAGGGTGCAACTAGTCTCCTAGTGAATAACTGTAGCATCCAGATCTTTGGGGAGATTTCTTCTTAACCCCAAACAGTCACTGATACACCTGTGCCCTGCAGCAAGAGGGCTTGTGTCCATAATGAACACCTAGATTTCAGTAATTTACCTGTGGATAGTCTTACTAATAATTTAAATGCAATAATTTAATGTTGGGGTTAAAAAGAAAAGGAGAAGAAAGTGTAGGAAAGAAACTGTTACTGTTCAGTGCGCACAAGTTTGGAAAAATTTGAGTTTGCAGTTGTGACAAAAACACCAGTGTCTAATAAAATTGCTTTTATTAGGTTAATTTGCCGCATATAGCGCAAATATTTAACTTCAATGAGGCATGAATTAGTAAAAAAATATGCGCTGTGCCATTTAAAGTGCTATACTTGAATAAAATAATGTATATCTTTTCATATGCAGTCCTTGAAGTCACACTACATACATCTTTAATTTCTTCAATTAAGAAAAAAAAGAACAAATGGAGTTAGATTTTAATTATTCATAGTTCATTTGAGAAAAATCTTCGTAAATGAGAGGAAGTAGAGTTGTGCTATCTATCACAATGAGAGAAAGAATAGATAGAAAATCCGCTCCGTGAACTATTTGACAATACATAAGCTTCTGCCTTCATTAGGTTCTGCAGCCTGATGTGTAAAGGCAGAAACGTTATAGCAGCAGCTGTTTAGGAGGCCATGGAGTGGAAACCGCCCCCTCAAAATCTTGCACTGCTGGCAGAGGAGTAACCACAGTACACATTTGATAGAGTCCTGCTGAGGGATGTATGTGTGGGCATGTCCTGAACCTTGTTCATAAAAACGATGGCAATAGAAGGGACTGCTGTGTTGGATCAGACTTAGGGTCCATTCAGGCCACCTTTGTCTTTGTCAGGGGCAGTTGCCACCTGAGTTAATTAACATGCAGCAATGCTGGAGGGCATGTGTCCAAGGAAGTCTGTATTCACCAGACTTTGACTGAAACCTTGGAATATTTATTCGTTCCAGCATACTTTTAAAAATGTTGTTGGTAAAAGGAAGGATATTTTTGTTGTCAATAAGAAAGTAAGTTCCTCTTTGGGTTTTACTAGAATATTGATCTTCAGACTGCTTTGCTTTCCACAGTCTTAACATGCCTTGTATGAAAAATGATTACTTTCTATCAGCTTTGAATTGATTATCTTTCATTTTCATTGAGCGTCTCCTTGGCAAAGGAGAACAGAGCCAGCAATCTGCCTTTTTGAGCAATTCATTATTTTATGCACTTTTATATAGGCTTTCTAGGTCTTCTAATTTGCAAAGTCAACAATCTCAGTCTTTTCATCCTGATTTTACGTAAATGACCTCTGTGCTCTTAATGATTTTCAACCTGTCTCTGAACATGTAATTTTTAATAACTTTTTTTGAGATAACAGGCTCTGATTTGGATACAGTATTACAATGACACATCATTATGTC
This sequence comes from Trogon surrucura, assembly GCA_020746105.1. Taxonomy (NCBI): domain Eukaryota; kingdom Metazoa; phylum Chordata; class Aves; order Trogoniformes; family Trogonidae; genus Trogon; species Trogon surrucura. Next base: position 9,367,334 of record CM036618.1, read on the forward strand.
ATATACTGGCATTATGATTTTTCTTGTTATTAAATGGCATTTTCTTGTTTAATTGCAATCATGGTCTTTGTTATGTGGTCGCAACCGTAACCGTTCTCTTTCCTAACGTAGTTTAAAGCAGTGTGTGCCATATGTGTAATTCAATTTCTTTCAAGTTAATACATATTACTATGTATTTTCCAGTGATGAACTGTATTTGCTATTGTGGCCATTAAGCTAAGATCTGTATAGTTAAGGTTTCTTTGAGAATCTCTGAAATGGTTCCTGGTCCTCACTTACGTAAATAATAAATTGTCACCTGCACATTGAGATGCTTCACTATTCCTCTTCCTGTTCCAGGTGTTAATAGGCTTGTTAAATAATGCTAGTTACAATGTAAAATCTCAAGGCATTTGCTGTTCAATTTTTAACTTGGCCCATTAATTCTTTGTTTTCTGTCTCTTAGCCATTTCTTAATCCACTCTGATACTTTGCCTCTATATGACTTTCTAAGTTCAGCAGTACCATGTTGTTAGCAACTCTTTCAAAAACTTTGTGTAATCAAAGGAATCTTATCTCTGTTACCCACTAATTTATCAACACATTGAAAGAATATTAATAGTGAGACATAGTTTCTCTCTACAGAATTTATGCTAATGAGATGTTGTCTCACCATGATTCATCAGGTAACATTCTATATGTTATTATTCTATATGCAATGATTATGTTAAAAAAAAATATTGTAACACTTTTCCATGCATAATTGCAGTCTAAAGCATAGAAGTATGCAACCACAAAAAATTGTAATAGAGTAGCTACCTTGAAAGAGAGATTGTATATTATACTATCAGCTCAGCTACTTTATTCTTAAAATCCTTGGAAAACTTGAACTGTAACATCCTTTGTCCAGAAAGTCAATCAATACAAAGAGGCAATCAGTACGAAAAGGAGTTTACAACACTGGTTCCCAAGAGGATAATACACCTACGGTTAAGCCGGGGCCTTGAGCAGAGACCCTGACAATAAAACCTATTCCTGATGAGATAAATGTGACCATTTCTCTGATACGTCCTGTGCGTCAGCCACCGTAAGAAAGGGTGATTGCAGCATTCCCTGTGGGATCTCGTGAAAAATGCCCAAGTCTGCTTAGCAGCCAACATCTAGAGCCGAGAGCACACACACCGCCGCACGACACGCTGCCAGGCCTGCCTACTCACTGTCCCAGAGAATTCCAAAAGCTGGTGCTAACATCACAGCACTAACCTGTTTCCTTGAGAGAATATTTTCTCCTCCTTTTTGCTGAACCGGGCAACTGAGATTAGTGATGAGGTTCCCTCTGGACTTCACCATGGAAGATGCGAAACGAAGCATCCTGGTTTTTATCAATAATGCTTCAACCTCCTCTTTGTCTTTGATTTCTTAATCTGTTTGGCCTCCTACTTCGGTCTTTGTCCTGGGGAAGCCAAAGAGATAAAGTTGTAGTTGCTGTGAATGATATTTTTGAGGAATATTTTAAGATGATCTACTGGACCCAGATATTTGATCTAATAAAAAAATAAATATGTTTAATTACTTTTTAATCTTTCTGTATTTTAATTAAAGTATATGGTGCCTAGAGCAAAGAAGGCCAGGCCCTTCCAATTAAACTGAAATTAGTAGTAATAAAAAATACAGAAGAAGTAAATCAGAAGCATAAGGATCGAAATATATCACATTCTTCTTGGCTTTCTCTTACCATATGTAGGACTGCTAAGTCCATGCTCAACTTAAAATATATTCTGGAACTCTGTCAATTTCCTGCTAATGAAAAACTGCAGAACACCCCAACTCTATGGTGGTCCCATGGCCACATTAAATTAGGTAATTACAACTTTCTCCAGCTGAGCTAGCCACTAGAAGGAAGATACAATCGTGCTTTAAATTTGCCACACTGTGTTTATTTTCTTGGATTTTTCTTTTGTTTCCTTGATGACTTCTTTTCGGATAGAAATTTTGCTGTTTTCAATCCAAAGGTAACCCTTGTGTCTGAGAAGAGTCTCTCCTACAAGTGGATCATCTTGTATCGGTAAGACCATCAATTACAAACACTTATTTGTCATATTGGATCTTAAATTCTATTGCAGCAATAGTTGTTCCTGTTTTGAAAATAGGAGACTTGAAATAAAATAGTGGGACAAAAGACTTTATTAAAAATAGAAAACCTTCTGTGTGAAGTGTGTGTACCAGGGGACTATTGCTCCCTTTTACACAGACCTTGAATTGCACAGACATGCAAACACACAAATGATCACTCACAGTGTCATAGGCTACTGGCAGTGGGATGCTGAAAAGGACCCGAACAAAAATTAGTAACATCACAAAAAACAACATAAGGTTTTAAGAAAAACATATTGTGAAAACTGTTTTGCAGTAACATAAATTGTGAATCTTCATGCCCCAAAGTAAAAGGAAATGTTCATTTTTAAATCAGTGCAATAGAAGTTTTGAATATCTCAAGTAAAAGACAGTGGTGATAGGAGTTACAAAACAGTAGCTTATTAGAAAAATGTTCATATTTCACTGCCTGAAATGATCACATCTGTTTCTAGGAATATACCTGTAATTTGTTTTTCAGACTTGCTGAAAATATCACACAGAGCGAAGTGTGTGTGCGTTCCCCAAAAGGTATAGCAGATCTTTGTCCAGGAAGACTACATTCCTTGGTGAGAAACATAAATCTCAAATTACTACTTTTCAAAACAACGGTCCTTCAGATTATGACACTGAGTCCTACATGTACTGGAGCCTGAGAGGCTGAAGTTGGGGAATGCCTGGAGTAGAGGCAGATGGAGCAGGAGTTGTTTGCAGGTTCTCCATACTCTTAACTGATATCACAGCTATCGGTATTGGATTTATGTAACTCCACTGCAGACCGAGAAAATGTAATACACAGATAATAACAAAAATTTGGTCGCTTTTATGTGTTGTCTATGTGCACGCCTCTGGATTTCTTCTGCCTTACATCCTCTTTCTTTCTTCACAGGCTTCTTAAACTCCTTTCATGCTGTCTTAGCAATACAAACATGAGTTTTTCTGTCTCTGTAGCTCTTGTCATTTAGAGCATCCTTCCTATCTCTCTTTGTCTTCTTGTTGCTTCATCTAATTGGAAAAACAGGTATTTTCTCCAGGCTCTGAAAAGCCTATTGTTCAACCACCCAGGACAACTTAACAACCAGTCTGGACAAATGTAATTTAATTACTTCTTCCTCACTGGATAAGGTGCTGACCCGTATTTAAAGATCCTGTGTGTTCTCCAACCTCATGCTGAAAAGGAAACTCGCTTCCACCTCAGTTTCTTTTAAGTGCTGCCTAACAGCAGGAAAAGAAAGGACGGCTTTGTTCAACCAACCATTTTCTCAGCTTCTACCTCTGTCTTGTTCGCCAAGTAAGTCTCCTCAGCAAAATAATGACAGCCCTGACATACATTGCAGAAGAACCAGGAAAGTTACAGCTCTTTGCCAGGAAGCGAATTTACAGATGTTTTCTTTGGGAAAATCACCTGAAAAGAATAAACCTGGCTTTTAATTGAACTTTAATTCTCTTTCAAAATCTGGATTATTTTTGCAGCTTCATTTAACTCCAAAATAAATTTTAAAAGATCAGGTCCTTCTGGCCCTCTCTACCACTGGTGATGGCTCAGGGACCTTGTCTAGGGGTTCAAAGTCTAGTGGGAAGAAATCAGTGATCACATTTCCTTGATCCTGTCAGATTCTTTAAGGACCCAGAGGTAGTTCCCTTCCAATTCCTGGCCTCTCTGCAACCGAGGCAGTTACAGGGTACTTATTCCTAAAATATGTAGTTTGACAGTTACTTGAGTAGAAGCTATGCCTGAAATGGGAAACCAGTTTATTTCCAGAAGCTGCAAGACAACGTGTCTGATCAACTATCATCAAGATGGGAAAAAAGTATTTTGAGAACAAAATTCTGACTCCCTGATTCCCCTACCCAGGAGGGAAATTCTACCTAAAAACTAAAAATAGCTTAGAGGTTGCAGGGTCTGCCTTGGACTTTGTGGCTTTCCATCAGGAATCTCCTCCACAGCCTTGGCCAGCTCCTTGGGCTTTGTCAACCCCACAGCTCGTGCAGACAATTGTACTCAGACTGGCACAATTTGTAGCTATCACGAGTAAGTATCTCACATTGCGATCATATCTGGCTGCAATTTAAGAGCACAGATCTGTCTCTCAGCCTGGGTTCACAGGTGCATTTAAAATCAACTTTATTGAATTCAGCAGCATTTAGACTTCCAAATTACTTAATCTTGCTGGCTAGCTCCAGGCAGTCAGAGAAACGTGCTCTGGAGTGCACCCTGCAATCCTGGTCCTTCACCCCCCACTGTTTGGGATCCAGATAGGATCTGCCAGAGACCCTTCCAGCCTCCAGCCTGGGATTTCCTTTATGATGAGGATGCAGCAGGGGATGGGTGGTGACGATGGGACCATGCAGTGTGCTTCCCAAGCTGCCAGGCTCCCCCAAGTTCAGACATAAGTCTCACTGACTGCTGTAAAAGGGGGAAGCTAACGCTGCCTTCTCAGTCTCACAGCCGTATGGGGAAGAAAAATCAATTAAAGTTTGTGATATGCTGATATACTGTGGTTCTGGGAGTCACAGAAGTACCTAAGATAGACAGCTAATTGTTACAATTCTGGCAGTACATCCCATGTTGAGGCACACTGCGAGCTCTGTGAAAACTCTTTTTTTAATAGATGATTTACTAAAGCTACTCAAAATATACTACTTCACTGTTTGGTGTATTTCAGAATCCTAGAGGCCCAAATTGAGAGTGAGAGCTTCTTGCTGTCCAAAATGATATTAAGATTTGTACACATACTGCCCTGATGAGCTGAGTATATTAGCTGAGAACTGAGGATGTTTTGTCATTGCAGTTTTCCTTATGAGCTGAGACTCAGAAATATGAAATCTAACTCCCAAGGTCACATAGCAAGACTCAGAACAGCTAGGACCTGAATCCACTGTCAGATCTGTGGTAAGGTACAAGGCTATCCTTCCAGTACTCTTTCATTTTTTAAAAATTGCAAATAAAAACTGCCGAATTTCAATTGCTCCCTGCTCTTGTCAAAAGTATGCATAGCTGTTCATTGTTTTTCATTGAGTTTTATTGGGTTTTGCATGGAGTGTCTGTAGTGTGTGATCTATTAAAAACCATTAGAGGAACATGTGGACATGCCATGGTGACTTGACTGAAGTGGCTACATCTGTATGGTGAATTAAAGAGGTCCTGGCTATGGATATGGCAGGATAGTGCCAGTTCTTTAATGCAGGGTGTGCCTACTGGAACTGGACCATAGCCCATGCTAACTCCTAAACTGTGTCTGAAATTTTTTTAGTTAGCTTTGGGAAAAAACATGCCACACACCATTCAAGCCATTTAACAGGACAGACAACTGGGGTCCAGAGCCTGTGCCCTGGCACTGCTTAGTTTAGAAGTACAGATGAAGCCAACAGAGTTAGTTGGGATGCCTTACATGTAGATTCTTCTTGTCGTACACATCTGCCATCCTCAGACAGGTCCATATTCTACAGGTGGCTTTGAAAAGCCAACACAATTCTTAGAAAAACAAAAAACAGTGTGAAGTTGTAATGAAAAACTACATTCTCTTGTACTCACACACAGACGTAGATCCATGCAGAGAAAGTATGCAACTGATATAACAAGAAGTCTGGTGCTAGTCAGTAAAAAAATGTCACATTTCATAATTTTCATATAATAGCCATCTTTTCTGAAACTGAATTACAACATCCAACTGTTAGCCTACTCTGGGTATCTTCAAATCTCTTTCTGAGTGTTTTACATTTTTCCATTTCCATTTGCTGTGTTAACATGGCATTTGATTTGGCTCTGGCCAAGAGGCCAAGAAGATCAATTCAGTGTCAGGTGTCTTATTGGCCCATGGATTCGCCACTGAGACACTGGGGAGGATTGGTGTAGCAAGCGTCCCACCTTGAATGCAACAGGAACCCATAACCCCCACTAGGAACTCATTGTCCACCTGCTTTGGGGCCAGGAGTGCAAGTCTGTTCCTATGCTGATGTCTTCTAACCCCGACGCAAAGCCTTAGTAGAGCTTTGTTTTTTGTTTGTTTTTTTTTCCCTTAAAATTTTAATGTCTAGGCCTTCGTTAATATATTTCATTAACAGCTGAAAGAGATGAGATCCTTATTTATTTTTATGAGAATATATGTGGCTTTTTCATCTTCAGTTTTCCAGCAATGACTAGTACCTTTACATATAAAGCAGTGTGGCACTCCCCTCCTTCTACCCTTCTTAATGGAAAAGTAAATGCTTATTCTTTCCTTCTACCTGATGCATACCTTCCAAATACTATAAAGATATGAACCCGATGGAGTTTCTAAATTATAAAGCAAGAGTTCTTTTATATTGCTGCGAATAACAACTGGAAATCTAGTTCTTTATAATAAGTTATTTATTCTCCATTTTGAGGTTTTATCCACACCCCAGGAGGTGGCCATGTATATTTCAACAGGTGCTGCATCAAGATTGCTATGATACTCTCAAACCATATTAGATTGTATCCAGTGGAAAGAAATGAATTTGAGAGCAAGACTTACAGGCTGATGAAAAGCGAAAATCTTTTCTCTTGTTGAATGCAAAATTTTCTATTAGGTTCATAGCTGTTATCAGCATCAGCCTCATGTAAATACATATTTATGATCTAATACACAGCACTGACAGTATGTCTGGGAGAACAAGTATCTGTGTAGTGCACTCTGGCCAGAAAATTTACAGAAGCTTTCCAAATCTCCTGAGAAATATAACAATAGAGTTCAAAAGGGACTAAGGTGGTGGGCAGGAGGAGGCATTGCAGTAGGATCACTACATGACATGGTTATTTGCTTGCTTTTAAGGAAAAGTAAGCACACCTGTTTCTGATTCATGACAAGAAGTCAGGAGGGTCAGAAGCATGGGGAAGAAATAGTATATGGTCTTAAGGGGAGAGAGGGCATGTGATGTTGGAGGGAAGTTTTTTTCTTGATTGAGTGGTCCTCTATTTCCAACAAATGCAATACCTCTAAACTATAATTCTGCTATTTCGAAACAGCCTCCAGTGAGATGTCTGTTAAAGTATCTGTGTATGGTTCGTATAACCCACCTTATCAAAGTACATGAACACTTCATAATCTTCAGTGCTCTTTTCCTTTCAAACCCGGGAAAAACTTTTGTCCTCATCACTACAGATAAAGCAGACAGACAGAAGAGACTTTTTCCACACACTGGCTTCAAATAGGGTGTCTGATGATTCTTGCCCTGTGTCCCTTGTCCACGTGCCTCTTGAGGTGCCAGTTGTCCCTTTCTCATGTAAGCATAACATGACTTGCAGAAGAGAATAATCTCCTAGATAACAACTCTTCTTTAAGCTCAGTACCTTTAAATTTCTGTCCAGAAAGGACATAGCAAAGTCTGCTTCTGAACTTGCTGGGGCTGGGGACATGCACAAAGAAATTTGTTGCAGTAGACATGTGGAAAGAACTGTTGCAAAATGAGATTGCTGGTACCTTTGGGTTTTCCCACCAACAGAGTAAGATTTTATGTTCTTTATTCTTTTATAGTTAGCTGCTTTTAATACATACATATACAATATGAAATATATAGTCTTATATATAGTCTAATTTTGATTTTAATTTGGTGAGTGCAGATGGCTCTATTTCACAACAGCTAAGATCACAAGAGTGATAATAGCAAATCTTTATGTCTCTGTCTGTTTGACAGAGAACAAGAACCGCTGTTTCTAGAGACCATTTTCTCTAATTGCCCAACAAATTCCTCAAACTGTATTAAACGGATGGGGCAGACTTCAAGATAAAGTACTTAAATTTATACATCTGTAGGCAGATGCCTGTAGTTACTAGGCCAACCCTTATAATCAGAGGAGAGGTAATCAATGCAGTCCATGCTGCCTGCAGATCCACTGAGATGACCAGCAGCTAGAAGAATGAGTCCGTTGTCTATGCAGTCATCCAGTGACATCTGAAATTGCCTAGGATATTGCACCTGTATAGGAAGGCTATGAGACTGCTTTTGGTCCTGTGCCAGCCCAGTGAGAATGTCTTACATGACATTAGATGCCAATATATATGCCTTTTCATTTTCCTAAACATGGGTGTCTGGTATCATTTCAGGTGTGGTGGACTACCATTAACCCTTCTTTCCTGTCACCAGTCTTGTGATGTGAGGGTCTTGATCAAATTAGATGAGGTGTCTGGGATTGCAAGGAGCCATCTGCTATAAGGAGCAGTGGCAGCAGCTCCCAACTCTTCTCTTGGGAGCTGCATTCGAGTAGCCCCTGCTTGACCTATGTTGACCTAGATCACTGTGAGCAGCCTCTTCTGTGACTGGTCATGTAATCTATTGATTCAGTCCCTGCACCTGTCCTGAATCTACCTCATCACTGTGGTGTCATTTGGTAATATGGGCTCTTTACTAGTTGTGACTACCATCATGGGACCTGCTATGGTCATCTTACTGGGGTTCCATGGCGCTGCCCCTTTGCTGGTGAGGTCTTTGCCCTGTTGTCTTCCTTGCTCCCAGCTTCATTTCACTTGCGGGACAACACCAAGCCTTGTTGCTCCCTAGTGCACATGACGTATTGAATCCCTGGGACATCTCAGATGACACTGTGTTTAGACAACCGAGTTTGACATCTGACTGCTTTAGGTTGTGCTAAATCACTCTCCAGGTGCCATTGTCTGCACTGACTAAAGAGGAGTTTGTGTGCCCTTCTAAAGCTAAGGTGTTAAACTCTAGGGCGTCTTAAATGGAGTGGTGACTAGTTATAGGTAGCTGAAAGAGCCCACACTGCCAACTGACTGGGAGAGGATGAACTTATTCCAGGTGCTCTTTAAAAGTGGGAAGGCAAGATCAAATGTAAGGAATGACTGAAAAGTGACAAACAGCAGAAGCTCTGAAGAGCACTCTCTCAGTATAAATGGAGTGAACATTTTGAAAGGCCTTTAAAATTGATTATATTCTTTTCTTCTCTTGCAACAAATCTGTGAGATATGCTGAAACTTTACATAAATTATAGGCAGAATCAATTTTTTCTTTGGGTCAAGGAATTTTTCCCTACTCATCTGAAATATGCAAGGTAATAAAATATAGGATTAATGTGTCTTAATGAAACATCAGGCATACATATTTATGCATAGATTTTAGCACAGTGAAATACAAAATAGAGTTTCCAGTGAAATAATAATAAAAAACCCAGCTAATCTCTGCATTGTTTTTCTTTCCATTTCTCTTTTCTTTCCTCTTACTTTTGTTCTATAACTCAGGGCACTTATCCAGCAATTATTTAAGCTTCATGCCTATTAATGTCATTCAGGCTACTCATAGGAATAAAATTAACTGAATACCTAAGTGCTCTTCAGGACTGAATCTTCTATATCCAGAATCCCAATATGCACGAATATTTGTTTCAGTTCTGAGCATCTGCTCTATTTGGCCACAGTATCACCCATAGCCTTTGTGGTAAAGGGATTTCCTTTACTAAAACACTTGAGGAAAAGTAATACTTTTTGAAGGGCTGAGAATCCATTTTGGTTTTGACCAACAGGTTTCCCAAGTATCTCTTGAATGGCCAGACACATGGAGCTTGCCTAGTTCAGAACACTGGACTTGGTGCAGCTTAAAACTTGGGACAAGCATGTTTGGGGCAGTAATTTACGTCTACCCAAGCATGCATTGCAGCCTCCCCTAGCATCACTCCAAAAGAGATTGAAGGGAAAGTATAAAATATACCAGGGAGTTCCTGAATACTAACCCGATAAGAAAGTGGCAAGGTGATAATGTTGAAATCCCACCGTCCTTTGTAGGGTCCGAAACTCATCACTACCCTCTTCTCTTGCCCTACTAGTAATTGTGGACAGCTCCAAAATGCTCCGTTACAGGTCCTAGAGGTCCCGTCCTGCATTGTGCCCCTGTACCTCGTGCCCTGTTGGGGGCTTTGTGAACCCTCCTGTGCCTTTTTGGGTGCTAGAAAAGTGTGAAGAAGAAGCCACAAAGGGAGTCCACTGTGCAATGTGGAAAACCTCACCAAAATCAAGAGGGACCACCAACCAGTGTAATACGGACAGAGTTTCTAGATCTGGCTGTCTGATAAAGCAGCAAAGGAAGAGGGAAGGAAGTTCAAGATATGAATTTGAGCTGGGAACTTCTGATGAACAGTGCAATAGACAGGTTAAAATCAAAGATGAATTTGGTTAGAGTTGGCAATTCCCCGTTCCTCCTGCTATTCACCAGTGGTCACGTTTTTGTTGGCCTAATTAGATTTTAAAAAAACTTTAAGCCATCCAGTCAGAAAACAGTGTCAAGTGACATAAGTGCCCTTTAAATCCTGTGAGAAAAGAATTGCAAATAATGAAGGAGCTAAACCAGCTCTCTCCATTTGGGGGATATTTTTTCACAGAGATGACTTAGAGACTATTTGCCAAAAATGGATACGTTTGTAGGAATCGGGGCTCATTTGCGTGCTGTTAGGAATGGTGCTTGTGAAACACAGGAGTGACTAAATCACAAAGATCCTGTTCTCAGCTTGTGGGCAAAACCATCCCCCATGCAAGTGGGCGATGATTTACCAGGTTATCCAAGAGAGAATTCTGAAAACCAGTGAAAGGTTTTTTGGGAGTGTTGCTTTGCATCTTATCCAAAGCTCTTTTCACAAGGCAGGAAACTACAGTGATAGACTTAGCTGTGCTGTTACACTAAGGCTGTCAGAGTTTAAGCATCACTATAATGTATCATGAGGAACACTGTACCACTTGCATTGGAAATGTGTCAAAGCTCTTTCTTTCTCTTTTTTTTTTTCTCTTGAGCTGCAGAAGACAGGAGCATTTGTAAGCCATGAAGCACAAAAGGAAAAACAAAAGCATTTTTATTACTATAATTGAGAATTTGGAAGAAGGGAGTTAAGTGCTTGTACCTAATTGTACTGCAATTACCCTGTTTAATCCAGCAACAGGCTTCTTTCAAGCCTCATCACTATACCTGTGTAGAAGAATCTTATTTCACCACTTACGAAAGACTTGTCACTTTGGATATTAAGCACAATAAAGCTTCTCATTTCCTCTGCCTCAATTTTCCATAGGAATCATTAGAAAGATAAAGACAGACAATGCAGAATGTGGCCTCATTAATGAGATTGTACCAAGAATGAATGGGACTCAATGTCTACAGTATTTACAAACAAGTAAGACACAAGTTATTAGTGTCTGATTGTTTACCTTACCTTCATTGTTCATATGTTCTTTGCTACTGTTGTAAGCAAACCCTTCATCATCTTTAATGTGTTTCTTCTCTTCTTAAAACCCAGGCAGAGTGAGGTACTGCTACTCCTGCTTTACAGGTGGAGAAATGAAGTTCAAAAAGATTACATCTGATCTTTCGAAGACACTACTTTCTATTTAGATCAAGCAAGAATGGGATGCCTGTATGTCTCCAAGGACCTGAGTGACTTGCCCAAGGTCATGTGCAAACTGAGCAGGATGGGACCTGAGTTCCAAGAGAGTCCTTTAATGACTCGTCTGACCCTCCTAGGTATACCTGGCTTTGTTTTCACTCTCTGCCTGAACAGCACAGCCCTCCTTAACTCCTTTTTGTGTTACATCTATTTACGAATACCTGGTTTGATCTGTCCTTTCATCCCTTGATTCTGCATGTAAAGAACCTAAGCATGTCTGTATTTCATGGCTCCTCTGATGCCCTAGTCATGTTCTAGCACCCTCTTCCCCTGCATGGTTGGAATGTCCTCACTCACCCTCCAACAAGTTGCTCTAAAGGATTCTGGAATACTTTGGTATTTGTGTCAGGATGCAGGTTGCTCTCTGTCTCTAATTTCTAATGGTCCAAATTATTCTGACCTCTCAAGATCGTGGAGCAAATTGAGGTATACATATGGTTTCCTGCTACTCCACGTGAGTGGTTTAAACCTTTTCTCTCTGCCTGTGTTTGGTTTTCCCTGTTAGATAATGCTCTGTTTGAGCCTGATGAGATAAACTGTGGTGTTCCTCAGAGCTCTATGCTGGCCCCTATCCTCTTTAGCATTTATGTGCTGGGATCCCACCTCCCTCTTTTATAAAAGTTTGATATAACTTAAGTGCTCTTCCCTGCTCAGAAGGCAGATAGGTCCTTTATGGTTTTGCTATGCTGGAATATTCAGGCAGTGTCATCTTTATACCTCTTCAGTGTACACTGGACATTTGAGGCTGCACATTTGAAAACTGGCTTAAACTCAGCTTCCATAAAATGGGGATTGTACTAATTGACAAATAAACAGACAAACTCCCAGCATATTGGCTATTTCTACATTTTATTGGTAACACAGTTAATCATTTTAATGATAATACAGAACCCTGCATTTTTACAAGGTCTTGTTTCCCAAAGGATACTGAAGTACTTTGCAAACTCAGTCTAATCTAATCTATCTCTTCTCCCAATGCTGAACTGCAGATCCCTTTGGAGTTGAAAGAATTGGCTGTCTAAGAACATAGAAAATGTTACTGAAGAATTTGGGATGTAAACAAGTGGAAGGAATTACCATATACTCATTGATGTCTTTTACTAGGAAGTGGGAAGCAAAACCACCGGGAGAAACAGATGATATTTACTCACTATTGATCCCAACAACACAGTTATTGCTGCAGGAGTAGGAAAGAGGACAGAGTATGCTGGGAGTAGGAGAGGTGACAGAGGAACAAAGCTGATACCCTGCAGCAGTGGGAGGTGGAGGCTAATCCTGCAAAGTATCAAATATTGCGAGTTTTCTGAAGTGATATCTGGTTATAGTAAGATGGACTGGACTGGAGTAATTTGGAATAATTAATTGAGACCTTCATTCTCCATCTTACAAAGTCCATTTTTGTTCAAATTGACTCTAATTCAGTAATTTCCCTCTTTCCTGGGGGAAATGCAAAATGCTGTCGTTTTATCTTCTTGTATCGGATGTTTGCCACTGCCTGATACTAACAATACTCAGACTGCATGTGCCTAACCTCACTTCAATCAATATGCTGTATTTTTACAAAGACCCATATTTCAGAATTTGGGTAAACAATGATCTCCTGTTGCTGGATGAGTGATAAAAGCTCAACATGGTTAGTCTGAATTTCACTCTTTAGTTTGCAAATGGTTATTTCTCACCATTGTTCCTTGGAGCTTAAGTTGATTATTACACATTAGCTCTTAATATCTGTGGCTTATGCCTGCTGTATAAAAGGAGGTGATGCACCAGTGAATGATGGTCTAAACATATATTTAGAATGTCACCTAATGTAGCTATAGTTATCTGCCCAAGAAAGTATCAACACACAAGACAGGTAATCACTATTCATCTTAATTACTATAATAACAGATCCAACATTCAGGAATAGCTCAACTGCACTGTCCTGTATTTATTTTATTACTGGCAGTGACACAGATCTTTAAAGTTCGGTGATTAATTAATGGTTTTACCAATAACTTCAGTGTGTCTGCTGCTGGGAAGAGAAGTTTTGACACTGAGTTTTCAATCACTTTTAGCTTCTGGGATATTCTCCTTTTTGTATTTTTTTTAACCATAAAAGTGCTTTTTGAGTTTATAAAAGACTACCTTCCCCATGTAAGCATAAAGGAAGAGCCTGTTGTCAGAGAACTAGAAACCCCTCGACATCTTCATTAAGCCAAAAAATGGACTATGAGGAACTCTAGTGTAGGAGCAGGAGGTGTTGATGCTTCCTCTCAAGGTTGTCTGTAAGCTCCAGAGTCCGTGAAAGATGTGGGGGTGCTAAGCAGGTTACAAGGAGCCTTGGATAGTCCAGGCATCATGGGAGTATTTTGGTTTGCACTTGAGATCATTCCATTCATATTCCTTCGTTCCAGGTGTTATAAAAGAGACCATCTTCACTCTTTCTCTGTTACCAGGTAACATAGCATACAGTCTGCGGGTCCACAACCCATCCACAGAGAAGTTTAATGACAATTGTATAATTTTATCTTTCCAGACGCAGTCTCAAATTCCTTCTTTGATGCTCTCTGTTGGCTGTGTATGCTGGTAAATGTAACCAAACATAATTTTGTGGCCTGGCAGGCAGGTGACACAGAACAGACCACCACCCAAAATAAGGTTCCCATGTCCCAACAGCCTGCCAGGAGTTGCTCCTGCATCATACCAATGACATCATTGTGCCTGGAAATTATTTGAACTTGTTAGACCAAGATAAAACCACACCAGCAACTGGTGTAACAATTTAAAAATATAGATTTAATAGTAGAAGTAATTATTGCAGACATAGTTATTAAGTAGAGACAATCATCAAGATTTATTAGTATAAACCAGTCTATTGCCTAAAACACAGTTTATAACAAGGAATCTAGATCAGAATTACCTTTTCGCATTGCTGAGGAGGTGAAATATGCAGGAAACCAAACTGAGTTTCTTAAAGATAATCTAGTTTAAAATAACATATTAGCAAATCAGAGGAAAGTACAGTGGGCAGTGGGAAAGGTCAGGGGGCATGTGGTCATTCTTACCACCATCCCAGTGACAGTGTAAAATTAATTTCTAGTACAGACTGAGCTAAACTGAACGTATTATCAGCAAAATTAGCCTTTTGGAAAGAGGGTTTATTTTGTATTAAAGTCTTGTTTTGTCTGAAATGCTGAGCTTTGTGAGATGACATAGATAAATGTTTTCACTCTGGACACGTCCTTCAATGCTGGTTGATAGCCCCACAGGAGGAGAAAGTAAGGTATCAATGCAGAACAGAAAATGGCACTCATTAGTTTGTAATTAATGACAAGTGAGTTAGGATAGCAAATGGAAGTGTGGGAGTGCTCAAGGGAATTCTTCTACAGCTCTTCCAAAAATATCATTTAAGTCTTTATGTTTCTGAATTACAGCAGAGGAATTGCATTGGTTTATTCACCGTATTTACCATGATGTTGATGATTCATCATTGGCTGTATTGAAAGAATGACCAGAAACCTTGATTAAAATTTGTTCCCAATGTGCTTGGTCTTGTGTGTATCAAAAGATAAGGGCAGCAGAAGGGGAAGAGAAAGCATTTACTTCCCAATTTTATAAATGCGCAGAGGGGCTAATGTGGTTTTTTTCCAAGGTCAGACTGGAAGTCTGTGGAAGTGTGTGTGAGAGAGACTTTCTCTCTGGGGACTAATTCAGTCCCTTACCTGTAAGACCATCCTGCTTTCCTACACTAATGGTTGAACACCATAACCTGTGTTTTTAGTGCCACACTAAGAAACATTGACCCAGTTAAGTGAAAAAAAAGGTGCCTTAGAATGATTGAAGCTGAGCATTATCTTTGTCTCGATCAAGGACAAAATGTAAATCTTCACTGAAGGTGTGGATTCATAGCAACAAACACTCACGGTGAGAAAAGCATTCAGGAGATAAATGGAATTTATCTGACAGTGTAAGTTCAAACTAAAATCTAAAGTAATGCACTGAACAGTGTTTAACAAGATTTCAGTGACTCCTGGTGCCTTTATAATCTGCCTAGTCCTTTGAAAATGTTTCCTTTATAAATGTTTATCCCGGCTGTCTAGTGAGATTAAGAGCTTTTCTCTTTGAGTGCCATGTTCACCAACAGTCCAGCATTTATTTGGTTTGGCAGTTCCTTTGGCATCAAAAGTGTGGTCATTTCTCCAAGCTGTCTTCAAAGGGTCATTCAGTTACTTCTCATGGAAATAGCCATGTCTTACCAATTCATTTTGGGAGAGCTAAATCTTAATGCCCAAGAAAGTACACGCTTAGTCAGCAGTCAGGCAGGTGTGTTACCCTTTACAGCTTGTTTACACATTGTACTCGAATCTTGACCTATGGAGCTGGTTACTGTGCATGAGGTGTCTTATGACATCTGAGATGTCCTACAACATCCATGGCTACTGCACAGCGTGACAGATATGATGTGATCTGCAGGAAACCTGTGTCCTTCTGGAGTGGCGTGTAGACCCTGGAGAAGGCACTTGACAGTGACTGAAACAGTATAGGATCTTTATCTTTGAGTGGCCCAGGGAACGGCCATTTAAAGTTTTTTTAAACTTCACAGAGTGCACTGGGTAGTAGCTTGATTCATTATACGTCCGGTTAACCAGGACATATAAAGACACTTTGAGACACCATAGTCCATCCTGCTTGTTTTCCAGCTGCTTCTGAAAAATGGGGCTCTTGAAAGTCATATACAAAGCAGAATCATCATTTTTCACCAATATTGGACACTTTTAAGATTCAGTTGGACAGGGTGCTGGGCCATCGTATCTACAGGTTTGACCAGAGGATCCTTGAGGTCCCTTCCAATGTGAGACTTATACACGGAATTTCAGCACCCGAACAGAACACTGGAATTGAATAAGTATCTCCAAAATTCAGGCTCAACTTATTGTCTCTTGTCCTTCCCTACTGTGGCTGGACAGATACTGTTCAAGAATAATAGACTCTACACTAATGTTGCATATAATCACTGGAAGATCACAGAATCATAGCTTTCTTTGGATTGGAAGGGACCTTCTAGAAGTCATATAGATAACTCCTCTCTGCCACTAGCAGGGACATCTTTCACTAAATCAGGTTACTCAAAGCCCCATCCAACCTGGCCCTGAACACTTCCAGAGATGGGACATCCAACTTCTCTGGGCAATGCATTCCAGTGTCTCACCATCCTCATCATAAGTAATTTCTTCCTTATATTCAATCTAAATCCATTGTTTTGGTACTGTTGGAGATAAGAGGCTTTCTTTTCCATGATATCTGGAAGTCAGGATGGGCTCTTGACTGGGTGGGTCTCTTTCTGAAGCATATCCTTGGATCAGGAACATGTTATTAGGCTGGGTGCTGGATTTGCAGGGTAAAATGCTGTGCAGTATTTGAAGTGGGATGTTGGACTAGGTTATTGTAATCATCTGCTCTAGCTTTGATAGCTCTTCAAAGGTAGGACTGATGCTAATATAGAGGTTTTTAGAACTGCAGGTTGAAAGCTGACGTGTAAATGCAAAATGAAATCATCAGAATATTAATCATTTGCTTAAGGGAAGACATGCACTGTTAAATGTCGAGGAACGATGTTACCAAGGTGGGCAGGAAGACTACCCATAAGTATCATAGCAAAAACTGAATTTGACTCCCAAAGACGATAGTCAAAAAAAGACTTTTTGATAATGTCAGCAACTTGGTAACTTGGAACATGAATTGATTTATAACCTATATAAGACAGAAATTCACTGGGGCAGGTTATCACATGAAAATTATTAAAACATTTCTTATTCTTCCCCCAAAACGGATGATGCTGTTTATTGTCACTGGGGACCCAGGATTAGGAGGACCTCTGACTAGATCAGGAGAGGAATTCTTCTATCAAGTATTCAAGATTGAGAAATTTTCCTGAGGCTTTGGCAGAATTCACTCCTGTATCTGAGCAGTGATTAAGTTGAAAATACACTTTTTCTTGTTGTAAGTTAGAAGTTGACTGATATCTTCAGAAATAAGGCAATGTTGCATCAATCAATTCTACCTTGCCAAGGGCATTTAAAGGGTTAATGTTTTCTGAATACTCCACCTGGTAAATTACTGCTCCTACACTCAGCTCAAACTCAATTTCATTCCTTCAAGGTTCCAGTAATCGTATCGCTAGGCAATAGCTGAGCTGAAGTTTCCTTTGAATCTGAAATTGTATAATTGAACTTTTGAACTGAGGTCCACCCATCACTTTCTAGCTGCGCTCCTTGGTGACAGAGATATTTTTCTCTAGTTTGATGGTAGCTGATTACTAAATCCTTGTTATTTTTTCTTTACTTTTAATGTACCACGCTGTATATTTGTTTGTGATTTTCCCTCAGACAAAGAAATCTATTATCATTGGTACTACTTCTTGCATTTATAACCCACCTTTCACTGCAGGCTTTCTAAGCACTTCAGAAGCATTAAGCTCCATGAGAGGTCTATAACGAAGATAAACAATTTTAAGCTCTGGGGCAGAGACTGTAATTTTCCATATTTTACCAAAGCACAATGGAATGCTGAGCTAGTTTGCCTCTAAGCACTATTGCTATATAAGAAACTATAATATGCCAACATACTATAGATGAGGAAACTGAGGTATCAAGAACCACAGAATCACAGAATGTTAGAGGTTGGAAGGGACCTCAAAGATCATCTAGTCCAACCCCCCTGCCAGAGCAGGACCACCTGCAGCAGAGCGCACAGGAACGTGTCCAGGAGGGTTCTGAATCCCTCCAAAGAAGGAGACTCCACAACCTCCCTGAGCAACCTGTGCCAGGGCTCTGTCACCCTCACAGGGAAAAAGTTTTTTCTAATATTTTTATGGAACCTCCTATGTTCCAGCTTGCACCCATTGCCCCTTGTCCTGTCAATGGACGCCACTGAAAAGAGCCTGGCTGCGTCCTCCTGACATTCCTCCTTGACATATTTATAAACATTAATGAGGTCACCACAGAAATTGTCAAAATCTGGACCTTCACCAATCGTAAAGATTAAAGACAACACGTGTTAGGAGAAGAAGCAGTATTTGACATGTGTAGGTATGCTTTCTTCACTGCAGTAGTAAGTATTTTGAGACTCTAATTAGCCTGAGATATTCATTACACTACTTTTAAACACCTTTACAATAGTTTGGTATCTGTTACCTCATTTTTATTTTAATGCATCCCTGTCCCTTGCCCATCATTAGGAAGGTCAGACACGCTGGGAAACTGAATAATCTATTTGTAATAGGCACATTTTGGTTTCCAGTTGTGTTAGGCACTGTACTTGAGAAGGGATGGTTTTGTCTCTAGACAGGCCATCAAGAGGTCTCCTTGCACGTGCAGGTTCAGATCTCCAGACAGAAATAAAATTCACAGACCAGAGCCCAGTGTGGTCCATGCAATTACTCACACAGGCCAGTATCAGAGAAGCCGCCTCATACCGATTTGCAAATGCATTTCATTTCTAAGGTAGAAGAAACATAGAGATCATTGGGATTTTGGGGTTAGGATACAGGTGTAGTCTCTGGCTGAGGGGATCAGTGCTAATAAATAATGTACTTTTTTGCTGGTTACAGAACTCTTTTGAGCTTATTTGTTTCAAAGACTTTTCAAAATAAATCTTCAGCTATCGCATGATTTGCTTGTTTTTTCTCCTGGGTTATACCTGATAGAGCACACTGATCACAGAAGATATATGAAAAATGCTGATGCCTTCAGCTGCTGCTCAGGGTGTTTTTTTAACATGTGTCCAAAAACAGTTCTTTACAATACAGCAGTTATTAAAATGCCACAGCAACACAGATTTTGCACATGCATAACAGAGCATGGTCACACTGGCCAGGTCACCTTTGAAGTTAAGGAAGCTATTAGTTACAGGACACACAAGTGACTGTGGAAGTAACACCCTTATATTTGTAATTGTATTCACAGGGCTCTTAGCTACAAATAGGCTGCAATGGACATCAAGGTGTAGGAAGCTACAGGACTGTTTAGAGGGAAAAAAAAGTGTACTGTACAATGGGAAGCACATTCAAACCCATCAGCAAAATCTTTGGCTCATCAACGTGGTACTAGCAACGCTTCCCGTAGTTTGTTAATTGGATCTACAGCTGTCTTGACTCACCGTCTGCAGATGATGCAGTCTCGTAGGCTATGTGGGACTCAATGAGAAGGGTGAGCTTTAACCGGCTTCCTCAGAGGTGGTTGTTAATTTGATGATGATGGCTCAAGCATTTTCTTTTGGTTTTTCAAAACAGCTTGAGCCACATGGAGGCCATAGAATCAACCAGAGAAGAACTCTGCTAATTTCCGAGTGCTGTTATCACTGAATTTATACAGGTGCATGTAGAATTGTTACCTAGCTTCCTGCTGGCTTAGGGGAACTACAGGTGATAAGGGTTGAAAACTCCCAAACAATCAAACAACAACAACAACAAAACCTAATAAAAATCCCTGCTACCTAAAGTATGTAGCAGGTGAGATTTCATTAGCTGGTTTAGGCCTCTGAATAATTTTCACGCAGTATTTTTGAATGATCTCTTGAGGATGTGGAATAGCCTGTTAAACCTCATTGTGAGGATCTATTTTGGCTGTTCAGGTCATTTAATAAGTCTCCCAGGGCTTTCTCAATGGTCACTGGAGAGACACCAGCCGCAGAGCATGACTGAACACAGTCTTGGGAGAAGGACATTCTTTTGGTCTTTGTGCCATTTGTTTGTGTGCAGCACAATAAAAAAGAATCTTGTATCACTTGGAGCCTTATGTACCACTGCAGAAGAAGGAGTAGCTATTCCCAATGATCTAGTGCAAACTATGTGTGCACTCACATTTAAATATCTGGAGGTGCAAGTAAACTGGGTTGTCTTACAAAAGTTTTGGAAATGCCCTTGGTGGTGTGTATAGAATGCAGTCTTTGGGTGATATGGCTCTGCTGAAGCATCATTCCAACACTCCAACAGCTTTAAGAAAATCCTCCTTTCTTTTCTCATTGTTATTAAATAACACACTTTCCCCCCTTGATCAGGGAATAGCCATCTACATCTGACTCCATCACCTTTGCGACTTCTGCACTATTGAAGGGCAGAACGGCAAGTTAACCATCCGTATTGGGAATTTTTCCTACAATTCATTGTATCCATATTCTGTTCTTTTATGAATATAAATGCCACAGAATATCTGGGTCAATGATGTCTAAAGTTCTTTTTCTTGCATCTGTAATTGACTAAACTTAAAACAGGCCCTTTTGTGAACTTCTTTGGGCTGTATTGACAGCAATTTCTTTTAAAGAAAATGTCAAGGAATCTTGCTTTAAGGATTGAAATCATCCTATGTGTCATATATTTCTCAAACTCTTTTACTGGAATTGGTCTTAAAATGCACTCACACTGCTCAATGTTCTAACGTTTGCATCTGTACTAGTTCCTCCTTGTATGTATTTTTTAACTTTTGTAAGGAGAACAATTTTATGCCCTCTCTCTGGTGCCATTTGAATTCATTTATAGACTGCTAGGATCTCACAGAGATTTACAATACTAATTAATTAACTTTCACGTTTCCCTTGGGCCGTAGGTAAAGATTATTATCCCCCATGTTACAGGGGTCACCAGTGCTCTCCTCTTCTTCAACCTTGTGTAAATCAGCAGTACCTCCACTAAAATCGATAGTGTTATCCTACAGTAGAATTGATACAAGTCAGAGAGGAATCTGGTCCAGAAAATATATAGCCTGAGTTTAACTGTGTTTAAATGTGATTTCCTTCATGAGACTTTGAGAGAAGGATAGGGATGAGGGTTTCATAGGGGATGTCTTAGAGATGGGGTTCTACTGAAGTCTGGAGGAGCTCATACAATTGGTGTCTGAGGGACACCCAGCTCCTGCAGCATTCCTGGTGAATGGAGGCATGCTTATAGTCACACTAAGCAGAGATGCTCCAACCAACCCTCTGCTTACAGGTCAGGTACTTGCAAGCCCCCAAAAGGGACCAGAAACTGGGACAGAAGATCCACGAGCTAAGTGCAGAGAGAGAAGCAAAGCTGGCAGAGGGATTTTGTAGAAGCCTGGTGTCCTTCCAGGATTTTAGTGCTGTGCGTGCAGATGAGGTCTGAGTGTGATCAGCCGATGCCTGCCCGTACTGATGGCGTGATTCGCAGCCAGTGCAAATACAGCTTTGAGAACAGATGCCATCCTTACATTTCATTAACAGAGCATTTTGGCAGGGCGAAAAACACCTTCTCCATGTCCGCAAGAAACAACAGTGTCGTCAAGGCGTGTTTCTAAAGGTTTTGTTAGTTCAGGAACACAGTGGTCAGTGCTTTTCAAGTCTAAGCCCAAAATAACTTCTCCAAGGTCAGACAGTAGAGCAAGAAATAAATACTGGCTCCCATATGTCTGCTCTCACTTTTGGATTCCTTCCCCAACTAAGCCTTTCATTTAATGCACTTGGTCTTGAACTGTGCATGGTGGTGGTTTGTTCCTGATCTATCCATGGCAGCTGTATTTATGGTAGCTCCACAGGCACCTCTTGATCTGTCTCTCCCAGTGGAATTGTCTCTCAGCACATTTATGAGCTTCTTGATTTAGAATATGTATTTCAAACTTTGGGAGCACTCTCTGGACAACGGTTTGTTTATGGTGCTCATGTCGTTCTTAGTTCAATGTTTATTAGCCCAACCCTCCCTGTCACTACATCACTTTGGAATAATATAGACCTTTATCTTCCACGTCCTTTGATTTTTCTAGCCATGCAGAAGACATACCAACTCTCCAAGTTTCTACAATTGTCTCATTAAGATATTTCACACTTTTCTTCACTATGTCTGGTAAGTACAATAAAGCAATTCCTTCAATTTACATGCTGGACATGCATCTGTACAATTTATCTACTCCTTCCATTAAATTACTCTTGCTTTTGCCAGATTATATTGGTGCTATCTCTGACTGCTTGAAAGATAAGACTGGCAAATAAGATTAAAAATAAACACAATTATTTTTAAAAGCCTTTTGTGCATACATAGTTTTTGAAATCTTGATACAATTAAACCCTCTTTTTCTTCAAAGAATTCCACTAGGGCATATTATCTTTGTTGCCTGAACTTTACGGAGGGCCCTTCCTGCAAGTGGTGGTCCCATGGTGTGAGGTGCTGTATGAATAATAGAAAAAACATGTTCTGAATAAGTGGAGGATGTGTTTTTATCCCTATGCTCCCTATGTTACAGAGAGGAAATTGAGGCAGAGATGTGCCCCAGACTGCCAGGAGACGTGATAGGAATTGTGTTCTCCCAAGTTCCAGTCTAGTGCTTTAACCATTTGACCAGACTCCCTCTGAAAAAATGGTGTTTGTGAAATCCCAACAGCCTGACTGGACAGTCCAGCAGTGACAGGACACTGCCTGCAGTGGGGAAGAGGAGATAAGGGCTTTTGTGGGCATTTTGCATACTACATCCTTGCAGCTGGTACAGTAGATGCTGCCACTTGTTTTACTGATGTAAGTAATTTGAGGAAATGGAGGAGCAGGACAAACTGATTTCGTGAAGGAGAAAGGTAGAAAAATAAAACTAGCAAAACCAGGAGAGTATGTAAGACTATTTTCTACTGCTTTCTCCCTATCACTGTCTCCCCTCTGGACTTTGTCAGCTCTCCTTGTCCTTGTGCTACCTGCAGCTCCTGGTGTTTCCTTCACCAGCAGTGGTGGGCTGGGGCAGCCTCAGCAATGATTCACCCACAGCAAAGGCGACATAGGAGATTTGTGTCATTGACTCGAATATGGTGGTTAACAGGCCCATTGGCTTGAAGGTTGTTTTAGTCTAAGATGCAAACTGCAACAGCGGGATGTTGTCACACACGTGTGTTATTTTGCTGGTGCTGCTCTGGTAGTGCTGGCAGGGGATGTATGCTCCCTGCCACCAGATCTTAACTGCAAGATTTGGCATGGCTCATTGCCCAAGCCCACGGTCAGGAATGGAAGGGCAGGCTGAGGAGACACAGAAAGGCTGGTGAAGGCTGGAAGAAAGGTTACAGATTGTATGATCCTTTTTAATGCAAGGTTCTCTGGTACACATTTGATCATACAAACACCATGAGCTCACTGGGCTCAGATACAAGTTTGGGCAATTCTTTCTTCCCTACCTGCACATCAGTCACAGTTTGAACTGTGGATTTCTCTCTTTCTCCACTTTCTGTGACAGCTGTGAGAAAAGAACAGGATAGGACAATACTGCTATGCTGCAAGTTCCATATAATATTTGGCTCACGTTAAATCAGAAATCAATCAGAAATCAGTTGTGTGAAATTTCCTTCCTTTTTTTTGAAATTTATTTTACATTCTTGTTCTTTCTGATCTCCTTGTAGTTCATTAATTCCTCAAACGCCTTTTCTATTTCTTGTCTACACATTCTGTGAGTCTCCTTGCAATCATTCTTGCTTCCTTTTAAGAGGGATACATCTCACAGTCCTTACCCTGCTGATGCTTTGCAACCCTGTACTTCTGTTCTGCTGTAAATATCTCTGAAAGATATCTCACTTCTCTGTGACTATTTCCTAATTAAAATCTCTAGTCACTTTGCACATCACTTGTATTTTTATCCCTTTTCAGAAGGCTTCTGTATCTGCTGCCTTAATCTCCCATTGCTTACTCCTTCTACTTTCTTGTGTTCTTAGTGTTTCTGCTTAAAGTTCACTCTGAGGAGGAGCTAAGTTAAGGAGACATTGGTCACTGCTGTGAAGTCTGAGGGAGGAATGGCAGCAGGGATGCAGAAGGGATCATGCTGAAATTGGCTATTCCATTTGGAAAAGTCTGTTCCCAAGGTAGCAGGAGTGATGCAGACACGTTCTCTTCAGGGGTCTTCTAGATTTTCTGAGAGCAAATCTACATTTCTAGGACACATGAAGTATCCCATAGCTTTTCAGGTTGGTTAAAGTTTGGTTTCTTATGTTATCTTCCCAAGTGACCCTCTTTTTTCTTACCTAATTTTTCAATGTCTCTATCTCCCTTATGCTCCCACTTCTGCATGCCAACAAAGCTACTTTCCCATATAGTGGAAACCTCAGGCAAAACAATTCTCCAAAGTTCAGAGAATTAAATGATGACTCTCCTGGGCTGGCCAGTGCAGTGGTTTTGTCATCTGTCATTTTGGCTCCTATGCAGTAGGCCTGTGGCTCATTTCATCTGACTTTTAAGTATCTAAGAACTGGTCAGTGAAGTAAGACCTAGTCATCCTGGGTTTCCTTCATAGCCAAATGAGAAAGACAAGGTAAGTCCTCTTATCTGCTTTAGAAACCTGTCTTCTGTTGCAATAAATCATTATTCAGGTCCTCCCCATTTTATTTTTTTTTCCTGTTGATACGGCTTTTGTGACTTCTTGGGCGATTATCTCAGATACAGACTTTTTGAACTTTGTAATGTGCAAATTCTCAAGGTAGAGCAGGTTCTAGGACAGCAACAATAACAAGAAAAATTATGATGTCATGTTAGGGATTGGAATAAATCTTGGGAAACTTGAAAGAATATTCTCTCAAGAAAAAATAAAAGGAATCACTTTAAAAAATTAAAACTAAATGAAAAAATGTAGACTAGGATCAGTGAGGAACACTAGTGAGGTACTTCACTGCAGACTCCTAGTAAGTGTAAATGGTGGTGGTTTCAATAGTGTTCTATTCACCAAAACCATCCTAAATGTTAAAAGGTGCTATTTTGGGTAAATTGTTCAGATGATGAGGCTGCTGGATGTATTTTTAATGCTGAATTATAGAATGGCCTGGGCTGGAAGGGACCTTAGAGATCATTTTAATCCAACCTCCCTGTTGTGGGCAGGGACGCCACCTCTCTGAGCTAAACCGGCCCTCCCTGTGTGTTTCGTGAAAACCAGACCCATATTACAGACTGGAGGTTAGCAGAACTGTTATGTAATTGAAAATTTTTGTGATATTTACAAAATATGGCATAATCAAGAGAAGGCTTTACAGAGAATGTTAAGCTGTTTGGTAAAAAGAATGGCACTGTTAAAGTTGTAGTTACGTTAGCTTATACTTCCAAAAAAAACCAAGGAAGAACGACAAGACTGGAGCAAGTCAGGCTCTTAATGGGTTCTTCTAACACCACCCTGCCCAAGTTCTGGCAGCTGCATCCACAGGGAACAAGGACAGGCCCATTTCCAGTGGGAAAGTGCTGGTTGTGAGTCGTGCCTATTTGTTAGCAAAGGATGTAAACTTTGGAAGCTGTGTTCCTGTTAAAAAGCCACCAAGGAACCTGTCTGGAAATAAGGGACAGAAGGAAGAGAGATGAAGCAATAAATCTGGCAATAAGATGAAAATTTGAGGGGAGATGTGAGCATGGACACAGGGATAGCTTAGAAGGAACCTTCAGTATTATTCAATATATTCATCGATGACTTGGATGAGGGACTAGAGAGTACTATCAACAAGTTTGCTGATGACACCAAGCTGGGAGGAGTGGCTGACACGCCAGAAGGCTGTGCTGCCATTCAGCGAGACCTGGACAGGCTGGAGCGTTGGGCGGGGAAAAATTTAATGAAATATAACAAGGGTAAATGTAGAGTCTTGCATCTGGGTAGGAACAACCCCAGGTTCCAGTATAAGTTGGGGAATGACTTATTAGAGAGCAGCACAGGGCAAAGGGACCTGGGAGTCTTGGTGGACAGCAGGATGACCATGAGCCAGCACTGTGCCCTTGTGGCCAGGAAGGCCAATGGCATCCTGAGGTGTATTAGAAGGGGGGTGGTTAGTAGGTCGAGAGAGGTTCTCCTTCCCCTCTACTCTGCCCTGGTGAGACCCCATCTGGAATACTGTGTCCAGTTCTGGGCCCCTCAGTTCAGGAGAGACAGGGAACTGCTGGAGAGAGTCCAGCACAGGGCAACCAGGATGATTAAGGGAGTGGAGCATCTCCCTTATGAGAAAAGACTGAGGGAGCTGGGGCTCTTTAGTTTGGAGGAGACTGAGGGGTGACCTCATTAATGTTTACAAATATATCAAGGGTGAGTGTCACGAGGATGGAGCCAGGCTCTTCTCGGTGACAACCACTGATAGGACAAGGGGTAATGGGCTGAAACTGGAACATAAGAGGTTCCGCTTAAACTCGAGAAGAAACTTCTTCTCAGTGAGGGTGACGGAGCCCTGGAACAGGCTGCCCAGAGAGGCTGTGGAGTCTCCTTCTCTGGAGACATTCAAGACCTGCCTGGACACGTTCCTGTGTGGCATAGTCTAGGCGTTCCTGCTCTGGCAGGGGGATTGGACTTGATGATCTTTCGAGGTCCCTTCCAATCCCTAACATTCTATGATTCTATGATTCTATGATTCATTTCTCTGCATAGTCTTACTTCCAAATTTGCTAAAAGCTTTGTGTTCCACTTTCTGAGAATAAATAATAAACTACATCTAGACTTGTTATCCCAAAATTGCCAAAGCCTCTGGGCTAGATGTCCTCTGATACCTACTGATAAAGTTTCATCATATCCGTACTGTTCCTGGCCTCTGAAAACTCTTTCATCCCCAGAATAGGAAAATTGATTGCAAAGAGACAGAGTTGTTTGGAGTGCTGTAGCTGAGCATGCCAGGGATCTCACAAACAATTTAACAGCACAGCCTGGCTGTAGCTCCCATGCATGGTTGAGTTGCAAAGTTGCAAAAGTGATCCCACCCAAATGCTTGCTTTGTGCTGGAAAAACAAATCCAAGCAGAGAGGGGTGTCTTCCTTGAAGTGTTAATTGAATACATAGTGGTGTTTGAAAAACTCTTGGGACATATGAAGCCCATGATGACTTTAAGAGATGCAAAAACAGCTTGTGTCAAGCAGAAGGATCATAGAGGCCAATTCCATGAAGCGATGCCTTGGAATGGATTTCTCATTATCAAGCCAGGGACCATTTTGGAGGAAACAGGCTGAAGTTTTGGAAAACCAGCAGCTTTCCTATAGTTCTAGGGAAATCTCAAATTTGTTTGTGCAAAGGGGGAAAGAGGAACACAGAAAGGATAATAGGGAAGAGTCAGAGTCATTACGGGAAATATTTGCACCAAGGTCCTGGGGGGAAAAAAAAAAAAGAAAAATTGGTGCTGTGGGCAGAATCGGTAAAAATATTTGGAATGGTGAGCTGCAGAGTTGTTCAGGAAAATGGTATGTTGTGTGCTAGCTGTGGAAAAAGACAAACTAACCCAAAATATGAGTGCGTAAATGCTACTTGATCCACTATCATTTTTCTTCTCAAGGGATCAGCCCATGTGCTCTGAAATGTGAACTGCTTGGGTACAAAAAATATTCTCTGTTCCATTGACGCAAAAACTTGACAGAATCTAGTTTCTTCTGTTTCTGTCACAATCAAAAGAAGAACTGAACAAAACAGTGTGGCAACAGATCACAGAATCACAGAATCACAGAATCACAGATAACTAATGATATCCCAGGTCTTTTTTCTTTTTCTTTTTTTTTTTCCCCAGGCTTAGAGGACATATTGCCTAAAATTCACCTCTTGCATCAGCCTCAGAGCAAATATGACTGCTGCACTCCCTAAATCCTCCTCTGAGTTTTACCTGGTGTGATCATATCCCATTCTCAGAAAAAAAATCACCTGAGCTATCCCAAGCTGTAGATGCTGGATGTGCATGGAGAAGTGAAAGTTTCTATCTTTGCAGTAAACTTCCCCACTGGTCCCAGAGCTGAGTGTTTTGAAGATTTTGTCAATGGAAAAATGGACCGGAAGAGAAGAGACCAGATGCACTGCTGCATGTTTGACAAACACATGGAGAACTGGGGCTTATTGAGGTTAAATTCATGTCATTTTAATTCTACCTGATGTAATAAATCTGGACCTCTTTGCAAGTACAACAGACAACCCACAAGCAAAGCTGTTGCCCTGGTGAGAAGAACATAGAAACCCCCAGCAACTGTTTCCACCACATTCTTCTGGTCTGCTTCAAATGTTGCTCTTCCACCTTATTCCCAAGCCTATAAGGACTGAAATCTCAATTCATTACTTTATAGTGTTTTTTACGCTGTTGGATAGTTGTACTGGGTTTACGTGGCAAGGTTTTGGTAGTGGGGAGAGCTACAGGAGTGGTTTCTGTGAGAAGGTGCTAGTAGCTTCCCCCATGTTCAATGGAGACAGTGCCAGCCACCTCCAAGATGGACCTAACACTGGGCCCAGCTGAGCCCATCAGTGATGGTGGTAGCACCTCTGGGATAATGTATTTAAGAAGAGGGAGAAAACCCTGCACAACAGCAGCTGGAGACAGGCATGAGAATATATGAGAGAAACAACTCTGCAGACCCCAAGGTCAGTGAAGAAGGAAGGAAAGGAGGTGCTCCAGGAGCTGGAGCAAAGATTCCCCTGCAGCCCATGGTGAAGACCATGGTGAAGCAGGCTGTCCCCCTGCAGCCCACAGAGGTCTATGGTGGAGCAGATGTCCACTGTCTGCAGGAGCATCCACGGAGGACCCCACACCAGAGCAGGTGGATGCCCAAAGGAGGCTGGGAGCCCATGGGAAACCCACACCAGAGCAGGCAGCTGGCATGACCTGTGGGCTTGTGGAGAGAGGAGCCCACACCAGGTAGCTTTGCTGGCAGGACTTGTGACCCTGCAGGGGACACACACTGCAGTTTGTGAAGAACTGTAGTCTGTCAGACGGACTTCCATTGGAGAAGCTTGTGGAGGATGGCCTCCTCTGGGAGGGACCTCGTGCTGGAGCAGGGGAAGAATGTGAAGGGTCCTTCTGCTGAGGAGGAGGAAACAGCAGACATTGTATGATGAACTGACCAGAACCCCCATTCTTCATCCCCTTTGCTGCTGAGGGGGAGAAGCTGCAGAAATTGGGAGTGAAGCTGAGCCCAGGAAAAAGGGAGGGGTGGGGGGAAGGTGTTCTAAGACTTGGTTTTATTTCTCATCATCCTACTCTTTTTTGATTGGTCATAAATTAATTTCCCCAAGTTAAGTCTGTTTTGTCTGTGACAGTAATCAATGAACGATCTCGTCCTGTCCTTATCTTGATCCACGAGCCTTCTCTTACATTTTCTCTCCCCTGTTCAACTGAGGAGGGGAGTGACAGAGCAGCTTCCAGCCACCAATGATCTGTCACAGTGGCATCCAACCAGTGTCAACTCACCACAACAGTGAGTCCAGTGTGGGTGAAAACTTTTATGTTTACCCATTTTAAACTAATTTTCACATAAGTAAATGAGCACACATGGGAGAAACCTGGGTGGTGGAGATTGAGCCTCAGCAATGTGTATCATAAAGCAGATTTAGTAATAATTATGGAAGAAAAATTGATCCACTTGTGTTGCAAAGTTTGATGGTTTATGTGTGTGCAGAGATATAAGGATATATATGCTGAACATTGTTGTTACTTAACAATGAATTCCAACAGGTTTAATAAAACATTTGCTTGTCAGTTTATAACAAAATTGCTTTCAACAATGTGCAATGAAAAGACTTGCATTTCAGGGATATATAATATTTTGGTGTTGTTACATTTGGAAAACTCGACACAAATTTGTCCTTAAAATCACTGCATTTCCAATCTGGCCTCGTTTCTCACTGAGAAGTGACTCTGTGAGGTTTGAAGAAATCTTGAGAGAAGAAATTGTGAGAAAGACACAAAAAAATCTCCTAAGAAGCTGCAGAAGATGAACCAGCAGGACAAGTTACTTTTCTCTGAGTACAGGTGTATATGGAAATGTGTTCACTGTTAGTTACATTCAATAAGTAATAAAAAAAGAATTTGGTTTTGAGTTGCCTGAATGAAAAATGCATCTTTCATTGTTAAAGGATAAACATATTTTCCTACTGTAGTGTAACTCAAATACAATTCATCTACCTGCCTGCCCCCCAGTATTTTACCCTTGTGCTCAGTCAAAACAATGAGAAAATGAAGCCCTATAGGAATGTTTTTTTAAAAAGTAGACATCTACAGAGGATAGGCTTTATGGTTAAGGCATTGGTGTGAGAATTGGGAAATTTGTCTTCAGTTCTGAGCTCTGCCACCTCAGGCAAGTGAATTAGTCTCTCTTTGCCTTGCTTCCCCATCTTCAGCTTCCCTCTTTGCTCACTTTGGTTATCTTCTCTATTTAAGCTGAATTCAGGTTATTTCTTTTTATTACACATTTGTACACTCAGGAGTTACGGCTGTCTTCTTGAAGCTACTTTAATATACCTGGATACTACTTTAATATGCCTATAATTTTTAACAATGCTGTTAATAGTAAGAAAGGAGGAAATCTGCTGCAAACATTCATTCAGAGCTGCCATTCTTGCTCTTGTTTCCTTGGCAGAGAAACCCTCCACCTGAAGGTAACTGGAAATTCACAGCAGCCATTTATATTGACATGTCAGGGAAGTTTACCATAAGCTTCCAAAATGCAGGGCTTAAAACTTTTTAAACCAGGTACCTGGAATTTTTGCAGACTCGTGCTTTTGCAGGCGTCACAAGCTGTGCAGCTCTTTAAGGACTGTAGTGGGTTCAGATGTGTTCTGCAATGGGCTCCACACCTGCTGAAAAGCACTAAGAGAGGACAAGATCTT
Organism: Trogon surrucura; assembly: GCA_020746105.1. NCBI lineage: Eukaryota > Metazoa > Chordata > Aves > Trogoniformes > Trogonidae > Trogon > Trogon surrucura. The sequence goes on from CM036618.1 coordinate 9,398,387, forward strand.
TCCAAAAGTTTTATTCTGGGAAGGAGTCCAAGAATGGGTAGCATGACTTTTGGGATGTGTTTTTTCCTCTGACTCCCAAAGCGTATCAAGGAAAGATGGCCAAGGAGAATGATTATATTCTATGTGCAGAATTCTCACCAGCTTTAATAAGGGCCACGGGCTTTACGTCAAGAGTTCAATGCTGCAAAATGAATTGACATTACAACGGAAATAATATTTTCGGGTAAAAAAACCCACCTTGTTTTGATCTTATAGTAGCTCTCTGTAGTTTTGGGACAAAAAATCCCATAGCTTTTTAACTTCTGCAAGCCTAATTGTCCTTTATAAAAATTAAATCAATAAAAATCTGAGTAATTTATTGAATAAACATAAAATATTCAAATAATCTCTAATAAAGAACAAGACTAGTCCTGAGATACACAGGATTCCCTTGACTTCAGTGGTATTAAACTTAATTCTAAGAGATTTTTTTCAAGTGTCTAAATGATGAATATATCCCTTTTTTGTTAAAAATGAAGTTGCAGGAAAAAGTTCCTATACGAGACCCGACCTTGTTTACTGTAAAAGTTAAATGTTCACTTTTAAATTAACATATAAAAGGTGTGCCATTTTTTAAGTATTTCAAAGTGTTTTAAAGTATTGTCAAAGTAGACACAATTGCTGCCAGTGTTGCTCATGTTCACCCTCATCCCACTTGTGTTCCTTCTGTTATCACAGGTATTTCTAAAACCATTTGGAATTGGCCCTTCATGGCACTCCTCATCCTGCATATGGTGAATTTTCATGTATACTCGTCATTTTTCTTATTACATTCCTCATGGTAACGGAAGTTACACAGAAAACACTCAAAATTTTCACATCACCTGCTTTCAAAATCCTCTTTAAAATATCTTTTCTGTGGCACCCTCAAAGGAGGAGATGAGGTTTTGCTAACCCCATTCCCATTCATAATAACCAATTTCTGCCTCACCATTTCCCTATGTCCTTCCATCAGAACACACCTATTGCTTTCTCACCTTTTTTAAAAGTGTCTGGTATAGTTTTATTCTTGTCTATGGCCAAGACTCAGGTGACGTGGAAAGAAAATTACTTATTAAGATGTTTTAAACTTAAAAATAAAAGCATGGTTAGGCAGGTATGCATTCTGAGTGTGTTTCAATTTTGGATTAGTATCAAAGAAGTTATTATTAGATGTGAACTTTCTGTGAAGATATTGAAAAAGTCTCTAAACCCCTTTTGTTTAGAAGACTTGTAGCGTGATAGCAATTTCCACATAATTAAGGTGGCCTTGGGCTGAGTTGTCAAAGTTCCTAGAATAGTTGGCATTACTTCTGGTTTTCTCTCCAGAATTTTTGCAATTCCATTCTTCCGGTGGTTATTCAGAGAGCTTTTATTCTATTCTTTTTTTTTTTTTTTTTTCCCCACTGGCTGTTCTGTTCACAAGGAAGAAATTGTTTAAATATAAATAGCTGGTGCCATATAAGATGCCCAGGATATCAGTGCTCTTCCCCAGCTGATGGTGTGGTAGAGTGCAGGTCACCCATACGTTTTAGTCATAACTAACGTGAAGTACCTTATATAGCACTCAGCAGTTGAGCCCTGTTCTCCATGGCCCAGTGGCTCTGTTAATGACTTGTGGTTGCAGACATGTTCATGTATTCTTATGAAACATCAGTCTTTGTGTGCCCCTGGCAGAGTCTGCACTCCATGCTATGAGGTGAAGTCATAAAAATCTGCCTTTTATTATTCTTAGTATTCTAGAAGTGTTTGGACAATGCTTTCAGATATATAGTTTAACTTTTAGGTTGCCTTTAAGGAGACAGGAGTTGGACTTGATGATCCCTGCAGGCCCCTTCCAACTCAGGATATTCCATATTGGGGGTCGGGCACTTCTCCCTGGAGAGTAGTGACGGGACGAGAAGGCACAGCCTGAAACTGCATCAGGGGAGGTTTATGTTGGATCTCAGGAAGCCCTTCCTTATGGAGAGGGTGCTCAGGCACTGGGATGCACTGCCCAGGGAAGTGATGGAGTCACTCGAGTCCCTGGAGGCGTTTAAGGAAAGGCTGGATGTGGCACTGAGTGCCGTGGTCTGGCTATTGCGATGCTGTTGACTCATCGGCTGGACTTGATCTCAGAGGTCTTTTCCAGCCTCAGCAGTTCTGTGATTCTGTGATTCTGTGATTTTTGTTTACTTGCTGAGATATCCACTCCCACCATTTCTGGGCCCTAAGGAGAAAACAAACTGGCCAGGCAGGTCCCACCTGGTTACCCTTTTCCCTTGTATGCTCTTGGTGCCAGCATCACACATACATCTGCCGTTACTGGAGTCTCTACAAAAGCTTTACATCTTCTGTATTTCCCAATGACTTAAATTTTCACAAAAGTGTATCCTCCTAACCATGCTGTGTAAGCAGCTTCCGTCTGAGCAGCTGTGAGGGGGCCCCTCGGCTGGTTGTCATGAGCCAGTTGGTTCTCATCACTTGGGGGAATTGCCATCAAAGCTTTTAAGAAATTTTGCTCATTTTCCATATGAAAATTCTGCCTCCCACCTCAAAAATGTGTGTGTGCTTTTTCCTCACATATTCAAAACCAGGTGGTTTATTGTCTTTGAAATATTTACTCAAGGGACACTGATTTCTAAACACAAGAACTTCAGTACTTTTCCACTCCTGTCTTTTTTTTTCTTTCTTTTTTTTTTTGGTTAGCCTGGCAGCATCTGCTTCTGCAAGCGGAGCTTGGTGTGCAGTGAGCTGCTTCCTCACCAGCCTGTCTCATTTCTTAGAGTCATGTCCACGATATGACAAGTGGAAACCAGGACAAGGTGGTATTTTTATTAACTCAGCTGGAGGGGTTATTTCCACAAATTTTGAATTTCAGAAAATAGTGGAGGCCAAATAGAACCCAAATTTCTTGAAAAGTTGGTTTCCTGCTCATTTTTCAGGATATTTCTAATAATTGCTGGTATTCCTACAACACCAATGATTGTCTGGGCTACTAGCTATTTTATGAAGGCTAAACTCAGAAATGAGATGGGACTGTACTCTGTTTTATTTATATGAAACGTGGTAAAAGAAACCCCATGCAACTGAACAAAAACTATATGGGAAATAAGTGACAGAGTTGAAATCCCCTTTTATAATTTCCGGATTAAAATCTCCCTCCCTCCCTCCCTCCCTCCCTCCCTTCCTTCCTCCCTCCCTCCCTCCCTTCCTTCCTTCCTTCCTCCCTTCCTTCCTTCCTTCCTTCCTTCCTTCCTTCCTTCCTTCCTTCCTTCCTTCCTTCCTTCCTTCCTTCCTTCCTTCCTTCCTTCCTTCCTTCCTTCCTTCCTTCCTTCCTTCCTTCCTTCCTTCCTCCTCCCTTCCTCCATTCCTCCCTTCCTCCCTCCCTTCCTTCCCTCCCTCCTTCCCTCCCTCCTTCCTTCCTTTCCTTCCTTCCCTCCCTCCTTCCTCAATTTAATTTCATCTGTATTTCATTCATGATTCTTATTCGATCAACAGGCAGTTGGACACACTGTATTTAAGGAGGAGGAGTACACAGTCTATATGAAGCCTGAATACCCAATACCTTTGACAAAATGAAAATTTGGGGAGGGCGTGGGGTTTTAGGCTGGTTAGCACAGACTGTGTGATCTAAGCAACTGTCCATGGTGTCGCTCTGAAAGAACTAGCCAAGTTCAAGTATTTGTAGTCTGCAATAAAACACATTTTTTCCTAACTGTCATTTACAGTAAATGGACTTTTATAATGGACTTTCATAATATCGCGGAGATCTGAAAGAGCATCCATTTTGAAATATTTTTACTTATTATTTTAAACATAATAAAAAACCTTTTAGAGATCTATGTGCATTTCATTTGCATTCTTAACAGGGATAAATCTCAGGGCTAAACTCTGTTCTCTTTGCTTGCTTTTACTGTAATTTTTACAATAATGTATGTGAGCTGCTAAAGCAACATAAAACACCTCATGAACGACCCTCAAAACACTTCTGCATTTTGTGAATTTCTCTAACTCTCCTTTGCCAAGCCAGAACTTGATAAGGCACCCTGAGAAACTTGAACAGTGAATTTTTAATTGTCGGGGCTCAGTTCTCCCCTGATGTGTCCTCTGATAATTCAGCCCTTTGAATAGATGTCAAGGTGAGTGTGAAAGAGTGACATTTGCTTTAATCATTTTTTTGATCCAATTTAGTTTCATTTTATCTGGTTGCAAATGCACAGACAGGTCACATGGACAGAAGAGGATGTGAACCATAAATATCTGGGATATTTTTTTTTCCCTTTTTAAGAAGAGTGTGATACATACCTCAGATCTGGCAACACTATGGCAGAAAAAAAATGGTGACTTACCTGAATGTTAGCTTGAAAGAAGACCTGGGAACCAGAATCCATTAGAGCAATGTAATTGAGAGCTTATGGGTGGGGCAATATGGCTGGGAGCAGTTTGGCTCTGGCTGAGCCCACACCACAAACACCAATGTGACCTTTTGCTATGGGTCTGCCTGACAGTTTACAGCATGAAATCAGAATGAGGTGAAGGAAGAGACCATAGACCAGCTTTTAAAGTGATTAGGCTAGAAAAGATGCTTAGACTGCAGAAAGGAGAGTACATTGGCACAAAATTCTCTGTATTTGAACAGAAGGAGGTGACAGGACAAGAGTCTGTGTAATATGTGACGAGCTCTTTGTGAGTATGTGTTTTGAGATATTACCATTTTGAAGAAAGGGGTAATATTTCAGTGTACTTTGGTCCTCCTGGCACTTAATTCCATCTGAAATTGCCTATTAGACACACTTTTTGCCTGAGAGTTAAAATTTCCAATTTATCTTATTTAGTTTATGTAAATTGTGAACATTACTTTTAAGACACATACATTAATGTTTATGAGAATATCTTGATTTTTCTCTCATAAACCAGCCAAAAATGTCTTATATAAATTCTGTGCTGTAGATTGGCTATAACAATTGCAAGATCAAAGTTATTATGGGAGGTGATAGCTAACACAGCAGCCAAAAATCTTTTTCTCTTCTCTCGGGTTTTTTTCTTACCAATTATGATACTTAATAGAGGAAGTCAACATGTTCCCACCACTGCAGAAAATGGATTACTGGAGAAATTCACAGCTTTGGTGTGTTTAGGGACTTGAGCTTAGGAGCATGAGTTCTTGTAGTTTTTCTCTGAGCTTCTTTTTTTATTTAATTTAAATAAAACTGTTCAAACTCATACAATACCATGTAATTGTAAAATAGAGTCTTACGCTGCAGAACATTTCAGCTGGAGTTCATTTCATCTTCTACAGTCAATAGAAATACAGACGGATGGTGTATGTCATGAGACAGGTGTCCAGCATAAACAAGATGGATTTGATTCTGGAGGTGGGGGTGTCTAACCTGCACAGTTTTCTGTCTAGGGGAAACCAGAGAATGCAGAGAGGGAAATTCCCAAATTTTAGTGAGGATATGGCTGTTGTCAGTGGCCAGCGTTTAGCCCCGAAACTGCGAAGAGTTTGTGGGTCCTACAATTTAGATGCAACTGCTATCTCATTATCTACAGATCAAATGTAATTAAAGCCTTTTGAGAGACTAAATATCTGAATGCTAAAGCTGGCTGTGACAGTCACGTTTTGCTACTGGGTGTAAGACATGTTTCCTTCCAATTCCCTCCCTACTCTCATAGTTCTTACCTTGTAGTTTGTTGCATGTTTCTAGTTTAATGCAGAGAAGTACCACGGGAAGTGGTACAGGGTCTTTTCAATGAACGATCGTATTTGTTTAGTCTCATCTTACATGACAGGAGCACGTCTGCCCATTCCATGTGCTGTAGGGGCAAGTAAATTTACCCTTGACAAACAGAGAACAGAGATATTGGGCAAGGATTTGATTGGCTCCAAGCACACTTTCAGGGAAAAAGGAGTATGAAGGCTTTACAAGCCTGAATTTGAGGAATTTCTAGGGTTAAGCATTCCCCTCCACTTCTGTTGAGAGTGCTGCCACATTTGACAACCCCAGAGCATCTGCAGATTAGGCTGGCTGTGGGATTGTGGAGCAGATTACCAGATTTCTGGTAAAAAAAATTGTATTTACTTCATACCTGTGTGTTCTGCGTGGATTTACAACAATAAGACAATGAGGCTATTAAGGTCTTCTTTGGTCCTACCTACATGTCAGCACAGACAAAACAAGATTTACATGTACCTCAGCCTACTCTGTCCTCGTTGTTTCTCTTGAGGAAAGCAAAAAGGCTTCATTTTTTTCTTTGCAAAAGAGAAGGTCTCAGCATGCCTCTAGCTGTAGCTCTGAGAGTTCCTTCACACTGCTGTAAGTAAGGCCTTTTGCAACATATGTTTGGAAAAAAAATTTAAATAACCCCAGGAGATGTTTTTTCCTTTCTCCTTCAAGTAGGCCTAGGGCTAAGATTGCTTTGTGTCAATGACATTGCAAAGTTTGTACTTCATATGACTAATAGTTAACGCTGATGTTAATAGTAGGAGACCGCTCTTGCAAAAACTGCTTTGAAGCAGTGCATCCTGCTGAATGCAGGCTTTAAAAGTAGAGTGTTTGGATGGCCAGCTGTCTGTCAAGGTTTTCCCTACATGCTGTAATAAACTAATTCTCTTTGGTGACAGGCCAGGGAGGTTAGGGTTGTGGTCTGCAGGTTGTTTACCTGGCTTGAGTTGCAGTGGGACAGTTTCTTTAAAAGAAGAACTTTTTCTAAGACTCAAGTGGTAGAAGAGGAGAAAGGTTCTTCAAATCCTTATGAAATTGAAAAAGGTGCCATATCTTTTTCTGGAGGGATTAGAGCTGTAGCTTTACACAGTCTTCTTGTGATTTTATTTTTAGCTTCGGTCATGGCCCGCTGGTCTGATTTCACTTGAATGTCCCAGTCAGTAAACAGGATGCTTGCAAAATTTGGCATCAGAGTGCAAACCGGAATTTTTTTCCAGTAGTTTTTACTTTCAACAGCTTGCCTGGACCACAGTCCAGGAATCTCCCTGTTATTTAGCTCTGGGGGAAAAAAATTACCCAGGAATGTCTGCTTTTATTTCAGAGCAGAGGATTGTTTCATATGGATTTAGCAGCAGTACAAAGCAGCTGCTTCACATAGCACACAGATGAAACCTAGTTACCTTTCCTTTTCAGCTTTGTTACAGGCTACTTTATAAACCAATCGCAAGGTATTTTGGAATGCACACCTACAATTATCAAAAAGCACCCATAATTGTCACCCAAAATCATCAGTGGTGGAGAGATAGTAGGGGACTAATAGAAACCCAGCATGAACCCACTGAGTTTCAGGAATTATTTCAGGCTCCCAGTTGCTCTCTTTTACAGGGGCGAATGCGGAGCAGAAGCAGACAGTAACCCTGGTCCAGCATCTCTCAACCAGGTGCTCTGCTCTTGGGATAGTACAAAAGGTGCTCTCACTGTCACCTGGGAGTTTGTCACACCTGTGCACTTGCCAGTAAGCTGGCATTAAGTGTGTTTTGCACTACTGGAGTAGCGCAAAGCAGATTTAAGAGCCTGGTCAGTCAAAAGCTTCCACCTACAATGGAGAGGGCGGCACCTGGTGAATTTGGGACGCTGCTTTAGGAACCTCTGTCTGACAGAGGTGCGGTGTGGGATGAGGCTGCAGCACATACACTGCCTGAGCATCAGCCTCAGCCCTGCCTGAGAGAGGCTGGCTGCCTCTGGCAAGGTGCCCCGTTGGTGTATTTAATGTTCAGCGCCGTAATGATACACAGTCATTGCATCAATCATATATTTTATACCAATGACCTTAATAAACAACTGCTGTACATATTGTGTCTCCTGTAAATACATTTCTGTAATTTCAGTGGAGACCTTCATACTTAAATGGTATAACATTTTTTACAGTTAATCAGTGAGCACAAGCAACCGATGCAGTAGTGTGTACGTGTAATGAATACAAAGCTCAGTCTCACATGTGGAAAGAAAAAATCCCCACCCCTAAATTTAGTAATTCAAAACTCTTCAGATATAATAATCAAAATGCCAGTTCTGTTCCTACCTGCCAGATCTTCAAGTGCTTCCCTTGCTACATTTCCTCAGTATGTTGCATAGACATGACAGAAAATTGATTTAGGCAACCATTTATCGATTTACTTTCTGGTATGAAAAATTGTGTATTAACCTGAACTGAACTGGTTCATCGGTCCCTTCCTTCTCGCTCTGACATTCCAGAGAGAGGAAAGCTCTGTCTTGGGAAAAGAGGTCCCTAATTTACCATGATACATCATTTATTTGTCATTTATTTTATCCTGATTTTCTACTGTGTTTGTGTGAATATGCTGACCAGTGTCAATTCTGATTATGGAGTGATGGGAATTCCAAAACACATAAGACTTAATTAGAGGCTGAATGATGGAAAGACTGTAGAGTAACTATAGACTAGGCATGAGAGCAGCTACATGGAAGAATATTTTCTATGTTCTGAAACAGGACAAAGATCTTAACTGGAACATGCAATTCGCTACACATTAGGAGCTACAGCCATAAGATATGATTCCTTAAGGAATTAGGCTTTATTAGTTTTAGCGGTCATAACATTAGTAACTAACATTACAGACAATTGTTCATTATTAAACTAGATTATTAGATAAAAAATAGTGAAATGGTGTTTCCTGGAAGATGTAAATTTTGTAGCCTGAGGTAGCTATTTGACAAAGTCACACATATGAATAAAAGTGGAGAAAAAGTTGAGTTAAATTGAGATTTTACCATATTTTTGAGATGACCCTTTAACTGAAAATAACATATAAGCAATTAACCTTTGGAGTGTGGAAGATTTAATTGATGTGAAACCCATATAACATCAAATTTTTTGGTACTTTTTTGGCTGCTCTTTTTTCTCCTGACTACGATCAGCCTGTAATAGAGCTGTCTATGGTAGACTTTAATAGTTCTGAGAATAGTTCAGATCTTGGCCATTTTCAGATGACGCAAAGCAGCCAGGGAGGTGTGTTGAGAGACGCAAGGAAGGTTTTTGCTGACACAGGACATGTCTCAGTTGCTGTGGGTGGAATCACCAGCTCTAGGACACCTGGTAACCTCAATGGGAAGGCACACAGTGCAGCACCAGGTGGAGCACGTAGCTTTGCTGCTTTGGAGGCTGTAACCTAAAAGATCTTTCAGGCTATTTTAAATGTACATCTGGTGCCCTTTCAGTAGACCTTGGGTTTAGGGGAGAGAAAAATACCCAAGTTATTTTTGCCCATTTTTCTCCTTAGCTGTGCAGATCGTAGGCAACTGCGTCACGCTCAAACCCACCACCTTAGTCTTCAGTGCTGTGCTGGTAGGTGTCCAAGAAAGAATTTCCTCTCTGTGGTTCCTCCTGAAGAATAATGAGTTTCACAGATATGAAACCATAATGGATGAGTCTTTCTGTTTCATCACTACGGGTGCTTAAAATAAATCAGTCTCTAAAAGGTAGAGGAAAACAAAAGCTCGATTCTCATCTGATGTAAATTGACGCAACCTCATGGAAGTAAATGGAGCTCTGCCAAGCTCTGCAAAAGGACAATATTGTCTAAGCTCTATGCATATTCCAATCTGCTTGCAAAAGTACAAAGAAAGAGAAAAAGAACATTTACATGTCCTTCAAGAGAAGCGGTATTTAAAAATATGAAAGGACCCTTATGAAACCAGGGGAATTGTAAATTCAGGTTAGCTGATAACCACAAAATGTTAATTTCCTTAAAGTATTAGGGATTTCTTACTATAACTATTATCCCCTACATGGCACATAATATAATTACGTATATTACAGTAATTATTATTAGCTATTGTGCAGTACATGGTATTATAATAACTTCCAAGAGGAAAAGTCTTGAAAGCAATGGATCTGGCATTGAGCTGGCATAACTGGCCCAAGAACACAGAGCAGATCGTTGACAGAGCTGGGAGTCGGAGAGTATCCCATGGCTGCTGGGCTAGTGAGGCTTCATGCAGAAGTTACTATAATAGTAACAAATAGTGGTGGGATGTGTGCCTTCGGCTCTGTAAGAAGATTATTTTCCCTGGAAAGGTGAACATCACCTTTAGTACAGCAACTTTTTCAGGAGGCGAACGTATCTAATTAAGTTAAGTGATTGTCAAGTGTATTTTAAGTTTAACAAAGCTCACATCATATTTTATTTCCCTTTTACATTCTGTACAGTAATTGTGTAAAGTGCATGATTTACTGTGGCAGCATTATTCAAACTTAATTACAGTGTTAAGAAGCAACCATAACTTGAAAGAAAATAGCTACACTGCTGTGGGGATCCACATGGCAGCTCTGTTTGCAAAAAGACATTTTTCTTTTGTAAAGAAAATAAATTGTGTAGAAAACTTTTTTGGCTCCTGAAATCATATTTAAGATAAACTTTCTGTAGGCTTATTAAAGGATTGAAACAGCTACTTTGTCAAGGGATTTTAGATCCTTCTTTCTTTATATCCATCTTGTGATTCATCCCTATATATACACCAGATGTTGTCCGGTCCTTAGGGGTATATTCTCTTATATGTGGGGCTGAATCCTAAGAAGGAAATAAAAGGATTTAAAATATTATTATATAGCAATAGCAAGATGTCTCTGGTGGATCAATATGTCTGTTACCTAGAATACATAGTAGAAACCATTCATCCAAAGTACCACTTTTATACCGGTGAGAGAGGTAACCAAGGAGTTTTTACCTACACTTTTTTTCTCTTAATAAACGAATCAGCTGTTTATATATGGCATTTTAGCACTCTTCCTTAGTAAATGATCTCTCCCTACTAAACAATAGATCCTAGACTCTTACTTGTATTTTATAGGGTAGATATTAAAGGGAAGATCAAATGACAGGACAAAGGGCAACAGGTACAAGATAGAGCATAGGAGGTTCCACAAAAACATTAGGAAGACCTTTTTCACTGTGAGGGTGACAGAGCCCGGGCACAGGTTGCCCAGAGAGGTTGTGGAGTCTCCTTCTCTAGAGACATTCAAAACCTGCCTGGATGCGTTCCTGTGTGACCTACTACAGGTGATCCTGCTCTGGCAGGGGGGTTGGACTAGATGACCTTTTGAGGTCTCTTCCAACCCCTGACATTCTGTGATTCTTGTTCTAGAACCAAGACTCAATTTTCAGTCTTTAACATCTTTGGTGCTAATGAAGCGTCAGCAAATGCTGAATTTTTGTAGAAGTTCTCTGTGATTTATTTTCCAGGTATATAGATCAATGCAGTGAAATGCCGATGGCTGAGATAAAGTGTAAGCTGCAGAGCCATCTACAGTTTACAGGCTGGACCTTTGTAGCACCTTTCAGATTGTCATCTGCAGGTGTCATATTTATGAAATCATTAATGACACAGAGGTGTAGATAACTTCCTAAACGAGGCCTGGGATGATAATTAGTAAAAATGAGATCTTTGGAGCAGGATACAGTTACTAATGCTTCCTCTTTGTTTCATTTTGCTCTGAACTAGGGTGCCGGAAAATTATTCGGGCGTGAATGTTCCTTTTGTCCCTTATGGTATTAGATGAGGGTAGGAAATGCATTCAGCTGAGCTCAAACTCAGAACAGTGTGCTTTAAATTGGATTTAAGAAAATGTGAGATGGTAGATCTTAAATTAATGTATCTAATATTAATACATTCATATGTTTTCTCATTCCAGGATCAGGGCTCACTTTTGAGCTGTCCCTATTCCATCCGATAAGGGATTGCTTTCTGCTTTGGGCTCTGCTTGTAAGTTATAATTACCTTCTTTGGAGAATGATGACAATATGGAAATTCATCAAACTCCAGTTTAGGTCAGAGTTGTATATCTGCAAAAAGGCTTAAAACTCACTTTTTGGGTTGGGCTATGTTCAGCTCCCATATTTTTCTACCCGCCTGTTTCTGTGAACAGACAAAAAATCTATACTAGTGCACATACAGTACATTACATGTACTTTCTTGATATAATTAGTTGAGTCTCTTTTGGCTCGAGAGAACTTTTTCCCTTGAACAAAATTGATTTTTTAAGTTATCTGATTTCTATTTAATAGTGTATTCAAATCTCTTCCTCCAGAATCCATAGACCATCTTGCCTGACCTACGTCAACAATGAATTTCTCAGAATACATTAATCAAGTACAGTTTCCTTGAATTTTGTGTGGTTTTTTCCCTTCATTTCAAGAACGAATGACATTTGGTCTATTTTTCCATTCAGCTGAAAGTCGAGTTCTCAGTTTCTCTAAGCTTAAAAGCTGAAAGTGCAGCATAATAGATTTATATAGGAGTAGTTCAATATGCATACACTGATGTGTATCTTTCATGTGTGTGTGGCATCACACCTGTGGTCTAATTATGGTGGTAAGACAAATGTTAAAATAAAACCCGTAGGTGTTTTCTTGCAGAATTTAATTTGTACACTTGACAAAGACACTTATATTCCAAAATCCACGAGGGAGTGTCCACTGCCAGGATTCAGCAACCACAGGTTCCTGATGACTCTTCAAAATATTTCATTTAAAATAAAGGTTAATGCTTTTTTTTTTTAACCCCAAGATAATACTTACTTTCCCCCACCAGTGCTCATGTGAAATGTATAGAACTCAAATCCTCAGCTGCTGCTGCCTGGAACTGTGGCACTCTGTTCAGAGGAGCTGGGTGTGTATGCATCATCTGAAAACCAGTCTCTGCAGTGTAGACAGTGATGACAACTGCCACACAAAAGCTGAAGAAGGATTTCCATGCCAGACCTCAGTTTCTGATGATTTTTTCCCATGATGTTCCCAAAATGTGGTTGGGATTCCAGTCACTTAACTTCAGCTGTCCAAGACCTAGAAATTAAGTTGGTTGCTTAGTTTACTGGTTAAGTTGGTTGTTAGTTTACTGTTGGAGTCACTGAGAAGAGACAGGGACTTTCAGAGAGTGGAGGACAAGTAGGCATTTGACAGGAGTGAGATGAGTGGCTTTCTGGCATTGCCAGTACTTCTACGTTGGCTATTGAGGAGCCCAGAGAAGCAGTCTCCAAATCTTTAGTCAAATTAAGTGAAATGAATCCCATTCTTTGTATGACTCTCATTCATCTTCTGGCATTTACAGTTAAAATATTTGCATGTAAAAAGCATTTTCATGCAAAGAGGAGTCAATTAGGATTAAAAATCCATTTGTTGTCCTCACAAAATAAAGCTCTTTAGCCTAGTAGTTTTTTCCCTATATGCTCAAGACCCTATTCCTCTGATCCCAACAGGTTATTTGGTCCAGCAGTCTACTGAGTTTAGTTGGCATAGAGTTGAATTTCTTCACAGTAACTTTTAAAGTGCTGTGCTTTGAATTTGTGATGAAAAGAGTGTTGATAAAGTGGGTGTGTTTCAGTAATTGCTGAGCAGTGCTTACCCAGAGTGAGGGCCTTTTCTGCTTCTCACACCATCCCACAAGTGAGGAAGCTGGGGGTGCAGAAGAGGCAAGGAAGTGACACAGCTGGGACAGCTCATCCCAGCTGAGCCAAGGGATATTCCAGGGATACTGCTCAGCAGCAAAACCGGTGTGGGTTGAGGTTGGCTAGAGCTGCCGTTTTTCAGGGACTGACTGGTCATCAGTTGTTTTGTGGTGAGCAATTTCTCTTTTTTTTGCCTCACTTGCTTTTCTTGAGTTTGTTTACATTTTTGTTGTGGGTGGTGTTGATTACTGAACTGTCTTTATCTCAACCCATGAGATTTCTACCTTTCTGAGTTTCTTCTTCATCCCACTGCGGGGCAGTGAGTGAGCAGCTCTGTGGGACTTAACTGACTGGGGTGGTTAAACAATGACAAACAGCAAACCCTCATAGAATTGTAGAATGTGTTGGGCTGGAAGAGACCTTTAAAGGTCATTTAGATAAACACCCTTGCAGGGAGCAAGGACATCTTTAACTAGACCAGGTTGCTCAAAGCCTAGTCAAGCCTGGCCTTGAATGCCTCCAGGGATGGGGCCTTCACCATCTCTCTGGGCAACCTGTGCCAGTATTTCAGCATCCTCATAGTGAAGAACTTCTTTCTTATATCTAATCTACCCTGCTCATCTCCTTCTTCCTGGTATTCTTCTGATGGATCAAGACATTCCAGACTTGGAGTCTTACTGATGCATTTCAAACCCAAACATCTGAAAGTATGAGAAGCCATTAGCCCTTAGGCACACCTTTATATAAGTCTCCACACAAGTATTCCAAATTTCAGGAACACTGAGTAACTGTTAACTGTGATGAATGGGATGTTGTGTGGTTGTCCAAGCTGTATTGGCTTCATAATGGTACATACCAGCTGGTCTCCACTGAAGAGGCAATCCCAGGAGAGGTTGAAAACAGCTTTCCATTAGCTACTGGCACATTCTTCAGAGAGGTTTAGAGGCAAGTAACTACTTAACTGACTGAGAGGTGCAGAGGGGGAAATTGTTTAAGCTTCTTCACACAAAGAGATTGCAGTGCCTCCTCTTTTCACCCTTGAAGAGCAGAGAAGGCATCGAACTCCCTGCACCCACAATGTACTCCTGTAAAGGGGGATGTAGAAAATGCCCTAGATAATCTGCAGACGAAATCTAAAGGCAAATGAAACTGACAACATAATTCACTTAATATGCAAGGTAATTTGGCGAATGTTGAATTCATTTGAATAGATATGACGCAGTGTAGACACCTGCTGCAACTGCACCTTGCATCCTTGTTACATGAGTGATTTCTCCCAGTGAGAGCCAAGAACATGCTTCAAAACCCTCTGCTTTGAAGTAGCATTGATATGAGGCTCCAATATGCAAGTGTTGCTTGTTGAGGAAGAATCTTAACACGTTTTAAATGCTTTGATGAGTAAAAGAGAAGCTTATAGTGTTGTTGTCATCTGCAGGGCCGACATTTACATTCAAGGCAGTAGGATTCTTTTGCTTGTCATTGGGTGCACGTGCAGGATTCAGGATTATCTTGGTTTACATTTGACTTCTTTGTGTCAGACCAGGTTATCAAACTGGTTTCTCTTTCTTCTTCCTTTTTATATATTTAGCATTACGTGGCATTGGAAAGGGCATAACTTGGAGATCCGTTTGTGTTACTTCTATATAATTTGTTCTTTTTCAGGTGGAGTTATGGCACTCCTGTTTTACAGGTGTTTGGAGGAGACAATCTGGCCGCTTGAAAGCATCTAAAATCTATGAGTTAAGGTAGTGCAGTCATTTAGTGGAGAAGAGTATTATGTGGCACATACCTCCTCTTCATGAATCTTCAAGAAAAGGAGAGTGAACTGAAAAGCAGGATGTTCCAGATATAATTGGTTAACTTTTCTTGGAAATTATACTGAAAAAAACATTTCCAATTTTTAGAGTTGAAGTTAGAGAATCTGAAAAAAGTCGTCATCAGTGGAGACTCTCTCTGTAAAAGGAAGATTTCACGTACATAGTACCGTCAATCAAGTTTTGCTGCCAGAATCACAGAATCACAGAGTGCCAGGGGTTGCAAGGGACCTCAAAAGATCATCTAGTCCAACCCCCCTGCCAGAGCAGGATCACCTACAGTAGGTCACACAGGAACACGTCCAGGCAGGTTTTGAATGTCTCCAGAGAAGGAGACTCCACAACCTCCCTGGGCAGCCTGTGCCAGGGCTCTGGCACCCTCATGGTGAAAAAGCTTTTTCTAATATTTTTGTGGAACCTCCTATGTTCCAACTTGTACCCATTGCCCCCTGTCCTGTCATTGGACATCACTGAAAAGAACCTGGCACAGTCCTCCTGACACTCCCCCTTGACATATTTATAAACATGAATGAGGTCACCCCTCAGCCTTCTCTTCTCCAAGCTGAAGAGACCCAGCTCCTTCAGCCTTTCCTCATCAGGGGATGTTCCACTCCCTCCATCATCTTTGTGGCTCTGCACTGGCCTCTCTCAAGTAGTTCCCTGTCCCTCTTGAGCTGAGTGGCCCAGAACTGGACACAACGTTCCACATGTGGCCTCACCAGAACGGTCTGTTTGTATTTAGATTCTTCAAAAAGTCTTTTTCAAAAGGCTACTGCATGAAGTTTTTCAAGAACTCAATGCTTGCTGTGTGTCCAGAACTCTGATATCCCAAGCACCGATATAGGCTGGCAGTGACTGGCTTAAGAGCAGCCCTGAAGAAAAGGACTTGGGGGTACTGGTAGATGAGAAGCTCAACATGAGCCATCAGTGTGCACTTGCAGCCCAGAAAGCCAATTGTGTCCTGGGCTGCATCAAGACGTGCGTGGCCAGCAGGTCAAGGGAGGTGATTCTCCCCTTCTACTCCACACTTGTGAGAACCCACCTGGAGTACTGTGTCCAGTTCTGGAGCCCACAGCACAAGAAAGATATGGATGTGCTGGAGCGTGTCCAGAGAAGGGCCACGAGGATGATCAGAGGGCTGGAGCACCTCTCCTATGAAGACAGACTGAGAGAGTTGAGATTGTTCAGTCTGCAGAAAGGAAGGATCTGAGGAGACATTATTGTGGCCTTCCAGTATCTTAGGGGGGCTACAAGAAAGCTGATGAGGGGCTTTTTAGGATGTCGAGTAGTGATAGGACTAGGGGAAATGGATTAAAGCTAGAGATGGATCAGTTCAGATTGGATGTTGAGAAGAAGTTCTTCACCATGAAGGTGATGAGACACTGGAGCAGGTTGCCCAGAGGGGTGGTGGAAGCCCCATCTCTGAAAGTTTTTAAGGCCAGGCTGGATGGGGCTCTGAGCAGCCTGATCTAGTGGGGGATATATCTGCCCATGACAGGGGGGTTGGAACTAGATGATCTTTAAGGTCGCTTCCAACCCTGACAATTCTATGATTCTATGATTCTATATCTAAATCAATGTAAAAAAAATAATTCTAATATAGTTGTCTGAGGTAGTTAGAGTGAAGACACCTGTCTCACATCATTGACTATATAATAGAAGGGTAGAAAATCAGCCTAACTTGAGTTTGCCTAACTTCAGATATTTAAAATATAGAATCGTAGAATCATAGAATCGTAGAATCGTTAAGGTTAGAAAAAACCTTTAAAATCATTGAGTCCGGTCATTAACCTAGCACTGCCAGGTCCACTACTAAACCATGTCCCTAAACACCATATCTGCAAGTCTTTTAAATACTTCCAGGGATGGTGACTCAACCACTTCCCTGGGCATTATGATTTTGATATTTAAATTTGGAACTTTTGTTTGCATTAAAAGCCAAATTCAAATGTACACACAGTAAATCATAAACCCCACTCTTGTTCTTATACAAAATTCTCCAACAGCACAAAACTACTGGAGTGGTGCAGACATATTTTACTCTTGTTCCTGGTAAATTCACTTAGCACTAGGTAAAATATTTTTCTTACTGGTATTTATGGAAGAGACTGTGGCTTTATATCTATTTCAGACTTACACTACATGGAAATATTCCACAATTATGGAAGCATTACTAGCTATTATTTCTCCTACAGTTCACCTGGAAGATATTTCAAGAAGTCATGGAGAAGTGGAGAAACATTTATCCATACAGTTTGTAGCTGTCAGGTTTATGTGAGAAAAATCTCTTTTGTAGTTACTGCTACAAATAGGTAATAACAGGGAAATTTAGGGAGGGATTCAGTTTCAGTTCTTGATCCCTACACAGGCAACTTTTCTGCCAAAAATAAGAGTGCCAGCTGACAGAGGATTGGGAGGGTGAGAAACAAAGTAGTAAAGGGCAGTTAAGGATAATGAGAAAAACACATCCCTTCAGCTGACTTCTGCTCTGTCTTCCTTTCCTTCTCAGATTGGGATAAGATAATGAGAAACCCATGCTTTGAAATCTGGGCCCTCTACTGCATTAAAAAAAAGTATAATGGGAGGAAATATGGCTAACAAAACCAGTGAAAGACATGCCGTTCTTTAATTCACTTGGTTCCTGGCACTCTGAGACGCATTTTTTCTTGGGTTGTTGCTCTTGGGTTTTTTTAAGGGATGGTGGCTTGTAGGGTTACTGTGTTCAGCGAAGTGTGACTGAGCCAACCAACAGGACTGCAGAAAAACAAGATGGTTTTGTGTATTCATCCAACTTTGTACACCCAGCCTCGTCACTGAAGTGAGAGACAGCATAATCTGATGGATGAGTGCAGCAGAGCTACCGAGGTCTAATTAGAACTGGGGGCAGACTTGCATCTGGGCAACTGTCATCCTTTTCTTCTCTTTTCTGTTCATGGATTTCCTGTTGTTTTCATTATTCATAATTTATAATATGGGTGAATCAAAGGTCTTGACCAGAACTGGAATCCTACTGTGCCTAGCGCTAATTAGATGTGCGTGCACGTGTGTTTGTGTGTGTATGTGAGCATGTGCACATATGGAAGCATCCCTGAGTGGAGGAGCCTGGGTCCAAGAGACACAAGAATAACCGAACCATAGGGAAGCAGGGAAAGGATGCGGGAATTAATCATCAGGTCCTGATTAACACACTTACTTAGTTGTACCATGTTTGGTTGTTTGTACTGATATATTTACAACCAGATGGTGATGTTTAAACATTTGTTTGGTATTTAAAAATGTTCCACAATGTTTTGCGCAGACAAATGTTGATACCAGTCGTTCTGGGTGCATTCAGTAAACAGGGAGTCTATGGTGATTGACATAGATGTAGAAAACAAATGTTCAATACCTAATCCTAGTGAAATAGATTTTTGACCTGAATGTAGAGCCCTATTCCAGTTCCTGGGTTGCCCAGAATTTGCTCCACAGGGATCAGATTCTCGCCTGGACCCCCTCTGCTGCTACCAACAGCTGATGTTTTGAAGAGCTATATTAGAAGAGATGTCTGATGTAGGTTGGAGCTTATCCTAGGAGACTTACAAAGGCTTCCACAGCAAGACTATGGAATATCGAGGACTTAAGCACACTCAGTTCAAAAGGATTTGAGTCTCTAGCTAGTGCTATAAGGACTAGAACCGGCTACTTTGTGCATGCGTTAGATATGGCCATGTTACCCGTTACACAGACTAAACCAGACTTCTTTCCTGCACTGGATGATGTTGTCCTGGCACCACCTGTACTTTGAGGGGCATTTCTAACTCCTTTTTGGCCTGAGGAAGAAGCAGCCGAGAAATGGAAAGGGATTATTTGTTTTCTTGCCTTTGAGTACTGCACTGGGCAAGTTAAACTTTGGTATAGGTTGTTCTCACAGCCCTATAAGGCATGCAATGTGCTGAGACATGTCTTTAGTACAAGTGTGCATTATGTCTTGCAGGGACAAGAAAGCAAGATAAGTCATAGAAGATGGGCCTAGCCAGTCCTACAAGGCTGAAGTGCCAGCAAAAGTGTCTGCAAACTTGAAACTGGGGGCTTAAAATGGGCCATTAAAGATAAATCAAGTGTTTTACTGCAACATGCAGTACTATAAAAGGACAAGAAATGATGCAGAAACAAATGCACAGCGTCATATAAGTGCAGAGAAGTACTTCAGAAAAACTAGCACATTATTTAGATATTATTGCTGGAATAAAAACGTTCTTCCCCCTATTTTAGAATGTCAAACCCAATTTCTGTTTCCCAGGACAGAAGACCACGGGGTCAACCTGGGATGTCCTGGAGGATTGTTTTGCAACGTCTTATAAACTATGTCTCATTGTTATTCTTTACTGAATTGTCACGTGGAGAGTTGAATCTGAGTTCATGTATCTTAGGTTAAGGATGGTTTCAACTTTGGAGATTTATGGGGTATTCTCCAAATTCATTGCAACTTTTTTTCGGCAGTGCTAGTGTAGTGACATTGGATCACATGGACAGGGTAATCCTTCATCTGCCAGACCACTTGCAAAGCTGAATATCCAGTCTCCTACTTTTCAGCTCTGTTTAGTGCATGTAGGTAACACCAGCTGCTCCCTCTCCAGATACTTCAAGTCATTTCCAAATAGTTGCACTTCACATTGACCACAGTATGGCATATGGCATATGGCATATGTCCTCACCACTTAATAATATTGAGCTGATGCTCAAACTGTGGTCAGAAATCAGTCTACATAAAACCGTGCTTCTGCAGTGAACTTTTGCTGTGGCTGCCTGCTGATGTATTACTGTTTTTTTGGATGTGTGGTGTCTATGTATGTCTCTGGTGGCCCTATGTCCTAACGGAAAGTGAAAGCTTGGAGATTGTGATCATGACAATGAGTAGGAACTCCCATGTGGGCCAGTGACATGTTGTGACAGATGCTGTGCACACAGAATAAAGCTATGGTTGCTATGCTGAAACAGGACTGAAAAAGATGAATAAAATAATTCTTCTGTCTCAAGCAGGCTGGAAACACGTTAGGAACAAATGCCAGAAAGTGGATCTGGGTTAACATTTGGAAAGTGTATGCATGTCTGGAGGATGGTTTAAGCCGTTCTATTTTTACTTTGAAAGGGAGCAGGAGCACTCTCTCAGTCCATTCTCAACTGACAGGATCACAACTGTTAGAGGGGGCAATGAATACTAAGGCTTAGTAACTTATTAAATTGCTCCAGTTATGTCACTGTTTGAATATGGCAGAAAGCTGAACTGAAGTCATTTAGATGCCTTTGAAAACTTGTTTTTTGTGGCTGCAGATTTTAGGCCAGCTTTCCTGGGGTGATTTAAGCCTTCAGAGAGGAGAGATATATTTCAGATACTGATTTACAGCTTGCCATAGGTAGGCTGTTATCTCCTTGCCTTGTGACACTGTGTTGGGTACAAATTCGGAAGTTTGCTAGCAGTCAGTTATCAGCTGTAGATTACAGCAGCATTAGATTTCAACTAACGATCTTTGCACCTGAGTTCTACAGAATTTACCAAAATGGTGCTGCCAGCTGAAGATGCAGGTAGGACTTTGTCTTCTATTTGTGTGCGCTGTGTACTCTTTAGCTTTCCTTCCAAAAATTCAGGCATGAGAAGTGTGTTGAGATTGCAGAAGCAACTGATTATTTGAGGTGGGTAGAAAACAGGGCTGCTTTATTCCCTTTGGGTGAACATTAAAACTAGTGGATCAGAAGTGGGTATGGGCAGGGACAAGCAAATCCTAAGTGAGAGACATTAATTCCTTGTTTAATCGAACGCAGTGATTTTTCTACTGAAAAGCCGATGGGTTTAAAGCCATTTACTTTTCTTTGAAAGGAGTAATTTTGATGGTGACACAGCTGGTGGTTTTTTATCATAGTTACATCATAGGTGTATCACTTTTCTGATCTTAATTCACAGGCAATATCTTTCACACGGCTGGACTTCATGATATAATAAACAGTCTAACTATCCTTGTCTCTGTTTTATTTGTAGTGACTGAGGTATTAGAAAGCAAGAAGCTTACGAACGTTTTTTGTGAGCAGTCATCCAAAATGGGGTGAAGAATGCCTTTCCAATGAATTAATCTTTCTTGCATTCTGATTAGGTACAAGCTGTTGACTTTATGCCTTCTCAGCTGTAAAGGTAAGATACTTGAATGCTTCTGTGAAATCTATTTTTAATCATATGGGCACAAAGCACTTGATTTAGCTCTTGCTGACATTGGTTTAAATTAGAAGGATCACTGCTAAAGTCATTAAAACCTATGATGATTTGGGTTAAAACCTAAAATATAATGAAACTAGGCTAAAGTCAAAATAGAGCAGACTTATGTAATTGCAGTCATAATAGTTCCACTGACTTTCCTAAGTCATGAAATATGCTGCTGCCTGAAGTTTTTCTATTGAAAGGTATCAACACCATATATTATCTGCAACACACTTATTTTTAGAGGGCCATAGCCTTTTTCATTTCTTTGACGTAGTATAAAATCCTGAAGTCTGAATCAATCTGTCTTAAAATCAGGGCATTGAGCCCAGTCCTAAACTCTTTCTCTTTTATTAGACCAAATAATCCTCCTTCTTATCTAGGTACAAATTTACTTATCTGGTTTTATGTCCATTCATCCATCCATATACTAATAAAACCCTTGTCAGTGCTGAATTTCAGGGCTCTATTGAACATTTCTACTAGTTTTTAAAAGACAAGGACTTTAGTAACCCAATTCACTGTAATTTCAACACTATGAACTACCTTCAGCTCCATGTTTTCTGCAGAAATCTGATCACATCTGGATAAGGGTAATTTAACAGGTTTTCTTCCCCTTTTGCCTCCTCTACTTATCTGATACTGTTAAACACTCAGCTTTGTTCTCTCTCTTAGTACTTTTTGACTTTGTGGCTGTAATGGCAAATCACATTATATTTCACTTTCTCCTTTGGTGTAGCTTTCTGAAGGTTTATTTTTTTTCAGAGGTCCTTGTTTTGATCTTTCATAATGCCATGTGACTGAAGAGGAAAATGATGAGCCAAGAGACTCTTTAAACTGTCCCACTGGTGAATTTCTGCCCATCTGCTTTGAAATGCGTTGTAGTGATAAATGCCACTTTGCCTCGAACTGCTGTATCTAGAGGTTTTTTTGCTTATGTATTTTAATCCGTAGTAAGATATAGTAGAAATAAAGATAGAGCAATAGGTGAAGAGATAAAATTATTATTTTTTTTTATTCTTTCATAAAACCACAGAAAGGCAACACTGTGTTTTCTCACTATATAAAAAATGGATTTTTGATTTCCTTGTAAGAGGTGGCAGGCTCTGACCAACATTTTTGGAGCTGTATGGACATCTAATGGTGCAGCCAAGGACTAGTGAGTGGGATTTTGGTGCAGCCAAGGGCTGGTGAGTGGGATTTTCAGTAATATTACCTGCCTTTTTGAAAATACCAGTGGAATTTTATGTATTTTTAATAGACTACCTCCCTCTCCAAATAAAGCCCCAAGCATCTAATCCAGTACTCTCTGTAGGAATCAGTGCAAAAAATGACCAAATGGAATTCAACTGCTTGAATATAGGAGTGATTTTAAATGACCAAGGATATCTTACCTGGCCTCTAGCTGTTTCTCTGCCAGGTTGTCCCATTGGTCTGAAAAAGGTCTGCCTGTGGCCCTGTGGCATTTCTATCACCCTGCCAAAATCCCTCAGGCACCCTGGGACATCTATGATTAGACACCTGAATTATTTACAGAGTTTGCTTTGAATTGCCCTGTGGCAATTTCTCAAAGCCAGTATCAGATTCTAGGGGCTTCGAGGAATTTTTAACATCGATTTTCATAGAGGAAAAGATTAGTTCAGGCAGGATGAAAAGCACAGTTCTTGATCCTTCAGGATGACAATGCAGGTTAATTGGTTGGGTATCTCTGTAGTCACAGTGACTATGTACTGTAGTCTGGGTGAAAATTTTTATTCCAAAAGTTGCTGACATTTTGATCATAAATGTGAGAAAATTTAAAAGAGAGCTAAATTTTTCCCTTTGGACTCAGGGAAAAAAAAACCCCAAACAGGCTACATGTATGTAGATCTGAAAGTAGAAGTTGATTTTGATGTGCCATTTTCTGCTGCTGAGTAGAAAGTGAAAACAGCCATATGATTCATAATTTCAAGGCAGAGACTCATCTGCTACTAACCAGATCTCAATTCTAACATCACAGTAGAGAACAGCCTCTTAAATGGAAGGGAAATCTCTCTTCTGGCATGAATGGCCTCTGCAATTCGGGCCCTTTATTTCAATACCTTTCCCTGTAGGTTACTCTATATACAGGGCATAAAGGTCTTTTTGAAAGCTGTCTACAATCTCAGGAGCCACTTAGGGTTTGGTCCCAGGGGCCTGGAGGTTTTTCCAGCCTCAAATCTCTCATAACATTGCTGCCTGTTCTACAAGAGAAGTTAAACCAGCACTAACACACTGCCCCGGTGGGACAACGCAAATGTCACCACTGGGCGTCTGCTCCTTCCCTTGAACAACCCAGTTTTGGATTGCCTGAAATGCACCCTTGTGAGGGTGAAGTATGCACGGATACCCACTGCTGTGGGGTTGTTCTTTTTCACGTGCACAGTGACGCTGTTCTTGGGAGCTGACGATGCTCAAGAACTGTAATTAAGACCGTCAAATGCAATGGTTCCAGGAAAGCCTTAGAAATATCACAGAGCTCAAAGATGATCCTACCTGCCTTCTTTCTGCTCGATATCAGCTTTGCATATTCTACCTGAGTTTTCAGAACAAAGCTAATTGTTTCTTGAACGGCATCAAAAGCATTAACAGCTCTGGAGGACACTGTATATAATAACTCAATGCATTCAGCACTGCCTTAAATGTTGTGCAGTCGTTTGTACCTGAGTTAAAAGTGACTGCAAACTGGCTGTGAAGCTCTTCTCTGACCTAGGCACATCAGTGGTGAATTTCACCTTGTGCGCTTCTTATACATAGTTTTTGTGTGGCGGTGGAAATCTGCAAGGCAGTTGAGTGTCTGACTTCTCCTTCTCCACGGTGTTAGTTTTGGATTTAAACAGTGACTTTGTTGTCTCGATAGCATGAGGAACTCTGTAAACAAGTGTACTGATGATACACAAGTACTAATAGATTCATTCGGGTTCTTTTTACTCTGCTGGCTGTGCAAAGCTAAAGAGAGGGAAAAGCAGCAACTTATTTTTGCCAAAAAGTAAACGTATAATCCCCAAATGCACTAGGAGAGCTATCCATTGAGGAAGAAAACAACGTTTGCAGACTCCACTTTTACGCTTCAACTTGTTCTTCTTAGCAGGTCACACCCAATTATCGGGTGATTTGTTAAACCTGTCACTGCATACAAATTGACTGCCATCCTCCTGGAGGATGGGGATTTTTGAAATAGTTGACTGTAGACTTTATTCTGTCTGAACTGCAAGAGAGATGTGCTTTTTTAGGTGTAGTTTTTTTTTGGTTTGTTGGTTTTTTTTTTGCTTTTAAGCAAATGCCAAAATACAGGGAAGTTAAATTGTGGGATAAAAGAGCCTTAAGACTCCATCACTTTGCTTTCCTAAATTGTTTTCTAGCTCGTTTTTAGTAACATAACTCTATTATTGATTAAAGTAGACTGTAATATACAGCCCTTACCTTACAGAAGGAAATGCAAAGCACTCATCCTTTCTTCTCTTAATTCACACAGCTGCTGGAATTTGGAGTCTGTAATGCTATACATGGGTAAAGATTTATATTCAGCTGTGTACATTGCACTAATTTTTTGAGCATCAGTAGCCTAATACAGATAAGAAATAATTTAAATATACACTCCTTTTGAGCCAAGCACCTTAAAGCAACTTGCTAAACATAAATTGATCTTCACAACTTCCTGGTGAGTGAGGGAAAGGTTGTTATCCTGATTTGACTTGTGAGACAATTGAGGAACACAGAAGATAGGAAACTTGCTAAGTCTACAAAGTTTTATGGAAATGAGGATGGAATGCAGATGATTGGGCTCCCTGTCCTCTTTGTTAAACTTAAAACATTGCTTCTGCCTGGAGGCATGACTGTTAATAGATACTCTGAGGTTGGTATCGAAGCAAATATGAACTAGAGTTACGTTGTGAAGAGGGTGGATATGGCTTTATATTGGTATGGCTAAATATTGGCCAAGAGCTGTTTATTTTCTCAATAGAAAAAAAACCAAAAACCAAACAGAACCCCACAACGAAAAAGCTCAACAACGCACTAAGGACTTGTGGCTTCTCGTAGTTCTCTGACGTGACTTTTGTGGTCATCACCTTTAGGGTGTTTCTAAATGCTTTTGACAGCACAGGTTGTGCTCGCTTCTGATCTGTGTTGACATGACAAATGGGAGGAGGATTTCCTGTTGGTGTAAGTCAGAACAGCTCCACTCAGAACAGCTTGAATACAGGGATGTCAACGTGCACAATATTTGTATTTTCAGCATATCTGCTATCCCACGTTTTGTTTCCAGATGCCAATGATTGATATTAAATTTTTTTTTATAAAAATAGTTTCATTGTTATATTTTCTTTGAGACTATTTTAAAAGAAGGTTGGCAAACTGAAAATTCACTAAAAAAGGAGAAAAGAAAAAGGAAATGTGTTCTTTAACAAGTTAGAGTGCTAAGAGTCTCTAGAATAGTGCACAACTTATTGGTTTCTCTGATATAATTCATTGGACCACCTGCTGCCCACGGACATCTGCTAAGCTATAAAGTTGAACTAACTTTGATCATACAGAAGAGAGATTGGACTGTACACTTTCCTCCAGTGACTGGAAAATGGTTACCAAGTGGGGGGGAATTGTCATATGTGATCTGTTTCTACTGTGCTGCTTGACTAGGTACTGATAATTCAGCAATCTGACAGGTTATGGCTTGGGAGAACAGCACAGTCATTTAAGATTATCTCTTTTAGTTTAAAATGCAACAAGAGGAAATACAAGAAGTTGTGGCTGAAGTGTAAATAAAATAAAATAAATAAAAGTAGAAATGATATCCCTCTCCTAAAAGGAAATGCTCTCATCTTTTCATTGTATTTAATTTGTGAAGCATGAGATGAGAAATCTGGAACTGCCAAGTTAGTTTAGGAAAAAAGTGGAAAAATGAATTGAAAATTTCAGAAACTTTTTTTTCTTGTAGTGTAAAATGACATTTTAAAAAACACCAGCAACCAAAGTGTCATTTTATGTGATGTGCAGCCATTGCTGGGACTGGAATCTGAATGATTTTGATTCATTGCTCTCCAGGTACCGGGGAGCCCTATAGGAACACTGTGGAGGACAGTGCAAAAGCTAAGGCAACTTTATCCTTGCTGACAAATCAAACTTCGAAAAGACAAATTGTTCTTTAGAGCACAAGGGTCATTCGTTTGTAGTCAGTGATTGTTGCAGCGTTAGGAGACAGCTGGTAGCAATGGGAAATAATCAACGAATACCTTTAACAACTGGCTTCTGTGTATAGCTTGGCACGCATATATATATACATGGAAATATACACTGCAGTGTTTTAAAATGTGTGTATGTCTCTGTGTTTCTGTGCCTATTACTGTCATCTTGTGAAATCAGCCCTTTCATGAAATAATTGCAGGTTTCAGGGATTTTTGCCAACTGACTGGCATTACAGGTGTTCTGTATGATATGCCTGGATGATATGCCTGTTTCACTTGGTTTTATAAACTGACAGAAGGTGAGTCCTGGCATTATCCATGTGCTTTCACACTGTGGTTATGTGGGAAATAATGTCTCTAGCTACTTCTTACGATTCAGGGAATTAATAAACAACACAAGTGATAGAAAGCAGAAGAGCAGTCATGCATTTTTCAGTCCTTTGGAGATTCCCTAGCCGTGGGACAACATGCCCTTTTGTTGACTCTCCTTCTGGGAACTTTCTTACACTCAAAATTTCTCCAAGTAGGTCGTTTCCATTTAATATCTGTATTCTTCATAGGTTATTTCTTCCAATTTGTTTACTGGAGTGTGAAGGAGAAACTGTTGTTCTTCACGTGGGAGCCTCTTATATTCGGCTCCCACTGAGCACTAAAATCATGCTTATGTCCAGAGGTGCTTCAGGAGATAAGTGGGCTCAGTTTCAGATAATCAGAACACATTAGGATTTAAAAATTTGGGGAATGGCTGGCACATGACTCCTGCTGTTCTGGTGTTGGCTGTGGTGGGGCAGTGTGTTAGAAGTTGCTCCAAAGTTAGCAATTTGGGAGAGGGTGAGGTTGAACTGGAGAAAACCAACTCATTTTCTTTTTTTCCAGGTGCATGGCAGGGTCTCAGAGCATGTCTGAAACTGCTCCTATGACCCCATCTCTTGCCCATAGTATTAAAAAAAAAAAATCATAAGGGCAGAAATCCTGCAGAATTTTAGTTGCTGTTGGTAGTGGACTTGTCACCTGCTCTCCTTCCACTCGTATCACAAATAGGTCTTTCCTCTGTGTGGTAGGCAGTGGGTACTCTGAGAGGTTTTAGAGCTGGGGTTGCTCCCTTGGACAATGGTCAGCACTTGAAGGTGCTCATTGATGGAGTCCAGCACACTGCCAGTTGCTCTCGTGGGTCATTCATTCAGGTGCTTCCGACATGGAACCTTTCCTTGGCAGATGAGTGTGGGTCCCATGTCCTAGAACTAGTAAGAGTTAAACTGTCAGATTATAACTTAAGAGGGAATGCCTTCAGCACACCTCTATGGGAACACTGAGAGTGAAAGATGCCTGCAGTGAGCGACATAAATGCAGGCACTAGCAGGAGGTCACCCTTGTCCCAGGGTAACTACTGTGAGTAGCACCTGTCTGCTGCGTATAGACAGGACTCAGATTTCCTCTCGTGGCTAGAATTTCATCACTGGAGAAACTTGTAACATCTCATTTGATAGAAAAGACCAAGCAAATTAAAAGGGTGAATGCTGAATCATGAATATAGAGATGAACAAGAAATGAATGATAGGGAAAATTTATTTTCTCTTTGGTATTTCTAGCTGTATACACGTTCAGTTCCCACCCTCCTTCCCCTCCTCTCTGAGCCCCTACAATCTGTTTTAGAGTGTTTTTTGAAAGCATTTATTTTGTAAAATGAAAAAAAAGATCGCTTTATGAAATAGTCTCAATTTTGAAAATAAATGTTAGCTCTACGATGTGAATGACTGTGTTGTTTTAGATACAAATACAAGTATATAGTTTTAAAAATAAATGTAATAGAAGCATTGTTTCACTTATACCATGATCCAAGAGAAACTAGGTTTAGACATTACCCACAATGCTAATCTATGATATCTGGTGGTTTTCTGAAATAATTGAAAATTTTAGTCATATCTGGGATTGAAGCAGTCATTTCATGAAATGCCTGAGTATTTTAGACATTTTGTAAAATGACTAGTTTACTGTATGGCTGCAACATACACACATGCAGATTTATTGAGGAAAGAAGGGGGAATTTCAGTCCTGTGATAACTCCATTTTTTTCTCCTCATCCTGTTACAGTATAGGCAGCCAGGATGACTTTTCTGTGCTGTGCTTTACAGAGTTTTCTTTGTCTCTTAGAAAAACAAAAAGATTTGTGAATCCTGGGATAAGTGTCTATGTCATGTCTCCTCTGATACAGAGACTGGGGTCCATGTGTTCTTTGTAGCTTGCTGTTTGTGTGGAGCACAAACCTGTACCTCATTTCTATTTCTGATTTATATCAGATGTGCTTCTTTGCCTCCTCTCTGTAACTATTTCACCTGAATGTGTTACACAGACTATTGGTGAGTAAAAATATAGAGATTATTATATTGAAACAAATACAAAGATTGTGGGATTTGGATCTGGCCCAGTAAGAATTGTTTCAAAATATTCTGTTTCAAGGTTTAACACACTCATAAGTGATCGTAAGGGTTGACAATTTGGCTGTATTTTACTCTAAGGCTAATCCATCATAACCCAGGGAGACATGCTCATGCCCATGCTTTTCTTTGACAGGTTTTAGGTTTGCAGGTTACAGAAATTAATAATTTGGCATATCTATGTATCAAAGTTCTCCTTGGATTTCAGTTTACTTCGAATATTTTCTCATGGGTTCTACGGTGTAGGGCATATTCAATCAATTTATCAAGAATTATTTTCCAGACTGAAGCACTTTTACCTTTGACTTTTTCTAGTACTGGATATCCTATTGCAAACTACAGCCAGATGATATAAGTTTGAGATATGGACTTAGTAAGTCTTTTAGTTGTATTGATTTTTGCATGAATTTGAAACACAAACTCAATGTCTTTCTAGTCCAAATAACAGAAGTCATGATCCTACTTAATGTACTGCAGAAAGGAAGATGAAACCACAGCTGGCAGCATCTTGAAAAGATTATGTATTTCAGGTAAGCAGTTCATGCTTCATTGGCTCCTTCCAGCCAGCTAATGAATAAAGGTGCCCGTTTGCAAGCTTTTCTCTGAAGCTGATTAATTATCTTCACAAATTTTACTTTATTCATATAGTGATCATCTGAGATTAAACAAATCCCTAAGTATTCAATATGCTTGTAGTCCATTAAGAAGAGATCTAATATCCATCCACCTATCCATCCACTCATTCATCAAACTGTATCTAAGAAGTTCACAGAATCACAGAATGTTAAAGGTTGGAAGGGACCTCAAAGATCATCTAGTCCAACCCCCCTGCCAGAGCAGGATCACCTACAGTAGAGCGCACAGGAACGCGCCCAGGCGGGTTTTGAATGTCTCAAGAGAAGGAGATTCCACAACCTCCCTGGGCAGCCTGTTCCAGTGCTCGGTCACCCTCACAGTAAAAAAGTTTTTCCTCATATTTTTCTGGAACCTCCTGTGTTCCAGCTTCCACCCATTGCCCCTTGTCTTGTCAGTGGACGCCGCTGAAAAGAGCCTGGCTCCGTCCTCCTGACATTCCCCCTTGACATATTTATAAACATTTATGAGGTCACCCCTCAGCCTCCTCTTCTCCAAGCTAAAGAGACCCAGCTCCTTCAGCCTTTCCTCTTAAGGGAGATGCTCCACTCCCTTCACCATCTTTGTGGCTCTACGCTGGACTCTCTCAAGCAGCTCCCTGTCCTTCTTGAACTGAGGGGCCCAGAACTGGACACAAGATTCCAGATGTGGCCTCACCAGGGCAGAGCAGAGGGGCAGGAGGACCTCTCTTGACCTGCTTGCTACTCCCCTTCTAATACACGCCAGGATGCCATTGGCCTTCTTGGCCACGAGGGCACAGTGCTGGCTCATGGTCATCCTGCTGTCCACTAGAACCCCCAGGTCCCTTTCCCCTGCACTGCTCTCCAGCAGGGCAGTCCCCAACCTATATTGGCACATGGGGTTATTTTTTCCCAAGTGCAAAACTCTACACTTGCCCTTATTAGTATTGGCAATATTTGCGGTAGACGTAATTAATCTTGTATAACAAGGTGAGGTGAAACTGAGAGAGAAAAGCAAAAAAAACCCCCCAACTAAAATGGGAAATGATAACCTCTATATGTAGTTACATTGTTGTCTGACTCCAGACACAACACTGTAACTACTTGAGACCAGATAGAGAAAGTCGTGTGAGTTTGTAACTGGTATTGACTTCAGTGGGAGTAGGGAAATGTAAATAACTTTATATGTGGAAACTTTAATTTAACGTAATTTATTTTTAATAGGGACAATCGTTCCTGTGTTTGGAATCAAAAAGGAGTTTAGATATATCCACTCATTGCAAGGTCTTGATGACACCTGGCCTGATGTTCACCCTTGCTTTTTTTCAAGGGAATGGAAACTATAAGTTTTGTTAACACGAAAGGTTATAATCAGAACAAAACACACTTTATGAATCAAAAAATACTAAAAAGAAAGGTTGATTTAACCTGAACAACTAAGTTCCTGACATCCATTCATAAAAAAAGAGATTACTGTTCATTGTGGCCAAGGAGTGTACTGATATTGTTACTATCTATGATTTACACTTTTTAGTAATGATACATGCAGGAAATGTAAAGGACAAGCTGTAGAAAAAGACTTGAGGTCCGATAAAGCCTTAGGCATTTTTAAAGACTTCTACCAGTTATTCATTTGGCTGCCAACATTTTGCAATGGTTTTCACTTCTGGACTGTCCTTATTACCTGCAGCTCTTACAGACCTTTCTTAGGTAAATTATCAGTTAAAGTTTCAGCGTCTTTTGAAGTCTGAAAGAGTCTTGTAGATAGAGTGTGTGAGCTTAAATAGACATAGTTGAGTAAAATTCCAGAGGAAGGACTCCTGAGTCTTAGTTTTATTTGAAAGCAGTTGATACAGACATTAAATGAATACATCCTTTGGCAAGATCTGCAGAGATGCTCAGGCCGAACGTAGAAATCTCACTGCAATTTCAGAGATTCAGATCTAAAATCCTGTATTAGTTTCTTCAACTTTTAGGACTTGCCTCAGTACTTTTTACTTTTACCCTTTTACTTCATAGGAATATTTCCGTGAAGGAGACTATAACCTCATGAAGGAGGAGCAGGTGGCCGTTTGTACTAAGGTCTTTATGTATCCACACAGAGAGGCAGGGAATACACCTAGATCAGTAAAAAATACCTGGTGGAAATGCTTACATTCCTCTGTTGGCTATGACACTGTTATGCTAACACAGATGCCTAATGCTAAATTAGGCAAGATGCATCTATGTTCTTTGCAGTTCACAGAGATGCCAATTCTTCCACTCTAGTCTTTGATGACTCTTTAACAACCTTACCAGATCTCCGTTGGTTTTGGTTATAGTCAGTGGAAAAGCTATTGGGCTGATCCTGCCCCTCAGAGATTCAAATTGCATTTTAAGTTTCTGTGGACTACAGAGAGATCCTGAGGGAATGCCTCAGCTGAGTACCAGGTGTTGGGAAGGATGAATGTGGCCTGAATTACCATTTGTGTAATAAGCTAATGGCTAACGTGTCTGTCTAGAGAGGCAGTTAAATCCTCATGTAAACCAACAACATTGCAAAATTTTGATGAGCTTCCCAGAAGAAAATGGTCCTTGCTCTAACATTTTTTTTGATGACTTATTTCTATGCTAACATGTCTTACATTGATGACTTATATATACGTGGTGTATATATACCAATAATATTCTCAGTGAAGGTTTTGTACTATGGGATTTTCGAACACTCAGCACCACTCATCTTATGACCTTCAGCCTTTGCATTGAATTGTCATCATACTAGACTAAGATAACTCCCAAACATACTTGCTGTCTCTCAGTGAGAAGTTTTTAATTTAAGGAAAAATATTTTCCTTTGAATTTAAAATAAGGGCCATTGATTTTTTCTTATAGTAGGGTTTGACAAAGAAAAATCAGTAGAAAACGTTGTGTACCATTAACTACAAGTGAAGGGCTAGTTGACCTCAGCTGAGCTATTGATGAGGGTGAGGCTAATAGGAAAAAAATTGATCTCTTTATAATTTGTCAAGTGAAGTGTGGTTAGTTAAAAAATCTTATTATCAACACTGTTCTTGGGAATAATAAAAAAATATCCGTTAAGTCAATTTTATTAAGCTCTTTCTAGGTATAGCAGAAGTCTCAGCTGTCAGTCACTGGCATGTAGATGTCACACAAAGTGATTGGTGATGCTATTCTCAGGTTTCCAGAAAAGGAATGAGTAAATCCATTTTCTCAAAATAAAGAGATGTAATTTAATAGAGGACATTAGGAATTGCTCTTCAAGGGAGACCTATGAATTAATTTGGGAACTCACATGTTCTTTGGCCTCTTCAGAAAGTACAATGGGCTTTTACTTTCTTTTTTGACCATAAAACATTTATCATAGGACTCATTAAAAAATCCTATTAAATTAGGTTTCTGTGAGTTGTGTCCCTCATGCACTGGGGAAAAGTGTGAAATGTGTTTTCAGTTGAAGGCATTTTTCGTTTATATGTGTAATACTTTCTTGCCTGAGGAAACAAATGATGTCTCCATAGGGTGCCTAACTCAGCATGGAAGCACGATCTCTGTGTAACCCTGGTATCTAGGTCATCACTGGAGAGTGTGCCTCAGATATCAAATGCAAAATACAAAACCTCTCTTGCTTGAGCTAAAGGACTAAGCCTCCTGGAGGCAGCTACCGCAAAAATACTCTCTGTGGATCAAATGGAAACAAATAACAGCTCTTGGATGGAGGATAACATACAGAAATAAGGGAGAACACTATGGTTGGAGCCTCAGTTCAAGGCTGGAACTCATGAAAATATGGTTTGGCCCTACTGATTATTCCTTTATTAGCTAATTAAACATTGTCAAGCACAAACCTAAGAACTTAGTTATCCATGCTGTTAAATGGTTCCTGGCCACCCACTTTTGGCCTGGACCAACTATTGCTTTTACTAACAATTATATGGTGACAGATTTAGAATAGGGCAAGCAATATTCCCCTCGTGATATGGGTTTTGTTGTCATGTTTTAGAAAGTATCAGAGTTTAATAGCATGCAGATGGACAGGCCTTATCACATGGCCTCCAAGACCTTTTTTAGTCTAGTGTAGTAGTAACATATACAACCATTTCAACAGTAATATTATTGTCCATATCATTTGGGGCTAGGAATTCACCTGTCAAGTATAAATTCTCATCCTAATGCAGCTGCTGCTTTTTGGCTTTGGTCAGATCTCATCAACTCTCTTGATCAGTTCATTTCTGCAATTTTTAAATAACTTAGACTAATATATTTCCCAAGTACATGTGAAATATATACACATGTATATACACACACACTATGTGTAAAGGTATATATAGTTAGGTATGGCACCCGGAATACGCTTTCATTGCACATAGGTGCTTGGTGCAATTATTGTTTTCTGCAATTATTTATTTCACACAATAACTCTCTTCTGTGTTACGTACAGAGGTGCCCATGGAGCAGATCCAAACTCCATTCACTTTTACGTGGCTTGAACTGTTCTCAGGAAGTAATTAATTGTATGCATTTGCTTTTTTAGCTCTCATCAGTAAAGAGGCCAAACTACACTTTTTTCTAAATTGAAAATATTCAGTGAAAGTTTCATGTGAACATACGTGAACATACAGGTTTACTTCTGAATTGCTCAAGTCATGTGTAGATTTAGATAATTGGCTTTTTTAGCTTGCATAGTCTGGAGCCTTACTGCACATGGCTCTACTCCTACTTTGTATTTGTACGAGTTACCAAAAAGGAAGTGGAAGGTGTCTTTTGTGGCACAGGAAGGTTCACAGTAAATTGTGTTCTATACATATTCTACAAATATTCCTGTAACTCTCACTATGCCAATATTATTTTAAATAACATCCGGAAAGCAAACACAATCTTGTTAAGCTAATCAGTGATTATTCAAAAGAACTTTCACAAATACCTTTTTTTTTTTTTTTTCACTGCTCTAATGAGTGGGGTGAAATAATGAAAATTCCTGCAGAAAAGATGATGTTGTTTATTGTTCTGTTCAAAAAGTGTCCTCCAGTATTCCCTAAGGGGAATGGTAAAGTTGCTTAAACTCTCTCAAATGGCAATAAAGGGGTTCACACTTTCAAAACATAGCCTAGGGAAATACAACAGCACATAAATTCCTTTGGAATTCGCTTGTCAGGTTCATTTGGAATGGTAAAAGCCAGAATGTGCTTCTAGCTAATAATTATTTCTGAGTGGGAGAGTTGTGTGAGCTCTGGGGACAAACAAAAGATTTGAGTGCAAGCAGTAAATTTGTTTCTGGAATGCTTTGCAAAACAGAAAAAAAATATTTTTTTTTTACCCCCACCCACACTTTTGAAGTCTGTTGCAGCACTGACTGAAGTCACAGGGGACTTTACTCCTGAATCGACAGGCTACTGGATGAGATCCATAACATCCTCACAATCAACAACAGAAAAACGATTTGATTTTGAAAGGTGTGTGACCTCTCATGGCTGGCTCTTTGAGTATTTTATCTATGCAAATCCTGTTAAGAAGTAATGCTATGTAATTATCAATATGCATGACCCATTGACCTGGTACTACAAGCAAACCAAGATAAATACACTTATGATCTATGAGTAATAGATGCAGCTAAATACTTCTTTAACAAGGACTGATTCTCTTGGTGCTCAGCGATTTCAGTAGACAGTGATTTCTCTGAGCTTTGGCAGAACAGATTCTGCAGTCTAAATGAGGATGTCTGCCTCTGAGCTATAGCTTACCATAGCTTTATAGTCGGTGGGGTAAAGCAGCTTGTTTTTATGGCTGGGAGAGAAAGCATCTTGATTTAGGATGCAGTTCATCTCACCCTAATGTAGAAGTTTGAAAGGAATTTTGTGAATTCTGTCCTAAAACTACATATTTGTCTCCATTGACTGTAAATGGAGCCAGAGTGACCAGCTGAGATGGATATGAATCCCTCTCTTTCTGAGCGAAAAAGTCAGCATCTGCTGTTTATACAGACTCCTCTTTGCCTGAGTGGTGGGACAACCCCACCAGCTTGAGGCTCTGCTCTCTCAGTGCCTGCACAAAGTGCCTCTTAGCGCCCCTGCAGCGTATATATGGCAAACTAATGCAAATGGACAATTTTCTCCTATCAGAAGTGTGCCACTCTATGGTAAATGATGCTTGAATCACTCAGAAGTGTTTGCAAACTTAAGTTCAGCTGAAAAACTGAAGCAGTTTTTGAAAGAGTAAGAATATTTTGACACTGAGAAAAAATTTGTGATTTTCCATTTCAAAGTGATATTTCAGTTGGAAAAGTAGCAAACGTAATCCATTTTAAGTTTAGTTCAAATCAAAGAGTACAGAAGGAACCCCAAACCTATACATTACCTCAAATATAAATTTAATTTTTAAAAAAGAAACCATTGTGGTTTTATGACATGATAGTTTGTATTTCATGAGTTGTTTTTACTTTGTTTTACTTCTAAACAAAAAAAAAAAATCAGATCTTCTATCACCTCAGTGCACGGTACCACATGTTAGACCCTATCAGGTTGCTTTCTCCAAAGTTCATGTACTTGTAAGGTCTATGATGTGTTTTCTGTATCTCTGTATTTCAACACTTGTGCAGTCTTTGCCTTGGGGAAGGTTTTCATCAAAATTTCTTGAGCTGCTTTAGCAAGTGACTACAACCACAAATGTCTTTTAACATTATTGTCCTCAGCAGGCTGGTGAAGAGCTGGGGCAAACCTACATAAGTCAACGAGTTACCTGAACTTGAACTTGTGTAGCAGTTTGGGGTATAAAGTACAGGGATTTACAGATACCCACTTGGTTCAACCGGGGACAGTAAATAGCAGCATGCCCGCTGCTGTTAACAGTCATACACTTTTTATTTTTCACTTAGTGACAGCTTCATTTAGCCTTTTCAACTCCTTCTGGCAGGGCCTCCCCCTGATCCCTGTATTGGCAGTCAGAGGAGGCTCCTTATGCTGGGGAGAGGATGAGATCTCGCCTGTTTGCCTTCTGCTCAGCAGTGCTCTACGGTGCATGCGATAACTCTGATGTACTCACTTTAGCAAACTGCCCAGGGAAGCCCATACATCCTTAAAGTCGAAGATTGTTTTTTCTTTTTTTTTTTTTTTCTTTCTTTTCCCCCTCCCCTCTTTTCCTTTCTAGAAATAGATTTGTTCTCTGGTGGGCTCAGAACAACCGTTGACTGCACTCCTCTGCTGTTGAAAAATTACTGTCAGAAGTGTTTGCTGACATCCAATCAAGGCAGAGATGAGGGATTTCTCAAAAACGGCACTTCTGATGCATGTCAGGTTGCTTTTCTTGGTCAGTTGTCACCTCATCGCTAAAGAATTTTAATTACCGTAGCTGTTATGAACACATTCCCTTAGGGAAATATAATTTTCTTATATTTGAATTAAGTTGGGTGAGTGCAGTTTACCTTCTTCTTAGAGTGACTTGTCTTATGGTTTGAAATCAGAACTATCCAAACTTTCTGAATTTATGAGCAGATGCGACTGGTGGAACTCCCCTGTGTGCCAGTCGGTTTTCTCCCCAGAATGATGTGTGCACAGAGGCAGGTTGTAGGCACAGAGCTGCGCTTCGGGAGGCTGGATCCAGCCTCAGAAGTGGGCATCTGGATGGCCCCGATTCATCCAACAGGGATGAATCTCTTACTGAGTTGTCATCATTGCTTTTATGCAAGTTGCAATGACCACAGGGTGCCTGCTTCATGTTAGAAATTTTGGAGTGGAAGTTTCACTAAAATTATGCAAAATGCAATCTCCTGTTTGCCAGAATTCCTGCCAAAAATGTCAGTTTCATCTCCAAGTTCTATTTGGCACTTCTGAGCTTTAGCCTGAAGAAAAAGAAGCTGGGAGGAGACCTTATTGCTCTCTACAACCACTTGAAAGGAGGTTGTAAGAAGGCGGGGGTTGTTCTCTTCTCCCAAGTAACAGGAGATAAGACAAGAGGAAATGGGCTCAAGTCGCGCCAGGGGTTGCTCAGATCAGGTATTAGCGATTTTTTTTTTTCACAGAATGGGTTATCTAGCCCAGGAAGAGGCGTCTCAGGGAAGTGGTGGAGTCACCATCCCTGGAGGTATTTAAAAGATGTGTGGATGTGGTACTCAGGGACATGGTTTAATAGTGGACCTGGCAGTGCTTAATTAACAGTTGGGCTTGATCTTAAACATCTTTTCCAAGCTAAACAATTCTATTATTCTATGATTCTATGAACAGTTTTCAAAAGTTACTCCAAACACAGATACATTTGGTGTAGTCAGAGTTGTGTTCTTGGGAGAGTTATATCAAGCTGTATTGGTGGAAAGGTAATGTAAGATTGCCTCAATTTAAGCATCTGCATATTTTACTAATACTTTAAGCCATTTGACAATAGTGTTTAGTTGGATCCAGGAGTGAAAACTTGCCTGATACAGGAACATCATGTTTCATTCTAAATGCCTTTTCTCTTCTGCAGCTGTCTCAGATCTGAGTTGCAGGTAGATGCCCCCAAAGAATGCTTTTCCAGCAACTTCGTTTTCATTAGCTCTAGAAGTTGCAATAGCTCTTTGGTTCTTAAGCCAGTGACAATAACGGACTGATTAATTTCTCTTCTGTCATCCTCTACATTATGCCTTCCATAATGCACCTATTAGCATGATCAGTGTTTTCATCTCAAGGGACAGATGAATTTCTGATATTTATGACTATTTACTCTGCATGGCTATTTTTTTCAGAGCACTAAGAACTGCATTTCCAGTTTATTCGCCTTCTTATACCTACAAAGCTGTAAGCCATGTTCTATCAACCATAAATGCACTTTATTCCTAGGAGTACATGCTCCGAATTTACAACAGTTTGGTAGAAAAAAAGTCTTTTGAGATATTAATTTTATAATTTAGTTTATTCTACTTGAATTATGCGCCAAGTAATAAATCTACATTATTTATCTGCACTGGTGATTCCCAGTAAGTAGGTTGTTCTTTGAGGAAGCTGTCTTCAATGCTCTTCCTATTAAGAGACATTACAGTTTTTCCTTTCCCCATTTGCAGGGTTCATGTTGTTTGAGAGGTCTTGCTCAAGTGTATGTCTTTCTGCGGTGTCTTCAAAGTTATCTAGGCAACACTTCCATATACAAGCAGCATGTACCTTCTAAAGATGGACTGCAATCTCGTTGGAGGCTTGACTTTTCAAGCCTTGACCCTTCTGCAAAAGGGAGGAATGCCACAGACATCGGTTTATCCGTGGATAAACACAGATAATAGATCTCAATGTAAAGAGCTAGGATGTTGTGCAGTTTTTGCGTCAGCCTCCCTGAGGAAGATTAAATGTGATGAGATGGCTAGCAAATTAGTGACTAATGGGAAGAGCTTGTGTGGGAAGGGAAAAGGGCAGTTTAGAGGCCACTCAAGTTAGATGTTTCCAAATCAGTTGCTCTTGATGTAATCCTCTGTGTAAGACCTAATAAAGTGTCTGTGGTTCTCTGGCCTCTGAAACTCTGAACCAGTCACATGGTTGTCCATTACCAGAAAGATGTTGGTGTAACTAATAAAGCCAGAAACCTAAGATGTAGCAATATGATAAGCCCCATGTCTGTAAAACTGGAGATCAAATGACGTCAGACAAGACTAATTTATGCCTATTATCATGAAGAAAACAGTGACCAAGAAAGAAGAAGATGTCTTATAACTTGACTGTCATAAATACTTACCTTGTCTAACAGGACAGTCTTATTAGCAAACTGATTTTACAAACGTGTTATAAAGTGAGTGCAAAACTACCAGGGAAAAAAAACCAGAAGGCATTAAGGATCATTCTCAAAGTGAAAGAAGAAGTACTTGCTCCAGGGATTCTCCTGTCTTGGAGTGTATGGAGTAGTCACATTAATCACTTTGGAAGCTAGAAGAAGGAGTACAACTATAATAGGTGCAGACCATACCAACCCAGAAAGGGATTGCAAGATGTAGGGAGGAAAAATCGGAAAGACTGAGAACAAGATTAAACAAAGATTCCCGGTTGTCTTGACTAGCTTGAATAAAAGATCTGGGGCAAAACTAGGAGACAACTCAGTGAGGAGAGGTGCAGAACATTATCCTGAGGAATAATTAATTGCATACACATAAGAAAGAGAGCGCTCTTGGCAAAGGAGAAGTTAAACAGACGCCACTGAATCACTAACTGAATGTGAGTGAGGAATCCCATGCTGTGAAAAGTAAACCACATACTAGGGTATATGGCAGACATGCTGTAAGTTTTACTTCTTCTGCTTTACTCAGCATTCATAAGACCTTGTCCTGTTCCCAGTTTTGGACAGTGCACTGTAACAGATGGACCAGTTGGAGGGAGTCCAGCAGAGAGAGTGAAGTTAATTCACAGATACAGAAATGATGACCTTTAAGGTAAGATTGGAAGAATTTGTTTTGCTTATCCTAAAGATGAGAAGACTAAGGAGGACATGTTAACAGTGTTATAAAAGATTGCCAGCAAAAGGAAAGAAATATTCACTTCCCTGTGTCCACAGACATGACACGAAATAACAGCTTAATAGGCAGCATGGGTTATTTAGGTAAGACACTGGAGAAAAGCATGTCACTATAATGATAAAACAAGTCTCTGCCTGGAATGATTTAGATATAGCAGATCCTGACTTTGGGCCAGTAATGGATAAGACAAAATTCTCATCCAGAGATATGTTCCTTTCTGGTGAAAGCATTACCACAGCAAATGAGGCATGTAGCACCTTACTGTCCCAGAAGTCACACATTTGAAATGAGGCACAAAATAAAACGTGAGCTAAACAAGTCGAAGGGCATTGGACCAACTGACACAATATTCCCTTCTAAGCTCTCTTTCTCTGACTTTGTAGTATGTTTTTAAGTAACTTATTTGGGGATATCTCAGAAAGTGCTAACTAAAATAAATCCAGGAACGTTTGTGGTCATAGACTGCACAGACGTACTTTGTT